>CM045990.1:27766018-29121183 GCA_025175895.1 Wurfbainia villosa | reverse complement strand
CATGTAGGCTTTTAGGGCTAGTCTTTTAACCTAATTCCCTCTAACATACTAACATCATCATATGCATACAAAATATGGAATAAAACTTCATTGAAACATCAATACAAGGGGGTGGCCGAATGGTCCATGTAGGCTTTTAGGGCTAGTCTTTTAACCTAATCCTTCTAACATACTAACATCATCATATGCATACAAAATATGGAATAAAACTTCATTGAAACATCAATACAAGGGGGTGGCCGAATGGTCCATGTAGGCTTTTAGGGTTAACTTTTAACCTAATTTATTATACATCTAACTTCATCATGTGCATGCAAAACAAGGTATAGAACTTCAATAAAACACCAAGAACACATGTTGGCCGAACCTATCATAGGGGTTTCTAGGGTTAACTTTTAACCTAATTCATTCTACATCATAACTTCATCATGTGCATGTAAAACAAGGTATAGAACTTCAATAAAACACCAAGAACACATGTTGGCCGAACCTATCATAGGGGTTTCTAGGGTTAACTTTTAACCTAATTCATTCTACATCTTAACTTCATCATGTGTATGTAAAACAAGGTATAGAACTTCAAGAAAACACCAAGAACACATGTTGGCCGAACATATCATAGGGGTTTCTAGGGTTAACTTTTAACCTAATTCATTCTACATCTTAACTTCATCATGTGCATGTAAAACAAGGTATAGAACTTCAAGAAAACACCAAGAACACATGTTGGCCGAACATATCAAGGGGTTTCTAGGGTTAACTTTTAACCTAATTCATTCTACATCTTAACTTCATCAAGTGCATGTAAAACAAGGTATAGAACTTCAAGAAAACACCAAGAACACATGTTGGCCGAACATATCATAGGGGTTTCTAGGGTTAACTTTTAACCTAATTCATTCTACATCTTATCTTCATCATGTACATGTAAAACAAGGTATAAAACTTCAATAAAACACCAAGAACACATGTTGGCCGAACATATCATAGGGGTTTCTGCACAAAATATCAACCGAAAGCTACTCGTATGCAGGTGAGGGATACTTACATCCTTCGCTTTGCTTTTAGTGGAAAGATGACCTAAGGAAAGCCAAATCTAGCCTTCTCCTTGCTTGGATGGGGTTCGGCCAATGAAATGGAGAGGGGAAGCTCTAGGATTCGGTGAGGAAGAAGAAGAGGAGGAGAAAATAAGTTTGGTAACTCATGCCCCCTCATTCCCCCTATTTATTCACTTGAAGAGTCCCTTCATCTCCTTTACCTCTAACTATAATTTCCCATGTTCTTCTAACAATACATTCTTGTTGGGCTTCTGGTTAGTGGGTGCATCTATAGGGTTTGTCTATCTCTAGAGGTTTGGGGTTCAATTCCTAGGCCTTGCATTCTTTTTGGCTTATTTTCTTTTATTTTTTTGAAGGAGCCCACATAAAGCGCATTATCATCAAGCCAAAAATTCTTGTAAAATTGCTAGAAATTTTACGGGCGTTACAATGCTGCCGAGGGACCGCCGGACGAGATGACTTGAAGCGAAGCCAAGGAAGTATACTTCGGAGGCAAGAGACGCGAAGGAGCATTGTAGAGTCGTGCGCCTGATGCTGCCGAGGGACGTGGCTGCGAACGAAGAGAGCTTCGGTGAGGGACTTCGAGTGAGATGAGAGAATGAGTGAATTGTAAGTAGCTCCTTAGGTGAACATAGCCGAATGGCTGAGTGTCAGAGGCTCGACCACAAGGGTTGAGGTTTACCCGACCGCCGGAAGCTCAAACGAGTGTTATGTTTGAGTTTCACACGGCACCGTCGACTGCCATGAAATGACAGTCGACTGCTCTGAGTCGAACGGGGTTCGACTAGTATCTGACTGATGGTTTTATGCCCAGCAATTGACTGCCATGGAATGGCAGTCGACTACCAAAGGAAGTCGCGGACACAGAACCTCTCGTAGCTGACTAGGCAGTCAACTATGGAGGCAACAGTCGACTGATGGTTACATCAGTCGACTACCAAGGGATCCGTTGGCCTACAACGGTCGGGATCCGACGTGTTCGGAGGCCGTTGTAGTGGCGACAATTGACTGCCAAGGGCAGCAGTTGACTGGTGGCAGCCAACGGGAAGAAATCAGCCCTCTCTATAAAAAGAGAGGGTGTTTGGCTTTGGGAGGTTAATGCTTCTCTTCTAAACAGCTCCCAAAATGCCCTAAACATTTTCCACTCTTCTACTTGTGCTAATCTTCATTCTATTATAGAAGAGTGATCCTTGTGTAAAAGAGGTTACCTCCACCTAGCTTTGTGCAAAGGAGAGATCTAGTGGAAAGATTGAGTGATTCACCTTGGACGAATCGGGGACCGTGGATTAGCGGCGTAGCCGTAAACCATGTTATATTCTCTTGTTAGCATTGTTTTTATCTTTGCATTGTTTATTTTCTTGTTTAGTTTTGTTTCCGTTGCGCTAATCATATTTGTAGACAAGCGAATTCCACCATCGTATGAAGAGGGCTATTCACCCCCCTCTAGCTGGCCACATCTACACTTCATCGATCCTACAGATAACATGGTGTGTAGTGTCACACGGGAGATCATGTTATCAATTCCTTGTAAAGTATAAGTAAAGGCTCACAACCGAGATGGTTATGGACAAACTATTGGAAAGGTTGTAGTGTGATTTGGTATTGGTTTGTCTTGACCATAGAATCACACTAGTACACTTTGTGTGTATTGAGCAGGACCGACTTAGAGGTGATTTGATTTATTGCTGACTACATAATTAAATCAGACCTCGGATATTATGTTGTATATGCTCTTAATCCCGATATAATAACGGGCACATATACTTAGTATTCATTTCTTTAATTTACCAATGGGCGTGATTTATAGAGTAAATCGATAGGCTCGGTAAGTTGGGAAATGATATTATTTATATGGTGTGTCATTGATTATAGGAGGAAACCGTGTCCTATATATTAGGATGATGATGTCCCCTTGTGGAGCTCATAAGGTTCAACATGTAAACCCTACTGGTGGACTTGGTCCAGCATGATGATAAGGTTGAGTGGTACTACTCATGGAGTTAGATGTTGATTAATTAATTGTCAGTAAATTAATTAATCGATGGACATTCGAGATCTTAAACATGGGGAGATATATGTACAAATAATATATGGAGCTCATATTAACTTATGGGGGTTGGTGAGGTAGATCAATGATAATCCTCTAGTGGAATGGATTATCATTAATGGATCGGACTCTATGTGGGCTTGATCCATTTTGTGGCCAAGATCCAATTCCTCCTCATGGTCCATATTGTAGCCTATTAAAACCCTCATGAAGGCTAGATCCGATGATGGAAAATGAAACTCTAGATTCGACAGTGGAGATTAAATCTCAAGATCCAACGGTGGAGATTAAATCTTTAGATCCGACAGTGGAGATTAAATCTCTAGATTCGACGGTTGAGATTAAATCCCTAGATCCGACGGTTGAGATTAAATCTCTAGATCCAATGATAGAGATTAAAGGAGGCTTAAGCCTAACTCTATAAATATGGCTTAAGGGGTGGGCGGTAAGGATAATGTTGGAGATTAGAGCTTTGGGCGGCTAGGGTTCGGAGAGCTTTGGGTGGCTAGGGTTTGGAGAAGCCTTGGGCGGTAAGACCTTCTCCTTCCTAGGGTTTTGGCCGGGGCCCCCTTTCCTTTTCTCTTCTTTGCCGGCATCCCAATCCTCTCCTTCACCTTGGCTGGCGACAAGAGCTAGGGCTTCTTCCCTTGGAGCTTTTGGACGGTGCCCACACTCCCTATTCCTTTCCTTGGCCGGCGGCAACATCAAGTCTCTTGACTTGGTGGCCGGTCCTAGATAGGGAAGAGTTTTGTTTCATTCTTCTCTTTGTTCAGAGCGAGCAAGGAAGGGAAGAGCGTGTTCTAGGAGGCTTCGACTTTTGGAAGATCGTCACCCACATGACATCCAAAAGGAGGAAGGACATACAATAGAAGATCGAGAGGTATAATGCTTGTTTATGAATCTTTTCTTATTCTATGTATGTAGTATGTTTTGTTATGTGGCTAATTTACTTGTACCCCAAATACAAACACAAAAACCGATGATCCGTACATCGTCTATTCCGTGGCTAATCGTAGAATAGAGGTTGGTTGTTTGAACAACAAGTTTGTTAAAGTGACCACTCTAATCAAAAAGTACGACGATGTAACGGTTGCTTGGGTAATCCCTCTTTGTGAAGGATAAAATTTTTTTATCCTGGAACGTAGACGGGATCGCCATGCACAAGCGACCGAGTCGAAGGGGAAGCGAAGTTTCCAACCTTTAGGTATGAGAGGCTTTCAATTTATCTTAAGTCAAAAGGATTTAACCAAGGCCTAGTCGACCCAACCCTTTTCGTAAAAAACATAGGTAAGGAAATCTTTATAGCCCAAATATACGTAGACGATATCATTTTCGAAACAACCAATTTGATCCTACTGAACGAGTTCATTTCACTTATGGAAAGTGAATTTGAAATGAATTTAGTAGGTGAATTGAGTTTCTTTCTAGGACTACAAATTAAACAAACTAAGGATGGAATATATTTACATCAACAAAAATATACTAGGGAACTAATTAAACATTTTGGAATGCAAGATGCTAAAACCATCAATACACCCATGGCAACTAATGTCAACATAGGAGAGGACTTAGAAGGAAAGCCCATCGAGCTAAAATACTATAGGAGTGCGATAGGGAGTCTTCTATACTTAACTGCGAGTCGACCTGACATTTTATTCGCAGTAAGTATGTGCGCAAGGATTCAAACCTATGCCAAGGAGTCTCACCTAACCCTAGTCAAGCGTATTCTTAGATATCTAAAGGGCACACTAAGCGTAGGTATTTGGTACCCTAGATCTACCGAGTTTGAACTAATCGACTACTCCGACTCGGACTATGTCGGTAGTAAACTCGATAGGAAGAGCACGAGTGGTTGTTGTCAACTTCTTGGCTCGAGTCTAGTGAGTTGGTGTAGTAGGAAGCAACACTGCATTGCCTTGTCTACCACTGAAGCTGAATATGTTGCAATGGGTGAGTGTGTAGCTCAGCTTCTTTGGATGAAGCACACTCTCCAAGACTTTAACTGAAACTTCAATAATATTAAAACTCACATAGATAATATTAGCTCAATCAACTTAACAAAAAATCCCATATGCTACTCTAGGACCAAACATATAGAAGTTAAACACCACTTCATTCAAGAACATGTAGCTAATGGAACCATTCAACTCGAATATGTGGAATCCAAGTCTAACCTAGCTGATCTTTTTACCAAGCCGCTACCCGAAGCCGAATTTAGTCTACTTAGATGAAAATTGGGTATGTGTGTAATAGAGTAGGACTTGCATTTTTCTTATTATATTATATACTCTATTATCTACCATTTCATGTTAATGGAACTAGCTTAGGGTTTACCATAGATATCATGAACCTATAGATTTAAGGAGCCATTACATCACACAACACATAGGATTAATGCGTTTGTGTACTTAGCCACGTAGATGGGCGTGAGATGTTAGGACCTTACTCCTGGTTCCAGATGTAGATTCAGTGCATCGACATGAACCACAGAGTATAATTACATAAATTAACCAACTCTAACTAGGACTTGTTGATCTCTCATATCAATCGAGTCAAATAAGAGTTGAACATCCAAATAGATGAGCTTATGTTCAAATTACTATTTGAAACATGCTTGGACATAAAACTTATTTTTTGAACTATGTTTTTCAATTCCCTCGCTCTTTCCGATTTATGGAAAAGGGGGAGAATAGGCCAAAGTTAAGGGATGATTTTTTTTGGCACCTTAACTTAAAACCTATTTTAAACAATAAGGTCAATATTAAGTAATTTCGATTACTTAAGTAGCACACATCAAAGGGGAGGGTCAAGATTCTTTTTCAAGTACTCACCCTCGGTCAAGGGGGAGGATTCCTCAAGGGGGAGCACTTGAAAAAGATTTTTCTTACTCCTACTTAACTTGCTAATTTAAGTATACTCATTTCTTCATATTTTATTCTTATCATTCATGCACTTCAAACTCATTCATGTCTTATGCTTGTCATTCATTTAATGCACTTCAAATCATTTACTTAACTTTGTGTCCGGGTTTGCCATAGATCAAAAGTGGGAGATTGTTGGTGCAGTAGGCACCTAAGTCAAACCTGGGTTTTGATTATAACAAATGATACAAAGTTAAGCTCATTTTGTTGTCTCACGAGCTGACTCTAGTGTGCAGAATTGCTAAGCTAAAGCTGAAGGTCAGCGACACCTGGAGGGAACTGTGCTGATCGAGTGACACCGGGAGGACTTCGAAGGAAGTCGAAGAACTCGGGTGAAGACCGAAAGCAAAGCATCAAAGGTAAAAATTGAGGTAAGCTCGTGTGAGTGAGTGCAAGTAAGGTCATGTACTCTATACGAGGATGTCCTTAGGCGATGATCCAACTCAAGACTTCCCATGGATAGTCTAAGTCAAGATCAGATGGTAAATGACCATCAAGTTCACTTATATTAACTGCATTTTCAAGCTAACTCTTTGTTGCAGCTGGAAACCCTGCCATCAGTCGACTGAGGGCTTGCATCAGTCGACTGATTCATCTAGCAGTCGACTGTTGGTCAAGGATTAGCCTCGAGGAGAGTCAAAGCTTATCTCCATTTCTCAAGGTCTAGGAGGCTTACTCTCATTGGTTGAAGATCTGAACATCTAGGGTTTCCAAGGCTATAAAAGTAGGGGTTCTCCACCCCATTTCCATCATCAAAAGTTCTCCAAAAAGCCTCCGCAATGCCTTGACTCTACGACATCTTTACGGCGAAGCTCTACTACTCTGACGATCAAGCTTTAGTTTTACTCTTTTCCTCATCAGTATAAGTTTTTTTTAAAGTCTTATATTGTACTTATTTTAGTTTCTCGGAGCTTTATATCGTAATAAGGAGAGGGGAAGTGTCCCTCTACCTTAATCTTTCGAGCTTTTGTATTCCGTTGTCTCCTACCTCCAATAAGGAGGAGATTGTTTTAGTGTATTGCCCTCCGTACGTGGTCTCGGACCATTAGGGCCTTGGACTAGCAGCCGAAGGCTGTGAACCAAGTAAAAACAAACTGTGTCATTTATATTTCCACTGCATTCTCGCTCGTTTAAATATTTCATATCGAAAGAATGAACGAAATTTATTTTGCGCTATTTACCACCCCCCCCCCTTTTGCGCTCAAATCGATCTAACAGGATCGCCATGCACAAGCGACCGAAAGGGGAAGCAATATTTCTTTCATAAGGTATACAGAAAGTCTCTCATACCAAGCTCTAGGAGTTTGTTTTAGTCCATATAAAGCTTTCTTGAGTTTAAACACATGGTCGGGTTTATGTAAGCTTTCAAATCCTGGGAGTTGACTAACATACACTTCTTCCTTAATAAGTCCATTCAAGAACACCGACTTGATATCCATTTGAAATAATTTAAATCCTCGATGTGCAGCGTATGCCAACAACATTCGGATGGATTCTAATCTAGCTACGGGGTATAGGTTTCATCTTAATCTAACACTTCTACTTGACTAAACCCTTTCGCAACCAATCTCTCTTTGTTTCTAACTACTTCACCTTTATCATCAAGTTTATTTCAGAAGACCCCCCTTGTTCTAATAATTGATTTATCTTTAGGTGGTGGTACTAATTCCCAAACTTCGTTCCTAGTAAATTGAGCTAGCTCTTCTTGCATTACAATAATCCAATCGGGATCAAGAGCTTGTTCAATTGACTTGGGTTTAATTTTCGAAATCAAGGAAATTTGATTAAGGTTTCAATATGACGCTCTAGTTCGAACCCCTAATTAAGATCACCTATCACTTGGTCAATGGGATGATTTGTTTGAACTCTAGAATTAGGATCACCTATCACTTGGTCAATGGGATGATTTGTTTGAACTCTAGGTTGACTCGGGTTAGGATTAATACTGGACTTGATTTCATGGTTAGAGTCGAGTCTGGTATGAGTTGACTCGTTAGTTAGTTCTACTACGAGTTTTGTGGGTTCATGTCCTTCGTCGAATACTACATTGATGGTTTCCTCAATTTTAAGTGTGTCATTGTTATATACCCTATAGGCTCTACTCGTAGTTGAGTAACCTAGAAAGATTCTAGTGAAGGTTTTGGATGTGAACTTTCCTAGGTAGTCCTTAGTGTTTAGGATATATACCTTACACCCAAATACCCTAAAGTATTTGATGTTAGGTACTTTATCATGGTAGGTTTCGTATGAGGTCTTAAGGTGCCTCTTTACCATTAGGATTCTATTTTGGACATAACAAGCCGTACTAACGGCTTCTTCCTAAAACCTATCTGGTAGGTTGTATTCGTTCAACATGGTCCTAGCGGCTTCTTGTAGGGTTATATTTTTTCGCTTGACTAGGCCATTTTGTTGTGGAGTTCTAGGACATGAGAATTCATGGTGGTATCCAATTAGGTTACAAAAATCTGTGAACCTGTGGTTTTCGAATTCACCACCATGATCGCATCTAAGTCTTTTAATTTTAAGGTTCTTTTGGTTTTCGATTAATTTAAACAAGTTGATGAGTTGGTCTAAGGTATCACTTGTGTGTTTAAGGAAACTAACTCAGGTAAACCTAGAATAGTCGTCAATTATGACTATGCAAAATTGACTCCCATTAAGTGACTTGGCTCCATGTGAATCAAATATATCCAATGTTGGAGCTCAAGTACACTTTTGGTTCGTTTTTGATTAGTTAGTTGATGTTGTGCCCTAAGTTGTTTACCTTGTTGACAAGCATTACAAATTTTATTGTCTAAGTTGTTAAGGTTAGGTAAACCTCTGACTAAGCCACTCTGACTCATCTTGTAAACAAGTCTTGGGTGTGAGTGACCACGTTGTTGGTGCCACAACCAAGATTCCTCTTACTGTGTCATAAGACACTTGGTTGAGGAGTTGGGTAAGTTAATTGTGTAGATATTGCTATTCCTAGTTCCTTTAAGTATTGTTTTAGAAGTTTCATTTGTTTTAATTAAGCAATCGTTTTCTAAGAATATAACCTTATAGTTGTTATCACATAATTGACTTACACTAAGTAAATTATATTGAAAACCTTCAACTACTAAAACATTGTGAATTATGAAATTAGAATTTAGCTTAATATCACCTGATCCGATAATTTTGAGCTTGTTGTTATTTTCGAAAGATACCGATCCTTGTCATTTAAATCTAAGCTTTAAAAACTTAAGTTGGTCTCCGATCATATGTCAGGAGCACCTACTGTCCAACATCCATTGATCCTACACACAAGGTAGTTGGATCGGATATTGGAATTTAAGGTTTGGTTGAAGATTATTAGTCCTCGATCATCTCACCCATTTCTACATGATCAAACACATTATCCTTATGTGTTCTTGTGAGATGACTTCAATTTTACTTGATTAACTTTAATGAATCAAAGCTAGTCAACCTTGGGTTAGATTCGGATTTAACCCTAAGCTCCACAAGTCACTTTTTTAAGAAATTGGCTTCCAGGTCGTGGCGAGGCACAGAGGCCTTCTTTAATCGGAATAACGACCACTTCCTTAGACAAAGCCAAGTTCAAGAAAATAATAACTTGATTCACCTAAGATCACCTCCTGGTCTAACTAGTTAAGGATACAGCGAAGTAGCTTCAACTAGTTCCACCTAGTTGAGTGCACTAAGCTAGATACGCCTTATCTAGCTTGGACAAATGGGACTTCACTTCCCTAGCGTACTATCATCTCGCCACGTCCTAGTACTATGTTGTCAAGAATTAACTAGTTATAGGTCCTATCTAACCATTCTAAAAATAAAAAGAAAAATACCTAAGCATGCAAAGTCTAATTAATAGCACAAAGAAATTTTGTACTGGCTCCCCCTGGACCATTGAATCGGTTCGGTCTTTCCACATAGTGGATTTGATCCTTGGGAACCCAGTACGTGTTAGATCCTAATTTAGAAATCAAAACGGTCTTAGGGACCCATGCTTGGACATGTTTTTCATTTCTACTTACAATCGACATATATGACTTGTTAGTCGTATTTGAGCTAAACCCAAGCCCGACCTTGTTGTACATGGCCCTTTGCGATCTAAGTAAGAGGTCAAGTCCCTTGGATCCTAAAATGAACCTTTCCAATGTATACCTAAGGTCTTTGACTTGACTTTTCAAAAGTGAGTTCTCAACTTTGAGCTTTTCAACTCTAGTTGAGTCCTCCTTTTGAACTTGACTAGTCGAAGTGGTTCGGGAGACCTGGTGTTTAAGGAGTTTAACCTCCTCAACTAATGTCTTAACCTTGGACTCAGACTTAGCTGCTTTTCTAGTTAAGAATTTAATTGCATTGTATAAAGTGCTAAGTAAAGATCGACTTACCTTAAGTGACCCTTTTGAACCGGATGCGTATCCGTGGCTTGTCTTGAATAGCGACTCATCATCGGATCAGGACTTGGACTCTTCCTTGGGTTCGGAGTCTTGTTCGGGCTTGGTCGGCTTGGCCATGAAGACGAGATCGTCATCTTCCTCCTCCGACGATTCTTCCCAAGTAGCATTAAGCTCTTTCTTGGACTTGGGTGCTTTGTTCTTGAGTTTCAGACACTCCGACTTAATGTGTCCGAACCTATTACATTCAAAGCATCTAAAATTAGAATTAGGTTTAGATTTACCTTGATTGACGGGTCATCTTTGGCTCTTGATCATCTTCCGAACTAGGTTCACTAGTTCGGTTTCCATCTCAGGGTCTACCTTTGACTTATACTCGTCCTCTTCCTTGAGGGGTGATTTGGTTGCGGGCTTCTTCTTCGAACCTGCAAGTAAGACAATACCTTTCTCGGGACCCGAATTAGACTGTTCATGGAGTTCAAATTCAGAAAATAATTCATCTAGTCTAATTTTTGAAAGGTCCTTAGAAACCTTGTAGGCATCGACCATGGATGCCCACAAGGTAGTCCTAGGGAAAGCATTTAAAGCATACCTTATAAGGTCTCGATTCTCGACCTTTTGTCCGATGGCGTGCAAACTATTGACGATGTCTTGAATGTGGACGTGTAGTTGTGTTGCCGTCTCGTGTTCCTGCATCTTAAGATTATATAACTTATTGAAAAGCAAATCATGCTTACATACCTTCGCATCGTCGGCTCCTTCGTGTAGCTCTATGAGTTTATTCCATAGATCTTTTGCTATAATGAAGGGGCCGACGCGATTTAACTCCTCCTTGGACAAGCCACATTGTAATATTTGGGTCACGTTGGCATCAGCTTCCACTTGTCTTTTCATGGCATTCGTCCATTGATCATAATCCAATGATTCACCCACTTCATTAGTAGGAAGCATGAATCCGGTTTAGATTACAATCCACATTTTGATTTGGGTCTTTAAGAAGCACTCCATTTGACCCTTCCAATAACGGAAGTCGTCTCCATTGTAAAATGGAGGTCGGACGATGATAAACCCTTCGAGATGGGCCATTGAAAAAGACAAAAAGACAACGGAAAAAGATCACCTCGCAAAAAGCATAAACAAGCAAATGTACTAAGACTTTCATCTTAGATTAGTAGTGCGGGAGAACGAAATCAAACGAAACGAAAAAAGTGGTAAAGAAATATAAACAAAAGAAATTTTTAAAAATTTCTAGATTGGTGGTTTCACCAAATCGTTGCACCCCCAGCTCTGATACCACTTGTTGGATCGATTTGAGCGCTAGAGGGGGGGTGAATAGCACAAAACAATTTTTAAATTCGTTTGATTAAGAAAAGTGATAAGAGTAAAGTGCAGTGGAAAATAAATATAACACTTTTTGTTTTTACTTGGTTCCTGACCTTGGTTTGCTAATCCGAGCCTAGTGGTCAGAGACCTGCATCTGAGGAACAATTCTAAAAACACTCCCTCATTAGGTAGGGTTAGCTGATTACAAAAGCTCGAGAAAACTCGAGGTAGATAGACACACCCCTCTCTCCTCATTATGATAAAAATCTCAATTCAAGAAATGAAATACAATGTAAAAGAAGATGACAACTTAAGGTAATACCGACGACTAAGTGGTTGAAGGATGAGCTCGTGTCGTCGGCATTTCGACAATGCTTCATCGTCGGAAAGTCACGGCGTTGTGGAAGCACTTTGGAAGCTTTGGAATGATGAAAATGGTGAACAATGGACCTTATTTTATAGCCTTGTGAAACCCTAAATGTTCAGATTAGGTTTCATGAGAAGATGCCACCTAGCCCTTGAGAAATGGTGATAAGTTTTGACTCTCCTCGAAGCTGATCTTTGACCAACAGTTGATCAGCGCCAAATCGTCGAACTAATGCCCGCCATGATCGCTATAAGCCGCCAAAATTAGCTCAAAGACAAGTAATTTCAACGGCCACCAACCGTCTGACCTCGACATAGACCTTCCATGGGACGTCTTAGTCGGGTCATCGCCTAAGGACATCCCTGTACAAAGGACTCGACCTTGCATCACTCACTCACCCGAGTTTACCTTGAGCTTTACCTTTGTTGTAGCTTTGCTTCTGGTCTCTACCTGAGTTCTTCGGCTTCCTCCGAAGTCCTCCCGGTGTTGCCCGACCATAACAGTTTCTCAACATGGGAACCTCCAGGTGTCGGTGACCTTCAGCTTAGCTTAGCATTCCTACACATTTGATTCAGTTCATGAGATAACAAAATGAATTTAACTTTGTATCTTTTATTATAATCAAAACTCAGGTTCGACTTAGGTACCTACTGTACCAACAAATTGTCTTATGTTGTCAGCGAAATCAGAGGAAAGACTCCGGATTATGTGCGTGCAGTGCAAATCATGAAGACACGCAGAGTCGAATTATCTGTTGGATCAATTTATCTATTACTATTATAAGCAACCAGTACATATGAGGAGGTGTACTTTGAAGACTTAGTTGAAGACCATCGACATTGCTTTCAGGAGGATGATCCACAATCTCGACAGCAAAGATCATCACATAAGATTGGGTTATCACACTAACAGCGATCTACTACTTTAGGCATAGTTGGGGTTCTTTGATACTTCCCTCCAGGGGAAGTGATTTACTCAGCAGTATTAGCAGAAGACATCTCAGAAGACTCAAGCATCTAGTCAACAACAATTGTCATCACCTCAGGCGCATCTATAGTATTTGCAGAGTTGGAGTGTGCTACGATGTTGGTAGTTATTCAACATTTTATAGTCGGTGGTGTACTCTTTACCAGTACAACAATGTTTAACACCTCCATTGCAGTTGTTTTGGTTTACATCATAGTTTCAGCAGTTGATTTCCGTTCCTCCATGATAGTTCTTTTGCATCTATCGGAACTTAGCCGTCAAGAACAGAAGTTAGATGAGTTTACATATCTACTCGAGAGGAGATGTAGAGGGTCGAAGGATTGAGCATTCAGGGTATTACTTTAGTTTACCCTCTCGGTTGATATATTGCGAGATACTAGTAGTTTATAGGTATCTATGTCTAGAACATTCTTAGTTCGGATTAGAAGGGTTCCTATACATCGACATATGGGTCGATGGTATCTCTACCGTTAGGTGAGAGGTTGACCAACAACCAAGAAATCAAGGCATGCCCTTAGACTTTGATAGACATACCTTTACTGTAGACATATCCTTACGGATGGTTAATTGTTGAAATTATGGTATGATGTGTCTCTCGGATATGCGTATAATCCGAGAGTATTAAGATGTAGTTTCGGACGAACTCCTAGGCTTGCCATTGCATAGGCAAGTGGAGTATACATTCGGAGTGATTTCAGAAATAGTTTCAATACTAAAGATCTCATATCGGTAGAAAATTTATGATAATTACTTTACCAATTGAGGTCATGATATTTTAGAGCCAAATGTTTTTACTTATGGTGCGTTGGCTGAGGGCTAGTGTAAAGCTCACAAAGTAGTTTAAACTCATGAGTTACTCAATGCAATGTCATTCGATTGATTATGAACCTAATCAGGTTGTTTGATACCCTCATTGATCGGTTTTGCAAAGTTGGCAAGGTTGATGATGCACAGGAGATATTGGTTAGAATGACGATTTTACCAGGAGATAATTTTAGTTGTATCAATGTTGCTATGCACCATGGAAATTGGAAGAACATAAGTTGCGATTATAGAAGGTGTTGGATGGGATATTTATCTATCCCAGTATTTTGTCTTGAGAAGATCCGGAACTCTTTGTTAAAAGAGAGCCGAACATTTGAGATTATGCATCGATTATCAATGATGGAATGTAGTAGCTGTTGAGAATGAATATCTTTCATTGTGGAAAGATGTACTGTTTAGATCAGCAAACGGACACCTATGTATACTCTAAGGTTGATCTACGATTAGAGTATTGATATTGTAGTGACTTGGTGCCATACAATTATCATCGTCGGTGTGATGATTGCGATATCATCAGCTTAGAGTAAAAAGGATGCAGGTGTGTAGAAGACGATATTTCATTCTTGGTATGAATTTTATGAGCTATTGATAATGTTTTTAGACTTATTGACGATTTAATCATCAATGGACTTGAGGAATTGAGTATCCTGGAAGTGGTTGGATCAGTTTGTAGTTGTTGGAGTTGCGTAACTTGGCCACTGTTGATGGTGGTAGTTGGAGTTGCACACTCGGCCATCGTAGTGGGTGGTTTCTCTCGTATTGATTTGGTTATTACCGCAGATGTGGATAAGATGCTCTAGCGTTACTATGTCGCTGACTTGTTGGACCAAGAAGGTGATGGAAATCACTTGGTCAGAAGCTTGTGAAACAAGGTTTCATGGACTGGACATAGTAGTTGTTATTTTGATTTCTAGATGTATGGAGCAGGAATGTGATGCACGCGAATGCGACCTCAAATCTCGCGATGGGAACCGTTAAGGACTCGAAGCGTGTGCTCACGCTCAACGGCCGCAAGTGCACGGATGTCGTCAAGTAATGAAAAAATTATCGATCCCACAGGCACTGAGATTCAAGTACCGATTGTTCAGTGGATGTTATTGTTCAGAGATTAATGTTAAGGGTTGTGCTTATGAGGTTTATCAGTGGTCCTAACTCTAGTATGGTGTCACACGGAAGAAGAGAAGGGTAGCTACGTCTTAAGGAATTACTAGCCTCGATGTTGAAGCACGCGTGATCGAGATGATCAGAATCGAATCCAAATTGTATCTGTTGGTCAAATGGAAAGTCCTATTGACGAGGACTTCCAAGTGATGCTTCAGTGTGTTTTGATGCAAGGAAAGTTAAGCAACATAAGTCAATATAATTGTCAAGGAAAGTCAAGCATGGGTCTTGGCAAATGGAAAGTCAACATGTGTTGGAGGAAAGAAGCATGGTCCAACATGGGTCAGTGAGTGGAGGAGTCCAAGCGCAAAAACAAGCGGAAGTCTCACCTTGAAAAGTCCATGGAAGTCTTGGCGTGAGTCCAAGTGAGGTTCACCGGTGTAGAAGCTTGGCATGGCAAGGAGCCAGCTACGGGCATAGTCAATGATGACTTGGAGGCGGAAGGAGGTTGGCGGCGTAAACAGGTGGGCGTGGCAATCTTGGAGGCTAGGGTGAGTTGATTAGTTGAGGTTATCAACCCATTAAGCCCACGATCATCACCATTAACCATTAATTATAGAGCGATCATGAGTGGCACCTAGTAGTACATCATGATCCCCAATTAGCAGAAAGATCAGCGGTTGATCGAACTATTTACGAAACCCTTGATGCTCGAATGATTGTGCCCCATTCCCTTCACTCATCTTATACCCACTTGGTTGGGACATGGTCTATAATGTCGATCCCCACTAGGCTAACTATGTCACACCTAGCCCAAGTATCATTTCCTCGTCCTCGGATTCTAGTTACTCCACATGTATCGAAGAGTACCTTACTCTAAACATGTAATGCTTTGGCCAAAGACTTTAGTAACAATCCGACGAGAGGCCATGGGTATACATCTCCTCGCAAGGAGTGGTGAATCCTTTATAGGCTATTCAAACACCTTCGATCACTTTGACTTATACCCAATCATCCCGGGTCCACATCTCCTTAGAGATGTTTGCTTAAGATGTCAAAGCATAAGTCTCCATGATCAAGATGACTTGAATACCGCAAGTCAAAGGAACATCGCACTTAAGCCACAGTAAGAACTTCATTGACATATCTATATATGCAGAGAACCATATGAAGTCTTACGGTGGTCACTCCAATGAACTAGTTACCATAACTAGCATCCACGATTAACTCCGGACATCACTATGTCTCCAGCCAGTGAGAATCAGCTGCTTGGATACACCAAGGAGTATACCTCGTGCTAGTCTCGACAGAATTGATGGTGTCGAAATCCATCAATTCATCGACTAGGGATAATTCCGATACATCACAATTACACATGTAGAGATACTCACTAGTTGTGATCCAATCACAAATTCTCTCATGCTGTGAATCGTA
Organism: Wurfbainia villosa; assembly: GCA_025175895.1. Lineage (NCBI taxonomy): Eukaryota > Viridiplantae > Streptophyta > Magnoliopsida > Zingiberales > Zingiberaceae > Wurfbainia > Wurfbainia villosa. The sequence continues at coordinate 29,104,741 of CM045990.1, read as the reverse complement.
TCGTGGACATTCAGTAAATGAGTTTAAGATCCAATCAAATACATAAAACATGTATACTCAAATAGTGAATCTTCATTTATCATATAAATGGTTCATACATAAGGCGATTGCCTTAGGACATCTCTCATATATTACTAACAGACTCCCACTTGGCCTAATGCCAATCGCTACGGTATCCAATACCATAAGCTCGAACATGACCCTCAAACTTATTTTGAGGTAATGCCTTAGTCAAGGGATCCTCTAATTTCCTTTCAGTGGGAATTTTCTCGATTTGTATTTCGTTCCTACTGATGATCTCTCTGATAAGATGATAGCGGCGAAGCACATGTTTGGATCATTGATGAGACCACATCAAGTTCAGAGATGAACTTCTTGATCCAAACCGCTTCCTTTGCTGCTTCCAAAGCTGCAATGTATTCTGCCTTAGTGGCAGAATCCACTATAGTGTCAAGCTTGGAACCTTTCCAACTTATTGCGCCGCCATTCCAGGTGAATACATACCCAGACAAAGACATAGAATCATCCTTGTCTCTCTGGAGCTGGCATCCGTATACCCACGTATTACCATGTACCCTTCTCCATATATTAGGAACGTATCCTTAGTTCTTCTTAAGTACTTAAGGATCGTCTTAACAGTCACCCAATGATCCATTCCTGGATCAGACTGGTATCTGCTCGTGACACTCAGAGCATACGATACATCGGGCCTCGTACATAACATAGCATACATGATAGATCCTATTGCGGATGCATAGGGAATCTTACTCATGCAAATCCTCTCATCTTCTCTGCGCGGACACATAGACTTCGAAAGGTGTACCCCATGCCTGATGGGTAGGAAACCTTTCTTGGATTCCGACATGCTAAACCTCTTTAGCACTCGGTCTATATATGTAGACTGCGAAAGACCAAGCAACCGTTTCGATCTATCTCTATAGATCTTAATCCCGAGGATGTAGGTTGCTTCTCCCAAGTCTATCATGGAGAAAGTCTGGGATAACCAAACCTTCACTCACTGTAAGATTGAAACATCAATTCATATAAGTAGTATGTCATCGACATACAATACTAGGAACACATTTGCCTCCCACTAACCTTCTTGTACACACAAGGTTAAATGCGGATTTTGTGAGAAATCAAACTTTTTGATTGTCTCATCAAAAGCGGATATTCCGACTCTGGATGCTTGCTTCAATCCATAAATGGACCGTCGCAATTTGCATACCTTGTTTTTATCAACCGATGTGAAACCCTCAGGCTGTATCATATACACGTCCTCGAGCAGGTTTCCATTAAGGAAAGTTGTTTTCACATCCATCTGCCATATCTCATAATCATAATGAGCCGCTATGGCGGGAGCATCGAATGGATTTAAGCATAGCTACTGAGCGAATAGGTTTCGTCATAATCAACACCTTGTTTTTGGCGATATCCTTTCGCCACCAATCTAACCTTATAGGTAATCACATTACCATCCATGTCGGTTTTCTTCTTGAAAACCCACTTGCACCCTATAGGCTTTATGCCTTGGTGGGTCGACCAAGTTCCAAACTTGGTTTTCATACATGGAATCCATTTCGACTTCATGGCACCAAGCCACTTATCCCTTCTGAACTTGTCGGCCACTTCTTCATAAGCTGGTAGGCTCCTCATCATCAATGAGTAACACGTCGTTCGATTCACTTACGAAATCCATATCTCTCGGGAATATTGCGTGTTCTGCTACGGATCTGAAGATGTGGTGTTACAATAGGTCCATAGATTGCTCATCACTATGAGTTGTCATTTGTTGTGCTTCACCAGTATCTCATCAATGTCTATTTGAGTCTCTCGAGCCTCCTCAAGCTCGGCTGACACTCCCACTGTTTTCTTGCAGAGAAACTCTTTCTCTAGAAACATATGCCTTGAAACAAACACCTTTTGTTCCGGGATGATAGAATTAGTAACCCCTTGTTTCCTTAGGGTATCAATAAATAGACATTTATCGGACTTAGCATCCAATTTGTCTCTGATCCGCTTCACATAAGCGGGACAACCCCATATCTTCAAGTAAGATACATGAGGTTTCTTACTATTCCATATCTCATATGGAGTAGTTGAGACTACCTTAGTAGGCATTACATTTTAACAAATGCTTGTATGCAAGTGCATAACCCCAAAGGACTTGGGAAGAGTCGCATGATTCATCATTGACTGACCATGTCCAACAAGATCGATTCGCCTCTCGGATACACCATTATCTTTGTGGTGTATAGGCGGAGTCCATTGAGACAATATACCATTGTCTCTTAGATAATCAAGAAACTCTTGACTTAAGTATTCACCACCTCGATCCGATCAGTATTTTAATACTCTTGTCATGTTGTTTCTCTACTTCATTTCTGAATTCTTTGAACCTTTCAAGGCTTGGACTTGTGTTTCATCAAGAACACATACCCAAGCGTAGTGATCATCGGTGAAGGTAATGAAGTAGCTATAGCCTCCTAATGCTTGAGTTGACATAGGTCCACATACATCGGTATGTATTAGACCTAGTAACTCTCCCCACTCGTTCACCTTTTCGATAAAGGTAACTTAGTCATCTTGCCTTTTAAGCATGATTCGCATGTATCGTATGAATCCAATTCAAACGATTCCAGAATTCCACATTTGTGTAATTCGGACATGCGTTTCTTGCTTACATGGCCAAGACGACAATGCCACATATAGGAGTCTATTTGATTATCCTTTTGAGCACACGTGTTTCTCGCTTCGATATTGAAGATGTCACTGGATACGTCCAACGTATAAACACCATTGCTTAAAGTTCCAGTCCCATAAAGAACTCCATTCAAAGTTATGTAACAACAATTGTTACTAAAAGTCAAATGGTACCCATTTCTATTTAAACAATAAATAGAAATGATGTTCTTTGTCAACGAAGGAACATAAAAGCAATTGTCCAGTTCTAAGACAAGTCCTGTAGGGAGTTTCAACAAATGCGTTCCAATGGTGACTGCAGCAACATTTGCTCCATTCCCAACACGCAAATTTGACTCTCCCTTGACGAGTCTTCTTCTACTCCTTAGCCCATGTATGTCATTACATATATGTGAGTCACACCCAATATCCAATACCCAAGTGTTTGAGGAAATAGAATGACAATCAATAACGAAGATATCTGAAGAAGATGGGGCATCCAATGCCTTATTCTTCTTCACGGACTCAAGATAAATCTTGCACTTTCTTCGCAAATGGCTCTCCTTGCCATAATGAAGGCATGTTTCCTTTTGTGCTAGTTCTACCTTCTTAGCCTTTCTCTTCTTTCCCTTCTGCTGTTCCTTTGACTTCCTCTTAGAACCTTTCTTGAGAATCAACTAACGCACCGTCCCTACTCATGCTTCTCGAGAAGACTCCACAGTCTTGACATATTGAAGCGATACCACGGATAAACCTTCTAGCATCTCGGAGGTGAAGAGGAGCTTTGAGACTTGAACCTTTGAATCTCACTTGCTCATCAACCAACTCACAAGATGAAGGACTACGATATGAGCATCCATATGCTCATGCTTTGCTTCGTAGCTTAGGTTCCATCGCGGCTAGCATGATGCAACTCATTTGTTCGAGAATCTCACATGTTTACGATAGGCCAACAATTGGTCGAGTTGCATCGTCACTAGGAGGCGGGAAGAGGCGCCGAGGACATACAAGCTTTTCACCTTGAGAACAATTCTCAAGTTTCTAAGCCGATCCAAGAAGTTCGGCCGGTCAATTTATTGAATCAAAATGGAGCATAAATTAAAAGACAACATGATCAATTTTAGAAATACAAAGCGAGCATATATGAGAAAGATGATTTTAAAATGCATCAATATACATTTATAAATCCCATTCATTTTTGAATTTCAAAAACCCCAAAATCACTTGGAGATCGTAGGTCCATCTCGAATGGGCTGATATCCATCATAGTTATGAACAACCTTGGAAGAGTCCAACAAGCCATTCATAACTCGGACGGTAGGTATCAATCTATACGATTGCATATCACGTATATGCAACTATCACAATGTGCTATCAACTAATTGAATGTTCACACATACATCGGGTTGTTAACACATTAACAAGTATGCATCATATGCATAGCACCCAACTTCACCTCCCTTTACATCGACCTTGGAGAGAGTCCAACAATCCGATGCTCCAGGTTAAAGCCAACCCATTAATCGGGAAATAGTTTTAATATGGTTAGAGCACATTCAACCAATTAGCCCAGCTTGGAGAGAGTCCAACAACCAAAGCTAACGATTGACCTCTGACTCTTACCATATTAGTATTAAACTATTCCATGGTTTGAACATGTTCGGGTTCGAGCCGGGCTTGGAGAGAGTCCAACAACCCAAACAAGAAACGGAACTCTGGTTCTAACAATATTAATGGAAGGTGTAGACTTTAATATTGTTTAAGGGTTTTTATGTCTCATCCTCTTTACATGCAAATAACTATTATCTACATGGCATGGCATACATGACATACATCTACATGTCACGACACACATGGCATAATGTTATGCATCTAATGCAATTACATGGCATACAATTATGTCATGTATATAATTTCCTTATATGTCATAACTATTTATGGAAATAAAAATATGTTTAAGATTTGATTCTCCAAATCAAATCATAATTAAATTAGGAAACAAATTTCCAAATCTAATCACATATTTTATTCATGGAATTATTTGATTAAGGAAAATTTATTTAGGAAACCAATTTCCTAAATCATTAAAACTACTTATGGAAATAAAATATTTTAAGATTTGATTTCCCAAATCAAATCATGATTAAATTAGGAAACAAATTTCCAGAATCTAATCAAATATTTTATTTATGAAAATATCAATTTCCATAAATACTTCCAACTTTCCAAAAGTGGAAGATTTCCATAAATACTTCTAGACTTTCCAAAATTGAAAAATTTCCATAAATACTTCTAAATTCCCAAAATTAGAAAATTTTCAGAAATACATTATGACTATCGCAAAAACCATTTTTACGATTATGTCGAAACACAACCTGGGCTCTGATACCACTGTTGGGTTTCCGGCACCGCGGTGTGTGTGTGTTCGATCACGTTTCGTAAACATGAACACAGCGGAAGCAATAAAAATAATAAATCTACATTTATTACAACACACACATCACACGCATGCATAGTACAACAAGTGTAGACATAACCATAAATTTAAATTTGCAATAAAAGAAAATTTATCTACGTTATACCTTTCGTATGACGTGTAGCGGGAACGGCATCAACCGGAACGATCCTCGCTAGAATCGTCTCTATCCGTATCCACGCCGAGTTCCTCGGGATGACTTCGCTAAGCCACGAGCTTCGTCTTCGTATGGGTTACTAGCCTCGTGTTGAAGACGACGTGATCGAGAGATGATCACGATCCGAATCCAAATTCGGATCCTAATACGAGTTCTCCAAACTCGCTTCTCCGGAGAGGTATTCGTCAACCAATTGACGAATCCTTCGTCCTCCACCTCAGAGGATTACCGGAGATCTAATCCCCGGTAGTTTAGCCGCTGTCGGAGCTCAAACCGTCGTCCAAACGACGCTCCGACGAGAGGAGAAGAAGCTGTCCAGAAAACTGGACAGCTTGGTGGAGGAGTAGGCGCCGGCCAAAACAAGGAAGCCAAGTGCTCACCTTTTCACCGAGGCCTAGGAAGATCACCGGAGGGTCGCCGGAGGATCACCGGCTGAAGCTTGGACGCCGGCAAGGACTTGGACGGTGGCACAAGAAGCTGGGTGGCAATGGAGTTGGGCGGCAATGAGGGTTGGGCGGCAACTCCTTGCTAGGGCTTGGATTAGGGATTAATTATCCATTAAGCCCTCTTTTATAGAGAACTAATTCTCTTAATGGTTATTGGATCATAACCATTAGGCTCGTTAACCCGCTCCATTAAGATAAGTTAAAATAAACCAAACCATGATGGTTTATTTTAAGTTAAAACGAACCGAACCAACTTTTGGTTCATTCGTTTAAAATAAACCAAACCCTTTGGTTTATTCTCCTCCATTGGATTAGAACCAAACCATTTTGGTTGATCCATTATGTCTTCATAAGACACGGCCCATCCATGCTTCCATTGCGACTGAAACAATTTCATGCTCGCTTTATGTTTGGTCCAACCAATCCTAGTTTATCTCGGTCTGAGAATCTCATTCTCAAGCTCGTTTTAAATCCTTTGGATTACGCTCGTTGTGCGTGTGACCAAATAGGTTCTCGGTTTATGTTGGCCATCTATAATTAACCATTAATTATAGAACGATCATGAGTGGCACCTAGTAGTACATCATGATCCCCAATTAACCGAAAAGATCAACGGTTGATCCAGAACTATTTCTGAAACCCTTCAGCAGCTCGAATGATTCGTGCCCCATTCCCTTCACTCATCTTATACCCACTTGGTTCAAGACATGGTCTATAATGTCAGTCCCCACTAGGCTAACTACATCACACCTAGCCCAAGTATCATTTCCTCGTCCTACGGATTCTAGTTACTCCACATGTATCGAAGAGTACCTTACTCTAAACATGTATTGCTTTGGCCAAAGACTTTAGTAACAATCCGACGAGAGGCCATGGGTATACATCTCCTCGCAAGGAGTGGTGAATCCTTTATAGGCTATTCAAACACCTTCGATCACTTTGACTTATACCCAATCATCCCGGGTCCACATCTCCTTGGAGATGTTTGCTTAAGATGTCAAAGCATAAGTCTCCATGATCAAGATGACTTGAATACCGCAAGTCAAAGGAACATCGCACTTAAGCTACAGTAAGAACTTCATTGACATATCTATATATGCACAGAACCATATGAAGTCTTACGGCTGGTCACTCCAATGAACTAGTTACCATAACTAGCATCCACGATTAACTCCGGACATCACTATGTCTCCAGCCAGTGAGAATCAGCTGCTTGGATACACCAAGGAGTATACCTCGTGCTAGTCTCGACGGAATTGATGGTGTCCAAATCCATCAATTCATCGACTAGGGATATTTCCGATACATCACAATTACACATGTAGAGATACTCACTAGTTGTGATCCAATCACAAATTCTCTCATGCTGTGAATCGTATCGTGGACATTCAGTAAATGAGTTTAAGATCCAATCAAATACATAAAACATGCATACTCAAATAGTGAATCTTCATTTATCATATAAATGGTTCATACATAAGGCGATTGCCTTAGGACATCACTTATATATTACTAACACATCAGTCGACTGGTAGCTGACAGAGTCGACTGATAGCCTGATTTCGGGGTAACCAAAGGTGTTTAACCTGATTTCAGCTGCGGTTAAGGTCCCTAACCACTCCTAACCCTATGATATACTTTGGGAAGCATGATAAAGGGTGAAAATCCATTGGATATGGATTAGGAGAGGTGTTTAGGGTTTGTATCAATTTTAAGGTGCTGAAAAGTTCAATATTGAATTTCTAACCTTAATTTTGATGGCTTAGAATTCCTATTGGCTTAGGGACTTCCCAAGGACATTGTTGGTGCAATGGTCAAGGGGGAGCAAGCCTTTAGGGGGAGGTATCCATCATGGGATGATGGATGATATTTTTCCTCATGAGGAGGGAAATGGGATTCTTGATACCTAATTTGGAAATTGGGAGAGTAAATAGGATTGCCTCTCTTGAGTGATATGAGACTTATCACTAGGAAGATGGTAGGCAACCTAAGTATTTTTGGACCAAGGGGGAGATTGTAAGATCTCATTGGGACATGAGACATTGACCCTCTTGGGGAGACATCTTTTTGCTGTTAGTCAAAAAGGGGGAGAATATTTGGGGGAAAACATTTGGAGAGTATTTACCAATTTGGGATAATTGGTAAAGGATTGGAGTTAGTATTCTAACTCAATTATTTATTTGGTTTTTGTCAAACATCAAAAAGGGAGAGATTGTTGGTGCAATCGGCCCAGGTCACGATTGACCAGGACTCGAGTTTGGCTCGAGTGATGTTTTGATGTGTTTTGATGTTTCAACAAAAACATATGACAATATAATTGTCAAGGAAAGTCCAAGCATGGGTCTTGGCAAATGGAAAGTTCAACATGTGTTGGCAAGGAAAGTCCAAGCATGGGTCTTGGCAAATGGAAAGTCCAACATGAGTTGGCAAGGAAAGTCCAAGCATGGGTCTTGGCAAATGGAAAGTCCAACATGAGTTGGCAAGGAAAGTCCAAGCATGGTCTTGGCATGGAAAGTCCAACATGGGTTGGCATTTGAAGTCCAAGGGGTTTAATATTGGCGGCGTAAAGTCCAAGCGATAGTCTTGGCAGCACAAGTCCAATGGTTGGCGGCGTAAAGTCCAGGCGGAGTCTTGGCGGCGTAAGTCCAATGTGCCTTGGCAGTGTAGACACCGTTAGCATGACATAGCCGACGGAAGCACCTGAAGGCTAGCGCGATGGATGAACAAGTCATGGATGACTTGGAGGGATCCGAGAGGTGTGAGGCTGATGGAGGTGGCTAGAAGGCTTAGGTCTAGGCTAAGGGTGGTCTAGCAAGTATGGGGGAACCATACTTGAGTTAAAACCTCATGTTTGAGGTGTGCCGGTCGGGGTGCCATGTGGCGATCGGTGGACCGAGTCAACTAGGATTTATTTGCGGGTTATGGCCTAGTGATCGCCATAGGTTGGCGATCGGTGATGGATCAGCCGATCGATCGTGTGATCGACCGACCGGTGCTCGAGAGTTCGGTCACGAGAATGGAGTCGAGACTCGGTGGTCGATGAGGACTCCATCGGATCGTGATGGTCTGTCGGATCGTGATGGTAGTTCCGTTGGACTTATCCAATGTGGAACTAGCCGTTATCTTACAACAGTGGCATCTGTCGACTGATGGTCCCGATCAGTCGACTGATAGACTTTTTCCAGCACAGGTTGAAGCTATATATGGAGCTCGTGATGGAGGAAAAAGCAATCGGTTCTTGAGGGCTATTGTGGCGATTTGTTGGTGCAAATCAGGTCTCCAAGTGCAAGCAAGCAACCAAGCATTCAAGCAATCAAAACAAGTGTTGTAAAGTCTTTTCTTTACTTGTATTTCATATTCATTATTGTAATTGCTTATATTTGTATCTTATTGTTGTAAGATTACTTGTAAGGGGTTTCTCCACCCTTGACTTGTGTCAAGAAGGAGTTTTATTGGTTAGTGGTGTTTGTGGCATCGCTAGGGTTCGTACGAACACAATCCGTGGAGTAGGAACCGGTTCGGTTCCGAACCACGTTATATGCTCTTGTTGTGATTTGTGTTGTGTCCATTTCGTTATTGCTTTTATCATTATATATATTCCGCTGCGCTAACGAAATTGTAGACACGAACGAGATTGAATTCCATCCACAATCGGGTGAGACGCTATTCACCCCCCTCTAGCCGTTCTAATATTCCTAACATTATCTTGACGTCTAACAATGGTCTTGTGGAAGGGACATCATACACTTCCCCGATGAGCCTTCGTATCTATCGGGAACTACCTCTGCCATACCAGGTCAACCCCTAGCTTTAAGACGAGATAGGCGGTACGAGGATGCCGAATCAATCCTCATGACAAGTCAGAACGTGTCCTGTATCTGACTCTCTCACACCCTTCTATCCACGGTTACTGGAGATGAGGCCAACCCCTAGGTTCCTCCTTAATTCTCCTAAATCTATGATACGAGGGTTGTCACCCCTCGTATCGGCTACGCACAGTAAATAGAAGTCCAAAACCAATACTTATCGATCTAAACAATCACCAAATGCAAATATGAAATCACGAATAGAAGTATATTTGAAATAACATGTTCTATGCACACAAACTACTCCCTAATCCTAGAATCGAAGTATCTACTCGATAAATGAAAGAGAAGAAACGCAAGGCATGATTGAATTAATCATTACAATGCAGAAGATGTATAGAAAATAAATTATAGTGCTCTTTGGTTCTTCTCTCCGGCGTTAGAGTGCAGAATTTGATCCTCGAGCAGCTTCCTTCCTCTCTGTTGTGAGTTTCTGAAGCTTTTTGGGGCATTGGAGTGTTGTCCCGGCCATCGTGCCTCCACCTAAGGTTTGGGCTTAGCTTCCTTTATATAGATATCAGGCTGGATCTCCCTGAAACCTAGAAAATAAAAGAATCGCTTCGAAATTGCCCAGCACCACACGACCGTGTGGATTCACATGGCCAGGCTGTGTGAGGCGCTGGGGTGCGAGCCGTGTGGATTCACAGGGCCAGGGTGTGTGTCCTTCTGTGATAGCTGCCAAATGCCTTCTTTTTGCTCCAAAAGTACGCCATTTCCCCGTAGAATGTTGTCCTGCACACAAGAGTACAAACAACAGATCTCCGAACCAGAAAATAGGAAATGCATGCAAAATAAAAGTGAAATATGCAAGAATCAAATATAAAATTCCACAAGATGTGAGTGAAAACTACTCCTAAAACCTTATATATTTTGCTCACATCAAAACTTGATGCACGCGAATGTGACCTCAAATCTCGCGACGGGAATCATCGAGGACTCGAAGTGCGCACTCGGGCTCAACGCCCACAAGTGCATGGATGTCAAGTAATAAAATGATTATTGATCCCATAGGAACTAAGATTCGAGTACCAATTGTTCAGTGAATGTTATTGTTCGGAGTTTAACATTAAGGGTTGTGCTTATGAGGTTTGTCGGCGGTCCTAACTCTAGTGCGGTGTCACACGAAAGAAGAGAAGAGTAGCTACGAGTCTTTAAAGAGAATTCTAGGATTTCAATTTCACTTGTGTGTCACAGAACACCTATCAATTGGGTATTATCTAGACGTCTAACTATAGTCTTGTGGAAGGGACATTATACACTTCACCGATGAGCCTTCGCATCTATCAGGAACTACCTCTGCCATACCAGGTCGACCCCTGGCTTTAGGACGAGATAGGTGGTACGAGGATGCCGAATCAATTCCCATGACCAGTCGGAAGGTGTCCTATATCCGACTCTATCACACCCTTCTATCCATGGTTACCGGAGATGAGGCCAACCCTTAGGTTCCACCTTAATTCTCCTAAATCTTTGATACGAGGGTTGTCACCCCTCGTATCGGCTACGCACATTAAATAGAAGACCAAAAACAATAGTTATCGATCTAAACAATCACCAATTACAAATATAAAATCACGAATAGAAGTATATTTAAAATAACATGTTCTACGCACACAAACTACTCCCTAATTCTAGAATCGAAGTATATACTCCATAAACAAAAGAGAAGAAACACAAGACATGATTGAATTAATCATTACAATGAAGAAGATGTATAGAAAATAAATTACAGTGCTCTTTGGTTCTTCTCTCCGACGTTGGAGTGCAGAATTTGATCCTCGAGTGGCTTTCTTCCTCCCCGTTGTGAGTTTTCAAAGCTTTTTAGGGCATCGGAGTGATGTCTCGGTCGTCGTGCCTCCCCTCTAGGGTTTGGGCATTGCTTCCTTTATTTAGACATCAGGCCGGATCTCCCCGAAACCTAGAAAATAACATAATCGCGTCGAAATCGCCCAGCGCCACACGACCATGTGGATTCACATGGCCAAGCCATATGTGGTGTTGGGGTGTGAGCCGTGTGGATTCACAGGGTCAGGCTTGTATCCTTCTGTTCTAGTTACCAAATGCCTTCTTTTCGCTCCAAAAGTGCACCATTTCCCCCGTAGAATGTTGTCCTGCACACAAGAGTACAAAGAGTAGATCTTCAAACTAGAAAATAGGAAATGCATGCAAAAAAAAAGTGAAATGTGCAAGAATCAAATATAAAATGTCATAAGATGTGAGCGAAAACTACTCCTAAAACCCTATATATTTTGCTCACATCAGAATGCTCATAGGGATTTGGCTAGCTACTGGGTAGCTACTATAGAGTTGTTGGAACACGGACAGTTACAACAAGGGAGATTGGTCCCTATAGTCTCCCAGTCACTTCCAGATTTGTGTAATAGAGTAAATTTTAGACAATAGATTTCTCTTGTGAGAAAATAGTTCTCCATCTCCGAGGAAAATAGTGGATTACAGAGTTGCATTCGAATTAGGAAGAGTTACTTCAGAAGACTCGTCATTTGAGATCGGTGATTTATTTGGAGTGGATCCGAAAATAATGAGTGTTGAAATGTTCTTCGTGGTGGAACGACATGTAGGACATAATTGATTTGGTAGTTTGATGTTGGGTGTGCCAACAATTAGAGGTGGAATATTAGTGATCTGTAGGGTTAAGTATCGAGATGGAAGTGGGAGAATAATACGATGGATTGTGTTGGAAGATTACCTAGAATTCGAAGAGGATTTGATGCGGTTTTGGGTAATCGATGATCGATTAGTCAAGTTTGCTCATTTTCTTCCGAGCAGTAAGGTGGATTTCGTTGGATCGCTTGATGGAATTATTTCCAGGTCACGGATATAGAGCTCCACTCTGGTACAAATATTTACCTTTTGATAGATAGTTAATATGAAGGTACAGTTCATACTTTAGAAAGGTATGTTGAGAGCTAGAAAATGATATCCAAGCTCAATACCCCCACTTAGTTACTTGAGGTGTGTAATTTTTCTCCAAGTACTTTAGTCAAGCAGTGTGGTATTGCTTACTCATCGTACTTGAGTAGGAAATTTGGAGACCAAGTTTTTATTAGTGGGGGAGAATGTAAGATATTGAAAAATAAAATAATACTGGTTAATTAGGAAAATACCCAGTTGAATTTTTCAGAGATTTTTAGAAATTTATTTGTATTAAAATGGAATTTATATGATAGTTTATGAGGACGAAGCGAATAGGCTTTTATAACGCCTGTTTGAATTATCTGCTTAGGAGTTAATAGGCTAAATTTAGCTAGGGTTAAATATTAAACCCTAGGTTTTATTTTTCTATATTTCTTATGGTTTCTTTATTACTCCCAATCGGCCGTTTCTTCCCAACCAGGATTCCCCGATCCCCAAATTCCTTAACAGCATGCGATCCTTTTCTCCTGATTTTTCTTCTCCATCGCCAATCCATCTCCACCGCCGCGATTCTGGTCAGCCCGTTCTTTTGCCACTGTTGATTCCTTGGCCTTTGTCGGGCTCTTCGCGCAAGCAGATCAGCGATGTCATTGCCACGGATGAGCATCGCCGTCGCTGGCATCTTCTCTTCATCTCCGCCGCCCGATGGACAACACCGACGACCTGAATCCGATCGCTGTCACCTCTCTTCTCTCCATCAAGCATTGGTTGATCATCGTCACTTCTAGTTTATGCTGCAGTGAGCTCTTCATCTGTGTCGCTGATCCACGATCCAACGCTGAGCCACCATCTGTCTGCCATTTCTTCGGCATTTGTCGCCAAAGCCAAGGAGTAGCTTAATCCTCACCAAGAGCGATGGATCCATGGTTACCCTATTGTGATTGTCGCTGTGCCGATTTCACCTCCGGCCGACTCTGCACTGCGAGCAGCAGTGTCGGTCGCCACAACTCAGAACTCTGTATCACGGATACAACAACGTTGGTTAGCTTTGATTTGTGGAGATAGCCAGACCATGTGATCGGAGGTTGCTCAGTTGAGAATGAGTTCAAGGGGTGTCGATGGCAGTGTGGATTGGGACAGGTGGTTCGAGTTTGAGGTAAAGTTGTTTTGATATATGATTCTATCATATTTCTAAGCTACAACATAGGTTGCTTGTAGTGATTTGGTTGTGGGATGCGATTTGTGTTGTTTGGTTTATGTTGTATGTGTGTGGAGCTGTGATCGATGAAAGCTAAATCTAGATGGGTTATGCAAGGTAAGACTGATCTGGATGTTTGTGGATAATTTTGTGTTGATTCAATGATTTATAGCAAATGGATAGGGATATGTTGCAATGATTAGGTGAAGAAGGCGATTCGAAATTGATTGGCTCAGATTTGTGATCAACGAGGGATCTCTTCAGTTATTAGCTAAATTGTTGTGAACTCAAATCTAATACCTTGAGTTGGAGTAGGAAGCGGTGCGAGGAAAGTTAAGTGTGGTAAGTCCATATTTAGATGTTTATGGATGCATACTATGGTTACAATTGATTTGGTAATTAATGAATGGTATGAGATTGTACAACTATGGAATTTGGTTGATCGAGGGATTAGAATTGGATTAGACTCCTATTCCTATAGATTGATTATGTTAGTGTTTAGTTATGTTCATATGTTAAATTGCAGGACCTGAATTCAAGATGGTCTTTTGGATGTGGAGATTCTCCGATAAGTCTTCGAATCAAGTGGGTAATATTCTACCCTGGTTAGGTAGTTGATTAATCTTAGTGCATGAGTTTTGTTAATATTGTACCTTGACTCCATTCATGTTAATCTGTGCTTGATACTTAGTCTTTGCACTTTGAGTTATACTGTTGTTGTCATATTTTGATCATCATTGCTATAAATTATCTATGCTATGGTATGTAGATCTTTAGATGGTTAACCATGTATATGTAGGTGAGTATGGATCTTGATGTGACTCGGGTCATCAGGAACAATCATCCGGGGGTGGATGGTGTCCTTAATGTAGAGTTAGTGGTTGTATCATCTTACCTTTCGTTGTATAACTATCACGAATCATATGTCTGTACATGGTAGTGTGGGTTGTCGATGGTGTGTCGCTACGGACTGGAAGTCCTAGCATGGTCGATGGTTATTTATATATGACTCTCTGAGAAATACAGAGTGTGTTGTGGGTGTACCTATGTGTGGTTGTTCATTCATTCCATTTGCATGCATGCTGGTGAGTTGGTCTCCCTTGAGGTTGAGAGGGTCGTAGTCATCCTGCCTCCAGATTACTCGTGATAGTAGTAACTGGTGTGAGGGTAGTTCATTTGTTGTGCAGCACTTGGCCACTATTGATAGTGGTATTGGAGTTGCTGTAGTTGTCCTGGGTGTGTGACACTCGCCCGCTCATGGGTAGTGTCAGTTGGAGTGGCCAGCAGCAGGGATCCCCGTTGTGTAGCTTATAGCTCTTTATCTTATCGCTACTTGTTCATACTGCCCACTAGGTCACTCGAGAGCAGTGGTTGTTGTTGAGTTGGGACAGTTGTTATGTCATGTCACCTAGGCCACACTGGGGTCGTGGTAGCGAGTGGGGTGCCTAGGCATGACTATGCATTTTCATTGCATGTGTGAGGGCATTTCTATATATATACATATACATATATTTATGTATATATATATATATATATATATATATGCTTGTTGTATTGTTGCATTTGTTTGTGCTATGTTTACTGCATTTGATTGTACATCCTCTTCATGTTATTTGCATGATCTATACTGTTGTGTGTGGGATACTAGTGTTTGACTTGGACCGGACGGTTGTATGCATTTGACCAGTACCTTGATGTTGAGTAGGTTGGATCAGGTATGTTGTTATGTTTGTTGTAGTATGTTCGCAAGATCGTGTGTAGTTTTACTCTATCCCGCCGTACGTGCTATATTATTGTATATTTGTTCAGGTTGTTTAGGTGGTGTCATTACAGACCATTCAGGTATGCCAGTACATTACATTATCTACAGTTGATCAGTTGGTGGTTTATGCTCTGTTTAGATTTACACTGATAGTTGTTTGTTATCACCTCTACCACTGTATACCGTTGATCTCCATCTATATATATCTATTCATCTCTATTTGTATATTTGTTTCCCTTTATATCTTAGTTGTTGATCATGCACTCTCTTGCATATTACCACTGAGTTTTATACTCACCCCCACAGACCCTGGGTTTTCTTGTCGCTCAGGTAATAGGTAGAAGATTCATTGGATGCTCGGAGCACCGCCAGTTGATCCCATCTCACCTCGAGTATTTGGATTGTAATCCATATTGGTGTTGTATATTTTGGATTGTATGTTTTGGATTTTTATCCTATATTGTTTCCGTTATTTGGTAATCGGTTATGTTGTTATGTATTTGGTTTCGATCATGTTTTCTTGTTGTGTCAAAGTCATATCGATATGCATGTATTTGAGTCTTTGTTTTTTTATTGTTGGTGTATTCCGCTGTGACTTTGGTTATATACTTCTATATGTTGTGTAGTTGTGGCCGGAAGGCTATGTATCAATAGGGAATTGTATCACGTACAGGGGAGATGCAGTTCGATTTTCGAGCTCGGCATACTCTCGGGGTGTGACAATCAAGGCATGGTAAATATATAAAATACAAAGGTATAAGAATACCTAAGTTTTGAACCTAATTGTCATTATCTAAAATTATATCAAATACAACTTTGCCATAATGACAATCCAAATCCCTCAAGTGTGCAAAAACCCCAACTTGACTCTTACTTTATTGTGCCAATTATGATCAATTTTTTAAACTTTCATTATTCCAATTGACATATCCTAAAATATTTTAGGATATAATTCTAAGTTTATTTCCAAAGGTTAAGCTATACCTTGAAAATACTCTAAAATGCCAACTTCACTATGGTTAGGTTAATTACCTTTCCATTTAAAGTTGACACACCCTATACCCATTTAGCATGAAGAAATCACACTCCTAGGAACCCAATACCTATTGGAGATCCTTGTGTTTTCTAGGTGATGGGTTTGGGATTTTCAATACTCAGCAGTGTTCAGGGTGTTTAGTACATGTTCAGAGTAGGAAACATAATTTCTGAGCAGTTAGTAGGTTTCCTGGGTGATCAGTATAAATTCCGAGAAGTTAGTGTGTTTTTCGAGTCATGGGTGTGGTTTCTGGTCAGTCAGTACATTTCCTAAAGTGGTTAGTATGATTTTAAAATAATTAACATGTTTCCTGAGGTATCACTATGTCTTCTGAATGATCAGTGTGATTTCCGAGCAATACATATATTACCCGAATTAGAAGTATCATTCTGGGGCAATTAGTGTGTTTTTTGAGCCATTTCTGATAAGTCATTATGTTTCCTAAGACAGTAGTATCATTCCTGTGCAGTTAGTATGATTTCTGAGTCATTTCTAATAAGTTAGTATGTTTTTGAATCAGTCAATAGAATTATTGAACAGTTGACATGTTTCCCGAGCCATCGGTATCTTCTCGGATTAGTTAGTATATTTTCTAATTAGATAGTGTATTTCCTGAGCGATTAGTGAAATTCCCAAGTCATTAGTATTATTTCTGATTAGTCAGTATGATTCCTGAGTTGTTATTACGTTCCCCGAGAAGTTAGTGTATTACCCGAGCAGTTAGTGTGTTTCCAGAGCAGTTAGTGTATTTCCCGAGCAATCAGTATATTTCCAAGCAAGTAGTATATTTCTAGAGTTAAGTAAGATGGCTGGAATATGAGATATAAAAGTGGTTAAGTATGTTTTCTGAGCCATCAGTAAATTTCCCGAGTTGTTAGTGTATTTACCGAACAATTAGTGTATTTCCCGAGCAGCTAGTATATTTCTCGAGTCGTCAGTGTATTTTCTGAGCAGTATGTTCATTTTTCGAGTGATGTATATATTTCTTGAGTATTTGCTGAATGAGGTGAGGAAGGAGATATAGGTATTCTTGGGTATAGGAGATGAAGGGGAATTTCTGGAATAAGGAATATTGTTGACAGAAGATATTTTGTTATTATTTATTTGGTTAATGATTGTCAGGAAAGGTAAGGAACATGGGGAAGATGCGGAGGAGATTATTTTGAAAAGAAACGGGAAGATTAGTTACATCTCAACAAACTGGTGGGAGAATTAAAGTAAATTCACCTTGGAGGGGAGCGGTATAGATCTCCTATAAAAGGGGAAGAGGTGGAAGAGAGAAGGGGATGGATGGTTCTTCCTTCTACTAGTGGTACGCAGATCTCTTTCTAATTCCTATTCTACTACATCTTATTCTCTCTTCTCAATTCTAACTTGAGCGTCGGAGGGGTCGTGTCGGTGTAGCCGACCCATCTTTAATATTCCTTTTTGAGTCACAAAGCTCGTATTACATCAAAGGTGCCAAGATCCATCATCTCCTGAGGAAGAAGAAGGGGATCTGAGTGAACTAAAGAAGAGGACACCATCAAAACCCTAAAGGAATTTGCAATGAAGAAAAGAGGGCTTAGTGTCACTATGAAGAGAGTCTTTGGTTGCAACTTGCATTAGGATATGGAGTAGCAGCATCGAGATCTCCTCCTCTGACGATTAGGGTGCCCTTGTATGACCCCATTTCGGGGCTTAGGAGCCCTAGGGTAGCCCCTCATGATCCTCCTAGTCTCTAGACTCTTGGACGAGTTTCCTATATACAGAGGCGGCTCCGGCTTTCCATAAATACTCAGAAACCCCTATTTCTTCGAATTTATGGTGCTTCCACACGACGGTGTGCAAGGCTAGAAACTACTAAAATATAGGCTAAAAATTAGGCTAGAAAAAACACACGATCATGTGAAATTCACACGATCGGCCATGTGTCACTCTAGAGGCTCCATTTTGATCTTTTTCACTTCGGGAACATGTCCGTGTCTTGGGACACAACAAGAGTGTGCTCCCTAAAGTTTGTGCTCCATAAAATGCTTCATTTTTGCTCCAAAAATGCCATCCTGTTGGATCGATCGGATCGCTAGAGGGGGGGTGAATAGCGATAGAAAATTTTTCTTTCGAATTCGTTTCAAGACAAATATACGCAGTGAAAAAATAAACAAAAATAAAAGACAATAGACACAAAGGTTTTACTTGGTTCGTAGCCGAAGGCTACTACTCCAAGGCCCTAGTGGTCCTTGACCACGTACGGAGGGCAATCTACTAACAAACTCCTTCTCATTGGAGGTAGGAGTTAGATGGATACACAAAATGAAAAAAGGCTCAAGGTAGAGGGACACTTCCCCTCTCCTTGATATGATTTAAAGCTTAAAAAGAAGAACAACTTATAAACTGAATTATAATTCAAACTTTTCGTTACCGACGACTTCAAAGGTTGGAGGTTGAAGCTCTAGTCGTCGTCTCGGCAGCGCTTCGTCGTAGGGATGTCGAAGAGTCGGAGCGTATCGGAAGCACTTGGAAGCCTTTTTGATTGATGAAAAACCCTAAGACAAGCCCTCCTTTTATAGCCTTTGAGCCCCTTTTCGAGAGGAACCCTAGCCAATCGAAATTGAGCACCAATCTCCTTGAAATGGGGTGATAAGCCTTGACTCCTCGAATCTGATCATTGACCATCAGTCGACTGATGACCATCATCACCGACCGATGGCGATCACCGAAGGCCGACCTTTGGCAATGACTATTTGACGATCGACTATTTGAGCGGTCGAGTCCTCCAAGGCAATGATCGATGCTAGCTACAAGGCAAAGTTAGCTCAAAGAAAACATTATTTCGACGGCGACCGTCCGATCTCGACACGACCATCGATGGGATGTCTCTGATCGGATCTACGCTTAAGATCATCCCCGTAAGGAGGATACGACCTCACTTACGCTCGCACACACGAGCTTACCTCGATACTTATGTGTTACTTTTGCTTCCGGCCTTCCACTCGATTCCTTCGGCTCCCTCCGAAGTCACTCGAGTGTCGCCCGACCACCGCGGCTTCCTTCGGGTGTCGCTAGCCTTCAGCTCCAGCTATATCAATCTTCTGCATACTCGATTCAGCTTGTGAGATAACGACATGAGCTTAACTTTGTATCGTTTGCTATAATCAAAACTCAGGTTCGACTTAGGTGCCCACTGCACCAACAATCTCCCCCATTTTGATTTATGGCAAACCCACATACAAAGTTAAGAAAAAACAAATTAAGTGCATTAAGTAAAATGAGCAAGAGATATGCATGAATGTGTAGGAGTAAAAACTCTTTTCAAGTGCTCTTGAGGAATCCTCCCCTTGACCGAGGGTGAGTACTTGAGAAAGGGTTTTAACTCTCCCCCTTGATATTTGCTACTAAAAAAGAATTAAGTGACCGAAATTACTTAATATTGGCCATAGTGTTTAAAATAAGTTTTAAGTTAAGAAAAAATTGATTTCTTAACCTTGGCCTTTACTTCTATTTTGTTAACAAGTTAAGTAAATTACTTTTTGTTAACAAGTTTAGTAAGAGTTAAGTAAATTATTGTATTTTTAACGAAAACAAGTTAACTAAATATGTTTAAGTTAAGAGTTCCCTTAACTTGTTTTGTTAACTTAAAGTTAAGTAAGCCTTGGCCATAAAAAAAATTGCTCCCGTAACTTTTGCCTTTTTCTCCCCCATTTGCCATATATCGAAAAGAGTTAGGTTGTTTGTGGTATAAAAAAATAAGTTTTAATTTTAAAGTCCATGCATGTTCCACATTATTTTGAAAATAATATACTGAAAATAGTTCATCTATAAAATGTTCACTCATATTTGGCTTGATTGATATGAAGATCAACCACCCCGGTCGTAGTCGGTTAGTATGTATGATTATACTCCGTGGTTCATAGCGATGCACTAGCTCTACATCTGGAACCAGGAGTATGGTCCTAACATCTCACGCCCATCTATGTGGCTAAGTACACAAACACATTAGTCCTATGTGCTGTGAGATGTATTGGCTCCTTAAATCTATAGGTGCATGATATCTAAGGTATTTCCTATGCTAGTTCCATAATAATGAAATTAAAGAAATAGTAGTAAGAACATATAATTTGCAAGTTCCTATTCTACTACGCACATGCCCAATTTTCGTCTTAATAGACTAAATTTGGCTTCGGGTAGGGGTTTAGTAAATAGGTCTGCCAAGTTAGACTTTGATTCGACGTATTCGAGTTGTATGGCTCCGTTGGCCACATGTTCTCGAATGAAATAGTGTTTGACCTCTATATGTTTGGTCCTAGAGTGACATATCGGATTCTTTGTAAGATTAATTGAACTAATGTTATCTATATGAAGTTTAGTATTCGTAAAGTCTAACTTAAAGTCGCGGAGAGTGTGCTTCATCCAAAGAAGTTGCGTGACACACTCACCCATCGCGATGTATTCGGCTTCGGTGTTAGATAAAGCAACACAGTGTTGCTTCCTACTGCACCAACTCACTAGACTCGAGCCGAGAAGTTGACAACAACCACTCGTACTCTTTCTATCGAGCTTACTACCGGCATAGTCCGAATCAAAGTAGCCGGTTAGTTCGAACTCGGTAGATCTAGGATACCAAATACCGACATTAAGTGTACCCTTAAGATATCTAAGGATACGCTTAACTAGGGTTAGGTGAGACTCCTTAGCACAGGTTTAAAACCTGACGCACATACTTACTGCGAATAGGATGTCGGTCGACTCAGCTTAAGTATAGGAGACTTCTATTGCGCCCTATAGTACTTTAAGTCAATGGACTTACTTTCTAGGTCTTCCTATGTTAACATTAATCGCCATTGGGGTGTTTATTATCTTAGCGTCTTGCATTCCAAATCTTTTAATTAACTCCTTAGTGTATTTTTGTTGATATAGGTATATACCATCCTTAGTTTGTTTAATTTGTAGACCTAAAAAGAAACTTAACTCGCCTACCAAGTTCATTTCGAACTCACTTTCCATGAGTGAAATGAACTCGTTTAGTAAGGCTGAGTTAGAGGTTCCAAAAATTATATCGTCTACGTAAATTTGAGCTATGAATATTTCTTTACCTAAGGTTTTTACGAAGAGAGTTGGGTCAACTAAGCCTTGGTTAAACCCTTTTGACTTAAGATGGATTGAAAGTCTCTCGTACCAAGCTCGAGGAGCTTGTTTAAGTCCATAGAGAGCTTTCTTAAGTTTTAGAACATGGTCGGGTTTATCTAGATTTTCAAATCCGGGGAGTTATCTAACATAAACTTCTTCTTTAATGTATCCATTTAGGAATGTCGACTTAACATCCATTTGAAATAGCTTAAATCCTCGATGTGCGGCATAAGCTAGCAACATTCGAATGGATTCGATTCTAGCTACTGGGGCATAGGTTTCGTCATAATCTAAGCCTTCGACTTGACTAAACCCTTTGGCGACTAACCTAGCCTTGTTTCTAACTACTTCGTCTTTATCATCAAGCTTATTTCGAAACACCCACCTTGTTCCAATTATCATTTTGTCTTTAGGTGGTGGTACTAGTTCCCACACTTCATTCCTAGTGAATTGAGCTAGCTCTTCTTGCATTGCAATAATCCAATCGGGATCAAGAAGAGCTTGTTCAATTGATTTGGGTTCTATCTTTGAAATTAAGGGAATTTGACTAAGGTTCCTATAGGATGCTCTAGTTCGAACTCCTAGATTAGGATCTCCTATCACTTGATCGATAGGGTGGTTAGTCTGAATCCTAGATTGGGTTGGGTTTGTGTCACCTAATGCTTGATCAATGGGGTGACTTGGTTGAACACTAGTTTGACTCGGATCACTTGTCACTTGGTCGACAAGAGAAGTTGGTTGATGTGGATTAGACTCGATCTCAGGGTCGGAGACGAGTTTGGTATTAGTGGCCTCAACACTTGGGGTCATTATGGGTTTTGTAGGTTCGGGTACTTCATCGAACACTACATTAATAGTCTCTTCGACTTTAAGGGTATCATGGTTATATACCCTATAGGCCCTACTCGTGGTTGAGTATCCTAAGAAGATTCCGGTGGAGGTTTTGGATTTGAATTTCCCTAGGTGGTTCTTAGTGTTTAAGATATGTACTTTACATCCAAATACCCTAAAGTACTTGATGTTGGGTACTTTATTGTGATAAATCTCGTATGAGGTCTTAAGGTGCCTCTTTACCATAAGGATCCTATTCTGGACATAGCAAGTCGTGCTAACGGCTTCTGCCCAAAACCTATCAGGTAGGTCGTATTCGTTCAACATGGTCCTAGCGACTTCTTGTAGAGTTCGGTTTTTCCGCTCCACTAGGCCATTTTGTTGAGGGGTCCTAGGGAAAGAGAATTCATGGTGGTATCCGTTTAGGTTACAGAAGTCGGTGAACCTTTGATTTTCGAATTCACCACCATGATTGCTTCTAAGTCTTTTAACCTTAAGGTTTTTTTGATTCTCGATTAATTTGAATAGATTGATTAATTGATCTAGGGTATCATTTTTATGTTTGACGAACCTAACCCAAGTAAACCTGGAGTAGTCGTCAATTATGACTAAGCAATATTGACTTCTATTGAGTGACTTGGCTCCATGTGAATCGAATAGATCCATATGCAGGAGCTCAAGTACACTTGAGGTTCTTTCTTGGTTAGTTAACTTGTGTTGTGTCCTAGGTTGTTTTCCTTGTTGACAAGCATTACAGATTTTATTAACCAAATTGTTGAGGTTGGGTAAGCCTCTGACTAAGCCACTCTGACTCATCTTGTGGATGAGTCGTCGGTGCCACAACCATGATTCCTCTTCCTGTGTCATAAGACATTTGGCTGAGGATTTGATTAAGTTAATTGTATAAATGTTATTTGTCCTAGTTCCTTTGAGTATTATTTTAGCTGTTTTATTTGTTTTAATTACACATTCATTTTCTAAAAATACGACCTTATAGTTATTGTCACATAATTGGCTTACGCTAAGCAGGTTATATTCAAAATTCTCTACAAGTAATACATTTTTAATAACAAAATTTGAGTTAAGCTCGATATCACCTGATTCGATGATTTTGAGCTTGCCGTTATTCCCAAAGGCTACCGATCCTTGTCGTTTGAATCGAAGCTTTGTGAATTTGAGTTGATCCCCGGTCATGTGTCGAGAGCAACCGCTGTCCAACATCCATTGATCCTACACACAAGGTGGTTGAATTGGATGTTAGATTTTTTATAATTTTTTTAAAAAAAAATGGTTGTAAGTTTTTAAACCTAGGTCATCTCACCTGTGTCTATATGATCAAGCATGTTATACTTATGTGTTTTTTGTGAGATGATTTCCAATTAAGTTGATTAAGTGCATTTAGGTTCAAGTAATTTTATGTTAGATTTGGATTTGACCCTAGGCTTGTCAAGTTTACCTTTTCAAGATCATGGCTTCCAGGTCGTGGCGAGGCACAGGGGCCTTCTTTTATCGGATCATCGACCACTTCCTTAGACAAAGCCATTTTCAAGAAAATGATGACTTGACTCATCTAAGACTATTTCCTGGTCTAACTGGTTATTTTTGAAAAGAGGCTCCCCGAGGCTCAATCTTTTCGAAGGATTTTAGTTGGTTATGTAGTGTTCTAAGTGAGTTCACAAAAACAAAACAAAAAAAATTCTAAGCATGCAATTTCTAAGTTAAAGCACAAACATGTTTTGTTTGGCTCCCTAGACCGTTGAATCGGTTCGGTCTATCCACGATGGATTTGGTCCTTGGGAACCCGACGGTTGGATCTTAGAGTTGAAATCAAAAAGTTCTTAGGGACCCATGCTTGGACATGTTTCCTATGTCGACTTACAATCCATATATACGACCTATTAGTCGTGTTTGAGTTAAACCCTAGTCCACCTTGTTGTACACGGCCCTTTGAGATCCAAGTAGGAGGTCAAGTCCTTTGGATCCCGGCGAACCTTTCCAACGTGTTCCTAAGATCTTCAACTTGACTTTTCAAGAGAGAGTTCTCAACTTCGAGCTTTTCAACTCGAGTTGAGTCCTTCTCTTGAACTCGACTAGTCGAAGAGGTTAGGGAGACCTCGTGTTTGAGGAGTTTAACCTCCTCGATAAGGGTCTCGACCTTGGACTCGGACTTAGCTAATTTCCTAGAAAAAAACCTAACCGTATTATGTAAAGTATTAAATAAAGTTCGACTCACTTTAAGGGTATCTTTTGAACCGGATGCGTATCCGTGGCTTGACTTGAAGGTAGCTTCGTAGTCCGAGTCATCCTCAGGTTCTGACTCAAGTTCAGGTTCGATCTCCGTGTCTGACTTAATCGATTTCGCCATGAAGACGTGGTCTTCGTCTTCTTCGGATGACGCTTCTTCCCATATCGCGTTGAGGGCCTTCTTGTGCTTAGGTGCTTGGTGGTTGAGCTTGGGGCACTCGGACTTGATATGTCCAAACCTGTTACACTCAAAACACCTAATATTAGAACTTTTAGGCTTACCTTGGTTCGCTCCCCTTGGCTATCCTTCGAGCTAGGTTCATTAGTTCGGCAAATAACTCGGTCAACTTCTTCTTCTGACTCGCCTTCCTCCTCGGTTGGTGGTGGCTTGCTTGCGATTTTCTTCTTCTTTGAACTCGCAAACAAGGCTA
Source organism: Wurfbainia villosa (assembly GCA_025175895.1). Lineage (NCBI taxonomy): Eukaryota > Viridiplantae > Streptophyta > Magnoliopsida > Zingiberales > Zingiberaceae > Wurfbainia > Wurfbainia villosa. The sequence goes on along the minus strand of CM045990.1, from coordinate 29,079,632 downwards.
TACCCTCTCTCGGGTTCCGAGTTAGACTGCTCATGTCATTCTCAAATCGTAAAAAGAGTTCATCTAACCTAATTTTAGAAAGATCCTTGGAGACTTTGTAGGCGTCGACCATGGATGCCCACAAGGTAGTCCTTGGAAAAGAGTTTAGAACATACCTTATAAGGTCGCAGTTTTTGACCTTTTGCTCGATTGCGTGTAGGTTGTTGACTATGTCTTGGACACGGGCATGGAGTTGCGTCGCGAACTCGTGTTCCTGCATTTTTAGGTTATATTGTTTATTGAAAAGAAGATCACACTTACATACCTTGGCTTCATCGGTCCCTTCGTGTAGCTCCACTAGTTTCGTCCAAAGATCTTTTGCGCTTATGAAGGGGCCGACGCGATTTAGCTCCTCCTTGGATAGGCCGCATTGGAGGATTTGTGTTGCCTTGGCATCGGCTTCGACTTGTCGTTTTGTCGCAATGGTCCATTGATCATAATCCAAGGAGTCACCCACTTCATTAGTTGGAAGTGTGAAACCCGTTTGGATTATGATCCACATATCGATTTGGGTTTTGAGAAAGCATTCCATCCGACCCTTCCAATAACGGAAGTCATCTTCATTGTAAAACGAAGGTCAGACGGTGCTAAAACCCTCGAGATGGGCCATTAGAACAAAAGACACAAATAGACGGAGACGAAGAAACTAGCAACGACAAAAACACAAAAACAAGTACCAAGACTCGCGTCTTGGATTAGTAGTGCAGGAGAAAAACTTAACAAAGAGAAATAAATAAAAAAAACATAATTAAAAGAAAAATAAATCTGTAAAAATGGCTAGATTGGTGGTTTCACCAAATCTTAGCAACCCCCGGCTCTGATACCAATTGTTGGATCGATCGGATCGCTAGAGGGGGGGTGAATAGCAATAGAAAATTTTTCTTTCGAATTCGTTTCAAGACAAATATATGCAATGGAAAAATAAACAAAAATAAAAGACAATAGACACAAAGGTTTTACTTGGTTCGTAGTCGAAGGCTACTACTCCAAGGTCCTAGTGGTCCTTGACCACGTACGGAGGGCAATCTACTAACAAACTCCTCCTCGTTGGAGGTAGGAGTTAGACGGATACACAAAATGAAAAAAGGCTCAAGGTAGAGGGACACTTCCGCTCTCCTTGATATGATTTAAAGCTTAAAAAGAAGAACAACTTATAAACTGAATTATAATTCAAAGGTTGGAGGTTGAAGCTCTAGTCGTCGTCTCGGCAGCGCTTCGTCGTAGGGATGTCGGAGAGTTGGAGCGTATCGGAAGCACTTGGAAGCCTTTTTGATTGATGAAAAACCCTAAGACAAGCCCTCCTTTTGTATCCTTTGAGCCCCTTTTCGAGAGGAACCCTAGCCAATCGAAATTGAGCACCAATCTCCTTGAAATGGGATCACGAGATCGTCTTTGACGCAATGATCGTTTTCGGCAATGAGTCCTCCAAGCCGGTCGGCCGATGCTAGCTACAGGACAAAGTTAGCTCAAAGAAAACATTATTTCGACGGCCTTCGACCGTCCGATCTCGACCTGGACCATCGATGGGATGTCTCTGGTCGAATCTACGCTTAAGATCATCCCCGTAAGGAGGATACGACCTCACTTACGCTCGCACACACGAGCTTACCTCGATACTTACGTGTTACTTTTGCTTCCGGCCTTCCACTCGATTCCTTCAGCTCCCTCCGAAGTCACTCGAGTGTCGCCCGACCACCGCGGCTTCCTCCGGGTGTCACTAGCCTTCAGCTCCAGCTATATCAATCTTCTGCATACTCGATTCAGCTCGTGAGATAACGACATGAGCTTAACTTTGTATCATTTTCTATAATCAAAACTCAGGTTCGACTTAGGTGCCTACTGCACCAACACATCCTACACATAAAATTAACAAAAGTAGATCTCTGAATGAAGATAATAGAAAATTAGAGTAAACAAAGATAATATGCAATGAATACCCTAAAAACAAGGTAAGATGTGCGCTAAAATGATAGCTAAAACCCATTATAAAATGCACACATCAAAATCCTCCACACTTAAACTTTGCTTGTCCTCAAGTAATCTTCCGTGTTCAGCTCAATGCATATAAATGAATAGCTTCATTATCTAGTTTGTTCATCTAATCCTGTCAAGTGGTGCTACTACAAGTCTACAAAGAATGTTTTTCATGCAAGTGCAAAATTTTATCCTAGAGTTTTCAAATTCCATGTTAAATCAAGTCGTCATCTCATTGTGTTCTTAAGGTCTCCATCTCTAGGCACTTACCTTCCCTAAGTGAGGATCATCCTCCCAAACTAACACAAAGTCTCAAAGGCATGCTCGGTATTGAGTGAAATTTGTAGGTGTTTCCCCAATAACCTAACTCGGTCTCAAAGGGGCACCAAACCATTTTCACCTACGATGATTGTTTTCTATCCCTCAATTTTTTTTCTCTTTTTTTAAACCTCATAATTTTTCTATTTTCTCTCTTTTTTTTCTTTTCAAAAAACTTTTGTTCCCCTCATGCTCACAGGGATTTTGATTTTTCTGAATGGGCTTACACAATCCGAGCATCTCCATTAACTAAAATAATAATTGAAAGTTACCTATGAATTCCAAAGTACTAGTCCAACTAGATAAATCATGACCTATTATGTACTAGATCAACTTTTCGGAATTCAGTTTAAGTGTAAGTGCAAGTGAAAATAAAAATTAGATAGTAGAACTTGGTAAATGCTCATATAACTTTTATTAAATTTTGCACCACAAGATAGAAGAATTTGAATTACTAAAAATAATAAAGCATATCAATATGATACTATTAAAATAGTACACATTGAAGCCTATTTAAAGGACAAGTAGATGCATGAACTCATAATAAGAATAACGATGCTTGAAAATAAGTAAATTCATAAAGCTAATTCATGTTTGAAAAATAACGAAAACTAAATCTAAATATTATTAAAGAAACAACTAAACTACGCATGTAAGAAAACTAAATGAGCACACGAGCAGTTATATCAAAATGAAATTTTTTCCTCCAAGACTTACATTGAAGCATACTTCTACAGGTGAAGCAATTGAATAGGTCGAGGAGGAAAATATAGTAGTTAAAGCAGTTATATATTTGCGTGCTCCATTATTCTCCTAAAAAAGTAATAAACGGAAATAGTAAAAGTTGAAAAGAAAATTGCAATAATAAGTGAAAAACTGAAGATAAGGTGGTCTAATCCAATCAATTAACTTTTCAACAAATATCAATTTAAACCAGTCCCTGGCAACGACTCCAAAAACTTGATGCACGCAAGCACGACCCCAAATCTCCAGCTAAGATCGCCAAGGACTTGATGCACACGCTTGCGTTCAATGCCCACAAGTGCACAGTTATCGTCATGTAATAAAATATTGATCCCACAAAGTCTGGTAATCGAGTGCTAGTTTACTAAGAGAATTAAGATTGTTTAGACCGAATCAGTAAATTTGTGGGCAAAGTGCTAGTCCTCGGAATGCTCATAGGCTCCCATGTCCCCGGATTAAAATTTTCACTAATGAAAACTAATCCGGATGGGATGAGTTTCCTAAGCACAACCAATTCGTCGTCGTGCTAACGACTCGAGTGATCGCTTGAACAAACTAGTTGTTCAAGCAACCAACTCTCCTAGTCGATTAGCCGCGGAAGAGACGACGGACGGATCGCCGGTTTTTGTGTTTCTTATCGGGGTCCATGATTATACAAATATATGCAAATATAAACATGTATAATCAACACATACATAAAGTAAACATCCACATAATAATAGAAACAAGCAAAGATCATAAATAAAAGTTATAAAACTTTTATACCTCTTGATCTTCTATCGTATGTCCTAACCTCCTTGTAGACTTCGTGTGGGCGAAGATCCTCCACAAGTTGAAGCTTCTTAGATCTTCTTCAATCCAAAGAAAGAAGAACTCTCTTTCCCTTCTTGCTTGAGCCAACCACCAATCCACAAAGGATTGATGCCGCCGGCCCCAAGAATAGAGAGAACATAATGGAAACAACTAAACAACCAACTATGGACAAACCCTAGCTCCTAGTGCAGCCGGACAAGAGGAAAACAAAAGGAAAAGAGGAATAGGTTGGGCACCACCAAAGGTATAGAAAAAAGGATAGGAACCGGCCAACACCCTAGGAAGAAGAAGAACACTTCCCCTATAGATGCCACCTACTTTTCCTTCCAAACCCTAGCCGCCCAACCAAGCTTCCTTTGGATTTCTTGCCGCCCAAGGTAGAGGAAGACAAAGTAGTGGCCGGCCAACCCTTAGAAGGAAGAAGATGAGCCCTTCCCTAGTTGGCAACCTAACTTCCAACCTTGCCCAATCCAAAGAGCCAAACCCTAATCTAATTAGGGTTTCCTCCATAGGTTTCTTGCCGCCTAAGCATGGTGGAGAAGAGAGAACTATGAGCTAGCCACCTCCAAGGAAGAAGACATCTCCATAGGTTGCCACAATCCAAATCATCACCTTGGCCGCCCAACCTAAGGAGCCAAAACCCTAATTAGGGTTTCCTCCTTGAGGTTGCTTGCCGCCCAAGCAAACTAGGCAAAACCCTAATTTCCTTAGCTTCCATCATGAACCATTGAAAGGATGGAGAAGCTTGGGCGCCGGCCAAGTTAAGGAGGAAAAGGGAGGAAAGGTTTTGCCGGCCATCATTGGGAAGAAGAAGAAGAGAAGCCTCCTTCATGTTGCCGCCCAACACCATGAACCAAAACCTAACCCTAGCCTCCTCCTTGTTTCTTGCCGCCCAAGCCATCCAACTCCATCTCCAAAAACCTTAGTTGCCGCCCAACCCAAGCCACCCTTTTTATAGAGTTAGGTTTAGGCCTTGGTTTTATCTCCACCGTCGGTTCTAGGGTTTTAATCCCAACCGTCGGATCTAGAGATTTAATCTCAACCGTCGGTTCTAGGATTTTAATCCAACCGTCGGATCTAGAGATTTAATCTCCACCGTCGGTTCTAGGGATTTAATCCCAACCGTCGGATCTAGAGATTTGTTTTCCATCATTGATCTAGACTTCATGAGGTTTATATAAGGCTACGATAGGGACCATGAGGAGGAGTTGGGTCTTGGCCACCCGATGGATCGGAACCACACAAACTTGATCCATCAATGATGTTCCATTCCACTAGAGGATCATCATCAAACTACCTCACCAACCCCCATAAATTAATATGGGCTCCATATATTATTTGTACATTTATCTCCCAGTGTTTAAGATATCGAATGTCCGTCAATCGATTGAGATCGACCATCAATCAATTAACATCTAACTCCTCAAGTAGTACCACTCAACCTTATCATCATGTTGACTAAGTCAACCCGCGGGGTTTACATGATAAACCTTATGAGCTCCTCAAGGGGACATCATCATCCTAATATATAGGACACAGATTCCTCCTATAATCAACGGCACACCATGTAAATAATATCATTTCCCAACTTACCGGGCATATTGATTTAATCCATAGAAATCTCACCTCCGTAAATCAAAGAAATAAATACTAAGTACATGTGCCCTATTATATCGGGATTAAGAGCATGTACAACATAATATCCGAGGTCCGATTCAATTATGTAGTCAGCAATAAATTGAATCACCTCTATGTCGGTCCTGCTCAATACACCGAAGTGTACTAGTGTAACTCTATGTTCAAGATAAAACAATACCAAGCTACACTACAACCATGCCAATGGTTTGTCCAAGACCATCTTGGTTGTGAGCCTCTACTTATACTCTACAAGGGACTGATAACATGATCTTCTGTGCCATCACCCAAGCACCATGTTATCTACAATGTAAAGTATTAGACAATATGCACAACATATAATAAATATAAAAGTGCAAACAATGATCATGTGATTCTTATTTCAAAATAAAGATGTTCATACTAAAGAGCTAGGCTTTCAGTATACATCCCAACAATCTCCCACTTATACTAAAAGACTATGCTGTCATTATACTGCCATACATCTGATTCCCCTTCCCTCCACATGCCTATCAAAGCTCTCGCTAGAAGGGCCTTAGTGAAAAGGGTCTACTAGGTCATCCTCTGATGCAATCCAGTCGACTACAACTTCTACCTCCTTAACGATTTCTCGTATCAGGTGGTACTTGCACTCTATGTGTTTACTAGCCTTATGGGCTCGTGGTTCCTTCAAGTTTGCAACTGCACCATTATTATCACAATAAATTGTGATAGTTCTGGGCAAACCAGGAATCACATCCAAGTCCATCAGGAAGTTCCTGAGCCACCCAACTTCTTTGGCCGCCTAAGAGGCTGCCATACAGTCAGCTTCCATGGTAGAGTTCACCACGCATTTCTGCTTGACACTCTTCCATACTATGGCTCCACCTCCAAAAGTAAACACAAAACCTAAGGTAGACTTACTGTTATCCCTATCAGATTGGAAATCAGAATCTATGTAACCCACAGGGAGTAATTTGTCTGCCCGGTAAACTAGCATATAATCCCTAGTCCTTCTCAGGCACCACAATATATGCTTTACCGCAGTCCAATATCCTGTCTCGATTACTCGATCTCTCACCATGCCCATAAAGGTCAGATATCTGGTCTCGTACAAAGCATCGCATACATGAGGCTTCCTACTGCCGAAGCATAAGGAACCGCCTTCATCTCCTCTATCTCCTCAGATGATCTAGGACACATCTCCTTAGATAAAGGAACTCCATGCCTGAAAGGTAGAAAACCCTTCTTGGAGTTTTGCATGCTAAAACGATCCAAAATCATGTCTATGTATGAAGCTTGGGATAAGCAAAACAACCTTGATCCCAAGGTTGTGACCCACTTCTCCCAAGTCCTTCATACCATACTGTTTGGACAACCATACCCTTACGTCTGATAACATTTCGATGTTGTCGCCAACCACCAAAATGTCATCTACGTATAGTACAAAAATACCACTACGTTTCTGTCACATCTCTGATATACACAAGACTCATCCGAACTTTGAATAAATCCATAAGACTAGATTTACCTCCTCAAAGCGGATGTTCCAAGACCTCGAAGCTTGCTTCAATCCACAAATGGACCGATTAAGCTTACATACAAGATACTTTTTGCCCTTAGCAATGAATCCCTTTGGTCGCTTTATATAAATGGATTCCTCAAGACTTCCACTAAGGAAATCTGTCTTGACATCCATCTGTCACACCTCATAAATTCATATGAGCTGCTATACAAAGGAGCTCCCAGACCTGATTTGAATCCATAGATTCAATCTCAGTATTTATTGCACTTTGCAAATATGTTGCATCTATATCTTGGATTACCTCGTCATATGTCCAGGGATCAGGTTCATGTTCGCCAAGGACCAAATCGGAAGATTCTCCCAAGAACATGAATCTATCAGTATCTCACAACCCTCCCACTACGACGAGGTATCACTGTATATCCTCCGTGACACGCGTGCTGACATGTGGTATATCCTCTTGTACGGTGGTACTAAAGTCGGACTTCCCTATCAACTCCTCAAGAACAATCCTACTGTGGGCTTGTGGTTCATCACATAGTCCTCCTCTAGAAATCTGCATCTGCATTTCTAACGATCACCCTCCGATCTCTAGGACTATAAAACAAACCGCCCCTTCGCTCCCTAGGATAGCCAACTAACATGCATACTTGTATGAGGTTCCAACTTATCACCTTCAAAGACATGTGCCGACTCCCATAATCGAATATGTCTTAGACTAGGCTTCCGCCTAGTCCAAAATTCGTGGGAGAGTAGAAGGCACTGATTTAGATGGAACAAGGTTCAGAATGTATACCGTCGTATCTAGGGCATATCCCCAGAACGAATCTGGCAAGTCAGAATAACTCATCATCGATCTAACCATCTCCATAAGAGTCCTCTTCCTTCGCTACGCTACACCATTCTGCTGGGGTGTGCCAGGTGCAGACAATTGGGATTGAATCCCAGCCTCTGATAAGTAATTCCTAAACTCTCCCAAGAGGTATTCACCACTACGATCAAATCGTAGTGTCATCTTGAATAATTGTCTATGAAAATGATTAAATATTCAAAACTATCTCTTGCCTGGATAGACATAGGACCATACGAATCAGAATGAACCAATTCCAACACATCTTTGGATCTATACCCCTTGGCCTTGAAAGGCCTCTTGGTCATCTTACCTTCCAAGCAAGATTTGCAGGTTGGGAGATTCTCCACCACTAATAAACCCAAAGGTCCATCAGCTATCAACCTTTGAATTCTGCTTAGGTTAATATGACCAAGCCTAAGATCCCAAAGATATGTTTGGTTCATTTTCGAAGGTTCTTTTCTCTTATTGGAATTAGAAGATGAGTTAATAACTTCTATTTGCATCGTGGGAGCTCGTGGTTCAAGTCATAAATTTCCTATCTATGTATCTGAATAGATAATGTCCCTATTCCTTTTATAACAAATCACATCAAAAGAAATAGATTATCCATCCATAATTTAGAAACCGAAAGCAATTCTTTCTAAATAAAGGTACATAAAGAAAATTTCTAAGAACCAAAAACTTTATTTTTCTCAAAAGATAAATAAAACATCTCCCACTGCAATAGTCGCCATCTTCATGGCATTGCCCAAGTAAATTGTAATATCCCCTTTAGCTAGTCGTCGGGTTTCCTGGAACCCCTGCAAAGTATTGCAGACATGATTAGTGGCTCTCGTATCTACACATCAGGTGGTAGATAGATGCACGCTAACCATGTTACAACGACTAGACCAAAAGATATACTTTTGTTCTTGCTTCGGATTGGGATAATCCTTCTTCTCATGTCCGGTCTGCTAGTAAGTGAAGTATTTGCCTTTCGGCTTATTCACTCCTCCCTGAGATCCTCCCACCACCTTTGCTCCACCTTGTTTCTTCTTCTTCTTGCCTTTCGGCTTAGAAGTAGAAACCTTTTTGAGCAACCATGGCTTGAGGACACTCAAGAGTGTATACTTGTACTTCTTAGCAAATAAGACAACATCTAGATTCTTTTCCAATCAACATTAACTAGGAACAATAAGTTTATTTCCTTTAGTATTACAACAAGTGGACTGAAAATCAATTTTTGAAAATCCTAAGAATCACATAGATCATTTCTTTAGATTTCAAATATTATTGATTCCTCAAAACAATAAAATCCCAAAATCAACCAACACCTCAAAACAGAATATATCATGCCCGATAGTGTGGAATATCTGAATTCTACATTTGTAAGAGGAGGTTTTACCCATTAATTTTATTATCTTGTCAACCTTAATTTTTGACAAATAAAATTAATAGTTGGTTCCTCTTTGGCCCTACAAATAAAAGCAGTGAATACGATCTGGAGGATACATTTTATTTGCATCTAAGTGTGCACCATTACACGATACTAAGGGAATTATCTCGGATTATGTGCCTTACCGATGGGGAAGTACACACGCTCCTAAATAATATCCTATAACCATTATTTGACCTAGTGATCCGCAAACAAACTCATCCGATGGGGAGGAAGGCACTCAGAGCCGACGCGCAAATTTGTTGCATCACATGTCAAATTGTAATGGAGGCCACGGGAATTAATTAAAATATCCCTCTCCCACTTAGTAAATTGAAAATGAGGAATTTTCAAGCACACACAACATGCATATAAAACAAATCAACAATAAATATGGAAAAATCAGAATTTTTCCAACTATTATGGCATTGTTCTCCAATATGCGTCGTCGTATCGTCGCTCCTCTCATTATACGCCATCCGGAATCAGTAGTATAAAACCTATTTTATTTTACATCCATCGATCCCTCACAGAGTGTACATGAAATCTAGATCGAAAGTAAAATAAAATAAAGTGGCTAAACAATGCTATTTAATTACAAAATTAAATACTAATCTAGCCTAAATAAACCGAGGATTCAAATAATATGATACACAACAATCACATACATATATAATAGTGGATCTTATCGCACCAAAAAGTTAGCCTCGCATCCTACTATTATCCATACAAAATATATGATATGTGCATGAAATGCGAATCCAAAACACAAACAAGAAACCATGGCTCGATACCATTTGTGGGCAAAGTGCTAGTCCTCGAATGCTCATAGGCTCCCATGTCCCCATTAAAATTTTCACTAATGAAAACTAATCCGGATGGGATGAGTTTCTAAGCACAACCAATTCGTCGTCGTGCTACGACTGGTGATCGCTTGAACAAACTAGTTGTTCAAGCAACCAACTCTCTAGTCGATTAGTGCGGAAGAGGAGACGGATCGCTGTTTGTGTTTCTTATCGGGTCCATGATTATAAATATATGCAAATATAAACATGTATAATCAACACCATAAAGTAAACATCCACATAATAATAGAAACATGCAAAGATCATAAATAAAAGTTATAAAACTTTTATACCTCTTGATCTTCTATCGTATGTCCTAACCTCCTTGTAGACCGTGTGGCGAAGATCCTCCACAAGTTGAAGCTTCTTAGATCTTCTTCAATCCAAAGAAAGAAGAACTCTTTCCCTTCTTGCTTGAGCCAACCACCAATCCACAAAAGTTGATTGACCCCAAGAATAGAGAGAACATAATGGAAACAACCAAGCAAACTAGGACAAACCCTAGCTCCTAGTGATGAGAGGAAAACAAAGGAAAGAGGAATAGGTTGGGCACCACCAAAGGTATAGAAAAGGATAGGAACGCCAACACCCTAGGAAGAAGAAGAACACTTCTATAGATACCACCTACCTTTCCTTCCACCTAGCCCCAAGCTTCCTTTGGATTTCTTGCCGCCCAAGGTAGAGGAAGAAAGTAGTGGCGGCCAACCCTTAGAAGGAAGAAGATGAGCCCTTCTAGTTGCCGCCCAACCTAACCCCGCCAATCCAAGAGCCAAACCCTAATCTAATTAGGGTTTCCTCCATGGTTTCTTGCCGCATGGTGGAGAAGAGAACTATGAGCTAGCCACCTCTAAGGAAGAAGACAAGCTTCTCCATAGGTTGCCAATCCAAATCATCACCTTGGCGACCTAAAGCCAAAACCTAATTAGGGTTTCCTCCTTGGTTGCTTGCCAAACTAGGCAAAACCCTAATTTCCTTAGCCATCATGAACCATTGAAAGGATGGAGAAGCTTGGCCGCCAAGTTAAGGAGGAAAAGGGAGGAAAGGTTTTGCGGCCATCATTGGAAGAAGAAGAGAGAAGCCTCCTTCATGTTGTACACCATGGGAAACCTAACCTAGCCTCCTCCTTGTTTCTTGCCGCCCAAGCCATCAACTCCATCTCCAAAAACCTTGTTCAACCCAAGCCACCCTTTTATAGAGTTAGGTTTAGGCCTTGGTTTTATCTCCACGTCGGTTCTAGGGTTTTAATCCCAAGGTGATCTAGATTTAATCTGTCGGTTCTAGGATTTTAATCAACCGTCGGATCTAAATTTAATCTCCACCGTCGGTTCTAGGATTTAATCCCAACCGTCGGATCTAGAGATTTGTTTTCCATCATTGATCTAGACTTCATGAGGTTTATATAAGGCTACGATAGGGACCATGAGGAGTTGGGTCTTGATGGATCGGAACCACACAAACTTGATCCATCAATGATGTTCCATTCCACTAGAGGATCATCATCGAACTACCTCACCAACCCCCATAAATTAATATGGGCTCCATATATTATTTGTACATTTATCTCCCCATGTTTATGTTGGGTTTCCGGCACCGCGGCGTGTGTGTGTTCGATCATGTTTCGTAAACATGAGCACAGCGGAAGCAATAAAAATAATAAATACTCCTATTTATTACAACACACACAACACACGCATGCTATTACAACAAGTGTAGACATAACCGTAAATTAAAATTTGCAATAAAAGGAAATTTATCTACGTTATACCTTCGTATGGCGTGTAGCGAAACGACATCAACCGAATGATTCTCGTAGAATCGTCTCTATCCGTATCCACGCCGAGCTCCTCGGGATGACCGCCTAAGCCACGAGCTTCGTCTTAAATGCGGGTTACTAGCCTCGTGTTGAAGGCAGCGTGATCGAGAGATGATCACGATCCGAATCCAAATTCGGACCTAAAACAAGTCCTCAAGACTTGCTTCTCCGGAGAGGTATTCGTCAACCGATTGGCGAATCGCCGTCCTCCACCTCAGAGGATTACGGAGATCAAATCCCGGTATGTTAGCCGCTGTCGGAGCACTAACCGTCGTCCAAAGCGACGCTCCGGCGGAAGGAGAAGCTGTCCAGAAAACTGGACAGCTTGGTGGAAGAGATAGGCGCCCGGCCAAAACAAGGAGAGAAGAACTCACCTTGATGCCAAACCTAGGATCGCGGAGGGTCGCCGGAGGTTCACCGGCTGGAGCTTGGGCGCCGACAACGACTTGGACGGCTGCACACAAGGTGGGCGTGGCTGCTCTTTGAGTTGGCGCGAAATCCTTCAACAAGGGTGGGCGGCAACTTGATGTTGATTAGGTTTAGGGTTAGGGTTTAAGTTCTATTTTATAGAGAACTAATTCTCTTAATGGTTAATGGATCATATCCATAAAGCCCGTTAACCCGCTCCATTAAGATAAGTTAAAATAAACCAAACCATGATGGTTTATTTTAAGTTAAAACGAACCGAACCAACCTTTGGTTCATTCGTTTAATATAAACCAAACCCTTTGGTTTATTCTCATCCATTGGATTAGGACCAAACCATTTTGGTCCATCAATTATGTCTTCATAAGACACGGCCCATCCACGCTTCCATTGCGACTGAAACAATTTCATGCTAGCTTTATGTTTGGTCCAACCAAACATAGTTTCTCTCGGTCTGAGAATCCCATTCTCAAGCTCGTTTTAAATCCTTTGGATTACACTCGTTGTGCGTGTGACCAAATAGGTTCTCGGTTTATGTTGGCCGTCTATAATTAACCATTAATTATAGAACGATCATGAGTGGCACCTAGTAGTACATCATGATCCCCAATTAACCGAAAAGATCAACGGTTGATCCCGAACTATTTCTGAAACCCTTCAGTAGCTTGAATGAATCGTGCCCCATTCCCTTCACTCATCTTATACCCACTTGGTTCAGGACATGGTCTATTGTGTCAGTCCCCACTAGGCTGACTACGTCACACCTAGCCCAAGTATCATTTCCTCGTCCTACAGATTCTAGTTACTCCACATGTATCGAAGAGTACCTTACTCTAAACATGTAATGCTTTGGCCAAAGACTTTAGTAACAATCCGACGAGAGGCCATGGGTATACATCTCCTCGCAAGGAGTGGTGAATCCTTTATAGGCTATTCAAACACCTTCGATCACTTCGACTTATACCCAATCATCCCGGGTCCACATCTCCTTAGAGATGTTTGCTTAAGATGTCAAAGCATAAGTCTCCATGATCAAGATGACTTGAATACCGCAAGTCATAGGAACATCGCACTTAAGCCACAGTAAGAACTTCATTGACATATCTATATATGCAGAAAACCATATGAAGTCTTACGGTTGGTCACTCCAATGAACTAGTTACCATAACTAGCATCCACTATTAACTCCGGACATCACTATGTCTCCAGCCAGTGAGAATCAGCTGCTTGGATACACCAAGGAGTATACCTCGTGCTAGTCTCGACAGAATTGATGGTGTCCAAATCCATCAATTCATTGACTAGGGATAATTCCGATACATCACAATTACACATGTAGAGATACTCACTAGTTGTGATCCAATCACAAATTCTCTCATGCTGTGAATCGTATCGTGGACATTCAGTAAATGAGTTTAAGATCCAATCAAATACATAAAATATGTATACTCAAATAGTGAATCTTCATTTATCATATAAATGGTTCATACATAAGGCGATTGCCTTAGGACATCTCTCATATATTACTAACAGACTCCCACTTGGCCTAATGCCAATCGCTACGGTATCCAATACCATAGTCTCTAACATGACCCTCAAACTTACTTTGAGGTAATGCCTTAGTCAAAGGATCCGCTAAGTTCCTTTCAGTGGGAATTTTCTCGATTTGTATTTCGTTCCTACTGATGATCTCTCTGATAAGATGATAGCGGCGAAGCACATGTTTGGATCATTGATGAGACCACATCAAGTTCATAGATGAACTTATTGATCCAAACCGCTTCCTTTGCTGCTTCCAAAGCTGCAACGTATTCTGCCTTAGTGGCAGAATCCGCTATAGTGTCAAGCTTGGAACCTTTCCAACTTATTGCGCCTCCATTTTAGGTGAATACATACCCAGACTGAGACATGGAATCATCCTTGTCTATGCATGGGCATCAAATCCGTATACCCACGTATCACCATGTACCCTTCTCCATATATTAGGAACGCATCCTTAGTTCTTCTCAAGCACTTAAGGATCGTCTTAACAGCCACCCAATGATCCATTCCTGGATCAGACTGGTATCTGCTCGTGACACTCAGAGCATACGATACATCGGGCCTTGTACATATCATAGCATACATGATAGATCCTATTGCGGATGCATAGGGAATCTTACTCATGCAAATCCTCTCGTCTTCTGTGCGCGGACACATAGACTTCGAAAGGTGTACCCCATGCCTGATGGGCAGATAACCTTTCTTGGATTCCGACATGCTAAACCTCTTTAGCACTCGGTCTATATATGTAGACTGCGAAAGACCAAACAACCGTTTCGATCTATCTCTATAGATCTTAATCCCAAGGATGTAGGTTGCTTCTCCCAGGTCTTTCATGGAGAATGTCTTGGATAACCAAACCTTAATCGATCAGTAAGATGGACACATCGTTTCCTATAAGTAATATGTCATCGACATACAATACTAGGAACACGACTGCACTCCCACTAACCTTCTTGTACACACAAGGTTCGTCTGGATTTTGTGAGAAATCAAACTTTTTGATCGTCTCATCAAAACGGATATTCCAGCTCCTGGATGCTTGCTTCAATCCATAAATGGATCGTCGCAATTTGCATACCTTGGTTTTATCAACAGATGTGAAACCCTCAGGCTGTATCATATACACGTCCTCGAGCAGGTTTCCATTAAGGAAAGCTGTTTTCACATCCATCTGCCATATCTCATAATCATAATGAGCCGCTATGGCCAGGAGCATCCGAATGGATTTAAGCATAGCTACAGGCGAATAGGTTTTGTCATAATCAACACCTTGTTTTTGACGATATCCTTTCGCCACCAATCTAGCCTTATAGGTAATCACATTACCATCCATGTCGGTTTTCTTCTTGAAAACCCACTTGCACCCTATAGTCTTTATGCCTTCAGGTGGGTCAACCAAGTTCCAAACTTGGTTTTCGTACATGGAATCCATTTCCGACTTCATGGCACCAAGCCACTTATCCCTTTCTGAACTTGTCAGCACTTCTTCATAACTGGTAGGCTCCTCATCATCAATGAGTAACACGTCGTTCGATTCACTTACGAGAAATCCATATCTCTCAGGAATATTGCGTGTTCTACCAGATCTACGAAGATGTGGTGTTACATTAGGTCCAGCCGATTGCTCATCACTATGAGTTGTCGGCTGTTGTGCTTCACCAGGTATCTCATCAATGTCTATTTGAGTCTCTCGAGCCTCCTCAAGCTCAACACTCCACTTTGTTTTCTTGCAAGAGAAACTCTTTCTCTAGAAACACGCATGCCTTGAAACAAACACCTTTTGTTCCACGGGATGATAGAATTAGTAACCCCTTGTTTCCTTAGGGTATCCAATAAATAGACATTTATCGGACTTAGCATCCGGTTTATGTCTGATCACGATTCCGCGAGACAACCCCATATCTTCAAGTAAGATACATGAGGTTTCTTACCATTCCATATCTCATATGGAGTAGTTGAGACTACCTTAGTAGGCATTACATTTAACAAGTAAGCAATTGTATGCGAAGTGCATAACCCCAAAGGACTTGGGAAGAGTTGCATGATTCATCATTGACTGACCATGTCAACAACAAGGTCGATTACGCCTCTCGGATACACCATTATCTTTGTGGTGTATAGGCGGAGTCCATTGAGACAATATGCCATTGTCTCTTAGATAATCAAGAAACTCTTGACTTAAGTATTCACCACCTCGATCCGATCAGTATTTTAATACTCTTGTCATGTTGTTTCTCTACTTCATTCTGAATTCTTTGAACCTTTCAAAGGCTTGGACTTGTGTTTCATCAAGAACACATACCCAAACCGTGAGTGATCATCGGTGAAGGTAATGAAGTAGCTATAGCCTCCTAATGCTTGAGTTGACATAGGTCCACATACATCGGTATGTACTAAACCTAGTAACTCTCCCACTCGTTCACCTTTTCGGTAAAGGTAACTTAGTCATCTTGCCTTTTAAGCATGATTACATGTATCGTATGAATCCAATTCAAGCGATTCCGAATTCCACATCGGTGTAATTGGACATGCGTTTCTTGCTTATATGGCCAAGACGACAATGCCACATATAAGTCTATTTGATTATCCTTTCGAAGCAGCGTGTTGCTCGCCGATATTGAAAATGTCACCTTTGGAATCGTCCAGCGTATAAACCATTGCTTAAAGTTCGGTCCATAAAGAACGCCATTCAAAGTTATGTAACAACAATTGTTACTAAAGCGTTAAATGGAAACCATTTCTATTTAGACAAGAAATAGAAATGATGTTCTTTATCAGAGAAGGAACATAAAAGCAATTGTCGATTCTAAGACAAGTCCACTAGGGAGTTCCAACAAATAAGTTAGATGGCGAGTGCGGCAACCTTTGCTCCATTCACGTAAATTTGACTCTCCTTCGAGTCTTCTTCTATTCTTAGCCCATGTATGTCATTACATATATGTGAGCCACACCCAGTATCAAATACCCAAGTGTCTGAGGAAATAGAATGACAATCAATAAAGAAGATTTCTGAAGAAGATGGGGCATCCGATGCCTTATCCTTCTTCACGAACTCAAGATAAATCTTGCACTTTCTTCGCAAATGGCTCTCCTTGCCATAATGATGGCAAGTTTCCTTTTGTGCTAGTTCTACCTTCTTAGCCTTTCTCTTCTTTCCCTTCTACTGTTCCTTTGACTTCCTCTTAGAACCTTTCTTCGAGGAATCAACTAACAGCACCGTCCCCTGCTCATGCTTCTCAGAAGACTCCACAGTCTTCAGCATATTGAGCAGTACCACAGATGAACCTCCTAGCATCTCAGAGGTGAAGAGGAGCTTGGAGACTTCGAACCTTTCGAATCTCACTTGCTCATCAACCAACTCACAGAGATGAAGGACTACGATATGAGCATCCATATGCTCATGCTGCTTTCGTAGCTTGGGTTCCATCGCGGCTAGCATGATGCAACTCATTTGTTCAGAATCACTCACATGTTTCTGATAGGCCAACAATTGGTCCAAAGTTGCATCGTCACTAGGACGAGCGGGAAGAGGCGCTTCGAGGACATTAGCAAGCTTTTCCACCTTGAGAACAATTCTCAAGTTTCTAAGCCAGTCCAAGAAGTTCGGCCCAGTCAATTTATTTGAATCCAAAATGGAACGCAAATTAAAAGACAACATGATCAATTTTTAGAAATACAAAACGAGCATATATGAGAAAGATGATTTTTTTTTTTTTAAATGCATCAATATACATTTATAAATCCCATTCATTTTTCGAATTCAAAAACCCCAAAATCATTTCGGGAGATCGTAGGTCCATCTCCGAATGGGCTGATATCCATCATAGATAAGAACAACCTTGGAGTGAGTCCAACAAGCCATTCTTAGCTATGATGGTGGGTATCAAGTATACCGATTACATATCATGTATATGTAACTATCACAATGTGCTATCAACTAATTGAATGTTTACACATACATTGGGTTGTTAACACATTAACAAGTATGCATCATATGCATAGCACCCAACTTCACCTCTCTTCACATCGACCTTGGAGTGAGTCCAACAAATCGATGCTCCAAGTTAAAGCTGACCCATTAATCGCGAAATAGTTTTAATATGGTTAGAGCGCATTCAACCAGTGCTTGACTTGGAGAGTCCAACAACCCAAACTAACGATTGACCTCGACTCTTACCATATTAGTATTAAACTATTCCAATGGTTTGAACATGTTGGGTTGGTAGGGCTTGGAGAGAGTCAACAACCCAAACAAAAGCAGAACTCTGGTTCTAACCATATTAATGGAAGGTGTAGGCTTTAATATTGAGTTAGGGTTTTATGTCTCATCCTCTTTGCATGCAAATAACTATTATCTACATGGCATGGCATACATGGCATACATCTACATGTCACGACACGCATGGCATAATGTTATGCATCTAATGCAATTACATGGCATACAATTATGTCATGTATATATTTCCTTATATGTCATAACTATTTATGGAAATAAAATATGTTTAAGATTTGATTCTCCAAATCAAATCATAATTAAATTAGGAAACAAATTTCCAAATCTAATCACATATTTTATTCATGGAATTATTTGATTAAGGAAAATCTATTTAGGAAACCAATTTCCTAAATCATTAAAACTACTTATGGAAATAAAATATTTTAAGATTTGATTTCCCAAATCAAATCATGATTAAATTAGGAAACAAATTTCGAATCTAATCAAATATTTTATTTCTGGAAAATATCAATTTCCATAAATACTTCCAACTTTCCAAAAGTGGAAGATTTCCATAAATACTTCTAGACTTTCCAAAATTGAAAAATTTCCATAAATACTTCTAAATTTCCAAAATTTAGAAAATTTCCAGAAATACATTATGACTATCGTAAAACCATTTTTACGATTATGTGAAACACAACTGGGCTCTGATACCCTTTGTTGGGTTTTAGACCGCATGGCGTGTGTGTGTTCGATCATGTTTCGTAAACATGAGCACAGTGAAGCAATAAAAATAATAAATACTCCTATTTATTACAACACACACAACACGCATGCTATTACAACAAGTGTAGACATAACCGTAAATTAAAATTGCAATAAAGAAATTTAAACTACGTTATACCTTCCGTATGGCGTGTAGCGGGAAACGGCATCAACGGAGCGATCCTCGTAGAATCGTCTCTATCCGTATCACGCCGAGCTCCTCGGGATGACTTAGCTAAGTCCACGAGCCGTCTTCGTGCGGGTTACTAGCCTCGTGTTGAAGGCGGCGTGATCGAGAGATGATCACGATCCGAATCAAATTCGGATCCTAAAAGCGAGTTCTCAAAACTTGCTTCTCGGAGAGGTATTCGTCAACCGATTGGCGAATCGCCGTCCTCCACCTCAGAGGATTACGGAGATCAAATCCCGGTAAGTTAGCGCTGTCGGAGCACTAACCGTCGTCAAGCGGCGCTCCGGCGGAAGGAGAAGAAGCTGTCAGAAAACTGGACAGCTTGGTGGAAGAGATAGCGCCGGCCAAAACAAGGAGAGAAAAGCTCACCTTGATGCCAAACCTATAGGAGATCACGGAGGGTCGCGGAGGAGTTCACGGCTGGAAGCAGCGCGGCACAGGCTTGGGCTGCACACAAGGTTGGTGGTGGCGGCTAGGGTTAGCGTAGGGAAATCCTTCAACTATTTTATAGAGAACTAATTCTCTTAATGGTTAATGGATCATATCCATAAAGCCCGTTAACCCGCTCCATTAAGATAAGTTAAAATAAACCAAACCATGATGGTTTATTTTAAGTTAAAAGCGAACCGAACCAACTTTTGGTTCATTCGTTTAAAATAAACCAAACCCTTTGGTTTATTCTCATCCATTGGATTAGAACCAAACCATTTTGGTCCATCCATTATGTCTTCATAAGACCGCCCATCCACGCTTCCATTCATTGAAACAATTTCATGCTCGCTTTATGTTTGAGTCAACCAAACATAGTTTCTCTCGATGCGAGAATCCCATTCTCAAGCTCGTTTTAAATCCTTTGGATTACACTCGTTGTCTGCGTGTGACCAAATAGGTTCTCGGTTTATGTTGGCGTCTATAATTAACCATTAATTATAGAGCGATCATGAGTGGCACCTAGTAGTACATCATGATCCCCAATTAAGCAGAAAAGATCAGCAGTTGATCGAACTATTTACGAAACCCTTGATGGCTCGAATGAATCGTGCCCCATTCCCTTCACTCATCTTATACCCACTTGGTTCAGGACATGGTCTATTGTGCCGATCCCACTAAGTGACTCGTCACACCTAGCCCAAGTATCATTTCCTCGTCCTACAGTTCTAGTTACTCCACATGTATCGAAGAGTACCTTACTCTAAACATGTAATGCTTTGGCAGACTTTAGTAACAATCCAGGCGAGAGGCCATGGGTATACATCTCCTGCGAGTGGTGAATCCTTTATAGGCTATTCAAACACCTTGATCACGACTTATACCCAATCATCCGGGTCCACATCTCCTTAGAGATGTTTGCTTAAGATGTCAAAGCATAAGTCTCCATGATCAAGATGACTTGAATACCGCAAGTCGAAGGAACATCGCACTTAAGCCACGATAAGAACTTCATTGACATATCTATATATACGAGAGAACCATATGAAGTCTTACGGTTGGTCACTCGATGAACTAGTTACCATAACTAGCATCCACGATTAACTCGGACATCACTATGTCTCCGGCCCGGTGAGAATTTTGCTTGGATACACCAAGGGTATACCTCGTGCTAGTCTCGGGAATTGATGGTGTCAAATCCATCGATTCATCGACTAGGGATAATTAGATACATCACAATTACACATGTAGAGATACTCACTAGTTGTGATCCAATCACAAATTCTCTCATCTTGTGAGATAAATATATGGACATTAGTAAATGAGTTTAAGATCCAATCAAATACGCAAAATATGTATACTCAAATAGTGAATCTTCATTTATCATATAAATGGTTCATACATAAAGCGATTGCCTTAGGACATCTCTCATATATTACTAACGTTTAAGATATCAATGTCCGTCAATCGATTGATTCTTGACCATCAATCAATTAACATCTAACTCCTCGAGTAGTACCACTCAACCTTATCATCATGTTGACTAAGTCAACCCGCGGGTTTACATGATAAACCTTATGAGCTCCTCAAGGGACATCATCATCCTAATATATAGGACACAGATTCCTCCTATAATCAACGGCACACCATGTAAATAATATCATTTCCCAACTTACCGGGCATATTGATTTAATCCATAGAAATCTCACCCTCTGGTAAATCAAAGAAATAAATACTAAGTACATGTGCCCGTTATTATATCGGAATTAAGAGCATGTACAACATAATATCCGAGGTCCGATTCAATTATGTAGTCAGCAATAAATTGAATCACCTCTATGTCGGTCCTACTCAATGCACCTAAGTGTACTAGTGTAACTCTATGTTCAAGATAAAACAATACCAAGCTACACTACAACCATGCCAATGGTTTGTCCAAGACCATCTTGGTTGTGAGCCTCTACTTATACTCTACAAGGGACTGATAACATGATCTTCTGTGCCATCACCCAAGCACCATGTTATCTACAATGTAAAGTATTAGACAATATGCACAACATATAATAAATATAAAAGTGCAAACAATGATCATGTGATTCTTATTTCAAAATAAAGATGTTCATACTAAAGAGCTAGGCTTTCAGTATACATCTCAACAAAATTGACTAGCAAAAAGGGTTGAAAAGAAAATGAGAGGGTTGGGAGATCACTTTTACAGGGACACCACTGTCACTGGATCCCTATTATGATCATCTAGAATGATTCTAAGATTTCAGTTTCACCTAAATGATTGTAAACATATGTCTTACTCCTAATTCTCAAGGGTTTTTCATGTAGGTATGATATCAATTTTATCCGTCAAGATCTTTTGGAACTACACCAAATTATCCTATTTCTAGCCAAGTTTCCCTTTTGGATCGTCAAAGCTCAGGGGATTGCTATCCTTAGGAAGCCCCCTGTCACTAGGTCCCATAACCCTTCTAGAGTTGATTTCTCCTACTTTGGGCCTTCTGCTGAATAGGTTCATTACGTTCTATGATACCTATGGATCCTCATGGTAAATCAATCTACTTGTGGGATAACCTTAGTCGCATAAGAAACCTATACAAGAACTCCAGTGGATCAATTCTATACTTTAACTCCTCACTCATAGTCAATTCCCCCATGTCTCGGTTCTCAATGGTTTGGAGAATTGGATTCTCCTTTCAGTCCTTCCCCGTTCCTCTAAAATATGACCTAGTGCTTTTGGCATCTAAATCGGATTAACACAATAAAGCCGGACCATGAACCATCATATCATAGAATAAAAAGCAAGCATAATATATAATAATTGAAAACAATGCAAGCAAACATGAATATATTGCAATATACTATTTACAAATAAAGATAGATGTTGGTGCAATCGACCCAGGTCACGATTGACCAGACTTGAGTTTGACACGAGCGGTATTTTGATGTTCGACAAAATGTATGACAATGTGATTGTCATGGAAAGTCCAAGTCATGAGTACTTGGCATGGAAAGTCCAAGCATGGGTCTTGTCAATGGAAAAGTCCAAGTCTTGGGTACTTGGCAATGGAAAGTCCAAGCATGGGTCTTGGCATTTGGAAAAGTCCAACATGGAGTTGTCATGAAAAGTCCAAGGGTGTAGTCGTGGCCACGTAAGTCCAAGTGTGTAGTCTTGGCGGTGAAAGTCCAAGTCATGGGTACTTGGCATTTGGGAAGTCCAAAGATTGATATTGGCGTCGTAAAGCCCAAGGGTAGAGTCTTGGCAACATAAGTCCAATGGTTTGTGCCGTAAAGTCCAAGCGTGTTGTAGGGATCCCGAGCGATAAACAAAAAAAAATCACAGCGGAAAAATTAGGATCCCTCCAGAGATCCAAGCGAAAAATCATAAACAATTCGTATCCTACTTTTGCTAGATCTCATTTAGAGGAAGAAGTATACCTTCGATGCGACGCCCTTCGCTTATCCCGCTCATCCAAGACTTGGTTGGATCATAATACGATTAGGGTAACCATATATCTAAGATATCCACACACACACGATCTTGGAGAGAAGAGGTGAACCTATTGGTTGTGCTAGCAACCACACCAAGGTCTCTCTTCGTTCACTCTATTCTCAGCTTCAAGAGAAAAGCAATATGAGATTAATCAAATTATTCTCATTCACCACATGAAATCAAAAAAACACAAATAATGCACATTAATGAGACATTAAATGCACTTCACTCTTCCTTATTCTCCATGTTAAAAGAAAGGAAGCCAATTAATGCTCATTAAATGCATATTAATGAGCTTTTAAATCCCATTTTATTAATTCGTGTAAACCATGATTAATCACAATTAATCATTAATCCGTGTAAACCATGATTAATCATAATTAATCAATTTAGCCTTATTCACTTGGTTTGACTTAAGTCTAACTCAACATAAACCAATTTGAGTCCAACTCAAATTTAGCCAAGTAATGAGTCTTACTCATTCTAGTTAATCCAATTAACCAATATTTCATTTAGTCAAACTAAAATGATTTCATCTCCAAAATAATATGCTCTTTGTATGTGACCCTATAGGCTCTCATAACATTGGCAATGTATCCAAAAATCATTTTAGATACATAAGCAATGAGCGACATCTAGCAATACATCATTGCTACACAAGTGATGAGAATGTCGAGATTCGACAACCTCTTCTATGACTATTATCATATGACGATGTCCTTCTATCCTTGATATCTCAGATCAATCAATGAGGCATAGACCGTGTCACCCCCTTACCCATCTTTATGTATCTTGATTCCCAAGTAGACTCACTCAAACAAATGAGCTCAATATCTCATATTGACTCATTTGAGCATGGTCATACATTTCGTGGACCTACTTTATCAAGAGGCCAAAGATATCACTCCCATTATATGGGAGGGATAGATCCCATCTACATCACTCACATCCCTCCGCATAATTTGTTACATATCCAATGACCGCCTTTATAGTCCATCCTGTTATGGGTGACGTTTGACGATACCAAAATACATAACTCCTTATGTAGGGAACCGTAGTGACTTCAGGTCTAAGGACTATTCATACCAATAGTTACATGAGAAAGTATATGACACTCATATAACGATCCATGATACTTTCTCATGGCGGGTCAATTCAGTATATATAGTCTCCAATATATATACCCATATGTCAATGTGATATCACATATCCATGATTTGTGAGATCAAGTCAACCATTGACCTACATGCTAGTCTCAATGTATCAATATAGCCCTTGTCTATTAATACAATACTCGACTAGGAATATTTAAGAATAGTGTTCTCTATAGCTTCTCATAATCAATTCTACCAATTGATATACTGTAGATAAGAACCTACTATTCAAGGGCATTATTATATTTATTTAGTTGGCACACGCATAAAGAAATATAATAATCAATCTTTGCCTTTATTAATATAAGAATATAATACAAAATTCTCCCTCACCAATCATCTCATAATTGACACTAAGGACTCATACTAACAATCTCCCACTAGCACTAGTGCCAATCATTGTAATCTCTAAGACCCATTGACTTAGTGTGACCATTATGCTTCCTCTGTGCCAAAGCCTTGGTCAAGGGATCCGCAATGTTAGCATCAGTGTCTACTTTGCATATCTGAACATCTCCTCTATCAATGATCTCTCGAATAAGGTGATACCGCCGCATTATGTGTTTGGTCCTCTTATGAGAGCGAGGTTCCTTAGCCTGAGCAATATCCCCATTGTTGTCACAATAGAGGTCTATTGGGTCCGCTATGCTAGGAACCACCCCAAGTTCAGTGATGAACTTCCGGATCCAAACAACCTCCTTTGCTGTAGAAGACACAGCAATATACTCGGCTTCTGTTGTAGAATCTGCAACTGTGTCCTGCTTCGAACTCTTCTAGCTCACAGCGCCACCATTCAAGCAAAATACATACCTTGACTGTGATCTGGAGTCATCCTTGTCAGTTTGGAAGCTTGCATCACTGTAAACCTTTACAGCTAGCTCCTCATCGCCTCCAAATATCAAAAAATATTCTTTCGTCCTTTATAAGTACTTAAGAATATTCTTGATAGTTGTCCAGTGACTTTCACCTGGATCTAACTGGTACCTACTCGTCATGCTCAAAGCATATGAGACATCAGGGCGAGTACAAATCATGGCGTACATGATAGATCCTATAGAAGATGCATAAGGAATCTGATTCATGCGATCTCTCTCCTCCTTAGAAGAGGGAGATTGAGTCTTCGAAAGACTCACACCATGTGACATTGGCAAAAATCCCTTCTTGGAATTCTGCATGGAAAAACACTTAAGCACCTTGTCAACATATGTACTCTGACTCAGGCCAAGCAATCTCTTAGATCTATCTCTATAGATCTTGATGCCTAGAATATAGGCTGCTTCACATAAGTCTTTCATTGAAAAACAATTCCCAAGCCAAGTCTTCACAGACTGCAGCATAAGGATATCATTTCCAATGAGCAGTATATCATCTGCATACAATATGAGGAAAACAATTGAGCTCCCACTAACCTTCTTGTAGATACAAGGTTCATCTTCGTTCTTAACGAAACCAAACGTTTTGATCACATTATCGAAATGAAGATTCCAACTTCTAGAAGCTTGCTTTAAACCATAAATGGACCTATGCAACTTACAGACCTTTCCAGCTTCCTTTGGATCAACAAAACCTTCAAGTTGTGTCATATACACATCCTCGAGTAGATTTCCATTAAGAAATGTTGTTTTGACATCCATCTGTCAGATCTCGTAATCATAGTAAGCTGCAATAGTAAGCATGATCCGAATGGATTTGAGCATCGCAACTGGAGAAAAGGTTTCATCATAGTCAAAACCATGAATCTGCTTGAATTCTTTTGCTACCAATCACCCTTTATAGGTATGCACATTACCTTCCATGTCTGTCTTTCTCCTAAAGACCCACTTACATCCAATGGGTTTGACCTCTTTAGGTGGATCAACCAAAGTCCATACTTGGTTAGTGTACATGGATTCCATTTCGGATCTCATGGCCTCGAGCCATTTCTCAGAATCTGGGCTCATTACAGCTTCCTAATAGGATGTCAGCTCATCAAGCATGATACCATCGTTGTCATCCAAGAGAAAAGAATATCTCTCAAGTTGATGACGTATCTTATCAAACCTGCACAGAGCTTGGTCTACCTAAACAGGTTGTACCACCACTCCTTGTGATGAATGTTCTTGTTCCATTAAGGTATCAGTGCTATTTTGTGTATCTTGAACTTCTTCAAGATCAATTTTACTCCCACTAGCTTTTCTAGAAATAAATTCCCATTCTAGAAAAACACCATTTTTGGCAACAAATACTTTGCCTTGTGTGGGGTTGTAAAAGTAATATCCCTTAGTTTCCTTGGGATATCCAACAAAATAGCATCTATCTGATTTGGGGCCTAGTTTATCTGAAACTTGATATCATACGTAAGCCTCACAACCCAAAATCTTCATAAAAGACATCTTGGAACTCTTCCCAGTACATATCTCATATGGTGTCTTTACGACTGCCTTAGAAGGAACACGGTTAAGTGTGAGAGCGGCGGTCTCTAGAGCATATCCCCAGAAGGAAGGAGGAAGTTTTGTATGACTCATCATTGATCGTACCATATCTAATAGAGTACGATTTCTCCTCTCGGATACACCATTCCATTATGGTGTTCCAGGTGAGGTGAGTTGAGATCTTATCCCACACTCAACTAGATAGTCACAAAACTCTTGGCTAAGGTATTCACCACCTCGATCTGATCGAAGCATCTTAATACTCTTTCCAAGTTAGTTTTGTACTTCATTCTTGAATTCTTTAAACTTTTCAAAGGATTCAGATTTGTGTCTCATAAGATACACATATCCATATCTACTGAAATCATCAGTAAATGTAATGAAGTACTGATAACCTCCTCTGGTTGCGACTTTGAAAGGACCACAAACATCAGTATGTATGAGGCCTAACAAATCCGTCACACGTTCGCCTTGTCCACTAAATGGAGTTTTAGTCATCTTGCCTAGAAGACAAGATTCACATACCTCATATGATTCAAAATCAAATGAGTCCAGTAATCCATCCTTATGGAGCTGGGCTATGTGACTCTCATTTATGTTACCTAAGCGACAATGCCAAAGATATGTTTGATTCAAATCATTAGTTTTGAATCGTTTGGTATTTATGTTATAGACTGGGTTTTCAAGGTCTATAACATAGAGTCCATTCATCAAGTGTGCACTGCAATAAAACATTTCATTTAAATATACAGAACAACACTTGTCCTTAATTATAAATGAAAAACGTTTCTTGTCCAAACAAGACACAGACATAATGTTCTTAGTTATTGAAGGTACCAAATAACACTCTTCAAGTTCTAGAATTAAACCACTGGGTAATGATAAGGAATATGTTCCTACAGCAATAGCAGCAACTCTTGCGCCATGCCAACACGTAGGTCCACTTCTCCTTTTGTCAAAGATCTACTTTTTCTCAAGCCCTGCACATTAGTACAAATGTGAGAAGCACAACCGGTATCCAATACCCATGAGGAAGAAATAGATAGATTGACTTCTATAACATGTATACCTAAAGTGGAAGTCTCACTTCCCTTCTTCTTCTGAACTTCCTCGAGGTACTTTTTACAGTTCCTCTTCCAATGTCTAGCTTCCTTGCAGTGGTAGTGTTGGATCGAGAAGCGTCGCTAGAGGGGGGGTGAATAGCGATCGTAAATCTTTTCGACGTTTCATTCGAGTAGATAATTAAATGAGTAAGAGCAGCGGAAAATAAAGAGACACATTTATTTTTACTTGGTTCACAACCCAGCGGTTGCTACTCCAAGACCCTATCGGTCCTAGACTGCGTACGGAGGGCAAAGCACTATAACGTCTCCTCCTCGTTGGAGGTAGGAGACAACGATCACAACACCGAATGTACGAGGATGAGGCAACAAACCTACCTCACCTCGTTACGAATAAAAACAACGAATACAATATCAAAATATATTACTAGATGCTGCTACCGATGAAGAAGATCTGAACTTGTTGTCGCGTCGGAGTTATGACGGTGTTGGAGCGTTGGCGTTGTAGGAGCACTTGATGAATAAACATGATAATTTTTAGAGTTGGAATCCACCCCTCCTTTTATAGATTTTGCCCTTTGAATATGTCTCCTCTTTTTTCGGAACAGATCACAAAGTTGTAATAAATTTTATCGCGAAGTGGCCGCGTCAAACCTTATCCATTTTGACCTAGCGCAAAGGCTGATTCATCGCCATCGATCGATGATCTCCCATCGATCGGATGAGAATCGATCGGCCCCGCCCAATAGCTAGCGATCATTGCTAGCTGACCACTTCACTGCAGTAAGAGGTTAACTCAGAAAATGATAAATGCGACGGTTTCTAATCGTCCGATCTCGACCTAGACATTCCATAGGAAGTCTTAGTCGGATCGCCGCCTACGGTCATCCCCGTAAAGAGGACACGACCTTACAATCTCTCACTCACACGAGCTTTCCTCGATACTTACTTTGTAGCTCTCGCTTCCGGACTTCAACTCGATTCCTTCGGCTCCCTCCGAAGTCACTCGAGTATCGCCCGACCACCACGGCTTCTTCCGGGTGTTACTAGCCTATAGCTCCAACTTTAGTACTTTTCTACACACTCGATTTAGCTCGTGAGATAACGATGTAAACTTAACTTTGTGTCTTTGCCATAATCAAAACACAGGTTCGATTATCTAGTGCCCCTGCACCAACAGGAAGCAAGTCCCTTCCTTGGCCACCCCACCTTTAGGCTTCAATGCTTTGTCCTTATCTATATTCTGGGTCTGACCCTTGCCTTTAGACTTTTTCTTACCCTTGCCCTTTTTAACCATAAGTACATCACTAGTACCAGGTTGCATCTTCTTAAGATTGCTCTCAGCAGTTCTCAACATGCTTAAGAGCTCAGACAATGGTTTGTCAATTTCACTCATGTAATAATTCATGACAAATTGACTAAAGCCTCTAGGCAACGAATGCAGAATAAGGTCAGTGGTCAACTCTTGGCCTAAAGGAAACCCCAATATCTCAAGGTTCTCAACATACCTAATCATCTTGAGTACATGAGTTCCTACGGGTGTTCCTTCTTGCATTTTGCATGAAAATAATGCCTTAGATACCTATGATCTCTCATGCCTCGCTTGCCCTTGATATAGTTGCTTTAAGTGTGCAACCATATCAAAGGCATCCATGTTCTCATGTTGCTTCTAAAGCTTAGAGTTCATGGTTGTAAGCATAAGGCATGATGCATCTAATGCATCATCTTGATGCTTCTTGTAAGCATCCTTATCTGCACGAGTAGCATTATTGGTGGGTGGTTCAGGAATGGGTTTCTCTAGACATAGAGTTTCCGCTCCTGTTTGAGAACTATTCTCAAATTCCTGTACCAGTCTATAAAGTTTGCTCCATTGAGCTTGTCCTTCTCAAGGAATGATCGCAGAGAGAGGGTATTTGACGCATTTGAAGCCATAGTAATCTACAATATAAATAATATGCAGAAATGAGTATTATATCTGAAATCATTTAATTAGGCCTTTAATTAAATGAGACTCCCACTGAATCATTTAGCTTTAATAGGGGCTAGTCATACCAATTATATTGAGCTTCAAGTTCATATGGGACAAGATCCACATCATACCTCAGCTTGAGTTAGCTTTGGCTAATCGCCCAAGATTTAGTATGATTAGGTAGGTAAAATTTTACCAATTGTTGGGTTTCCGGCACCGCGGCGTGTGTGTGTTCGATCATGTTTCGTAAACATGAGCACAGCGGAAGCAATTAAAAATAATAAATCTATATTTATTACAACACACACAACACACGCATGCATATTACAACAAGTGTAGACATAACCGTAAATTAAAATTTGCAATAAAAGAAAATTATCTACGTTATACCTTTCGTATGACGTGTAGCGGGAACGACATCAACCGGAACGATCCTCGTAAGAATCGTCTCTATCCGTATCCACGCCGAGCTCCTCGGGATGACTTCGCTAAGCCACGAGCTTCGTCTTCGTACGGGTTACTATCCTCGTGTTGAAGACAACGTGATCGAGAGATGATCACGATCCGAATCCAAATTCGGATCCAAAACCGAGTCCTCGAAACTCGATTCTCCGGAGAGGTATTCGTCAACCGTTTGACGAATCCTTCGTCCCCCACCTTAGAGGATTACCGGAGATCAAATCCCCGGTAAGTTAGCCGCTGTCGGAGCACTAACCGTCGTCCAAACGACGCTCCGACGAGAGGAGGAGAAGCTGTCCAGAAAACTGGACAGCTTGGTGGAGGATATAGGCGCCGGCCAACCAAGGAAAGAAAAGGCTCACCTTGATGCCAAACCTATAGGGGATCACCGGAGGATCGCCGGAGGGTTCACCGGCTGTAGCTTGGTCGCCGGCACGGACTTGGACGGCGGCACAAAAGCTGGGCGGCGGCAATGAAGGTGTTGGCGCCGAATAGGAGAAGGAGGGGGTTTGGGCGGCCAAAACTTGATTAGGTTTTTGGATTAGGGTTTAAGCCCTATTTTATAGAGAACTAATTCTCTTAATGGTTAATGGATCATATCCATAAAGCCCGTTAACCCGCTCCATTAAGATAAGTTAAAATAAACCAAACCATGATGGTTTATTTTAAGTTAAAACGAACCGAACCAACTTTTGGTTCATTCATTTAAAATAAACCAAACCCTTTGGTTTATTCTCCTCCATTGGATTAGAACCAAACCATTTTGGTCCATCCATTATGTCTTCATAAGACACGGCCCATCCACGCTTCCATTGCGACTGAAACAATTTCATGCTCGCTTTATGTTTGGTCCAACCAAACATAGTTTCTCTCGGTCTGAGAATCCCATTCTCAAGCTCGTTTTAAATCCTTTGGATTACACTCGTTTTGCGTGTGACCAAATAGGTTCTCGGTTTATGTTGGCCGTCTATAATTAACCATTAATTATAGAACGATCATGAGTGGCACCTAGTAGTACATCATGATCCCCAATTAACCGAAAAGATCAACGGTTGATCCAGAACTATTTCTGAAACCCTTCAGTAGCTCGAATGAGTGGCCATTTTTACGATTATGTCGAAACACAACCTGGGCTCTGATACCACTGTTGGGTTTCCGGCACCGCGGCGTGTGTGTGTTCGACCATGTTTCGTAAACATGAACACAGCGGAAGCAATTAAAAATAATAAATCTATATTTATTACAACACACACATCACACGCATGCATTTTACAACAAGTGTAGACATAACCGTAAATTAAAATTTGCAATAAAAAGGAATTTTCTACGTTATACCTTTCGTATGACGTGTAGCGGGAACGGCATCAATCGGAACGATCCTCGTAAGAATCGTCTCTATCCGTATCCACGCCGAGCTCCTCGGGATGAATTCACTAAGTCACGAGCTTCGTCTTCGTACGGGTTACTAGCCTCGTGTTGAAGACGACGTGATCGAGAGATGATCACGATCCGAATCCAAATTCGGATCCTAAAACGAGTTCTCAAAACTCGCTTCTCCGGAGAGGTATTCGTCAACCGTTTGACGAATCCTTCGTCCTCCACCTCAGAGGATTACCGGAGATCAAATCCCCGTTAAGTTAGGCGCTATCGGAGCACTAACCGTCGTCCAAACGACGCTCCGATAACAAAGAAACAAGCTGTCCAGAAAAACTGGACAGCTTTTGGTGGAGGAATAGAGGCCGGCCAAGGAGAGATGGAAGCTCACCTTATCACCGAACCTAGAGGAGATCACCGGAGGGTCGCCGGAGGTTCACCGGCTGAAGCTTGGTCGCCGGCAAAGACTTGGACGGCTGCACACAAGCTGGCGGCGGCACTTTGGTGTTGGCGAATAGGAGAGGGAGGGGTTTGGGCGGCCAAAACTAGATTAGTCTTAGGGTTAGGGTTTAATCCTATTTTATAGAGAACTAATTCTCTTAATGGTTAATGGATCATATCCATAAAGCCCGTTAACCCGCTCCATTAAGATAAGTTAAAATAAACCAAACCATGATGGTTTATTTTAAGTTAAAATGAACCGAACCAACCTTTGGTTCATTCGTTTAATATAAACCAAACCATTTGGTTTATTCTCATCCATTGGATTAGAACCAAACCATTTTGGTCCATCCATTATGTCTTCATAAGACACGGCCCATCCACGCTTCCATTGCGACTGAAACGATTTCATGCTTGCTTTATGTTTGGTCCAACCAAACATAGTTTCTCTCGATGAGAATCCCATTCTCAAGCTCGTTTTAAATCCTTTGGATTACACTCTTTGTCGTGTGACCAAATAGGTTCTCGGTTTATGTTGGTCTATAATTAACCATTAATTATAGAGCGATCATGAGTGGCACCTAGTAGTACATCATGATCCCCAATTAACCAAAAGATCAGCAGTTGATCGAACTATTTACGAAACCCTTGATGGCTCGAATGAATCGTGCCCCATTCCCTTCACTCATCTTATACCCACTTGGTTGAGGACATGGTCTATTGTGCCGATCCCCACTAAGTGTACTCGTCACACCTAGCCCAAGTATCAATTCCTCGTCCCTATTCTAGTTACTCCACATGTATCGAAGAGTACCTTACTCTAAACATGTAATGCTTTGGCCAAAGACTTTAGTAACAATCCGACGAGAGGCCATGGGTATACATCTCCTCGCAAGGAGTGGTGAATCCTTTATAGACTATTCAAACACCTTGATCACTTGACTTATACCCAATCATCCGGGTCCACATCTCCTCGGAGATGTTTGCTTAAGATGTCAAAGCATAAGTCTCCATGATCAAGATGACTTGAATACCGCAAGTCAAAGGAACATCGCACTTAAGCCACGGTAAGAACTTCATTGACATATCTATATATGCAGAGAACCATATGAAGTCTTACGGCTGGTCACTCCAATGAACTAGTTACCATAACTAGCATCCACGATTAACTCCGGACATCACAATGTCTCCAGCCAGTGAGAATCAGCTGCTTGGATACACCAAAGAGTATACCTCGTGCTAGTCTTAATAGAATTGATGGTGTCCAAATCCATCAATTCATCGACTAGGGATAATTTCAATACATCACAATTACACATGTAGAGATACTTATTAGTTGTGATCCAATCACAAATTCTCTCATGCTGTGAATCGTATTGTGGACATTCAGTAAATGAGTTTAAGATCCAATCAAATACATGAAAACATGTATACTCAAATAGTGAATCTTCATTTATCAAATAAATGGTTCATACATAAGGCGATTGCCTTAGGACATCTCTCATATATTACTATGGACTCCCACTTGGCCTAATGCCAATCGCTCACGGTATCCAATACCATAAGCTCTAACATGACCCTCAAACTTGCTTTGAGGTAATGTTTTATCAAGGATCGCTAAGTTCCTTTCGTTAGAATTTTGATTTGTATTTATTTCGTTCCTCGATGATCTCTCCGATAAGATGATAGCGGTGAAGCACATGTTTGGATCATTGATGAGACCACATCAAGTTCATAGATGAACTTCTTGATCCAAACCGCTTCGCTTCTTGCTTCCAAAGTCGCAGTATTACGCCTTAGTGGCGAGAATCCGCTATAGTGTCAAGCTTGGAACCTTTCCAACTTATTGCGCCTCCATTCGGTGAATACATACCCGAGACAAAGACATGGAATCATCCTTATGCATGCAGGTAGCTTCCGTATACCCACGTATCACCATGTACCCTTCTCCATATATTAGGAATACATCCTTAGTTCTTCTTAAGTACTTAAGGATCGTCTTATGACCACCCAATGATCCATTCTGGGCGGTGAGTATCTGCTCGTGACACTCGAGCGTACGATACATCGGGCCTCGTACATAACATAGCATACATGATAGATCCTATTGCGGATTCATAGGGAATCTTACTCATGCAAATCCTCTCGTCTTCTGTGCGCGGACACATAGACTTCGAAAGGTGTACCCCATGCCTGATGGGTAAGAAACCTTTCTTGGATTCCAACATGCTAAACCTCTTTGCTTTTCGGTCTATATATGTAGACTGCGAAAGACCAAGCAACCGTTTCGATCTATCTCTATAGATCTTAATCCCAAGGATGTAGGTTGCTTCTCCCAGGTCTTTCATGGAGAATGTCTTGGATAACCAAACCTTGACTGACTGTAAGATTGACACATCGTTTCCTATAAGTAATATGTCATCGACATATAATACTAGGAACACGATTGCACTCCCACTAACCTTCTTGTACACACAAGGTTCGTCTGGATTTTGTGAGAAATCAAACTTTTTGATCGTCTCATCAAAACGGATATTCCAACTCCTGGATGCTTGCTTCAATCCATAAATGGACCGTCGCAATTTGCATACCTTGGTTTTATCAACCGATGTGAAACCCTCAGGTTGTATCATATACACGTCCTCGAGCAGGTTTCCATTAAGGAAAGCTGTTTTCACATCCATTTGCCATATCTCATAATCATAATGAGCTGCTATGGCCAGGAGCATCCGAATGGATTTAAGCATAGCTACAGGCAAATAGGTTTCGTCATAATCAAAACCTTATTTTTGACGATATCCTTTCGCTACCAATCTAGCCTTATAGGTAATCACATTACCATCCATGTTGGTTTTTCTTCTTGAAAACCCACTTGCACCCTATAGGCTTTATGCCTTCAGGTGTGTCAACCAAGTTCCAAACTTGGTTTTCATACATGGAATCCATTTCCGACTTCATGGCACCAAGCCACTTATCCCTTTCTGAACTTGTCAGCACTTCTTCATAACTGGTAGGCTCCTCATCATCAATGAGTAACACGTCGTTCGATTCACTTACGAGAAATCCATATCTCTCGGGAATATTGCGTGTTCTACGGATCTACGAAGATGTGGTGTTACAATAGGTCGACGATTGCTCATCACTATGAGTTATCGGTGCATTGTGCTCACCGGTATCTCATCAATGTCTATTTGAGTCTCTCGAGCCTCCTCAAGCTCGGCGACACTCCCCATTTTCTTGCAAGAGAAACTCTTTCTCTAGAAACACATGCCTTGAAACAAACACCTTTTGTTCCACGGGATAGAATTGGTAACCCCTTGTTTCCTTAGGGTATCAATAAATAGACATTTATCGGACTTAGCATCCAATTTATACGTCTGATCAAGCTTCACATAAGCGAGGACAACCCCATATCTTCAAGTAAGATACATGAGGTTTCTTACCATTCCATATCTCATATGGAGTAGTTGAGACTACCTTAGTAGGCATTACATGTTTAACAAGTAAAGCAATTTATGCAAGTGCATAACCCAAAAGGACTTGGGAAGAGTCGCATGATTCATCATTGACGACCATGTCCAACAAGGTCGATTCGCCTCTCGGATACACCATTATCTTGTGGTGTATGGCGGAGTCCATTGAGACAATATGCCATTGTCTCTTAGATAATCAAGAAACTCTTGACTTAAGTATTCACCACCTCGATCCG
Source organism: Wurfbainia villosa (assembly GCA_025175895.1). Taxonomy (NCBI): domain Eukaryota; kingdom Viridiplantae; phylum Streptophyta; class Magnoliopsida; order Zingiberales; family Zingiberaceae; genus Wurfbainia; species Wurfbainia villosa. The sequence continues at coordinate 29,044,026 of CM045990.1, read as the reverse complement.
ATCGAAAGTATTTTAATACTTTTGTCATGTTGTTTCTCTACTTCATTTCTGAATTCTTTGAACCTTTCAAAGGCTTGGACTTGTGTTTCATCAAGAACACATACCCAAACCGTAGTGATCATCGGTGAAGGTAATGAAGTAGCTATAGCCTCCTAAAGCTTGAGTTGACATAGGTCCACATACATCAGTATGTATTAGACCTAGTAACTCTCCCACTTTCACCTTTTCGGTAAAGGTAACTTAGTCATCTTGCCTTTTAAGCATGATTCATGTATCGTATGAATCCAATTCAAGCGATTCGAATTCCACATCGGTGTAATTCGGACATGCGTTTCTTGCTTATATGGCCAAGACGACAATGCCACATATAGGAGTCTATTTGATTATCCTTTCGAGCACGCGTGTTGCTCAACCGATATTGAAAATGTCCTTTGGATACGTCCAACGTATAAACATCATTGCTTAAAGATCCAGTCCCATAAAGAACCCCATTCAAAGTTATGTAACAACAATTGTTACTAAACGTCAAATGGAAACCATTTCTATTTAAATAAGAAATAGAAATGATGTTCTTTATCAACGAAGGAACATAAAAGCAATTGTCCAGTTCTAAGACAAGTCTGCGGGAGTTTCAACAAATACGTTCGATGGCGAGTCACGACAACCTTTGCTCCATTCCCAACACGTAAATTTGACTCTCCTTGGCGAGTCTTCTTATTCCTTAGCTGTATGTCATTACATATATGTGAGCCACACCCGATATCCAATACCCAAGTGTCTAAGGAAATAGAATGACAATCAATAAAGAAGATTTACGAAGAAGATGGGGCATCCAGATGCCTTATCCTTCTTCACGGACTCAAGATAAATCTTGCATTTCTTCGATGGCCCTCCTTGCCATAATGATGGCAAGTGCCCTTTTGTTAGTTCTACCTTTTAGCCTTTTTCTTCTTCCCTTCTATTGTTCCTTTGACTCCTCTTAGAACCTTTCTTGAGGAATCAACTAACAACACCGTCCCTGCTCATGCTTCTCGAAGGCTCCACAGTCTTGACATGTTGGCGATACCACAGATGAACCTCCTAGCATCTCAGAGGTGAAGAGGAGCTTTGAGACTTCGAACCTTTCGAATCTCACTTGCTCATCAACCAACTCACAAAGATGAAGGACTACGATATGAGCATCCATATGCTCATTCTGCTTTCGTAGCTTGGGTTCCATCGCGGCTAGCATGATGCAACTCATTTGTTCAGAATCACTCACATGTTTCTGATAGGCCAACAATTGGTCCAAAGTTGCATCGTCACTAGGACGGGCGGGAAGAGGCGCTTCGAGGACATACACAAGCTTTTCACCTTGAGAACAATTCTCAAGTTTCTAAGCCAGTCCAAGAAGTTTGGCCCAGTCAATTTATTTGAATCCAAAATGGAACGCAAATTCAAACACATCATGATCAATATATTAACTTAGAAATACAAAACGAGCATATATTAGAAAGATGATTTTAAAAAAAATGCATCAATATACATTTATAAATCCCATTCATTTTTTTGAATTTCAAAAACCCCAAAATCACTTCGAGAGATTGTAGGTCCATCTCCGAATGGGCTGATATCCATCATAGTTATGAACAACCTTGGAGAGAGTCCAACAAGCCATTCATAACTACGACGGTAGGTATCATCTATACCGATTGCATATCACGTATATGCAACTATCACAATGTGCTATCAACTAATTGAATGTTCACACATACATCGGGTTGTTAACACATTAACAAGTATGCATCATATGCATAGCACCCAACTTCACCTCCTTTACATCGACCTTGGAGAGAGTCCAACAAGCCGATGCTCGTGTTAAAGCCAACCCATTAATCGGAATAGTTTTAATATGGTTAGAGCGCATTCAACCAATTAGCCCAGCTTGGAGAGAGTCCAACAACCAAAGCTAATGATTGACCTCGACTCTTACCATATTAGTATTAAACTATTCCATGGTTTGAACATATTCAGTTCGAGCCGCTTGAGAGAGAGTCCAACAACCCAAACAAGAAATGTAACTGTTCTAACCATATTAATGGAAGGTGTAGGCTTTAATATTGATTAAGGGTTTTATGTCTCATCCTCTTTGCATGCAAATAACTATTATCTACATGGCATGGCACATGACATACATCTACATGTCACAACACGCATGGCATAATGTTATGCATCTAATGCAATTACATGGCATACACTTATGTCATGTATATAATTTCCTTATATGTCATAACTATTTATGGAAATAAAATATGTTTAAGATTTGATTCTCCAAATCAAATCATAATTAAATTAGGAAACAAATTTCCAAATCTAATCACATATTTTATCTATGGAATTATTTGATTAAGAAAAATCTATTTAGGAAACCAATTTCCTAAATCTTTAAAACTACTTATGGAAATAAAATATTTTAAGATTTGATTTCCCAAATCAAATCATGATTAAATTAGGAAACAAATTTCCAGAATCTAATCAAATATTTTATTTATGGAAAATATCAATTTCCATAAATACTTCCAACTTTCCAAAAGTGGAAGATTTCCATAAATGCTTCTAGACTTTCCAAAATTGAAAAATTTCCATAAATACTTCTAAATTTCCAAAATTTAGAAAATTTCCAGAAATACATTATGACTATCGCAAAACCATTTTTACGATTATGTCGAAACACAACCTGGGCTCTGATACCACTGTTGGGTTTCCGGCACCGCGGCGTGTGTGTGTTCGATCATGTTTCGTAAACATGAACACAGCGGAAGCAATTAAAAATAATAAATCTATATTTATTACAACACACACATCACACGCATGCATTTTACAATAAGTGTAGACATAACCGTAAATTAAAATTTGCAATAAAAAGAAATTTTCTACGTTATACCTTTCGTATGACGTGTAGCGGGAACGGCATCAACCGGAACGATCCTCGTAAGAATTGTCTCTATCCGTATCCACGCCGAGCTCCTCGGGATGAATTCACTAAGTCACGAGCTTCGTCTTCGTACGGGTTACTAGCCTCGTGTTGAAGACGACGTGATCGAGAGATGATCACGATCCGAATCCAAATTCGGATCCTAAAACGAGTTCTCAAAACTCGCTTCTCCGGAGAGTTATTCGTCAACCGTTTGACGAATCCTTCGTCCTCCACCTCAGAGGATTACCGGAGATCAAATCCCCGGTAAGTTAGACGCTATCGGAGCACTAACCGTCGTCCAAACGACGCTCCGATAACAAAGAAACAAGCTGTCCAGAAAAACTGGACAGCTTTTGGTGGAGGAATAGAGGCCGGCCAAGGAGAGATGGAAGCTCACCTTATCACCGAACCTAGAGGAGATCACCGGAGGGTCGCCGGAGGTTCACCGGCTGAAGCTTGGCTGCAAAAGACTTGACGCTGCACACAAGCTGGGCGGTGCGGCTTTTGGTGTTGGCGCCAATAGGAGAGGAGGTGGTTTGGGCGCCAAAACTAGATTAGTCTTAGGGTTAGGGTTTAATCCCTATTTTATAGAGAACTAATTCTCTTAATGGTTAATGGATCATATCCATAAAGCCCGTTAACCCGCTCCATTAAGATAAGTTAAAATAAACCAAACCATGATGGTTTATTTTAAGTTAAAACGAACCAACCAACCTTTGGTTCATTCGTTTAATATAAACCAAACCCTTTGGTTTATTCTTATCCATTGGATTAGAACCAAACCATTTTGGTCCATCCATTACGTCTTCATAAGACGCAGCCCATCCACGCTTCCATTGCGACTGAAACAATTTCATGCTCGCTTTATGTTTGGTCCAACTAAACATAGTTTCTCTCGTCGAGAATCCCATTCTCAAGCTCGCTTTTAAATCCTTTGGATTACACTGCGTGCGTGTGACAAAATAGGTTCTCGGTTTATGTTGGCCGCCTATAATTAACCATTATTTATAGAATTATCATGAGTGGCACCTAGTAGTACATCATGATCCCCAATTAACAAAAAAGATCAACAGTTGATCCGTAACTATTTCAAACCCTTCAAGAGCTCGAATGAATCGTGCCCCATTCCTTCACTCATCTTATACCCACTTGGTCTGTGACATGGTCTATTGTGTCCCTCACTAGCCGACTCACGCCACACCTAGCCCAAGTATCATTTCCTCGTCCCACGGATTCTAGTTACTCCACATGTATCAAGAGTACCTTACTCTAAACATGTAATGCTTTGGCCAAAGACTTTAGTAACAATCCGACGAGGCCATGGGTATACATCTCCTCGCAAGGAGTGGTGAATCCTTTATAGGCTATTCAAACACCTTCGATCACTGACTTATACCCAATCATCTCGGGTCCACATCTCCTTAGAGATGTTTGCTTAAGATGTCAAAGCATAAGTCTCCATGATCAAGATGACTTGAATACCGCAAGTCAAAGGAACATCGCACTTAAGCAAAGAAGAACTTCATTGACATATCTATATATGCAGAGAACCATATGAAGTCTTACTACCGGTCACCCAATGAACTAGTTACCATAACTAGCATCCACGATTAACTCCGACATCACTATGTCTCCTGAGAATCACCGCTTGGATACACCAAGGAGTATACCTCGAAGTCTCGGCATGTAATCGATGGTGTCCAAATCCATCAATTCATCGACTAGGATAATTCGATACATCACAATTACACATGTAGAGATACTCACTAGTTGTGATCCAATCACAAATTCTCTCATGCTGTGAATCGTATCGTGGACATTCAGTAAATGAGTTTAAGATCCAATCAAATACATAAAACATGTATACTCAAATAGTGAATCTTCATTTATCATATAAATGGTTCATACATAAGGCGATTGCGTTAGGACATCTCTCATATATTACTAACAGACTCCCACTTGGCCTAATGCCAATCGCTACGGTATCCAATACCATAAGCTCTAACATGACCCTCAAACGTACTTTGAGGTAATGCTTTAGTCAAAGGATCCGCTAAGTTCCTTTCAGTGGGAATTTTCTCGATTTGTATTTCGTTCCTACTGATGATCTCTCTGATAAGATGATAGCGGTGAAGCACATGTTTGGATCATTGATGAGACCACATCAAGTTCATAGATGAACTTCTTGATCCAAACCGCTTCCGTTGCTGCTTCCAAAGCTGCAACGTATTCTGCCTTAGTGGCAGAATTCGGTATAGTGTCAAGCTTGGAACCTTTCCAACTTATTGCGCCTCCATTCCAGGTGAATACATACCCAGACAAAGACATGGAATCATCCTTGTCTGTCTGGAGCTGGCTTCCGTATACCCACGTATCACCATGTACCCTTCTCCATATATTAGGAACACATCCTTAGTTCTTCTTAAGTACTTAAGGATCGTCTTAACAGCCACCCAATGATCCACTCCTGGATCAGACTGGTATCTGCTCGTGACACTCAGAGCGTATGATACATCGGGCCTTGTACATAACATAGCATACATGATAGATCCTATTGCGGATGCATAGGGAATCTTACTCATGCAAATCCTCTCGTCTTCTGTGCGCGGACACATAGACTTCGAAAGGTGTACCCCATGCCTGATGGGTAAGAAACCTTTCTTGGATTCCGACATGCTAAACCTCTTAGCACTTTCGGTCCTATATATGTAGACCGCGTGAAAGACCACAACCGCTTCGATCTATCTCTATAGATCTTAATCCAGGATGTAGGTTGCTTCTCCTGTGTCTTTCATGGAGAATGTCTTGGATAACCAAACCTTAGATCAGAAGATTGAAACATCGCTTTCCTATAAGTAATATGTCATCGATATACAATACTAGGAACACGATTGCACTCCCACTAACCTTCTTGTACACACAAGGTTCGCGGATTTTGTGAGAAATCAAACTTTTGATCGTCTCATCAAAACGGATATTCCAACTCTCGGATGCTTGCTTCAATCCATAAATGGACCGTCGCAATTTGCATACCTTGGTTTTATCAACCGATGTGAAACCTCGTTGTATCATATACACGCCTCGAGCAGTTTCCATTAAGGAAAGCCGCTTTTCACATCCATCTGCCATATCTCATAATCATAATGAGCCGCTATGGCCAGGAGCATCCGAATGGATTTAAGCATAGCTACAGGCGAATAGGTTTCGTCATAATCAACACCTTATTTTTGACGATATCCTTTCGCCACCAATCTAGCCTTATAGGTAATCACATTACCATCCATGTCGGTTTTTCTTCTTGAAAAACCACTTGCACCCTATAGGCTTTATGCCTTCAGGTGGGTCAACCAAGTTCCAAACTTGGTTTTCATACATGGAATCCATTTCCGATATCATGGCTTCAAGCCACTTATCCCTTTCTGAACTTGTCAAAACTTCTTCATAACTGGTAGGCTCCTCATCATCAATGAGTAACACGTAATTCGATTCACTTACGAGAAATCCATATCTCTCAGGAATATTGCATGTTCTATCAGATCTACGAAGATGTGGTATTTCAATAGGTACAGCCGATTGCTCATCATTATGAGTTATCGGCTGTTGTGCTTCACCAGGTATCTCATCAATGTCTATTTGAGTCTCTCGAGCCTCCTCAAGCTCGACGACACTCCCACTGTTTTCTTGCAAGAGAAACTCTTTCTCTAGAAACACAGTATGCCTTGAAACAAACACCTTTTGTTCCACAGGATGATAGAATTGGTAACCCCTTGTTTCCTTAGGGTATCCAATAAATAGACATCTATCAGACTTAGCATCCAATTTGTCTGATATAGTCCGCTTCACATAAGCAGGACAACCCCATATCGTCAAGTAAGATACATGAGGTTTCTTACCATTTCATATCTCATATGGAGTAGTTGAGATCACCTTGGTAGGCATTCTGTTTAACAAGTAAACAGCTGTCTGAAGTGCATAACCCCAAAAGGACTTGGGAAGAGTCGCATGATTCATCATTGACCTGACCATGTCCAACAAGGTCCGGTTACGCCTCTCAGATACACCATTATGCTGTGGTGTATCGGGCGGAGTCCATTGAGACAATATGCCATTGTCTCTTAGATAATCAAGAAACTCTTGACTTAAGTATTCACCACCTCGATCCGATCGATGTATTTTAATACTTTTGTCATGTTGTTTCTCTACTTCATTTCTGAATTCTTTGAACCTTTCAAAGGCTTCAGACTTGTGTTTCATCAAGAACACATACCCAAACCGTGAGTGATCATCGATGAAGGTAATGAAGTAGCTATAGCCTCCTAAAGCTTGAGTTGACATAGGTCCACATACATCAGTATGTACTAGACCTAGTAACTCTCCCACTCGTTCACCTTTTCCAGTAAAAGGTAACTTAGTCATCTTGCCTTTTAAGCATGATTCGCATGTATCGTATGAATCCAATTCAAACGATTCCAGAATTCCACATCGGTGTAATTCGGACATGCGTTTCTTGCTTATATGGCCAAGACGACAATGCCACATATAGGAGTCTATGTGATTATCCTTTCGAGCACGCGTGTTGCTCGCTTCGATATTGAAAATGTCACTGGATACGTCCAACGTATAAACATCATTGCTTAAAGTTCCAGTCCCATAAAGAACCCCATTCAAAGTTATGTAACAACAATTGTTACTAAACGTCAAATGGAAACCATTTCTATTTAAACAAGAAATAGAAATGATGTTCTTTATCAACGAAGGAATATAAAAGCAATTGTCCAGTTCTAAGACAAGTCCTGCAGGGAGTTTCAACAAATACGTTCCGATGGCGAGTGCAGCAACCTTTGCTCCATTCCCAACACGTAAATTTGACTCTCCCTTGACGAGTCTTCTTCTATTCCTTAGCTCATGTATGCCATTACATATATGTGAGCCACACCCAGTATCCAATACCCAAGTGTCTAAGGAAATAGAATGACAATCAATAACGAAGATACCTGAAGAAAATGGGGCATCCGATGCCTTATCCTTCTTCACGGACTCAAGATAAATCTTGCAATTTCTTCGCCAATGGCCCTCCTTGCCATAATGATGGCAAGTGCCCTTTTGAGTTGGTTGTGCCTTTTAGCCTTTTTCTTCTTCCCCTTTTATTGTTCCTTTGACTCCCTCTTAGAACCTTTCTTAGAGGAATCAACTAACAACACTGTCCCCTACTCATGCTTCTCAGAAGGCTCCACAGTCTTCAGCATGTTGAGCAGTACCACAGATGAACCTCCTTGCATCTCAGAGGTGAAGAGGAGCTTGGAGACTTCGAACCTTTCGAATCTCACTTGCTCATCAACCAACTCACAGAGATGAAGAACTACGATATGAGCATCCATATGCTCATGCTGCTTTCGTAGCTTGGGTTCCATCACGGCTAGCATGATGCAACTCATTTGTTCAGAATCACTCACATGTTTCTGATAGGCCAACAATTGGTCCAAAGTTGCATCGTCACTAGGACGGGCGGGAAGAGGCGCTTCGAGGACATACACAAGCTTTTCACCTTGAGAACAATTCTCAAGTTTCTAAGCCAGTCCAAGAAGTTCGGCCCAGTCAATTTATTTGAATCCAAAATGGAACGCAAATTCAAACACATCATGATCAATATATTAACATAGAAATACAAAATGAGCATATATGAGAAAGATGATTTTAAAAAAAATGCATCAATATACATTTATAAATCCCATTCATTTTTTCGAATTTCAAAAACCCCAAAATAACTTCGGGAGATTGTAGGTCCATCTCCGAATGGGCTGATATCCATCATAGTTATGAACAACCTTGGAGAGAGTCCAACAAGCCATTCATAACTACGACGGTAGGTATCATCTATACCGATTGCATATCACGTATATGCAACTATCACAATGTGCTATCAACTAATTGAATGTTCACACATACATCGGGTTGTTAACACATTAACAAGTATGCATCATATGCATAGCACCCAACTTCACCTCCCTTTACATCGACCTTGGAGAGAGTCCAACAAGCCGATGCTCCAGGTTAAAGCCAACCCATTAATCGGGACATAGTTTTAATATGGTTAGAGCGCATTCAACCAATTAGCCCAGCTTGGAGAGAGTCCAACAACCAAAGCTAACGATTGACCTCTGACTCTTACCATATTAGTATTAAACTATTCCATGGTTTGTTCGAGCCGGGCTTGGAGAGAGTCCAACAACCCAAACAAGAAACAGAACTCTGGTTCTAACCATATTAATGGAAGGTGTAGGCTTTAATATTGATTAAGGGTTTTTATGTCTCATCCTCTTTGCATGCAAATAACTATTATCTACATGGCATGGCATACATGGCATACATCTACATGTCACAATACGCATGGCATAATGTTATGCATCTAATGCAATTACATGGCATACACTTATGTCATGTATATAATTTCCTTATATGTCATAACTATTTATGGAAATAAAATATGTTTAATATTTGATTCTCCAAATCAAATCATAATTAAATTAGGAAACAAATTTCCAAATCTAATCACATATTTTATTCTATGGAATTATTTGATTAAGAAAATCTATTTAGGAAACCAATTTCCTAAATCTTAAAACTACTTATGGAAATAAAATATTTTAAGATTTGATTTCCCAAATCAAATCATGATTAAATTAGGAAACAAATTTCCAGAATCTAATCAAATATTTTATTTATGGAAAATATCAATTTCCATAAATACTTCCAACTTTCCAAAAGTGGAAGATTTCCATAAATACTTCTAGACTTTCCAAAATTGAAAAATTTCCATAAATACTTCTAAATTTCCAAAATTTAGAAAATTTCCAGAAATACATTATGACTATCGCAAAACCATTTTTACGATTATGTCGAAACACAACCTGGGCTCGATACCATCAAGGTTTCCAAGAAATCGTGTGTGTGTTCGATCATGTTTCAAACATGAACACAGCGGAAGCAATTAAAAATAATAAATCTATATTTATTACAACACACACAACACACGCATGCATATTACAACAAGTGTAGACATAACCGTAAATTAAAATTTGCAATAAAAGGAAATTTTCTACGTTATACCTTTCGTATGACGTGTAGCGGGAACGGCATCAACTGGAACGACCTCGTAAGAATCGTTTCTATCCGTATCCACGCCGAGCTCCTCGGGATGACTTCGCTAAGTCACGAGCTTCGTCTTCGTACGGGTTACTAGCCTCATGTTGAAGACGACGTGATCGAGAGATGATCACGATCCGAATCCAAATTCGGATCCTAAAACGAGTTCTCAAAACTCGCTTCTCCGGAGAGGTATTCGTCAACCAATTGACGAATCCTTCGTCCTCCACCTCAGAGGATTACCGGAGATCAAATCCCCGTAAGTTAGCCGCTGTCGAGCACTAACCGTCGCCCAAACGACGCCCGACGAAAGAAACAAGCTGTCCAGAAAACTGGACAGCTTTTGGTGGAGGAATAGGCGCCGCCAAGGAGAGATGGAAGCTCACCTTATCACCAACCTAGGAGATCACCGAGGGTCGCCGGAGGTTCACCGCTGAAGCTTGATGCCGCAAAGACTTGGACGGCGCACAAAAGCTGGGCGGCAAAGGAGGTTGGGCGCAACCAAGAGGGGTGGGCGGCCAAAACTAGGTTTTGGATTAGGTTTAATCCCTATTTTATAGAGAACTAATTCTCTTAATGGTTAATGGATCATATCCATAAAGCCCGCTAACTCCGCTCCATTAAGATAAGTTAAAATAAACCAAACCATGATGGTTTATTTTAAGTTAAAACGAACCAACCAACTTTTGGTTCATTCGCTTAATATAAACCAAACCCTTTGGTTTATTCTCATCCATTGGATTAGAACCAAACCATTTTGGTCCATCCATTATGTCTTCATAAGACACGCCCATCCACGCCTCCATTGCGATCAAACAATTTCATGCTCGCTTTATGTTTGGTCCAACCAAACATAGTTTCTCTCCGAGAATCCCATTCTCAAGCTCGCTTTAAATCCTTTGGATTACACTCTTGTGCGGTGACCAAATAGGTTCTCGGTTTATGTTGGCCGCCTATAATTAACCATTAATTATAGAACGATCATGAGTGGCACCTAGTAGTACATCATGATCCCCAATTAACCGAAAAGATCAACTGGTTGATCTAGAACTATTTCAAACCCTTCAAGAGCTTCGAATGAATCGTGCCCCATTCCTTCACTCATCTTATACCCACTTGGTTCAGACATGGTCTATTGTGTCAGTTCCCACTAGGCTGACTACGTCACACCTAGCCCAAGTATCATTTCCTCGCCTACGGATTCTAGTTACTCCACATGTATCGAAGAGTACCTTACTCTAAACATGTAATGCTTTGGCCAAAGACTTTAGTAACAATCCAACGAGAGGCCATGGGTATACATCTCCTCGCAAGGAGTGGTGAATCCTTTATAGGCTATTCAAACACCTTCGATCACTTCGACTTATACCCAATCATCTCGGTCCACATCTCCTGAGATGTTTGCTTAAGATGTCAAAGCATAAGTCTCCATGATCAAGATGACTTGAATACCGCAAGTCAAAGGAACATCGCACTTAAGCCACAAGAAGAACTTCATTGACATATCTATATATGCAGAGAACCATATGAAGTCTTACTACTGGTCACTCCAATGAACTAGTTACCATAACTAGCATCCACGATTAACTCCGACATCACTATGTCTCCACCAAAGGAGAATCACCGCTGATACACCAAGGAGTATACCTCGTTAGTCTCGATGTAATCGATGGTGTCCAAATCCATCAATTCATCGACTAGGATAATTCCGATACATCACAATTACACATGTAGAGATACTCACTAGTTGTGATCCAATCACAAATTCTCTCATGGCCGTGAATCGATCGTGACATTCAAGAAATGAGTTTAAGATCCAATCAAATACATAAAACATGTATACTCAAATAGTGAATCTTCATTTATCATATAAATGGTTCATACATAAGGCGATTGCCTTAGGACATCTCTCATATATTACTAACAGACTCCCACTTGGCCTAATGCCAATCGCTACGGTATCCAATACCATAAGCTCTAACATGACCTCAAACTTACTTTGAGGTAATGCTTTAGTCAAAGGATCCGCTAAGTTCCTTTCAAAGGGGAATTTTCTCGATTTGTATTTCGCTCCTACCGATGATCTCTCTCGATAAGATGATAGCGGCAACATGTTTGGATCATTGATGAGACCACATCAAGTTCATAGATGAACTTCTTGATCCAAACCGCTCTTTCGCCTAAAGTCGCAACGTATTCGCGCTTAGTGGCGTAATCCGCTATAGTGTCAAGCTTGGAACCTTTCCAACTTATTGCGCCCATTCCGTGTGAATACATACCCGCATCAAAGACATGGAATCATCCTTGTCCGTCTCGAGTCGCATCCGTGATACCCACGTATCACCATGTACCCTTCTCCATATATTAGAACACATCCTTAGTTCTTCTTAAGTACTTAAGGATCGCCTTAATACCACCCAATGATCCATTCCTCGATCGATCGGTATCCGCCGTGACACTCGTGAGCATACGATACATCGGGCCTCGTACATAACATAGCATACATGATAGATCCTATTGCGGATGCATAGGGAATCTTACTCATGCAAATCCTCTCGCCTTCAGCGCGGACACATAGACTTCGAAAGGTGTACCCTATGCCCGATGGGTAAGGAAACCTTTCTTGGATTCCGACATGCTAAACCTCTTTAGCACTCGGTCTATATATGTAGACGCGAAAGACCAAGCAACCGCTTCGATCTATCTCTATAGATCTTAATCCCAGGATGTAGGTTGCTTCTCCTGTGTCTTTCATGGAGAATGTCTTGGATAACCAAACCTTAATCGATCAGAAGATTGAAACATCGCTTTCCTATAAGTAATATGTCATCGACATACAATACTAGGAACACGACGATCGCACTCCCACTAACCTTCTTGTACACACAAGGTTCTGCTCGATTTTGTGAGAAATCAAACTTTTGATCGTCTCATCAAAACGGATATTCCACTCGATGCTTGCTTCAATCCATAAATGGATCGCCGCAATTTGCATACCTTGGTTTTATCAACCGATGTGAAACCTCAGTCGTATCATATACACGCCCTCGAGCAAGTTTCCATTAAGGAAAGTGTTTTCACATCCATCCGCCATATCTCATAATCATAATGAGCCGCTATGGCCAGTGAGCATCCGAATGGATTTAAGATAGCTACAAAGTAATAGGTTTCGCCATAATCAACACCTTGTTTTTTGACGCATATCCTTTCGCCACCAATCTAGCCTTATAGGTAATCACATTACCATCCATGTCGGTTTTCTTCTTGAAAACCCACTTGCACCCTATAGGCTTTATGCCTTCAGGTGGGTCAACCAAGTTCCAAACTTGGTTTTCATACATGGAATCCATTTCCGACTTCATGGCACCAAGCCACTTATCCCTTTCTGAACTTGTCAGCACTTCTTCATAACTGGTAGGCTCCTCATCATCAATGAGTAACACGTCGTTCGATTCACTTACGAGAAATCCATATCTCTCAGGAATATTTCGTGTTCTGCCAGATCTACGAAGATGTGGTGTTACAATAGGTCCAGATGATTGCTCATCATTATGAGTTATCGGCTGTTGTGCTTCACAAGGTATCTCATCAATGTCTATTTGAGTCTCTCGAGCCTCCTCAAGCTCGACGACACTCCCACTGTTTTCTTGCAAGAGAAACTCTTTCTCTAGAAACACAGTATGCCTTGAAACAAATACCTTTTGTTCCACAGGATGATAGAATTGGTAACCCCTTGTTTCCTTAGGGTATCCAATAAATAGACATCTATCAGACTTAGCATCCAATTTGTCTGATACAGTCCGCTTCACATAAGCAGGACAACCCCATATCTTCAAGTAAGATACATGAGGTTTCTTACCATTCCATATCTCATATGGAGTAGTTGAGATCACCTTGGTAGGCATTCTGTTTAACAAGTAAACAGCTGTCTGAAGTGCATAACCCCAAAAGGACTTGGGAAGAGTCGCATGATTCATCATTGACCTGACCATGTCCAACAAGGTCCGATTACGCCTCTCAGATACACCATTATGTTGTGGTGTATCAGGCGGAGTCCATTGAGAAAATATGCCATTGTCTCTTAGATAATCAAGAAACTCTTGACTTAAGTATTCACCACCTCGATCCGATCGAAGTATTTTAATACTTTTGTCATGTTGTTTCTCTACTTCATTTCTGAATTCTTTGAACCTTTCAAAGGCTTCAGACTTGTGTTTCATCAAGAACACATACCCAAACCGTGAGTGATCATCGATGAAGGTAATGAAGTAGCTATAGCCTCCTAAAGCTTGAGTTGACATAGGTCCACATACATCAGTATGTACTAGACCTAGTAACTCTCCCACTCGTTCACCTTTTCCAGTAAAAGGTAACTTAGTCATCTTTCCTTTTAAGCATTATTCGCATGTATCGTATGAATCCAATTCAAACGATTTCAGAATTCCACATCGGTGTAATTCGGACATGCGCTTCTTGCTTATATGGCCAAGACGACAATGCCACATATAGGAGTCTATGTGATTATCCTTTCGAGCACGCGTGTTGCTCGCTTCGATATTGAAAATGTCACTGGATACATCCAACGTATAAACATCATTGCTTAAAGATCCAGTCCCATAAAGAACCCCATTCAAAGTTATGTAACAACAATTGTTACTAAACGTCAAATGGAAACTATTTCTATTTAAACAAGAAATAGAAATGATGTTCTTTATCAACGAAGGAATATAAAAGCAATTGTCCAGTTCTAAGACAAGTCCTGCAGGGAGTTTCAACAAATACGTTCCGATGGCGAGTGCAGCAACCTTTGCTCCATTCCCAACACGTAAATTTGACTCTCCCTTGACGAGTCTTCTTCTATTCCTTAGCTCATGTATGCCATTACATATATGTGAGCCACACCCAGTATCCAATACGCAAGTGTCTAAGGAAATAGAATGACAATCAATAACGAAGATACCTGAAGAAAATGGGGCATCCGATGCCTTATCCTTCTTCACGGACTCAAGATAAATCTTGCAATTTCTTCGCCAATGGCCCTCCTTGCCATAATGATGGCAAGTGCCCTTTTGAGTTGGTTGTGCCTTTTAGCCTTTTTCTTCTTCCCCTTCTATTGTTCCTTTGACTCCCTCTTAGAACCTTTCTTCGAGGAATCAACTAACAACACCGTCCCCTACTCATGCTTCTCAGAAGGCTCCACAGTCTTCAGCATGTTGAGCAGTACCACAGATGAACCTCCTTGCATCTCAGAGGTGAAGAGGAGCTTGGAGACTTCGAACCTTTTGAATCTCACTTGCTCATCAACCAACTCAGAGAGATGAAGAACTACGATATGAGCATCCATATGCTCATGCTGCTTTCGTAGCTTGGGTTCCATCGCGGCTAGCATGATGCAACTCATTTGTTCAGAATCACTCACATGTTTCTGATAGGCCAACAATTGGTCCAAAGTTGCATCGTCACTAGGACGGGCGGGAAGGAGCGCTTCGAGGACATACACAAGCTTTTCACCTTGAGAACAATTCTCAAGTTTCTAAGTCAGTCCAAGAAGTTCGGCCCAGTCAATTTATTTGAATCCAAAATGGAACGCAAATTCAAACACATCATGATCAATATATTAACTTAGAAATACAAAACGAGCATATATGAAAATGATGATTTTAAAAATGCATCAATATACATTTATAAATCTCATTCATTTTTCGAATTTCAAAAACCCCAAAATCACTTCGGGAGATTGTAGGTCCATCTCCGAATGGGCTGATATCCATCATAGTTATGAACAACCTTAGAGAGAGTCCAACAAGCCATTCATAACTACGACGGTAGGTATCATCTATACCGATTGCATATCACGTATATGCAACTATCACAATGTGCTATCAACTAATTGAATGTTCACACATACATCGGGTTGTTAACACATTAACAAGTATGCATCATATGCATAGCACCCAACTTCACCTCCCTTTACATCGACCTTGGAGAGAGTCCAACAAGCCGATGCTCCAGGTTAAAACCAACCCATTAATCAGGACATAGTTTTAATATGGTTAGAGCGCATTCAACCAATTAGCCCAGCTTGGAGAGAGTCCAACAACCAAAGCTAATGATTGACCTCTGACTCTTACCATATTAGTATTAAACTATTCCATGGTTTGAACATATTCAGGTTCGAGCCGGGCTTGGAGAGAGTCCAACAACCCAAACAAGAAACAGAACTCTGGTTCTAACCATATTAATGGAAGGTGTAGGCTTTAATATTGATTAAGGGTTTTTATGTCTCATCCTCTTTGCATGCAAATAACTATTATCTACATGGCATGGCACACATGGCATACATCTACATGTCACAATACGCATGGCATAATGTTATGCATCTAATGCAATTACATGGCATACACTTATGTCATGTATATAATTTCCTTATATGTCATAACTATTTATGGAAATAAAATATGTTTAAGATTTGATTCTCCAAATCAAATCATAATTAAATTAGGAAACAAATTTCCAAATCTAATCACATATTTTATCTATGGAATTATTTGATTAAGAAAAATCTATTTAGGAAACCAATTTCCTAAATCTTTAAAACTACTTATGGAAATAAAATATTTTAAGATTTGATTTCCCAAATCAAATCATGATTAAATTAGGAAACAAATTTCCAGAATCTAATCAAATATTTTATTTATGGAAAATATCAATTTCCATAAATACTTCTAGACTTTCCAAAATTGAAAAATTTCCATAAATACTTCTAAATTTCCAAAATTTAGAAAATTTCCAGAAATACATTATGACTATCGCAAAACCATTTTTACGATTATGTCGAAACACAACCTGGGCTCGATACCCTTTTTGGGTTTTGATGGCGTGTGTGTGTTCGATCACGTTTCGTAAAAATGAACACAGTGGAAGCAATTAAAAATAATAAATCTATATTTATTACAACACACACAACACACGCATGCATATTACAACAAGTGTAGACATAACCGTAAATTAAAATTTGCAATAAAAAAAATTTATCTACGTTATACCTTTCGTATGGCGTGTAGCGGGACCGGCCTCAGCGGCGATCCTCGTAAGAATCGTCTCTATCCGTATCCACGCCGAGCTCCTCGGGATGATTCACTAAGTCACGAGCCGTCTTCGTGCGGGTTACTAGCCTCGTGTTGAAGGCGGCGTTATCGAGAGATGATCACGATCCGAATCCAAATTCGGATCCTAAAAGCAGTTCTCAAAACTCGCTTCTCCGGAGAGGTATTCGTCCACCGTTTGACGAATCCTTCGTCCTCCACCTCAGAGGATTACCGGAGATCAAATCCCCGGTAAGTTAGGCGCTATCGGAGCACTAACCGTCGTCCAAACGACGCTCCGATAACAAAGAAACAAGCTGTCCAGAAAAACTGGACAGCTTTTGGTGGAGGAATAGAGGCCGGCCAAGGAGAGATGGAAGCTCACCTTATCACCGAACCTAGAGGAGATCACGGAGGTCGCGGAGAGTTCACGGCTGAAGCAGTGGCCGGCAAGTAGACGGCTGCACACAAGCGGCGAACTAATTCTCTTAATGGTTAATGGATCATATCCATAAAGCCCGTTAACCCGCTACATTAAGATAAGTTAAAATAAACCAAACCATGATGGTTTATTTTAAGTTAAAACGAACCGAACCAACCTTTGGTTCATTCGTTTAAAATAAACCAAACCCTTTGGTTTATTCTCATCCATTGGATTAGAACCAAACCATTTTGGTCCATCCATTATGTCTTCATAAGACACGGCCCATCCACGCTTCCATTGCGACTGAAACAATTTCATGCTCGCTTTATGTTTTGTCCAACCAAACATAGTTTCTCTCGGTCTGAGAATCTCATTCTCAAGCTCGTTTTAAATCCTTTGGATTACACTCGTTGTACGTGTGACCAAATAGGTTCTCGGTTTATGTTGGCCATCTATAATTAACCATTAATTATAGAACGATCATGAGTGGCACCTAGTAGTACATCATGATCCCCAATTAACCGAAAAGTTCAACGGTTGATCCAGAACTATTTCTGAAACCCTTCAGTAGCTCGAATGAATCGTGCCCCATTCCCTTCACTCATCTTATACCCACTTGGTTCAGGACATGGTCTATTGTGTCAGTCCCCACTAAGTGACTCGTCACACCTAGCCCAAGTATCATTTCCTCGTCCTCACGGATTCTAGTTACTCCACATGTATCGAAGAGTACCTTACTCTAAACATGTAATGCTTTGGCCAAAGACTTTAGTAACAATCCGACGAGAGGCCATGGGTATACATCTCCTCGCAAGGAGTGGTGAATCCTTTATAGGCTATTCAAACACCTTCGATCACTTCGACTTATACCCAATCATCCCGGGTCCACATCTCCTCGGAGATGTTTGCTTAAGATGTCAAAGCATAAGTCTCCATGATCAAGATGACTTGAATACCGCAAGTCGAAGAACATCGCACTTAAGCCACAGTAAGAACTTCATTGACATATCTATATATGCAGAGAACCATATGAAGTCTTACGGCTGGTCACTCCAATGAACTAGTTACCATAACTAGCATCCACGATTAACTCCGGACATCACTATGTCTCCAGCTAGTGAGAATCAGCTGCTTGGATACACCAAGGAGTATACCTCGTGCTAGTCTCGACAGAATTGATGGTGTCCAAATCCATCAATTCATCGACTAGGGATAATTCCGATACATCACAATTACACATGTAGAGATACTCACTAGTTGTGATCCAATCACAAATTCTCTCATGTTGTGAATCGTATCGTGGACATTCAGTAAATGAGTTTAAGATCCAATCAAATACATAAAACATGTATACTCAAATAGTGAATCTTCATTTATCATATAAATGGTTCATACATATGGCGATTGCCTTAGAACATCTCTCATATATTACTAACAGGAGCATCCGAATGGATTTAAGCATAGCTACAGGCGAATAGGTTTCGTCATAATCAACACCTTGTTTTTGATGATATCCTTTCGCCACTAATCTAGCCTTATAGGTAATCACATTACCATCCATGTCGGTTTTCTTCTTGAGAACCCACTCGCACCCTATAGGCTTTATCCCTTCAGGTGGGTCAACCAAGTTCCAAACTTGGTTTTCGTACATGGAATCCATTTCCGACTTCATGGCACCAAGCCACTTATCCCTTTCTGAACTTGTCAGCACTTCTTCATAACTGGTAGGCTCCTCATCATCAATGAGTAACACGTCGTTCGATTCACTTACGAGAAATCCATATCTCTCAGGAATATTGCGTGTTCTACCAGATCTACGAAGATGTGGTGTTACAATAGGTCCAGCCGATTGCTCATCACTATGAGTTGTCGGCTGTTGTGCTTCACCAGGTATCTCATCAATGCCTATTTGAGTCTCTCGAGCCTCCTCAAGCTCGACGACACTCCCACTGTTTTCTTGCAAGAGAAACTCTTTCTCTAGAAACACAGCATGACTTGAAACAAACACCTTTTGTTCCACAGGATGATAGAATTGGTAACCCCTTGTTTCCTTAGGGTATCCAATAAATAGACATTTATCGGACTTAGCATCAAGTTTGTCGTCTGATCGCTTCACATAAGCAGGACAACCCCATATCTTCAAGTAAGATACATGAGGTTTCTTACCATTCCATATCTCATATGGAGTAGTTGAGACTACCTTGGTAGGCATTCTGTTTAACAAGTAAACAGCTGTCTGAAGTTCATAACCCCAAAAGGACTTGGGAAGAGTCGCATGATTCATCATTGACCGGACCATGTCCAACAAGGTCCGGTTACGCCTCTCAAATACACCATTATGCTGTGGTGTATAGGGCGGAGTCCATTGAGACAATATACCATTGTCTCTTAGATAATCTAGAAACTCTTGACTTAAGTATTCACCACCTCGATCCGATCAAAGTATTTTAATACTCTTGTCATGTTGTTTCTCTACTTCATTTCTGAATTCTTTGAACCTTTCAAAGGCTTCAGACTTGTGTTTCATCAAGAACACATACTCAAACCGTGAGTGATCATCGGTGAAGGTAATGAAGTAGCTATAGCCTCCTAATGCTTGAGTTGACATAGGTCCACATACATCAGTATGTATTAGACCTAGTAACTCTCCCACTCGTTCACCTTTTCCAGTAAAAGGTAACTTAGTCATCTTGCCTTTTAAGCATGATTCGCATCTATCGTATGAATCCAATTCAAACGATTCCAGAATTCCACATCGGTGTAATTCGGACATGCGTTTCTTGCTTACATGGCCAAGACGACAATGCCACATATAGGAGTCTAATTGATTACCCTTTCGAGCACGCGTGTTGCTCGCTTCGATATTGAAGATGTCACTGGATACGTCCAACGTATAAACACCATTTCTTAAAGTTCCAGTCCCATAAAGAACTCCATTCAAAGTTATGTAACAACAATTGTTACTAAAAGTCAAATGGTACCCATTTCTATTTAAACAAGAAATAGAAATGATGTTCTTTATCAACAAAGGAACATAAAAGCAATTGTTCAGTTCTAAGACAAGTCCTGTAGGGAGTTCCAACAAATACGTTCCGATGGCGAGTGCAGCAACCGTTGCTCCATTCCCAACACGTAAATTTGACTCTCCCCTTGACGAGTCTTCTTCTATTCCTTAGCCCATGTATGTCATTACATATATGTGAGCCACACCTAGTATCAAATACCCAAGTGTCTGAGGAAATAGAATGACAATCAATAAAGAAGATTTCTGAAGAAGATGGGGCATCCGATGCCTTATCCTTCTTCACAGACTCAAGATAAATCTTGCACTTTCTTCGCAAATGGCTCTCCTTGCCATAATGATGGCAAGTTTCCTTTTGTGCTAGTTCTACCTTCTTAGCCCTTCTCTTCTTTCCCTTCTGTTGTTCCTTTGACTTCCTCTTAGAACCTTTCTTCGAGGAATCAACTAACAAGACCCGTCTGCTCATGCTTCTCAGAAGACTCCACAGTCTTCAGCATATTGAGCAGTACCACAGATGAACCTTCTAGCATCTCAGAGGTGAAGAGGAGCTTTGAGACTTCGAACCTTTCAAATCTCACTTGCTCATCAACCAACTCACCAAGATGAAGGACTACGACATGAGCATCCATATGCTCATGCTGCTTTCGTAGCTTGGGTTCCATCGCGGCTAGCATGATGCAACTCATTTGTTCAGAATCACTCACATGTTTCTGATAGGCCAACAATTGGTCCAGAGTTGCATTGTCACTAGGATGGGCGGGAAGAGGCGCTTCGAGGACATACGCAAGCTTTTCCACCTTGAGAACAATTCTCAAGTTTCTAAGCTATTCCAATAAGTTTGGCCTAGTCAATTTATTTGAATCCAAAATGGAACGCAAATTCAAACACATCATGATCAATATATTAACTTAGAAATACAAAATGAGCATATATGAGAAAGATGATTTTAAAATGCATCAATATACATTTATAAATCCCATTCATTTTTCGAATTTCAAAAACCCCAAAATAACTTCGGGAGATCGTAGGTCCATCTCCGAATGGGCTGATATCCATCATAGTTATGAACAACCTTGGAGAGAGTCCAACAAGCCATTCATAACTACGATGGTAGGTATCTTCTATATCGATTGCATATCACGTATATACAACTATCACAATGTGCTATCAACTAATTGAATGTTCACACATACATCGGGTTGTTAACACATTAACAAGTATGCATCATATGCATAGCACCCAACTTCACCTCCCTTTACATCGACCTTGGAGAGAGTCCAACAAGCCGATGCTCCAGGTTAAAGCCAACCCATTAATCAGGACATAGTTTTAATATGGTTAGAGCGCATTCAACCAATTAGCCCAGCTTGGAGAGAGTCCAACAACCAAAGCTAATGATTGACCTCTGCCTCTTACCATATTAGTATTAAACTATTCCATGGTTTGAACATATTCAGGTTCAAGCCGGGCTTGGAGAGAGTCCAACAACCCAAACAAGAAACAGAACTCTAGTTCTAACCATATTAATGGAAGGTGTAGGCTTTAATATTGATTAAGGGTTTTTATGTCTCATCCTCTTTGCATGCAAATAACTATTATCTACATGGCATGGCATACATGGCATACATCTACATGTCACGACACGCATGGCATAATGTTATGCATCTAATGCAATTACATGGCATACAATTATGTCATGTATATAATTTCCTTATATGTCATAACTATTTATGAAAATAAAATATGTTTAAGATTTGATTCTCCAAATCAAATCATAATTAAATTAGGAAACAAATTTCCAAATCTAATCACATATTTTATTCATGGAATTATTTGATTAAGGAAAATCTATTTAGGAAACCAATTTCCTAAATCATTAAAACTACTTATGGAAATAAAATATTTTAATATTTGATTTCCCAAATCAAATCATGATTAAATTAGGAAACAAATTTCCAGAATCTAATCAAATATTTTATTTATGGAAAATATCAATTTCCATAAATACTTCCAACTTTCCAAAAGTGGAAGATTTCCATAAATACTTCTAGACTTTCCAAAATTGAAAAATTTCCATAAATACTTCTAAATTTCCAAAATTTAGAAAATTTCCAGAAATACATTATGACTATCGCAAAACCATTTTTACGATTATGTTGAAACACAACCTGGGCTCTGATACCACTGTTGGGTTTCCGGCACCGCGGCGTGTGTGTGTTCGATCATGTTTCGTAAACATGAGCACAGCGGAAGCAATTAAAAATAATAAATCTATATTTATTACAACACACACAACACACGCATGCATATTACAACAAGTGTAGACATAACCATAAATTAAAATTTGCAATAAAAGAAAATTATCTACGTTATACCTTTCGTATGACGTGTAGCGGGAACGGCATCAACCGGAACGATCCTCGTAAGAATCGTCTCTATCCGTATCCACGCCGAGCTCCTCGGGATGACTTCGCTAAGCCACGAGCTTCGTCTTCATACGGGTTACTAGCCTCGTGTTGAAGACAACGTGATCGAGAGATGATCACGATCCGAATCCAAATTCGGATCCAAAACCGAGTCCTCGAAACTCGATTCTCCGGAGAGGTATTCATCAACCGTTTGACGAATCCTTCGTCCCCCACCTTAGAGGATTACCGGAGATCAAATCCCCGGTAAGTTAGCCGCTGTCGGAGCACTAACCGTCATCCAAACGACGCTCCGACGAGAGGAGGAGAAGCTGTCCAGAAAACTGGACAGCTTGGTGGAGGATATAGGCGCCGGCCAACCAAGGAAAGAAAAGGCTCACCTTGATGCCAAACCTATAGGAGATCACCGGAGGGTCGCCGGAGGTTCACCGGCTGTATCTTGGCGCCCGGCACGGACTTGACGGCGGCACAAAAGCTGGGCGGCAAGGAATGTGTTGGCGGCGAATAGGAGAAGGAGGGGTTTGGGCGGCCAAAACTTGACTCTTAATGGTTAATGGATCATATCCATAAAGCCCGTTAACCCGCTCCATTAAGATAAGTTAAAATAAACCAAACCATGATGGTTTATTTTAAGTTAAAACGAACCTAACCAACTTTTGGTTCATTCGTTTAAAATAAACCAAACCCTTTGGTTTATTCTCATCCATTGGATTAGAACCAAACCATTTTGGTCCATCCATTATGTCTTCATAAGACACGGCCCATCCACGCTTCCATTGCGACTGAAACAATTTCATGCTCGCTTTATGTTTGGTCCAACCAAACATAGTTTCTCTCGATGCGAGAATCCCATTCTCAAGCTCGTTTTAAATCCTTTGGATTACACTCGTTGTGCGTGTGACCAAATAGGTTCTCGGTTTATGTTGGCCGTCTATAATTAACCATTAATTATAGAACGATCATGAGTGGCACCTAGTAGTACATCATGATCCCCAATTAACCGAAAAGATCAACGGTTGATCCAGAACTATTTCTGAAACCCTTCAGTAGCTCGAATGAATCGTGCCCCATTCCCTTCACTCATCTTATACCCACTTGGTTCAGGACATGGTCTATTGTGTCAGTCCCCACTAGGCTGACTACATCACACCTAGCCCAAGTATCATTTCCTCGTCCTACGGATTCTAGTTACTCCACATGTATCGAAGAGTACCTTACTCTAAACATGTAATGCTTTGGCCAAAGACTTTAGTAACAATCCGACGAGAGGCCATGGGTATACATCTCCTCGCAAGGAGTGGTGAATCCTTTATAGGCTATTCAAACACCTTCGATCACTTCGACTTATACCCAATCATCCCGGGTCCACATCTCCTTAGAGATGTTTGCTTAAGATGTCAAAGAATAAGTCTCCATGATCAAGATGACTTGAATACCGCAAGTCAAAGGAACATCGCACTTAAGCCACAGTAAGAACTTCATTGACATATCTATATATGCAGAGAACCATATGAAGTCTTACGGCTGGTCACTCCAATGAACTAGTTACCATAACTAGCATCCACGATTAACTTCGGACATCACTATGTCTCCAGCCAGTGAGAATCAGCTGCTTGGATACACCAAGGAGTATACCTCGTGCTAGTCTCGAAAGAATTGATGGTGTCCAAATCCATCAATTCATCGACTAGGGATAATTCCGATACATCACAATTACACATGTAGAGATACTCACTAGTTGTGATCCAATCACAAATTCTCTCATGCTGTGAATCGTATCGTGGGCATTCAGTAAATGAGTTTAAGATCCAATCAAATACATAAAAC
Organism: Wurfbainia villosa; assembly: GCA_025175895.1. Classification (NCBI taxonomy): domain Eukaryota; kingdom Viridiplantae; phylum Streptophyta; class Magnoliopsida; order Zingiberales; family Zingiberaceae; genus Wurfbainia; species Wurfbainia villosa. Next base: position 29,019,143 of record CM045990.1, on the reverse strand, counting down.
ATGTATACTCAAATAGTGAATCTTCATTTATCATATAAATGGTTCATACATAAGGCGATTGCCTTAGGACATCTCTCATATATTACTAACACCAATTGCATCGTATGCAACTCTTGGAATAAAGGATCAAGATCCACATTATACATCATCTTGAGTTAGCTTTGGTTAATCGCCCAAGACTTAGTATAAATGTTCTCTTATCCGTGTCTCCTAACTATTAAGAAATGCCTCTAAGTATTTCTCAATCTAATTGAGACACTTAGTGAAGTCTCATCCAAAGTTTGATAGCGGGACATCACGATTGTCCTCTCGCACTCTACCAAGATAAAATGCATTGCTTTGCTTTGGCAAACCCAACAACAAATGATCGAGGTAGTTTATGAGTACCAAACTTTAGTAGGCATATTCATTTAACTTAATTTTCAGATAACAAATTATCTAGCATGCATCACATCACACAATATATATCATATATACGCTAAACGTGACATGGTTATGGCCCTTATTCTATGATTTCTCAAGCCAATGAGAAGATCGATTGGTTACCCTATAGATAGCATCTTCTCCAAGTGCTTCCTTTGGTCAGCATGTGTCGTCAGCATTGCCCATGTAAAATCAACCTTCAATGGACTTTCCATTGCTTCTTTATTTTGTACATTACAAAATGAGAATACTCGAGTTACATTCGAGTCTATATCTATTATACAACTAGAAAATAGAAGTGAAGGGATGACATGTAGGCCGTGTAATGAATTACAACACCCACATACATATGATTGCACACAGGCTGTATTATGAATTACAACACATAACCACAATCACATTGGGTCCTAGGCCATAACCATGCATCATACACAAATCATTCACAATGATTTAATAAATTGTTTTTATTTATCAGTTTTATTATGAGCAATTTTTAAGATGCTATGCCAATAAGCCGCAACACCACAATGGTCCCGCTAGCATTAGCGGCGAAGTCAGGCGGCGCCCCTTGCGAGGTGAGGCGGCGTCCGGTGAAATTTTTTTTGCTAACTCATCTTATGAGTTTCTACCCATTTTGTCCATCTCTGTGAACCCGAGACCTCCAGATGGCTAGGTGTGTTCGGCACCGTCCGACTTGAATCAGCCCACTTGGCAAACCATCTGCTTGGCTGAATCAACTCGGACACAGGCGGAGTCGGCACCATCCGACTTGATTCAGCCCACTCGGTAGACTATCTGCTTGGCTAAATCAACTCAGACACAGACCGAATCGGCACCATCTGACTTGATTCAGCCCACTTGGCAGACACATAATAAAACTATTCTCATGTTTATATCACATAAAACATCTAAAAATACATGTACGATTTTTCACAAGTGGCTATGATACCACTATAGGGATCCCGAGCGATAAACAAAAAAAAATCACAGCGGAAAAATTAGGATCCCTCCAGAGATCCAAGTGAAAATTCATAAACGTTTCGTATCCTACTTTTGCTAGATCTCATCTAGAGGAAGAAGTATACCTTCGATGCGATGCCCTTCGCTTATCCCGCTCGTCCAAGACTTGGTCGGATCACAATATGGTTAGGGTAACCATATCTCTAAGGTATCCACACACACATGATCTTGGAGAGAAGAGGTGAACCTTTTGGTTGTGCTAGCAACCACTCCGATCTCACTTTTCACTCTATATTCTCGAGAGCGAAAAAATAAAATTATTCTCATTCACCACACGAAATCAAAAAAACACAAATAATGCACATTAATGAGACATTAAATGCACTTCACTCTTCCTTATTCTCCACATTGAAAGAAAGGAAGCCAATTAATGCTCATTAAATGCATATTAATGAGATTTTAAATCCCATTTTAAAACCAATTTTATTAATTCGTGTAAACCATGATTAATCACAATTAATCATTAGTCCGTGTAAACCATGTTTAATCGTAATTAATCATTTTAGCTTTCTTCACTTGGTTTGACTTGAGTCTAACTCAACATAAACCAATTTGAGTCCAACTCAAATTTAGCCAAGTAATGAGTCTTGCTCATTCTAGTCAATCCAATTAACAAATAATTCATTTAGTCAAACTAAAATGATTTCGTCTCCAAAATAATATGTTCTTTGTGTGTGACCCTATAGGCTCTCATAACGTTTGCAATGTATCCAAAAACCATTTTAGATACATAAGCAATGAGCGGCATCTAGCAATACATCATTGCTACCCAAGTGATGAGAATGTCGAGATCCGACAACCTCTTCCGTGACTATTATCATATGACGGTGTCCTTCTATCCTTGATATCTCAGATCGATCAATGAGGCATAGACCGTGTCACCCTCTTATCGATCTTTATATTTCTTGATCCCCAAGTAGACTCACTCAAACAAATGAGCTCAATATCTCATATTGACTCATTTGAGCATCGCCATGCATTTCGTGGTCCTACTTTATCAAGAGGCCAAAGATATCACTCCCTTCATATGGGAGGGATAGATCCCATCTACATCACTCACATCCCTCCGCATAATTTGTTACATATCCAGTGACCGCCTTTATAGTCCACCCTATTACGGGTGACATTTGACGATACCAAAATATATAACTCCTTATGTAGGGAACCGTAGTGACTTCAGGTTTAAGGACTATTCATACCAATAGTCACATGAGAAAGTATATGACACTCATGTAACGATCCATGATACTTTCTCATGGCGGGTCAATTCAGTATATATAGTCTCCAATATATATACCCATGTGTCAATGTAATAGCACATATCCATGATTTATGAGATCAAGTCATCCATTGACCTACATGTTAGTCTCAATGTATCAATATAGCCCTTGTCTATTAATACAATACTCGACTAGGAATATTTAAGAATAGTGTTCTCTATAGCTTCTCATAATCAATTCTACCAATTGATATACTGTAGATAAGAACCTTCTATTCAAGGGCATTATTATATTTATTTAGCTGGCACACGCATAAAGAAATATAATAATCAATCTTTGCTTTTATTAATATAAGAATATAATACAAAAGTCTCCCTCACCAATCATCTCATAATTGGCACTAAGGGCTCATACTAACACGTGTGTCTTGGTAGTGTAAGCCCAAATGTGCCTTGGCGGTGGAGACAAGCTTAGCATGACAATAACCGATGGAAGCACCTGAAGGCTAGCGTATGGATGAACAAGTAATGGATGACTTGGAGGGATCTAATAGGCGTGAGGCTAATGGAGGTGGCTAGAAGGCTTAGGTCTAGGCTAAGGGTGGTCTAGCAAGTATGAGGGTATCATACTTGGGGTAAACCTCATGGTTGAGGTATAGTAGTCGACTGGGGTTATGGACTAGTTGACTGGTGAAATATTTTGACACTTAGCAGACGAGTCAACACTGAGCAGTCAACTAGGACTATGACCAATCGACTGCCATGAGTCGACTGGCATTCGACTGTTGCAAGTTGTTTGATCTTGCCATCATTATGCAATCGATTGGCGAGGGCTTTTCACGGTTTTGTCACAAGGACAAAACGCTCTGTAGCTGGCTGAGAAGTCGGCTATAGGCTTAAGCAATCAACTGTTGGAAATGGCAGTCGATTGCCAGTGTATCCATTGTCTTGAATGCCAACATGGATCAAGTCCATTATGAGACAACGACATTGTTGGCAGTCGACTAGGGCCTTTTGAGAGTTGATTGCCAAACGGAAATCCAGGTTGCGTGGAGGCATAAAAGGAGCTCGACGGAAAAGATTTCCACAACAATTTCTTGGGTGATTTGAGGTGATTTGTTGGTGTTGGGATGTATACTGAAAGCCTAGCTCTTTTGTATGAACATTTTTATTTTGAAATAAGAAACACATGGTCATTGTTTGCACTTTATATTTATTATATGTGTGCATATTGTCTAATATTTTACATTGTAGATAACATGGTGCTTGGTGTGGCACAGAAGATCATGTTATCAGTCCCTTGTAGAATATAAGAAGAGGCTCACAACCAAGATGGTTTTGGACAAACCATTGGCATGGTTGTAGTGTAGCTTGGTATTGTTTTGTCTTGAACATAGAGTTACACTAGTACACTTAGGTGTATTGAGCAGGACCGACATAGAGGTGATTCAATTTATTGTTGACTACATAATTTAATCGGACCTCAGATATTATGTTGTACATGCTCTTAATCCCGATATAATAACGGGCACATGTACTTAGTATTTATTTCTTTGATTTACCAAAGGGTGAGATTTAGATGGATTAAATCAATATGTCAGGTAAGTTGGGAAATGATATTATTTACATGGTGTGCCATTGATTATAGGAGGAAACCCTATCCTATATATTAGGTTGATGATGTCCCCATGAGGAGCTCATAAGGTTCATCATGTAAACCCTGCAGGTTGACTTAGTCAACATGATGATAAGGTTGAGTGGTACTACTCGAGGAGTTAGATGTTAATTGATTGATGGTCAGTAAATCAATTAATTGACGGGCATTCGTTATCTTAAACACGGTGAGATGGATGTACAAATAATATATGGAGCCCATATTAAATTATGGGGGTTGGTGAGGTAATTCAATGATGATCCTCTAGTGGAATGGAACATCATTGATGGATCAAGTTTGTGTGGTTCCGATCCATCGGGTGGCCAAGATCCAACTCCTCCTCATGGTCCCTATCGTAGCCTAATATAATCCTCATGAAGCCTAGATCCAATGATGGAAAATAAATCTCTAGATCCGATGGTTGAGATTAAATCTCTAGATCCGACGGTTGAGATTAAATCTCTAGAACCGACGGTTGAGATTAAATCCCTAGAATCGACGGTGGAGATTAAATCTCTAGATCCGATGGTTGAGATTAAATCTCTATATCCGACGGTTGAGATTAAATCTCTAGATCCAACGGTTGAGATTAAATCCCTAGAACCAACGGTGGAGATTAAACCAAGGCTTATCCCTAACTCTATAAAAGGGTGGCTTAGGGTGGGAGGCAAGAGAAGGTTGGTTTTTGAGGAAATTAGGGTTTTCCAATCAAAAGGATGGGCGGCAAGAAACCCTAAGAGGATTAGGGTTTTGCCCATCTTTTGTTGGGCGACAAGAAACCCTAGAAGGTTAGGAGGTTGGGCGGCTAGGGTTTGGAAGCTAAGGTAGGCGACAACTATAGGAGAGGTGTTCTTCTTCTTCCTAAGGGGTGGCCGGCTCCTACCTCTTCTTCCTTCTACCTTGGTCGGGGCTCAACCGATTTCCTGTTCTATTCTTCTTTTCCTCTTGGCCAGCGGCACAAAGGAGCTAGGGATTGTTCCCTAGTTCGGTTCCTTGGTTGGCCATCTTGTTCTCTCCATTCTTGGGGCCAACGGCATCAATCCTTTATGGATTGGTGGTTGGCTCAAGTAAGAAGGGAAGGAGAGTTCTTCTTTCTTTCGATTGAAGAAGATCTAGGAAACTTCAACTTGTGGAGGATCTTCGCCCACACAAAGTCTACAAGGAGGTTAGGACATACGATAGAAGATCGAGGGGTATAAAACTTTTACAAGTTTTATTATTGATCTTTGCATGTTCTTATTTATATGTTTGTATGTGTTGATTATACGTGTATACATTTGTATGTTTTTGTATAATCATGGACCCCGAAGATAAACACAAAAACCGGCGATCCGTCCGTCGTCTCTTCCGTGGCTAACCGACTAGAAGAGTGTTGTTGCTTGAACAACTAGTTTATTCAAGCGATCGCTCAAGTCGTTAGCATGACGACGAATTGGTTGAGCTTAGAAAACTCATCCCATTCCGATTAGTTTTCATTAGTGAAAATTTTAATCTGGGGACATGGGAGCCAATGAGCCTCCTGAGTCATTCCATCAATTGGTATTAGAGCCACGGTTTCTGGTTTTGTGTGTTTTGGATTCGGTTACTTTCATGCACTTATCATATATTGTGTATGCTGGATGATAGTAGGATGTGCGTAGGATAACTTTTTGGTTGAAGACATAAGATCCAACTATTATGGCTATATATGTGTGTATGTGATTGCATGTGTGTGTGATTGTATATTATTTGAATCCTCGGGGTTGACGAGGCTAAATTAGTATTTAATTTTTGTAATTAAATACGGCATTGTTTAGCCACTAATTTTAGTTTACTTTCGATCTAGATTATTTGTACACTCCTTCGTGGAGTATAGGATCGATGGATGTAAATTAAAATAGTTCATCTTGGCTCGGATCTCTTTGGTGACTTGCGCAGGGGTAAAGATGGAGCGGACAAGGTGGCGACACAACAGGATGAATATTGGAGAACAATGCCATAATAGTTGGGAAAATTATTATTTTTTTCATATTTATTGCTGATTTGTTTTATATGCATGTTGTGTGTGCTTGAAAATTCCTCACTGTCAATTTACTAAGTGGGAGAGGGACATTTTAATTAATTCCCGCGGCCTCCATTACAATTTGACGTGTGATGCAATAAACTTGCGCGTCGGCTCTGAGTGTCTTCCTCCCCATTGGATGAGTTTGTTTGCAGATTACTAGGTCAAATAATGGTTATAGGAAAATATTTAGGAGCGTGTGTACTTCCACATCGGTAAGGCACATAATCCGAGATAATTCCCTTAGTATCGTGTAATGGTGCACACTTAGATACAAATAAAAAGTATCCTCCCCATCGGAGTCACTGCTTTTATTTGTAGGGACAAAGAGGAACAAACTATTAATTGTATTTGTCAAAAAGTACAGTTGACAAGATAATAAAATTAATGGGTAAAACCTCCTCTTACAAATGTAGAATTCGTATACGTCCACACTATCGTGGCATGCGATATTCTCGGTGTTTTGAGGTGTTGGTTGATTTCGAAATTTTATTGTTTGAGGAATCAATACTTTTTTTTTTGAAATCTACAGTAATAATATGCATGTTGTGTGTGCTTGAAAATTCCTCACTGTCAATTTACTAAGTGGGAGAGGGACATTTTAATTAATTTCCGCGGCCTCCATTACAATTTAACGTGTGATGCATCAAACTTTCATGTCGGCTCTGAGTGCCTTCCTCCCCATCGGATGAGTTTGTTTGCGGATCACTAGGTCAAATAATGGTTATAGGAAATTATTTAGGAGCGTGTGTACTTCCCCAGAGGTAAGGCACATAATCCGAGATAATTCCCTTAGTATCGTGTAATGGTGCACACTTAGATACAAATAAAAAGTATCCTCCCCATCGGAGTCACTGCTTTTATTTGTAGGGCCAAAGAGGAACCAACTATTAATTTTATTTGTCAAAAAGTAAGGTTGACAAGATAATAAAATTAATGGGTAAAACCTCCTCTTACAAATGTAGAATTCGTATACGTCCACACTATCGTGGCATGCGATATTCTCGGTGTTTTGAGGTGTTGGTTGATTTCGAAATTTTATTGTTTGAGGAATCAATAATTTTTTGAAATCTACAGTAATGATCTATGTGATTCTTAGGATTTTCAAAAATGACTTTCAGTCCACTTACTATGATACTAAAGGAAATAAACTTACTGTACCCAAATAATGTTGATTGGAAAAGAATCTAGATATTGTCTTAACTCCTAAGGAGTACAAGTATGCACTCTTCAAAGAGTGTCCTCAAGCCATGGTTGCTCAAAAAGGTTTCTACTTCTAAGTCGAAAGGCAAGAAGAAGAAGAAATAAGGTGTAGCAAAGGTGGTGGGAGGATCTCAGGGAGGAGTGAAGAAGCCGAAAGGCAAGTACTTCACTTACAAGCAGGATGGACATTGGAAGAAGGACTGTCCCAATTCAAAGTAGAACAAAGGTATATCCTTTGGACTAGTCGTTGAAACATTATTAGCGGTGTTATCTATAGGCACCTGGTGTGTAGATACGAGAGCCACTAATCATGTCCGCAATACTTTGCAGGGGTTCCAAGAAACCTGACGACTAGCTAAAGGGGAGATTATCATTTACTTGGGCAATGCCATGATGGTAGCAGCTATTGCAATGGGAGAAGTTTTATTTATCTCTTGAGAAAAATAAAACTTAGGTTCTGGAAAATTCCCTTTATGAACCTTTATTTAGAAAGAACTTAGTTTCAGTTTCTAAATTATTTATGGATAGATATTCTATTTCTTTTAATGACAGAGTTGTTATAAAAAGAAATAGGGAGAATATCTGTTCAGGCACATTGAAAGGAAATTTGTATACAAAGCCTCCCATGATGCAAATTGAAGTTAATAACTCATCTTCTAATTCCAATGAGAGAAAAGAACCTTCGAAGATGAACCAAACATATCTTTGGCTTCTTAGGCTTGGTCACATTAACCTAAGCAGAATTCAAAGGTTGATAGCTGATGGACCTTTGGGTTCATTAGTGGTGGAGGATCTCCCAACCTACGAATCATGCTTGGAGGGTAAGATGACCAAGAGGCCTTTTTAAGGCCAAGGGGTATAGAGCTAAAGATGTGCTAGAAATGGTTCATTCTGATTTGTGTGGTCCTATGACTATCTAGCCAAGAGGTGGTCTTAAATATTTCGTCTCTTTTATAGATGATTATTCAAGATATGGATGACACTACGATCTGATCGTGGTGGTGAGAACCTCTTGGGAGAGTTTAGGAACTACTTATCAGAGGTTGAGATTCAATCCCAATTGACTGCACCTGACATACCCCAGCAGAACGGTGTAGCAGAACGAAGGAATAGGACTCTTATGGAGATGGTTAGATCGATGATGAGTTATTCTGACTTGCCAGATTCGTTCTAGGGATATGCTCTAGAAATGACAGTGTACATTCTGAACTTGGTTTCATCTAAATCATTGTCTTCTACTCCCACAGAATTGTGGACTGGGCGAAAGCCTAGTCTAAGACATATTCAGATATGGGAGTCCAGCACATATGCTGAAGGCAGATACTGGTAAGTTGGAACCTCGTACAGAAGTACGCATGTTCGTTGGCTATCCCAGGGGAACGAATGGTGGATTGTTTTATAGTCCTAGAGATCAGAGGGTGATCGTTAACACGAACGCCAAATTTCTAGAGGAAGACTATGTGATGAGCCACAAGCCCAAGAGTAAAATTGTTCTGGAGGAGTTAAAAGGGGAAGTCACTTCTTTAGTACCACCGGTACAAGAGGATATACCACATGTCACTGCACCGCGTGTCATAGAGGATACACAGATGATACCTCATCGTAGTGGGAGGGTTGTGAGACAGCCTCTTAGATTCATGTTCTTGGGTGAATCTTCTGATTTGGTCCCTGGCAAACATGAACCTGAAACCTAGACATACGACGAGGCAATCCAAGATATAGATACAACATCTTGGCAAAGTGCAATGAATACTGAGATTGAATCTATGGATTCAAGTCAGGTCTGGGAGCTCTTATGCATAGCAGCTCATATGGATTATGAGGTGTGGCAGATGGATGTCAAGACAGCTTTCCTTAATGGAAGTCTTGAGGAAAACATCTATATGAAGCAACCAGAGGGATTCATTGCTAAGGGCAAAAGAGCGTATTGTATGTAAGCTTAATCGGTCCATTTATGGATTGAAGCAAGCTTCGAGGTCTTGGAACATCCGCTTTGATGAGGTAAATCCAGACTTATGAATTTATTCAAAGTTCGGATGAGTCTTGTGTATACAAGAGATGTGACGGAAATGTAGTGGTATTTCTTGTACTATACGTAGATGACATTTTGTTAGTTGGCAACAATATCAGAGTGTTATCAAACGTAAGGGTATGGTTTTCCAAACAGTTTGATATAAAGGACTTGGGAGAAGTGGGACACATCCTTGGGATCAAGGTTAGTGTGCTAATCCCAAGCTTCATACATAGACACGATAATGGATCGTTTTAGCATGCAAAACTCCAAGAAAGGTTTTCTACCTTTCAGGCATGGAGTTCCTTTATCTAAGGAGATGTGTCCTAGATCATCTGAGGAGATAGAGGAGATGAAGGCGGTTCCTCATGCTTCGGCAGTAGGAAGCCTCATGTATATGATGCTATGTACGAGACCCGATATCTGCTATGTTGTGGCCATGGTCAGCAGATATTAGAGTAATCCAGGACAGGGACATTGGACTGCGGTAAAGCATATATTGTAGTGCCTGAGAAGGACTAGAGATTATATGCTAGTTTACCGGGCAGACCAATTACTCCCTGTGAGTTACACGGATTCCGATTTCCAATCTGATAGGGATAACAGTAAGTCTACCTCAGGTTTTGTGTTTACTTTGGGAGGTGGAGCCATTGTATGGAGGAGTGTCCAGCAGAAATGCGTGGCGGACTCCACCATGGTAGCTGAGTATGAGGCAGCCTCTAAGGCGGCCAAAGAAGCTGTGTGGCTCAGGAACTTCCTGATGGACTTGGATGTGATTTCTGGTTTGCCCAGAAATATCACAATTTATTGTGATAATAATGGTGCAGTTGCAAACTCGAAGGAACCACGAGCCCATAAGGTAAGTAAATGCATAGAGCGCAAGTACCACCTGATACGAGAAATCGTAAAGGAGGTAGAAGTAGGCATGTGATGACAGAGGATGAATGACCCACTAAGGCCCTTCTGTATGGCATATGAGGATGACAAAGATAGTCTTTTAGTATAAGTGGGAGATTGTTGGGATGTATACTGAAAGTCTAGCTCTTTTGTATGAATATTTTTATTTTGAAATAAGAATCACATGATCATTGTTTGCACTTTATATTTATTATATGTGTGCATATTGTCTAATATTTTACATTGTAGATAACATGGTGCTTGGTGTGGCACAGAAAATCATGTTATCAGTTCCTTGTAGAATATAAGAAGAGGCTCAAAACCAAGATAGTTTTGGACAAACCATTGGCATGGTTGTAGTGTAGCTTGGTATTGTTTTGTCTTGAACATAGATTTACACTAGTACACTTAGGTGTATTGAGCAGGGCCGACATAGAGGTGATTCAATTTATTGCTGACTACATAATTTAATCAGACCTCGGATATTATGTTGTACATGCTCTTAATCCCGATATAATAACGGGCACATGTACTTAGTATTTATTTCTTTGATTTACCAAAGGGTGAGATTTAAATGGATTAAATCAATATGCCCGGTAAGTTGGGAAATGATATTATTTACAAGGTGTGTCGTTGATTATAGGAGGAATCCCTGTCCTATATATTAGGTTGATGATGTCCCCTTGAGGAGCTCATAAGGTTCATCATGTAAACCCTGTAGGTTGACTTAGTCAACATGATGATAAGGTTGAGTGGTACTACTCGAGGAGTTAGATGTTAATTGATTGATGGTCAGTAAATCAATTAATTGACGGGCATTCGATATCTTAAACACGGGGAGATGGATGTGCAAATAATATATGGAGCCCATATTAATTTATGGGGGTTGGTGAGGTAATTCAATGATGATCCTCTAGTGGAATGGAACATCATTGATGGAACAAGTTTGTGTGGTTCCGATCCATCGGGTGGCCAAGATCCAACTCCTCCTCATGGTCCCTATCGTAGCCTAATATAATCCTCATGAAGCCTAGATCCGATGATGGAAAATAAATCTCTAGATCCGTTGGTGGAGATTAAATCTCTAGATCCGACGGTTGAGATTAAATCTCTAGAACTGACGGTTGAGATTAAATCCCTAGAACCGACGGTGGAGATTAAATCTCTATATCCGATGGTTGAGATTAAATCTCTAGATCCGACGGTTGAGATTAAATCTCTAGATCCGACGGTTGAGATTAAATCCCTAGAACCAACGGTGGAGATTAAACCAAGGCTTATCCCTAACTCTATAAAAGGGTGGCTTAGGGTGGCGGCAAGAGAAGGTTGGTTTTTGAGGAAATTAGGGTTTGCCAATCAAAAGGTTGGGCGGCAAGAAACCCTAGGAGGATTTGGGTTTTGCCCATCTTTTGTTGGGCGGCAAGAAACCCTAGAAGGTTAGGAGGTTGGGCGGCTAGGGTTTGGAAGCTAAGGTGGGCGGAAACTATAGGAGAGGTGTTCTTCTTCTTCCTAAGGGGTGGCCGGCTCCTACCTCTTCTTCCTTCTACCTTGGTCGGGGCTCAACCGATTTCCTCTTCTCCTCTTCTTTTCCTCTTGGCCGGCGGCACAAAGGAGCTAGGGATTGTTCCCTAGTTCGGTTCCTTGGTTGGCCATCTTGTTCTCTCCATTCTTGGGGTCGGCGGCATCAATCCTTTGTGGATTGGTGGTTGGCTCAAGCAAGAAGGGAAGGAGAGTTCTTCTTTCTTTCGATTGAAGAAGATCTAGGAAGCTTCAACTTGTGGAGGATCTTCGCCCACACGAAGTCTACAAGGAGGTTAGGACATACGATAGAAGATCAAGAGGTATAAAACTTTTACAAGTTTTATTATTGATATTTGCATGTTCTTATTTATATGTTTGTATCTGTTGATTATACATGTCTACATTTGTATGTTTTTGTATAATCATGGACCCCGAAGATAAACACAAAAACCGGCGATCCGTCTGTCGTCTCTTCCGCGGCTAACTGACTCAAGTCGTTAGCACGATGACGAATTGGTTGAGCTTAGGAAACTCATCCCATCCGGATTAGTTTTCATTAGTGAAAATTTTAATCCGGGGACATAGGAGCCAATCAGCCTCCGGAGTCATTCCATCAGTTGGTGCAAGTCAAGGTCTTCAAGTGCGGCTCAAGCAATCAACCAAGCAAGCATTCAATGCACATTTGTAAAGTTTTTCTTTACTTATATTTTCTTGTATTTCCTGTTTATTATAGTAAACACTTGTACGAGGTTTTTCCACCTTCGACTTATTATCGAGAAAGAGATTTATTAGTGGTGTGTACATCACTGGAGCTCGTTGAGCTCGCCCCGTGGAGTAGGAACCCTAAGGTTCCGAACCATGTATATCTTCTGTATTGTGTGCTTGTGTATTTCATTTATGCTTTATTATTATTTCCACTGCGCATATTAACAAGTATTGTAGACAAGCACACAATCACGATCGAATTCCATCAAACGAATGAAAATGTGCCATTCACCCCCCTTTAGCGCTCACTGAAGTTCCTAAAATTGGTATCAGAGCGGGTCGTTCTTCATTAGCTTCGCAACCGAAGGAGCAATAGCGCTAGAGAAGAAGATGGAGCTCAACATGAGATTGGATGATGACATAGTAATTCCACCCGCCTTCGACCGCGAAGATTTCACGTATTGGAAAGGGAGTATGGAATATTTCCTAATCTCAAATATAGAAAATTGGTTTTCCGTGATTATAGGATTCGATGCTCCGAGGGGGAAGAACGGAGAAATCCTCAAGATGAAGAGGTGGACCGAGGAGCAACGGCAAAAATTTGAGACAACCGTTAGGGTAATAAAAATATTAGTAAATTTGATACCTAATTTTTTTAGATTCGGAACTTATAGGGATGCTAAGGAATTGTGGAACAAGTTGGTCAAGTTCCATGAAAATCCCAAACCGACACAAGAAAAAGAAGAAGAAGAGTGCTCCTTATCTCAAGCTCAAGAAGACTCAGAAGAGGAAGAATCATCATCATCCTCACAAGAGCTTGAGGAATGGAAGGTTGAAAGACCATCAACATCCAAGGAAGAGAAAGAATTGGAGGAAGCCTCCACCTCAAGGATTGATGGGGAGGAGAGAATTCCACTCCGGAGTAAAAACAAGAATAAACGTCAACATCCGGAAGAAGTGAAGGAAAAGCCCACCATTCCAACCTAGTTATCTCAAGAAATTTAATTAAAAATAAAGATCATATAATTTTCTTTGAGTGTAGGGAGCAAGGATATTACAATAGCAAGTGTCCAAAAAGGGTCAAGAAGACTCAACCGACGCCAAAAGTTAAGGATGCCAGTGTCCCCACTAAGAAAAGCAAGGAGCATGTAATTTGCTTCAAGCGCAATCAAAAGGGGGCATTATAGGAGTCAATGCCCTAGGGGGAGGAAGAAGGTCCATGAAGGAGAATCACATGTAAGGGGAGCTTCTAAAGCAAACCCTAAGGTATATGTTAATAATGCACCTTCGAATTTTAATGTCAAAAAGCATGCTAGGGATAATTTTAATTAACTTGCTATTCATCATGATACAAAGCATGCTAAAAGCAAATATTTTTGTTTAGGTGTAAAAGTTATAACTTTAGGGTTAAAGATAAATCTAGAAACAATAATCCTAGAATCATTCTACCTAAGGAAGTAATTAGAAAGGTAGAAGATCATTTAGGCATTTAATGGGAAGATTAGAGTTAGAAAACCAAGTCTTGAGGTCAAGGCTTGAGAAACTTGAAAAGACCCTTGCAAGAATGACAAATTCAATTAAAGGGTCTAAGAGTCAAAACCTAGGGTCTAGGAGGCAAGGCTCATCTATGGGCAAGAAAGGCTTGAGTCACAAGCCTAGGTCTAGTTCTCATGTTTCAGCTATATTAGGCTACCCTAACTTCTCCTAACCCCAGGATATGCTTTAGAAAGCATTATAAAGGGTGAAAATTCATTGGATATGGATTAGGAGAGTTGTTTGGGTGTGTATCGAATTTTAACGGAGGTGAAAGTTTAATGTTGAATCTTTGCCCTTAATTTCAATTGGTTAGTGTTCCTATAGACTTAGAGACTCTCCAAGGACATTGTTGGTGCAATGGTTAAGGGGGAGCAAGCCTTTAGGAGGAGGTTATCCATCATGGGATGATGGATGTGTTCTTCCTCATAAGGGGGAGAATTTGGAGAGTTGAAGATTTTGAAGGATTGCCTCTCTTTAGTGATATGAGACATATCACTAAGAAGAGTGAAGGCATCCTAGATATTTTTGGACCAAGGGAGAGATTGTAAGATCTCATTGAGATATGAGACATTGATACCCTTGGAGAGAGCCTTTTTGATGTATGTAAAAAAGGGAGAGAATTGATGGGAGAATGTGAGAATTCCCAATTTGGACAATTGGGAGGATTGGTTTGAGTTAGTTTTCTAACTAAAAGGTGTTTAGTTTTTGTCAAACATGAAAAAGGGAGAGATTATTGGTGTAATCGACCCAGGTCACGATTGACTAGACTCGAGTTTGACTCAAGCGGTATTTTGATGTTCGACAAAACGTATGACAATGTGATTGTCATGGAAAGTCCAAGTCATGAGTACTTGGCATGGAAAGTCCAAGCATGGGTCTTGGCAATGGTAAAGTCTAAGTCTTGGGTACTTAGCAATGGGAAGTCCAAGCATGGGTCTTGGCATTTGGAAAAGTCCAACATGGAGTTGGCATGGAAAGTCCAAGGGTGTAGAAAGCCCTAGAGCCGATCATGTGATGATTGTTGTATGGACTTGTTGTATCATATTCCTATATATATTTATAAAGACATTTCTTTATGGTTATTATACTTACTTGTATTAGCACCAAATAACTAAGTATAATAGCGTCCTTAAGTAGAAGGTTCTTATTTATATCAATCGATTGGTTGAATCGATAATGAGATGATATAGAGATTACTACTCTTAATCATTCCTAGTCAAGTATTAATATTCAGGGACAATGTTAATGCGAAGAGACTAGCATATTGGTCAACTTGATGACTTGATCTCACAAGTCATGGATATGAGATATCAAGTTGACACATGGGTATGCATTGGAGAATGTATACTGAATGACCTGCCATGACAAGTATCATGGATCATTATATGAGTGTCATATACTTTCTCATGTGACTATTAGTCCTTGGACCTGAAGTCACCATGGTTCCCTACATAAGGAGTTGAGTACTTTGACTTCGTCAAATGTCACCCGTAAATGGGTGGACTATAAAGGCGATTACTGGGTATGTAACAAATTATGCAAAGGGATGTGAGTGATATAGATGGGATCTATCCCTCCTATATGATGAGAGTGATATCATGATTTTTGATAGAGTGAGACCACTAAGTGCATGGCCATGCCCAAATGAGTCAATATGAGATATTGAGCTCATTTAATTAGAGTGAGTCTACTTAGTGTTCAAGATGTAGATTATACAGAGGATGACATGGTCTATGCCTCAATTGATCAATCTAGATGTCAAGGATAGAGGGACATTGTCACATATTGTGAAAGTCACAATGGTGATGTTGGATCTCAACATTCTTGTAACTTGGGTAGCAATGATGTGTTGCTAGATACCGCTCATTGCTTATGTTTCTAAATTAGTTTAGGAGCATTGCCAACGTTACAAGAACCTATAGGGTCACACACAAAGGGCAATTAGATGGAGATTAGGTTCATATGATGGACCAAGAGGATTAGGTTCATGTGATGAACCAAATTGGATTAAGAGTAATCCAAATTAGACTAATTGAGTAGGACTCAATTTGATTCAAGTGTTGAATGAGTCTAATTTAGATTTGATTCATTGAGTCAATTTAAACTAATGAATAGTGATTCATTAAATTAAATTGACTTGAATCAAAGGTCAAGTTTGACTTGACCAAATGTCACTTCTTGGTGACTTGGCATAGGGCCGGCCAATGATGATGTTCCAAATCATCATGGACACATCATGGTGTGCCACCTCATGAGGAAGACCAAGAGGCATGGCTCTTGGTATTACATGGATGTATTTAACTCTCCTTAAGTGGTCGGCCAAAATGTTTTTTGAGGGGGCTAATTGAATGTTTCTTCTTCCTTCTCCTTTCTTCTTCTATCCCTCTCCTCCATTGCCGAGACCTCCCAAGAGTGCTAGAACACTCTAAGTGGTTCTCTCCACCTTTTGTCAGTGTGGATATGTGTTGAGGAGTGTACACTTGACACTCTACGAGATCCGACAACCTTTTGGACGAGCGGGATAAGTGAAGGGCATCGCTACAAGGGTAACATCCTTCCCATGTAGATCTAAGGTATATCTAGTCTAGACAAACATGTACATGAATTTTATTTATCTTCATACGGATCCGTGGTCGGCTTCCGAGGTTTTCACAATGCAAAAAGCGGTTTTTGCGGCTCGGAAAGTCTAACAGTGGTATCAGAGCCACGTGCAAAGCATGTACATGTCTGTATTTGTAATTTTTGTATTAGATACGAAAAGTTACAGATCTATAAGTTTCTGTAATTTTCTTAATTTTATAGATTTTGTGAGTATTTTTCTCGTAGAGTCGAAGCAATAAGTGTTTGGACACTTGTAGGCATCAACCACCGAGAAAAACTCTCCGAAACGGCAAGGTCTCATTTTTGTTGTTTGGGACAGCGACATAAGGCGATGTAAGATCGGTATGGGACACTCGCAAGATTCATTTTGCAAGAAGGGGCACTGCCCCTAACCCCGCTAGGGGCATTGTCCCGCGATCGCGCCCGAAAATCGCTTAGCGGGATCGCTGCGGAGTTGTGACTCATAAAATTGAAAGGAAAAAGTAGGAAAATTATAGAAATTTATGTAAAATACATAATTTATTATTATGTTTGATATTGTGATGGTCATGGCCCAAAAACCCCAATGTGATTGGATAAAATTGTGTTGTAATTCATAATACGGCTTGCACGCCGTTTTTAGTATTGTGCATGTTGTATATGATATGCAACCTGCACGTCGTGCCTCCCTTATTATATTCCTATTATAAATAGATTTTAGACTCGAATGTAACTTGAGTTTCATGTTTGTAATGTACAAAATAAAGTGGTGGATGGTCCACTCGTAGACGGAGTTACGAGGAGGGTGCCGACGACACATGGCGTTCAAAGGAGGCGCTTGGAGAAGCCGCTAACCCTAGGTTGACTATCTGATCTTCTCATTGGCTTGAGAAGAGCATAGTAGGGCCATGACCTCATCACAAATTAATTAATTAGTATGTATATATATATATATTTGTTTTTTTGCTTGTATGTATGTGATGCATGCTAGTATAGGGTAATTAATGCCTTAATGCGTATATGATACATACTCACGATTAGATTAGATCTTAATCAAGTCAACTCGAAATGCCTACCAAGTTTTGATACCCATCACTACCTCGATCATTTGTTGTTGTTGAATATACCAAAGCAAAGCAACGCATATTATCTTGGTAGGGTGAGGAGGGACAATCTTGGTCCCGCCTATCAAAGCTTGGGTGAGAATAAGCTCAATTAGATTGAGTGAAACTAGTTAACTCAATTGGATTGGGTAAAACTATAGGCATATTCCAACGGTTGGAAAGATAGGATAAGATCACATTTACACTAAATCTTGGGCGATTTAGCCAAAGCTAACTCAAGTTTTTTGTAAATGTGGATCTTGATCCTATAAACAAGAGTTGCATAGAGAAGTAATTGATAATTTGTTACCTACCGATCATATTAAGTCTTGGGCGATTTAGCCAAAGCTAACTCAAGGCATAGTATGATGTAGATCTTGTCCCGCAAGAATTATAGCTAGTTGGTATGAATTTAGTAGTGTGGTTTGACCACATCCATGACTCGATTCTACAAAAGTCCTATAATTCAGTGGGAGCATCATTTAATTAAAGGCCTAATTAAATGATAAATGGAATATGATATTTACTTTTTGTATTATTTATGTTGTAGATTATCATGTTGTCAAACACGAACACTCTCTCCCTGCATTCTGTCCTTGAGAAGGACAAGCTCAATGGACCTAATTTCCTGAACTGGTACAAGAATCTGAGAATTCTTCTCAAACAAGAAAGAAAATTGTACGTCCTGGAGCATCCCATTCCGGAAGCACCTCCTACCACTACCACGCGAGCTGACCAAGATGCTTACAAGAAGCATCAAGATGATGCATTAGATGTGTCATGCCTCATGCTCGCGACCATTAACTCTGAGCTTCAGAAGCAACACGAGTTGATGGATGCTTTTGATATGGTTGAACATCTTCGTCAACTATATCAAGGACAAGCAAGGCATGAGAGATTCGAGATCTCTAAGGCACTGTTTTAGTGCAAGATGCAAGATGGGACTCTCGTAGGTCCATATGTACTCAAGAAAACCTACAGAGGTTGGGATTCCCACTTGGCCAAGAACTGGCCACTGACTTGATCTTGCAATCCTTGCCAAAAAGTTACAATCAATTTGTCATGAATTACAATATGAATGAAATTGATAAGTCACTGCCTGAGATGCATAGCATGTTGAGAACTGCTGAGCTCAACCTTAAGAAGACAAAGCCCAACTCCATTTTTATGGTGCAAAAGAATAAAGGCAAGGGCAAGCCTAAAAGTAAGGAAAAGTCCCAAGCCAAAGGCAATGAAACCTACAGGAGGGGTTGCCAAGGATGTTGAATGCTACCACTGCGGTCAGACCAGTCACTGGAAGCGGAACTGCAAAGGATACCTGGAAGATCTTAAGAAGAAGAGAAGTGAGACTTCTACTTCAGGTATTTATGTTATAGAAGTCAATCTATCTATTTCTTCATCATGAGTATTTGATACAGGATGTGCTTCTCATATTTGTACTAATGTACAGGCCCTGAGAAAAAGCAGGGCATTGATATTTCTCAGGGTGAGGTAGACCTACGAGTAGGCAATGGAGCAAGAGTTGCTACTGTTGCTGTAGGAACTTATTTTCTATCTCTGCCCTCTGGGCTTATACTAGAATTAGATAAATGTTGCTATGTGTCTGCTCTCACAAAGAACATCATTTCAGTTTTTTGTTTAGACAAGAAAGACTTTTCATTTATAATAAAAAACAAATGTTGTTCCATTTATTTAAATGATATGTTCTATTATAGTGCACCTCTGATGAACGGACTCTACATTCTAGCCTTAGAGAACCCCATCTATAACATAAGGACCAAAAGGTTTAAGTCAAATGAGTTGAACCAAACATATCTCTGGCATTATCGCTTAGGTCACATAAATGAGAGTCACTTATCCCAGCTCCATAAGGATGAGTTGCTGGACTCATTTGATTTTGAGTCATATGAGATATGCGAGTCTTGCCTTCTAGGCAAGATGACCAAGACTCCCTTTAGTGGACAAAGCAAAAGAGCAAAGACTTGTTAGGACTTATACATAGTGATGTGTGTGACCCTTTCAATGTCGCTACTAGAGGTGGTTATAGGTACTTCATTACATTTACTGATGACTTCAGTAGATATGGTTATGTGTATCTGATGACACATAAGTCAGAATCCTTTGAAAAGTTCAAAGAATTCAAGAATGAAGTACAAAACCAGCTTGGCAAGAGTATTAAGATACTTCAATCAGATCGAGGTGGTGAATACCTTAGCCATGAGTTTCGTGACTATCTAGATGAGTGTGGGATTCTATCCCAACTCACTCCTCCTGGAACACCACAGTGGAATGGTGTATCCGAAAGGAGGAATCATACCCTATTAGATATGGTACGATCTATGATGATTCACACAGATCTTCTTATATCCTTTTGTGGATATGCTCTAGACACAACAACCTTCACACTTAATCGTGTTCCATCCAAAGCTGTGATAAAGACACCATATATGATATGGACAGGGAAAAATTCTCAGATGTCTTTCATGAGGATTTTAGGTTGTGAGGCTTACGTTCGATGTCAAGTCTCAGACAAACTGGGACCCAAATCCGATAAGTGCTAATTTGTTGGATATCCCAAGGAGACGAAGGGATATTACTTCTACATTCCCAGTCAGCACAAAGTGTTTGTGGAAAAGACTGGGGTATTTCTAGAAATGGGCTCTTTTTCTAGAAAAACTAATGGGAGTACGTTTGATCTTGAAGAAATTCAAGATATGGACCATAGAATTGAGGCCTTGATGGAGGTTGAATATGTTGGTGCAATCGGCCCAGGTCACGATTGACCAGGACTCGAGTTTGACTCGAGTGATGTTTTGATGTTTGACAAAGTATGTTTGACATAGGATTGACATTGATGTTGGACATTGATGTCGGTTAATATGTTGGGGAGATTGTTTATACAATCGATCCAGGTTATAATTGAGTTGATGGTTGACCAGGGTTGACCATGTGATTATGGGAAAGTCCAAGCATGGGTCTTGGCAAGGTAAAGTCCAAGTCATGGGTACTTGGCATGGAAAGTCCAAGTGGGACACTTGGCAATTGGGAAAGTCCAAGTCTTGAGCACTTGGAATGAGAAGTCCAAGCATGAGTCTTGGCAAATGAGAAGTACAAGCATGGGTCTTGGCAAATGGAAAGTCCAAGCATGGGTCTTGGCATGGAAAGTCCAACATGGGTTGGCAAGGGAAAGTCCAAGCTTGAGTCTTGGCATTTGGGAAGTCCAAGGGGATTGATATTGGCGGCGTAAAGTCCAAGCGGAGTATTGGCGTAAGTCCAATGTGCCTTGGAGTTGTAGACTCCTTTAGGATGACATATCCGATGGAAGCTCCTTGAAGCTAGCGCTATGTATGAACTAGTCATGGATGACTTGGAGGGATCTGAGAGGCGTGAGGCTGATGGAGGTGGTTAGAAGGCTTAGGTCTAGGCTAAGGGTGGTCTAGCAAGTATGGGGGCACCATACTTGGGTTAAAACCTCATTCTTGAGGTTGGCGCATTATGGCGGTTCATTGCCGAGTCGACTCAAGTTCGCCGTTTGAGAGCTTTAGCTCAGCGATCGCTCATGGGAGCCGATCGTGTGTCGACAAGATCGGCGCGATGCGATCGGCCGGTCGAGTCGGCACCGAAGCGCTCCATAGCCGTAGCGACTCGACTAGGCGTTAGCGATCCGCCAATGTTATCGGCCCGGTGAGAGTCCCGTTGGGATTTGTCCAACGTGGATTGAGCCGTTGTCTCATATCTGATGTTGGCGATTGGTGGTGATTTATGGCGATCGCGGTAATCCAGCCGGCGAGATAAAAGGAAGCTGTTGGTGGAGATTGCGGCATCAGTTCTTGGGGGAGCTTTCTTGAGGCGATTTGAAGGCGATTTGCAGGTGCATTTCAGGGCCCTTCAACCTCATCCAAGCAACCAACAAGCAAAGCGCTCAAACCCTAGTTTTGTAAAGTGTTCTTTACATTTCCTTTGTATTTGCTTGTATTTCCTTAGATTATTGTTGTAATCTTGTGTACGAGGTTTCTCCGCCTCCGACTTGTTGTCGAGAAGGAGTTTATTGATTAGTGATTGTATTGGCGTCGCTAGAGCTCGTTAGAGCTCGATCTGTGGAGTAGGAACCGTTACGGTTCCGAACCACGTTATATGCTTGTGTTGTGTTTGTGTTTATGATTGTATTTTGTTATTGCTTTTATCATTTCTATTCCGCTGCGCATAATGAGTTTTTGTAGACAAGCACGCGAACGAATTCCATCGACGTACGGGTCACACGCTATTCACCCCCCCCCCCCTCTAGCGGCGTCAAATCTCCAACAGAATAGGAACCACAAAGTGTTGCGGATGATGAGATTGTTACACAAAGAGTTGTGGAACAGCAACTTGTTCAGGTAGACCTACCTCTTCGCAGGTCTGATAGAGTATGCCATCAGACTGAGAGATACTCATTTCTTTTGTCTGACCATAATGATGTTATGCTCATTGAGAATGAGCCTACCTCCTATCAGGAAGCTATGATGAGCCCAGATTCTGAGAAATGGCTAGAGGCCATGAGATCCGATATGGAATCCATGTACACCAACCAAGTATGGACTTTGGTTGATCCACCTGAAGGTGTCAAACCCATTGGGTGTAAGTGGGTCTTTAAGAGAAAGACTGAAATGGATGGACATATGCATACCTATAAGGGTCGATTGGTAGCTAAAGGTTTCAAGCAAATTCATGGTATTGACTATGATGAAACCTTTGTTGGTTGAAGCTTACAAAAAGTTTCGCCTCGGTCGCTTATGCATGGCGATCCTATCTACATCCCCAGATTAAAAAAATTAATCCTTGATGAAGACGGATAACCCAAGCAACCGATCCATCATCGTGCTATTCGATTCGAGTGGTCTCTTGAACAAACTTGTTGTTCAAGCAGCTTGACTCTTTTCCTCGATTAACCGCAGAATAGATGATGTACAGATCGCCGGTTTTTGCGTTTATCTTCGGGGTCTAAGTAAATTAGCCATATACAATCACATACAAATTTCATAGAACAAGAAATAAATGTAAACAAGAATTATACCTCTTGTTTACCTCTTGGTCTTCTATTGTATGACCTATCCTCCTCTTGAACGTTGTATGGGCAATGATCCTCCAAGAGTTGAAACCTTCCTAGATCGCGTCTTCCCTTCCTTGAAAGATCCGAACAATGGGAAGATGAACACTCCCTTCTTCTCCTATCTAGTGCCAGCCAACAATCCTCCTTGTTGAATTGTTGCCGCCGGCCAAGGAGAGGGAGAGGTTGAAGTGGGCGTCGGCCAAGAAGATGGGTTCTTGTTGCCGTCGGCCAAGGAGAAAAAGGAAGGAAGCACCGACAATGGAGAGGGATAGAGAACTCCGACCAAGTGAGGGAGAAGAACCAAACCCTTGTCCCATCCACTTGTTGTCGTCGGCCCTAGAGAAGATGGACAAACCAAAAACCCTAGCCTCTCCAAACCTTGCCGCCCAAGCCAAGAAGTAAACCCTAGAATTCCAATTCTTATGTGCCGCCCAAGCCTTTGCCTTCTATTTATAGATTTTGCCCAAACCTCCTTTTAATCATGTCCATTGGATCTAGGTTTCATGAGGGTTTTAATAGGCTACAATAGGGACCATGAGGAGGAGTTGGATCTTGGCCACCCAATGGATCCAACCCACATAAAATCCGATCCATTAATGATAATCCATTCCACTAGAGGATTATCATTCATCTACCTCACCAACCCCCATAAGTTAATATGGGCTCCATATATTATTTGTACATTTATCTCCCCGTGTTTAGGATCTCAAATGTCCGTCGATTAATTAATTTACTGACAATTAATTAATCAACATCTAACTCCATGAGTAGTACCACTCAACCTTATCATCATATCAGACCAAGTTCACCTACAGGGTTTACATGATGAACCTTATGAGCTCCTCAAGGGGACATCATCATCCTAATATATAGGACACGGTTTCCTCCTATAATCAATGACACACCATGTAAATAATATCGTTTCCTAACTTACCGAGCCTATCAATGTAATCTATAAATCTCGCCCATTGGTAAATCAAAGAAATAAATACTAAGTACATGTGCCTATCATTATATCGGGATTAAGAGCATGTACACCATAATATCCGAGGTTTGATTCAATTATGTAGTCAGCAATAAATTGAATCACCTCTAAGTCAGTGCTGCTCAATACACACAAAGTGTACTAGTGTAATTCTATGGTCAAGACAAACCAATACCAAATTACACTACAACCATACCAATGGTTTGTCCAAAACCATCTCGGTTGTGAGCCTCTATTTATGCTCTACAAGGAACTGATAACATGATCTTCCGTGTGACACCACACACCATGTTATCTACAATGTACAGTATCAGATAATATGCATAACCATAAATATGCAAATAATGATCATGTGATTCTTATTTCAAAAATAAAGATGTTCATACAAAAGATAGACTTTTCAGTATATATCCCAACAATCTCTCACTTATACTAAAAGACTATGCTGTCCTTATACTGCCATACATCTGATTCCCATTCCCTCCACATACCTATCAAAATCTCTCGCTGGAAGGGCCTTAGTGAAAGGATCTGCCAAGTTATCCTCTGATGCAATCTTGGCTACAGCAACTTCTCCTCGCTTTACGAACTCTCATATCAGGTGGTACTTGCTCTCTATGTGTTTACTTTCCTTATGGGCTCATGGTTCCATCGAGTTTGCAACTGCACCACTGTTATCACAATAAATTATGATAGTTCTGGGCAAACCAGGAATCACATCCAAGTCCATCAAGAAGTTTTTGAGCTATACAGCTTCTTTGGCTGCCTTAGAGGCTGCCACATACTCAGCTTCCATGGTGGAGTCTGCCACGCATTTCTGCTTGACACTCCTCCATACAATGGCTCCACCTCCCAAAGTAAATACAAAACCTGAGGTTGACTTACTGTTATCCCTATCTTATTGGAAGTCAGAATCTGTGTAACCCACAGGGAGTAATTGATCTGCCTGGTATACCAGCATATAATCCCTAGTCCTTCTCAGGTTCTTCAATATATGCTTTATCGCAGTCCAATGTCCCTATCCTGGATTACTCTGATATCTACTAACCATACCCATGGCAAAATAGATATTCGGCCTCATACATAACATAGCATACATAAGGCTTTCTACCGCCGAAGCATAAGGAACCGCCTTCATCTCCTCTATCTCTTTTGATGTTCTAGGATACATCTCTTTAGATAAAGGAACTTCTTACCTGAAAGGTAGAAAACCTTTCTTGGAGTTTTGTATGCTAAAATGAGCCAAAATGGTGTCTATGTATGAAGCTTGAGATAAGCACAACATCCTTTTCCTGCGATCCTTTATAACCTTGATCCCAAGGATGTGTCCCACTTCTCCCAAGTCCATCATATCAAACTATTTAGACAACCATACCCTTACGTCTGATAACACTTTGATATTTTTGTCAATTAACAAAATGTCATCTACGTATAGTACAAGAAATACCACTATGTTTCCGTCACATCTCTTATATACACAAGACTCATCCGGACTTTGAATAAATCCATAAGACTGGATTACCTCATCAAAGCGAATGTTCCAAGATCTCGAAGCTTGCTTCAATCCATAAATGGACCGATTAAGCTTGCACACAAGATGCTCTTTTCCCTTTGCAATGAATCCCTCTAGTTGCTCCATATAGATGTTTTCTTCAAGACTTCCATTAAGGAAAGTTGTCTTGACATCCATCTGCCACACCTCATAATCCATATGAGCAGCAATATACATAAGAGAATCCAGATAGACTTAAGCATGGCTACCGACAAAAAGGTTTCCTCATAATCGATGCCCTCTTTCTGAGTATACCCTTTCGCAACAAGCCTTGCTTTGAAGGTTTCAACCTTCCCGTCTATTCCTCTCTTTCTTTTATAGATTCACTTGCATTCAATGGTTTTTACACCATTGGGTGGTTCTACTAGCTCCCAGACCTGATTTGAATCCATGGATTCTATCTCAGAATTCATCGCATTTTGCCAAGATACCGCATCTTTATCTTGGATTGACTCGTCATATGTCCAGGGATCAGGTTCATGTTTGCCATGGACCAAATCAGAAGATTCTTCCAAGAACATAAATCTATCAGGTTGTCTAACAACCCTCCCACTACGATGAGGTATCACCTGTGTATCCTAAGTGACACGTGGTGCAGTCACTTGTGGTATATCCTCTTGTACCAGTGGTACTGAAGTAGTGACTTCCCCTCTCAATTCCTCCAGAATAATCTTACTCATGGGCTTGTGGTTCATCACATAGTCTTCCTCTAAAAATCTGGTGTTCATGCTAACGATCACCCTCTGATCTCTAGGACTATAGAACAAACCACCTTTCGTTCCTCTAGGATAGCCTACGAATATGCGCACTTCTGTACGAGGTTCTAACTTACCAGCATCTGCCTTCAACACATGTACTGGACTCCCCCAAATCTGAATATGTCTCAGACTAGGCTTTCGCCCAGTCCACAATTTTGTGGGAGTAGAAGGCACGGATTTAGATGGTACTAAGTTCAGAATATACACTGTTGTATCCAGAGCATACCCCCAGAATGAATCTGGTAACTCAGAATAACTCATCATCGATCTAACCATCTCCATAAGAGTCCTATTCCTTCGCTCCGCTACACCATTCTGCTGGGGTGTGCTAGGTGAAGACAATTGGGATTGAATCCTAGCCTCTGATAAGTAATTCATAAACTCTCCCAAGAGGTACTCATCACCATGATCAAATCATAGTGTCTTGATACTTTTACCTTGACGTTTCTCCACATCAGCCTTGAATTCTTTGAACCTATCAAAGCATTCAGACTTGCGGTGCATCAAGTAAATGTATCCATATCTTGAATAATCTTCTATAAAAGAGACAAAATATTCAAAACCACCTCTAGGCTGGATAGACATTGGACCACACAAATCAGAATGAACAAATTCCAACACATCTTTGGCTCTATACCCCTTGGCCTTAAAAGGCCTCTTGGTCATTTTACCTTCCAAGTAAGATTCGTAGGTTGGGAAATCTTCCACCACTAATGAACCCAAAGGTCCATCAACTATCAACTTTTGAATTCTACTAAGGTTAATATGACCTAACCTTAGATGCCAAAGATATGTTTGGTTTATTTTCGAAGGTTCTTTTCTCTTATTAGATTTAGAAGATGAATTATTTACTTCTATTTGCATCGTGGGAGCTTTTGGTTCAAGTGTATATAAATTAACTATTAATGCACCAGTAAAGATAATCTCCCTATTGCTTTTTATAACAACTCTATCATAAAAAGAAATAGAATATCCATCCAAAAATAATTTAGAAACCGAAATCAAATTCTTTCTAAATAAAGGTACATAAAGGAAATTTTTCAGAACCAAAGTTTTATTCCTATCAAAAGATAAATAAATATCTCCTTTGTAATAAATAGCCTTCGTGCCAAGTGATAATCTCCCCTCAGCTAGTCATGCGTCTGGAACCCCTACAGTGTTGCATGATCTCGATATGGTTTGGTGATCATGGCAAAACCATATTGTTTGTTTTAACGCCAGTCAAAAGGTATATTGCACATGGAGCCGTGCTTCTTCTCATGACTCAAGCCTTGAGTCGTGAAGCATAACCTTTGCCACGCTTCTTCACCCCCGAGATCCTCCGCCACCTTTGCTCCACCTTGTTTCTTCTTTGCCTTTAAGGCGCCGAAACCTTCGAGTAATCTGTGAGCTGAGCACTCGAAAAAGCCCTAGCCTAGAGTTATGAGAGCTCCGGCAATTGTTACAACCTCTTATTCATATTGTAATTCAAGAGAAACTCGCTCAAAACTCCAGATTGGAGAATGATATCGACGGTTTCCCCATGTCTAGCGATCGATCTTCGAGGACTTCGACCATTCAAATGAGCCATCATCTTGAGAACATGATCCTCATGGGTGTTCCCACAACCATGGTGGTGCAAGTTCCTCATGACTTCCGACCTGACCGAAAAGTCGTCATTGAGCACTCGAGATCATGTCATGGTAAGATCATGGTCGATCATGTTGTAAAACATTTGATGGAAAGCAAATATAACACTAACACCATCATCCCTTAATCCACTTTTTATAACCCTCTTTCCTTTCTATAAAAGGAATGGGGTTTGAGGACATACATGCTACTATGCTCTAATACTCTCCCATTCCTCTTTCCAATCAACATAATTGACTCTAGTAAGTTTATTTTCCTTTAGTATCACATAGTGGGTTGAAAGTCATTTTTGAAAACCTAATAATCCTCCACATAGATCAAAAACATTAGATTTCAAAAATTGATTCACCTCTAAAATTTTAAAATCAAAAGATCTTAAAAACCGAGTATATCGTATGACACGATAGTGTGGACGTATATCTTATTTATATTTTGTAAGAGGAGGTTTTACCCATTAATTTATTATTCCCAACCTTACTTTTTGACAAATAAAATTAATAGTTGGTTCACTCTACTACAAATAAAAGTATTGAGATGGGAAGGATACTTTATTTGCATCTAAGTGTTCACCATTACATCTCAAAGGCAATTATCTCGGATTATGTGCCTTTCGATGGAAAAGTACACGCTCTTCAACCATAATTTTATAACCATATTTGACCTGTGGATGCAAAAACAGTTACCTAGAGGAAGGCACTCGAGAGCCATTGAAAAATCAAGATGGAGACCAAAGACAAAGAGAGAGTTTTGATTATAGCAAATTCAAAAGTTAAACTCTACGTGTGCTCTCAACAAGAAGTCAATAGAATAGGGAGTTGCTAAAGCGCCAAGGAAATGTGGGAGAAATTAGGAGATTCGAAGGTACATCCGAGAGCCAAAGCTCGAGTGGAAGGCGATGTCCTTGGTAAGTATTGTTATCAGGCAATCTCGAAAAGTTTGATGAAGGTAAAAGGGTTTAAGTTAGGATTTGATTTGATTGGCTTGTAGGAGGCTTAGTAACATGGAGTGGTAAGGCCATACTTCGTGCCTTGAGTCAATGAAGATAGCTGAGCTCGCTTGGAGCATCAGGGACATCTCCAAGAAGGAGTGGCGGAGGAAGTAGACTTGAGGCAAGGAGGGAGTCGTCGGGAGGGATGATCTCATTTGGCCAAGTATGATGTTCAGCACCCGACATGTCATGGCGGTGATCTAATCGATCGGTCGTATAAAATTTAGTGCGCTATGGATTGCGATCGGATGTAGATCGGTCGTGAGTCGACTCCGAGCACGATCGATAGTCATGGGATGTGGAAGAATTATTGTCGGGCATTTCTTCCTCTATAAAAGGAAGGGTGGGGTTTGGGAGGAAAATCTAGTGGATAGATTTGGAGGAGTGATTCACCTTGGACGAATTGGACCATGGATTAGTGGCGTAGTCGTGAACCACGTTACATCTCGTGTTTGTATTGCTTATTTATATTTTGCTTGTCTTTATTTATATTTGCATATTCCGCTTGCGCTAACATTTTGTAGACGAGCAAAATACGACATACATCGTAAGAGGGCTATTAACCCCCCTCTAGCCGGCCAACCGATCCCCCAACAAGTGGTATCAGAGCAAGGTTGCTTGTCATCGGACTAACCGCCACAACAAGCTCTACATCTCAAATGGCCGGCTCAAACATCCACCCACCGAAGTTCGACGGCGAATTCTCTTGGTGGAAAAAGAGAATGGAGGTATTCTTCGAAACCGACTTTGAAATATTATTAATTATGGAAAACGGTTTTGAGTTACCTAGGAACGAAGATGGGGAGCCATTGGAAAAATCAAGATGGAGCAAAAGACAAAGAGAGGAGTATTTGGCAAATTCAAAGGCCAAGCACCACCTCTACAATGTGCTCCCTCAACAAGAAGTCAATAGAATAGGGGAGTGTGCTAGCGCCAAGGAAATGTGGGAGAAATTAATAGAGATTCATGAAGGCACATCCGAGGCAAAGCTAGCAAGGAGAGATGTCCTTTGCTCCCAATTGTCCAATATCAAACTCGAAAAGGGAGAGAAGGTAAAATCCCTACACTCTAGATTTAAGGAAATTCTAACCGGGCTAACAAGTGTAGGAGAAAAGCTCTCCAACCGGGATATGGTAATGAAGGCCATAGATGCCTTTCCCCGGTCCTCAAGATGGAGCTCCATGGTGGATTCATTTTACATCTCCAAGAATTTGGAAGTAAGTACCTTGGAGGAGTTTTTCTCAACAATGGAGCTCCACGAAACGAGGCTTGAAGGAATACAAGAAGAGACAAAAATCCAACCTTCAAGAGGAGTAGCTTTGATAGCGAACAAGGGGAAGAAGAAGATGGAAATCCCCTCCTCCTCCGATGATGAAGCATCCTCATCCTCCTCCATGGATAGCACCGAAGAAGCATATATGGTAAGGAGGGTAAGACGTGCTTTAAAGGGTTTTCATTTTAATAAATCTAATGATAGGAATAGAAGACCAAGGGGGAAGGTCATATGCTACAATTGCCAAGGAGAGGGGCACATAAGGGACAATTGTTCTCTCCTAAACAAGAGCAAGGAAGAGAAGAAAAAGAAAGAAGAAAAGAAGAAGAAAAAGGGGAGCAAAAAGAAAGAGGAGAAGAAGGCAAAAGAAAAGGGGAAGGCCAAAGCATTCAAGGCCAAGACATGGGATGATCCTTCTTCTTCTTCCTCATCCGATGAAGAAGAGCATGTCTACTCCAACCTAGCACTAATGGCTCTTCATGACTCGGATTGCTCCTCCTCCTCCACCGAAAATGAAGAATCAAGATCAAGTGGGGAGAGCTCAAATGAAGGGGGAGCTTCTACATCCTCATCATCCGAAGAAGAAGAGGACATGGAAACTATGGTAACCAACCTCTCACCTAATAAAATGGTTTCTATGATTTCTAGTTTAACTAAGGATTTATTTAGAGCAAAGAAGAAAAACAAATGCATGCTTGAACAAATTAAGGAATTAGAACAAAAATTAGAAAAAGCATGCTTAAATAAAAATGAAAATATTTCTTCTTGCCATGATGAAGTATGCTCACATAATCTTTATTTGCCATTAGATGTTAGTGATGCATGTATAAATGAAAATAGGGCCTTAAGGGAAAAGGTAGACTATTTAACAAAAGCCCTAGAAAAATTCACAATTGGCTCCAACACATTGAATATGATAATTGGGAGCCAAAGGGCAAGTTTTAATAAGAAAGGCCTAGGTTATAAAGAAAAGAAAAATGAAAAGGCCTATAAATGCCTAATTGCTAGGGGACAAGATAAAAAGAAGGTAATAGCTAGGAAATGGATCCCCAAGGAGTATCTAGTGAACCCAATAGGCAAGAACTTATTTTGGGTTCCAAAATCCATCCTTAAGGGTTAGGATAACCCTAGGGTAGTCAACCATATGCAATTGACCTATATCATATTTTGGTTGACTTAGGATGACGGGACAACATTTTTAGAATAGTGTTGGGTGATGATAACGTGCCCATAAATAGATAATAATGCTTAAATCATGATGATTAATATAATTGTTACACATGTTTGCAATCATGATTTATGATATTGATATTTGGCACATAATCATGGGAAATAGGTTTGAATCATGTTTTAGGTGATACTTTGTTTATTATCATGACATAATATCTAATGCATGATAACAACTCAATGAATACATGTGTTTAATGATCATAATGTAAAATTAATTCATATATGTCTTTGTGATCATGTAGAGTGTTAGGATGATACTTAACCATGATAGAATTGCATGAATATAATGGTTAAGTATGTATAAATACCCCCTAGGATACATCTCACACTCACCATAGGCTACTTTGATTGAAAACTTAGCATGGGTGAGATGTTAGGATGATACAAATATCCACTAATGCCTATAGCATTTAGATGGTCATTTAAAGTATCAAAATAGCAATAATAGACCAATCATGGGGAAGGCTTATGTTTAATTCATAGACATATTTCCCAAAGATCATGGTTGGATATTTCATATGTTTTCAAAACAATTTCTTAATCTAAAATCTATGTATTCATGTTTTGAAACAATTGGAACCAAAACTAGGTGTTAAACTTGATACTAGAATGGTCAAAAACCTAGTGATTTTTAAACCTTTTGGATTTTTGGCAAAAACGTGAAAATATGATGATTTTTCATGAAAAAATATTTTTGACTGATAAAGAACCTTACAAGAAATGTGTTCCCCAAATTTCATGATTTTTCAAATTTTCTGGAATTTTTAACGCATTTCTGAAATTCGGTCCGAAAATTAGGAAATCCTGAAAATCATGTGCCAGTCGACTGGTATCTGAACTAGTCGACTGATGGCCTGTAAATCAGACTAGTTGAGGCCGAATTCAGATTTTAGAGCAATTTTTAGTATTTTTCCTTCTAATATACTTGATGCCATGAGTTTTTAACTTAGTGTTAATCTTTTTGATGGTGTCAAAGGGGGAGAGATAATTATGTTTAAGTAAATTGTGATAGGGGGAGGGAGAAATTGTTAAAAAGTGATAGGGGGAGAAATTTAAATTGTATGGGGAGTTTCATGGATTAAGGGGGAGTTGCATGTTGCTATATCATGTTTTATGTTTACATGCTTTCTTACCTTAGAAATTTTTATCAAAGGTTTTTACCTAACTTAAACGGATTGCCACACATCAAAAAGGGGGAGATTGTTAAGGCAATCTCTTGCCGTAATATGGTTTTGATGGTATGGCAAAGGGTTTAAGTTAGGTTGTTATTGTGATTTGATATGTGTGTTGAAGTCGTGCAGGGCTTAGTAATTCGTACATGGAGTCGTGGCGAGTTTCACATCTCATGACTCGTGCCTTGAGTCGGTGAAGGATAGCTTTGCGGAAGCCGTGCGCTAGGAGCATCCGAGGGACCGCCGGACGAGGAGCTTGGAGTGAAGCCGGAGGAAGTAGACTTCGAGGCAAGAGATGCGAAGGAGCATTGCATTGCAGTCGTCGCTTTGTTGCCGAGGACGTGGCCGAACGAAGAGAACATCGGCGAGGACTCTAGGGATGAGTGAGCGATTGTAACCCGGGAAGGGTAGCTCTTAGGTGAAACTTGGCCATTTTGGCCAAGTGTCGGATTTCGAACACGGTCATTGCCATGTCATGGCGATCGATTGCTAAGTCGATGGGTCGATCGTGGTATAAAACCGCTTTAGTGCTTGGTCGATCGCTATGGTAGTAGTGATCGGCGATCGACTCGAGGAATGGCAATGATCGATGGCACTGTGCATGGGCACAGAATGGAGTCGACTCCATTGAGCACTCGACTGATCGAGTATCAGTCGACTGATGGTAAGATTAGTCGACTGATGCCAATACCGTTGGATGGAATCCAACGTGGAAAGCGGCCGTTATTGGGCAGCAACTGATTAGTCGGCGATCGAGGGCATCAGTCGACTGATCCTGTGTCAACGGGAAGAAACCCTCTTCCTCTATAAAAAGGAAGGGGGTGGGGGTTTGGGAGGAAAATGCTTATGCTCTAATACTCTCCCAAGTTCCCTAAAGCTTTCCATCCTCTTACTCAAGCTTATTTCCATTATATTTGTAAGAGGAGCATTTTTGTGTAAAGAGGTTACCTCCACCTAGCTTTGTGCAAAGGAGAGATCTAGTGGATAGATTTGGAGGAGTGATTCACCTTGGACGAATCAGACCGTGGATTAGCGGTGTAGCCGTGAACCACGTTACATCTCGTGTTTGTATTGCTTATTTATATTTTTCTTGTCTTTATTTATATTTGCATATTCCGCTTGCGCTAACGTTTTATAGACGAGCAAAATACGACATACATCGTAAGAGGGCTATTCACCCCCCTCTAGCCGGCCGTTCGATCTCCAACAGTAAGCTCGTGTGTGCGAGCGTAAGTGAGGTTGTATCCTCCTTACGGGGATGGTCTTAAGCGTAGATCCGACCAAAGACATCCCATCGATGGTCTAGGTCAAGATCGGACGGTCGAAGGCCATCGAAATAATGTTTTCTTTGAGCTAACTTTGCCTTGCAGCTAGCATCATCATTGCACTTGGAGGACTCGCCCTTCATCGATCGACTATCTCATCGGCCTCAGTGATGCTACCATCACCGATCGTGATGATGGCCATCAGTTGATTGATGGTCAATGATCAGCTTCGAGGAGTCAAGGCTTATCAGCCCATTTCAAGGAGGTTTTGTGTCCATTGTGATTGGTTGAAGACCCATTCGATGAGGGGCTCAAAGGCTATACAAGGAGGGCTTGTCTTAGGGTTTTTCATCAATTAAAAAGGCTTCCAAGTGCTTCCGATACGCTCCGACTCTCCGACATCCCTACGACGAAGCGCTGCCGAGACGACGACTAAAGCTTCAACCTCCAACCTTTGAAGTCGTCGGTAACGAAAGTTTAAATTGTATTTCAGTTTTGTTTTAGTAAATCTTTCATTATAACGAGAAGAGGGGGAGTGTCCCTCTACCTCGAGCTTTTGTCATTTTGTGTATCCGTCTAACTCCTACCTCCAACGAGGAGGAGTTCTTTAGTAGTTTGCCCTCCGTACATGGTCAAGGACCACTAGGGCCTTGGAGTAGTAGCCTTCGGCTACGAACCAAGTAAAACCCTTTGTGTCTATTGTCTCGCTTGTTTTGTTTTTATCTTCCGATGTGTCTACTCGCATTTTAATGAACGATTTTGAACGAAAAATTTCTATCTCTATTCACCCCCCCCCTCTAGCGATCCGCTCGATCCAACACGCACAAGTTTGTTTGTATCACATGTCAAATCTTAATGGAGGCCATGGGAATTTTAAAAAAAAATATCCCTCTCCCACTTAGTAATTTAAAATGACGAATTTTCCTAGCACACAACATGCATATCAAACAAGAAGCAATAAATATGAAAAAAATATTTTCCAACTATTGTGGCTTTTGTTTTCCAATATGCCTCCCATCGTGTCACCATCTCGTCCGCTCCTCCCTACACCATGTACAAGTCATCCGGAGATCCAAGCCGAGAAAAATTATTTTAATTTACATCCATCGATCCTATACTCCACAAAGGAGTGTACATGAAATCTAGATCGAAAGTAAACTAAAATAAAAGAGTGGCTAAACAATGTCGTACTTAATTACAAAAATTAAATACTAGCCTCATCAACCCCGAGGATTCAAATAATATTACAATTACACACATCTAATCACATACACACACATATGGCCATAATAGTTGGATCTTATGCCTGCAACCAAAAAGTTAGCCTACGCACATCCTACTATTATCCGACACACATAATATATGATAAGTGCATAAAAGTAACCGAATCCAAAACACACAAAACCGGAAACCGTGGCTCTGATACCAGTTGTTGGTTGAAGCTTATGAAAAGCTTTGCCTCAGTCGCTTGTGCATGGTGATCCTATCTACATCCTCGGATTAAAAAAATTAATCCTTGATGAAGATGGATTACCCAAGCAACTGATCCATCATCGTGTTATTCGATTCGAGTGGTCTCTTGAACAAACTTGTTGTTCAAGCAACCTAACTCTTTTCCTCGCTTAGCTGCGGAATAGATGATGTATGGATCGCCAATTTTTGCGTTTATCTTCGGGGTCCAAGTAAATTAGCCACATACAATCACATACAAATTGCATAGAACAAGAAAGAATCTTAAACAAGAATTATACCTCTTGTTTACCTCTTGGTCTTCTATTGTATGACCTATCCTCCTCTTGAACGTTGTGTGGGCAACGATCCTCCAAGAGTTGAAAGCTTCCTAGATCACATCTTCCCTTCTTTGCTCGCTCCAAAAAAAGGGAAGATGAATGCTCCCTTCATCTCCTATCTAGTGCCGACCAACAATCCTCCTTGCTGAATTGTTGCCGCCGGCCAAGGAGAGGGAGAGGATGAAGTGGGATCCGGCCAAGAAGATGGGTTCTTGTTGCCGTCGGCCAAGGAGAAAAAGGAAGGAGGCACCGGCAATGGAGAGGGATAGAGAACGCCGACAAAGTGAGGGAGAAGAACCAAACCCTTGTCCCTTCCACTTGTTTCCGCCGGCCCTAGAGAAGATGGACAAACCAAAAACCCTAGACTCTCCAAACCTTGCCGCCCAAGCCAAGAAGCAAACCGTAGAATTCCAATTCTTAAGTGCCGCCTAATCCCCTGCCTTTTATTTATAGATTTTTCCCAAACCTCCTTTTAACCGTGTTCGTTGGATCTAGGTTTCATGAGGGTTTTAATAGGCTACAATAGGGACCATGAGGAGGAGTTGGATCTTGGCCACCCAATGGATCCAGCCCACATAAAATCTGATACATTAATGATAATCCATTCCACTAGAGAATTATCATTGATCTGCCTCACCAACCCCCATAAATAAATATGGGCTCCATATATTTATTGTATAAATATCTTCCCGTGTTTAAGATATCGAATGTCCGTCAATTAATTAATTTACTGACAATTAATTAATCAACATTTAACTCCATGAGTAGTACCACTCAACCTCATCATCATGCTGGACCAAGTCCACCTGCAAGGTTTACATGATGATCCTTATGATCTCCTCAAGGGGGCATCATCATCCTAATACATAGGACACGGTTTCCTCCTATATTCAACGACACACCATGTAAATAATATCATTTCCCAACTTACCGAGCCTATTGATTTAATCTATAAATCTTGCCCATTGGTAAATCAAAGAAATAAATACTAAGTACATGTGCCCGTCATTATATTGGGATTAAGAGCATGTATACCATAATATCCGAAGTCTAATTCAATTATGTAGTCAACAATAAATTGTTAGAATGTATACTGAAAGCCTATCTTTTTTGTATGAACATTTTTATTTTGAAATAAGAATCACATGATCATTGTTTGCACTTTATATTTATTATATCTATGCATATTGTCTAATACTTTACATTGAAGATAACATGGTGCTTAGTGTGGCACAGAAGATCTTGTTATCAGTCCCTTGTAGAATATAAGTAGAGACTCACAACCAAGATGGTTTTGGACAAACCATTGGCATGGTTGTAGTGTAGCTTGGTATTGTTTTGTCTTGAACATAGAGTTACACTAGTACACTTAGGTGTATTGAGCAGGACCGACTTAGAGGTGATTCAATTTATTGCTGACTACATAATTGAATCGGACCTCGGATATTATGTTGTACATGCTCTTAATCCCGATATAATAACGGGCACATGTAATTAGTATTTATTTCTTTGATTTACCAAAGGGTGAGATTTATATGGATTAAATCAATATGCCCGGTAAGTTGAGAAATGATATTATTTACATGGTGTGCCGTTGATTATAGGAGGAAACCGTGTCCTATATATTAGGTTGATGATCTCCCCTTGAGGAGCTCATAAGGTTCATCATGTAAACCCTGCAGGTTGACTTAGTCAACATGATGATAAGGTTGAGTGGTACTAATCGAGGAGTTAGATGTTAATTGATTGATGGTCAGTAAATCAATTAATTGACGGACATCCGATTTCTTAAACACGGGGAGATGGATGTACAAATAATGTATGGAGCCCATATTAATTTATGGGGTTGGTGAGGTAATTCAATGATGATCCTCTAGTGGAATGGAACATCATTGATGGATCAAGTATGTGTGGTTCTGATCCATCGGGTGGCCAAGATCCAACTCCTCCTCATGGTCCCTATCGTAGCCTAATATAAACCTCATGAAGCCTAGATCCAATGATGGAAAACAAATCCCTAGATCCGATGGTGGAGATTAAATCTCTAGATCCGACGGTTGAGATTAAATCTCTAGATCCGACGGTTGAGATTAAATCCCTAGATCCGACGATGGAGATTAAATCTCTAGATCCGATGGTTGAGATTAAATCTCTAGATCCGACGGTTGAGATTAAATCCCTAGATCCGATGATGGAGATTAAATCTCTAGATCCGACGGTTGAGATTAAATCTCTAGATCTGATGGTTGAGATTAAATCCCTAGAACCGACGGTGGAGATTAAAACAAGGCTTAAGCCCAACTCTATATAAGGAGGCTTAAGGTGGGTGGCAAGCCAAGGAGTTGGATGTTTTTGGAGATTAGGGTTTTGCCTTTCATTAGCTTGGGCGGCAAGAAACCCTAGGGAGATTAGGTGGTTCCTTGGTTGGGCGACTAGGGTTTGGAAGCTAAGGTGGGCGGCAACTGTTGGGTTTCCGGCACCGCGGCGAGTGTGTGTTCGAACATGTTTCGTAAACATGTGCACAGCGGAAGGAATAAAAATAATAAATCTAATTTATTACAACACACACATCTCACGCATGCATAGTACAACATGTGTAGACATAACCGTAAATTTAAATTTTTCAATAAAAGGAAATTTAACTACGTATACCTTATGTATCACGTGTAGCGGGAACGGCATCAACCGGAACGATCCTCGCTAGAATCGTCTCTATCCGTGTCCACGCCGAGTATCTTCGGGATGACTTCGCTAAGTCACGAGCCTCGTCTTCGTACGGTTTACTAGCCTCGTGTTGAAGATGATGTGATCGAGAGAGGATCACGATCCGAATCCAAATTCGGATCCAAAGACGAGTCCTCAAAACTTGCTTCTCCGGAGAGGTATTCGTCAACCGTTTGATGAATCCTTCGTCCTCCACCTATGAGGATTACCGGAGATCGAATCCCCGGTAAGTAAGGCCCTGTCGGAGCTCCAAACGTCGTCCAAACGATGTGTTAGGATCTTTGTAACGGCTAGAGGGGGTGAATAGCATTTGATCATTCCTACAAGCAAGTTAGCGGAAGCAATACAAATACGAATACAAATACAAGTAAGAAAACGATGAAAGCAATGCTAACACCCGATGTACGTGGTTCGGAGATGATGCTCCTACTCCACGGCAATACATAAGGTGGATTAGTCCTAGCCAAGCTTCACTATATTCTCCTTTGGATGAACCAAGGTGGAGAAACCTTTCTTACAATGCTCTCCTCTTCATTACAATGATGGATGATTAAGAACTAGAGAAGAGGAGGTTTTGAATTGCTAAAACACTTGGGAAAGTTTGGTGAGCACGAGGGTGTAGTTAGGAATGAGAGCACTAGCTTCACCAAGCTCCCCAAGTCCCCTTTTTATAGAAGAGGGGTTGTTTTTCCCGTTGTGCCTCAATCAGTCGACTGATGCTTTCCATCACCGATCGCCACCCAACCAATGACTTTGAACCAAGATCTGCGAGATTCGTAGCGCATTTCCAATGGCGTGATCGATCGGTGATCCCTCCATCGCCGATCGATGGAGCGATCGATCAGTGATCGAGGCCACAATCGAGTCGCTATATTCTCGCTCGTTTTGCATTGATCACCGATCGCCACTATTGGGCGATCGATGGTAACATCACGATCGCCATCGCTAACGCAGCCGATCGATGGTCAGGGTTTCAACCTGACTCAGTCGAGCACCTAACTAGTCGACTGATTCATTGTATCAGTCGACTGATACTCATTAAGTGTGAGTAATTCACACTTGATTTTACACCCTAGACCTAACTCAACCTTCTAGCTCCTCATTAAGCCTTGCGCCTCCAGGATCCCTCTGAGTCCGTGACTTGTTCATCGTTTGCGCTTTGCTTCCAATAACTTCCTTCGGTTTCGTCATGTCTTGGGTTGCCAAATGCTTGGACTTTACGCCGCCAAGACTACAAGCTTGGACTTATGCTGCCAAGATCTTACTTTGGACTCCTCTGCCAAGGTTCACTTGGACTTTACGCTGCCAAGAGTACAAACTTGGTCTTACGCTGCCAAGTCCATCCCTTGGACTTCCTTTGCCAAGATCATACTTGGTCTTCCTTTGCCAAGGTTCACTTGGACTTTACGCTGCCAATACTACAAGCTTGGTCTTATGTTGCCAAGTCCGTCCCTCGGACTTTCTTTGCCAAGATCATACTTGGACTTCACTTTTACCAAGTCTTCATCCTTGGATTTTCCTGTCACTTACACATGTTCGTAATTAGATCACAAAACATTGCCTAACTTAGATGATTATCCAAACATCAAAACATATATAAATGCTTGGAGCATTGTTGCACCAACAATCTCCCCCTTTTTGATGTTTGGCAATCATTTAAGTTAGGTCTTTAAAGATACATACATAATCATATTTTCAATATGAATTATAACTTAAACACTCCTTCTCCCCCTTTGACATACTTCAAAAAGAGAAGGATTCAAACATGAAAGAATTAATGTGTTGGATCTTGGACTAAGGTATAAGATTGAAATTAAGCTCCCCCTTAATCCAAGATATGCTTTATAATATGTAAACAATATTTGAAGCAAAGCATAAAAAAAATCACAAATTAAGTCCTAACTTTGCACTAACAATGGATTTTGGGGATGAAAAAGATATAATATATGAAACTCCACCTAAAACACTGCATTAAACAGTCCTAAAACTTGTGTATACGCAATATTATCATATTATAGTTTTAGGATATCAAAGATACACTAAATATCAGAAAATGGAGCTTTTTATTAGAAAATATAGTGTATCAGTTGGTGGTTTTACGAACGATCAACTACTACGAAATCGAAATTTCACCTTTTATTTAACCTTAAATGCGTTAGAAATTCTAGAATCCTAAAAAATCACAAAATTTTGTGTACACATTTCTGAGATCATACTTTATTAAGGAAAAATAGTTTTAAAAATATATGTTTTCCAGATTTCAATATTGATACAAACTTGGAACCTAACAAAAGTTCTAATGATTTTGCACACTTTGTATCACTTTTGTGTTCCACTTGAAAATTGTTTTTCAAAATATGATGAACATAGTTTAAAATATATAGTATTTAGAATTTCCAACCATGTTCTTAGAGCTATGTATTCATTACTTGAATACAAGCCTTCCCAATGATTGGTCCATAAGGTATTCATGTCTCTAGGTGTGTTATTGGCTCATAGTAATGCATCATAACAAGCATGATGAGCCAAGTACACCTTCTCTATCATCTCACATGTTTCTAAGTATCTCAATACAAAAATCAAGGTTTCTTAAGGCTTTTGTGAGATGCATCATGGTATAAAGATACTATATAAGTATAGGATCATGCAAACCTAGAATTTTACTCTACAAAGCACATACCAAGCTCTCTCCTTAATGATGAAAATTCGGTTTCGGGAAGAGCTTTGGTGAAGATATCGGCAAGGTTGGACTTAGATTCTACATAATTAAGTTCAATATCCCCTCGTGCCACATGATCTCTTATAAAGTGATGTTTCACTTCAATGTGCTTGGTCCTAGAGTGATGTACCGAATTTTTGGTCAAGTTGATGCTACTCACATTGTCACAATAAACTTTAATGTTAGAGTAGTGTAGCTCATAGTCCACAAGAGTATGTCTCATCCAAAGTAGTTGAGCTACACAACCACCCATAGCCACATATTCGGCTTCGGTGGTTGATAAAGCAATACAATGTTGCTTCCTACTACTCCAACTAACTAGGGAGGACCCAAGAAATTGGCATCCACCACTAGTACTCTTCCTATCCAATTTGCACCCGGCATAATCGGAATCGGTATAGCCAAGCAATTCAAACGACCTAGTCCTAGGATACCAAAGTCCTACATTTAGGGTGCCTTTAATATATCTTAAAAGTCTCTTAACGGCTACTAAATGTGATTCTTTGGCACAAGATTGGTATCTTGCACACATACCTACCACAAATAAGATATCGGGTCTACTAGCGGTTAGGTATAGTAGGCTACCAATCATACTCCTATAAAGTTTAAGATCAATTGATTTACCTTCATGATCACTATCTATTCTAGTGCTAGTGGCCATAGGAGTGGTTACAATTTTGGCATTTTCCAAACCAAATTTCTTGATCATTTCATTTGCATATTTTGTTTGATAAATGTGAATCCCTTCATTAGTTTGCTTGACTTGTAAGCCTAGGAAAAAGGTAAGCTCTCCAACTAAACTCATTTCAAATTCATTTTCCATGTTTTTTATAAAATCTTGGAGAAGATCATCATTTGTTGACCCAAAAATAATGTCATCAACATATACTTGGGCTATGAATATATCCTTTAATGTTGACTTTATAAACAACGTTTGATCTACTTGGCCTCTTCTAAAATCCTTAGAAATTAAGAAAGATGACAATCTTTCATACCATGCCCGAGGAGCTTATTTTAACCCATATAATGCTTTCCTAAGCTTACATACATGGTTTGGATAATCTATGTTCTCAAATCCAGGTGGTTGCTCTACATATACTTCCTCCTTAATATAACCATTTAAGAATGCCGATTTAACATCCATTTGGTAAAATTTAAATCCCATATAGGAAGCATACCCTAAGAGAATTCTAATAGATTCTAACCTAGCAACCGGGGCATAAGTCTCATCATAGTCAAGCCCCTCAACTTGATTAAATCCTCTAGCAACCAACCTAGCCTTATTTCTAGTGATATTTCCTTGGTCATCTAGCTTATTCCTAAAGACCCATCTTGTAGTAATTATGGTGCTATCATTGGGTCTAGGTACTAATTCTCATACTTGACTTCTCTCAAATTGGGCCAATTCATCTTGCATTGCCAAAATCCAATCCGGATCATGTAATGCATCATTGATCGATTTGGGCTCAATTTGTGAAATAAGAGCTACTTGACTAGTAAGAGGTCTATGAAATGACCTAGTTCTTACTCCTTGAGATAGATCTCCTACTACTTGGTCAAGTGGATGATCTTGATGAACTCTTAGGGTTCTAGAAGGGGTTTCAAATTGATCATTATTATCTTCTACCCTCCTTTCATCATCGGAATCTCCTCTTCCTCCCCCTTGATCATTACCCCTTATGGTCAAATTTTAAAGTTTTTGGGTAATGCCTTGATTATTGTCATTAATATCCTTATCAATGGAGGACTTCCTAGGGTAGGTACTAGTGGTTTCATCAAATTGAACATTAGAAGATTGCTCAATTCCTTGGGTTGTCTTATTGTAGACTCTATACCCTCTACTTGTGGATGAGTATCCAACTAGGATTCCCTCATCCGCTTTGGATTCAAATTTTCCTAAATTATCTTTGGTATTTAAAATATAAACTTTACATCCAAAGACTTTGAAATAGTGAATTGTGGGAATAGTCCCATTCCATAATTCAAATGGTGCCTTTCCTAAAAACCTATGGATTTGAACCCTATTTTGGATATAGCAAGCGGTATTAACCGCTTCCGCCCACAAGTAGCTAGGTAGAGAATATGCATTAAGTATAGTCCTAGCCGCCTCTTGTAGGGCACGATTTCTCCTTTCCACCACCCCATTTTGTTGGGGTGTTCTAGGACAAGAAAACTCATGCTTGTACCCTTGCTCTAAACAAAAATGTGAAAATTTAGAATTCTCAAATTCACCACCATGATCACTACGGATCCAGTTGATTTTGAGACTCTTTTCATTTTCAACCCTTTTACTAAATCCTATGATTATTTCTAAGGTATCATCCTTATGTTTCATAAAGTAGACCCAAGTATACCTAGAAAAATCATCTACTATAACTAAACAATATTTGTTACCATTTAAAGAGGGAGTGCTATGGCAATCAAATAAGTCAAGATGCAATAATTCTAACGGTAAAGAGGTACTTGTTAGGGTTTTACCTTTGTGTGATGCCTTTGTTTGTTTTCCTTCTTGGCATGCATCACACATTTTGTTCTTGACATACTTGATCTTTGGTAGCCCTTTGACCAACTCCATCTTGGCTACCTTGGCTATGTTTTTCATGTTGATGTGCCCCAATCTCCTATGCCATAGCCAACTTTCTTCTTCTTTTGCATCAAGACACTTAGTAGAAATGTTAGAAGCATATGAAAGATCAACATAATAAATATTTGACTTCCTATATCCCACTAACATACAATCATTTAATTCCTTGTGCCTAATCATCCATTTAGAGGATTCAAACGAGACATGATAGTTTGCATCACAAAGTTGACTAACACTTAATAAATTAAATTTC
This sequence comes from Wurfbainia villosa, assembly GCA_025175895.1. Taxonomy (NCBI): domain Eukaryota; kingdom Viridiplantae; phylum Streptophyta; class Magnoliopsida; order Zingiberales; family Zingiberaceae; genus Wurfbainia; species Wurfbainia villosa. Next base: position 28,975,219 of record CM045990.1, on the reverse strand, counting down.
ATATTTTCAACTAGTAAGACTTTGTGAATGACAATTTTAGGGGATACCTCAATTGTACCTCTATCTAATATCTTAAGTTTTCCACTATTCCCAAAGGACACCGCTCCCTTCTTCACATACTTAATTGTGGAGAACTTGCTCACATCCCCGGTCATATGTGTTGAGCAACCGCTAACCACAATCCACATATCTTGCTCTCCTACCTAAATCACATGAAAAACACAAGCTTTTGGTACCCAAACATTTGGACCGGTAACATTAAGTAAAAACTTCTTAGGTACCCATGCTTTCTTAACCTTTCCCTTAATGGTTGCTTTCCTATTAATCAATGAAATATAAGCAACTTCTTTTTCTTTTGGCTTATATCCTAAACCGGCCTTGTTGTAAACGACTCTTTGTCGACTAAGGATCATATCAAGACATTTTGAGCCATTTGAAAATTTTTCTAAACATGTTTTTAATTCACTAACCTCATCCTTAAGTTTGTCATTTTCTTCCTTAAGCATGCAAGAATCAACATGTGAAGGTTTTTCATTCCTAATGGCCTTTAGTTCTACCTTCATGCTCTTAACCTTAGATTTAGACTTATCTAGAGCTTCTTTAAGATAGACAATTGATTTATAGAGAAGCTTAACTTTGGGAGAGTTCATTACCTCATCATCACTAGATGACAATTCATCACTTAAGGAGTCTTCTTGGCTTGATGTATCGGAATCATCTCCTAGGGCCATGAGTGCCACATGGCGTGTGATGTGGCAAAGCTCATCATCGGAGGAGGAGTCTTCAACACTTGGTGTGTCCCATGTGGTTTGAGCTACCATAGCCTCCTTCTTCTTCTTCTCCTTCTTGTCCTTCTTTTTCTTTTCTTTTTCCTCCTTCTTCTTTAGCTCCGGGGAATTTGGCTTTATGTGCCCCTTCTTGTTGCAAGCATGGCAAATCACATTGTTATTGAAACTTGAATTACCTCTAAACTTACCTTTTGAAGAATGAGACCCCTTCCTTGCTTCTCTACTCTTGAACTCCTTTGATTTCCTATAGAGCTTCTTGACAAAATTGGCCATCTCACTAGATGAGTCTTCATCACTACTTGAGTTATGCTCCGATTCGGATGATGATGATACTTCTTTTCTTTCCTTCTTCTTCTTTTCCTTCTTTTCAACAAATAGAGATAAACCCTTTTCCTTAGAGGACATGTAACGCCCGCCCTTATCTGTTCTCAGGGCGGCGCTACATTTTCTTTTTTTTTTTTATAACATGACATATAGGGATCATTTCACAATCTACGTACTTAACGTGTTTTCATGGCATAAACCTTCTTTTATACATGCATTACCTATCATATTCGTAATAAGCATGTTAACATCTCTTATCTATTTTTATAACATGCATAACATAAAATATCCATTCATGAGTTCTAGCATATCAAACTTTTATAAGTAACGGAACAGTAACATAACTAAGCAACATTCAACATGGTACTAATAAATCTCAAGTCTTATAAGCGGAAGCAAATGTCTTAAGGTGTTCACTGAGCATATAAATATAAGCAGATAGTAATAGGGTCTTTTTCCACCATGCCACTATCACACACACTTGGCCCCTCCTGCTACTTCCTCTTAGTTCATGTTTCCTTTATCTGCAGTATATGGACAACATAAACTATAAGCATATAGCTTAGTAAGATTCTTGCCTACTCACAAAAGCCACAAACTTCATCAAACAAATAGAAAGCAGGAGCATACTAGCATAAATAGCATAAGTATTTCATAACAACACTATGCATCAACTTACCAACGTAATGAAAACATAAGCATGGCATACAATTTACATAGCATGCTAAACATAATTAAATCTAAGCAGGGCATAAATTAAACCATAAGCATTCATGGCATCATCAACCCTAAACATGCATAAATGACAAAATCATAAGCATTCTTAAACTTGTCATAAGCATTCATAATTTCCTCAATTCTAACATGCATAAAGGTCATAATCATAAGCATTTTTAAACTTAACATAAGCATTCATAATTCCATAAATCATAGACAAGCATCAGGGGCATAATCATAAGCATTCTTAACTTAACATAAGCATTCATAAAAGTCCTTTCTTTTCAAAACATATACATATAGGTACTTTAACATAATCATAACTTGAATGGGGGGCCCCAGGTTAAGTACCACATAATGCGCGTTCCCTAATAGGCTGGGGTAGCGAGCCACCAGACCTACTAGAGCAAGACCTCTTACGTCTTACCAGGGCAAGACCTCTTACGTCTTCTTATGTCCCTATGGATTTGATTAACGACCACCTGACGGGTCGGGTACTTAACCTCTTACAAAGTAAAATACTTAATTCCTTTCTTTCTTGTCATATCATAAAGAATGCTCTTAATCCCCAACATAAACAGGGAAGCATCTCAATCTTGTCTTATCATAAGGAGAGCTCTTAATCCCTACTTGAAAGGGAAGCATCTCCATCTTATCTTATCATAAGGAGAGCTCTTAATCCCTACTTGAAAGGGAAGCATCTCCATCTTAGACATTTCATAGCATACATGCATTCATAACATAAGAGTACCCTAAAGGGGGTCCTAAAGCATAAACATGTTTATCACATAAGCATATTTCATAGGCATATTCATGGCATATTAAATCATAAAACATGTTCATCACATAGGCATATTTCATGGCATATTACATCGTAAACATGTTCATCACATAGGCATATTTCATGGCATATTACATCGTAAACATGTTCATCACATAGGCATATTTCATGGCATATTACATCATAAACATGTTCATCACATAGGCATATTTCATAAACATATTTCTTGGCATATTAAATCATCAACTTGTTCATCACATAGGCATACTTCATGGCATATTAAAAACATAATCATATTCATCACATAGGCATAATTCATGACATATGAAAATCATAAACATATTCATCACATAGGCATAATTCATGGCATATTAAAAACATAAACATATTCATCACATAGGCATAATTCATGTCATATGGAAATCATAAACATATTCATCACATAGGCATACAACATATCCTAATTTCCTAAGGGGTGTTTTCATGCCACCCTAGCCCTACAACCATTGTTGGCCGAAACTTGTAGGGTACCAATTTCTTTATTTTTGTTACATAAACTCCTACATGAAGGCACACAACATAATATAACTTCATAAGGGGTGTTTTCATGAAACCCTAACCCTAAAAACAAATGTTGGCCGAAACATGTAGGGTATAAACTTGGATTTTTGGCACCTAAAAATTCCTACTTGAAGCATACAATCTATGAACATAACCTTAGAATCAAGTTCATGCAACCCTAACCCCAAAAGCCTTGGTTGGCCGAAACATGTAGGGCTATAATCTTGGACTTTTGACACCTAAAAATCCCTACTTGAAGCATACAATCTATGATCATATCCTTAGAATCATTTCCATGCAACCCTAACCCCAAAAGCCTTGGTTGGCCGAAACATGTAGGGCTATAATCTTGGACTTTTGACACCTAAAAATTTCTACTTGAAGCATACAATCTATGATCATATCCTTAGAATCATTTCCATGCAACCCTAACCCCAAAAGCCTTGGTTGGCCGAAACATGTAGGGCTATAATCTTGGACTTTTGACACCTAAAAATTCCTACTTGAAGCATACAATCTATGATCATATCCTTAGAATCATTTCCATGCAACCCTAACCCAAAAGCCTTGGTTGGCCGAAACATATAGGGCTACAAACTTCATACTTCTTTCATGTAACATGTCCTACAAAACTAATATACTGCAGGTGAGGGAATCTTACATCCTTCGCTTGCTTTTAGTTGGTAGATGACCTTATGGAAGCCAAGAACTAGCCTTCTCCTAGCTTGGATGGGGTTCGGCCAAAGGGTGAAAATGGAGAGGGGGAGGGATGGTTTTCGGTGAGGAAGAAGAAGAGAAGAAGAAGTGGCCAAGTGGAACCTTCCCTCTTCTTTATAAAGGGAGGAAGAGAAGTTTCTTTTCTCTTTTCCATGCCTCTTCATTTACCCTCATCACACTTATCTACCATTTCCCCTCTTCCTCTAATGATATAATCCTATTGGGCTTCTGGTTAGTGGGTGCATCTATAGGGCTTGGCTATCTCTAGAGGTTTGGGGTTCAATCCCTAGGCCTTGCATCTCTTTTTGGCTATTTTCTTTTATTTTTGAAAAAGGCCCACCTAAAGCCCATTATCGTAAAGCCAAAAATTCTCGTAAAATTGCTAGAAATTTTACCGGCGTTACATGTTAGTTTGCTCATGTAATTCAAACTCACAAAATAATTCATCAATTTTAATTTGAGAAAGATCCCTAGTTACCTTAATGGCATCAACTATAGAAGTCCATAAAGAATTTCTAGGAAATGCTTGAAGTATGTATCTTACCAAGTCCCGGTTGTCAACTCGCTCACCTATGATGTGAAGTCCATTCACAATCTCCTTGAACCTTCCATGCATTTGGCTTACGGTTTCATGCATCTTCATTTGGAAGGCTTGAAGTTGTCCAATTAGTAGATCCTTTTTGGCCCTCTTTGACTCCTTGAAACCTTCATTTAGCTCAATGAGCTTTTCCCATAACTCCTTGGCAGATTCGAAAGGCCCCACCTTGTTGAGTTGCTCCATGGTAATGCCACATTGAATGGTGAGTACCGCCTTTGCATTTGATTCAAATTTCTTATTTATTTCCCTTGTCCAATCCTTGCTTGGAATAGGATTTCCATGTTCATCCACCGGTTCCTCGAAGCCATCTACAATGCTATGCCAAATTTCAATATTACTCATTAGATAGTACTTCATCCTACCTTTCCAATATGCAAAATGACTCCCATCGAAGAGCGGTGGCTTGGCGGTGCTATATCCCTCTTGAAGAGCCATTGATGCCTTGGTTGATGGTGAGATCTTCCAAGCTAACCTGACTCTGATACCACTTGTTAGGATCTTTGTAACGGCTAGAGGGGGGTGAATAGCGTTCGATCGTTCCTACAAGCAAGTTAGCGGAAGAAATACAAATACGAATATGAATACAAGTAAGAAAATGATGAAAGCAATGATAACACCCGATGTACGTGGTTCGGAGATGATGCTCCTACTCCACGGCAATCCGTAAGGTGGATTAGTCCTAGCCAAGCTTCACTATATTCTCCTTTGGATGAACCAAGGTGGACAAACCTTTCTTACAATGCTCTCCTCTTCTTTACAATGATGGATGATTAAGAACCAGAGAAGAGGAGGTTTTGAATTGCTAAAACACTTGGGAAAGCTTGGTAAGCACGAGGATGTAGTTAGGAATGAGAGCACTAGCTTCACCAAGCTCTCCAAGGCCCCTTTTTATAGAAGAGGGGATGTTTTTCCCATTGGGCCTCGTCGATCGTGATGCTTTCCATCGATCATTGCGCCAACGGCCAACCGAGATCTCTGCAGAGATTCGTAGCCGTAATTTCCAACGGCCAGGTGATCAATCGACTGATCCCTCCATCAGTCGACTGATGGAGCGATTAGTCGAGTGATCGCAGGCCGCAGTCGAGTGCGACTATATTACATTGCGGCTCATTTTGCGTTGATCGCCGATCGCCATCGCTTGGCCGATCGATGGTAACATCATCGATCATCGCCAGCGCAATGATCGATGGTCAGGGTTTCAACCTGACTCAGTCGAGCACCTGACCAGTCGACTGATACATTGTATCAGTCGACTGATACTCATTAAGTGTGAGTAATTCACACTTGATTTTACACCCTAGACCTAGACTCAACCTTCTAGCTCCTCATTAAGCCTTGCGCCTCCAGGATCCCTCCGAGTTCATGACTTGTTCATCCTTTGTGCTTTGCTTCCAAGAACTTCCTTCGGTTTCGTCATGTCTTGGGTTGCCAAATGCTTGGACTTTACGCCGCCAAGACTACAAGCTTGGACTTATGCTGCCAAGATCTTACTTTAGACTTCCTCTGCCAAGGTTCACTTGGACTTTACGCTGCCAAGACTACAAACTTGGTCTTACGCTGCCAAGTCCATCCCTTGGACTTCCTTTGCCAAGATCATACTTGGTCTTCCTTTGCCAAGGTTCACTTGGACTTTACGCTTCCAATACTACAAGCTTGGTCTTATGCTGCCAAGTCCGTCCCTTGGACTTTCTTTGCCAAGATCATACTTGGACTTCTCTTTTACCAAGTCTTCATCCTTGGATTTTCCTATCACTTACACATGTTCGTAATTAGATCACAAAACATTGCCTAACTTAGATGATTATCCAAACATCAAAACATATATAAATGCTTGGAGCATTGTTGCACCAACACGACGCTCCGACGAGAAGGAAACAAGCTGTCTAGAAAACTGGACAGCTTTTGGTGGAGGAGTAGGGGTCGACCAAAGGAAAGGTGGAAGCTCACCTTATTACTGAACCCAAGGGAGATCACCGGAGCTCCTCTGGCAGCAGCTCGATGCCGGGAATGGGAGAAAACGGTAGCAGCTAGTTGCCGGTTGGAGAAGGTGGGCGGCGGCAACAACTTGGCGCCGACTAGAGGGAGGGAGAGCTTGGGCGGCAACTCTAGGTCAAGAGAATTGGATTAGGGCTTAACAAACCCTTAAGCCCTCTTTTATAGAGAACTAATTCTCTTAATGGTTATTGGATCATAACCATAAGGCCCGTTAACCCGCTCCATTAATATAAGTTAAAATAAACCAAACCATGATGGTTTATTTTAAGTTAAAACGAACCGAATCAACTTTGGTTCATTCGTTTAAAATAAACCAAACCCTTTGGTTTATTCTCCTCCATTGGATTAGAACCAAACCATTTTGGTTCATCCATTATGTCTTCATAAGACACGGCTCATCCACGCTTCCATTGCGACTGAAACGATTTCATGCTCGCTTCTTGTTTGGTCCAACCAAACTTAGTTTCTCTCGGTCTGAGAATCTCATTCTCAAGCTCATTTTAAATCCTTCAGATTACGCTCATTGTGCGTGTGACCAAATAGGTTCTCGGTTTATGTTGGCCGTCTATAATTAACCATTAATTATAGAACAATCATGAGTGGCACCTAGTAGTACATCATGATCCCCAATTAACCGAAAAGATCAACGGTTGATCCAGAACTATTTCTGAAACCCTTCAGTAGCTCGAATGAATCGTGCCCCATTCCCTTTCACCCATCTTATACCCACTTGGTTCAGGACATGGTCTATAGTGTCAGTCCCCACTAGGCTGACTACGTCACACCTAGCACAAGTATCATTTCCTCGTCCTACGAATTCTAGTTACTGCACATGTATCGAAGAGTACCTTACTCTAAACATGTAATGCTTTGGCCAAATACTTTAGTAACAATCCGACGAGAGGCCTTGGGTATACATCTCCTCGCAAGGAGTGGTGAATCCTTTATAGGCTATTCAAACACCTTCGATCACTTCGACTTATACCCAATCATCCTGGGTCCACATCTCCTCAGAGATGCTTGCTTAAGATGTCAAAGCATAAGTCTCCATGATCAAGATGACTTGAATACCGCAAGTCAAAGGAACATCACACTTAAGCTGCAGTAAGAACTTCATTGACATATCTATATATGCAGAGAACCATATGAAGTCTTACGGCTGGTCACTCCAATGAACTAGTTACCATAACTAGCATCCACGATTAACTCCGGACATCACAATGCCTCTAGCCAGTGAGAATCAGCTGCTTGGATACACCAAGGAGTATACCTCATGCTAGTCTCGACAGAATTGATGGTGTCCAAATCCATCAATTCATCGACTAGGGATAATTCTGATACATCACAATTACACATGTAGGGACACTCACTAGTGGTGATCCAATCACAAATTCTCTCATGCTGTGAGTCGTATCGCAGACATTCAGTAAATGAGTTTAAGATCCAATCAAATACATGAAACCATGTATACTCAAATAGTGAATCTTCATTTATCATATAAATGGTTCATACATAACGCGATTGTCTTAGGACATCTCTCATATATTACTAACAACAACTATAGGAGAGGTGCTCTTCTTCTTCCTAAGGTGTTGCCGACTCCTACCTCTTCTTCCCTCTACCTTGGTCGGGGCTCAACCGATTCCTCTTCTCCTCTTCTTTTACTCTTGGCCGGTGGCACAAAGGAGCTAGGGATTGTTCCCTTGTTCGGTTCCTTGGTTGGACATCTTGTTCTCCTTTTCTTGGGGCCGGCGGCATCAAGCCTTTGTGGCTTGGTGGTTGGCTCAAGAAAGAAGGGAAGGAAAATTCTTCTTTCTTTTGATTGAAGAAGATCTAGGAAGCTTCAACTTGTGGAGGATCTTCGCTCACACGAAGTCTACAAGGAGGTTAGGACATACGATAGAAGATCAAGAGGTATAAAAGTTTTTACAAGTTTTATTATTGGTATTTGCATGTTCTTATTAATATGAATGTATGTGTTGATTATACATGTCTACATCCATATGTATTTGTATAATCATGGACCCCGAAGATAAACACAAAAACCGGTGATCCGTCTGTCGTCTCTTCCACGGCTAACCGACTAGAAGAGCTTGGTTGCTTGAACAACTAGTTTGTTCAAGCGATCGCTCAAGGCGTTAGCACAACGATGAATTGGTTGAGCTTAGGAAACTCATCCCATCCGGATTAGTTTTCATTAGTGAAAATTTTAATCCGGGGACATGGGAGCCAACGAGCCTCCGAGCACAATGCCATCAAAAGTGGTATCAGAGCCACGGTTTCCGATTTTATGTGTTTTGGATTCGGTTACTTTCATGCACTTATCATATATTGTATATGCCGGATGATAGTAGGATGTGCGTAGGATAACTTTTTTATTTCAGGCATAAGATCTAACTATTATGGCTATATATGTGTGTATGTGATTGCATGTGTGTGTGATTGTATATTATTTGAATCCTCGGGGTTGACGAGGCTAAATTAGTATTTAATTTTTGTAATTAAATATGGCATTGTTTAGCCACTCATTTTAGTTTACTTTCGATCTAGATTATTTGTACACTCCTTCGTGGAGTATAGGATCGATGGATGTAAATTAAAATAGTTTATCTTGGCTCGGATCTCTTTGGTGACTTGCGCATGGGAAAAGGTGGAGCGGACAAGGTGGCGACACGACGGGACGCATATTGGAGAACAATGCCATAATAGTTGGAAAAATTCTGATTTTTTCCATATTTATTGCTGATTTGTTTTATATGCATGTTGTGTGTGCTTGAAAATTCCTCACTGTCAATTTACTAAGTGGGAGAGGGACATTTTAATTAATTCCCGCGGCCTCCATTACAATTTGACGTGTGATGCAACAAACTTGCGCATCGGCTCTGAGTGCCTTCCTCCCCATCGGATGAGTTTGTTTACGGATCACTAGGTCAAATAATGGTTATAGGAAATTATTTAGGAGCGTGTGTACTTCCCCAGAGGTAAGGCACATAATCCGAGATAATTCCCTTAGTATCGTGTAATGGTGCACACTTAGATGCAAATAAAAAGTATCCTCCCTATCGGAGTCACTGCTTTTATTTGTAGGGCCAAAGAGGAACCAACTATTAATTTTATTTGTCAAAAAGTAAGGTTGACAAGATAATAAAATTAATGGCTAAAACCTCCTCTTACAAATATAGAATTCATATACGTCCCCACTATCATGGCATGCGATATTCTCGGTGTTGGTTGATTTCAAAATTTTATTGTTTGAGGAATCAATAATATTTGAAATCTAATATTTTGATCATTGTGATTCTTAGGTTTTTCAAATGGCTTTTAACCCACTTGTTGTGATATTAAAAGAAAATAAACTTACTGGAGCAAATTATATCGATTGGAAAAGAAATTTAGATATTATCTTAACTACAAAGGAGTACAAATTTGTACTCTTCGAGGTCTGTCCTCCTAAGCCCACCGATGACTTGGATGAAAAGGAGAAAGAAAGTTATAAGAAATGGATCGAGGCAGATGAGATGGCGCGGTGTTATATTTTGGCATCTATGTCAAATGTGCTGCAACATCAGCTTCAGGCCATGGCCACGACTTATGACATGATGTTCAATCTCAAGGAACTTTTCAGACATCAGAGTAGGGCGGCCAGATAGGAGGCTATGAGGAACTTGATGACGACCACCATTATCGAGGGAACACCCGGCAGGGACCATGTTCTCAAGATGATGGCTCATCTAAATGAGATAGAAGTCCTCGGAGCTGAGATCGATGAGGAAACCCAGGTCGATATCATTCTCCAGTCTCTGCCTAGGATTTTTGAGCAGTTCCGCCTCAACTACAACATGAACAAGAGGTTGTATTCATTGGCGGAGCTTCTGACAGAACTCTAGGCGGCAGAGGGGCTTTTTCGTCAAAGCACTCAAGCCATCGTTGCTCAGAAGGTTTCTTCTTCTAAACCAAAAGGTAAGAAGAAGAAGAAGCAAGGTGGAGCAAAGAAAGTGGCAGTAGGACCTCAGGCAAGAGTGAAGAAGTCGAAAGGCAAGTGCTTCACTTGCAAGCAGACTGGACATTAGAAGGCGGACTGTCCTCGCCAAAAGAACAAAGGTATATCTTCTTGTTTAGTTGTTGAAACATGTTTAACGGTGTTATCTACGATTACACGGTGTAGATCACGAGAGCCACTGATCATGTCTGCAATACTTTGCAGGGGTTCCAGGAAACCCGACGACTAGCTGAGGGAGAGATTACCGTCTTCATAGGCAATGCTTCAAAGGTGGCGGCTATTACAGTGGGAGACATTTATTTATCTTTTGATAGGAATAAAGTTTTGGTTTTGAAAAATTGTCTTTATGTACCTACTTTTAGAAAGAATCTAATTTCATTTTCTAAATTGTTTCTGGATGGATATTCTGTTTCTTTTAATGACAAAGTTGTTATAAAAAGGAATAGGGAGATTATCTGTTCTGGTACATTGGTTGGCAATTTGTATACTCTTGAACCGAAAACTCCCACGATGCATATAGAAGTGAATAACTCATCTTCTAAGTCTAATAAGAGAAAAGAACCTTCGAAAATGAACCAGACATATCTTTGGCACCTAAGACTTGGTCATATTAACCTGAGTAGAATTCAAAGGTTGATAGCTGATGGACCCTTGGGTTTATTAGTGGCGGAAGATCTCCCAACCTGTGAGTCTTGCTTGGAAGGTAAGATGACCAAGAGGCCTTTTAAGGCTAAGGGGTATAGAGCCAAAGATGTATTGAAATTGGTTCATTCTGATTTGTGCGGTCCTATGTCTATCCAGGCTAGAGGTGGCTTTGAATACTTTGTCTCTTTTATAAATGATTATTCAAGGTATGGATACATTTACTTGATGCGCCGCAAGTCTGAATGCTTTGACAGGTTCAAAGAATTCAAGGCTGATGTGGAGAACCGTCAAGGTAAAAGTATCAAGACACTACGATCTGATCGTGGTGGCGAGTACCTCTTGGGAGAGTTTAGGAGTTACTTATCAGAGGCTGGGATTCAATCCCAATTGTCCGCACTTGGCACACCCTAGCAGAATGGTGTGGCGGAGAGAAGGAATAAGACTCTTATGGAGATGGTCAGATCGATGATGAGTTATTCTGAGTTACCTGATTCGTTCTGGGGGTTTGCTCTAGAAACGACAGCACACATTCTGAACTTGGTTCCATCTAAGTCAGTACCCTCTACTCCCACAGAATTGTGGACTGGGCGAAAGCCTAGTCTAAGACATATTTGAATTTGGGGTAGTCCAGTACATGTGCTGAAGGGAGATGCTGGTAAGTTAGAATCTCGTACAGAAGTACGCTTGTTTGTAGGCTACCCTAACGGAATGAAGGGTGGTGTGTTCTATAGTCCTAGAGATCAGAAGGTGATCATGAGTACGAATGCCAGATTTCTAGAGGAGTACTATGTGATGAACCACAAACCCACGAGTAGGATTGTTCTTGAGGAGTTGACAGGGGAAGTCCCGACTTCAGTACCACCGGTACAAGAGGAAATACCACAAGTCACTGCACCGCGTGTCACAGAGCATACACAGGAGGCACCTCGTCGTAGTGGGAGGGTTGTTAGATAACCCGAGAGATTTATGTTCTTGGGAGAGTCTTCGGACTTAGTCCCTGGTAAACATGAACCTGATCCCTGGACATATGACGAGGCACTCCAAGATAGAGATGTGGTATCTTGGCAAAGAGCGATGAATTCAGAGATAGAATCTATGGATTCTAATCATGTCTGGGAGCTAGTAGAACCACCCGATGGTGTGAAAGCCATTGGATGCAAGTGAATCTACAAGAGAAAGAGAGGAGTAGATGGGAAGGTTGAGACCTTCAAAGCTAGGCTTGTTGTGAAAGGGTATACTCAGAAAGAGGGTATCGATTATGAGGAGACCTTTTCACCGGTAGCTATGCTTAAGTCTATCCGAATTCTCTTATCTATTGCTGCTCATGAGGATTATGAGATTTGGCAGATGGATGTCAAAACAACTTTCCTTAATGGAAGTCTTGAGGAAAACATCTATATGAAGCAACCAAAGGGATTCATTGCAAAGGGCAAAGAGCATCTTGTGTGTAAGCTTAATCGGTCCATTTATGGATTGAAGCAAGCTTCTAGATCTTGGAACATCCACTTTGATGAGGTAATCTAGTCATATAGATTTATTCAAAGTCCAGATGAGCCTTGTATATACAAGAGATGTGATGGAAACGTAGTGGTATTTCTTGTACTATACGTAGATGACATTTTGTTAGTTGGCAACAATATCAGAGTGTTATCAGACGTAAGGGTATGGTTGTCCAAACAGTTTGATATGAAGGACTTGGGAGAAGTGAGACACATCCTTGGGATCAAGGTAATAAGGGATCGCAAGAAAAGGATGTTGTGCTTATCTCAAGCTTCATACATTGACACTATCCTTGCTCATTTTAGCATGCAGAACTCCAAGAAAGGTTTTCTACCTTTTAGGCATGGAGTACCTTTATCTAAAGAGATGTGTCCCAAAACATCAAAGGAGATAGAGGACATGAAGGCGGTTCCTTATGCTTCGGCAGTAGGAAGCCTCATGTATGTTATGCTATGTATGAGACCAGATATCTGCTTTGTTGTGGGCATGGTTAGCAGATATCAGAGTAATCCTGGACAGGGACATTGGACTGCGGTAAAGCATATATTGAAGTACCTGAGAAGGACTAGGGATTATATGTTGGTTTACCGGGAAGATCAATTAGTCCCTGTGGGTTACACGGATTCTGATTTCCAATCAGATAGGGACAACAGTAAGTCTACCTCGGGGTTTGTGTTTACTTTTGGAGGTGGAGCCATAGTATGGAGGAGTGTCAAGCAGAAATGCGTGGTGGACTCTACCATGGAAGCTGAGTATGTGACAGCCTTTGAGGCAGCCAAGGAAGCTGTATGGCTCAGGAACTTCTTGATGGACTTGGATGTGATTCCTGGTTTGCCCAGAACTATCACAATTTATTGTGATAACAGTGGTGCAGTTGCAAACTTGATATAACCACGAGCCCATAAGGCGAGTAAACACATAGAGCGCAAGTACCACCTGATACGAGAGATCGTAAAGCGAGGAGAAGTTGTTGTCGCCTAGATTGCATCAAAGGATGACCTGGTAGACCCTTTCACTAAGGCCCTACTAGCGAGAGCTTTGATAGGCATGTGGAGGCAAGGGGAATCAGATGTATGACAGTATGAGTACAGCATAGTCTTTTAGTATAAGTGGGAGATTGTTGGAATGTATACTGAAAGCCTAGCTTTTTTGTATGAACATTTTTATTTTGAAATAAGAATCACATGATCATTGTTTGAACTTTATATTTATTATATGTGTGCATATTGTCCAATACTTTACATTGTAGATAACATGGTGCTTGGTGTGGCACAGAAGATCATGTTATCAGTCCCTTATAGAATATAAGTAGAGGCTCACAACCAAGATGGTTTTGGACAAACCATTGGCATGGTTGTAGTGTAGCTTGGTATTGTTTTGTCTTGAACATAGAGTTACACTAGTACACTTAGGTGTATTGAGCAGGACTGACATAGAGGTGATTCAATTTATTGCTGACTACATAATTGAATCGGACCTCGGATATTATGTTGTACATGCTCTTAATCCCGATATAATAACGGGCACATGTACTTAGTATTTATTTCTTTGATTTACCAAAGGGTGAGATTTATATGGATTAAATCAATATGCCCGGTAAGTTGGGAAATGATATTATTTACATGGTGTGTCATTGATTATAGGAGGAAACCGTGTCCTATATATTAGGTTGATGATGTCCCCTTGAGGAGCTCATAAGGTTCATCATGTAAACCCTGCAGGTTGACTTAGTCAACAAGATGATAAGGTTGAGTGGTACTACTCGAGGAGTTAGATGTTAATTGATTGATGGTCAGTAAATCAATTAATTGACGGACATTCGATATCTTAAACACGGGGAGATGGATGTACAAATAATGTATGGAGCCCATATTAATTTATGGGGTTGGTGAGGTAATTCAATGATGATCCTCTAGTGGAATGGAACATCATTGATGGATCAAGTATGTGTGGTTCCGACCCATCGAGTGACCAAGATCCAACTCCTCCTCATGGTCCCTATCGTAGCCTAATATAAACCTCATGAAGCCTAGATCCAATGATGGAAAACAAATCCCTAGATCCGACGGTGGAGATTAAATCTCTAGATCCGGCGGTTGAGATTAAATCTATAGATCCGACGGTTGAGATTAAATCCCTAGATCCGACAGTGGAGATTAAATCTCTAGATCCGATGGTTGAGATTAAATCTCTAGATCCAACGGTTGAGATTAAATCCCTAGATCCGACGATGGAGATTAAATCTCTAGATCCGACGGCTGAGACTAAATCTCTAGATCCGACGGTTGAGATTAAATCCCTAGAACCGACGGTGGAGATTAAAACAAGGCTTAAGGCCAACTCTATATAAGGAGGCTTAAGGTGGGCGGCAAGCCAAGTAGTTGGATGTTTTTGGAGATTAGGGTTTTGCCTTTCATTGGCTTGGGCGGCAAGAAACCCTAGGGAGATTAGGGTTTGGTTCCTTGGTTGGGCGGCTAGGGTTTGGAAGCTAAGGTGGGCAGTAACTATAGGAGAGGTTCTCTTCTTCTTCCTAAGGTGTGGCCGGCTCGTACCTCTTCTTCCCTCTACCTTGGTCGGGGCTCAACCGATTCCTCTTCTCCTCTTCTTTTCCTCTTGGCCGGCGGCACAAAGGAGCTAGGGATTGTTCCCTTGTTCGGTTCCTTGGTTGGCCATCTTGTTCTCCTTTTCTTGGGGCCGGCGGCATCAAGCCTTTGTGGCTTGGTGGTTGGCTCAAGCAAGAAGGGAAGGAGAATTCTTCTTTCTTTTGATTGAAGAAGATCTAGGAAGCTTCAACTTCTGGAGGATCTTCACCCACACGAAATCTACAAGGAGGTTAGGACATACGGTAGAAGATCGAGAGGTATAAAAGTTTTTACAAGTTTTATTATTGATCTTTGCATGTTTTTATTAATATGAATGTATGTGTTGATTATACATGTCTACATTCATATGTATTTGTGTAATCATGGACCCCGAAGATAAACACAAAAACCGGCGATCCGTCCGTCGTCTCTTCTGCGGCTAACCGACTAGAAGAGCTTGGTTGCTTGAACAACTAGTTTGTTCAAGCGATCGCTCAAGTCGTTAGCACGACGATGAATTGGTTGAGCTTAGGAAACACATCCCATCCGGATTAGTTTTCATTAGTTAAAATTTTAATCCGGGGACATGGGAGCCAACGAGCCTCCGAGCACAATGCCATCATAAATTGAATCACCTCTAAGTTGGTCCTATCTCAATATACACAAAGTGTACTAGTGTAATTCTATGGTCAAGACAAACCAATACCAAATTACACTACAACCATACAAATGGTTTGTCCAAAACCATCTCGATTATGATCCTCTACTTATACTCTACAAGGAACTGATAACATGATATTCCGTGTGACACCACACACCATGTTATCTACAATGTATAGTATCAGACAATATGCATAACCATAAATATGCAAACAATGATCATGTGATTCTTATTTCAAAAATAAAGATGTTCATACAAAAGATAGACTTTTCAGTATACATCCCAACAACCTTTTTTCCAGTTGCGATGTTTAAGTCCATTCGGATCATGCTTGTTATTGTGGCGTACCACGATGAGATCTGACAGATGGATGTCAAAACTGCATTTTTGAATGGAAACTTGCTCGAGGATGTGTACATGACACAACCTGAGGGTTTTGTAGATCCACAGTATACTGGCAAAGTATGCAAGCTGCACAAGTCCATTTATGGCCTAAAACAAGCTTCTCGGAGTTGGAATCTTCGATTCGATGATGTGATCAAACAGTTTGATTTCATCAAGAATGAAGATGAACCCTGTGTCTACAAGAGGGTTAATGGAAACAAGTTATCTTCCTTGTATTGTATGTGGATGACATACTACTCATTGGGAATGACATCCCTTTGCTACAGTCTGTGAAGTCTTGGCTGGGGAATTATTTCTCAATGAAGGACTTAGGTGAAGCAGCCTATATTCTAGGCATCAAGATCTATATAGATAGATCTAAGAGATTGCTTGGCATAAGTCAGAGTACATATATTGACATGGTATTACTACGGTTTGCCATGTAGAATTCCAAGAAGGGGTTTCTGCCGATGTCACATGGTGTGAGTATTTCGAAGACTCAAAGTCCCTCTTCTAAAGAGGAGAGAGGCCGCATGGATAAGATCCCTTATGCATCTGCCATAGGATCTATCATGTGCACCATGCTATGTACATGTCCTGATGTCTCGTATGCTTTAAGCATGACGAGCAGATACCAGTCAGATCCAGGTGAGCATAACTAGATAGCAATCAAGAACATTCTTAAGTACTTAAAAAGGACTAAAGAATATTTCTTGATATTTGGAGGCGATAGGGAACTAGCTATAAAGGGTTACAGTGATGTCAGCTTCCAAACTGACCAGGATGATTATGTTGGTGCAATCGGCCCAGGTCACGATTGACCAGGACTCGAGCTTGTCTCGAGAGATGTTTTGATGTTCGACAAAAATATATGACAATGTGATTGTCATGGGAAAGTCCAAGTCATGGGTACTTGGCATGGAAAGTCCAAATTTTGAGTACTTGGCATGTAAAGTCCAAGCATGGGTCTTGGCAAGGAAAAGTCCAAGCATGGGTCTTGGCATGGAAAGTCCAACATGGGTTGGCAAGGGAAAGTCTAAGCTTGAGCCTTGGCATTTGAGAAGTCCAAGGGGTTTGATATTGGCGGCATAAAGTCCAAGCGGGAGTCTTGGCAGCATAAGCCCAATGGTTGGCGGCGTAAAGTCCAAGCGGAGTCTTAGCGGTGTAAGTCCAATGTGCCTTGGCGGTGTAGACACCATTAGCATGACATAGCCGATGGAAGCACCTAAAGGCTAGCACGATGGATGAACAAGTCATGGATGACTTGGAGGGATCCGAGAGGCGTGAGGCTGATGAAGGTGGCTAGAAGGCTTAGGTCTAGGCTAAGGGTGGTCTAGCAAGTATGGGGGAACCATACTTGGGCTAAAACCTCATGTTTGAGGTGTGTCAGTCGACTGGTTCCATATGGCAGTCGACTGGTGAGAGTCAACTAGGGTTTGACTGCGGGATGTGTCGATAGATTGCGAGCTTAGCGATCGGCGATTGGATGGCGATTGGCGGTGTGTGATCGATCGGGTGCTCGAGTTTTGGAGCACAGAATGGAGTCTCACTCAACCGCTGCGGTCAGCAGTCAAGTGATGGCTTGACCAGTCGACTGATGGTGATAATCAGTCGACTGATGATGGATTCGTTGGATCTTTCCAGCGTGGATCTAGCTGTTGTCTCACGACAACAGTGGCATCCGTCGACTAATGGTCCCGAGCAGTCGATTGATCGGCTTTTTCCAGCACAGGTTGAAGCTTTAAATGGAGATCATGAAAGAAGAAAAAGCCAACATTTCTTGAGCATCCTTGGGGCGATTCTGCAAATCAAGGTCTCCAAGTTCATTTCAACCAAGCAAGTGATCAAGCATTCAAAGAGCAATTGTAAAGTGGTTTTCTTTACTTGTATTGTATTTCATTATTGTAATTACTTGTATCCATTTAGTTTATTATTGTAAACTATTGTACGAGGTTTCTCCGCCTCCGGATTGTTCCAAGGAGTATTTATTAGTGGTTGTGTGTGCATCACTAGAGCTCGTTGAGCTCAACCGTGGAGTAGGAATCTTGAGGTTCTGAACCACGTTAAATACTTGTGTGTTTGTATATTCGTTATTGCTTTATTATTATTATTCCACTGCGAACTAATGAAAATTGTAGATGAACACACGAACATATTCCATCGACGCATAGCACGACGCTATTCACCCCCCCCCCTCTAGCATTCCAACGATCTCCTACAAGTGGTATCAGAGCGAGGCCGCTCTTTAAGGTTTAACAACTAAGGGAGCACGCTAGAGGGTAAATATGGAAGTTCAAGAGCAACTAGGATGGGATATCAACACACCTATCCCTTATACCTTCTATGGACAAGAAGGGTTTAGATAATGGAAGGCAAGGATCGAAGACTTCCTAATGATGAGGGACTTCGAAGAATGGTCCATCTTGATGGAGGGATATAGCTATCCAATAGGGCCAAAGGGAGGGTTCCTCAAGAGAAAGAGATGGACCGAAGAGCAAGTCCAAGCCTTTGAGAAAAATGGTAAGGTAATGAAGTTTTTAATTGATTTAATACCTAACAATATCTTGTGTATGTTAGGTAATTATATAGATGCCAAGGAGCTATGAAGTCAAGTGGCAAAGCTCCATGAAAGTCCATCACCGGTCCAAGAGGAAGGGACCGAAGAGGCAAAAGCATCATCATCACAAGGAAGTGAGGACTTGGAGGTTGAGAGACCATCAACATCCAAGGAGGAAGAGGAAGTAGAATTGGAGGAGACCTCCACCTCTAGGATTGAGAGGGAGGAGATTAGATCACCGGAGCAACATCAACAAGAAACTTCAACATCCGATCAAGATGAAGAAGCTCAAAATCCAATTCCGGCCTCCATTGATTTAGGTAACTCAAACACCTCTATTCAAAATAAAAATAACATTATGTGTTTTGAGTGTAGGGAATTTGGGCATTATAAGAGTAAGTACCCAAAGAAAGTCAAGAAGACTCTACCGGCTCCAAAGGTCAAAGATGTCGGTGCCCAAAGTCAAAAGAGCAAGGAGCATATCATATGCTTCAAGTGCAATTCAAAAGGGCATTACTGGAATCAATGTCCAAAGGGAGAGAAAAAGAGAGCATCATAAGTAGGGGGAGCCTCCAAGGCAGACCCTAAGGTATATCTAAATAATGCTCTTTCTTTCAATCATAGGAAAAAGCATGCTAGAACTAATTTTAGTAATCTTGCTATTTATCAAAAAGAGCTTGCAAGAAATAGTGAATTTTGTTTAGGAGCTAAAAATGTCTATTTTTCAAAGAAGGAAAAATTTGGGACTAATGTCCCTAGTGTAGGGGATCGGTACGGCCGGCTAGAGGGGGGTGAATAGCCCTCTTCCAATGGATGTTGGAATTCTCGCGTTCATTTGCTCGTCTACACAATCGTTAGCGCAAGCGGAAGCATAAACAATAAAGACAAAGCAATAAATGAAAATACAAACGCTAACAATAAGATGTAATGTGGTTCACGGCTACGCCGCTAATCCACGATCCCGATTCGTCCGAGGTGAATCACTCCTCCAAAGCCAATCAATATTGGTCTAACCTTTGCACCAAGCTAGGTGGAGGTAACCTTTACAATCAAGATCACTCTTCTTACAAATAGAATGAAGTAAAAACAAGTAAGAAGAGTTTAGAGCTTGTGGGGCACTAGGAAGATCACTTAGAGCATAAGCATTAACCTCTCAAAGGCTCACACCCTCTCTTTTTATAGAGAGGGCTAATTTCTTTCCGTTGGCCGCCACCCGGTCATTTTGCCGCCCTTGGCGATCATTGCGTCACTACTAGCGGACCTCCGAACATGTCGGATCCGATCGTTGTAGTCAGCGGAACTCTTGGCGATTCGGTGATGGACCTCATCGGTCATTGCTCCATCGTAATCGGCCCGATCGGCTCTGAGCGATTATGGCAAAACCCTATTGACCCGGTCATTGCTGCGCCTTGATGGTCATTGGTGTCTTCTTGATCGGCCCGCGTATAGCGATTATACGATCGAACTCCATTCGACTCGGAAGCGATCGGCCCGCCATGACATGCGATCGGCGGTGTCGAAAAACCCATCCGACACTTGGCCAAATGGCCAAGTTTCACCTAAGAGCTACCCCTCCCCGGGTTACAATCGCTCACTCTTATTTCTCGGAGTCCCTCGCCTTCGAAGTTCTCTTCGTTCTCGGCTACGTCCCTCTGCAGCATCAGGCGCACGACTCTGCAATGCTCCTTCGCGTCTCTTGCCTCGAAGTCTACTTCCTCCGGCTTCACTCCAAGCTTCTCGTCCGGTCCTCGGATACTCAAGCCCGCCGCGGCTAGCGAAGCTATCCTTCATGAGCTCAAGGCACGAGTCACGAGATGTGAAACTCGCCACGGCTCCATGTGCGAATTACTAAGTCCTGCACGACTTCAATGCACATATCAAATCAACATAACACACTAACTTAAACCCTTTGCCACACTATCAAAACCATATTACGGCAAGAGATTGCCCTAACAATCTCCCCCTTTTTGATGTGTGGCAATCCGTTTAAGTTAGGTAAAAACATTTGATATAAATTTAAAAGGAAAGAAAGCATGTAAACATAAACATGATATAGCAACATGCAACTCCCCCTTAATCCATAAAACTCCCCCTTAATTTCTCCCCCTATCATAATTAACTTAAACATAATTATTTCTCCCCCTTTGACACCATCAAAAATATTAATACTAAGTTATAAATTCATGGCATCAAGTATAAAGAGAAACATATATTAAAATCAGTCAAAACCTGATAAAATCAGGTTATCAGACTATTCATTCCATCATCGATGCTATCGTATGGCAATGAGCACAAAGGAATCTGAATTTCTGATTTTCTGGATGAATTTCAAAAATGCATTATTAATTCCAGAAAATTTGAAAAATCATGAAATTTGGGGAATACATTTCTTTTAAGTATATCTATCAGTGAAAAATATGTTTTCATGAAAAATCATTATATTTTCTGAGATTTTCCAAAATTCTAAAGGCTTTAAAAACTACTAGGTTTTTTATCATAAGAGTATCCATTTTAACACCTAGTCTTGCATCCAATTGTTTCAAAACATGAATACATGTATTTTAAAGTAAGAAATGGTTTTGAAAGCATATGAAATATCCAACCATGATCTTTGGGCAATATGTCTATGAATTAAACATAAGTCTTCCCCATGATTGGTCTATTATTGCTATTTTGATACTTTAAATGACCATCTAAATGCCATAGGCATTAGTGGACATTTGTATCATCCTAACATCTCACTCATGCTAAGTTTTCAATCAAGGTAGCCTATGGTGAGTGTGAGATGTATCCTAGGGGGTATTTGTGTATACTTAACCAATATATTCATGCAATTCTATCAAGGTTAAGTATCAAACTAATAATCCTCATGATCATAAAGGCATATATGGATGAATTCTACACTATGATCATGAAACTCATGTATTCATCAAATAATAGTCATGCCTTAGGTATTATAAGATGATAATAAACAAAGTATCACCTAAACCATGATTCAACCCTATTTCTCATGATTACGTGCCAAATATTAAAATCATAAATCATGATTTCAAACATACATAGCAATTACGTTAATTATCATGATTTAAGCATTATTATCTATTTATGGGCACATTATCATCACCCAACACTATTCTAAAAATGTTGTCCCGCCATCCTAAGTCAACCAAAATATGATATAGGTCAATTGCATATGGTTGACTACCCTAGGGTTATCCTAACCCTTAAGGATGGATTTTGGAACTCAAAATAAGTTCTTTCCTATTGGGTTCACTAAGTATTCCTTGGGGATCCATTTCCTAGCTATTACTTTCTTCTTATCTTGTCCCCTAGCTATTAGGCATTTGTAGGCCTTTTCATTTTTCTTTTCCTTGTAGCCTAGGCCCTTTTTGTTGAAACTAGCTCTTTGGCTCCCTAAGATCATGTTCAATGTGTTGGAGCCAATTGTGAATTTTTCTAGGGCTTTTGTTAAATAATCTACCTTTTCCCTTAAGGCCCTATTTTCATTTATACATGCATCACTAACATCTAATGGCACATAAAGGTCATGTGAGCATGCATCATTTAAACTAGAAGAAATATTATCATTTAAGCATGCATTTTCTAGCTTATTTTCTAAATCCTTAATTTGATCTAGCATGCTTTTGTTCTTCTTCTTAGCTCTAAATAAATCCCTAGTTAAGCTAGAAACTATGGAAACTATTTTCTCAGGAGAAGCTTGCGTTACCATAGTTTCCATGTCCTCTTCTTCTTCGGATGATGAGGATGTAGAAGCTCCCCCTTCATTTGAGCTCTCCCCACTTGAGCTTGATCCTTCATTTTCGGATGAAGAGCAATCCAAGTCATCAAAGGCCATCAAGGCCAAATTGGTGACAAAGGCATTCTCCTCATCCGATGATGATGAGGAGGATGAGGATGGATCATCCCAAGTCCTTGCCTTGAGAGCTTTAGCCTTTCCCTTTTCCTTTGTCTTCTTCTCCTCTTCCTTCTTTTTCTTGCTCCCCTTTTTCTTCTTCTTTTCTTCTTTCTTTTTCCTCTCTTCCTTGCTCTTGTTTAAGAGAGGACAATTGTCCCGTATGTGCCCCTCTCCTTGGCAATTGTAGCATATGACCTTCCCCCTTGGTCTTCTATTCCTATCATGAGATTTATCAAATCTAAAATTCTTAAATGCACGCCTTACCTTCCTTACCATGTAGGCTTCTTCCGTGCTATCCATGGAGGAGGTGGAGGCTTCATCATCGGAGGAGGAGGGGATTTCCATCTTCTTCTTCCCCTTGTTCGCTATCAAAGCTACTCCTCTTGAGGGTTGAATTCTAGGCTCTTCTTGTATTCCTTCAAGCCTAGTTTCGTGGAGCTCCATTGTTGAGAAAAATTCCTCCAAGGTACTTACTTCCAAGTTCTTGGAGATGTAAAACGAATCCACCATAGAGCTCCATCTTGAGGACCGGGGAAAGGCATCTATGGCCTTCATTACCATATCCCGGTTGGAGAGCTTTTCTCCTACACTTGTTAGCCCAATTAATATTTCTTTAAATCTAGAATGCAAAGAAGTTACCTTTTCTCCCTTTTCTAATTTAATGTTGGATAGTTGGGAGCGGAGAAGATCTCTCCTTGCTAGCTTTGCCTCGGATGTGCCTTCATGAAGCTCAATTAGCTTCTCCCACATCTCCTTGGCACTTAGACATTCTCCTATTCGGTTGATTTCTTGTTGGGGGAGCACATTGAAGAGATGATGCTTGGCTTTTGAATTTGCAAGGTGCTCTTCCCTTTGCCTTTTGGTCCACCTAGAATTCTCTATTGGCTTCCCCTCTTCATCCCTAGGCAAAACGAAACCGGATTCCATTGTAATCATAATGTCAAAATCCGTTTCGAAAAATACCTCCATTCGCTTCTTCCACCAAGCGAATTCTTCTTCAAACTTCGGAGGATGGATGTTGGAGCCGGCCATTTTGAAGGTTGCTTGTTGTGGCGGTTAGTCCTTAACAAGCTTTCCTCGGCTCTGATACCACTTGTAGGGGATCGGTACGGCCGGCTAGAGGGGGGTGAATAGCCCTCTTCCAATGGATGTTGGAATTCTCGCGTTCGTTTGCTCGTCTACACAATCGTTAGCGCAAGCGGAAGCATAAACAATAAAGACAAAGCAATAAATGAAAATACAAACGCTAACAATAAGATGTAACGTGGTTCACGGCTACGCCGCTAATCCACGATCCCGATTCGTCCGAGGTGAATCACTCCTCCAAAGCCAATCAATATTGGTCTCTCCTTTGCACCAAGATAGGTGGAGGTAACCTTTATAATCAAGATCACTCTTCTTACAAATAGAATGAAGTAAAAACAAGTAAGAAGAGTTTAGAGCTTGTGGGGCACAAGGAAGATCACTTAGAGTATAAGCATTAGCCTCTCAAAGGCTCACACCCTCTCTTTTTATAGAGAGGGCTAATTTCTTCCCGTTGGCCGCCACGATCAGCCCTTGGCGCGATCATTACTACTCTAGCGGCCTCGAACACGCGATCCGGATCCCGAGTCCAACGTAGTCAGCGGAACTCTTGGCGATCGATGGACTCTCGATCACGATCGCCTCGTAGTCGACGCGCCGATCGGCTATGAACGATTACGTGGCTAAACCCTATTGACTACCGAGCGCTTCAGGATCGGTCTTGGCCCGATCGCTACATATGCCGATCATGCTACCACATTCCAGTCAGTCGTATACCAGTCGAACTCCATTCGACTCAGAGCAGTCGACTGCCATGACATGGCAGTCGACTGGTGTCGGGAAAACCCATCCGACACTTGGCCAAATGGCCAAGTTTCACCTAAGAGCTACCCTTCCCCGGGTTACAATCGCTCACTCTCATTTCTCGGAGTCCCTCGCCTTCGAAGTTCTCTTCGTTCTCGGCCACGTCCCTCGGCAGCATCAGGCGCATGGCTCTGCAATGCTCCTTCGCGTCTCTTGCCTCGAAGTCTACTTCCTCCGGCTTCACTCCAAGCTTCTCGTCCGGCGGTCCCTCGGATGCTCCAAGCGCACGGCTTCCGCAAAGCTATCCTTCACCGACTCAAGGCACGAGTCATGAGATGTGAAACTCGCCACGGCTCCATGTGCGAATTACTAAGTCCTGCACGACTTCAACGCACATATCAAATCAACATAACACACTAACTTAAACCCTTTGCCACACTATCAAAACCATATTACGGCAAGAGATTACCCTAACACCTAGAAAAGTTTTACCTAGGGAGTCTATTAGGAAAATAGGAGAACACCTAGGTCTTAATCCCAAATGGACTAGGCATATGCCTAGGAAGAACAATGCCCATGGATTAAACCAAAATTCTAAAATTGGGCAATTAGAGATTGAGAACCAAGTCTTGAGGTCAAGTCTTGAGAAACTTGAGAAGACCCTCAAGAAGATGCAAAATAAATTTCAAGGATCAAATAGTCAGAGTCAAGAGTTTAGGACTCAGTCAACACCTAGGGCCAAAGAGAGAAAAGTCAACCAAGGGCAAGAAGGGTTTGGATCACAAACCAAAGCCTAAGGTGGCTTATCATAGTGTTCCATTAGATTATGGAACACAAACTAGGTCTAGGAGGACCAAGGTCAATAGGGAAGTCATCCTTAGAATTGACTAAGGTATGTGCCTAGTAGCTACGGTTTCAAGGAAACCTAGGGTGGCCACTAAAAAGGTTGCAAGGGGAGTTACCCCTAGAGTCAACTTAGGTAAGACCCAAATGACCAAGGCTAAAAAGCCTACGAGGGTCATTAGGAAGGTATCTAGGGAGGTTATCCCTAAGGAATACCTAGTTAACCCTGTAGGATATTTGAGACCACTAGAGGGGGGTGAATAGCGTCGCGCTTGTTTGATGATGGAATTCGTTCGCGTTCGTCTCTACAAAACTCATTATGCGCAGTGGAATAATAATAGCAATAACGAAAAGCAAGACAAGCACGCAAACACAATTGTTTAACGTGGTTCGGAACCTTAAGGTTCCTACTCCACTGATCGAGCTCTACGAGCTCTAGTGATGCACACGCAACCACTAATAAAAACTCCTTCTTGGAACAATCCGGAGGCGGAGAAACCTCGTACAATATGATTACAAAAATAATCAAAATGCTACAAGCAAATACAATGAAATACAAAGCAATACAAGTAAAGGAAACACTTTACAAATGCTCTTGAATGCTTGATCGCTTGGTTGCTTGATATCAACTTGGAGACCCTGATTTGCAGCAGTAAATCGCCCCAAAAGCCCTCAAGAAACCATTACATTTTCCTCCATCACGAACTCTTTATAAAGCTTCAACCTGTGCTGGAAAAAGTTGATCAGTCGACTAATGCCACTGTTGTCGTGAGACAACGGCTTGATCCACATTGGATAAGTCCAACGGATCCATCATTAGTCGACTAATGATACCCATCAGTCGACTGATGGAGCCTCACTCGACCAGTCGAGTCTCGACTCCATTCTGTGCCCGATTTCACTAGCACCAGTTGACTGATCACAAGATCAGTCGACTGCTCAGCCCATCAGTCGACTGCCAACCTATGGCAGTCGACTGCTAGAGCAATTCTCACAGTAAAACCCTAGTTGACCACACCAGTCGACTGCCACATGGCACCAGTCAATTGGCACATCTCCAACATGAGGTTTTAGCCCAAGTATGGTGCCCCCATACTTGCTAGACCACCCTTATTCTAGACCTAAGCCTTCTAGCCACCTCCATCAGCCTCACACCTCTCGGATCCCTCCAAGTCATCCATGACTTGTTCATCCATCGCGCTAGCCTTTAGGTGCTTCAATCGGCTATGTCATGCTAACGGTGTCTACACCGCCAAGGCACATTGGACTTACGCCGCCAAGACTCCGCTTGGACTTTATGCCGCCAACCATTGGACTTATGCTGCCAAGACTCCCGCTTGGACTTTACACCGCCAATATCAAACCCCTTGGACTTCTCAAATGC
This sequence comes from Wurfbainia villosa, assembly GCA_025175895.1. Classification (NCBI taxonomy): domain Eukaryota; kingdom Viridiplantae; phylum Streptophyta; class Magnoliopsida; order Zingiberales; family Zingiberaceae; genus Wurfbainia; species Wurfbainia villosa. The sequence goes on along the minus strand of CM045990.1, from coordinate 28,948,439 downwards.
CAAGACTCAAGCTTGGACTTTCCCTTACCAACCCATGTTGGACTTTCAATGCCAAGACCCATGCTTGGACTTCCCTTGTGCCAAGTACTCAAGACTTGGACTTTCCCAAACGCCAAGTGTCCCACTTGGACTTTCCATGCCAAGTACCCATGACTTGGACTTTACCTTGCCAAGACTCGTGCTTGGACTTTCCCAAATGCCAATTGTCCTACTTGGACTTTCCATGCCAAGTACCCATGACTTGGACTTTACCATGACAATTACATTGTCATATGTTTTTGTCTAACATCAAAACATCTCTCGAGCCAAGCTCCAACAATCTCCCCCTTTTTGATGTTTGACAAAAACCAAACAAAACAAACCATTGAGTTAGACCACTAACTCAGAACTCTTACCAATTATTCCAAATTGGTAATCCCAAGCATTTTTCCAAAACATTCTTCCCCTTGTTGACATACATCAAAAAGGTTATCTCTCCAAGGAGGTCAAAGTCTCATGTCCCAATGAGATCTTACAATCTCCCCCTTGGTCCAAAAATACCTAGGATGCCTACCATCTTCCTAGTGATAAGTCCCATATCACACAAGAGAGGCAATCCTATCTCACTCTCCCAATTTCCAAATTGGGTATAAAAAACCCATCAATTTTCCCAATTGATGATACTCTCCCAATAACTTCTCCCCCTTCAAGAAGAGAAACACATCCATCATCCCAAGATGGATAACTCCCCCTAAAGGCTTGCTCCCCCTTGACCATTGCACCAACAATGTCCTTGGGAAGTCCCTAAGCCAAAAGGAACTCTAAACCATCAAAATCAAGGTTCAAAGTTCAACATAGAACTTTCACTCGCCTTAAGATTGATACAAACCCTAAAAACTCTCCTAATCCATATCCAATGTGTTGGTGCAGTAGGCACCTAAGTCGAACCTGAGTTTTGATTATAGCAAACGATACAAAGTTAAGCTCATGTCTTTATCTCACGAGCTGAATCGAGTGTGCAGAAGATTGCTATAGCTGGAGCTGAAGGCTAGCGACACCCAGAGGAAGCCGCGGTGGTCGGGCGACACTCGAGTGACTTTCGAGGGAGCCGAAGAAATCGAGTGGAAGGCCGGAAGCAAAAGCAACACGTAAGTATCGAGGTAAGCTCGTGTGTGCGAGCGTAATTGAGGTCGTATCCTTGTTACGGGGATGATCTTAATCGTAGATCCGACCAAAGACATCCTATAGATGGTCTAGGTTGAGATCGGACGGCCGACGATCGTCGAAATTATGTTTTTGTTGAGCTAACTTTGACTTGCAGCAAGCATCAATCGACTGCCAGCTTGGAGGACTCGACTACCGTCAATCACCGACCGTCGAGGTCAAGACTGACCGACATCGCCATCACCGATCGATGATGGCCATCGATCGATGGTCAAAGGATCACCCGAGGAGTCAAACCAAATTTCAAGGGGAGTGGTGCTCAAATATGATTGGCTAGGGTTCCTCTCGAAAAGGGGCTCAAAGGCTATAAAAGGAGGTCCTAACCTAGGGTTTTCTCATTAATTCTAAGTGCTCAAAAGCCTCCGCAACGCTGTGACTCTCCGATGACTCTACAACAACGAAGTGTTGCCAACAACCCTAGTTTAAGTCCTATCTTCGAGTTGTTGGTATAATCTTAGTTTGTCATTTCTCTTAATCTTGCAATTCATTTGTTAATCGAGGCTTTCTACCGTTGCATTTTATTTTAATAGAAGAGAGGGGTTGTCTCTCTATCTTTTTCTTCGAAGGTTTTTGTAATCGTAAAACTCCTACCTCCAACGAGGAGGAGTGTTTTAGTGAATTGCCCTTCGTACACGGTCTAGGATCGTTAGGGCCTTGGAGTAGTGTCCGAAGGCTACGAACCAAGTAAAAAAACTATTTGTCTCATTTAGTTTTTATTTACATTTCCGCTGCATTTAATTGTCTACCGAACGATTTAAAAGAAAAAGTGTTTATCGCTATTCACCCCCCCCATCTAGCGAACCGCCTCGATCCAACAATTAGTATCAGAGCCGGGGGCGCTCAGATTCGGTGCAACCACCGGTCGAGCATTGTTTTGTTTTCGTATTTATCGTTTTAAGATTTCTCCCACACTACTAATCCAAGACCAAGTCTTGGTACATAGTTTTTGGTTGTGTTTTTGCAAGTATTGATCGTCTTCGGAGTACCTCACGATCAAATGAGCATAACTTTTGCTACAAGTGGACTCACGAAACGATCTACCCACCAAATCAAACCTCTCGCAGAGATCTACACTTCTTACTGAGGGTTTACCCCCGTAACAAGCTGTTTTCATCCTAAAAAATCGTCGTTTAGTAGCCTTTCAGGGACATCGAAGTTTGTGAGTACTTACCTTTTATTTAGTTTCTTATTTCTTTGCTTAACTTTCTAGTTTTCGTTTGTTTCTTTTTATTTCCCGCACTACTAATCCAAGACGCAAGTCTTGGTACTTTTGTGTGTTTTTGTCGTTGCTAGGTTTTCTTTTTAGACTCCTTGTTTTTTTGTTCTAATGGCCCATCTCGAGGGTTTTAGCACCGTCCGACCTTCGTTTTACAACGGAGATGATTTTTGTTACTGGAAAGGTCGGATGGAATGCTTTCTCAAAACCGAAATCGAGATGTGGATCATAATCCAAATGGGTTTCACACTTCCGACTAATGAAGTGGGTGACTCCTTGGATTATGATCAATGGACCGTTGCAACAAAACGACAAGTCGAAGCCGATGCCAAGGCAACACAAATCCTCCAATGCGGCTTGTCCAAGGAGGAGTTAAATCGCGTCGGCCCCTTCATCAGTGCAAAGGACCTTTGGAAAAAGCTAGTGGAGCTACACGAAGGGACCGATGAAGCCAAGGTATGTAAGCGTGACCTTTTATTCAATAAATTATATAATCTAAAAATGCAGGAACACGAGTCCGCGACGCAACTTCACGCCCGAGTCCAGGACATAGTCAATAATCTACACGTAATCGGGCAAAAGGTCGAAAACCGCGACCTTATAAGGTATGTCCTAAACTCCTTTCCGAGGACTACCTTGTGGGCATCCATGGTCGATGCCTACAAGGTCTCCAAGGATCTTTCTAAACTTAGATTAGATGAACTTTTTTCTAATTTCGAACTTCATGAGCAGTCTAACTCGGAACCCGAGAAAGGTATAGCACTATTTGCAGGTTTAAAGAAAAAAATCGCTAGCAAGCTACCTCCGAAGGAAGAAGAGGAGGAGTCCGATTCGGAGGTCGACTCGGAAATGGAGGCCGAACTAGTCAACCTAGTTCGGAGGATAGTCAAGGGCCGAAAATGAGCCGTCACTCGACCCAACGAAGGTAAGCCTAAAAGTTCGAACATAAGATGTTATAAATGCAACAGGTTTGGACATATCAAGTCCGAATGCCCAAAACTCAAGAGCAAGGCACCAAAACTCAAAAAGGCACTTAATGCCACTTGGGAAGAAGCTTCCGAGGAAGAACATAACGATCGAGTCCTCATGGCTAAATCGGTGGAATCAGAGACGGAGTCGGAACCGGAACTTGAATCAGAAACCGAAGACAAGTCGGACTGCAAAGCACTATTCAAGACGAGCCACGGATACGCATCCAGTTCAAAAGATACACTCAAGGTGAGTCGGTCTCTTATTACTACACTTTATAGTGCAATTAAGTTTCTAAATAGAAAGTTAGCTAAGTCCGAGTCCAAGGTCGAGACCCTAGTTGAGGAAGTTAAACTCCTCAAACACGAGGTCTCCCTAACCTCTTCGACTAGTCGAGTTCAAGAGAAGGACTCAACTCGGGTTGAAAAACTCGAAGTTGAGAACTCACTCTTGAAGAGTCAAGTCGAAGATCTTAGGAATACGTTGGAAAGGTTTACTTTGGGATCCAAAGGACTTGACCTCCTACTTGGATCGCAAAGGGCCTTGACAACAAGCCCGGGTTAGGGTTTAGCTCAAACACGACCAATAAGTCGTATATGTCAATCGTAAGTCGACATAAAAAATGTGTCCAAGCATGGGTCCCTAAGACCGCCTTGATTTCAAACCTAGGATCGAACCAGTACTGGGTTCCCAAGGACCAAATCCACTATGTGGAGAGACCGAATCGATTCAACGGTCAGGAGCTAGTACAAAACTTGTTTGTGTTTTAACCTAGAAATTGCATGCTTAGGTTTTTATTTAGTTTGATTTTCCTTTTTAGAATGGTTATATAGGACTATAACTCGTCAATACTTGATAACATAGTACCAGGATGCGGCGAGATGATAGTACGCTAGGAAAGCAGAGTCTTGTGTATTCGGGCTAGATAAGGCGTATCTAGTTCGGTGCACTTGACCGAGCGGAACTAGCTGAAGCTACCTCGCCGTATCCTAGACTAGTTAGACCAGGAAGTGGTCTTAGGTGAGTCAAGTTACTATTTTCTTGAAAATGTCTTTGTCTAAGGAAGTGGTCGTTGTTCCGATCAAAGAAGGCCTCTGTGCCTCGCCACGACCTGGAAGCCATGATCTTGAAAAGGTGACTTGATGAGCCTAAGGTCAAATCCGAATCTAACGCAAGGTTGACAAGTGTTTAAGTCATTAATTTTAATTCAATTAAAATTGGAAGTCATCTCATAAGAACATATAGGATTAACATGTTTGATCATGTAGACATGGGTGAGATGATTTAGGTTAATAATTTTCAACCAATTTTTAGTAAATCCAATATCCGATCCAACTACCTTGCGTGTAGGATCAATGGATGTTGGACAGTGGTTGCTCCCGACACATGACTGGGGATCAACTCAAGTTTTTGAAACTTCGATTCAAACGACAAGGATCGGTAGCCTTCGGAAATAACGGCAAGCTCAAAATCATCGGATCAGGTGATATTGAGCTTAACTAAAATTTTGTTATTCAAAACGTTTTATTAGTAGAAAATTTTCAATATAATCTACTTAGTGTAAGCCAATTGTGTGATAATAACTATAAGGTCATATTTCTAGAAAATGAATGTGTAATTAATACAAACGAAACCTCTAAAACAATTCTTAAGAGAACTAGAAATAACAACATTTACACTATTAACTTAACTAACTTCTCAACTAAGTGTCTTATGACACGGCAAGAGGAATCATGGTTATGGCACCGACGACTCGGTCACTCAAACCCAAGACTCATCCACAAGATGAGTCAGAGTGATTTAGTCAGAGGTTTGCCTAACCTCAACAACTTGGATAATAAAATATGTAATGCTTGTCAACAAGGTAAACAATCTAGGACACAACATCAACTAACTAGTCAAGAACGAACCAAAAGTGTGCTTGAGTTCCTACACATGGATCTATTTGATTCACACGGAGCTAAGTCACTTAACGGAAGTAAATTCTGCTTAGTCATAATTGATGACTATTCTAGATTTACTTGGGTTAGGTTCATCAAGCACAAAAATGATACCCTAGATCAATTAATCAATCTATTTAAGTTAATAGAAAATCAACAAAGCATTAAAATCAAAAGACTTAGGACTGATCATGGTGGTGAATTCGAAAACCATAGGTTTACTGAGTAATTACAGAACCTAAATGGATACCACCACGAGTTCTCTTGCCCTAGAACTCCACAACAAAATGGCCTAGTAGAACGCAAAAATAGAACCCTACAAGAAGTCGCTAGGACAATGTTAAATGAGTATAACCTACCCGATAGGTTTTGAGCGAAAGCCGTGAGTACGGCATGCTATGTCCAAAATAGAATCCTTATGGTAAAGAGGCACCTTAAGACCTCATACGAGATTTATCACGATAAAATACCTAACATCAAGTACTTTAGGGTATTTGGATGTAAGGTACATATCCTAAACACTAAGGATTACCTAGGGAAATTTACATCTAAAACCACGACCGGAATCTTTCTAGGATACTCGACTACAAGCAGAGCTTATAGAGTATATAACCACGACACCCTTAGAGTCGAGGAGACTATCAATGTAGTTTTTGATGAAGGACACGAACCTACAAAACCCTCGGCAACCCCAATTAGTGAGCCGATTCATACTAGACCTAACTCTGATCCGGAGATCAGTTCTAGTGTTAATCCTAACCTAAGTCAACCAAGTCACTCTATCGACCAAGTGATAGATGACTCCAACCAAACTAGAACTCAAACGAGTCATCCTATAAATCAAGTTGTAGACTCAAACCCAAATCCAACTAGGACTCAAACGAATCATCCTATCGACCAAGTGATAGGTGATCCAAGTCTAGGAGTTCGAACTAGAGCCTTATACAGAAACCTTAGTCAAATATCTTTGATTTCTAAAATTGAACCCAAAACTATTGACCAAGCTCTTCTTGATCCCGATTGGATTATTGCGATGCAAGAAGAGTTGGCTCAATTCACTAGGAACGAAGTATGGGAATTAGTACCACCACCTAAAGATAAAACAATCATTGGAACAAGGTGGGTGTTTAGAAATAAACTTGATGATAAAGGTGAAGTGGTTAGAAATAAAGCTAGACTAGTCGCTAAAGGGTTTAGTCAAGTCGAAGGTTTAGATTATGACGAGACCTATGCCCCAGTAGCTAGATTAGAGTCTATTCGAATGCTATTAGCATATGCAGCACATCGAGGATTTAAGTTGTTTCAAATGGATGTGAAATCTGTATTCTTAAATGGATACATTAAAGAAGAAGTTTATGTTAGTCAACCCCCCTGTTTCGAAAGTTTAGACAAACCTGATCATGTCCTTAGATTAAAGAAAGCTCTTTATGGACTTAAACAAGCTCTGCAAGCTTGGTACGAGAGACTTTCGATTTATCTTAAGTCCAAAGGCTTTAACCAAGGTGTAGTTGACCCAACCCTTTTCGTAAAAACCTTAGGTAAAGACATATTCATAGCCCAAATCTACGTAGATGATATTATTTTCGGAACCACCAACTCAATCCTACTAAATGAGTTCATTTCACTTATGGAAAGTGAATTTGAAATGAATTTAGTAGGCAAGTTAAGTTTCTTCTTAGGTCTACAAATTAAACAAACTAAAGATGGAATATACCTACATCAACGCAAATATACTAGGGAATTAATTAAACGCTTTGGAATGCAAGACGCTAAAATTATTAATACCCCAATGGCAACTAATGTGAATATAGAAGAAGATTTAATTGGAAACTCAATTGATTTAAAATACTATAGGAGCATAATAGGGAGTCTCCTTTACTTAACTGCAAGCCGACCTGATATCCTATTTGCAGTAAGTATGTGCGCAAGGTTCCAAACCTGTGCCAAAGAGTCTCACCTAACTCTAGTCAAGCGTATCCTTAGATATCTAAAGGATACACTTAATGTCGGTATTTGGTACCCTAGATCTACCGAGTTCGAACTAACTGGCTACTCCGATTCGGACTATGCTGGTAGTAAGCTCGATAGAAAGAGCACGAGTGGTTGTTGTCAACTTCTCGGCTCGAGTCTAGTGAGTTGGTGCAGTAGGAAGCAACACTGTGTTGCCTTATCTACCACCGAAGCCGAATACATCGCGATGGGTGAGTGTGTCACTCAGCTTCTTTGGATGAAGCACACTCTCCACGATTTCAAGTTAGACTTTATGAACACAAAACTTCACGTAGATAACATTAGTTCAATTAATCTTACTAAGAATCCAATATGTCACTCTAGGACCAAACATATAGAGGTCAAACACCATTTCATTCGAGAACATGTGGCCAACGGAGCCATACAACTCGAATACGTCGAATCAAAGTCTAACTTAGCAGACCTATTTACTAAACCCCTACCCGAAGCCGAATTTAGTCTATTAAGACGAAAATTGGGCATGTGCATAGTAGAATAGGAACTTGCAAATTATATTTTCTTACTACTATTTCTTAAATTTTCATTTTTATGGAACTAGCATAGGACATACCTTAGATATCATGCACCTATAGATTTAAGGAGCCAATACATCTCACAACACATAGGACTAATGTGTTTGTGTACTTAGCCACGTAGATGGGCGTGAGATATTAGGACCTTACTCCTGGTTCCAGATGTAGAGCTAGTGCATCGTTATGAACCACGGAGTATAATCATACATACTAACCGATTCTGACCAGGACTGGTTGATCTTTCATATCAATCAAACCAAATATGAGTCGAACATTTTATAGATGAACTTATTTTCAGTATATTATTTTCAAAATAATGTGGAACATGCTTGGACTTTAAATTTAACACTTATTTTTGTTTTCCACACACACCCTCACTCTTTTCGATATATGGCAAAAGGGGGAGAAAAAGGCCAAAGTTAAGGGCTCAAAATCTTTTTTATAACTTAACTCTTACTTCATACTTAAACCAAAAGTTAACTCTAAGTTTTTGAAAACTTATTTAACTTTTAACAAAAGGAAGTAAAGGACAAGTTAAGAGAATTCTTAACTTAAACTTATGTGTGCCGTCAATGTAAACATTATGTCGTTAATGCTTTACTTAAAGGGGAGAAAGGGCCAAGTTAAGATGAAATCTTAACTTAAACGTTTTACTAAGGCCAACTTTAAGTAATTACTTAAAGCAACACTCAAGGGTGAGGATTAAGGTCTTTCTTCAAGACTCACCCTCGGTCAAGGGGGAGGTTTCCTCAAGGGGGAGGTTTCCTCAAGGGGGAGTACTTGAAGAAAATCCTTACTACTCCAACTTAATCTTCTTTATTTCTTGTTTGTTTCTAATGCACATTATTCTTCATGCTTGCTATTTACTTAACTTTGTATGTGGGTTTGCCATAAATCAAAAAGGGGGAGATTGTTGGTGCAGTAGGCACCTAAGTCGAACCTGAGTTTTGATTATAGCAAACGATACAAAGTTAAGCTCATGTCGTTATCTCACGAGCTGAATCGAGTGTGCAGAAGATTGCTATAGCCGAGTGAAGGCTAGCGACACCGGAGGAAGCCGCGGTGGTCGGGCGACACTTGAGTGACGGAGGGGCCAAGGAATCGAGTGGAAGGCCGAAAGCAAAAGCAACATGTAAGTATCGAGGTAAGCTCGTGTGTGCGAGCGTAAGTGAGGTCGTATCCTCGTTACGGGGATGATCTTAAGCGTAGATCCGACCAAAGACATCCTATAGATGGTCTAGGTCGAGATCAGACGGTCGACGACCGTCGAAATTATGTTTTTGTTGAGCTAACTTTGACTTACAACAAGCATCAGTCGACTGCCAGCTTGGAGGACTCGACTGCCATCAATCGATCGTTTGGAGGTCGATGATCGGATGATCTTGCCATCGATCGTCGATGATGGCCATCGATCATTGATGGTCAAAGGATCAGCTTTGAGGAGTCAAGGTTTATCACCAAATTTCAAGGGGAGTGGTGCTCAAATATGATTGGCTAGGGTTCCTCTCGAAAAGGGGCTCAAAGGCTATAAAAGGAGGTCCTAACCTAGGGTTTTCTCATTAATTCTAAGTGCTCAAAAGCCTCCGCAACGCTGCGACTCTCCGACGACTCTACAACAACGAAGTGCTGCCAACAACCCTAGTTTAAGTCCTATCTTCGAGTTGTTGGTATAATCTTAGTTTGTCATTTCTCTTAATCTTGCAATTCGTTTGTTAATCGAGGCTTTCTACCGTTGCATTTTATTTTAATAGAAGAGAGGGGTTGTCTCTCTATCTTTTGCTTCGAAGGTTTTTGTAATCGTAAAACTCCTACCTCCAACGAGGAGGAGTGTTTTAGTGAATTGCCCTCCGTACACGGTCTAGGATCGTTAGGGCCTTGGAGTAGTGGCCGAAGGCTACGAACCAAGTGAAAAAACTATTTGTCTCATTTAGTTTTTATTTACATTTCTGCTGCATTTAATTGTCTACCAAACGATTTAAAAGAAAATGTGTTTATCGCTATTCACCCCCCCCCTCTAGCGAACCGCCTCGATCCAACACAATGGATTTTCACCCTTTATAATGCTTCCCAAAGCATATCCTAGGGTTAGGAGTGGTTAGGGACCTTAATCACAGCTGAACACTGGCTAAACAAACTTGTTTTTCCCGAAATCAGCTTGGAAGTCGACTCCGTCAGTTACCAGTCGACTGCCACTCACATCAGTTGTAGGATATTTGAGGCCGCTAGAGAGGGGGTGAATAGCGTCGCGCTTGTTCGATGATGAAATTCGTTCGCGCTCGTCTCTACAAAACTCATTATGCGCAGTGGAATAATAATAGCAATAACGAAAAGCAAGACAAACACGCAAACACAATTGTTTAATGTGGTTCGAAACCTTAAGGTTCCTACTCCACGGATCGAGCTCTACGAGCTTTAGTGATGCACACACAACCACTAATAAACAATCCATCTCGAAACAATCCGGAGGCGGAGAAACCTCGTACAATATGATTACAACAATAATCAAAATGCTACAAGCAAATACAATGAAATACAAAGCAATACAAGTAAAGGAAACACTTTACAAATGCTCTTGAATGCTTGATCTCTTGGTTGCTTGATATCAACTTGGAGACCCTGATTTGCAACAGCAAATCGCCCCAAAAGCCCTCAAGAAACCATTACATTTTCCTCCATCACGAGCTCCTTATAAAGCTTCAACCTGTGCTAGAAAAAGTCGATCAGTCGACTGCTCGGGACCATCAGTCGACTGATGCCACTGTTGTCGTGAGACAACGGCTAGATCCACGTTGGATAAGTCCAACGGATCCATCATTAGTCGACTGATGGAGCCTCACTCGACCAGTCGAGTCTCGACTCCATTCTGTGCCCAATTTCATGAGCACCAGTCGACTGATCACAAGATCAGTCGACTGCTCAACCCATCAGTTGACTGCCAACCTATGGCAGTCGACTGCTAGAGTAATTCTTGCAGTCAAACCCTAGTTGACCACACCAGTCGACTGACACATCTCAAACATGAGGTTTTAGCCCAAGTATGGTGCCCCCATACTTGCTAGACCACCCTTAGCCTAGACCTAAGCCTTTTAGCCACCTCCATCAGCCTCACGCCTCTCAGATCTCTCCAAGTCATCCATGACTTGTTCATCCATCACGCTAGCCTTCAGGTGCTTCCATCGGCTATGTCATGCTAACGGTGTCTACACCGCCAAGGCACATTGGACTTACGCCGCCAAGACTCCGCTTGGACTTTACGCCGCCAACCATTGGACTTATGCTGCCAAGACTCCCGCTTGGACTTTACGCCGCCAATATCAAACCCCTTGCACTTCTCAAATGCCAAGACTCAAGCTTGGACTTTCCCTTGCCAACCCATGTTGGACTTTCCATGCCAAGACCCATGCTTGGACTTCCCTTGTGCCAAGTACTCAAGACTTGGAAATTCCCAAATGCCAAGTGTCTCACTTGGACTTTCCATGCCATGTACCCATGTCTTGGACTTTACCTTGCCAAGTCTCATGCTTGGACTTTCCCGCCAAGTGTCCTACTTGGACTTTCCATGCCAAGTACCCATGACTTGGAGTTTACCATGACAATTACATTGTCATATGTTTTTGTCTAACATCAAAACATCTCTCGAGCCAAGCTCGAGTCCTGGTCAATCGTGACCTGGGTCGATTGCACCAACAAACCCTAGGAGCTCAAATAGGTTTTGGTTTCCTAAGAGCGTGATTGATTCACGCTAGATTGGTTTAGGGTGTGCCAACCTTGATTGGATGGATAGTTAACTCAACTATGTAAAGGTGGCATTTTAGGATATTTTCAAGGTTATAGATACCTTGAAAATAGATTTGATTTGTGATCCTAAAAGATTTTAGGATGTGCCAATACATTCTTGGAATTATTAAAAATCAATCAAATTGGCACAATTTAGGTTTAGAGGTCATAGTGTGTCATTTTTAGTTTTTGGCACACTTGGGAAAAAATTAGCAATATGGAAAAATATACTTAATAATAATAAATGGAAATTAATATTAAAATTTAGATATTGTTATACCTATACATTTTATATGCCATGCCTTGTTTTCCATATAACATGTCATGACATCATATCTATTTTTAATCATTTAAAATGTCATGATCATGTTTAGGGTTAGGTTAAATGTCATGTATGCTTAGATTATATCATATGTCATGACCATTGGCCATGCTTTATTATGCTATCATTTATGCTATGATCATACTTCATGCATTTAATTTGATTAAAATTGATTTAAGGACTATGACATGACTTGGAGTCCCATTTATGAGGGAATCAAGTAGGGTTTCCTTAGAAAAATACATGAACACCTAGTTTAGGAGAACAAAACCCACATCTCACATCACATTGACATGTATGTGTATTTATACACCCTAGATACATGTGAGATGCTAGGATATGAGTTAAGTTCAAGGTGCATAGTTTTTGCATCTAGATGAACTAAAACTCATCTAATTTCATTGGTGGATCATTGGGAAAGCTTGTGTACAAGTTATGTACATTGAGCCCAAGGAATATGATCCAAAATAAGGTTTTGAAAACATTTTAAAATCCTTTTGAAAAACCTTGGTGAAGTCTATCTTTTGATAGCAATCACCATTGATGAGATTGATACAAAGTGAGCTAAAACTTTGAAGTTTTTATTCACTTTTGAATTTTGTATCAATATCGATATTTTATGGGTAAAATATTTTTCTAACATTTTCACCCATTGTATGTGTCATAAGTATCATACGTATGAATTTTCGTGATTTTTCGATTTACGTATAATTATTTATGAATTTCTGAATTTCATTTCTGATAATTGAAATTCTGATATTTCAGTTATCAGTCGATTGCCCTGGGTGGCAGTCGACTGATTAGGGTGGCAGTCGACTGGTAGCTAAGAGAGTCAACTGCCAATGCTGATTTCGGGAAAATAAGGTTGTTTAGGCCGTGTTCAGCTACGGTTAAGGTCCCTAACCACTCCTAACCCTAAGATATGCTTTGGGAAGCATTAGAAAGGGTAAAAATTCATTGGATATGGATTAGGAGAGGTGTTAGGTCGATGTATCAAATTTGAGGGTAGGAAAGTTCATGTTTGGACTTTTAATTTTATTTTTGATGGTTTAGAGTTCTATTGGCTTAGGGACTTCCCAAGGACATTGTTAGTGCAATAGTCAAGAGGGTGCAAGCCTTTAGGGGGAGGTATCCATCATAGGATGATGGATGGTATTTTTCCTCATGGGAAGGAAAAATGGGATTTTGAGATACCCACTTTGAAAATTGGGAGAGTGTATAGGATTACCTCTCTTGAGTGATATGAGACTTATCACTCGGAAGATGGTTGGCATCCTAGGTATTTTTTGGACCAAGGGGGAGATTGTAAGATCTCATTGAGACATAAGACATTGACCTCCTTGGAGAGAACCTTTTTTGATGTTAGTCAAAAAGGGGGAGAATTTATTGGGAGAATGACATCAATTGGGAAAATTGATGGGGATGATTGGTTTGAGTTAGATGGTCTAACTCAATTGTTTGTTTGGTTTTTGTCAAACATCAAAAAGGGGGAGATTGTTGGTGCAATCAGCCCAGGTCATGATTGACTAGGACTTGAGCTTGTCTCGAGAGATGTTTTGATGTTCGACAAAAATATATGACAATATGATTGTCATGGGAAAGTCCAAGTCATGGGTACTTGGCATGGAAAGTCCAAGTGGGACACATGGCATTTGGAAAGTCCAAGTCTTGAGTACTTGGCATGGAAAGTCCAAGCATGGGTCTTGGCAAGGAAAAGTCCAAGCATGGGTCTTGGCATGGAAAGTCCAACATGGGTTGGCAAGGGAAAGTCTAAGCTTGAGGCTTGGCATTTGAGAAGTCCAAGGGGTTTGATATTGGCGGCGTAAAGTCCAAGCGGGAGTCTTGGCAGCATAAGCCCAATGGTTGGCGGCGTAAAGTCCAAGCGGAGTCTTGGTGGCATAAGTCCAATGTGCCTTGGCGGTGTAGACATCGTTAGCATGACATAGATAAAGGAAACACCTAAAGGCTAGCGCGATGGATGAACAAGTCATGGATGACTTGGAGGGATCCGAGAGGCGTGAGGCTGATGGAAATGGCTAGAAGTCTTAGGTCTAGGCTAAGGGTGGTCTAGCAAGTATGAGGGAACCATACTTGGGCTAAAACCTCATGTTTGAGGTGTGCCAGTCGACAGGTTCCATATGACAATCGATTGGTGAGAGTCAACTAGGGTTTGACTACGGAATGTGTCCCAACAGTCGACTACCAGAGCTTGGCAGTCGACTGATTGGACGAGCAGTCGATTGATCGTGTGATCAATCGACTGGTGCTTGGGTTTTAGAGCACAGAATGGAGTCTCACTCGATCGCTGCGGTCAACAGTCGAGTGATGGCTTGACCAGTCGACTGATAGTCATAATTAGTCGACTAATGATGGATCCGTTGGATCTTACCAGCATGGATCTAGCCATTGTCTCACGACAACAGTGGCATCAGTCGATTGATGGTCCCGAGCAGTTGACTGATCGACTTTTTCCAGCACAGGTTGAAGCTTTAAATGGTGCTCGTGAAGGAGGAAAAAGCCAGTGTTTCTTGAGCATCCTTGGGGCGATTTGCTGCTGCAAATCAAGGTTTCCAAGTTCATTTCAAGCAACCAAGTGATCAAGCAATCAAAGAGAAATTGTAAAGTGGTTTTCTTTACTTGCATTGTATTTCATTATTATAATTGCTTGTATCCATTTAGTTTATTGTTGTGGCTCAAGCATTCAACCAAGTAAGCATTCAAAGCACATTTATAAAGTTTTTCTTTACTTGTATTTGTGTAGTTTAGTTGTATTTCCTGTTTATTGTTGTAAATGCTTGTACGAGGTTTCTCCACCTCCAACTTGTTGTCGAGAAGGAGATTTATTAGTGGTGTGTACATCACTAGAGCTCGTTGAGCTCGCCCCATGGAGTAGGAACCCTAAGGTTCCGAACCATGTATATCTTGTGTATTGTATGCTTGTGTATTCCATTTATGATTTATTATTATTTTTGCTGCGTATATTAACGAGTATTGTAGACAAGCACGCAATCAATATCGAATTCCATCAAGCGAACGAAAACACGTCATTCACCCCCCCCCCTTTTAGCACTCGCTGATGTTCCTACAATAGAATCATAAAAACTACTCCATAATTAAAGATACAACCACAAGACGTCTACAAACAAGAATAAAACCCTAAAGGAATTTGCAAAGAAGAAAAGAGGGCTTAGTCTCATTGTGAAGAAAGTCTTTGGCTGCAACTTGTGTTAGGATATGAAGTAGCGGCGTTGAGATCTCCTCCTCCGGCGGTCAGGAGGCCCTTGGACGACCCCCTTTTAGGGCATGGGAGAACTAGGGTGACTCCCCTCATGATCCTCCTGGTATTTGGCCTCTTGGACAAGTTTCCTATATAGAGGTGCTATTAACATGATTTCTTGTGGTTCTACTAATGCCAATTCTAATAGAGCTCAGAAGCGGCATAGTCGTGAAGAATGTTTAGTACTAACCACTCTGCCTAATCGAGCATGACCTATTTTAAAGTTTGTCCCTAGTAGTCTTAAGGGAGTAATGGCTCGTCGTACATATGCTTTAGTAATTTGAGCTCTCATTGCTAATTTTATTGTGGGGGAGGGTATTTGTGGATCTATGTAGTTTAGTAGATATTTTGTATTGGTCGACCTTGGAGCAAATGGAGGATCAAGGTTGACCAAGTTCGAGTGAAACTCAAGTCGAAGTCCAAGATTGGATTCTTGACAATGGAGAAGTCCAAGATACTTGGCAAGGAAAAGTCCAAGGATTGAGTCTTAGCAATAGAAATTCCAAACATGTTTATTTGGTAAAGGGAAAAGTCCAAGGGTATAGTTTTGGTTGTGTAAGTCCAAGGGTGTAGTTTTGGCAGCGAAAGTCCAAGTTTGAAGACTTGGCAATGGAAGTCCCAGAGGCACGACCTCTTGGAAAAGGAGACTAGTTAGCATAACAAAGCCGACAGAAGCACTTGAAGGCTAGAATAATGGGTGAGGAGATGTGGACTCAAACCAAGAGCTTGAGGTTGATGGAAGTGGCTTAAAGGTTAGCGCAAAGGGTGAAGGAGTCATGGAGGACTCGGATGGATCCTGAGGGCTCGAGGCTGATGGAGGTGGTTTGAAGGCTTAGGCCTAAGCCTTGGATTAGTGTAAAGTATTAGAGGATCATACTTGGGTTAAACCTCAATTTTGAGGTATGCCATGTTGGATCGATTTGAGCGTCGCTAGAGGGGGGGTGAATAGCGATCGTAAAACTTTCGTTTTCGTTCGTTCGATACGCAAAGTAAACGAGTAAACACAGCGGAAAATAAAATGACACGTTTATTTTACTTGGTTCACAACCCAGTGGTTGCTACTCCAAGGCCCTATCGGTCCTTGACCGCGTACGGAGGGCAAAGCACTATAACGTCTCCTCCTCGTTGGAGGTAGGAGACAACGATCACAAAATCCGGAAGTACGAGGATGAGGCAACAAGCCTACCTCACCTCGTTACAAAAAAAAACAACGAATACAATAATAAAAGGTATTACTAGATGCTGCTGCCGACGAAGAAGATCTGAGGTTGTCGTCGCGTCGGCGTTATGACGGTGTTGAAGCGTTGGCGTTGTAGGAGCACTTGATGAATAATTGATGTGATTTGGAGATGAATCCTCCCCTCCTTTTATAGACTTTAGCCTCTGAATTTGTCTCCTATTTCTTTGGAACGGATCATGAATTTTTCCAAATTTTTATCCAAACGTTATCCGCTTTTGACCTCTAATCGCCGCCATCACGATCGATGCCTCTCATCGATCGATGATGCGATCGATGATGCATCTCATCGATCAACCGATAATCGGCCGATCCTAATGTCCAGAATGATCGCACCGGCCACTTCCCCGCAGAAGAGATTAGCTCGAAATGATAAATACGACGGTTTCTAATCGTCAATCTCGACCTAGACCTTCCACAGAAGTCTTAGTCGAATCGTCGCCTGATCGCCCCCATAAAGAGGACACGACCTTACAATCTCTCACTCACACGAGCTTACCTCGATAGTAGCTCGCTCCGGCCTTCCACTCGATTCCTTGGCCCCTCCGAATTCACTCAAGTGTCGCCCGACCACCACGGCTTCCTCCGGTGTCGCTAGCTTCACTCCACTTTAGTACTTTTCTCGCACACTTGATTTAGCTCGTGAGATAACAATATAAACTTAACTTTGTGTCTTTGCCATAATCAAAACACAGTTCGATTATCTAGTGCCCTGCACTAACAATCTCCCCTTTGATCTATGGAAACCAACACAAAGTTAAGGGAAATTAAAGCATAAAACACATATAGTAGATGATGAATACCATTCCCAAAAACTCTCCCTTAACCAAAACTCCCCTTAACCCTAGGTGAGTTTTGAAAGAGATACTTTAGTTTTCAAAACAAATTTTGTGTTTCAAAATGAAATTTTGTGTTACTCCCCTTAACTTTCGCTCTTCTCCCTTTTGCCATAAATCAAAAAGAGTGTTGGGGTTTTTGTATAAAATAGGGATTTAAAACAATGTCGTTTATGAATGCATCTAGATAAATCAAATATGAGTCCAAGCATGCGTAGCAATAGTTAGATAGATTGGTTCGAGGTGTGTCCCTCTGCACCAATAATCTAAAGATTTATAATATAACCCTTAAGATTAGTTTGCTCTCCCTTAGTCAAATATATGAAGTATAAGAGATGTAGGGGCGCTAAACTTTGGCCTCGAGAGTTGTTAAGTACAATAGTTGAGAAAATAAGTAGTATTTTGAAGGATTGTTTCAAGTATATTTCAATTATCCTTAACATCTCACCCATTCTATGTGTCTCATAATTTGTTCACCTTATATGTTTTGTGAGATGATTTTAAATTGATTAAAGATAGTCAACCTTGGGTTAGATTCAGATTTAACCTTTAGATCGTTATGTAACTTTTTGGCGGCTTCAGTGTCGTGGCGAGCACGGGGCCTTCTTTGATCGGAACAACGACCACTTCCTTAGACAAAGCCAAATTCAAGAAAATATCACTTAAGTCACTTAGGGTTACTTCTGGTCTAACTAGTTTAGGATCGTGAGGTAGCTTGACTAGTTCCACTTTCGATCAAGTGCACCAAGCTAGATCGCCTTATCTAGCTCGAATACACGAGACTTTGTCTCCTAACGTACTATCATCTCGCGGCGTCACGATACTATATTATCAAGAGTTGACTAACTAGTTATTTATGAAAAGAGGCTCCCGAGGCTCAATCTTTCAAGGATTTTAGTTGGTTATGTACGTATTCTAAGTAAGTTCATAAGTTAACAAAATTCTAAGCATGCAATGGTTTTGCTAAGTAAGCGGGTATACTATTTTAGTGTTAGCTCCCTAGACCATTGAACCAATAAGGTCTATTCAAATAATGAACTTGATCGAGGAATCCAATACTTATTAGTCCTAATATGTGAATTTAATAAAACCTTTGGGACCCATGCTTGGACTCTTTGATGACTACGATTTACGATAGACATATAAGACCTATTCGTAGTCTTTGACTTAAATCCGAGTCCGGCTTTGTTGTACACGGCTCTTTGGGTTCCAAGTAGTGTTAAGGTTCTTAGATCCCAACGTGAACTTTTCCAACCTAGCCTCGACCTCTTGAACTTGGTCTTTCAAGAGAGAATTCTCCTTCTCAAGTTTTTCAATTTGGGTTGAGTTTCTCTCTTGAACTTGACTAGTTGAAGAGATTAGAGTAGCCTCTTGCTTGAGGGTTTCAACCTCCTCAAGTAACGACTCAACCCTAGACTCGGACTTAGTTAATTTCCTATTAAGCGGTTTAATTGTACTTGTAAAGTGTACTAATTAAAGAGAAATCAACCTTAACTTTCCCTTTTGGTCCGGCTTTGAGTTTTCTCTCAAATAATCTTGGGTCGAGTCGGAGTTGTAGTTGGACTCGCCTTCGGATTGACTCGGACTCCGTTCTTGCCATGTAAGCTATGTCTTCTCTGTTGTCCCAAGTTGCATGGAAGGCTTTCCTTGCTCCCTTTTTCTTTGGTTCTCATTCTTCAATTTCCTTCTTTCTTGTCGAACTATTCTCCGCACAATATTGACTATTATGGCCTCCTCTTGGATTGGATTCGTCTTGGGTTCGAGTTCATCTACTTGCCTAGTAGGTGGCTTGCTTCTTTGTCCTGCAAGTAGAGCAATACCTCTCTCGCCCGGATCACGTTAGTTTGCTCGTGAAGTTCAAACTCGGAAAATAATTCATCTAACCTAAGCGATAGGTCCTTAGAGACCTTGTAGGCATCGACCATGGATGCCCACAAGGTAGTCCTAGGAAATGAATTAAGAACGTACCTTAGTAGGTCACGGTTTTCGACCTTATGTCCGATGGTGTGTAGGCCATTGACAATGTCCTGGACGCGGGCGTGTAGTTGCGTTGCCGTCTCGTGTTCGCATCTTGAGGTTATACAACTTATTGAAAAGAAGGTCACGCTACATACCTTAGCATCGGACGCCTTCGTAGCTCAATTAATTTATTCCATAGGTCCTTGGCGCTAATGAATGGTCCGATGCGGTTGAGTTCCTCCTTGGACAAGCCGCATTGCAATATTTGGGTTGCTCTTGCATCGGCTTCGATTTGCCTCTTGGTTGCATTTGTCCACTTGTTGAAATCCAATGGCTCTCCTTGATCATTGGTGGGTAAAGCAAAGCCAGTTTGGATTATTATCCAAGTCTCGACTTGTGTTTTCAAGAAACACTCCATCCGACCTTTCCAATAACGGAAATCATCTCCGTTAAAGAACGGAGGTCGGGTGGTGCTATATCCCTCAATGTGAGCCATTAAGTATCTTGCAAAACACAAATAAAAACCAAAGAGAATTCCAAGACTTGGTCTTGGATTAGTAATGCGGGAAATAATAGGAAAAAAAAACAGAAATAAATAAGGAGGATAAGAAACTAACAAAAATTTGAAACTTACGACCTTCGATGTCCCCGAAAGGGTACTAAACGTTGGATTTTGGGGCTGGAAATAGCTTGTTACGGGGGTAAACCCCCCGTAAGAAGTGTAGATCTTTCAGAGAGCTTCGATTTGGTGGGTAGATCGTTTCGTGAGTCCACTTGTAGCAAAAGTTATGCTCGTTTGATCGTGAGGTACTCCGAAGGAGATTAGTACTTGCAAAAACACAACAAAAAAACTATGTACCAAGACTTGGTCTTGGATTAGTAGTGCGGGAAACAAAATCTAAGAAATATACGAATCGAAAAATACGAAAAGAAAACCAAAACGTGCTAGATTGGTGGTTTCACCAAATCTTAGCGCCCCCGCTCTGATACCAATTGTTGGATCGATTTGAGCGTCGCTAGAGGGGGGGTAAATAGCGATCGTAAAACTTTCATTTTCGTTCGTTCGATACGCAAAGTAAACGAGTAAACACAGCGGAAAATAAAATGACACGTTTATTTTACTTGGTTCACAACCCAGTGGTTGCTACTCCAAGGCCCTATCGGTCCTTGACCGCAGACGGAGGGCAAAGCACTATAACGCCTCTCCTCCTCGTTGGAGGTAGGAGACAACGATCACAAAATCCGAATATACGAGGATGAGGCAACAAGCCTACCTCACCTCGTTACAAAAAACAACGAATACAATAATAAAAGGTATTACTAGATCGCCCGACGAAGAAGATGCGAGGTTGTCGCGTCGGCGTTATGGCCAGTGTTGAAGCGTTGGCGTTAGTAGGAGCACTTGATGAATAATTGATGTGATTTGGAGATGAATCCTCCCCTCCTTTTATAGACTTCAGCCTCTGAATTTGTCTCCTATTTCTTTGGAACGGATCATGAATTTTTCCAAATTTTTATCGCGAAGTGGCCGCGTCAAACGTTATCCGTTTTGACCTAGCGCAAAAGCTGAATCGTCGCCATCGATCGATGCCTCTCATCGATCGATGATGCGATCGATGATGCATCTCATCGATCAGCGATAACGATCGCTTCAATGTCCGGTGAATGCCCGGCTAACCGCCACTTCCTGCGGTAAGAGATTAGCTCGGAAAATGATAAATACGACGGTTTCTAACCGTCCGATCTCGACCTAGACCTTCCACAGGAAGTCTTAGTCGAATCGTCGCCTACGGTCGTCCCCATAAAGAGGACACGACCTTACAATCTCTCACTCACACGAGCTTACCTCGATAGTAGCTCTCGCTTCCGGCCTTCCACTCGATTCCTTCGGCTCCCTCCGAATTCACTCAAGTGTCGCCCGACCACCACGGCTTCCTCCGGGTGTCGCTAGCCTTCAGCTCCAGCTTTAGTACTTTTCTGCACACTTGATTTAGCTCGTGAGATAACAATATAAACTTAACTTTGTGTCTTTGCCATAATCAAAACACAGGTTCGATTATCTAGTGCCCCTGCACCAACATGCCAGTCGACTAACGGCATTGGTTAGTTGATTATTCGAGTACTCGACATTCAGTTGCTCAGTTGACTCGTGTTCGTCGACTGGTCGAGTAGTCGACTGAGGCTTGACTGTTGACCTATGGCTCTTGTAGTCGACTGGTGGCTTCCACCAATCGACTGGCAAAGGACTACTAGGGTTTAGCAGTCAACTGACCCTAAGTGGGTAGGGCATAGAATATTTTGGAGTCGACTGATGGCCCACAGTAGTCGACTGATAGTTATGGATGTCGGCTGTTGGGTTGTGGCAGTCGATTGATCGGGCACTTTCTGATGTGGATTAGTTTGTTGTGAGATAACAGATAAGTGGGTAGTCGATTAGGGGTAAGGTCAATTGACTGTTAGGTAGAAATTAACCCGAGTTGCAGATTTATAAGGAGACTTCGTTGGAGGATGAAGGAGTCGGTTCTTGGTGATTTGGGAGGGGATTTGTTTTTTGCATTCTAGACCTTCCAAGGCATTCAAAGAAAGACATCAACAAGCAATCAAAAGTTCAATCTTGTAAAGTGTTTTCACTTGTTTCTTTCATTTTCTATTATATTTGCTTGTATTTGGTGTGTCCTTGTTGTAATCTTCATATTATATGAGGTTTCCCCACCTCCAGTGTCATACCGAGAAGGAGAGGTTTTAATGATTGTAGATCACTAAAGCTCGCCCGTTGAGTAGGAACTAGGGTTCTGAACCATGTACAAATGTGGTGTTGTGATTATGTTGTGTTCTTGTATTATTTTTGTGAATTCCACTATGCTAACATTTTGTAGACAAGAACACGCGAAAGAAATCGAACGAAGAAATTGATCATCGCTATTTACCAGCGCACTAAACAGTCCCAAACAAGTGACTTCTTGCCAAGACTTCTGTCTGGGTCTTCACTTGCGAAGGCTTTTCGTCGGGGACTTCATTTACCAAGACTTCTCGTTCGGGTCTTCACTTGTCAAGACTTCTCATTCCGGACTTCATTTGCCAAGACTTCTCATTCGAGTCTTCACTTGCCAAGACTTCTCATCCGGGTCTTCACTTGCCAAGACTTCTTGTTTGGGACTTCATTTTCCAAGACTTCTCATTCGGGTCTTCACTTGCAAAAACTTCTCATTCAGAACTTCACTACCTTGCATCCGGTCCTCGACCTACAAGGAATTTCCTGAAAATACATATAAACCAACCGTGTGAGATACATGATTATGACCTTTGACTTAAAGCCTTGTCAAACACTAAACCATCATTTGGGCCTGATTGCACCAACAGTGGGGAGGGTATTTTTGGATCTAGGTAGTTTAGTAGATATTTTGTATTGGTAGATCTTGGAGCAAATGGGGATGGGGGTAAAGGATTTGTAACCTGTAGTTACCTCTCTATTTTGATTTTATGGGCATGAGGTACAACCCATGGGGCAGATAAAATTACCCTTGTCATTAGGGACAAAACTAAGAAGGAGAACAATATTCATTAATTTTATGGTAATGGATATGTGATCTTCTTATAATGCTATTTTGGGTTGGCTAGTTCTTGGAAGTTTACAAGAAGTTGCTTCCCCTTATAATAAGAAAAATAAATTTCCTATTGGAAATGAAGTAGGGGAAGTCAAAGGAGATCAACAGCTCTCTAGAAGCTGTTATGTAGATGCTATTTGAACTGAGTAGAAAGGGAAAGCTTTGCAAAGACCTTTAAAGAAATGGGGTCAATATGGGGATACAGTATGTGTGATTCACAAAGGGGGTTCTGATGATATAGGAGAATTAGACAAGGAATCAGTTAGAATTGACTCTAACCATCCAAAACATACTACTGTTATAGCTAGAGAACTTCCAATACATTATAAAGATTCCTTAATAGAATGCCACATTAAAAAGGTTGAAGTATTAATGTTCTTTCAGAGTTATGAGTGGGCTTGGTTTTCGTGAGAACAAAAGGATGGAATATTATAGTGAGTTCAGAATATATTATGACTTGTGTTGAGCATTATGTATTTCTTGAGTGCCAAGTATGTTTCCTAGGTGCAACAGAGTTGAATAGTGTAGTGGGTTAAGAATTTGTGTTAATATTTCCTGATCATTGAAGGGTTGAGCATGGTAATCGATGAGTTTCTTGAGCCTCCGATGCTTCTTAGGGCACCTTCTTGCTTTCCTAGCCATCGTGCCTCCCGCCCCCCTGGGGTTTGGAAGCCAAAGGGAGGCTCCCTCTACAACTCCCATCCTCTTAGATGAGTTTTATATATATAGAGGTGGCTCTGGCTTTCCATAAATACTTGAAAAACCCTAATTCCTTGTATTTGCGGTGCCGCCACATGATCATGTGAAACTCACACGGTCGAGTCATGTGCAAGGCTGGAAATGGCTAAAATCTAGGTTGAAAATTGGGCTTGAAATTTAACACAACCATGCTAATTTAACACGGTCACCCGTGTGTCATTTGTTGGAACGTTGGTGGCCGACTAGAGGGGGTTGAATAGCCCTCAATCGTCGTATGATGAAATTGATCGTTCGTTCATCTACGAATCAAGTTAGCACAGTGGAAATATAATAAAGAAGCTAACTAAAAACAATTAAGCAAGAAACAAAATAGACAATGCTAACAAAAGATATAATGTGGTTCACGGCCTCGCCGCTAATCCAAGGTCCGATTCGTCTCCGGTGAATCACTCCAAAACCAATCCACTATTGGTCTATCCCTTTAGCCCAAGCAAGGTGGAGGTAAACCTTTACAACAATGAAAACACTCCTTCTTTTACAATAGATGTGAAAGAAAACTAGAAGAAGGAGTTTCAGCTTTGTGGGGCACTTAATAAGATGTTTAGAGCATGAACATTAACCATCTAAAAGCCCCTACCCTCTCTTTTTATAGAGAGGAAGCAAATCTTCCCATTGGACACTATCAGTCGACTGATGTCGACTCCAATGGCTTCTGACTAGGTCGGATTCGTGGGATCCGCAGACGCCTTCTCCAATAGTCGGATTATCAGTCGACTGATGTCGACTCCCAATCGAGTGACGACTAGCTTCTGTGTCCGTGCATAGTGCGATCAGTCGACTACTTCCCTTAACCAGTCGACTGATTGACAAGGTTCCGCAGCCAAACTCCAGTCAATTTGTGATCGACTTGGAGCAGTCGACTGCCATGACATGGCAATCGACTGATGTTGGGTAAACCTCAAACTTAACATCCGTTTGAGCATCCGACGATCGGGTAAACCTCAACCCTTGCGGTCGAGCCTCCAACACATAGCCATTCGGCCAAGTTCACCTAATGAGCTACTTACATTTCACTCATTCTCTCATCTCACTTGAAGTCCCTCGCCGAAGCTCTCTTCGTTTGCGGCCACGTCCCTCGACAGCATCAAGCGCACGGCTCTACAATGCTCCTTCGCGTCTCTTGCCCTTGAAGTCTACTTCCTTGGCTTCGCTTCAAGTCATATCGTCTGGCAGTCCCTCGGATACATCAAGCGTACGACTCTGAAATGCTCCTTCGCCGACTCAAGCATGAGGTTGTGAGTTGGTGACACTTGCCAAAGCTTCATGTGCGAATTACTAAGTCCTGGAAGACTCCAATGCACATATCAAATCCAATCATCCTAACTTAAACTCTTTGCCACACACATCAAAACCATATCACATGGGTTGATTGCCCTAACAATCTCCCCCTTTTTGATGTGTGGCAATCCGTTTAAGTTAGGTAAACAAATAACAATAAACATAAGCAAGGAAAGCATGTAAGTAAAAAACATGAGTTTAACAACTCCCCCTTAAACATGCAACTCCCCCTTAAGACATGCTAAATTTTCCCTCTTAGCATGATTAACTTAAACTTTATCAATTCTCTCCCTTTGACACCATCAAAAACATTATCCAAATGTTATAATCCAAGGTATCAAACCTAAGGAGGAAAAAAACTAAAAACCAAACAAAACACGTAAAATCATGTTATTCTTTTCTGCAGACAAGACATTGTCGATCGTTGACTACCTACGACAATTAGCATGATTATAGATTTTCTGATTTTCTAGATGAAATTCAAAAATGCATTAGAAATTCCAAAAGATTTGAAAAAATCATGAAATTTTGAAAACACATTTCTTTTAATGTCCTTTATCAGTGAAAAATGAGTTTTCATGAAATCACTTATATTTTCAATGATTTTCTAAAAATCCAAAAGCTTCAAAAACAACTAGTGTTTTGATCAAGTTTGTATCAATTTTAACACCTAGTTTTTGTTGGATCAATGTGGTTCGCTAGAGGGTGGTGAATAGCGAAAAATCTTTTACTCAATCGCTCGGTAAAACTCGAGTAGATAATTTACAGCGAAAAGATAAACAATAAATAAAAGAGACAATTCTTTTTACTTGGTTCGTAGCCTTCGGCTACTACTCCAAGGCCCTAGTGGTCCTTGACCACGCACGGAGGGCAAAATACTAAACGAACTCATCCTCGTTGAAGGTAGGAGTTAATCGATACAATAAAGAACAAAACTTGAGGTAGAGGGACACTCCCCCTCTCCTTGTTATGATAAAAGCTCCGAAAGAATTAAAGTAACAAACTGAAGTAAAAGCTTAAACCGACGTTACAAAAAGAAAAGAAGTTAAGACCTAGACGTCGGAAAAGAAGCACTTCGTTGTCAGAGAGTTGTAGCTTTGCGGAGGCTTTTGGAAGCTTAGAATTGTTGAGAAAACCCTAGGTTAGGACCTCCTTTTATAGCCTTTGAGCCCCTCATCGAATGGGTCTTCAACCCATTACAAATGAACACACAACCTCCTTGAAGAGTGGTGATAAGCCTTGACTCCTCGAGGCTGATCTTTTGACCATTAGTCGACTGATGGCCATCATCAGTCGAGTGATGGCGCATCGATCCGAGTCCGACCTCCGTGATCCGATTGACGCGCAATCGAGTCCTCCAAGCGTCGCAATGATCGATGCTTGCTGCAAGTCAAAGTTAGCTCAAAGAAAACATTATTTCGACGGCCTTCGACTGTCCGATCTCGACCTAGACCATCGATGGGATGTCTTTGGTCGAATCTACGCTTAAGACCATCCCCGTAAGGAGGATACGACCTCACTTACGCTCGCACACACGAGCTTACCTCGATACTTACCATGTCGCTTTTGCTTCCGGCCTTCCACTCGATTCCTTCGGCTCCCTTCGAAGTCACTCGAGTGTCGCCCGACCACCGCGGCTTCCTCCGGGTGTCGCTAGCCTTCAGCTCCAGCTTTAGCACTTTTCTGCACACTTGATTCAGCTCGTGAGATAACGATATATCCTTGACTTTGTGTCTTTTGCCATAATCAAAATATAGGTTCGACTTAGGTGCCCCTGCACCAACAGTTTTGCTTTAAATTGTTTCAAAACATAAAATCATAGATTTTAAAGTAAGAAATGATTTTGAAAACATTAGAAATATCCAACCATGATCTTTGGGCAATATGTCTATAAATTAAACATAAGTCTTCCCCATAATTGGTATATTATTGCTATTTTGATACTTAAAATGACCATCTAAATGTCATAGGCTTTAGTGGACCATTTGTATCATCCTATCATCTCACCCATACTATGTTTTCAATCAAAGTTAGCCTTATGTTGAGTGTGAGATGTTCCTAAAGGTATTTATATACTTAACCTTTCAATTCATGCAATTCTACACAAGGCTAAGTATCACACTAACATACCACATGATCATAAAGACATATATGCATTGATTTCACATTATGATCATGAAACAAATGTATCAATCAATTTATAATCATGCATTAGGTATAAAATCATGATAATAATTCAAGTATCACCAAAAGAATGATTTAAACTATTTATGGGTGCATTATCATCACCAACACTATTTCAAAAATTAAGTCCCGCCATCCTAAGTCAACCAAATAATATGATATAACTCAAGTCCACTATGGTTGACTAACCGAGGGTTTTTCTAACCCTTAAGGATGGATTTAGGAATCCAATACAAGTTCTTTCCTATGGGGTTCACTAAATATTCTTTAGGGATCCATTTTCTAGCTATTGTCTTGTTCTTGGCTTAACCCCTAGCAATCAAACATTTATAGGCCTTTTCATTTGTCTTTCCCTTATAACCTAGGCCTTTCTTATTAAAGCTTGCCCTTTGGCTCCCTAAAATCATATTAAGGGTGTTGGAGCCAAAAGTGAATTTTTCTAGGGCTTTAGTCAAATGGTCTACCTTTTCCCTTAACATCCTATTTTCCTCAATGCATGCATCATTAACATCAAAAGGCATGTAGTTATCATGTGAGCATGCATCATCATCATTAACATTTAAACATGCTTGTTCTAATTTATTTTCTAAGTCCTTAATTTGATCTAGCATGCTCTTATTTTTCCTTTTGGCCCTAAACAAATCCCTAGTTAAGCTAGAAATCATGGAAACTATTTTCTTGGGAGTTAGATTCGTTACTATAGTTTCCATGTCTTCTTCTTCGGATGAAGAGGATGATGATGAGCCTCCCCCTTCACTAGAGCTCTCCTCACTTGTGCTTGATTTTTCTTGCTCAGAGGAGGAGGTATAGTCTAGATCATCAAACACAATCAATGCAAGGTTTGTGACAAAAGCATTTTCTTCCTCCGATGATGATGATGAGGAAGGATCATCTCATGTCCTTGCTTTGAGTGCCTTGGCCTTCCCCTTTTCCTTGACCTTCTTTTCTTCTTCCTTTTTTTTGCTCCCCTTTTTCTTTTCTTCTTTTCTCCTCCTTTCTTCTTTGATCTTGTTCAAGAGGGGACAATAATCTCTTATATGTCCCTCTTGTTAGCAATTATAGCAAATGATTTTCCTCTTGTGCCTTCTCCTATCATAAGATTTGTTAAATTTTAAATTCCTTAAAGCGTGCCTTACCTTCCTTACCATATGAGCATCTTCATTGCTATTCATGGAGGATGAGTAGGATGCTTCATCGGAGGAGGAGGGAGTCTCTATCTTCTTCTTCTTCCCCTTGTTGGCTACTAAGGCTACTCCTCTTGATGGCTTGATACTTGATTCTTTAATTACTCCCTCAAGCCTTGTTTCGTGGAGCTCCATGGTTGAGAAGAACTCCTCCAAGGTGCTAACTTCTAAATTTTTGGAGATGTAGAAGGAGGCCACCATTGAACTCCACTTCGAGGATCGGGGAAAGACATCTATAGCCTTCATTATCATGTCCCGGTTTGATAGCTTTTCTCCTATACTTGTTAGTCCAATTAAAATTTCTTTAAATCTAGAATGTAATGAGGTTACCTTTTCTCATTTTTCAAGTTTGATATTTGTTAGTTGGGAGCGAAGGAGGTCTCTCCTTTGTTGGTGCAGGGGCACTAGATAATCGAACCTGTGTTTTGATTATGGCAAAGACACAAAGTTAGGTTTACATCGTTATCTCACCAGCTAAATCAAGTGTGCAGAAAAGTACTAAAGCTGGAGCTGAAGGCTAGCGACACCCGGAGGAAGCCGCGGTGGTCGGGCAACACTCGAGTGACTTCAGAGGGAGCCGAAGGAATCGAGTGGAAGGCCAGAAGCGAGAGCTACAAGGTAAGTATCCAGGAAAGCTCGTGTGAGTGAGAGATTGTAAGGTCGTGTCCTCTTTATGGGGATGACCGTAGGTGGCGATCCGACTAAGACTTCCTCTGGAAGGTCTAGGTCGAGATCGAACGGTTAGAAACCGTCGCATTTATCATTTTCCGAGCTAACCTCTTACTGCAGGGAAGTGTCCAGGCTGGCAGTCGACTGCTGGACATTGGGCAGTCGATTGATGGTGACGAATAAACCTTTGCGCTAGGTCAAAATGGATAACGTTTGACGCGGCCACTTCGCGATAAAATTTGGACAACTTCGTGATCTGTTCCAAAAAAAAATAGACAAATTCAGAGGCTAAAATCTATAAAAGGAGGGGTGGATTCCAACTCCAAAGATCATCAAGTTTATTGATCAAGTGCTCCTACAACGCCAATGCTCCAACACCGTCATAACGCCGATGCGACAACAAGTTCAGATCTTCTTCGTCGGCAGTAACATCTAGTAATATATTTTAATATTGTATTCATTGTTTTTATTCGTAACGAGGTGAGGTAGGCTTGTTGCCTCATCCTCGTACATTCGGTTTTGTGATCGTTGTCTCCTACCTCCAACGAGGAAGAGACATTTTAGTGCTTTGCCCTCCGTACGCGGTCTAGGACCGATATGGCCTTAGAGTAGCAACCGCTGGATTGTGAACCAAGTAAAATAAACGTGTCTCTTTATTTTCCTCTGTGTTTACTCGTTTAATTGTCTACTCAAACGAGACGAAAAAAAAAGATTTACGATCGCTATTCACCCCCCCCCCCTCTAGCGACGCTTCTCGATCCAACAATTGGTATCAGAGCGGGGGCGCTAAGATTTGGTTAAACCACCGATCTAGCATGTTTTGGTTTTCTGTTCGTATTTTTTGATTCGTATTTTTTTTAGGTCTTTTTCCTCCCGCACTACTAATCCAAGACGAAGTCTTGGTACACTTCTTTTGGTTGTGTGTTTGCAAGTATTCTATTTTGGAGTAGTCGACGGTAAAACGGCCATATCTTTTCGCACAAGAGGACTCTCAAAACGATCTACCTACCAAATCGAAGCTCTCTGAAAGATCTACATTTCTCACAAGAGTTTACCCTCGTAACAAGCATTTCCAGCCCCAAAATCCAACGTTTAGTACCCTTTCGGACACATTGAAGGTCATAAGTTTCTCGTTTTTGTTAATTTTGTATTCTTCTTATTTATTTCTGTTTATTTCCTATTATTTCCTGCACTACTAATCCAAGACCAAGTCTTGGAATTCTCTTTGGTTTTATTTGTGTTTTGAAAGATACTTAATGGCTCACATTGAGGGGTATAGCACCACCCGACCTCCGTTCTTTAACGGAGATGATTTTCGTTATTGGAAAGGTCGGATGGAGTGTTTTCTAAAAACACAAGTCGAGACTTGGATAATAATCCAAACCGGCTTTGCTCTACCCACCAATGATCAAGGAGAGCCCTTGGATTTCAACAAGTGAACAAATGCAACCAAGAGGCAAATCGAAGCCGATGCAAGAGCAACTCAAATATTACAATGTGGCTTGTCCAAGGAGGAGCTCAACCACATCGGTCCATTCATTAGCGCCAAAGACCTCTGGAACAAATTGATTGATCTACACGAAGGGATGCCCGATGCTAAGGTATGTAAAAGAGATTTACTTTTAAATAAACTGTACAATCTAAAGATGCAGGATCGAGAGACCGCCACCCAATTACATGCGCAGATCCAAGACATCGTCAACAGTCTTCACTCGATCGGGCAAGCCATAGAGAACCGGGACTTTATAAAGGTATGCTTTAAATGCTTTCCCTAGGACTACCTTGTGGGCATCCATGGTCGATGTCTACAAGGTCTCTAAGGACCTTTCGAAGCTTAGGTTAGATGAATTATTTTCCGAGTTTGAACTTCATGAGCAAACTAACATGGTCCGGGCCGAGAGAGGTATTGCTCTACTTGCAGGACAAAGAAGCAAGCCACCTACCAGGCAAGAAGATGGACTCGAACCCGACGATGAATTAGAGTCCGAATCTGAAAAGGTGGAAGCAATAGTGAACGTAGTGCAGAAGATCGTTCGGAGAGAAAGAAGGCTACTAAAGAATCAAAAGAGGACACAATTCAAATCAAATCAAAAGAAGGCTTTTCATGCAACATGGGACAACGAAGAAGGCGGCGGCATAGCATGCATGGTAAGACCCGAAGAGTTCGAGTCAGAGTCCGAATCCGAATCCAATTACAACACCGACTCCGAACTCGAGGACTACTTCGAGAAGCAACTCAAAGCCGGATTAAAAGAGAAAATTAAGGTTAGCCGCTCACTAATTCATACGCTTTACAATACAATTAAAATGCTTAATAGGAAATTAACTAAGTCCGAGTCTAGGGTTGAGTCGTTACTTGAAGAGGTTGAAACCCTCAAGCAAGAGGCTACTCTAACCTCTTCAACTAGTCAAGTTCAAGAGGGAAACTCAACCCAAATTGGAAAACTTGAGGAGGAGAATTCTCTCTTGAAAGACGGAGTTCAAGAGGTCGAGGCTAGGTTGGAAAGGTTCACGTTGGGATCTAAGAACCTTAACCGACTACTTGGAACCCAAAGAGCCGTGTACAATAAAGTCGGACTCGGATTTAGGTCAAAGACTACGAATAGGTCATATATGTCTATCGTAAATCGTAGTCATCAAAGAGTCCAAGCATTTGTCCCAAAGGTTTTATTGGAATCACATATAAGGACTAATAAGTATTGGATTCCTCAGGATCAATTTCATTATTTGAATAGACCATATTGGTTCAATGGTCCAGGGGGAGCTAACACTAAAATAGTATACCCACTTACTTAGTAAAACCATTGAATATCTTACTTTAATTTGTAGAACGGCTAGATAGGGAAAATAGTTAGTCAACTCTTGACAACATAGTATCAGGATGCGGCGAGATGATAGTATGTTAGGGAAACAAAGTCTCATGTATTCGAGCTAGATAAGGCGTATCTAGCTTGGTGCACTTGACCGAGTGGAACTAGCTGAAGCTACCTCGTCGTATCCTAAACTAGTTAGACCAGGAAGTAACCCTAAGTGACTTAAGTGATATTTTCTTGAATTTGGCTTTGTCTAAGGAAGTGGTCGTTGTTCCGATCAAAGAAGGCCCCTGTGCCTCGCCACAACCTGGAAGCCAATTTCTCGAAAAGTTACTTAACGATCTAAAGGTTAAATCCGAATCTAACCCAAGGTTGACTATCTTTAATTAATTTAAAATCATATCACAAAACATATAAGGTGAACAAATTATGAGACACATAGAATGGGTGAGATGTTAAGGATAATTGAAATATAACCTCTTCAAGATACTACTTATTTTCTCAAGTGTTATACTTAACAACTCTTAGGCCAAAGTTTAGCGCCCCCTACATCTCTTATACTTCATATATTTGACTAAGGGGGAGAGGAAACTAACCTTAAGGGTTATATTATAAACCTTTAGATTATTGGTGCAGAGGGACACACCTCGAACCAATCTATCTAACTACTACTAGACACATGCTTGGACTCATATTTGATTTATCTAGATGCATGCATATATGACATTGTTTTTTAAAAAAAACCCTATTTTATACAAAAACCCCAATTTTTTTTTATTTATGGCAAAAGGGGGAGAAGAGCGAAAGTTAAGAGGGAGTAACAAAAAATTTGATTTTGAAAACTAAAGTATCTCTTTCAAAACTCACCTACGGTTAAGGGGGAGTTTTGGTTAAGGGGGAGCTTTTGGGAATGACATTCATCATCTACTATACTTGTTTTATGCTTTAATTTCCTTAACTTTGTGTTGGTTTGCCATAGATCAAAAAGGGGGAGATTGTTGGTGCAGGAGCACTAGATAATCAAACCTGTGTTTTGATTATGGCAAAGACACAAAGTTAAGTTTACATCGTTATCTCACGAGCCAAATCGAGTGTGTAGAAAAGTACTAAAGCTGGAGCTGAAGGCTAGCGACACTCGGAGGAAGTCGCGGTGGTCGGGCGACACTCGAGTGACTTCGGAGGGAGTCGAAGGAATCGAGTGGAAGGCCAGAAGCGAGAGCTACAAGGTAAGTATCGAGGAAAGCTCGTGTGAGTGAGAGATTGTAAGGTCGTGTGCTCTTTACGGGGATGACCGTAGGCGGCGATCCGACTAAGACTTCCTGTGGAAGGTCTAGGTCGAGATTGGACGGTTAGAAACCGTCGTATTTATCATTTTATTAGCTAACCTCTTACTGTAGGGAAGTGGACAGGCTGGCAGTCGACTGCTGGACATTGTAGGGGATCGGTACGGCCGGCTAGAGGGGGTGAATAGCCCTTTTCGTTTGGATGCCGGTATTTGCTCGTCTACAAAACTAATTAGCGCAAGCGGAAGACTAATAAAGACAAACAAATAGAAATACGAGAAAACAATCGCTAACAAAGAATGTAACGTGGTTCACGGCTACGCCGCTAATCCACGATCCCGATTCGTCCGAGGTGAATCACTCCTTCAAAGCCAATCCAATATTGGTCTCTCCTTTGCACCAAGCTAGGTGGAGGTAACCTTTACAAATCAAGCACACTCCCTCTTTTACAATAGATGTGAAAGAAAGCTAAAAGAAGGAGTTTGAATCTTGTGGAGCACTTGGATGGTCGTTTAGGACTTGAGCATTAACCTCCCAAAGCTCCACACCTTCTCTTTTTATAGAGAAGGCTGATTTCTTTCCGTACGCCACCACGATCACGCCTTGGCGATCGCCATCACTACAACGACCTCCGAACACGTCGGATCCCGACCGTTGTAGCCCAACGGAACTCTTGGTAGTCGACTGATGGACCTCATCATCACGACTCAGAGTCGATCGTCTGGCCGGCTACGAACGGTCTCGAAAACCCATTGACTACCGATCCCGCCTTCAACGATCGATGGTTCTTAATCGCCCGCGATATGGCGATTGATCACGCCACAATCCAACGATCAGATACCACCGAAATCACTCGATTAGGCGATCCGCCATAACATGGCAATGATCGTGTCGGGAAAACCCATCCGACACTTGGCCAAATGGCCAAGTTTCACCTAAGAGCTACCCTTCCCCGGGTTACAATCGCTCACTCTCATCTCTCGAAGTCCCTCGCCTTCGAAGTTCTCTTCGTTCTCGGCCACATCCCTCGGCAGCATCAGGCGCACAGCTCTGCAATGCTCCTTCGCGTCTCTTGCCTCGAAGTCTACTTCCTCCGGCTTCACTCCAAGCTTCTCGTCCGGCGGTCCCTCGGATGCTCCAAGCGCACGGCTTCCGCAAAGCTATCCTTCACCGACTCAAGGCACGAGTCATGAGATGTGAAACTCGCCACGGCTCCATGTGCGAATTACTAAGTCCTGCACGACTTCAACGCACATATCAAATCATCATAACACACTAACTTAAACCCTTTGCCACACCATCAAAACCATATTACGGCAAGAGATTGCCCTAACAATCTCCCCCTTTTTGATGTGTGGCAATCCGTTTAAGTTAGGTAAAAACATTTGATATAAATTCTAAGGTAAGAAAGCATGTAAAGATAAACATGATATAGCAACATGCAACTCCCCCTTAATCCATGAAACTCTCTATGCAAATTTTCTCCCCCTATCATATATTTCTCCCCCTAAAATAAATAACTTAAACATAAATTATTTCTCCCCCTTTGACACCATCAAAAAGATTAACACTAAGTTATAGGCTCATGGCATCAAGTATTAATGGAGGGAAAATACCAAAAACATGATTAATGATTTTCAAGTGAGCGATCATTGCTATCAGTATAGCGGTCAGTGGCACAATTGATTCGAAATACGATTTTAGGCGAATTTCAGAAATGCACTATTAATTCCAGAAAATTCGAAAAAAATCATAAGATTTGGGGAATACATTTCTTTTAAGTATATCTATCAGTGAAAAATATGTTTTCATGAAAAATCATTATATTTCCACATATTTGCCAAAAATCCAAAAGCTTTAAAAACTACTAGGTTTTTGATCATAAGAGTATCCATTTTAACACCTAGTCTTGCAACCAATTGTTTCAAAACATGAATACATGTATTTTAAAGTAAAAAATTGTTTTGAAAACATATGAAATATCCAACCATGATATTTGGGCAATATGTCTATGAATTAAACATAAGCCTTCCCCATGATTGGTCTATTATTGTTATGTTGATACTTTAAATGACCATCTAAATGCCATAGGCATTAGTGGACATTTGTATCATCCTAACATCTCACTCATGCTAAGTTTGCAATCAAGTTAGCCTATAGTGAGTGTGAGATGCATCCTAGGGGGTATTTGTATATACTTAACCAATATATTCATGCAATTCTATCATGGTTAAGTATCAACCTAACAACCTACATGATCATAATGACATATATGATTTAATTTCACATTATGATCATCAAATTCATGTATTCATCAAATAATAGTCATGCATTAGGTATTATGTGATGATAACAAATTATCACCTAAAGCATGATTTAAACCTATTTCTCATGATGATGTGCCCAATATCATAAATCATGATTACACATATACACAGCAATTACATTAATCAACAAGATTTAAGCATTATTACCTATTTATGGGCACGTTATCATCACCCAACACTATCTAAAAAATGTTGTCCCGTCATCCTAAGTCAACCAAAATATGATATAGGTCAAGTTCATATGGTTGACTACCCTAGGGGTTTTCTAACCCTTAAGGATGGATTTTGGAACCCAAAATAAGTTCTTTCCTATTGGGTTCACTAAGTACTCCTTGGGGATCCATTTCCTAGCAATTACTTTTTTTTTATCTTGTCCCCTAGCTATTAGGCATTTATAGGCCTTTTCATTTTTCTTTTCTTTGTATCCTAGGCCTTTCTTGTTGAAACTAGCTCTTTGGCTCCCTAAGATCATATTTAAGGCGTTGGAGCCAATTGTGAATTTTTCTAGGGCTTTTGTTAAATAATCTACCTTTTCCCTTAAGGCGCTATTTTCATTTATACATGCATCACTAACATCTAATAGCACATAAAGGTCATGTGAGCATGCATCATTTAAGCTAGAAGAAATATTATCATTTAAGCATGCATTTTCTAGCTTATATTCCAAAGCCTTAATTTGATTAACCATGCTTTTATTTTTCTTTTTCATTCCAAATAAGTCCTTAGTTAAACTAGAAATTATGGAAACTATTTTCTTAGGAGAAGCTTTCGTTACCATAGTTTCCATATCTTCTTCTTCTTCTTCGGATGAGGAGGATGTAGAAGCTCCCCCTTCACTTGAGCTCTCTCCTCTTGAGCTTGATCCTTCATTTTCGGAGGAAGAGCAATCCAAGTCATCAAAGGCCATCAAGGCCAAATTGGTGACAAAGGCATTCTCCTCATCTGATGATGATGAAGAGGATGAGGATGGGTCATCCCAAGTCCTTGCCTTTAGGGCTTTGACCTTTCCCTTTTCTTTTGTCTTCTTCTCCTCTTCCTTTTTCTTCTTGCTCCCCTTTTTCTTCTTCTTTTCTTCCTTCTTTTTCTTTTCTTCTTTGCTTTTGTTTAGGAGGGGACAATTATCCCTTATGTGCCCTTCTCCTTGGCAATTGTAGCATATGACCTTCCCCCTTGGTCTTCTATTCCTATCATTAGATTTATCAAATCTAAAATTCTTAAATGCACGTCTTACCCTCCTTACCATATAGGCTTCTTCGGTGCTATCCATGGAGGAGGAGGAAGACGCTCAGTCATCGGGAGGAGGAGGATTTCCATCTTCTTCTTCCCTTATTTGCCAACAATGCTACTCCTCTTGAGGGTTGAATTCTAGGCTCCTCTTGTATTCCTTCAAGCCTAGTTTAGGTGGAGCTCCATTGTTGAGAAAAATTCCTCCAAGGTACTTACTTCCAAGTTCTTGGAGATGTAGAATGAATCCACCATGGAGCTCCACTTTGAGGACCGGGAAAGGCATCTATAGCCTTCATGAGCATGTCCCGGTTTGATAGCTTCTCACCTACACTTGTTAGCCCAATTAAAATTTCTTTAAACCTAGAGTGTAGTGAGGTTACCTTTTCTCCCTTTTCTAGTTTTATATTGGATAGTTGGGAGCGGAGGAGGTCTCTCCTTGCTAGCTTGGCCTCGGATGTGCCTTCATGGAGTTCTATAAGCTTCTCCCACATCTCTTTGGCGCTAGCACATTCTCGATCCGGTTGATCTCTTGTTGGGAGCACATTGAAAAGATGATGTTTTTCCTTTGAGTTTGCAAGGTGCTCCTCTTTGCTTCTTAGTCCATCGTGATTTTTCGATTTGTTCACCCTTTTCATCCCTAGGCAACTCGAACCCATTTTCCATTATTAGCATAATATCAAAATCGGTCTCGAAGAATACCTCCATTCTCTTTTTCCACCAAGAGAATTCGCCGTCGAACTTCGGTGGGTGGATGTTTGAGCCGGCCATTTTGAATGTTGCTTGTTGTGGCGGTTAGTCCTCGACAAGCTTTCCTTGGCTCTGATACCACTTGTAGGGGATCGGTGCGCCGGCTAGAGGGGGGTGAATAGCCCTTTTTCGTTTGATGCCGATTTGCTCGCCTACAAAACTAATTAGCGCAAGTGGAAGACTAATAAAGACAAGAAAATAGAAATACGAGAAAACAATCGCTAACAAAGAATGTAACGTGGTTCACGGCTACGCCGCTAATCCACGATCCCGATTCGTCCGAGGTGAATCACTCCTTCAAAGACAATCCAATATTGGTCTCTCCTTTGCACCAAGCTAGGTGGAGGTAACCTTTACAAATCAAGCACACTCCCTCTTAGATGTGAAAGAAAGCTAAAAGAAGGAGTTTGAATCTTGTGGAGCACTTGGATGGTCGTTTAGGACTTGATAATTAACCCCCAAAAGCTCCACACCTTCTCTTTTTATAGAGAAGGTTGATTTCTTCCCGTTGGCCGCCACGGTCAATCCGCCCTTGGCGATCATTGCCCCTAGCACCTCGTGATCCCGGATCCGGCAGTTGTAGCCCAATGGAACTCTTGGCGATCTGGACCTCATCCCGATCCCTGCGACTCGTGTCGTATCAATCGGCTACGCGGTTCAATGGCCTAAAACCCTATTGACGGTCACGCATCGCCCGTGATCGATGAGTCTGGCAATGATCGGCCCACGTATGGCGATCGCGTGGCCACAATCCGGTCGATATATACCGATCGAAATCACTCGACTCAGAGCAGTCGACTACCATGACATGGCAGTCGACTGGTGTCGGGAAAACCCATCCGACACTTGGCCAAATGGCCAAGTTTCACCTAAGAGCTACCCTTCCCCGGGTTACAATCGCTCACTCTCATCTCTCGGAGTCCCTCGCCTTCGAAGTTCTCTTCGTTCTCGTCCATGTCCCTCGGCAGCATCAGGCGCACGACTCTACAATGCTCCTTCGCGTCTCTTGCCTTGAAGTCTACTTCCTCCGGCTTCACTCCAAGCTTCTCGTCCGGCGGTCCCTCGGATGCTCCAAGCGCACGGCTCCCGCAAAGCTATCCTTCACCGACTCAAGGCACGAGTCATGCGATATGAAACTCGCCATGGCTCCATGTGCGAATTACTAAGTCCTGCACGACTTCAACGCACATATCAAATCATCATAACACACTAACTTAAACCCTTTGCCACACCATCAAAACCATATTACGACAAGAGATTGCCCTAACAGACATTGGGCAGTCGACTGATGCTCATCAGTCGACTGATGGGAGGCATCAGTCGACTGATGGCGACGAATCAGCCTTTGCGCTAGGTCAAAATGGATAACGTTTGACGCGGCCACTTCGCGATAAAATTTGGACAACTTCGTGATCTGTTCCAAAAAAAAAGGAGACAAATTCAGAGACCAAAATCTATAAAAGGAGGGGTGGATTCCAACTCCAAAGATCATCAAGTTTATTGATCAAGTGCTCCTACAACGCCAACGCTCCAACACCGTCATAACACCGACGCGACAACAAGTTCACATCTTCTTCGTCGGCAGCAACATCTAGTAATATATTTTGATA
Organism: Wurfbainia villosa; assembly: GCA_025175895.1. NCBI lineage: Eukaryota > Viridiplantae > Streptophyta > Magnoliopsida > Zingiberales > Zingiberaceae > Wurfbainia > Wurfbainia villosa. Next base: position 28,909,474 of record CM045990.1, on the reverse strand, counting down.
TTGTATTCATTGTTTTTATTCGTAACGAGGTGAGGTAGGCTTGTTGTCTCATCCTCATACATTCGGTTTTGTGATCGTTGTCTCCTACCTCCAACGAGGAGGAGACATTTTAGTGCTTTGCCTTCCGTACACGGTCTAGGACCGATAGGGCCTTGGAGTAGCAACCGCTGGGTTGTGAACCAAGTAAAATAAACGTGTCTCTTTATTTTCCACTGTGTTTACTCGTTTAATTGTCTACTCAAATGAAACAAAAAAAAAAGATTTACGATCGCTATTCACTCCCCCCCCCCTCTAGCGACGCTTCTCGATCCAACATCCTTGCAAGCTTGGCCTCCGAGGTACCTTCATGAAGCTCTACTAGCTTCTCCCACATCTCTTTAGCACTTGCACACTCTCCAATTCGATTGATCTCTTGTTGGGGGAGTACGTTGTACAAGTGATGCTTGGCCTTTGAATTTACCAAGTACTCCTCTCTTTGTCTCTTTGTCCATCTTGTCTTCTCTATTTGCTCCCCATCTTCATCCCTTGGTAACTCGAAACCATTTTTCATTATTAATAGAATTTCAATGTCGGTTTCAAAGAATACCTCCATGCATTTCTTCGCAACCGCCTAGAGGGCTAGCACACACGTAACTGAACCTTGATGTAGTGCTTGTTGTGCGGTTAGTCCTCGACAAGCTACCTTGGCTCTACTACCACTTGTTGGAACGTTGGTGGCTGGCAAGAGTGGGGGTGAATAGCCCTCAATCGTCGTATGATGAAATTTATCGTTCGTACGTCTACGAATCAAGTTAGCGCAGCGGAAATATAATAAAGAAGCTAACTAAAAATAATTAAGCAAGCAACAAAATAGACAATGCTAACAAATGATATAACGTGGTTCACGGCCTCGCCACTAATCCATGGTATGATTCGTCTCTGGTAAATCACTCCGAAACCAATCCACTATTGGTCTCTCCCTTTAGCCCAAGCAAGGTGGAGGTAAACCTTTACAACAATGAGAACACTCCTTCTTTTACAATAGATGTGAAAGACAACTAGAAGAAGGAGTTTTAGCTTTGTGGGGCACTTAATAAGATGTTTAGAGCATGAACATTAACCATCTAAAAGCCCCCACCCTCTCTTTTTATAGAGAGGAATCAAATCTTCCCGTTGGACACTATCAGTCTACTGATGCTTTAATCAGTCGACTATTGTCGACTCCAACGACATTTGACCAAGGCGGATTCGCGGGATCCGCGGTCGCCTTCTCGCGATCGGATTATCGATCGATGATATCATCGATCGGGATGTCGACTCGATCAGTGATGACTACTTCCCTTAACCAGTCGACTGATCGACTTGGTTCCGTAGCCAAACACCAGTCGATTTGCGATCGACTTGGAGCAGTCGACTACCATGACATGGCAGTCGACTGATGCCAAGTAAACCTCAAACTTAACATCCATTTGAGCATCCGGCGGTCAGGTAAACCTCAACCCTTACAGTCGAGCCTCCGACACTTAGCCATTCGGCCAAGTTCACCTAATGAGCTACTTACATTTCACTCATTCTCTCATCTCACTTGAAGTCCCTTGCCGAAGCTCTCTTCGTTCATAGCCACGTCCCTCGGCAGCATCAAGCTCACAACTCTGCAATGCTCCTTCGCATCTCTTGCCCTCAAAGTCTGCTTCCTTGGCTTCGCTTCAAGTCATCTCGTCCGGCGGTCCCTCCGATGCACCAAGCATACTGATCTGCAATGCTCCTTCGCTGACTCAAGCACGAGGTTATGAGTTGGTGACACTTGCCAAAGCTTCATATGCGAATTACTAAGTCCTAGAAGACTCCAACGCACATATCAAATCCAATCATCCTAACTTAAACCCTTTGCCACACACATCAAAACCATATCACATGGGTTGATTACCCTAACATCATTTTGGAGCCTCCGTTTTGATCTGTTTCACTTTAAGAACATGCTTGTGTCTTGGGACATGACCAGAGCATGTTCCCTAAAGTCTGTGCTTCATAAAATGCTTCATTTTTGCTCTAAAAATGTCATCCTACACATAAATTAACAAAAATTGATCTTCGTACTAGAAAATAGTAACTGAATACAAAACAAGCGAGAATATGCATGAAATAAGTATGAAATGCAATGAGATGTGTGCTAAAACTACTCCAAAACCCTATATGATTTTCACACATTAGTAATGAGTTTAGAATCTATGTTATTATATGTGTCGAGTGTTGAGTGTCGAGTTTGAGTGTCTCGTGTGTTTTCCAAGTGCCTTATGTGCATTTCCTAAAGACCATGTGCATTTCAAGAGTACCTTGTGTATTTTCTGAGCAGTGTATACTTTTCCAGAGCACCTTATGCATTTCCTGTGCACTGTATATTTTTCTAGAGCATAGAGGAGATTATTATTATGGTTGGGTTAGATTCTTGTGTTGTTGTTTGTGCCAAGCACTCTATGCATTTTCAAAGTACCTTGCGTATTTCTTGAGCACTGTATACTATTCCAGAGCAAAGAGGGGCTTAGTATTATGGTTAGGTAAGATTCTTATATCATTGTATGTGCCGAGCATTCAGTGTATTTTCAGAGAACCTTGTGTAAAATTCGATAATATATGTATATACCGTGTACAGTGTTGTTTCCTTTGTCTAGTGCCTTGTCGGTGAGGGTGCTCGACGTTGGAGGTGGCACGACTGTGGGTGGGTTGTCTCTGGCCAGCTGATGGCCATTGCTAGCTCCGATCATCGAGTGGGTGAGGCTGTGAAGGGGTTGTTCCATTGAGGTAAATTTGGAGGTTGTTGTATGAGGTGTTGTGCGTGTTGTGCGTGTTCTGTGTGTGGGCTAGGAATGAGCTGGGGAAGCTCAGTTCTAGTGAAGGGAGTTATGGATGGTAAGGTAAGTTCAATTGAGGTTGAATTGGGGGGATTTGAGCTGTGGGTTGAAACTTGGGCAGCTCTATTTGGTTGAACCCTTGTTAAGGTTGTATTACTCTTTAGATCCATTGTGATTGCTATTTTTGCCATGTTTTCGAGTGTTCGGATCTGACTTGGAGTGGGGTTGTGTATGAATTGGAGAGTTGTAAATCTAGAATGTGAGTTGGTAAGAAAATCCTAACGGGATTTGGTAGGATGTATAATTGGGGCTGCAAAGAGTGGGTGATCAGGGATTATAATTCGTATTCGATAAAGGATATGAATATAAGGATGACATAGTAGTTAATTCGTATGTTGTCGTGTGCTTGAACTTAACTATAATGTTTGATATGTGCAGGACGTGGATACGAGACAGGTCCACAAGCGTGAGTGTTATTGCAATGAGCTTCTCAACAGGTGGGTAATTTTCTTCCATGGTCAGGTAGTAGATAAATCCTGATGCATGTTAATTTACATTGGTGTCACTTATACCTTGACTCCACTCTTGTTTTTCTATTGCTTGATACTTGTCTTTGCACTTTATAATGCTCTGTCATTGTTATAAATTACAGACGTTATGGTATGTGGACCTATAGTGGTATACCTTTGTGTACATAGTAAGTTCGGTTGTAAATTTTGAATCATGCAATTTAGATAAATCATCTAGGGGATGGGTGATGTCCTAGATGTAGAGTTGATTGTCATATTGCATTCCTTACGTGGTATGACATTTATAGATCACGTATCTATGTATGGTCGAGTGGTTGTCAATAGTGTGTCGCTATGGACCGGAGGTCCTAGCTTGGTTGTTGGAAGTTGTATGACTCTCTGTAGGATAGAGAGTGTGTTGTTGATGTTGTTGGTGCAGTAGGCACCTAAGTCGAACCTGAGTTTTGATTATAGCAAACGATACAAAGTTAAGCTCATTTTGTTATCTCACGAGCTAAATCAAGTGTGCAAAAAAGTGCTAAAGCTAGAGCTGAAGGTCAGTGACACCCAGAGGGAGTCGTGGTGGTCGGGAGACACCGGGATGACTTCGAAGGAAGCCGAAAGAATCAGGTGGAAGACCGGAAGCAAAAGCTACAAGGTAAATATTGAGGTAAGCTCGTGTGAATAAGTGCAAGGAAGGTTGTGTCCCCTATACGGGGATGTTCTTAGGAGACAATCTAACCAAGACCTCCCATGGAAGGTCTAAGTCGAGATCGGATGGTGTATGACCATTTAATTTACTTTTATTTACTATATTTTCAAGCTAACTTTTCGTTGTAGCTGGGACACCTACCATCAATCGACTGAGGGCTTGTATCAGTTGACTGATCCATCAACAGTCGACTGGTAAGGGGTAGCAGTCAACTATTTGTCAAGGATCAACTTCGAGGAGAGTCAAAGCTTATCTCCATTTTTGAAGGGATAGGAGGCTTGCTCTCATTGGTTGAAGATGTGAACGTCTAGGGTTTGCAAGTGTTGGGATGTATACTGAAAAGTCTATCTTTTGTATAAACATCTTTATGTTTGAAATAAGAATCACTTGATCATTGTATGCATATTTCTGGTTATGCATATTATCTAATACATTACATTGTAGATAACATGGTGTGTAGTGTCACACGGGAGATCATGTTATCAGTTCCTTGTAAAGTATAAGTAAAGGCTCACAACCGAGAAGATTATGGACAAACCATTGGTATGGTTGTAGTGCAATTTGGTATTGGTTTGTCTTGACCATAGAATTACACTAGTACACTTTGTGTGTATTGAGTAGGACCGATTTAGAGGTGACTCGATTTATTGCTGACTACATAATCGAATCAGACCTCAGATATTATGATGTACATGCTCTTAATCCCGATATAATAACGGGCACATATACTTAGTACTCATTTCTTTGATTTACCAATGGGCGAGATTTATAGAGTAAATCGATAGGCACGGTAAGTTGGAAAATGATATTATTTACATGGTGTACTGTTGATTATAGGAGGAAACTGTGTCCTATATATTAGGATGAAGATGTCCCCTTGAGGAGCTCATAAGGTTCATCATGTAAACTCTGTAGGTGGACTTGGTCCGGCATGATGATAAGGTTGAGTGGTACTACTCATGGAGTTAGATGTTGATTAATTAATTGTCAGTAAATTAATTAATCGACGGACATTTGAGATCTTAAACACGGGGAGATAAATGTACAAATAATATATGGAGCCCATATTAACTTATGGGGGTTGGTGAGGTTGATCAATGATAATCCTCTAGTGGAATGGATTATCATTAATGGATCGGACTTTATGTGGGCATGATCCATTGGGTGGCCAAGATCCAACTCCTCCTCATGGTCCCTATTGTAGCCTATTAAAACCCTCATGAAGCTTAAATCCGATGGTGGAGAATGGAACTCTAGATCCGACAGTGGAGATTAAATCTCTAGATTTGACGATGGAGATTAAATCTTTAGATCTGACGGTGGAGATTAAATCTCTAGATCCGACGGTTGAGATTAAATCCCTAGATCCGACGGTTGAGATTAAATCCTTAGATCCGACGGTGGAGATTGAAAGGAGGCTTAATCCCAACTCTATAAATAAGGCTTATAGGGTGGGCAGCAAGAAGACACAAGGGAGATTAGGGTTTTGGGCGGCTAGGGCTTGGAAAGGCATTGGGCGGCTAGGGTTTGCTCTCCTCCTTGGGCGACAAGGCTCTCTCTTCTTCCTAGGGTTTTGGCCGGTGCCTCCCTTCTTGTTCTCATCCTTGGCCGGCAACCCAACTCTCTTTCTCTCCTCTTTGGTCGGCGGCAAGAGCTAGGGTCTCTTCCCTTGGAGCTTTTGGCCAGCGCCCATACACCTTGTTCTCCTCCGTGGCCGGCAGCAACAACAAGTCCATTGACTTGGTGGCCGGTCCTAGATAGGAAGAAGAGCTTTGTTCTATACTTCCTCTTGTTCGGAGCGAGCAAGGAAAGGAAGATCGTGATCTAGGAGGCTTCATCTCTTAGAGGATCGTTGTCCACACAACGTCCAAGAGGAGGATAGGACATACGATAAAAGACCTTGAGGTAAACAAGAGGTATAAATCTTATTTTGCTTTCCTTTTGTTTCTTTGTATATTGTATGTATGATATGTGACTCAATTTACTTGGACCCCGAATACAAACACAAAAACTAGTGATCTGTACATCGTCTATTCCGTGGCTAATCATAGAATAGAGGTTGGTTGCTTGAACAACAAGTTTGTTCAAGTGACCACTCTAATCGAATAGCATGACGATGGAACGGTTGCTTGGGTAACCCATCTTTTTCAAGGATAAATTTTTTTTTCGGGGACGTAGATGGGATTGCCATAAACAAGCAATCGAGTTGAAGTGGGAAGCAAAGTTTCCTCCCTTCAAGTGGTATCAGAGCCACGGTTTTCGATTTTGTGTGTTTAGGATTCGGTTACTTTTATTCACTTTTCATATATTATATGTGTCAGATAATAGTAGGATGTGCGTAGGTTAACTTTTTGGTTGCAGGCATAGGATCCAACTATTATTTCCATATGTGTGTATGTGATTATTTGTGTGTAATTGTATATTATTTGAATCCTCGGGGTTGACGAGGCTAGTATTTAATTTTTGTAATTAAGTACGACATTGTTTAGCCATTCTTTTTATTTTAGTTTACTTTCGATCTAGATTTCATGTACACTCCTTCGTGGAGTATAGGATCGATGGATGTAAATTAAAATAGTAATTCTCGGCTCGGATCTTCGGTTGGATTGTACATGGCGTAGGGAGGAGCGGACAAGATGGCGATATGACAGGAGGCATATTGAAGACAAAAGCCATAATAGTTGGAAAATATTTTTTTTCATATTTATTGCTTCTTGTTTGATATGCATGTCGTAGGCTAGGAAAATTCCTCAATTTTAAATTACTAAGTGGGAGAGGGATATTTTTATAAATTCCCACGGCCTCTATTACGATTTGACATGTGATGCAAACAAACTTGCGCGTCGGGTCTGAGTGCCTTCCTCCCCATCGGATGAGTTTGTTTGTGGATCACAGGGTCGAATATGGTTATAGGAAATTATTAAGGAGCGTGTGTACTTCCCCATCGGAAGGCACATAACCCGAGATAATTGCCTTAGTACCGAGTAATGAACACTTAGATACAAATAGGAGTATCCTCCCCATCGGAGTCACTGCTTTTATTTGTAGGGCCGAAGAGGAACCAACTATTAATTTTATTTGTCAAAAAGTTAGGTTGACAAGATAGTAAAATTAATGGGTAAAACCTCCTCTTACAAATGTAGAATTCGTATACGTCCACACTATCGTGGCATACGATATTCTCGGTGTTTTGAGGTATTGGTTGATTTTAAAATTTTATTGTTTGAGGAATCAATAATTTTTTGAAATCTAATGTTTTGATCTATGTGATTCTTAGGTTTTTCAAAATGACTTTCAACCCTCTTGCTGTGATATTGAAAGAAAATAAACTTACTGGACCCAATTATGTTGATTGGAAGAGGAATCTTGACATTGTTTTGACTGTCGAAGAGTACAAATATGTACTCCTCGAAGAGTGCCCTCCTAAGCCTATGGATGATTTTGGGGAAAAGGAGAAGGAGAGTTATAAGAATTGGATCAAGGGCGATGAGATAGCGCGATGTTACATTTTGGCTTCTATGTCAAATGTACTGCAACATCAGCATCAAGTCATGCCCACTGCTTATGACATGATGCTCAATCTCAAAGAGCTTTTAAGACACCAGAATCGGGCTGCTAGGCAGGAAGCCATGAGGAACTTGATGACGACCACCATGATCGAGGGAACACCCGTGAGGGATCATGTTCTCAAGATGATGGCTCATTTGAATGAGTTGGAAGTCCTCGGAGCTGAAATCGATGGGGAAACCCAAGTCGATATCATTCTCCAGTCTCTACCTAGGAGTTTTGAGTAGTTTCGTCTGAACTACAACATGAATAAGAGGTTGTATTCGTTGGCGGAGCTTCTGACAGAACTCCAGGCGGCAGAGGGGCTATTTCATTAGAGTGCTCAGGCGTAGGCCATGGTTGCTCAAAAGGTTTCTACTTCTAAACCGAAAGGTAAGAAGAAGAAGAAACAAGCTGGGGAAAAGGTGGCGGGAGGATCTCAGGGAGGAGTGAAGAAGCCGAAAGGCAAGTGCTTCACTTGCAAGCAGACTAGACACTGGAAGAAGGACTTCTCCAACCGGAAGCAGAACAAAGGTATATCTTTTGGTCTAGTCGTTGAAACATGTTTGGCGGTGTTATCTGTTGGATCGATGAAATGTGTATTGGTCGGCTAGAGGGGGGTGAATAGCCCTCAATCTTTCGATAATGTAATTCGCTTGTCTACAAAACTAATTAGCGCAACGGAAACAAACAAGACAAGCAAGTAAATAATGCAAAGGTAAAAACAATGCTAACAAGATAATATAACGTGGTTCACGGCTACGCCGCTAATCCACGATCCCCGATTCATCCTCGGTGAATCACTCCACCACCAATCCACTATTGGTCTCTCCTTTACACCAAGCTAGGTGGAGGTAACCCTTACAACTCAAGAACACTCCTTCTTTTACAATTGATGTGAAAGAGAACTAGAAGGAGTTTATTACTTGTAGAGCACTTGGATGATGGTTTGGAATATGAGCATTAGCCATCCAAAAGCCCACACCCTCTATTTTTATAGAGAAGGTTGATTTCTTCCCGTTGGCCACCACCAGTCGACTGCTTCCCTTGGCAGTCGACTGTCGCCACTACAACGGCTTCCGAACACGTCGGATCCCGACCGTTGTAGTCCAATGAAACCCTTGGCAGTCGACTTATGTAACCATCAGATCAGCCTTAGTCGACGCCCAAATACCACTACGAGAGGTTCTGCCGCGACTTCTACAGCGGGCAATGATGTCATTTCATGGCAATGATTCTGCATAAACCCATCGATACGGTCGAACCGCTGTCGATTAGGAATGATCGCCATTCCATGGCGATCGGGTCATGTGAAACTCAAACTTAACATTCGTTTGAGCTTCCGGCGGTCGGGTGAACCTCAACCCTTGTCGTCGAGCCTCCGACACTCAGCCATTCGGCCAAGTTCACCTAATGAGCTACTTACAATTCACTCATTCTCTCATCTCACTCGAAGTCCCTCACCGAAGCTCTCTTCGTTCATGGCCACGTCCCTCGATAGCATCAGGTGCACGACTTTGCAATGCTGCTTCGCGTCTCTTGCCTCCGAAATCTGCTTCCTTGGCTTCGCTTCAAGTCATCTCGTCCGACGGTCCCTCGGCAGCATCAAGCACACGGCTCTACAATGCTCCTTCTCCGACTCAAGCACGAGGTTGTGAGTGGTGAACCCGCCAAGGCTCCATGTACGAATTACTAAGTCCTGCAAGACTCCAACACAGATATAAAATCACAATAACAACCTAACCTAAACTCTTTGCCACACACATCAAAACCTTATCATGGCAAGAGATTGCCCTAACAATCTCCCCCTTTTTGATGTGTGACAATCCGTTTAAGTTAGGTAAAAATATTTGATAAAATATTAAGGGAAGAGAGAATGTGAATAAACATGATTAGCAACTCTCCCCCTAAATATATTCTCCCTTACTTAAACATATAGTTTTCTCCCCCTTTGACACCATTCAAAAGATTAAACAAAGTTTATATATCATGGCATCAAGTCTAGAGAGAAACAAAAACTAAAACCAGTCAAAAACCTGATAAAATCAGGTTACTGTGCTTATTCACAGTCCATCGATCATTCTTATCGATATGGCCGATTGGTTAATGAAATCCAATTTACGATTTTACGGATGAATTTCAGAAATGCACTATAAATTCAAGAAAATTCTAAAAATAGTGAAATTTGGGGAACATATTTATTTTAGGGTTCTTTATCAATGAAAAATAGCTTTTCATGAAAAATCATTATATTTTCAGAGATTTGCCAAAAATCCAAAAGCTTTAAAAACAACTAGTGTTTTGATCAAGTTTGTATCCATTTTAACACCTAGTTTTGCTTTGGATTGTTTCAAAACATGAACACACAGATTTTAAAGTAAGAAATTGTTTTGAAAACATATGAAATATCCAACCATGATCTTTGGGCAATATGTCTATGAATTAAACATAAGCCTTCCCCATGATTGGTCTATTATTGATATTTTGATACCTTAAATGACCATCTAAATGTCATAGGCATTAGTGGACATTTGTATCATCCTAACATCTCACTCATGCTAAGTTTTCAATCAAGGTAGCCTATGGTGAGTGTGAGATGCATCCTAAAGGTATTTGTATATACTTAACCATTATTTTCATGAAATTCTATCAAGGTTAAGTATCATCCTATCATTCCACATGATCATAAAGACATGTATAAATTAATTTCACATTATGATCATGAAACAAATGTATTCATCAATTTATAATCATGCATTAGATATTACATCATGATAATAAGGCAAATATCACCTAAAGCATGATTTATCTATTTATAGGTGCATTATCATCACCTAACACTATTTCAAAAATGTTGTCCCGCCATCCTAAGTCAACCAACATATGATATAGGTAAATTCTATATGGTTGACTATCCTAGGGTTTTCCTAACCCTTTAGGATGGATTTAGGAACCCAAAACAAGTTCTTTCCTATGGGGTTCACTAAATACTCCTTAGGGATCCATTTTTGCTTTGGCCCCTAGCAATCAAACATTTATAGGCCTTTTCATTAGTTTTTCCCTTGTATCCTAGGCCTTTCTTATTGAAGCTATCCCTTTGGCTCCCAATTATCATGTTCAATGTATTTGAGCAAATTGTAAACTTTTCTAGGGCTTTGGTCAAATGATCTACCTTTTCCCTTAAAGCCCTATTTTCTTCTATGCATGCATCATTAACATCCAAAGGCATATAGTTATCATGTGAGCATGCATCATCATGACTAGAAGAAATATTCATTTACATTTAAGCATGTTTTTTCTAATTTTTCTTCTAAGTCCTTAATTTGATCTAGCATGCATTTATTTTTCTTCTTTGCCCTAAACAAATCCCTAGTTAGACTAGATATCATGTAGACTATTTTTCTTGGTGAGAGGTTCATTACCATTGTCTCCATGTCTTCTTCTTCTTCGGATGAGGATGGTGAAGAAGCTCCCCCTTCACTCGAGCTCTCCTCACTTGAGCTTGCTTCTTCATTTTCGGAGGAGGAGAAATCTAGGTCGTCAAAGGCCATTAGGGAAAGGTTGGAGTAGACATGTTCTTCCTCTTCAGATGATGATGATGATGAAGAGAGATCATCCCATGTCCTTGCTTTGAGTGCTTTTGTCTTCCCTTTCTCTTTGGCCTTCTTCTCTTCTTCTTTCTTCTTCTTGCTACCCTTCTTCTTCTTCTTTTCTTCTTTCTTTCTCTTCTCCTCCTTGCTCTTGTTCAAGAGGGGACAATTATCCCTTATATGTCCCTCTCCTTGGCAATTGTAGCAAATCACCTTCCCCCTTGGTCTTCTACTCCTATCATTAGATTTATTAAAGCTAAAACCTTTTAATGCACGCCTTACCCTCCTTACCATATAAGCTTCTTCCGTGCTATCCATGGAGGAGGAGGAGGAAGCTTCATCGGAGGAGGAGAGATTCTCCATCTTCTTCTTCCCCTTTTTGGCCAAAAGTGCCACTCCTCTTGAAGGTTGAATTCTTGGCTCTTCTATTATTCCTTCAAGTCTTGTTCCGTGGAGCTCCATTGTTGAGAAGAACTCCTCCAAGGTGCTCACTTCTAGGTTCATGGATATGTAGAAGGAGTCCACCATTGAGCTCCATTTCGATGACTGAGGAAAAGCATCGATTACTTTCATGAGCATATCCCGGTTCGAAAGTCTTTCTCCTACACTTGTTAGTCTAATCAAAATTTCTTTAAACCTAGAATTCAATGATATTACCTTTTCTCCCTTTTCTAATTTGATGTTTGATAGTTGGGAGCGGAGGAGATCTCTTCTTGCAAGCTTGGCCTCCGAAGTGCCTTCATGAAGCTCTACTAGATTCTCTCACATCTCCTTGGCACTAGAGCATTCCCCAATCCGGTTAACTTCTTGTTGGGGGAGTACATTGTAGAGGTGGTGCTTGGCCTTTGAATTTGCTAAGTATTCTTTCCTTTGCTTCTTGCTCCACCTTGATTTCTCCAATGGCTGCCCATCTTCATTCCTAGGCAATTCAAAACCGTTTTCCATAATTAAAATAATTTCGAAATCGGTTTTAAAAATACCTCCATTCTCTTTTTCCACTAAGAGAATTCACCTTCAAATTTTGGTGGGTGAATGTTTGAGTCGGCCATTCTTGAATGTGCTTGTTGTGGTGGTTAGTCCTCGACAAGCTTTCCTTGGCTATGATACCACTTGTTGGATCGATGAAGTGTGTATTGGCCGACTAGAGGGGGGTGAATAGCCTTCAATCGTTCAATAACGTAATTCTCTTATCTACAAAACTAATTAGCGCAACGGAAACAAACAAGACAAGCAAGTAAATGAAGGGAATTTGCTTCTCGGAGGCTCTTCGGCTCCCATGTCCCCCGATTAAAATTTTCACTAATGAAAACTAATCCGGATGGGATGAGTTTCCTAAGCACAACCAATTCATCATCGTGAAAACAACTTGAGCGATCGCTTGAATAAACTAGTTGTTCAAGCAACACAACTCTTCTAGCCGATTAGCCGCGGAAGAGACGACGGACGGATCGCCGATTTTTGTGTTTGTCTTCGGGGTCCATGATTATACAAATACATACAAATGTAAACTAGTATAATCAACACATACTAACATAAAGAACATAAGCTAGCATATCAATAAGAACATGCAAAGATCAATAATAAAAGTTGTAAAACTTTTATACCTCTCGATCTTCTATCGTATGTCCTATCCTCCTCGTGGACGTCGTGTGGGCGAAGATCCTCCACGAGTTGAAGCTTCTTAGATCACGTTCTTCCCTTCCTTGTTCGCTCTGAACAAAGAGAAGAACCAAACGAAAACTCCTTCTCCTATCTAGAACCGGCCACCAAGCCAAGGAACTTGATATAACCGCCGGCCAAGGAGTAGCTTCTTGAGAACCGGCCAACCTTGAAGAATAGTTGCCGCCGGCCACCAAGGAGAAAAGAAGAGGGCGCCGGCCAAGAGCTCCAAGGATAAAACCTAGCCCTTGTTTCCACCGGCCAAGGAGAAAAGGAAGAAGGGAAGAGCGTCGGCCAAGGTTGAAAGGAAGAAGAGGGATAGGCGCCGGCCACACCTTAGGAAGAAGAAGGGATCTTCTCCTCTTGTTGTCGTCAACTCCTAAATCCAAACCCTAGCCGCCCAACCAAAAGCTTCCTTAGGGTTTCTTTCCACCCAAGCTTAGGTAGGCAAAACCCTAATCTTTCAAGGAAAACTAACAACCTTTTCATTAAGTTGTTGCCGCCCACCTTAGAGCCTTATTTATAGAGTTAGGCTTAGGCTTCCTTTCAATCTTCACCGTCGGATCTAGGGTTTTCATCCCAACCGTCAGATCTAGGGTTTCATCCCAACCGTCGGATCTAGGGTTTCATCCCAACCGTCAGATCTAGGGTTTCATCCCAACCGTCAGATCTAGGGTTTTCATCCCAACCGTCGAATCTAGGGTTTTCATCTCAACCGTCGGATCTACGGTTTCATCCCAACCGTCGGATCTAGCGTTTCATCCCAACCGTCGGATCTAGGGTTTCATCCCAACCGTCAGATCTAGGGTTTTCATCCCACCGTCGGATCTAGAGTTTTCATCCAAACCGTCAGATCTAGGGTTTCATCCCAACCGTCGGATCTAGGGTTTCATCCCAACCGTCGGATCTAGGGTTTCATCCCAACCGTCGGATCTAGGGTTTCATCCCAACCGTCGGATCTAGGGTTTCATCCCAACTGTCAGATCTAGGGATTTAATCTCAACTGTCGGTTCTAGGGATTTAATCTCAACCGTCGGTTCTAGAGATTTAATCTCCACCGTCGGATCTAGAGATTTAATCTTAACCGTCGGTTCTAGAGTTTTGTTTTACATCCTTAGATCTAGAGCTTCATGAGGATTATATTAGGCTACGATAGGGACCATGAGGAGGAGTTGGATCTTGGCCACCCGATGGATCGGAACCACACAAACTTGATCCATCAATGATGTTCCATTCCACTAGAGGATCATCATTGAATTACCTCACCAACCCCAATAAATTAATATGGGCTTCATATATTATTTGTACATCCATCTCCCCGTGTTTAAGATATCGAATGTCCATCAATTGATTGATTTACTGACCATCAATCAATTAACATCTAACTCCTCGAGTAGTACCACTCAACCTTATCATCATGTTGACTAAGTCAACCTGCAGGGTTTACATGATGAACCTTATGAGCTCCTCAAGGGGACATCATCAACCTAATATATAGGACACGGTTTCCTCCTATAATCAATGGCACACCATGTAAATAATATCATTTCCCAACTTACCGGACATATTGATTTAATCAATAGAAATCTCACCCTCTAGTAAATCAAAGAAATAAATACTAAGTACATGTGCCCGTTATTATATCGAGATTAAGAGCATGTACAACATAATATCCGAGGTCCGATTCAATTATGTAGTCAGCAATAAATTGAATCACCTCTATGTCAGTCCTGCTCAATACACCTAAGTGTACTAGGGTAACTCTATGTTCAAGACAAAACAATACCAAGCTACACTACAACCATGCCAATGGTTTATCCAAAACCATCTTGGTTGTGAGCCTCTACTTATACTCTACAAGGGACTGATAACATGATCTTCTGTGCCACACCAAGCATCATGTTATCTACAATGTAAAGTATTAGACAATATACACACATATAATAAATATAAAGTGCAAACAATGATCATGTGATTCTTATTTCAAAATAAAATGTTCATACAAAAGAGTTAGGCTTTCATTATACATTCCAAGAATCTCCCACTTATACTAAAAGACTATGCTGTCGTCATACTGTCATACATCTGATTCCCCTTCCCTCCACATGCCTATCAAAGCTCTCGCCAGAAGGGCCTTAGTGAAAGGGTCTACCAGGTCATCCTCTGATGCAATCTAGGCAACAACAACTTCTACCTCCTTTACGATTTCTCGTATCAGGTGGTACTTGCGGTCTATGTGTTTACTCACCTTATGGGCTCATGGTTCCTTCGAGTTTGCAACTGCACCACTGTTATCACAATAAATTGTGATAGTTCTGGGCAAACCAGGAATCACATCCAAGTCCATCAAGAAGTTCCTAAGCCATACAACTTCCTTGGCTGCCTCAGAGGCTGCCACATACTCAGCTTTCATGGTAGAGTCCGCCACGCATTTCTGCTTGACACTCCTCCATATTATGGCTCCACCTCCAAAAGTAAACACAAACCCCGAGGTAGACTTACTCTTGTCCCTATCTGATTGGAAATCAATCTGTAACCCAAGGACTAATTGATCTACCCAGAAACCAAAGATATAATCCCTAGTCCTTCTCGTGTACTTCAATATATGCTTTACCGCACCCAATGTCCTCGTCCGGATTACTCGATATCTGCTAACCATGCCTACGTAAAAGAGATATCCGTCTCACATACATAGCATAGCATACATGAGGCTTCCATCGCACAAGCATAAGGAACCGCCTTCATCTCCTCTATCTCCTTTGATGTTTTAGGACACATCTCTTTAGATAAAGGAACTCCATGCCTAAAAGGTAGAAAACCTTTCTTGGAGTTCTGCATGCTAAAACGAGCAAAGATAGTATCAATGTATTAAGCTTGAGATAAGCACAACATCCTTTCGCGATCCCTTATAACTTTGATCCCAAGGATGTGTCCCACTTCTCCCAAGTCCTTCATGTCAAACCTGTTTGACAACCATACCCTTACATCCGATAACACTGATATTGTTGCCAACTAACAAAATGTCATCTACGATAGTACAAGAAATACCACTACGCTTCATACATCTCTTTGTATACACATGGCTCATCCGACTTTTGAATAAATCCATACGATCGATTACCTCATCAAAATGGATGTTCCAAGATCTAGAAGCTTGCTTCAATCCATAAATGGACCGATTAAGCTTACACATAGATGCTCTTTGCCTTTAGCAATGAATCCTCTCGTTGCTTCATATAGATGTTCTCCTCAAGACTTCCATTAAGGAAAGCGCTCTTGACATCCATCCGCCAAATCTCATAATCCATATGAGCACTATAGATAAGAGAATGGATAGACTTAAGCATAGCTACGCATGAAAAGGTCTCCTCATAATCGATACCCTCTTTCCGAGTATACCCTTCTTCGCAACAAGCCTAGCTTTGAAGGTCTCAACCTTCCCGCCTACTCCTCTCTTCTCTTGTAGATCCACTTGCATCCAATGGCTTTCACACCATCGGGTGGTTCTACTAGCTCCCAGACATGATTAGAATCCATAGATTCTATCTCCGAATTCATCGCTCTTTGCCAAGATACGATCTCTATCTTGGAGTGCCTCATCATATGTCCAGGATCAGTTCATGTTCGCCAGTGACCAAATCGAAGATTCTCCCAAGAACATGAATCTCCGTTGTCTAACAACCCTCCCACTACGACGAGGTATCACTGTGTATCCTCCGTGACACGCTGTGTGACTTGTGGTATATCCTCTTGTACCGGTGGTACTGAAGTAGTGACTTCCCCTCTTAATTCCTCCAGAACAATCCTACTCTTGGGCTTATGGTTCATCACATAGTCTTCCTCTAGAAATCGGGCGTTCGTGCTAACGATCACCCTCTGATCTCTAGGATTATAAAACAAACCACCTTTCGTTCCTTTAGGGTAGCCCACGAACATGCATACTTCTGTATGAGGTTCCAACTTACCAGTATCAGCCTTCAACACATGTGCTGGACTCCCCCATATTCGAATATGTCTCAGACTAGGCTTTCGCCAAGTCCACAATTCTACGGGGGTAGAAGGCACTGATTTAGATGGAACCAAGTTCAGAATATACATTGTCGTATCCAGCGCATACCCCCAGAATGAATCTGGCAACTCAGAATAACTCATCATCGATCTAAACATCTCCATAAGAGTCTTATTCCTTCACTCCGCTACACCATTCTGCTGGGGTGTGCCAGGTGCAGACAATTGGGATTGAATCCCAGCCTCTGATAAGTAATTCATAAACTCTTCCAAGAGTTACTCACCACCATGATCAGATCGTAGGGTCTTGATACTTTTACCTTGACGGTTCTCCACATCAGCCTTGAATTCTTTGAACCTGTCAAAGCATTCAGACTTGCGGCGCATCAAGTAAATGCATCCATATCTTGAATAATCATCTATAAAAGAGATGAAATATTCAAAACCACCTCTAGCCTGGATAGACATAGGACCGCACAAATCAGTATGAACCAACTCTAACACATCTTTGGCTTTATACCCCTTGGCCTTGAAAGGCCTCTTGGTCATTTTACCTTCCAAGCAAGATTCGCAGGTTGGGAGATCCTCCACCACTAACGAACCCAAAGGTCCATCAGCTATCAACCTTTGAATTCTACTCAGGTTAATATGACAAAGCCTTAGATGCCAAAGATATGTCTGGTTCATCTTCGAAGGTTCTTTTCTCTTATTGGAATTAGAAGATGAGTTTTTTACTTCTATATGCATCGTGGGAGCTTTTGGTTCAAGAGTATACAAATTGCCAACCAATGTACCTAAATAGATAATCTCTCTATTTCTTTTTATAACAACTCTGTCATTAAAAGAAACAGAATATCCATCCATAAACAATTTAGAAACCGAAAATAAATTCTTTCTAAATGTAGGTACATAAAGACAATTTCTCAAAACCAAAACTTTATTTCTATCAAATGATAAATGAACGTCTCCCACTGCAATAGCCGCCACCTTTGTAGCATTGCCCATGTAGACGGTAATTTCTCCTTCAGCTAGTCGTCGGGTTTCCTGGAACCCCTGCAAAGAATTGCAGACATGATCAGTGGCTCCAGATCTACACACCGTAATCGGTAGATAACACCACTAAACATGTTTCAACGACTAAGCCAAAAGATATACCTTTGTTCCGCTTAGGTTGGGAAGTCTTTCTTCCCATGTCCACGCTACAAGTGAAGTACTTGCCTTTCTTCTTCACCTCTCCGAGGTCCACCCACGCCACTTTTCTCCACCTTGTTTCTTCTTCTTCTTGCCTTTCGCTTAGAAGTAGAAACCTTCGAGCAACCATGGCTTCTCTAGCACTGATTCTCGTATCCAAAAGTTATTTTCCCTTAATCATCCGTAAGCTTAGGAGGACACTCATCGATGCTAAGACACTATCCAAATTTCTTTTCCAATCAATATTATTTGGGTACAGTAAGTTTATTTTTTTTAATATCACAGCAAGTGGGTTGAAAGCCATTTGAATATCCTAAGAATCACAATGATCAAAATATTAGATTTCAAATATTATTGATTCCTCAAAACAATAAAATTCCAAAATCAACCAACACCTCAAAACACCGAGAATATCACATGCCACGCTAGTGTGGACGTATACGAATTCTCAATTTGCAAGAGGAGGTTTTACCCATTAATTTTATTATCTTGTCAACCTTACTTTTTGACAAATAAAATTAATAGTTGGTTTCTCTTTGGCCCTACAAATAAAAGAAGTGACTCCGATGGGGAGGATACTTTTATTTGCATCTAAGTGTGCACCATTACACGATACTAAGGGAATTATTTCGGATTATGTGCCTTACTGCTGTGGAAGTACACACGCTCCTAGATAATTTCCTATAACCATTATTTGACCTAGTGATCCGCAAACAAACCCATCCATTGGGGAGGAAGGCACTCAGAGCCGACACACAAGTTTGTTGCATCACACGTCAAATTGTAATGGAGGCCGCGAGAATTAATTAAAATATCCCTCTCCCACTTAGTAAATTGAAAATGAGGAATTTTCAAGCACACACAACATGCATATAAAACAAATCAGCAATAAATATGGAAAAAATAGAATTTTTACAACTATTATGGCATTGTTCTCCAATATGTGTCCCATCGTGTCGTCACCTCGTCCGCTCCTCCTACGCCATGTACAAGCCATCCAGAGATCCGAGCCGAGACTAAAACCTATTTTATTTTACATCCATCGATCCTATACTCCGCGAGGGAGTGTATATGAAGTCTAGATCGAAAGTAAAATAAAATAAAGAGTGGCTAAAAAATGTCGTATTCAATTACAAAAATTAAATACTAATTTAGCCTCATCAACCCCGAGGATTCAAATGATATACATACAATCACACACAACCAATCACATACACACATATAGCCATAATAGTCAGATCTTATGCTTGCAACCAAAAAGTTAGCCTACGCACATCCTACTATTATCCGGCATACTCAATATATGATATGTTCATGAAAGTAACCGAATCCAAAACACACAAAATCGAAAACCTTGGCTCTGATACCATTTGAAGGGAATTTGCTTCTAGGAGGCTCATCGGCTCCCATGTCCCCGGATTAAAATTTTCACTAATGAAAACTAATCCGGATGGGATGAGTTTCCTAAGCACAACCAATTCGTCGTCGTGCCAACGACTTGAGCGATCACCTGAACAAACTAGTTGTTCAAGCAACATAACTCTTCTAGCCGATTAGCCGCGGAAGAGACGACGGACGGATCGTCGGTTTTTGTGTTTGTCTTCGGGGTCCATGATTATACTAATACATACAAATGTAAACTAGTATAATCAACACATACTAACATAAAGAACATAAGCTAGCATATCAATAAGAACATGGAAAGATCAATAATAAAAGTTGTAAAACTTTTATACCTCTCGATCTTCTATCGTATGTCCTATCCTCCTCGTGGATGTCGTGTGGGCGAAGATCCTCCACGAGTTGAAGCTTCCTAGATCACGTTCTTCCCTTCCTTGCTCACTCCAAACAAAGAGAAGAACCAAATGAAAACTCCTTCTCCTATCTAGAACCGGCCACCAAGCCAAGGAACTTGATATAACTGCCGGCCAAGGAGTAGCTTCTTGAGCACCGTCCAACCTTGAAGAATAGTTGCCGCCGGCCACCAAGGAGAAAAGAAGAGGGCTCCGGCCAAGTGCTCCAAGGATAAAACCTAGACCTTGTTTCCACCGGCCAAGGAGAAAAGGAAGAAGGGAAGCATTAATTTTTGACGAGGCTAAATTAGTATTTAATTTTTGTAATTAAATATGGCATTGTTTAGCCACTCATTTTAGTTTACTTTCGATCTAGATTATTTGTACACTCCTTCGTGGAGTATAGGATCGATGGATATAAATTAAAATAGTTTATCTTGGCTCGGATCTTTTTGGTGACTTGTGCACGGGAAAAGGTGGAGTGGACAAGGTGGCAACACGACGGGACGCATATTGGAGAACAATGTCATAATAGTTGGAAAAATTATGATTTTTTCCATATTTATTATTGATTTGTTTTATATGCATGTTGTGTGTGCTTGAAAATTCCTCACTGTCAATTTACTAAGTGGGAGAGGGGCATTTTAATTAATTCCCGTGGCTTCCATTACAATTTGATATGTGATGCAACAAACTTGCGCGTTGGCTCTAAGTAGTTTCCTCCCCATCGGATGAGTTTGTTTGCAGATCACTAGGTCAAATAATGGTTATATAAAATTATTTAGGAGCGTGTGTACTTCCCCATCGGTAAGACACATAATCCGAGATAATTCCCTTAGTATCGTGTAATGGTGCACACTTAGATGCAAATAAAAAGTATCCTCCCCATCGGAGTCACTGCTTTTATTTGTAGGGCCAAAGAGGAACCAACTATTAATTTTATTTGTCAAAAAGTAAGGTTGACAAGATAATAAAATTAAAGGGTTAAACCTCCTCTTACAAATGTAGAATTCGTATATGTCCACACTATCGTGGCATGCGATATTCTCAGTGTTTTGAGGTGTTGGTTGATTTCGAAATTTTATTGTTTGAGGAATCAATGATATTTGAAATCTAATATTTTGATCATTGTGACTCTTAGGATTTTCAAATGGCTTTCAACCCACTTGCTGTGATATTAAAAGAAAATAAACTTACTGGAACAAATTATATTGATTGGAAAAGAAATTTGGATATTGTCTTAACTGCGGAGGAGTACAAATTTGTACTCTTCGAGGTCTATACTCCTAAGCCCACTGATGACTCTGATGAAAAGGAGAAAGAGAGTTATAAGAAATGGATCAAGGTAGATGAGATGGCGCGGTATTACATTTTGTCATCTATGTCAAATGTGCTGCAACATCAACATCAGGCCATGGCCACGGCTTATGACATGATGCCCAATCTCAAGGAACTTTTCGGACATCAGAGTACGGCGGGCAGACAGGAGGCTATGAGGAACTTGATGACGACCACCATGATCGAGGGAACACCCGTCAGGGACCATGTTCTCAAGATGATGGCTCATCTAAATGGGATGGAAGTCCTCAGAGCTGAGATCGATGGGGAAACCCAGGTCGATATCATTCTCCAGTCTCTGCCTAAGAGTTTTGAGCAGTTTTGCCTCAACTACAACATGAACAAGAGGTTGTATTCGTTGGCGGAGCTTGTGAACTCAGCGAGAGGGCTTTCACAAAGCGCCAAGCCATGGTTGCTCGGAAGGTTTCTTCTTCTAAACCAAAAGGTAAGAAGAAGAAGAAGCAAGGTGGAGCAAAGAAAGTGGCGATTGGACCTCGGCAGAGTGAAGAAGCGAAGGCAAGTGCTTCACTTGCAAGCAGATCGACATTGGAAGGCGGATCGTCCTCAAAGAACAAAGGTATATCTTCTTGTTTAGTTGTTGAAACATGTTTAGCGGTGTTATCTACCAGTACCTGGTGTGTAGATATAGGAGCCACTGATCATATCTGCAATACTTTACAGGGGTTCCAGGAAACCCGATGACTAGCTGAGGGAGAGATTACCGTCTTCATGGGCAATGCTTCAAAGGTGGCAGCTATTGCAGTGGCAGACATTTATTTATCTTTTGATAGGAATAAAGTTTTGGTTTTGAGAAATTGTCATTATGTACCTACTTTTAGAAAGAATCTAATTTCAGTTTCTAAATTGTTTCTGGATGGATATTCTGTTTCTTTTAATGATAAAGTTGTTATAAAAAGGAATAGGGAGATTATCTGTTCTGGTACATTGGTTGGCAATTTGTACACTCTTGAACCGAAAACTCCCACGATTCATATAGAAGTGAATAACTCATCTTCTAAGTCTAATAAGAGAAAAGAACCTTCGAAAATGAACCAGACATATCTTTGGCACCTAAGACTTGGTCATATTAACCTGAGTAGAATTTAAAGGTTGATAGCTGATGGACCCTTGGGTTCATTAGTGGTGGAAGATCTCCCAACCTGCGAGTCTTGCTTGGAAGGTAAGATGACCAAGAGGCCTTTTAAGGCTAAGGGGTATAGAGCCAAAGATGTATTGGAATTGGTTCATTCTGATTTGTGCGGTCCTATGTCTATCCAGGCTAGAGGTGGCTTTGAATACTTTGTCTCTTTTATAGATGATTATTCAAGGTATGGATACATTTACTTGATGTGCCGCAAGTCTGAATACTTTGACAGGTTCAAAGAATTCAAGGCTGATGTGGAGAACTGTCAAGGTAAAAGTATCAAGACACTACGATCTGATCGTGGTGGCGAGTACCTCTTGGGAGAGTTTAGGAGTTACTTATCAGAGGCTGGGATTCAATCCCAATTGTCCACACCTGGCACACCCCAGCAGAATGGTGTGGCGGAGCGAAGGAATAGGACTCTTATGGAGATGGTCAGATCGATGATGAGTTATTCTGAGTTACCTGATTCATTCTGGGGGTTTTCTCTGGAAATGGCAGCACACATTCTGAACTTGGTTCCATCTAAGTTAGTACCCTCTACTCCCACAGAATTGTGGACTAGGCGAAAGCCTAGTCTAAGACATATTCGGATTTGGGGTAGTCCACATGTCTTTGAAGGGAGATCTTTGCTAAGTTGGAATCTCTCGCATGTGCACGCTTGTTTGTTGGCTACCCTAAGGGAACGAAGGGTGGTTTGTTCTATAGTCCTAGAGATCAGAAGGTGATCGTGAGTACGAATGCCAGATTTCTAGAGGAGGACTATGTGATGAACCACAAGCCCACGAGTAGGATTGTTCTTGAGGAGTTAACAGGGGAAGTCTCGACTTCAGTACCACCGGTACAAGAGAAAATACCACAAGTCACTGCACCACGTGTCACAGAGCATACACAGGAGGCACCTCGTCGTAGTGGGAGGGTTGTTAGACAACCCGAGAGATTCATGTTCTTGGGAGAATCTTCAGACTTAGTCCCTGGTAAACATGAACTTGATTCCTGGACATATGACAAGGCACTCCAATATAGAGATGCGGTATCTTGGCAAAGAGCGATGAATTCAGAGATAGAATCTATGGATTCTAATCATGTCTGGGAGCTAGTAGAACCACCCGATGGTGTGAAAGTCATTGGATGCAAGTGGATCTACAAGAGAAAGAGAGGAGTAGACGGGAAGGTTGAGACCTTCAAAGGTAGGCTTGTTGCGAAAGGGTATACTCAGAAAGAGGGTATCGATTATGAGGAGACCTTTTCACCGGTAGCTATGCTTAAGTCTATCCGAATTCTCTTATCTATTGCTGCTCATGAGGATTATGAGATTTGGCAGATGAATGTCAAGACAGCTTTCCTTAACGGAAGTCTTGAGGAAAACATCTATATGAAGCAACCAAAGGGATTTATTGCAAAGGGCAAAGAGCATCTTGTGTGTAAGCTTAATCGGTCCATTTATGGATTGAAGCAAGCTTCTAGATCTTGGAACATCCGCTTTGATGAGGTAATCCAGTCATATGGATTTATTCAAAGTCTGGATGAGCCTTTTGTATACAAGAGATGTGATGGAAACGTAGTGGTATTTCTTGTACTATACGTAGATGACATTTTGTTAGTTGGCAACAATATCAGATTGTTATCAGACGTAAGGGTATGGTTGTCCAAACAGTTTGATATGAAGGACTTGGGAAAAGTGGGACACATCCTTGGGATCAAGGTAATAAGGGATCGCAAGAAAAGGATGTTGTGCTTATCTCAAGCTTCATACATTGATACTATCCTTGCTCGTTTTAGCATGCAGAACTCCAAGAAAGGTTTTCTACCTTTTAGGCATGGAGTACCCTTATCTAAAGAGATGTGTCCCAAAACATCAAAGGAGATAGAGGAGATGAAGGCGGTTCCTTATGCTTCGGCAGTAGGAAGCCTCATGTATGCTATGCTATGTACGAGACCAGATATCTGCTTTGCCGTGGGCATGGTTAGCAGATATCAGAGTAATCCTGGACAGGGACATTGGACTGCGGTAAAGCATATATTGAAGTACCTGAGAAGGACTAGGGATTATATGCTGGTTTACCGGGCAGATCAATTAGTCCCTGTGGGTTACACAGATTCTGATTTCCAATCAGATAGGGACAACAGTAAGTCTACCTCGGGGTTTGTGTTTACTTTTGGAGGTGGAGCCATAGTATGGAGGAGTGTCAAGCAGAAATGCGTGGCGGACTCTACCATGGAAGCTGAGTATGTGGCAGCCTCTGAGGCAGCCAAGGAAGCTGTATGGCTCAGGAACTTCTTGATGGACTTGGATGTGATTCCTGGTTTGCCCAGAACTATCACAATTTATTGTGATAACAGTGGTGCAGTTGCAAAATCGAAGGAACCACGAGCCCATAAGGCTAGTAAACACATAGAGCGCAAGTACCACCTAATATGAGAAATCGTAAATCGAGGAGAAGTAGCTGTCGCCAAGATTGCATTAGAGGATGACCTGGCGGATCCATTCACTAAGGCCCTTCCAGCGAAAGTGTTTGATAGGCATGTGGAGGACATGGAGATCAGATGTATGGCAGTGTGATGACAGCATAGTCTTTTAGTATAAGTGGGAGATTGTTGGAATGTATACTGAAAGCCTAGCTCTTTTTGTATGAAAATTTTTATTTTGAAATAAGAATCACATGATCATTGTTTGTACTTTATATTTATTATATGTGTGCATATTGTCTAATACATTACATTGTAGATAACATGGTGCTTGGTGTGGCACAGAAGATCATGTTATCAGTCCCTTGTAGAATATAAGTATAGGCTCACAACTAAGATAGTTTTGGACAAACCATTGGCATGGTTGTAGTGTAGCTTGGTATTGTTTTATCTTGAACATAGAGTTACACTAGTACACTTAGGTGTATTGAGCAGGACCAATATAGATGTGATTCAATTTATTGCTGACTACATAATTGAATCGGACCTCGGATATTATGTTGTACATGCTCTTAATCCCGATATAATAACGGGCACATGTACTTAGTATTTATTTCTTTGATTTACCAAAGGGTGAGATTTATATGGATTAAATCAATATGCCCGGTAAGTTGGGAAATGATATTATTTACATGGTGTGTCGTTGATTATAGGAGGAAATCGTGTCCTATATATTAGGTTGATGATGTCCCCTTGAGGAGCTCATAAGTTTCATCATGTAAACCCTGCAGGTTGACTTAGTCAACATGATGATAAGGTTGAGTGGTACTACTCGAGGAGTTAGATGTTAATTGATTGATGGTGAGTAAATCAATTAATTGACGGACATTCGATATCTTAAACATGGGGAGATGGATGTACAAATAATGTATGGAGCTCATATTAATTTATGGGGTTGGTGAGGTAATTCAATGATGATCCTCTAGTGGAATGGAACATCATTGATGGATCAAGTATGTGTGGTTTCGATCCATCGGGTGGCCAAGATCTAACTCCTCCTCATGGTCCCTATCGTAGCCTAATATAAACCTCATGAAGCCTAGATCCAATGATGGAAAACAAATCCCTAGATTCGACGGTGGAGATTAAATCTCTAGATCCGATGGTTGAGATTAAATCTCTAGATCCGACGGTTGAGATTAAATCCCTAGATCTGACGGTGGAGAATAAATCTCTAGATCCAACGGTTGAGATTAAATCTCTAGATCCGACGGTTGAGATTAAATCTCTAGATCCGACGGTGGAGATTAAATCTCTAGATCCGACGGTTGAGATTAAATCTCTAGATCCGACGGTTGAGATTAAATCCCTAGAACCAACGGTGGAGATTAAAATAAGGCTTAAGCCCAACTCTATATAAGGAGCCTTAAGGTGGGCGGCAAGCCAAGGAGTTGGATGTTTTTGGAGATTAGGGTTTTGCCTTTCATTGGCTTGGGCGGCAAGAAACCCTTGGGAGATTAGGGTTTGGTTCCTTGGTTGGGCGGCTAGGGTTTGCAAGGAGAGTGGGCTGCAACAATAGGTCTTCTTTCTAAGGTGTTGGCCGGCTCCTATCTCTCTTCCCTCTACCTTGGTCGGTGCTCAACCTATTCCTCTTCTCCTCTTCTTTTCCTCTTGGCCGGCGGCACAAAGGAGCTAGGGATTGTTCCCTTGTTCGGTTCCTTGGTTGGCCATCTTGTTCTCTCTATTCTTGGGGCCGGTGGCATCAATCCTTTGTGGATTGGTGGTTGGATCAAGCAAGAAGGGAAGGAGAGTTCTTCTTTCTTTTGATTGAAGAAGATCTAGGAAACTTCAACTTGTGGAGGATCTTCGCTCACACGAAGTCTACAAGGAGGTTAGGACATACGATAGAAGATTGAAAGGTATAAAAGTTTTACAAGTTTTATTATTGATCTTTGCATGTTCTTATTAATATGTTTATATGTGTTGATTATACATGTCTACATCCATATGTATTTGTATAATCATGGACCCCGAAGATAAACACAAAAATCGGCGATCCGTCCGTCGTCTCTTCCGCGGTAAACCGACTAGAAGAGCTTGGTTGCTTGAACAACTAGTTTGTTCAAGCGATCGCTCAAGTCGTTAGCACGACGACGAATTGGTTGAGCTTAGGAAACTCATCCCATCCGAATTAGTTTTCATTAGTGAAAATTTTAATCCGGAGACATGGGAGCGAACGAGCCTCCTAGCAATGACCATCAATATCTATATGAAACAACCAGAGGGATTCATTGCGAAGGGCAAAGAGCATCTTGTATGTAAGCTTAATCGGTCCATTAATGGATTGAAGAAAGCTTCGAGGTCTTGGAACATCCGCTTTGATGAGGTGATCCAGTCTTATGGATTTATTCAAAGTCTGGATGAGTCTTGTGTATACAAGAGATGTGACGGAAATGTAGTGGTATTTCTTGTACTATACGTAGATGACATTTTGTTAATTGGCAACAATGTCAAGGTGTTATCGGATGTAAGGGTATGGTTGTCCAAACAGTTTGATATGAATGACTTGGGAGAAGTGGGACACATCCTTGGGATCAAGGTTATAAGGGATCGCATGAAAAGGATGTTGTGTTTATCCCAAGCTTCATACATTGACACGATTATGGATCGTTTTAGCATGCAAAACTCCAAGAAAGGATTTCTACCTTTCAGGCATGGAGTTCCTTTATCTAAGGAGATGAGTCCTAGAACATCCGAGGAGATAGAGGAGATGAAGGCGGTTCCTTATGTTTCGACAGTAGGAAGCCCCATGTATGCGATGTTATGTACGAGACCAGATATCTGCTTTGCCATGGGCATGGTCAGCAGATATCAGAGTAATCCAGGATAGGGACATTGGACTGCGATGAAGCATATATTGAAGTACCTGAGAAGGACTAGGGATTATATGCTAGTTTACCAGGCAGACCAATTACTCCCTGTCAGTTACACGGATTCTGACTTCCAATCTGATAGGGATAACAGTAAGTCTACCTCAGGTTTTGTGTTTACTTTGGGAGGTGGAGCCATTGTATGGAGGAGTGTCAAGCAGAAATGCGTGGCGGACTCCACCATGGAAGCTGAGTATTTGGCGGCCTCTGAGGCGGCCAAGGAAACTGTGTGGCTCAGGAACTTTCTGATGGACTTGGATGTGATTCCTGGTTTGCCCATAACTATCACAATTTATTGTGATAATAGTGGTGCAGTTGCAAACTCGAAGGAACCACGAGCCCATAAGGCAAGTAAGCACATAGAGCCCAAGTACCACCTGATACGAGAAATCGTAAAGAGAGGAGAAGTTGTTGTGGCCAAGATTTCATCGAAGGATAACCTGGCAGATCCTTTAACTAAGGCCCTTCCGGCGAGAGCTTTTGATAGGCATGTGGAGGGAATGGGGATCAAATGTATAGCAGTTTAAGGACAGCATAATCTTTTAGTATAAGTGGGAGATTGTTAGAATGTATACTGAAAAGTATATCTTTTGTATGAACATATTTATTTTGAAATAAGAATCACATCATCATTGTTTGCATATTTTTATGGTTATGCATATTGTCTAATACATTACATTGTAGATAATATGGTGTGTGGTGTCACACGGGAGATCATGTTATCGGTTCCTTGTAAAGTATAAGTAAATGCTCACAACCGAGATGGTTATGGACAAACCATTGGTATGATTGTAGTATAATTTGGACCTCAGATATTATGTTGTACATGCTCTTAATCCCGATATAATAACGGACACATATACTTAGTACTCATTTCTTTGATTTACCAATGGGCGAGATTTATAGAGTAAATCGATAGGCTCGGTAAGTTGAGAAACACGGGGAGATATTTGTACAATTAATATATGGAGCCCATATTTATTTATGGGGGTTGGTGAGGTAGATCAATGATAATCCTCTAGTGGAATGGATTATCATTAATGGATCGGATTTTATGTGGGTCGGATCCATTGGGTGGCCAAGATCCAACTCCTTCTCATGGTCCCTATTGTAGCCTATTAAAACCCTCATGAAGCCTAGATCCTGTTGGGATCTCTTGTATGCCAAATGGCATATGCGCAACGGAAAAATTAGGATCCCTTCCTAGTGATCCTTGCGAAAGAAAACTCGTACAAAATAAGTTTCTCTAAAAGCAAACCTATCTTATAGGAGAGGATTACCTTTGTTGCGTGCCCTTGTTAATCCCGCTTTTCCTTTTGGTTGTTTGGATCTTTAGCACGTTCAAATGTCCGTGCCTCTATATGTATCCACACGAGCAAGCTCTTGTCTCACAAAAGGAAAACTAGAAGAGCTCTCCTTTACTTCTTGCTAGAGAAGTCCCTAAAGGAGAGGAAGAGAGGGAAAAGGAGAAAGGAAGAAGAAGACTCCTCTTCTTGCTAGCCTACACTCACAAACCCACACAACCAAAGCTTCCACCAAGCTCTCTCACAACCTCAAGCTCCCAACAACCACACCAACAAGCCAATGCTCTCTTTGGTGGCCACTCCATGTCTTTTATAGGGTTGGAAAAACCCTTTCACCTCCACACATTCAATGCAATCCATTGCATTGAGACATATCCTTGTTTGGCCGGCCACTTAAGGAGACAAAACCATTTTGTTTCCTTCCACCTTAACTCGCTTAGGTGGATGCTTAGGTGGCATGCTTATGTGGCATGCTTATGTGGCATTCTTATGTGGCATTCATGCATGTTGAATTAATCTTATTAATTCAATTAAGCTTATGTTATCATATTGAATTAATCTTATTAATTCAATTAAGCTTATGTTATCATATTGAATTAATCTTATTAAATCAATTAGCTAAAATTCTCATTAAGCTTAAAGTCCAAAAACCATTTTGTACTTAAGCTTATTCCCAAATTATTCTAGTCAAACTAGAATACTCTAATTCCTCTAATTATCATGCTCTTTGTGTGTGACCCTATAGGCTCTCATAACGTTGGCAGTGGATCTAAACTCTTTTAGATACACAAGCAATGAGCGACATCTAGCAATACATCATTGCTACCCAAGTTACGAGATAAGTCAAGATCCGACTAACCTTTCCGTGACTACTATAATGTATGACCGTGTCCTTCTATCCTTGATATCAGATTGCTCACTGAGGCATAGACCGTGTCATCCTCGATCAATCTATGTGTTTCTTGAGCCCTGAGTAAACTAACTCAAACAAATGAGCTCAATATCTCATATTGACTCATTCGAGCATGGCCATGCGTTTTAGTAGTTCTACTCAATCAAGGGGCCCACCGATATCACTCTCGTCATATGAGAGGGATAGATCCCATCTACATCACTCACATCCCTCCGCATAATTTGTTATATACCCAGTAATCGCCTTTATGGTCCACCCTGTTACGGGTGACGTTTGACGATACCAAAGTACATAACTCCTTATGTAGGGAACCGTAGTGACTTCAGGTCTGAGGACTATTCATACCAATAGTCACATGAGAAAGTTTATGACACTCATATAACGATCCATGAAACTTTCTCATGGCGGGTCAGTTCAGTATATATTCTCTAATATATACCCATGTGTCAACTTGATATCATATATCCATGACTTGTGAGATCAAGTCATCAATTGACCTACATGCTAGTCTTTATGTATTAATATTGCCCTTGCATATTAATACTTGACTAGGAACATTTAGAAAGTGTTCTCTACAGCCTCTCATAATCAATTCTGCCAATTGATGTGCTGTAGATAAGAACCTACTTTTCTAGGTCATTACTATATTTAATTTAGCTGGCACAAGCAAGACTTAAATATAATAACCAATCCTTTGCCTTTATAGAATATGATACAAAATGTTCCCTATTCAACCATCACATGATTGAGGTTCCTTAGCCTGTGCAATAGCCCCATTGTTGTCACAATAGAGGTCTATTGGATCTGCAATGCTAGGAACTACCCCAAGTTCACTGATGAACTTACGGAGCCAAACAGCCTCCTTTCACGCATCGATCTTTGCAATATACTGCTACTGTTAGAATCAAATCGCGTGTCCGCTTTGAACTCTTCCACCACACCACCATTCAGCAAAACACGACTCCGATTTGCGATCTATAGTCATCCTTGTCCGCTTGGAAGCTTGCATCAATGTAACCGCTTTACATTAACTCCTCATTGCCTCCAAATATCGTGAAATATTCTTTTCGTCATACGTAAGTATTTAAGAATATTTTTTTTCAACCTTGAGAACAATTCTCAAGCTTCTAAGCTAGTCCATGAAGCTCGGCCCAGTCAATTTATTTGAATCCAAAATGGAACGCAAATTCAAACACATCATGATCAATATATTAACTTAGAAATACAAAACGAGCATATATAAGAAAGATGATTTTAAAATGCATCAATATACATTTATAAATCCCATTCATTTTTCGAATTTCAAAAAACCCCAAAATCACTTCGGGAGATTGTAGGTCCATCTCCGAATGGGTTGATATCCATCATAGTTATGAACAACCTTGGAGAGAGTCCAACAAGCCATTCATAACTACGACGGTAGGTATCTTCTATACCGATTGCATATCACGTATATGCAACTATCACAATGTGCTATCAACTATTTGAATGTTCACACATACATCGGGTTGTTAACACATTAACAAGTATGCATCATATGCATAGCACCCAACTTCACCTCCCTTTACATCGACCTTGGAGAGAGTCCAACAAACCGATGCTCCAGGTTAAAGCCAACCCATTAATCAGGACATAGTTTTAATATGGTTAGAGCGCATTCAACCAATTAGCCCAGCTTGGAGAGAGTCCAACAACCAAAGCTAACGATTGACCTCTGACTCTTACCATATTAGTATTAAACTATTCCATGGTTTGAACATATTCAGGTTCGAGCCGGGCTTGGAGAGAGTCCAACAACCCAAACAAGAAACAGAACTCTGGTTCTAACCATATTAATGG
Source organism: Wurfbainia villosa (assembly GCA_025175895.1). NCBI lineage: Eukaryota > Viridiplantae > Streptophyta > Magnoliopsida > Zingiberales > Zingiberaceae > Wurfbainia > Wurfbainia villosa. Next base: position 28,877,761 of record CM045990.1, on the reverse strand, counting down.
AAGGTGTAGGCTTTAATATTGATTATGGGTTTTTATGTCTCATCCTCTTTGCATGCAAATAACTATTATCTACATGGCATGGCATACATGGCATACATCTACATGTCACGACACGCATGGCATAATGTTATGCATATAATGCAATTACATGGCATACAATTATGTCATGTATATAATTTCCTTATATGTCATAACTATTTATGGAAATAAAATATGTTTAAGATTTGATTCTCCAAATCAAATCATAATTAAATTAGGAAACAAATTTCCAAATCTAATCACATATTTTATTCATGGAATTATTTGATTAAGGAAAATCTATTTAGGAAACCAATTTCCTAAATCATTAAAACTACTTATGGAAATAAAATATTTTAAGATTTGATTTCCCAAATCAAATCATGATTAAATTAGGAAACAAATTTCCAGAATCTAATCAAATATTTTATTTATGGAAAATATCAATTTCCATAAATACTTCCAACTTTCCAAAAGTGGAAGATTTCCATAAATACTTCTAGACTTTCCAAAATTAAAAATTTCCATAAATACTTCTAAATTTCCAAAATTAGAAAATTTCCAGAAATACATTATGACTATCGCAAAACTATTTTACGATTATGTCGAAACACAACCTGGGCTCTGATACCACTGTTGGGTTTCCGGCACCGCGGCATGTGTGTGTTCGATCATGTTTCGTAAACATGAGCACAGCGGAAGCAATAAAAATAATAAATACTCCTATTTATTACAACACACACAACACACGCATGCTATTACAACAAGTGTAGACATAACCGTAAATTAAAATTGCAATAAAAGAAATTAAACTACGTTATACCTTCCGTATGACGTGTAGCGGGAACGGCATCAACCGGAACGATCCTCGTAAGAATCGTCTCTATCCGTATCCACGCCGAGCTCCTCGGGATGACTTCGCCAAGCCACGAGCTTCGTCTTCGTACGGGTTACTAGCCTCGTGTTGAAGACGACGTGATCGAGAGATGATCACGATCCGAATCCAAATTCGGACCTAAAACAAGTCCTCAAGACTTGCTTCTCCGGAGAGGTATTCGTCAACCGATTGACGAATCCTTCATCCTCCACCTCAGAGGATTACCGGAGATCAAATCCCCGGTATGTTAGCCGCTGTCGGAGCACTAACCGTCGTCCAAACGACGCTCCGACGAGAGGAGAAGAAGCTGTCCAGAAAAACTGGACAGCTTGGTGGAGGAGATAGGCGCCGGCCAACAAAGGAAGCCAAGTGCTTACCTTGATGCCAAACCTAAGGAGGATCGCCGGAACTCTTCCGGCAGCAGCTCGACGCCGGCGAGGAGGAAGGAAGCTGCTTCTGACGCCGTTGAGGAGCTGTATCGGGCGGCAACACAAGCCGGGCGGCAACTTTGTGTTGGGCTTGGATTAGTTAGGGTTTAACAATCCCTTAAGCCCACTTTTATAGAGAACTAATTCTCTTAATGGTTAATGGATCATATCCATAAAGCCCGTTAACCCGCTCCATTAAGATAAGTTAAAATAAACCAAACCATGATGGTTTATTTTAAGTTAAAAGCAACCAACGAACCAACCTTTGGTTCATTCGTTTAATATAAACCAAACCCTTTGGTTTATTCTCATCCATTGGATTAGAACCAAACCATTTTGGTCCATCCATTATGTCTTCATAAGACACGGCCCATCCACGCTTCCATTGCGACTGAAACAATTTCATGCTCGCTTTATGTTTGGTCCAACCAAACATAGTTTCTCTCGGTCTGAGAATCCCATTCTCAAGCTCGTTTTAAATCCTTTGGATTACACTCGTTGTGCGTGTGACTAAATAGGTTCTCGGTTTATGTTGGCCGTCTATAATTAACCATTAATTATAGAACGATCATGAGTGGCACCTAGTAGTACATCATGATCCCCAATTAACCGAAAAGATCAACGGTTGATCCAGAACTATTTCTGAAACCCTTCAGTAGCTTGAATGAATCGTGCCCCATTCCCTTCACTCATCTTATACCCACTTGGTTCAGGACATGGTCTATTGTGTCAGTCCCCACTAGGCTGACTACGTCACACCTAGCCCAAGTATCATTTCCTCGTCCTACGAATTCTAGTTACTCCACATGTATCGAAGAGTACCTTACTCTAAACATGTATTGCTTTGGCCAAAGACTTTAGTAACAATCCGACGAGAGGCCATGGGTATACATCTCCTCGCAAGGAGTGGTGAATCCTTTATAGGCTATTCAAACACCTTCGATCACTTCGACTTATACCCAATCATCCCGGGTCCACATCTCCTTAGAGATGTTTGCTTAAGATGTCAAAGCATAAGTCTCCATGATCAAGATGACTTGAATACCGCAAGTCAAAGGAACATCGCACTTAAGCCACAGTAAGAACTTCATTGACATATCTATATATGCAGAGAACCATATGAAGTCTTACGGCTGGTCACTCCAATGAACTAGTTACCATAACTAGCATCCACGATCAACTCCGGACATCACTATGTCTCCAGCCAGTGAGAATCAGCTGCTTGGATACACCAAGGAGTATACCTCGAGCTAGTCTCGACAGAATTGATGGTGTCCAAATCCATCAATTCATCGACTAGGGATAATTCCGATACATCACAATTACACATGTAGAGATACTCACTAGTTGTGATCCAATCACAAATTCTCTCATGCTGTGAATCGTATCGTGGACATTCAGTAAATGAGTTTAAGATCCAATCAAATACATTAAACATGTATACTCAAATAGTGAATCTTCATTTATCATATAAATGGTTCATACATAAGGCGATTGCCTTAGGACATCTCTCATATATTACTAACACTAGTCTGAGACAATATTCGGATTTGGGGGAGTCCAACACATGTGTTGAAGGCAGATGCTAGTAAGTTGAAACCTCATACAGAAGTGTGCATGTTCGTTGGCTATCCTAGAGGAACAAAAGTTGGTTTTTTTATAGTCCTAGAGATCAAAGGGTGATCGTTAGCATGAATGCAAGATTTCTAGAGGAAGACTATGTGATGAACCACAAGCCCATGAGTAATATTGTTCTGGAGGAATTGAGAGGGGAAATCACTGCTTCAGTACCACCAGTACAAGAGGATATGCCACAAGTTATTGCACCGCGTGTCATAGAGGATACACAAGTGATACCTCATCGTAGTAGGAGGATTGTTAGACAGCCTGATAGATTCATGTTCTTGGTAGAATCTTTTGATTTGATCCCTGGCGAACATGAACCTGATCCATAGACATATGATGAGGCGATCCAAGATAAAGATGCGGTATCTTGGCAAAGTGCGATGAATTCTGAGATAGAATCTATGGATTCAAATCAAGTCTGGGAGCTAGTAGAACCACCTAAAGGTGTAAAAGCCATTGGATGCAAGTGGATCTACAAAAGAAAGAGAGGAATAGACGGGAAGGTTGAGACCTTCAAAGCAAGGCTTGTTGTGAAGGGGTATACTCAGAAAGAGGGCATCGATTATGAGGGGACCTTTTCACCGGTAGTCATGCTTAAGTCTATCTGGATTCTCTTATGTATTGCTGCTCATATGGATTATGAGGTGTGGCAGATGGATGTCAAGATTGCTTTCCTTAATGGAAGTCTTGAGGAAAACATCTATATGAAGCAACCAGAGGGATTCATTGCAAAGGACAAAGAGCATCTTGTGTGCAAGCTTAATCGATTCATTTATGGATTGGAGCAAGCTTCGAGGTCTTGGAACATCCGCTTTGATGAGGTAATCCAGTCTTATGGATTTATTCAAAGACTGGATGAGTCTTGTGTATACAAGAGATATGACAGAAACGTAGTGGTATTTCTTGTACTATACGTAGATGACATTTTGTTAATTGGCAACAATGTCAAGGTGTTGTCGGACGTAAGGGTATGGTTGTCCAAACAGTTTGATATGAAGGACTTGGGAGAAGTGGGACACATCCTTGGGATCAAGGTTATAAGGGATCGCAAGAAAATGATGTTGTGCTTATCTCAAGCTTCATACATAGACATCATTATAGATCGTTTTAGCATGCAAATCTCCGAGAAAGGTTTTCTACCTTTCAGGCATGGAATTCCTTTATCTAAGGAGATGAGTCCTAGAACATCTAAGGAGATAGAGGAGATGAAGGCGGTTCCTTATGCTTCGGTAGTAGGAAGCCTCATTTATGTCATGTTATGTACGAGACCGAATATCTGCTTTTCCATGGGCATGGTTAGCAAATATCAGAGTAATCCAGGACAGAGACATTGGGCTGCGGTAAAGCAAATATTGAAGTACCTGAGATGGACTAGGGATTATATGCTGGTTTACCAGGCAGATCAATTACTCCATGTGGGTTACACAGATTCTGACTTCTAATCAGATAGGGATAACAGTAAGTCTACCTCAGGTTTTGTGTTTACTTTGGGAGGTGGAGCTATTGTTTGGAGGAGTGTCAAGAAGAAATGTGTGGCGGACTCTACCATGGAAGCTGAGTATGTGGCAGCTTCTGAGGCGGCCAAGGTTGTTGTATGGCTCAAGAACTTCTTGATGGACTTAGATGTAATTCCTGGTTTGCCCAGAACTATCACAATTTATAGTGATAATAGTGTTACAGTTGCAAACTCGAAGGAACCACGAGCCCATAAGGTAAGTAAACACATAGAGTGCAAGTACCACCTGATACGAGAAATCATAAAGCGAGGAGAAGTTGTTGTGAACAAGATTGCATCAGAGGATAACCTGGCAGATCCTTTCACTAAGGTCCTTCCAGTGAGAGCTTTTGACAGGCATGTGGAGGGAATGGGAATCAGATGTATGGCAGTATGAGGACAGCATAGTCTTTTAGTATAAGTGGGAGATTGTTGGGATGTATACTGAAAAGTCTATCTTTTGTATGAACATCTTTATGTTTGAAATAAGAAACATGATCATTGTTTGCATATTAATGGTTATGTATATTGTCTAATACATTACATTGTAGATAACATGGTGTGTAGTGTCACACGGGAGATCATGTTATCAGTTCCTTGTAAAGTATAAGTAAATGCTCACAACCGAGATGGTTATGGACAAACCATTAGTATGGTTGTAGTATAATTTGGTATTGGTTTGTCTTGACCATAGAATTATACTAGTACACTTTGTGTGTATTGAGCAGGATCAATTTAGATGTGATTCGATTTATTGCTGACTACATAATCGAATCGGACCTCAGATATTATGTTGTACATGCTCTTAATCCCGATATAATAACGGACACATATACTTAGTACTCATTTCTTTGATTTACCAATGGGCGAGATTTATAGAGTAAATCGATAGGCTCGGTAAGTTGAGAAACACGGGGAGATATTTGTACAATTAATATATGGAGCCCATATTTATTTATGGGGGTTGGTGAGGTAGATCAATGATAATCCTCTAGTGGAATGGATTATCATTAATGGATCGGATTTTATGTGGGTCGGATCCATTGGGTGGCCAAGATCCAACTCCTTCTCATGGTCCCTATTGTAGCCTATTAAAACCCTCATGAAGCCTAGATCCGATGGTGGAGAATGGAACTCTAGATCCGACGGTGGAGATTAAATCTCTAGATCCGACGGTAGAGATTAAATCTTTAGATCCGACGGTGGAGATTAAATCTATAGATCCGATGGTTGATATTAAATCCCTAGATCCGATGGTGGAGATTGAAAGGAGGCTTAAGCCCAACTCTATAAATAAGGCTTATAGGGTGGGCGGCAAGAAGACACAAGGGAGATTAGGGTTTTGGGCGGCTAGGGCTTGGAGAAGCATTGGGCGGCTAGGGTTTGCTCTCCTCCTTGGGCGGCAAGGCTCTCTCTACTTCCTAGGGTTTTAGCCGGTGCCTCCCTTCTTGTTCTCATCCTTGGCCGGTGACCCAACTCTCTTTCTCTCCTCCTTGGCCGGCGGCAAGAGCTAGGGTCTCTTCTTTTGGAGCTTTTGGTCGGCGCCCATACACCTTGTTCACCTCCTTGGCTGGCGGCAGCATCAAGTCCATTGACTTGGTGGCCGGTCCTAGATAGGAAGAAGAGCTATGTTCTATACTTCCTTTTGTTCGGAGCGAGCAAGGAAAGGAAGATCGTGATCTAGGAGGCTTCATCTCTTGGAGGATCGTTGCCCACACAACGTCCAAGAGGAAGATAGGACATACGATAGAAGACCTTGAGGTAAACAAGAGGTATAAATCTTGTTTTGCTTTCCTTTTGTTTCTTTGTATATTGTATGTGTGATATGTGGCTCAATTTACTTGGACCCCGAATACAAACACAAAAACCAGTGATCCGTACATCGTCTATTCTACGACTAATTGTAGAATAGAAGTTGGTTGCTTGAACAACAAGTTTGTTCAAGTGACCACTCTAATCGAATAGCACGACGATGGAATGGTTGCTTGGGTATCCCATCTTTGTCAAGGATAATTTTTTTTATTCGAGGACGTAGACGGGATTGTCATAAACAAGTGACCGAGTTGAAGTGAGAAGCGAAGTTTCCTCCCTTCAACAAGGCTATAAAAGTAGGGGTTCTCCACCCTATTTCCATCATCAAAAGCTCTCCAAAAAGCCTCCGCTACGATACTCTTCTACGACGACCTTTTGACGACGAAGTGCTACCGCATCTCCGACGACAAGTGCCTACCTTTCATTAATTTAATAGTCGTCGGTATTCTTTCTTATTGTCATCTTAAATTCTGTATTTAATTGTGCTTTAATCATAACAAGGAGAGGGGGAGTGTCCCTCTACCTTGAGCTTTTTCATCGATTGTATTCGCTTACTCCTTTCTCTAACGAGGAGGAGTGTTTTTAGTGTTTTGCCCTCCGTACGTGGTCTAGGATCATTAGGGCCTTGGACTAGCAGTCGAAGGCTGTGAACCAAGTAAAAAACAAACGATTATTATTTTCATTCCGCTACATTTACTCTTACTCGCACTTTATATCGAACAAACGAACGAAGAGAATTTTGCGCTTTTCACCCCCCCCCCTCTAGCGCAGTAAATGATCCAACAATTGGTATCAGAGCCGGGGTGCTAAGATTTGGTGAAACCACCAATCTAGCTTTTTTACAGATTTATTTTCATTTTTTATTTCTGTTTATTTCAATTTTTTTTGCAAGCTCTTTCATTCGATTAGATTTTCTCCCGCACTACTAATCCAAGACGCGAGTCTTGGTACATTCCGATTGTTTTTGTCGTTGCTAGGTTTTTTCTACATTTTTCTTGCCCTTTTTTTATCAATGGCCCATCTCGAGGGTTTTAGTACCGTCCAATCTTCATTTTACAACGGAGATGACTTCCATTATTGGAAGGGTTGGATGGAGTACTTCCTTAAGACCCAAATCGAGATGTGGATCATAATCTAAATGGGATTCACACTTCCGACTAACGAAGTGGGTGAATCTTTGGATTATGATCAATGGACCAATGCTACAAAAAGACAAGTTGAAGCCGATGCCAAGGTGACTCAAATCCTCCAATGGGGCCTGTCCAAGGAGGAGCTTAATCGTGTCAGCCCTTTCATCAGTGCAAAGGACTTGTGGACTAAATTAGTTGAATTGCACGAAGGAACCGATGAAGCAAAGGTATGCAAATGGGACCTTCTTTTTAATAAATTATATAACTTAAAAATGCAGGAACATGAGACCGCGACTCAACTACACGCCCGAGTACAAGACATCATTAACAACTTTTATGCCATCGGACAAAAGGTCGAAAACCACGACCTAATAAGGTATGTCTTGAACTCATTTCCTAGGACTACCTTGTGGGCATCCATGGTCGATGCCTACAAGGTCTCTAAGGACTTATCAAAAATTAGGTTAGATGAAATATTTTCATAATTTGAACTCCACAAACAGTCTAACTCGGTACCCAAGAAAGGTATAGCTCTCATTGCAGGTCAAAAGAAGAAGCCCGCAAGTAAGCCATCCCCGAAGGAAGAAGAAGAGGAGTATGAGTCGGAGGTCAATCCGGAGATGGAGACCGAACTAGTCAACCTAGTTTAGAGGATGATCAAGAGCCTAAGATGACCCATCACTCAACCCAACGAAGGTAAATCTAAAACTATTTCTAACGTTAGGTGCTATGAATGTAATAGGTTCGGACATGTTAAGTCAGAATGCCCGAAGCTTAAAAACAAAGCACCGAAGTTCAAAAAGGTGCTCAATGCTACGTGGGAAGAGGCATTGGAGGAATAAGACGATGACCTCGTCTTCATGGCTAAACCAACCGAATCAGAGTTGGAGTCCGAATCTGAACCCAAGGATGAGTCGGACTACGAATCTCTATTCAAGACAAGCCACGGATACGCATCCGGTTCAAGAGAAACTCTCAAGGTAAGTCGGTCCCTCATTAGTACCTTATATAATGCAATTAAGTTTCTAACTAGGAAGTTAGCTAAGTTCGAGTCCAAGGTCGAGACCCTGTTCGAGGAGGTTAAACTCCTTAAACACGAGGTCTCCCTAACATCTTCAACTAGTCAAGTTCAAGAGAAGGACTCAACTCAAGTTGAAAAGCTCGAGGTTGAGAACTCACTTTTGAAAAGTCAAGTCGAAGATCTTAGGAACACGTTGGAAAGGTTCACTTTGGGATCCAAGGGACTTAACCTCTTACTTGGATCGAAAAGGGTCGTGTACAACAAGGTTGGGCTTGGGTTTAGCTCAAATACAACTAACAAGTCGTATATGTCAATCGTAAGTCGAAATAGGATACATGTCCAAGCATGGGTCCTTAAGACCACTTTGATTTCTCAATTAGGATCCAACCAATACTGGGTTCCCAAGGACCAAATCCACTATGTGGAAAGACCGAACCAATTCAATGGTCCAAGGGGAGCCAGTACAAATCTTGTTCGTGCTATTACTTAGAAATTGCATGCTTAGTTTCTCTTTCTTTTCTTTTTTAGAATGGTTATATAGGGACTATAACTCGTCAATACTTGATAACATAGTACCAGGATGCGGCGAGATGATAGTACGCTAGGAATGCGAAGTCTTGGGTACTCGAGCTAGATAAGGCGTATCTGGTTTGGTTCACTTGACCGAGTGGAACTAGCTGAAGCTACCTCACCGTATCCTAGACTAGTTAGACCAGGAAGTGGTCTTAAGTAAGTCAAGTTACTATTTTCTCGAAATTGGCTTTGTCTAAGGAAGTGGTTGTTGGGTCGGATCGAATGGCCGGCTAGAGGGGGGTGAATAGCCCTCATTCGTTGGATGCCATATTTTGCTCTTCTTCGTCGCGTGCTTGTCTACGATTGTTGTTAGCGCAGCGGAATACTAATACAAATATGAATACTAACAACAAATACAATCACATGCAAATACACACGATATACGTGGTTCGGAACCGAATGGTTCCTACTCCACGGCCGAGCTCCTCGAGCTCTAGAGATGCACACGGCAATACTCAAACTCCTTCTCGACTACACGTCGGAGGTGGAGAAACCTCTCACAAGCAATTACAATAGTAATATACAAATACAAACAAGAATACAAATACAATACAAAAGAAACACTTTTCACCGATTTCTTTTGATCACTTGTTTGTTGCTTGCTTTGTTTGGCTCTTGAAGGACTGGAATGCAGCAGCAATTCCCCTCCAATAGCTCCACAAAAACCATGGCGAAATCTTCCAACTCGTGCTCCTTTTATAACCTGCATCAAGTTCGCCCATCGATCGATCGTGATCGTGACCATCAGTCGACTGGTCCTATAGCCATTGTCTCACAACGGCCAGATCCACGTTGGCAAAGTTCCAACGGATCACACATCAGTCGACTGATGGCACCCATCAGTTGACTGATCATCCATCAGTCGAGTGCTGGTGAGCTCGACTCCATTCTGTGCCCGTGCACAGTGTCATCAGTCGACTGTCATCCCTCGGCAGTCGACTGATCAGCCAGACTTGGTTCAGTCGAACACTGGTCGAACCCATACGACCTAGAGCAGTCGACTGGCACCTATGCCAGTCGACTGATGTCGGATAAAACCTCAAACATAACGATGTTTGAGCCTCCGACACTCAGTCTTAGCTACTTGGCCAAGTCCACCTTATCCCTCATGGAGTTCCCCACCGAAGCTCTCTTCCCTCGGCCTACGTCCCTCGGATGTGCCAAGCGCACGGCTTCGCAACGTCATCCTTCGCGTCTCATGCCCTAGAAGTATGCTTCCCTTTGGACTCACTCCATTCGCTCCCCGTTCGGTGGTCCCTCGGATGCACCAAGCACACGGCTTCGTAATGCCATCCTTCACCGACTCAAGGACCCGAGCCTAGTGAACTTGCCAAGTTCTCAAGACTTCCCAAATGCACCAAGCGCACGGCTTCGCAATGCTTTGGATTTCCCATGCCAAGCACATGTTGGACTTTCCCACACCAAGCTCCATGCTTGGATTTTCCATGCCAACTCCATGTTGGACTTTCCCATGACAATCCCATGTCATGAGTTTTGTCTATCATCAAAATACTATCAGGGTACTGCTCGAGTCAAACTCGAGTCAACCTGGGATGATTGCACCAACAATCTCCCAACAATCTCCCCCTTTTTGATGATTGACAAAACTACCATCTCAAGTCTACCAATTCTCATATCCCAATGAGAATTCCAAACCTAATTGGTAACTTGGTAATATCTCCCCCTTTTTGACATTACATCAAAAAGGTCCTCCCCAAGGGTATGAATGTCTCATATCCCAATGAGATCTTATATCTCTCCCTTGGAGGAACACATGCCTACCATCTTTCTAGTGATCCCATATCACTTAAAGAGAGGCAACCCAATTTTCCTCCCATGAGGAAATACACATCCATCTTCCCATGATGGATACCTCCCCCTAGAGGCTTGCTCCCCCTTGACCATTGCACCAACAATGTCCTTGGAGAGTCCCTAAGCCAATAGGAACATTAACCAAATCAAAATTAAGGCAAAGTTTAACAATGAACTCTCTTCCACCTTAAAATTGATACTCACCCTCAACCCAACTCCTAATCCATATCCAATGGATTTCCACCCTCTTTAATGCCCTCCCAAGCATATCCTAGGGTTAGGAGTGGTTAGGGTACCAAAACATGGCTAAATATGGGCCTAACTATCAAGTTTACTCGAAATCAGCCTGTGCGATCGACCGTCGATATACCCGATCGATTTGGACTTATATCGATCATTGCCATTACAAGCGATCTGATACTACTATGCGCTTTTGATTCAGAATTGGATTTTCGAAATCCATAAGTAAATATACATAAGTTTAAAAATCGTGAAATTTCATATGCATATTACTTATCCTAAACACTATGGGTGAAAAATGTTAGAAATTTATTTTACCCATTAAATTAGGAGATTGATACAAAGTTCAAAATTTAAGAAACGGATTTTGATATTATGATTACAATAGAATCCGGTTTATCTCCCCCTTTTTGATGTGTGGCAATCCGTTTAAGTTAGGTAAAAACATTTGATATAAGTTTCAAAGAAAAGAAATCATGTAAACATAAACATGATATAGCAACATGCAACTCCCCCTTAATCCATGAAACTCCCCCTTAATTTCTCCCCCTATCATAATTAACTTAAACATAATCATTTCTCCCCCTTTGACACCATCAAAAAGATTATCACTAAGTTATAAACTCATGGCATCAAGTATAAAGAGAAACATATATTAAAATCAGTCAAAACCTGATAAAATCAGTTCTTGTATATTCAGATCCATCGATCATTGCTATCGTATGGTCAGTAGCAAAGGAATCAATTTACGATTTTACGGATGAATTTCAGAAATGCATTATTAATTCCAGAAAATTCAAAAAATCATGAAATTTGGGGAACATATTTCTTTTAAGTATATCTATCAATGAAAAATAGTTTTTCAAGAAAAATCATTATATTTTCCGAGATTTGCCAAAAATCCAAAAGCTTAAAAACTACTAGGTTTTAGATCATAAGAGTATCCATTTTAACACCTAGTCTTGCATCCAATTGTTTCAAAACATGAATACATATATTTTAAAGTAAGAAATTGTTTTGAAAACATATGAAATATCCAACCATGATCTTTGGGCAATATGTCTATGAATTAAACATAAGTCTTCCCCATGATTGGTCTATTATTGCTATTTTGATACTTTAAATTACCATCTAAATGCCATAGGCATTAGTGGCCATTTGTATCATCCTAACATCTCACTCATGCTAAGTTTTCAATCAAGTTAGCCTATGGTGAGTGTGAGATGCATCCTACGGGGTATTTGTGTATACTTAACCAATATATTCATGCAATTTTATCAAGGTTAAGTATCAACCTAATAATCCTCATGATCATAAAGGTATATATGGATGAATTCTACATTATGATCATGAAACTCATGTATTCATTGAATTGTTCTCATGCATTAGGTATTATATCATGATCATAAGCAAAGTATCACCTAAAGCATGATTCAACCCTATTTCTCATGATTACGTGCCAAATATCAATAGCATAAATCATGATTGCTAACATACATAGCAATTACATTAATCATCATGATTTAAACAATATTATCTATTTATGGGCACGTTATCATCACCCAACACTATCTAAAAAATGTTGTCCGGCCATCCTAAGTCAACCAAAATATGATATAGGTCAATTCCATATGGTTGACTACCCTAGGGTTTTCCTAACCCTTAAGGATGGATTTTGGAACCCAAAATAAGTTCTTGCCTATTGGGTTCACTAGATACTCCTTGGGGATCCATTTCCTAGCTATTACCTTCTTCTTATCTTGTCCCCTAGCTATTAGGCATTTGTAAGCCTTTTCATTTTTCTTTTCTTTATAACCTAGGCCCTTTTTATTGAAGCTAGCTCTTTGGCTCCCTATAATCATATTTAATGTGTTGGAGCCAATTGTGAATTTCTCTAGGGCTTTGGTTAAATAATCTACCTTTTCCCTTAAAGCCCTATTTTCCTCTATGCATGCATCATTAACATCCAAAGGCATATAGTCATGTGAGCATGCATCATCATGGCAAGAAGAAACATTATCATTTAAGCATGCATTTTCTAGCTTTTGTTCTAATTCCTTAATTTGACTAAGCATGCTTTTACTTTTCTTTTTCATGCCAAATAACTCCTTAGTTAAACTAGAAATTATGGAAACTATTTTCTTAGGAGAAGCATTCGTTACCATAGTTTCCATATCCTCTTCTTCTTCTTCGGATGAGGAGAATATGGAGTCTCCCCCTTCACTTGAGCTCTCCCCACTTGTGCTTGATTCTTCATTTGAGGAGGAGGAACAATCCGAGTCATGAAGAGCCATTAGTGCTAGGTTGGAGTAGACATGCTCTTCTTCTTCGGATGAGGATGAAGAGGCAAGGTCATCCCATGTCTTGGCTTTGAGTGTCATGGCCTTCCCTCTTCCTTTTGCCTTCTTTTCTTCTTCCTTTTTCTTGCTCCCCTTCTTCTTCCTCTTTTCTTCTTTCTTTTTCTTATCTTCCTTGCTCTTGTTTAGGAGGGGACAATTATCCCTTATATGTCTCTCTCCTTGGCAATTATAGCATATGACCTTCCCCCTTGGTCTTCTATTCCTATCATGAGATTTATCAAATCTAAGATTCTTAAATGCACGCCTTACCTTCCTTACCATGTAGGCTTCTTCCGTGCTATCCATGGAGGAGGTAGAGGCTTCATCGATGAGGAGGAGGGACTTCCATCTTCTTCTTCCCTTGTTACGCTATCAAAGCTACTCCTCTTGAGGGTTGGATTCTAGGCTCTTCTTGTATTCCTTCTAGCCTAGTTTCATGAAGCTCCATTGTTGAGAAGAATTCCTCCAAGGTGCTTACTTCTAAGTTCTTGGAGATATAAAATGAGTCCACCATGGAGCTCCATCTTGAGGACCGGGGAAAGGCATCTATGGCCTTCATTACCATATCCCGGTTTGATAGCTTCTCACCTACACTTGTTAGCCCAATTAATATTTCTTTAAATCTAGAATGTAGGGAAGTTACCTTTTCTCCCTTTTCAAGCTTAATATTTGATAGTTGGGAGCGGAGGAGATCTCTTCTCGCTAGCTTGGCTTCCGAAGTGCCTTCATGAAGTTCAACCAATCTCTCCCACATCTCTTTGGCACTTGAGCACTCCCCTATTCTATTTACTTCTTGTTGAGGGAGCACATTGTAGAGGTGGTGCTTGGCCTTTGAATTTGCCAAATACTCCTCTCTTTGTCTTTTGCTCCATCTCGATTTCTCCAATGGCTCCCCATCCTCGTTCCTAGGCAACTCGAAACCGTTTTCCATTATTAATAGAATTTCAAAGTCGGTTTCGAAGAATACCTCCATTCGCTTCTTCCACCAAGAGAATTCGTCATCGAACTTCGGTGGATGGATGTTTGAGCCGGCCATTTTGAAAATTGCTTGTTGTGGCGGTTAGTCCTCGACAAGCTTTCCTTGGCTCTGATACCACTTGTAGGGGATCGGTACGGCCGGCTAGAGGGGGGTGAATAGCCCTTTTCGTTTGGATGCCGGTATTTGCTCGTCTACAAAACTAATTAGCGCAAGCGGAAGACTAATAAAGACAAGCAAATAGAAATACAAGAAAATAAGCGCTAACAAAGAATGTAACGTGGTTCACGGCTACGCCGCTAATCCACGATCCCGATTCGTCCGAGGTGAATCACTCCTCCAAAGCCAATCAATATTGGTCTCTCCTTTACACCAAGCTAGGTGGAGGTAACCTTTACAATCAAGATCACTCTTCTTACAAATAGAATGGAGTAAAAACGAGTAAGAAGAGTTTAGAGCTTGTGGGGCACTAGGAAGATCACTTGGAGCATAAGCATTAGTCTCTCAAAGGCTTACACCCTCTCTTTTTATAGAGAGGGCTGATTTCTTCCCGTTGGCCGCCACTCCGATGCCCTTGGCGATCGCTCCGTACTAACGGCCTCCGAACATGTCGGATCCCGACCGTTGTAGTCCAACGGAACTCTTGGCGATCGGCCGATGGACCTCGCGATCACGATCGCCGCCTCTCGTCGATCGGCTCGGCTAACGGCTGGCTAAAACTCTATTGACGATCATCGATCGCGCTTTCGCTGATCGATGGTTCGGCAATGATCGCCACGTATGCGATCAACATCGCCACAATCCATTAATCGTATACCGGTCGAACTCCATTCGACTTAGAGCGATCGCGCCATGATATGGCGACCGTGTCGAAAACCATCCGACACTTGGCCTGCCAAGTTTCACCTAAGAGCTACCCCTCCCCGGGTTACAATCGCTCACTCTCATCTCTCGGAGTCCCTCGCCTTCGAAGTTCTCTTTGTTCTCGGCCACGTCCCTCGGCAACATCAGGCGCACGGCTCTGCAATGCTCCTTCGCGTCTCTTGCCTCGAAGTCTACTTCCTCCGGCTTCACTCCAAGCTTCTCGTCCGGCGATCCCTCGGATGCTCCAAGCGCACAGCTTCCGCAAAGCTATCCTTCATCGACTCAAGGCACTAGTCATGAGATGTGAAACTCGTCACGGCTCCATGTGCGAATTACTAAGTCCTGCACGACTTCAACGCACATATCAAATCAACATAACACACTAACTTAAACCCTTTGCCATACCATCAAAACCATATTACGGCAAGAGATTGCCCTAACAGTGGTCATTTTTCTGATCAAAGAAGGCCCTTGTGCCTCGCCATGACCTGGAAGCCAAGATCTTGAAAAGGTGACTTGATGAGCTAAGGGTCAAATCTTAATCTAACGCAAGGTTGACTAGTTTCAATTCATTAAAATTAATCAAGTAAAATTGAATTCATCTTACAAGAACATATAAGGATAACATGTTTGATCATGTAGAAATGGGTGAGATGATCTAGGTCTAATAATTTACAACCAAATTTTAAATTCCAATATCCGATCCAACTACCTTACATGTAGCATCAATGGATGTTGGATAGTGGTTGCTCCCGACACATGGTCGGGGATCAACTTAAGTTTTCAAAGCTTCGATTCAAGCGACAAGGATCGGTAGCCTTTGGAAACAACGGCAAGCTCAAAATCATCGGATCAGGTGATATTGAGCTCAACTCAAACTTTATCATTCAAAATGTTTTACTAGTTGAAAATTTTGAATATAATTTACTTAGCATAAGTCAACTGTGTGATAATAACTATAAGGTCATATTCCTAGAAAATGAATGCGCAATTAAAACAAATGAAACCTCTAAAACAATCCTTAAAGGAACTAGGAATAGCAACATCTATACTATTAATCTACCTAACTCCTCAACCAAGTGTCTTATGACACAGCAAGAGGAATCTTGGTTGTGGCACCGCCAACTTGGTCACTCGCACCCAAGACTCGTCCACAAGATGAGTCAGAGTGGCTTAGTCAGAGGTTTGCCCAACCTTAACAACTTAGACAATAAAATTTGTAATGCTTGTCAACAAGGTAAACAATCTAGGACACAACATCAACTAACTAATCAAGAACGAACCAAAAGTATTCTTGAGCTCCTACATATGGATCTATTCGATTCACATGGAGCTAAGTCACTTAATGGTAGTCAATTCTGCTTAGTCATAATTGACGACTATTCTAGGTTTACCTGGGTTAGGTTCATCAAACATAAAAGTGATACCCTAGATCAACTCATCAACTTATTTAAACTAATCAAAAATCAAAAGAACCTTAAAATTAAAAGACTTAGGAGCGATCATGGTGGTGAATTCGAAAACAACAGGTTTACAGATTTCTGTAACCTAAATGGATATCACTATGAATTCTTGTGTCCTAGAACCCCACAACAAAACGGTCTAGTCAAACGTAAAAATAGAACCCTACAAGAAGTCGCTAGGACAATACTAAACGAGTATAACATACCCGACAGGTTTTGGGCATAAGTCGTTAGTACGACTTGCTATGTCCAAAATAGGATCCTTTTGGTAAAGAGGCACCTTAAGACCTCGTACGAAATCTATCACGACAAAGTACCTAACATCAAGTACTTTAGGGTATTTGGATGTAAGGTACATATTCTGAACACTAAGGATTACCTAGGAAAGTTCACCTCCAAAACATCTACCGGAATCTTCTTAGGATATTCCACTACAAGTAGAGCCTATAGGGTATACAACCATGACCCACTTAGAGTTGAAGAGACTATTAATGTAGTGTTCGATGAAGGACGCGAACCTACAAAACCTATAGCAACACCAACTAGCAAACCGACTCATACCAGACTCTACTCTGACCCTGAGACCGAGTCTAGTATTAATCCTAACCCAAGTCCAATGAGTCTTCCAGTCGACCAAGTCATAGGTGACCCTAACCCAAGTTAAATTAGGATTCAAACGAATCATCCTATCGACCAAGTGATAGGTGATCCTAGCTTAGGGGTCCAAACTAGATCATCTTATAGAAACCTTAGTCAAATCTTCTTGATTTCGAAAATCGAACCCAAAACCATTGAACAAGCTCTTCTTGATCCCGATTGGATTATTGCAATGCAAGAAGAGCTAGCTCAATTCACTAGGAACGAGGTTTGGGAATTAGTACCACTACCTAAAGATAAATCAGTTATTGGAACAAGGTGAGTCTTCCAAAACAAACTTAATGAAAAAGGTGAAGTAGTTAGAAATAAAGCAAGGTTAGTCGCCAAAGGTTTCAGTCGAGTAGAAGGATTAGATTACGATTAAACCTATGCCCCCGTAGCTAGACTAGAATCCATCTGAATATTGTTAGCCTACGCTGTACATCGAGGATTTAAGTTATTTCAAATGGATGCCAAGTCAGCATTTTTAAATGGACTTATTAAAGAAGAGGTATACGTTAGTCAACCCCCCTGGATTCGAAAGCCTAGATAAACCCGACCATGTCCTTAAACTAAAGAAAGCTCTTTATGGACTCAAACAAACTCCTCGAGTTTGGTACGAGAGGCTTTCAATTTATCTTAAGTTAAAAGAGTTTAACCAAGGCCTAGTCGATCCAACCCTCTTCGTAAAGACCGTAGGTAAGGAAATAATTATAGCCCAAATTTACGTAGACGATATCATTTTCGGAACAACAAATTCGATCCTACTAAACGAATTCATTTCACTTATAGAATGTGAATTTGAAATGATTTTAGTAGGTGAATTGAGTTTCTTTCTAGGACTACAAATTAAACAAACTAAGGATAGAATATATTTACATCAACAAAAATATACTAGAGAATTAATTAAACATTTTGGAATGCAAGACCCTAAAACCTTCAATACACCCATGGCAAATAATGTCAATATAGGAGAGGACTTAGAAGGAAAGCCCATCGACCTAAAATACTATAGGAGTGCGGTAGGGAGTCTTCTATACTTAACTGCGAGATGACCCGACATTTTACTCTCAGTAAGTATGTGTGCAAGGTTTCAAACCTGTGCCAAGGAGTCTCACCTAACTTTAGTTAAGCGTATCCTTAGGTATCTAAAGGGCACGCTAAGCGTAGGTATTTGGTACCCTAGATCTACCGAGTTCGAACTAATCGGCTACTCCGACTCAGAATATGCTGGTAGTAAACTCGATAGGAAGAGAACGAGTGGTTGTTGTCAACTTCTCGGCTTGAGTCTAGTGAGTTGGTGAAGTAGGAAGCAACACTGTATTGCTTTATCTACCACCGAAGTCGAATACGTCGTGATAGGTGAGTGTGTGGCTCAACTTCTTTGGATGAAGCACACTCTCCAAGACTTTAACTTAAACTTCAATAATATTAAAACTCACATAGATAATATTAGCTCCATCAACTTAACCAAAAATCCTATTTGTCATTCTAGGACCAAACATATAGAAGTTAAACACCACTTTATTCGAGAACATGTAGCTAACAGAACCATTAAACTCAAATATGTGGAATCCAAGTCAAACTTAGCCGATCTTTTTACCAAGCCACTACCCGCAGCCGAATTTAGTCTACTAAGATGAAAATTAGGCATATGCGTAATAGAATAGGACTTACATTCTTTTTATATACTCTAGTATTTACTTCTCTTTTCAAGTTAATGGAACTAGCTTAAGGTTTACCCTAGATATCATGCACCTATAGATTTAAGGAGCCAATACATCTCACAACACATAGGACTAATGTGTTTGTGTACTTAGCCACGTAGATGGGCGTGAGATGTTAGGACCTTACTCCTGGTTCCAGATGTAGAGCTAGTGCATCGCCATGAACTACGGAGTATAATCATATATATTAACCCACTCTGACCAGGACTTATTGATCTTTCATATAAGAGTTGAACATTTAATAAATGATCTTATTTTTAGTATATTATTTTCAAAATAATATAGAACATGCTTGGACTTGGAACTTAAACTTAATACTTATATTTTTCAAAACCCCTCTTTCCGATTTATGGCAAAAGGGGGAGAAAAGGCCAAAGTTAAGGGATCATTTTTTTTGATAACTTAACTTAGTAACTTAATTCTATATTCTTATGGCCAAACGTTAATGTTTTACTTGAGAAAGGGGGAGAAAGGTCATGTTAAGAAATCTTCTTAACTTAAACTTATTTTTTAATACTAAGCCCAACTTTAAGTAATTGTTAATTACTTAAACTCTTCCTAAATAGCAGACATCAAGGGGGAGGATTAAGATCTTCCTTCAAGACTCACCCTCAGTCAAGGGGGAGGTTTCCTCAAAGGGGAGTACTTGGAAGAAAGTCTCTATTACTCCTACTTAATCTTTGATTCTTCATGCATAATATTTCCTTAACTTTGTATGGGTTTTCCATAGATCAAAAAGGGGGAGATTGTTGGTACAGTAGGCACCTAAGTCGAACCTAAGTTTTGATAATAGCAAACGATACAAAGTTAAGCTCATTTTGTTATCTCACGAGCTAAATCAAGTGTGCAGAAAAGTGCTAAAGCTAGAGCTGAAGGTCAGCGACACCCGGAGGGAGCCATGGTGGTTGGACAACGCTGGGATGACTTCGGAGGAAGCTGAAGGAATCAGGTGGAAGACCGAAAGCAAAAGCTACAAGGTAAATGTTGAGGTAAGCTCGTGTGAGTAAGCGCAAGGAAGTTCGTGTCCTCTGTATGGGGACGTTCTTAGGCGACGATCCGGCCAAAACCTCTTATGGAAGGTCTAAGTCGAGATCGGATAGTGTATGGCCATTTAATTTACTTGTATTAACTGTATTTTTGAGCTAACTCTTCATTGCAGTTGGGAAACCTGCCATCAGTCAACTGAGGGCTTGTATCAGTCGACTGATCCATCAGCAGTGGACTGGTAAGGGTAGCAGTCGATTGTTAGTCAAGGATCAGCTTTGTGGAGAGTCAAAGCTTATCTCCATTTTTGAAGGGATAGGAGGCTTGCTCTCATTGGTTGAAGATGTGAACGTCTAGGGTTTGCAAGGCTATAAAAGTAGGGGTTCTCCACCCTATTTCCATCATCAAAAGCTCTCCAAAAAGCCTCCGCTACGATACTCTTCTACGACGACCATATGACGATGAAGTGCTACCGCATCTCCGATGACAAGTGCCTACCTTTCATTAATTTAATAGTCATCGATATTCTTTCTTATTGTCATCTTAAATTCTGTATTTAATCATGCTTTAATCATAACGAGGAGAGGGGGAGTGTTCCTCTACCTTGAGCTTTTTCATCGATTGTATTCGCTTACTCCTTCCTCTAATGAGGAGTGTTTTTAGTGTTTTGCCCTCCATACATGGTCTAGGACTGTTAGGGCCTTGGACTAGCAGCCGAAGGCTGTGAACTAAGTAAAAAACAAACGAGTATTATTTTCATTCCGCTGCATTTATTCTTACTCGCATTTTATATCGAACAAATGAACGAAGAGAATTTGGCGCTATTCACCCCCCCCCCTCTAGCGCTATAAATGATCCAACAGATGTATGTATGTGTAGTTGTGCATTCATGTCATTTACATGCATGCAGGCGGCTTGGTCTCCCTTGTGGTTAAGATAGTCGTTAGTCATCCCACCTACATGGTTACTTATGGTAGTAGTAACTATTGTGAGGGCAGAGCATCTGTTGTGCCGCACTCTGCCACTATAGACGGTGGTAGTTGGAGTTGTGTGCAGTTGTCGTGTGTGTGACACTCGACCACTCATGGGTAGTGATAGTCAGAGTGGCCAACAACAGGGATCCCCGTTGAGTAGATAACTCTTTATGCTTATATACTACTTATTCATACTGCCCACTCGGCCACTCGAGAGTAGTGGTTGGTGTTGAGTAGGGACAGTTGTCATGTCGAGCCATCTAGGCCACACTGGGGTCATGTTAGTGAGTGGGTGAGCAGGCATGACCATGGATTCTGCATTGTCATGTTGTCATGGCGTTTGCATATTGACATATATACATACATACATATATATATATATATATAGATGGTTGTGATTAGTATATATATATAGATGTAGTCTATATATATATATATATATGTTTGTTGCGATGTTACATTTGTTTGTATTATGCTTGCTGCATTTGTTTGTACATCATCATACATGCTACTTGCATTTTCTATATGGTTATGTGTGGGATACCTATGTATGAGTTGGTCGGACTATTGGATACCTTTGACTAGTATCATGATGTAGTATGAGTTAGACCAGATTTATTATTTGTATTTGTTATATAATGTTAGTAAGGCAGTTGTTGATTATAGAGTCAGTATTACTCTTCATGTTGTATATTGTGGATATATGCTCAGGTTGGATGAGTATCGCGTAGCATACTTTAGGTATGACGACACCTTATGTTGTTCAGTTGTTTAGTTGGTATATGCAAATATATATATATATATATATATATATATATATACTGGTGAATACCTGATGTACCTTTAGGTTATATATTGTTGACTTGCATGTGATATTTGATACATACATTTTCTTTCATATTACCAAAGAGTTTTATACTCACCACCATAGACCCTAGGTTTTCTTGTCGGCTAGGTAACAGGTAAAAGACTTGGTGATGGCTTAGAGCATCACTAGTTGATCCATCTCATCTCACATCCAAGGCTCCTGTGGTTATTTTGGTTTTCCGTATGCTTTAGTTATGTACTTGGAATTTATGTGGTGTTATGTGTGGTTGGACTTGTTTTGTTGGTGTACACATGTGTTGTTTCGGATTTTATATCGATACTTTCTTATTTGTAGTCAGTCATATCGTTATGCATTGTTGTTGAGTTTAGGTTGTGGTCGAAAGGCTTTGTATCAACAGGGTATTGCTTGTCATATAGGGGAGATGTTGTCCGTTTATCAAGCTAAGTATACTCTCGTGGTGTGACACCTTACGTATTTTCTGAGTACTGTATGCTTTGACAAAGCACAAAGGGATTTAGTTTATGTTTGGGTCAGATTCTTATGTCGTTGTTTGTGCCGAGCACTTTGTGTATTTTCATAGCACCTTACGTATTTCCTGAGCACCCTATATATTTCATAAGCACCATATGCTTTCCCAGAACACAGAGGGGCTTATTATTATGGTTGGGTCAGATTCTTATGTCATTGTCTGTGCCAATCACTATATGTATATTTCTCGAGCACCATTTGCATTTACCAAGGATAGAAGAATTGAACAGTGTAGTTGATTCAGAGCTTAGTATTGTAGTATCTGTTGGTGCAGTAGGCAACAGATAATCGAACCTAAGTTTTGATTATGAAAAGACGCAAAAGTTAAGGTTATATCGTTATTTCATGAGTTGAACCAAGTGTGCAGGAATGTTAAGCTGAGCTGAAGGTCGATGACACCCGGAGAAACAGTGGTAGTTGGGCGACACTGGGAGAACTTCGGAGGGAGCCGAAGAACTCAGGTGGAGACCTGAAGCAAAGATTCAAGTCACAAGAACTTGAGTTAAGCTCGTGTGTGAGAGTGAATGCAAGGTCGGTTTCTACGTACGGGGACGTCCTTAGGCGACGATCTGACTAAGACTTCTCGTGAAAGGTCTAGGTCGAAATCGGACTGTAAGTGGCCATCGAAATTACATTTACTAGTATGTTTTTGAACTAAGTCTTTGCTACAGTCGAGAAACCTAGCCATCAGTCGACTAATGGCTATTAGTAGTTGACTGCTGGTGGCATCAGTCGACTGATAGGGTTGATCAGTTGACTTCCATTCAAATTCCAGCTTCGAGGAGAGTTAAACTTTATCCCCTTAACTTAGGATGAGGTGTCCGTTGTTGATAGAACTTGATCTCAACGTCTAGGGGGTTGGAAGGCTATAAAAAACGGGGGTTTCACCCCTTTAGGTCATCATTCAAGCTCTCCAAATGCCTCCGCAATGCTACTCTTCTATGACAACTCTATGATGATGAAGTGCTGCCGAAACACCGATGACACGAGCTCAATCTCAATTTCCCTAGTCGTCGGTATAACTTTAGTTTGTCATCTTCTTTAATATTGTACTCCATTTTGTTTATCGAGCTTTTATCGTAACGAGGAGAGGGGGTTTGTCTCTCTACCTCGAGCTTTTCAAGGTTTTGTAATCATCGTCTCCTACCTCCAACGAGGAGGAAATATTTTAGTTAATTGCCCTCCGTACGCGGTCTCAGACCACTAGGGCCTTGGATTAGCAGTCGGTAGGCTATGAACCAAGTAAAATCAATCAGTGTCTTTTATATTTCCGTTGCATTTTTTACTCTTATAATTGTTTTATATCGAACAAACAAAAATAATTCTCGTGCGCTATTCACCCCCCCCCCCTCTAGTGCTCTTTTTCGATCCAACAGTATCTGGGTCGAGCACCAATGTATTTCTTGTAGGAACATTGATGATGCGCTAGAGGGGATGAATAGGGGTTTTGCGTCGTTTAGAATTCGTTTGCATTTGTCTATAAGATGTTAGTGTACACAGCATAATAAAAATAGAAATAAACATAACACAAGACAAACACTCACAGACAATGCACAAGCATATAAAGTGGTTCAGAATCTAGAGTTCCTACTCCACGGGTCGAGATCTAGTGATGCAAACCACCACTAATAAACCTCTCAGAAAATACTCTGGAGATGGAGAAAACCACTTGCAACAATTCTAACACAAATAAAAAAGGAATACAAGCAAATACAAATGAAATACAACAACAACGTAAAGAAATATTTACACAAGATCGCCTTGAATGTTTTTCTTATTGGTTTTGGACAAGCTTGAAGGACCCTGAAATGCACTTGCACTTCGCCTCAAATCTCCCCTAGAACCACTGCAAAAATCCTCCCTTCAATTCTCCTTATAAAACTACAACTCGGGCTGATTTTCGTCTAGCAATTGACTTCCCATACCTAGCAGTCAACTGCTCCTGTAGCAGTTGTCTCACAATGACTTAATCAACGTTGTAAAAACTCCAATGGATACCCCAGCAGTTGACTACAAAACCCTAGCAGTCGACTATGGAACTTTCTGTGCTCGTGTCTGCAAACAACAATCAACTGCCCTCCATGGCAATCGATTGCTCAAGGTCAGTGGACTGCCAAGGCCACGCGCCACAGTCGAGCTCCAGTCGACTACTGATCAATCGACTACTCAGAGTCAACTAGGCTGCTAAGTGTCAAAACACTTGACCAGTCGACTGGTCCATAACCCCAGTCGACTGATGAACCTCAAACATGAGGTTTATGCCAAGTATGATCCCCTCATATTTGTTAGACCACCCTTACCCTAGACCTAAGCCTTCTAGTCACCTCCATCAGCCTCACGCTATCAGATCCCTCCAAGTCATCCATGACTTATTCATCCATACATTAGCCTTCAGGTGCTTCCATCGGCTATTGTCATGCTAATCGGGTCTACATTGCCAAGGTAAATTTGGACTTATGCTTCCAAGACACACACTTGGACTTTATACCGCCAAACATTGGACTTATGCTGCCAAGACTACATCTTGGACTTTACGCCTCCAATATCACACCCTTGGACTTCCCTTGCCAACTCCATGTTGCACTTTCCAATTGCCAAGACCCCTGCTTGGACATTTCAATTGCCAAGTGCCCATGACTTGGACTTTACCATTGCCAAGACCCATGCTTGGACTTTCTAATTGCCAAGTACCCTTGACTTGGACTTTACCATTGTTGAGACCCAAGCTTGGACTTTCCATGCCAAGTACCCATGACTTGGACTTTCCATGGAAAGTAAATAAGACTTGGACTTCCCATGAAAATCACATTGTCATACATTTTGTCGAACATCAAAATACTGCTCGAGTTAAAGTCGAGTCTGGTCAATCGTGACCTAGGCCGATTGCACAAACAATCTCTCCTTTTGGTTTGACAAAACCTTTGAGTTAGGCAACCTAACTCAAGCCATCAGTTCATCAATTCTCTCCCTTTTTGACATACATCAAAAAGGCTCTCCCCAAAGGTATCAATGTCTCATATCCCAATGGGATCTTACAATCTCTCCCTTGGTCCAAAAACATTTAGGATGCCCTCACTCTTCCTAGTGATAAGTCCCATACCACTAAATGAGAGGCAATCCTCATTCTCTAATTCTCCCCCTATGAGGAAAAACTCATCCATCATCCCTTGATGGATAACCTCCCTCTAAAGGTTTGCTCCCCCTTGACCATTGCACCAACAATGTCCTTGGAGAGTTCCTAAGACAATAGGAACACTAGACCATCAAAATTAAGGGGAAAAGTTCAAACTTAAACTTTTACACTCCTTAAAATTTGATACATCACCCAAAATAACTCTCCTAATCCATTTCCAATGAATTTTCACCCTTCCAATGCTTTCTAAAGCATATCCTAGGGTTAGGAGCAGTTAGGGCTCATAGGAATGGCTGAAAATGGGCTAAACAAACTTTGTTTACCAGAAATCAGCCTTGGCAGTCAACTAGGTCAGCAATCAGTCGAATAATCTCAATGTCAGTCGACTGGTTTCTGCAGATGCAGAAATCTAGAAATCAAAAATGAGTTTTGAAAAGCACAAGTAATTATACATGATTTGAAAAATAATGAAACTGTTGGGTCGAGAAGCATCGCTAGAGGGGGGTGCATAGCGAGCTTAAAACTTTTCATATTTTCGTTCGTTCGATTAAAACTATGAGTAATGCAGTGAAAAAATAAATAAGACAAATTTATTTTTACTTGGTTCACAACCCAGCAATTGCTACTCCAATGTCGCGTGATCCTTGATCGTGTATGATGGGACAATCCACTATAGAGTCTCCTCCTCGTTGGAGGTAGGAGACAACGATCACAAAAATCGAGAGACAAAAACTCGAGGATGAGGCAACAAGCCTACCTCACCTCGTTATGATGAAAACTCTGATTACAAATTAAACTGAAAAAGAAACAAACTAATACTACCGATGAATATGAATCTAAGATGAAGAGCTTGTCGTCGGCATGTTGGTGTCGTAGTGTCGTCATTGAAGCGTAGCGTTGTTGGAGCACTTGGGAGAAAAATTTGATGATTTAGGGGTCGAGTCCTCCCCTCCTTTTATAGACTTGTGCCTTGGAATAAGTCCGGATCCAAATCCACAACTCGTGGATCTTATCATGAGGTGGCACCTTATCTTATCACAAAGTGGAGGCATCAAACATTATCTCTTTGACCTAGTGCACAAGGCTGATTCGCCACCATCAGTCGACTGATGCCCTTCATCATTCGATTGATGATAGCAGCAGTCAACTACCAATAGCTAACAGTCGACTGTCAGCTTGGTCACTCCCTTACAATAAAGAGTTAGCATGGAATATGGTAAATATGATGGTTCCTTACCATCTGATCTCGACCTAGACCTTCCACTGGAAGTCTTAGTCGGATCACCGCCTACGATCATCCCCGTACAGAGGACACGACCTTACCACTACTCCGCACTCATGCTTACCTTTGGTCCTTTATGACCTGACGCTTTGCTTTCGGTCTTCCACCTAGGTTCTTCGACTCCCACGAAGTTCTCCTGGTGTCGCCCAACCACCACGGTTTCTCGACTCGAGATTCTCCAAGTGTCTTTGACCTTCAGCTCAGCTTAAACACTTCCTGCACACTTAGTTCAGCTCATGAGATAACAATAAGACCTTAACTTTGAGTCTTTGCTATAATCAAAATCTAGGTTCGATTATCTGGTGCCCCTGCACTAACAATCTCCTCCTTTTTTATCTATGGCAAATCGACTTAAAGTTAAGGGAAATTCAACCATGAAATGAAGTAAACAATACAATTAAATGCTTTTTCAAAATCTCCCCCTTGAGGCTATCTCCCCCTTAACCCTAGGTGAGTTTTGAAAAAGATTCTTTAAATTTAAAAAATTTGTGTTACTCCCCCTTAACTTTCTCTCTTCTCCCCCTTTTGCCATAAATAAAAAAAAAGTAAATATTGGGTGTGTATATATAAGATAGGGGTTTTAAAGAAAACATTATAAGTATAGCATGCGTCTAGAATTATTAAAGAGAGAAATCAAATGAAAGAGTCCAAGCATGTGTCTCTACTTAGTTAAGTAGGTTGGTTCGAGGTATATCCTGTTGGATCGAGAAGCGTCGCTAGAGGGGGGTGAATAGCGAGCTTTAAAACCTTTCTTTTCAAAATACAAGCAGTGCAACGGAAAGTAAAATAGTAGAAAATAAATAGACATTTTATTTTTACTTGGTTCACAACTCAATGGTTACTACTCCAAGGCCCCGCGATCCTTGACCGCGTACGAAGGGGCAATCCACTATAGAGTCTCCTCCTCGTTGGAGGTAGGAGACAACGATCACAAAAACCAAGAGACAAAAACTCGAGGATGAGGCAACAAGCCTACCTCACCTTGTTACGATGAAAACTCCGATTACAAATTAAACTGAATTGGAAACAAACTAATACTACCGACGAATATGAATCTGAGATGAAGAGCTTGTCGTCGGCGAAGCGTACCATTGTTGGAGCACTTGGGAGCAAAAATTGATGATTTAGGGTTCAAGTCCTCCCCTCCTTTTATAGACTCGTGCCTTGGAATTAGTCCGGATCCAGATTCTCAATTTGTGGAACTTATCATGAGGTGGCACCTTATCTTATCGCGAAGTGACCGCATCAAACGTTATCCTTTTTAACCTAGCGCACAAGGTTGATTCGTCTCCATCAGTCGACTATCAGCCTGGTCACTTCCTTATAGCAAAGAGTTAGCATGGAAAATGGTAAATACAAAAGTTTCTTACCAACTGATCTTGACCTTGACCTTCCACTGGAAGTCTTAGTCGGATCACCGCTTAGGGTCGTCCCCGTATAGAGGACACGACCTTATCATCTCTCTTCGCACTCGTGCTTACCTCTGGTTCTTTATGACCTATCACTTTGCTTTCGGTCTTCACCTGGGTTCTTTAACTCCCATGAAGTTCTCCCTGTGTCGCCCGACCACCACGGTTTCCCAACTCGAGATTCTCCGGGTGTCGCTGACCTTCGCCTTAGCTTAACCATTTCCTGCACACTTAATTCAATTCATGAGATAACAATATGACCTTAACTTTGGATCTTTATCATAATCAAAACCTAGGTTCGATTATCTGGTGCCCCTGCACTAACATGTGGTGGTGAGTATAAGACTCAATGGTATAGGAAAGATAGTGCATAAACTATATAAACATATGGAGATCAACAAGTATATAGTCTTAAAGGTAATAATAAATAACTATCAGTATAAAAAAAAATAAAATCATATACCAACATAATCCACCAGATGTAATGTAACATACTGATTTACATGAAATCTGCAATGACACAACTCATAACAACCTGAGCAAATATTTAACAATGTAACACATACCAATAACATGCATGAATAATATCACACCTGTGATCAACTGATAATCATATGAACAATGTATAATCAAATGTAGAAACTGATGCACACGAACACAACCTCAAATCTCACGACAGAGGCCATCCAGGACTCGAAGCGCACACTCGTGCTCAATGCCCGCAAGTGCACGGATGTCGTCAAGTAATAAAAGATTATCAATCCCACAAGGACTGGGATTCGAATACCGATATGTTCAGTGGTTGAAATTGTTCGAAAGTAAAATCTAAAAGGTTTCGATTGTGAGGGTTGTCGGTGGACTAAACTCTAATACGGTGTCACACAGAGGAAGAAAGGAGCATGCCGAGATCTTTAAAAGGGATTCTAGGACTTCGGTTTCGCTTGTGTGTCACAAAACATGTTGTCAACTAGGTGTTGTCTAAACATCTAGCTATGGTTTTGTGGAAGGGATATCATACACTCTCCCGATGAGCCACCGTATCTACCAAGAGCTATCTCTGCCTTACAAGGACGGGATAGACGGTACAAGGATGCCAAATTAATCCCTGTGATGAACCGTTTCCGGTTCCATCATATCCTTCTACCCATGGTTACAGGAGATCAGGTTTACCCCTAGGTTCGTTGTATAAAATCCCCTAAATCTTAGATACGAGGGTTGTCACCCCTCGTATCGCCTAAGCACAGTAGGTAGAAAATCAAATACGCATAGATATGGGTATAAACAATTTCCAATTGCAAATTCAAACTTAAAAACAGAATTTAATTTGAACCAACATGTCATGCGCACACAAGCTACTCCCTAATCCAAGAATCAAAGGAACTACTCCATATATAAAAGAGGAGAATCACAAGGCATGTACATGTTCGAATATATTAGAAATAAAATGTAAGAACAAGAAATTACAATGCCTATGTGTCCTTCTCTCCGGCATTGAAGTGCAGAACGTAGACCTCCGACGGCGTTCTTCCTCCCCGTTGCGAGTTCCCAAAGCTTTTTAAGGCTTCGGTGTGCCATCCCAGCCGTCGTGCCTCCCCCCTAGGGTTTGCGAGCCCCAGGGCGGCTCCCTCGTGATGCCTCACCTCTTGGATGAGTTTCCTATATATAGAGGTGGCTCCGTCTTTCCATAAATGCTTGAAAAACCCTATTTCCTTGAATTCGTGGCGCCGCCACATGGCCGTGTGCAATGCTGGAAAATAGATGAAATCTCGGCTAGAAATTGAGCTAGAAAAAAGGTACGGTCATGTATTTTCACATGGCTTGGCTGTGTCTTTTCCTGGAACCTCTGTTTTGATCTGTTTTGCTTCGGAAACATGCCCAAGTCTTGGGACATGACCAGTCCGTGTTCCCTAAGGTTCGTGCTCCATAAATTGCTCCATTTTTTCTCCAAAAATGCGCCATTTTCCCATGAAATGATATCCTACACACAAAAGTATAAAAAGTAGATCTCTGCACCAGAAAATATGAAATGCACGCAAAACATAGTGAAATATGCATGAAACAAACATAAAATATAATGAGATGTGAGCGAAAACTTCTCCTAAAATCTTATATGTTTTGCTCACATCACTTCCCCCAGACTTAAATCTTTACTTGTCCTCAAGCACACCTCAGTGCCATGAAGTTTTAAAAAGAAATTGTTCCATACTTAGCATGTTAACTAAATATCAAGTGGTATTTGTAATCAAAGAAAAATAAATATATTCTAGAAATTCACTAAGTTAGCTCCTCGTGCTCGTGCTAAGCGAATCTTTCTTAGGGGATACTCATTCCATGGTGAGTTAAGTCTGTTAGTAATATATGAGAGATGTCCTAAGGCAATCGCCTTATGTATGAACCATTTATATGATAAATGAAGATTCACTATTTGAGTATACATGTTTCATGTATTTGATTGGATCTTAAACTCATTTACTGAATGTCCACGATGTGATTCACAGCATGAGAGAATTTGTGATTGGATCACAACTAGTGAGTATCTCTACATGTGTAATTGTGATGTATCGGAATTATCCCTAGTCGATGAATTGATGGATCTGGACACCATCAATTCTGTCGAGACTAGCACGAGGTATACTCCTTGGTGTATCCAAGCAGCTGATTCTCACTGGCTGGAGACATAGTGATGTCCGGAGTTAATCGTGGATGCTAGTTATGGTAACTAGTTCATTTGAGTGACCAGCCGTAAGACTTCATATGGTTCTCTGCATATATAGATATGTCAATGAAGTTCTTACTGTGGCTTAAGTGTGATGTTCCTTTGACTTGCGGTATTCAAGTCATCTTGATCATGGAGACTTATGCTTTGACATCTTAAGCAAACATCTCTAAGGAGATGTGGACCCGGGATGATTGGGTATAAGTCGAAGTGATCGAAGGTGTTTGAATAGCCTATAAAGGATTCACCACTCCTTGCGAGGAGATGTATACCCATGGCCTCTCGTCGGATTGTTACTAAAGTCTTTGGCCAAAGCATTACATGTTTAGAGTAAGGTACTCTTCGATACATGTGGAGTAACTAGAACTGTGAGGACGAGGAAATGATACTTGGGCTAGGTGTGACGAGTCAACCTAGTGGGACTGACACTATAGACCATGTCCCAACCAAGTGGGTATAAGATGAGTGAAGGGAATGGGGCACGATTCATTCGAGCCATCAAGGGTTTCGTAAATAGTTCGATCAACCGCTGATCTTTCTTAATTGGGGATCATGATGTACTACTAGGTGCCACTCATGATCGCTCTATAATTAATGGTTAATTATAGACGGCCAACATAAACCGAGAACCTATTTGGTCACACGACAACGAGTGTAATCCAAAGGATTTAAAACGAGCTTGAGAATGGGATTCTCGTGATCGAGAGAAACTATGTTTGGTTGGACCAAACATAAAGCGAGCATGAAATTGTTTCAGTCGCAATGGAAGCGTGGATGGGCCGTGTCTTATGAAGATATAATGGATGGACCAAAATGGTTTGGTTCTAATCCAATGGATGAGAATAAACCAAAGGGTTTGGTTTATTTTAAACGAATGAACCAAAAGTTGGTTCGGTTCGTTTTAACTTAAAATAAACCATCATGGTTTGGTTTATTTTAACTTATCCCAATGGAGCGGGTTAACGGGCCTAATGATTATGATCCAATAACCATTAAGAGAATTAGTTCTCTATAAAATAGGGGTTAAACCCTAACCCAAAAACCCTAATGAAGCTTTGGCCGCCCAACCCTAGCCTCCTTTTGTTGTTGCCGCCCAAAATGGTGTTGCCGCCAACTTCATAGAGCTGCTGCCACCTCCTTGCCGCCGGCATCCAAGCTTCAGCCGGCGATGCTCCGGCGACCCTCCGGTGATCTCTTGTGGGTTCGGTGATAAGGTGAGCTCCACATCTCCTTGTTTGGCCTCTATTCCTCCACCAAAAGCTGTCCAGTTTTTACGGACAGCTTGTTTCTTTGTTGTCGGGCGTCGTTTGGGCCGATGCGGTTAGTGCTCTCGACAGCGGCTAACTTACCAGGGATTTGATCTCGGTAATCCTCTGAGGTGGAGGGCGAAGGATTAGTCAAGCGGTTGACGAATACCTCTCCGGAGAAGCGAGTTTTGAGAACTCGTTTTAGGATCCGAATTTGGATTCGGATCGTGATCATCTCTCGATCACGTCGTCTTCAACACGAGGCTAGTAACCCGTACGAACACGAAGCTCGTGGCTTAGCGAAGTCATCCCGAGGAGCTCGGCGTGGATACGGATAGAGACGATTCTTACGAGGATCGTTCCGGTTGATGTCGTTCCCGCTACACGTCATACGAAAGGTATAACGTAGATAATTTTCTTTTATTGCAAATTTTAATTTACGGTTATGTCTACACTTGTTGTAATATGCATGCGTGTGTTGTGTGTGTTGTAATAAATATAGATTTATTATTTTAATTGCTTCCGCTGTGCTCATGTTTACGAAACATGATCGAACACACACCTGCCTTGTGATCTTAGGAAACCTTGATGGTATCAGAGCCCAGGTTGTGTTTCGACATAATCGTAAAAATGGTTTTGCGATAGTCATAATGTATTTCTGGAAATTTTCTAAATTTTGGAAATTTAGAAGTATTTATGGAAATTTTTCAATTTTGGAAAGTCTAGAAGTATTTATGGAAATCTTCCACTTTTGGAAAGTTGGAAGTATTTATGGAAATTGATATTTTCCATAAATAAAATATTTGATTAGATTCTGGAAATTTGTTTCCTAATTTAATCATGATTTGATTTTGGAAATCAAATCTTAAAATATTTTATTTCCATAAGTAGTTTTAATGATTTAGGAAATTGGTTTCCTAAATAGATTTTCCTTAATCAAATAATTCCATGAATAAAATATGTGATTAGATTTGGAAATTTGTTTCCTAATTTAATTATGATTTGATTTGGAGAATCAAATCTTAAACATATTTTATTTCCATAAATAGTTATGACATATAAGGAAATTATATACATGACATAATTGTATGCCATGTAATTGCATTAGATGCATAACATTATGCCATGCGTGTCGTGACATGTAGATGTATGTCATGTATGCCATGCCATGTAGATAATAGTTATTTGCATGCAAAGAGGATGAGACATAAAAACCCTTAATCAATATTAAAGCCTACACCTTCCATTAATATGGTTAGAACCAGAGTTCTGTTTCTTGTTTGGGGTGTTGGACTCTCTCGAGCCGGCTCGAAACCATGGAATAGTTTAATACTAATATGGTAAGAGTCGGTCAATCGTTAGCTTTGGTTGTTGGACTCTCTCAATGGGCTAATTGGTTGAATCGCTCTAACCATATTAAAACTATGTCTGATTAATGGGTTGGCTTTAACTGGGCATCGGCTTGTTGGACTCTCTCCAAGGTCGATGTAAAGGGAGGTGAAGTTGGGTGCTATGCATATGATGCATACTTGTTAATGTGTTAACAACCCGATGTATGTGTGAACATTCAATTAGTTGATAGCACATTGTGATAGTTGCATATCGTGATATGCAATCGGTATAGATGATACCTACCGTCGTAGTTATGAATGGCTTGTTGGACTCTCTCGAGGTTGTTCATAACTATGATGGATATCAACCCATTCGGAGATGGACCTACAATCTCGAAGTGATTTTGGGGTTTTGAAATTGAAAAATGAATGGGATTTATAAATGTATATTGATGCATTTTAAAATCATCTTTCTCATATATGCTCATTTTGTATTTCTAAGATTGATCATGATGTCTTTGAATTGCGTTCCATTTTGGATTGAATAAATTAGTAGGGCCGAGCTTCTTGGGTGGCTTAGAAAGCTTGAGAATTGTTCTCAAGGTTGAAAAGCTTGCAAATGTCCTCGGCGCCTCTTCACTTGACGATGCAACTCTGGACCAATTGTTGGCCTATCGAAACATGTGAGTGATTACGAACAAATGAGTTGCATCATGCTAGCCATGATGGAACCCAAGCTCTGGCGACATGAGCATATGGATGCTCATATCGTAGTCCTTCATCTTTGTGAGTTGGTTGATGAAGCAAGTGAGATTGAAAGGTTCGAAGTCTCAGCTCCTCTTCACCTCTGAGATGCTAGGAGGTTCATCTGATATCGCCAATATGTCAAGACTGTGAGTCTTCCGAGAAGCATGAGTAGGGGCGGTGTTGTTAGTTGATTCCTCGAAGAAAGGTTCTAAGAGGAAGTCAAAGGAACAGCGAAGGGAAAGAAGAGAAGGGCTAAGAAGGTAGAACTAGCACAAAGGAAACTTGCCATCATTATGGCAAGGAGAGCCATTTGAAGAAAGTACAAGATTTATCTTGAGTCCGTGAAGAAGGATAAGGCATCGGATGCCCCATCTTCTTGTAAATCTTCTTTATTGATTGTCATTCTATTTCCTCATACACTTGGGTATTCGACATTGGGTGTGGCTCACATATATGTAATGACATACATAGGCTAAGGAATAGAAGAAGACTCGCCAAGGGAGAGTCAAATTTACGTGTTGGGGAATGGAGCAACGATTCGCACTCGCCATCGAACGTATTTGTTGGAACTCCTGTAGGACTTGTCTTAGAAGGACAATTGCTTTTATGTTCCTTCGTTGATAAAGAACATCATTTCTATTTCTTGTTTAAATAGAAATGGGTACCATTTGACTTTTAGTAACAATTGTTGTTACATAACTTTGAATGGAGTTCTTTATGGGACTGGAACTTTAAGCAATGGTGTTTATACGTTGGACGTATCCAGTGACATTTTCAATATCGAAGCGAGCAACACGCGTGCTCGAAAGGATAATCAAATAGACTCCTATATGTGGCATTGTCGTCTTTGCCATATAAGCAAGAAATGCATGTCCGAATTACACGATGTGGAATTCGGAATCGCTTTGAATTGGATTCATACGATACATGCGAATCATGCTTAAAAGGCAAGATGACTAAGTTACCTTTTCCTGGAAAAGGTGAAGGAGTGGGAGAGTTACTAGGTCTAATACATACTGATGTATGTGGACCTATGTCAACTCAAGCATTAGGAGGCTATAGCTACTTCATTACCTTCACCGATGATCACTCACGGGTTGGGTATGTGTTCTTGATGAAACACAAGTCTGAAGCCTTTGAAAGGTTCAAAGAATTCAGAAATGAAGTAGAGAAACAACATGACAAGAGTATTAAAATACTTCGATCGGATCGAGGTGGTGAATACTTAAGTCAAGAGTTTCTAGATTATCTGAGAGACAATGGTATATTGTCTCAATGGACTCCGCCCTATACACCACAGCATAATGGTGTATCGAGAGAATCTTAGGACCTTGTTGGACATGGTCAGGTCAATGATGAATCATGCAACTCTTCCCAAGTCCTTTTGGGGCTATGCACTTCAGACAGCTGTTTACTTGTTAAACAGAATGCCTACCAAGGTAGTCTCAACTACTCCATATAAGATATGGAATAGTAAGAAACCTCATGTATCTTACTTGAAGATATGGGGTTGTCCTGCTTATGTGAAGCGGTGATGTCGACACAAATTGGATGCTAAATCGATAAATGTCTATTTATTGGATACCCTAAGGAAACAAGGGGTTACCAATTCTATCATCGTGTGGAACAAAAGGTGTTTGTTTCAAGGCATGCTGTGTTTCTAGAGAAAGAGTTTCTCTTGCAAGAAAACAGTGGGAGTGTCGTCGAGCTTGAGGAGGCTCAAGAGACTCAAATAGACATTGATGAGATACCTGGTGAAGCACAACAGCCGACAACTCATAGTGATGAGCAATCAATTTGGACCTATTTGTAACACCACATCTTCAGAGATATGGTAGAACACGCAATATTCTTGAGAGATATGGATTTCGTAAGCGTTAATCGAACGACGTGTTACTCATTGATGATGAGGAGCCTACCAGTTATGAAGAAGTGCTGACAAGTTCAGAAAGGGATAAGTGGCTTGGTGCCATGAAGTCAGAAATGGATTCCATGTATGAAAACCAAGTTTGGAACTTGGTTGACCCACCTGAAGGCATAAAGCCTATAGGGTGCAAGTGGGTTTTCAAGAAGAAAATCGACATGGATGGTAATGTGATTACCTATAAGGCTAGATTGGTGGCGAAAGGATATCGTCAAAAACAAGGTGTTGATTATGATGAAACCTATTCGCCTGTAGCTATGCTTAAATCCATTCGGATGCTCCTGGCCATAGAGGCTCATTATGATTATGAGATATGGCAGATGGATGTGAAAACAGCTTTCCTTAATGGAAACCTGCTCGAGGACGTGTATATGATCTGACTGAGGGTTTCACATCGGTTGATAAAACCAAGGTATGCAAATTGCGACGGTCCATTTATGGATTGAAGCAAGCATCCAGGAGCTGGAATATCCATTTTGATGAGACAATCAAAAGTTTGATTTCTCACAAAATCCAGACAAACCTTGTGTGTACAAGAAGGTTAGTGGGAGTGCAACAGATTCCTAGTATTGTATGTCGATGACATACTACTTATAGGAAACGATGTTTCAATCTTACAGTCAGTGAAGGTTTGGTTATCCAAGACATTCTCCATGAAAGACCTGGGAGAAGCAACCTACATCCTCGGGATTAAGATCTATAGAGATAGATTGAAACGGTTGCTTGGTCTTTCGCAGTCTACATATATAGACCGAGTGCTAAAGAGGTTTAGCATGTCGGAATCCAAGAAAGGTTTCTTACCCATCAGGCATGGGGTACACCTTTCGAAGTCTATGTGTCCGCGCACAGAAGACGAGAGGATTTGCATGAGTAAGATTCCCTATGCATCCGCAATAGGATCTATCATGTATGCTATGTTATGTACAAGGCCCGATGTATCGTATGCTCTGAGTGTCACGAGCAGATACCAGTCTGATCCAGGAATGGATCATTGGGTGGCTGTTAAGACGATCCTTAAGTGCTTGAGAAGAACTAAGGATGCGTTCCTAATATATGGAGAAGGGTACATGGTGATACGTGGGTATATGGATGCCAGCTCCAGCACAAGGATGATTCCATGTCTCGATCGGGTATATATTCACCTAAAATGGAGGCGCAATAAGTTGGAAAGGTTCCAAGCTTGACACTATCGCGGATTCTTCCACTAAGGCAGAATACGTTGCAGCTTTGGAAGCAGCAAAGGAAGCGGTTTGGATTAATAAGTTCATCTATGAACTTGATGTGGTCTCATCAATGATCCAAACATGTGCTTCGCCGCTATCATCTTATCAGAGAGATCATCAGTAGGAACGAAATACAAATCGAGAAAATTCCCACTGAAAGGAACTTAGCGGATCCTTTTACTAAAGCATTACCTCAAAGTAAGTTTGAGGGTCATGTTAGTGCTTATGGTATTGGATACCGTAGCGATTGGCATTAGGCCAAGTGGGAGTCTGTTAGTAATATATGAGAGATGTCCTAAGGCAATCGCCTTATGTATGAACCATTTATATGATAAATGAAGATTCACTATTTGAGTATACATGTTTAATGTATTTGATTGGATCTTAAACTCATTTATCTTGAATGTCACGATGTGATTCACGATGAGAGAATTTGTGATTGGATCACAACTAGTGAGTATCTCTACATGTGTAATTGTGATGTATCGGAATTATCCCTAGTCGATGAATTGATGGATCTGGACACCATCAATTGCCGAGACTAGCATGAGGTATACTCCTTGGTGTATCCAAGCGGTGATTCTCACCGGGCCGGAGACATAGTGATGTCCGGAGTTAATCGTGGATGCTAGTTATGGTAACTAGTTCATTGGAGTGACGGTAGTAAGACTTCATATGGTTCTCTGCATATATAGATATATCAATGAAGTTCTTACTGTGGCTTAAGTGCGATGTTCCTTTGACTTGCGGTATTCAAGTCATCTTGATCATGGAGACTTATGCTTTGACATCTTAAGCAAACATCTCTAAGGAGATGTGGACCCGGATGATTGGGTATAAGTCGAAGTGATCGAAGGTGTTTGAATAGCCTATAAAGGATTCACCACTCCTTGCGAGGAGATGTATACCCATGGCCTCTCGTCGGATTGTTACTAAAGTCTTTGGCCAAAGCATTACATGTTTAGAGTAAGGTACTCTTCGATACATGTGGAGTAACTAGAATCTGTGAGGGACGAGGAAATGATACTTGGGCTAGGTGTGACGAGTCGACCTTAGTGGGGATGACACTATAGACCATGTCTGAACCAAGTGGGTATAAGATGAGTGAAGGGAATGGGGCACGATTCATTCGAAGCTCTTGAAGGGTTTGAAAATAGTTCGGATCAACCGCTTGATCTTTTGATTAATTGGGGATCATGATGTACTACTAGGTGCCACTCATGATCGTTCTATAATTAATGGTTAATTATAGACGGCCAACATAAACCGAGAACCTATTTGGTCACACGCACAACGAGTGTAATCCAAAGGATTTAAAACGAGCTGGAGAATGGGATTCTCAGACCGAGAGAAACTATGTTTGGTTGGACCAAACATAAAGAGTGCATGAAATTGTTTCAGTCGCAATGGAAGCGTGGATGGGCCGTGTCTTATGAAGACATAATGGATAGACCAAAATGGTTTGGTTCTAATCCAATGGATGAGAATAAACCAAAGGGTTTGGTTTATTTTAAACGAATGAACCAAAAGTTGGTTCGGTTCGTTTTAACTTAAAATAAACCATCATGGTTTGGTTTATTTTAACTTATCCTAATGGAGCGGGTCAACGGGCCTAATGGTTATGATCCAATAACCATTAAGAGAATTAGTTCTCTATAAAATAGGGGTTAAACACTAACCCAAAAACCCTAATGAAGTTTTGGCCGCCCAACCCTAGCCTCCTTTTGTTGTTGCCGCCCAACATGGTGTTGCCGCCAACTTCATGGAGCTGCTGCCACCTCCTTGCCGCCGGCATCCAAGCTTCAGCCGGCGATGCTCCGGCGACCCTCCGGTGATCTCTTGTGGGTTCGGTGATAAGGTGAGCTCCACATCTCCTTTGGCCGGCCTCTATTCCTCCACCAAAAGCTGTCCAGTTTTTCTGGACAGCTTGTTTCTTTGTTGTCGGAGCGTCGTTTGGACGACGGTTAGTGCTCCGACAGCGGCTAACTTACCGGGGATTTGATCTCCGGTAATCCTCTGAGGTGGAGGACGAAGGATTCGTCAAACGGTTGACGAATACCTCTCCGGAGAAGCGAGTTTTGAGAACTCGTTTTAGGATCCGAATTTGGATTCGGATCGTGATCATCTCTCGATCACGTCGTCTTCAACACGAGGCTAGTAACCCGTACGAAGACGAAGCTCGTGGCTTAGCGAAGTCATCCCGAGGAGCTCGGCGTGGATATGGATAGAGACGATTCTTACGAGGATCGTTCCGGTTGATGCCGTTCCCGCTACACGTCATACGAAAGGTATAACGTAGATAATTTTCTTTTATTGCAAATTTTAATTTACGGTTATGTCTACACTTGTTGTAATATGCATGCGTGTGTTGTGTGTGTTGTAATAAATATAGATTTATTATTTTAATTGCTTCCGCTGTGCTCATGTTTACGAAACATGATCGAACACACACACGCCGCGGTGCCGGAAACCCAACAAAGTCATCATCCTATAGCTTTCCTAAGGTCTCCGGCTCTTAGGCACTTACCTGCCCAAAGCGAGGGTCGTTCCCTATATCTAGCATAAAGTCTCAAAGGCATGCTCGGTATTGAGAGAAATTGGTAGGTGTTTCCCCAGTAACCTAACTCGGTCTCAAAGGGGAACCTCACCATTTTCACCCACGACAATTGTTTTTTTATCCCTCATAATATTTATATATTTTTTTTCTTTTTTTCCATTTCTCTCTCTTTTTTTGTCTCTCTTTTTTTTTTCTCTTTTATTTTTCTGCTCACTGGGATTTTGATTTTTCCGAATGGGCTTACACAATCCGAGCATCTCCAGTAACTAAAATGCTAAACCTAAAGTCACCTATGAATTTCAAAGTACTAGACTACTAAGATGAATCATAACTAGGTACGTACTAGATTCTCCCTTTCAGAATGTTCAACATGTATAGGTGTAAAAATAAAAGCTAATCAGTGTAAGTCTAGAATATTCATTAGAGCAAATAAAATAAAATACCACGAGATAAATGAAGTTAAGCTACCTATGGGAACAACTCATGTAAGTAACTTTAAAAATACTACTGAGGCAGCTTATAGATAGCAAAAACTAAGTGCTGAAAGAAACTGAATAACCTATGCATGAACAAATGAATGCTAACTAAAATACAAATATCATGAAAGAAACTACTGCTAGAAACAAAATAAATCAGAACCTAGGGTCCCTCCCCCAGACTTATATGAAACAATAACTCTAATATTATGGTTGAGGCGGGAAGTCTGGTAGTCTCGGCATGTCAGGATCTTGGGAAAACCTAATGCTAAGTCGTTGATGCCACATGTACATGTGGCCTATCTGAGAGATGGTGGATGCAGCGACCGGTCTGTGCTCCTCTTCCCGGGCCCACTATGCCTGCTGGGCACGCATATACTGTCGCATCTCCTGCGGTAGGTGGCCTCCTGGTGTCGGGCATCCTCCTCTTGAAAGTAAATACGGGCCTCGTTGTAGACCTCGACCCACTGGAAGTGCTCCCGTAAGCCTGTAAACTTTGCCTGCGTATAGGAACTATGATCATCCCATCACTGCCCCTGTGTCTGCTGCTCAGCATATATATCATCGAGGCGCAATCGAAACTCTGAGAAATCGTAGGAAGAAGTACCTGCATCCTACTCAAAAGTAGGAAAAGAAAATGATGCAGGTGTAGGCTTTTCACGTGGACTATGGGGCGTGACACGGCTGTGTGAAATCACACGGCCTAACCGTGTGCGCCTCTGGAAGTCAGGGCACGACCATGTGAAAACACATGGCCTGGCCATGCACCCTTTGTTTCTTTTCTCGTGGTGCACAATGGATTGATTTCTCTCACTCACTTCACCGCATAAACTTAAAATGACTTTTGTTTTTACCTAGCAAATTCTTTCCTTAGCTACAAATGCTAAATACCATAAATCAAAGTTTGAATTACAAAAAATTGAATGCAATAAAAAGAAATCCTAAAAACTAAACTTGGGTTGCCTCCCAAGAAGCGCTTTGTTTAAGGTCTTTTAGCTCGACCTTATTCCTACATTTCATTTGATGTGTTTGAATCTTGCTCGTGGGGGAGCAAGATATTTGCTCACTTTTCGCCTCTTGCCTTTTTGTCCTCCATCACTATATCCCTTAAATCTTGCTCGTGGAGGGGCAAGATACTTGTTAGCTACTTTCCTTGGCTCGAGATTGAGCATGCTTAGCCTTAAAGAATTTTCAGAAGTCCGATCATAATATTTCATTTCATCCATATGCTGTAAATGATGTAACTCACCACAAATATCCTCACCAAAAGATTGATTAGAGAATTCTATTATGTCGAATGATACTTTATCATCACAATTCGCTAAAAGGGCTTCGTTATTAGTGACTAAAGTTTCAGTGAGGGTTAGGGTAGGCTCTTCTAGATCCTTGAGGTTAGGAGGTGTTTTGATTGAAGCAATGCACTCCTCGATTAAAGTGTCCATTATATAATCCTCAAGTTCTTCTCCAAGTGGTGATTGAATGGATTGTCCTTTACTTTCAATGTCATCTACGTCTTCCTCATCCATTCACTCAAAGTGAGTCTCCACCCTATTAGGTGTGATCCAATCATTAAAGCCACCTTCTAGTTGTTTGGTTTCTTCTCTTGCTAGATCTCATTCCATAATCTCCGCAAATTGTTGGCTATGCTCCTCGTATTCCCTAGTAAAATTATCTAGCAGGGCTTCTAAGTGGGGACTTGGTTCTGGATAAAATTTGCATGGTGACTCATAGCTCTCATTCTCATTTTGGAAACAATATTGAGTCTCTATCTACGAATGCCTCCGTGGGAATTCAGCATTGACCGCTTATTCTGTTCGAATGAAATCTTCCATCATCTACTCAAGTTGGGATTTAGGCGGACAATATTGAGGGTTTAGGTACCCAGGGTCATAACTATATGAATAGGAATCATCTTGTGGCCACTAATTGTAATTGTAGGTGACATCTTCTTGTTCAAATTGTGAAGGTTCGAATATATCAAGACAATCGTTTATGGTATGTCATGTTTCACCATAATGCTCACAATAAATGTTACCAAAACTTACAGCATTAAATTGACCATAATCATAAGTAAAAGCATGCATCGTTATAAACAGAAAATTATAGCTAAGGAAAGGAATAGCAGTGGGTCGGCAAGAGTCTCCCTTTTTCTTTTTTTTTTATTTTATTAAACTAGAGCACTACTAAAAACTGAAAGAAAGAAAGATGTAATTAATCTAAACTGCAAATTGAATAGAAAAAATCTAAAATGAAATAAAACTGAAATAATATAAAATAAAACAAGAAAATAAATCTAACCTAAGTCCAATCCAATTATCCACTTCTCGATTCGATATTGAATCAATCAGTCCCCGGCAACGGTGCCAAAAACTTGATGCACACGAACGTGACCTCAAATCTCGCGACGGAGACCGTCGAGGACTCGAAGCGTGCGCTCGCACTCAATGCCCACAAGTGCATGGATGTCGTCAAGTAATAAAAGATTATCGATCCCACATGGACTGGGATTCGAATACCGATATGTTCAGTGGTTGAAATTGTTCGGAAGTAAAATCTAAAAGGTTTTGATTGGGAGGGTTGTTGGTGGACTAAACTCTAATTTGGTGTCACACGGAGGAAGAAAGGAGCGTGCGGAGATCTTTAAAAGAGATTCTAGGACTTCAATTTCGTTTGTGTGTCGCAAAACATGCTATCAACTGGGCGTTGTCTAAACATCTAGCTATGGTTTTGTGGAAGGAACATCATATACTCTCCTGATGAGCCACCGCATCTATCGCAATCTATCTCTGCCTTACAAGGACGGGATAGATGGTACAAGGATGCCAAATCAATCCCTGCAATGAACCGTTTCCAGTTCCATCGCATCCTTCTACCCACGGTTACAGG
Source organism: Wurfbainia villosa (assembly GCA_025175895.1). Taxonomy (NCBI): domain Eukaryota; kingdom Viridiplantae; phylum Streptophyta; class Magnoliopsida; order Zingiberales; family Zingiberaceae; genus Wurfbainia; species Wurfbainia villosa. Next base: position 28,834,478 of record CM045990.1, on the reverse strand, counting down.
AGATCAGGTTTACCCCTAGGTTCCTTGTATAAAATCCCCTAAATATTAGATGCGAGGGTTGTAACCCCTCGTATTGCCTAAGCACAGCAGGTAGAAAACCAAATATGCATAGATATGGGTATAAACAATTTCTAATTGCAAATTTAAACTCAAAAATAGAATTTAATTTGAACCAACATGTCATGCGCTCACAAGCTACTCCTTAATCCTAGATTCGAAGAAACTACTCCATATATAAAAGAGGGGAATCACAAGGCATGTACATGTTCGAATATATCAGAAATAAAATACAAGAACAAGAAATTACAATGCCTATGTGTCCTTCTCTCCGGCATTGAAGTGCAGAACGTGGACCTCCGGCGGCATTCTTCCTCTCCATTGTGAGTTCCTGAAGCTTTTTAATGCTTCGGTGTGTCGTCCCAGCCATCGTGCCTCCCCCTAGGATTTGGGAGCCCTAGGGCGGCTCCCTCATGATGCCTCGCCTCTTGGATGAGTTTCCTATATATAGAGGCGGCTCCGGATTTCCATAAATACTTGAAAAACCCTATTTCCTTGAATTCGCGGCGTCGCCACACGGCCGTGTGAATTTTACATGACCTGCCCATGTGCAAGGTTGGAAAAAAGATGAAATCTCGATTGGAAATTGAGTTGGAAAAAGGCACGACCATGTGTTTTCACACGGCCTGGCTGTGTCTTTTCCTGGAGCCTCCGTTTTGATCCGTTTCGCTTCGGAAACATGCCCAAGTCTTGGTACATGGCCAGTGCGTGTTCCCTAAGGTCCGGGATCCACAAATTGCTCCATTTTTGCTCCAAAAATGCGTCATTTTCCCATGAAATGCTATCCTACACAAAAAAAAAGCATAAAAAGTAGTTCTCCGCACCAGAAAATATGAAATGCATGCAAAACAAAGTGAAATATGCATGAAACAAACATAAAATGTAATGAGATGTGAGCGAAAACTACTCCTAAAATCCTATGTGTTTTGTTCACATCAGAAACCAACCTGGTCCTTCTAATGCAATAATATAATGTTGATCAAATGCACATAACAACCTGAACAAATACATACCCAAGTACTCCACATAGAACAATATAGAACATGCAAAATGGTATGTGATGGTGTTAACTTCTTCGACCTACTGAGATCTCCCTCCCCCTTCTTGTAAATTGCTAGATCTGATACTAAAGAAGATTCGAAATGAGATAAAGAGACATCTGCTCCTAGAATCACCTTAGATCTTGGAAGTAGAGTTAGATATGCTGCTTGAAGAAGGAATGTGAGATATGGACCCGGTGCTACCACTCCAACGCTCAAGTTAGTATGAGTATGAAGAAAACAACAACAAATGGAATGTAGAAGAAGTGAGAAGGAGATCTTTGAGGTACCAAATAGCGAAGAAACAACTATCCCCTGCTTTGTCCTCCTCTGTCCCATTTTATAGATGGATCAACCACCTTATCCATGAGGTAAATTTACTTTAATACCCTTTGTCAAGCTATCTTTATAACCATTTTTCTCGCTCCCATTCAAAATATCTCCTTATATTTCCATGCCATATATTAATACAAAAATAAATTCAATTATATTAAACTAACTATCCTCAACTTCCCATTACTACTTCCTATCGTCCGGTATACACCCTTCCTCCTTATTTCACCATATTCAGAAGAAAATTCTGACATCCAAAAACTTCTCGAAAAATGAATACACTGCTCGGGAAATGAACATACTGCTTCGGAAATGAACATACTGCTTTGGAAATGAATATACCACTCTGGAAATGACTTAACTGCTTGGGTCTTTATATAGACTGCTTAGTTAGAACTATACCTAACCACTGAACCACACTGCCCTATTCATACCTATCATGCTTACGAATCATACATACCACTCTGAAAATACACATACTGCTCGGGAAATACACATATTTCTCTAAAAATGAACATACTGCTCTGTAAATAAACACACCTCTCTGCCAATTCTGACACTTGGTCACTAAACCCCTCTGCACTGTTCTTCCTCTCTAAGATCAGGGATCACATATACTGCTCGACAATTATCTAAACTGCCCGAGAAACACAAAAATAGCTCGGGAAACCTTCTAACTACCCTGAAAACTCCGATCCCATCATAAGTTCCCCCTCTTTTAGTAAAACTAAAGAGTGAAGTCGAGTGAAATTTTACAAGTGTTTTCAATAAAAAATTTCTCTGCCTTAGCCAAAAAAGGCCGCCACACCCATCATAAGTTCCCCCTCTTTAGTAAAACTGAAGAACAAAGTCGAGTGAAGTTTTACAAGTGTTCATGAGCACACAAACACTTATCATATCAACCTCCAATACCCACATCTATCATACTGTTATACTAGGCACTATTCCTTGCATATTGCATCTTAAACACTGTATGAGTCACTGAACCTTGACATTGTATGAGTTATTTTTGCCTAAAATATTGCATGAGGTGTTTTATGCCTTAAAATGTTGCTATGAGGCATTCATGCCTTAGAATGCTATAAGAGGTGTTTATGCCTTAGAATACTATAGGAGGCGTTAATGCCTTAAAATACTGTAGAAGACATTTATGCCTTAAAATACTGGAGGTGTTGCGCCTTGTTAGCATATTACCTTCTTATTATAGCTGGCATTATAGTTCCCCGTGGGGGAAAATAACTATCTAGCCCTTAGACTTTTATAGGAGAGCCATAAGAACATTTTACATATGTCATATAGAGGCGTTATAGTTCCGCGTATCTAGCCCTTAGGCTATTATAGTAGGCACGGAGCCTTGAAGATTTACATATGTCATATAGAGGCATTATAGTTCTCCATGGGGGAATAAAGCTATCTAGCCCTTAGCCTGTTATAGTAGGCGTAATGCCTGAGTTAGTTTTCAACACTTAAAAGAAATAGCACCCCACTTTCCATACCTTAGAAAGAATACCATTAAAATAAGAAAAAAGGAATCCCGATCAAGCATAATAACCCTCAGCATGAATGGCATTAATAATTTCTAAAGAGAATATGAATATACAAAAATACCAATGATCCTTTGTATAAGAATGTAAAATAATCCTGCTTTATATCAGGCATATAATGTCTTAGAAAAAACCATATAACTTTCTGCCACAGACCATCAGATAGCTTGCAACCCCTTAGAAAAATTGACAACCCTCGCAAGAACACCTTCATTAGCCCTTAGACTTTGTAATAGGCACAAAATGCCTTAGAATTATTGACAACCCCTTTTCCATATAGTATTAATTTGATTTCCAAGCCATACATTAGACATAAAAAATGCCTTAGAAAAAATCATTACTCCCCTTTCAAAAGAGCACTAATTTGACCTTCAAACTTTGCACTAGGCGAAAGAATACCTTAGAAAAATTTTTGAAATGCCTCTGCAAGGAAAACATTTCTCAAGAAAACATTAGAGATAATAAAAAATGCCTTAAATTTTCCTTTTATCTTTACCGCAAACCATACTTAGTAATTATAACCCCTTTTAAAGACCCCTACCTCTGTTAACACCTTACCGTTCAACTACAACTCCCGTCGAAAACCCTAGCTCCTTTCTCCGACATCTTTGACCTTCCTATAATCCCTTCTTCTCAATGGCTTCATCTTCTTCCACCGCCCCCTGGTATGAAACCTCGCCCAGCCAACTGACCCTTAAACATTCCTTCTTTCGTCGTGAACCAAAATACCTCTCCAAGGAATTCTCTATCATCATCCCTACTCACTCCCAATGCCCCCGTCTTCCTCCGCCTGACACCATCACCCTTTTTATGGGGCAGTTAGAAGGAGGCCTCCGTCTCCCCCTCCCGAAACCTCTCTTCTATATCCTTACCTACTATGGCATCCCGATCAACCAACTAACTCCAAACCTTATCCGCATCCTTATCGGCACCCTCATCATCTTCCACCACCTCAGCATCCCACTGTTGGAATGTATACTGAAAGCCTAGCTCTTTTTGTATGAACATTTTATTTTGAAATAAGAATCACATGATCATTGTTTTCACTTTATATATGTGTGCATATTGTCTAATATTTTACATTGTAGATAACATGGTGCTTGGTGTGGCACAGAAGATCATGTTATCAGTCCCTTGTAGAATATAAGTAGAGGCTCACAACCAAGATGGTTTTGGACAAACCATTGGCATGGTTGTAGTGTAGCTTGGTATTGTTTTGTCTTGAGCATAGAGTTACACTAGTACACTTAGGTGTATTGAGCAGAACCGACATAGAGGTGATTCAATTTATTGCTGACTACATAATTGAATCGGACCTCGGATATTATGTTGTACATGATCTTAATCCCGATATAATAACGGGCACATGTACTTAGTATTTATTTATTTGATTTACCATAGGGTGAGATTTAGATGGATTAAATCAATATGCCCAGTAAGTTGGGAAATAATATTATTTACATGGTGTGTCGTTGATTATAGGAGGAAATCGTGTCCTATATATTAGGTTGATGATGTCCCCTTGAGGAGCTCATAAGGTTCATCATGTAAACCCAGCTGGTTGACTTAGTCAACATGATGATAAGGTTGAGTGGTACTACTCGAGGAGTTAGATGTTAATTGATTGATGGTCAGTAAATCAATTAATTAACGAACATTCGATATCTTAAACACGGGGAGATGAATGTACAAATAATATATGGAGCCCATATTAATTTATGGGGGTTGGTGAGGTAATTCAATGATGATCCTCTAGTGGAATAGAACATCATTGATGGATCAAGTTTGTGTGGTTCCGATCCATCGGGTGGCCAAGATCCAACTCCTCATCATGGTCCCTATCGTAGTCTAATATAATCCTCAAGAAGTCTAGATCCAAGGATGTAAAACAAAACTCTAAAACCAATGGTTGGGATTAAATCCCTAGGATCGACGGTTGAAATTAAATCTCTAGATCCGACGGTTGGGATGAAATCCTAAAACCGACGGTTGAGATTAAATCCCTAGATCCGACGGTTAGGATAAAACCCTAGATTTGACGGTTGGGATGAAACCATAGATCCGACGGTTGGGATGAAACCCTAGATCCGACGGTTGGGATAAAACCCTAGATCCGACGGTGGAGATTAAATCCCTAGATCCGACGGTGGAGATTAAAGGAGGCTTAAGCCCAATTCTATAAATAGAGGGCTAAGGCTTGGGCGGCAAGTATGATTTTTTGGATTAGGGTTTTGCCTCTCAAGAGTTTAGGCGGCTAGGGTTTTGGTGTGTGGTTTGGGCGGCAACAAAGAAGGAGATTAGGGTTTCCTCCTTTGCTCCTTGGTGGCCGGCGCTCACTCCATCCTCCTCCTTGTTTTGGCCAGCTCTCTTCCTCATCCTTTTTTTTCTCCTTGGTGGCCGGCGGTTCTCCATACATTGGTGGACGGCGCTTCTCCCTTTCATTGGTGGCCGGCGGCAACATTGTCACAAGGTTGGCCGGCGCTCAACCATTCACTCCTTGGTCGGCGGTTACATCGAGCTCCTTGGCTTGGTGGCCGGTTCTAGAAAGGAGAAGGAGCTTTGTTTGGTTCTTCTCTTTGTTCGGAGCGAACAAGGAAGAGAAGAACGTGATCTAGGAGGCTTCTACTCGTGGAGGATCTTTGCCCACACGACGTCCATGAAGAGGATAGGACATATGGTAGAAGATCGTGAGGTATAAAAGTTTTATAACTTTATTTTCTAATCTTAGCATGTTCTTTATGTGTTGATTATACTAGTTTACATTTTTATGTATTTTGTATAATCATGGACTCCGAAGACAAACACAAAAACCGGTGATCCATCCGTCATCTCTTCCGCGGTTAACCAACTAGAAGAGTTGTGTTGCTTGAACAACTTGTTTGTTCAAGCGATCGCTCAAGTTGTTAGCACGACAATGAATTAGTTGTGCTAAGGAAACTCATCCCATCCGGATTAGTTTTTCCATTAGTGAAAATTTTAATCCGGGGACATGGGAGCCAATGAGCCTCTGAAGCAACTCCCTTCAATTGGTATCAGAGCCACGGTTTCCGGTTTTGTGTGTTTTGGATTCGGTTACTTTCGTGCACATATCATATATTGAGTATGCCAGATAATAGTAGGATGTGCGTAGGCTAACTTTTTGGTTGCAGGCATAAGATCCGACTATTATGGCTATTTGTGTATATGTGATTGTTTTGTGTGTGATTGTATGTATATTATGTTAGTGAAAGCCCTAGAGTCAATCATGTGATGATTGTTGTATGGACTTTATTGTATCATATTCCTATTTATAAAGGCATGGTTATTATATTTACTTGTATTGGTGTCAAATAACTAAATATAATAATGTCCTTGAGTAGTAGGTTCTTATCTATATCAATCGATTGGTTGAATCGATAATGAGATGATATAGAGAACACTACTCTTAATCATTCCTAGTCGAGTATTAACATTCAGGGACAATGTTAATGCGTAGAGACTAGCATGTAGGTCAACACGATGACTTGATCTCACAAGTCATGGATATGAGATATCAAGTTGACACATGGGTATGCATTGGAGAATGTATACTGAATGACCCGCCATGAGAAAGTATCATGGATCGTTATGTGAGTGTCATATACTTTCTCATGTGGCTATTAGTATGACTATTAGTCCTTAGACCTGAAGTCACCATGGTTCCCTAAATAAGGAGTTGCATACTTTGGCTTCATCAAACGTCACCCGTAAATGGGTGGACTATAAAGGCGATTACTGGGTATGTAACAAATTATGCGGAGGGATGTGAGTGATGTAGATGGGATTTATCCCTCCTATATGACGGGGGTGACATCGATATTCTTGATAGAGTGAGACCACGAAGTGCATGGTCATGCCCAAATGAGTCAATATGAGATATTGAGCTCATTTGATTAGAGTGAGTCTACTTGGAGATCAAGATTTAGATTGTACCGAGGATGACACGGTCTATGTCTCGATTGGTCAATCTAGATGTCAAGGATAGAGGGACATTGTCACATATTGTGAGAGTCACAAAGGTGATGTTGGAGCTCAACATTCTTGTAACTTGGGTAGCAATGATGTGTTGCTAGATACCGCTCATTGCTTATGTTCCTAAATCCGTTTAGGGACATTGCCAACGTTACAAGAACCTATAGGGTCACACACATAAGAGCAATTAGATGGAGATTAGGTTCATATGATGAACCATGAGGATTAGGTTCATGGGATGAACCAAATTGGATTAAGAGTAATCCAAATTAGACTAATTGAGTTAGACTCAAGTTGATTCAAGTGTTGAATGAGTCTAATTTAGATTTGATTCATCAAATCAATTTAAATTAAATGAATAGAGATTCATTAAATTAAATTGACTTGAGTCAAGTGGTTAGATTTGATCAACCATGGGAGATTAGAGGTCAAGTTTGACTTGACTTGAGAGGGAAGATGAAAGGTCAAGTTTGACTTGACCAAATGTCATGTCATGATGATGACTTGGCATGGCCGGCCAATGATGATGCTCCACATCATCATTGACTTGGTCAATTGGTGCCACATCATGAGGGAGACCAAGGGTCATGGGAGTTACATGCATGCATGTAACCCCCCTTCCATGAAGTGGCCGGCCACTTTAGGGATTATGATGATGAATTCATTTGGTGAGTTACTCATTCCATCATCTTTTTCCTTGGGGCTCTTCCTCTCAAGCTCTCCCTCTCCTTCCTCATCTTGTCGAGATCTTCTAGGAGTGCTAGCACACTCAAGTTTGTCTCTTTCTCCACCTATTGCTTGTGTGGATACCAATAGAGGAGTGTGCACTTGACACTCTCGAGTTCCGGCGAACTTTTAGACGAGCGGGATTTGCGAAGGGCGTCGCATCGAGGGTAATGATCTAACCTCTTAGATCTAAGGTAGATCTAGGGTTTTTAGTAAGCACATACATATTTTATTTTAATATATCTTCGCACGGATCCGTGGCCGGGGATTCCGAGGTTTCCGCAATGCAAAAAGCGGTTTTTACGGCTCGGAAAAACCCAACAGTGGTATCAGAGCCACGTGTGAAGCATGTATGTGTTTCGTTTTTGTAATTTTTATATTAGATATAAAAATTACAGATTTATATGTTTATGTAAATTTCCTAATTTTATAGAATTTTTGGGTATTTTCTCAAAGAGTCGAAGCAACGAGTGTTGGGACACTTGTAGGCTTCAACCGTCGAGAAAAACTCTCCGAAACGGCGAGTTCTCGCTTTAGGTTTTTGGGATAGTGACTTAAGTCGTTGTAGGATCGCAGTAGGGACACTCGCAAAGTTAATTTTGCGAGTATGGGCGCTGCCCCTATCCCCGAAAGGGGCTTTGTCCCGCGATCGCGCCCGGAAACCGCTTAGCGGGACCGTTACGGAGAGGTGACTCATAAATTTGAAAAATAAATTAGGAAAAATTATAGAAATTTTTTGTAAAATACATAATTTAGAATTATGTATAATTCTGTGATTGTCATGGCCCAATGACCCCAATTTGATTGGATTATGTGTGTTGTAATTCATAATACGGCATGCGTGCCGTTTTGTGGTTGTGCGTGTTGTATAGTGTATGCGACCTACGCGTCGTACCTCTTCTTTTGATATTCTAGTTGTAAATAGTTTTAGACTCGAATGTAACTCGAGTTTCATATTTGTAATGTACAAAATGGAGCGGTGGAAAGTCCACTCGAAGACAAGATTACGAGAAGGGTGACGACGACACATGGCGGTCAAAGGAAGCGCTTGGAGAAGCCGCTAGCCTTAGGTTGACCGTCCGATCTTCTCATTGGCTTGAGATGTAACGCCCGTAAAATTTCTAGCAATTTTACGAGAATTTTGGCTTTATGATGATAGGCTTTATGTGGGTTTTTTTGGGAAAAATAAAAGAAAATAAGCCAAAAGAAAAAAAAGATGCAAAGCCTAGGAATTGAACCCCAAACCTCTAGAGATAGCCAAGACCTATAGATGCACCCACTAACCATAAGCCCAATAGAATTATATCATTAGAGGAAGAGGGGAATTTATAGATAAAGTGGAAGAAGGGTAATTGAAGAGGCATGACAAAGAAAAGAGAAACTTCTCTTCCTCCCTTTATAAAGAAGAAGGAAGTTTCAATTTGGCCATTTTCTTCCTCTCCTCTTCATCCTCACCGAAACCAACCTCCTTCTTCTTCCTTTGGCCGAGACCCCCTTTCAAGCTAGGAGAAAGCTAGGTGACCTCCATTAGGTCATCTCTCAAGCAAAGCGAAGGATGTAAGTTTCCCCTCACCTGCAGTGTATTAGTTTCGTAAGTTAAATTTCATGTAAGAACGATGAAGTTGTAGCCCTTGTAGGTTTCATCCAATCAAGTTTTCTTGGGCTAAGATTCATGAAAATGTTTCTAGGGAACTTCTATAGGTTGTATGCTCACTATAGGACCTTTTAGGGGACAAAAATTCTAACTTGGTGCCCTTATAGGTTTCGGGCACCAAGGCCTTTTAGGGTTATGGTTTTTATGACAACTCCCTCTTATGAGGTTAGGCCATGATAATGCTTATGAATGAATTTTAGGGGACAAAACCTAAGTTTGAACCCATTCCATGTTTCGGCCAACCCATATAATTAGGGTTAGGGTTGCATGAAAATGTTCCTAATGACACTAGGTTAAGTAATAATGCTTGATGAATGGACTTTAGGGGACAAAACCTAAGTTTGAACCCATTCCATGTTTCGGCCAACCCATATAATTAGGGTTAGGGTTGCATTAAAATGTTCCTAATGACACTAGGGTAAGTAATAATGCTTATGAATGAACTTTAGGGGACAAAAGTCCAAAGATCTAACCTTACAAGATTCGGCCAACCAATGAAAGTAGGGTTAGGGTTGCATGAAAATATCTCTAATGATACTATGATTAGTTATAAGGCTTCATGAGTGAACTTTAGGGGACAAAACCCAAGCTCAAGCCCCTTACAAGATTCGGCCAACCCATGGTTTTAGGGTTAGGGTTTCATGAAAACACCCCCCCCCCCACATGTAGTTGTGCTAAGGGTATGGGTTTTATTTGTTTATATGTCATGAACTATGCTTGTGTGATGTATATGGTTATGATTCAATGCAATATGAAATAAGCTTATGTGATGAACATGTTTATGATATAGTATGCCATGAAACATACCTAGATGTGGAACATGTTTTTATGATTTAATATGCCTTGAATATGCTTAGGAAACATGCTACATGTTGATGATGTAATGTGCCATGAAATATGCTTAGGTGATGAACATGTTTTTGTGATTTAATATGCCAAAGAAATATGCTTCATGTTTATGATGTAATGTGCCACGAAATATGCTTGTATGATGAACATGTTTATACTTTAGGACCCCTTTAGGGTACTCTTATGTTATGAATGCATGTGTCCTCATGATAAGATGGAGATGCTTCCCTTTCAAGTAGGGACCAAGAGCTCTCCTTATGATAAGATGGAGATGCTTCCCTTTCAAGTAGGGATCAAGAGCTCTCCTTAAGATAAGATAAAATGGAGATGCTTCCCTTTTAAGTAGGGATCAAGAGCTCTCCTTATGATAAGATAAGATTAAGATGCTTCCCTTTTTATGTTGGGGATCAAGAGCACTCTTTATATTATGACAAGAAAAGAAAGGAATTAAGTATTTTACTTTGCAAGAGGTTAAGTACCCGACCGTCGGTGGTGCGTTAATCAAATCCATAGGGACATAAGAAGGCGTAAGAGGTCTTGCCCGTAAGGCGTAAGAGGTCTTGCTCTAGTAGGACTGTGGCTCGCTACTGACCTACTAGGAACGCGCGATTATGTGGTACTTAACCAGGGGCCCCCCAAACAAGTTATGATGATATTGAAGTATCTATAAGTATATGTTTTGAAAAGGAAAGACTTTTATGATTATTGTGTATGCTCATGTTAAATACTCTAAATGCTTGCGAACTACGTTTTTTTTTATGCATGCTAGATGTTATGAAGTTATGATGATATTGAAGTATATATAAGTATATGTTTTGAAAAGGAAAGACTTTTATGATTATTGTGTATGCTCATGTTAAATACTCTGAATGCTTGCGAACTACGTTTTTTTTATGCATGCTAGATGTTATGAAGTTATGATGATATTGAAGTATCTATAAGTATATGTTTTGAAAAGGAAAGACTTTTATGATTATTGTGTATGCTCATGTTAAATACTCTGAATGCTTGCGAACTACGTTTTTTTTATGCATGCTAGATGTTATGAAGTTATGATGATATGGAAGTATCTATAAGTATATGTTTTGAAAAGAAAAGACTTTCATGATATCGTGTATGCTTATGTTAAATACCTTGAATGCTTGCGAACTATGTTCTTTATGCATGCTAGATGTTATGAAGTTATGATGTTTAGAGTTAAGTTTAAGAATGTTGCGACTATGTACTTCATGCTAGTTTAGAATTTATGAGGTGGTGAATGTTATGGTTAAGTTTATGAATACTTGCGATTATGTTCTTTCTACAAGTTTAGGATTTATGTTATTACAAATGTTTATGTCCAAGTTAAACAAATGCTTATGATTATGTCCTTTATGCATGATTGGATTCCCTAATGAATGGTCATGGTTAAGTTGAAGAATGTTTGTGCCTATGTACTTTATGTAGGTTTAAGATGTAGGATGTTACGGATGCTTAGGTTAGGAATGCTTATTGTTAAGTTTTAAAACGCTTATGAATATGTCTCTCATGCATGCTTAGTCTTATGTAGTTATAATGCTTATGTTCAAATTATGCCCTGCTCAGATTAATTATGCTTTCTATGCCATGCTCAGTTTTTATTACATGGATATGTTGTTGATTAGTGTCACTATGGAATACTTAGGTCCTTTACGCTAGTATGCTCATGTTCTAATTGCTTGATGAAGTTTGTGGCTTTTGTGAGTAGGCAAGGATCTTACTAAGCTATATGCTTATAGTTCATGTTATCCATATACTGCAGATAAAGGAAGTCTGCGCTAGAGGAAGTAGCAGGAGGGGTCAAGTGTGTGTGATAGTGGCATGGTGAAAGAAGACCCTATACTATCTGCTTGTATTTATATGTTCTAAGAACAACTTAAGACATTGCTTCCGCTTATAAGACTTGTGTTTAATGAGTATCATCTACTTAAGAAGGTTGGAAATGTTTGAACTCATGAACGAATCTTTATGTATGCATGTTATGAAAGATATGTTAACATGCTACTGATGGATATGATATGTGATGCATGTGCAAAAGAAAGTTTAAGTTATGATGGCCTGTTAAGTACGTAGGTTGTGAGAGGATCCATATGTAGTATGTTTAAAAAAAAAAAAAAAAAGAGTAACAGTAGCGCCGCCCTGAGAGCAGATAAGGGCGGGCGTTACATGAGAAGATCGTAGTAGGGCCATGACTATATCACATATTTATATATATATATATATATATATATATATATATATATATATATATATATATATATATATATATATATATAAAATTGATTTTGCTTGTATGTATGTGATGCATGCTAGTAGAATAATGCTTGTATGTATATGATGCATGCTAGGATAATTTTCTTGTATGTATATGATGCATGCTAGAATAATGAATGTATGTATGTGATGCATGCTAATATAGGATAATAAAGGCCTAAATGCGTATAAGATACACATTACGATTAGATTAGATCATAATCGAATCAACTCGAAAATGCCTACCGAGCCTTGATACCCATCACTACCTCGATCATTTGTTGTTGTTGAATCTGCCAAAGCAGAGCAACGCATATTATCTTGGTAGGGTGCGGAGGGACAATCTTGGTCCCGCCTATCATGCTTGGGTTAGAGTAAGCTCAATTAGATTGAGCAAAACTAGTTAAACTCAATTGGATCGAGTAGAACTATAGGCATATTCCAATCGTTGGAAAGATAGGTTAAGATCGCATTTACACTAAATCTTGGGCGATTTAGCCAAAGCTAACTCAAGGTCTTTTGTAAATGTGGGTCTTGATCCTATAAACAAGAGTTGCATAGAGATGTAATCGGTAATGTGTTACCCACCGATCGTACTAAGTCTTGGGCGATTTAACCAAAGCTAACTCAAGGCTTAGTATGATGTGGATCTTGTCCCACAAGAATTATAGCTAGTTTGTATGAATCTAGTAATGTGGTTTGACCACATCAATAACTCGATTCTACAAAATTCCTATAATTTAGTGGGAGCATCATTTGATTAAAGGCCTAATTAAATAATAAAAGGAATATGATATTAATTCTCTGCATTGTATGTTGTAGATAACTATGTCGACAAACACGAACACTCTCTCTCTGCGTTCTGTCCTTGAGAAGGACAAGCTCAATGGAGCAAATTTCCTGGACTGGTATAGGAACCTGAGAATTGTTCTCACCCAAGAAAGGAAGTTGTACGTCCTGGAGCAGCCCATTCCGGAGGCACCTCCTGTCACTGCCTCGCGAGCTGATAAAGATGCTTACAAGAAGCATCAAGATGATGCATTAGATGTGTCATGTCTTATGCTCGCGACCATGAACTCTGAGCTTCAGAAGCAACACGAGTTCATGAATGCTTATGATATGGTTGGACATCTTCGTCAACTATATCAAGGACAAGCTAGGCATGAGATATATGAAGTCTCTAAGGCATTGTTTGGGTCTAAAATGCAAGAAGGGACTCCCGTAGGTCAATATGTACTCAAGATGATTGGGTACGTAGAAAACCTACAAAGGCTGGGATTCCCACTTGGCCAAGAGCTGGCCACTGACCTGATCTTGCAATCTTTGCCACAAGTCTTCAATCAATTTGTCATGAATTATAACATGAATGAAATTGATAAGCCATTGCCTGAAATGCTCATTGTCAATTCTGTTTGGAGAACAATGCCATAATAGTTGGAAAAATTCTGTTTTTTCCATATTTATTGCTGATTTGTTTTTATATGCATGTTGTGTATGCTTGAAAATTCCTCATTGTCAATTTACTAAGTGGGAGAGAGACATTTTAATTAATTCCCGCGGCCTCCATTACAATTTGACGTGTGATGCAACAAACTTGCGTGTTGGCTCTGAGTGTATTCCTCCCCATCGGATGGGTTTGTTTGCGGATCACTAGGTCAAATAATGGTTATAGGAAATTATTTAGGAGCGTGTGTACTTTCCCATCGGTAAGGCACATAATCCGAAATAATTCCCTTAGTATCGTGTAATGGTGCACACTTAGATGCAAATAAATAGTATCCTCCCCATCGGAGTCACTGCTTTTATTTGTAGGGCCAAAGAGGAACCAACTATTAATTTTATTTGTCAAAAAGTAAGGTTGACAAGATAATAAAATTAATGGGTAAAACCTCCTCTTACAAATCTAGAATTCGTATACGTCCACACTATCGTGGCATGTGATATTCTTGGTGTTTTGAGGTGTTGGTTGATTTCAGAATTTTATTTTTTTGAGGAATCAATAATATTTGAAATCTAATATTTTGATCATTGTGATTCTTAGGTTTTTCAAATGGCTTTCAACCCACTTGCTGTGATACTAAAAGAAAATAAACTTACTGGAACAAACTATATTGATTGGAAAAGAAACTTGGATATTGTCTTAACTGCAGAGGAGTACAAATTTGTACTCTTCGAGGTCTGTCCTCCTAAGCCTACCGATGACTCTGATGAAAAGGAGAAAGAAAGTTATAAGAAATGGATCAAGGCAGATGAGATGGTGCGGTGTTACATTTTGGCATCTATGTCAAATGTGCTGCAACATTAGCATCAGGCCATGGCCACAGCTTATGACATGATGTTCAATCTCAAGGAACTTTTCGAACATCAGAGTAGGGCGGCTAGATAGGAGGCTATGAGAAACTTGATGACGACTACCATGATCGAGGGAACACCCATCAGGGATCATGTTCTCAAGATGATGGCTCATCTTAATGAGATGGAAGTCCTCAGAGCTGAGATCGATGGGGAAACCCAGGTCGATATCATTCTCCAGTCTCTGCCTAGGAGTTTTGAGCAGTTCCGCCTCAACTACAACATGAACAAGAGGTTGTATTCGTTGGCGGAGCTTCTGACAGAACTCCAGGCGGTAGAGGAGCTTTTTCGTCAAAGCGCTCAAGCCATGGTTGCTCAGAAGGTTTCTTCTTCTAAACCGAAAGGTTAGAAGAAGAAGAAGCAAGGTGGAGCAAAGAAAGTGGCAGTGGGACCTCAGGCAGGAGTGAAGAAACCGAAAGGCAAGTGCTTCACTTGCAAGCAGACTGGACATTGGAAGGCGGACTATCCTGGCCAAAAGAACAAAGGTATATCTTCTTGTTTAGTTGTTGAAACATGTTTAGCGGTGTTATCTACCAGTGTCTGGTGTGTAGATACAGGAGCCACTGATCATGTCTGCAATACTTTGCAGGGGTTCCAGGAAACCCGACGACTAGTTGAGGGAGAGATTACCGTCTTCATGGGCAATGCTTCAAAGGTGGCGGCTATTGCAGTGGGAGACGTTTATTTATCTTTTGATAGGAATAAAGTTTTGGTTTTTAGAAATTATCTTTATGTACCTACTTTTAGAAAGAATTTAATTTCAGTTTCTAAATTGTTTATGGATGGATATTCTGTTTCTTTTAATGACAAAGTGGTTATAAAAAGGAATAAGGAGATTATCTGTTCTGGTACATTGGTTGGCAATTTGTATACTCTTGAACCAAAAACTCCCACGATGCATATAGAAGTAAATAACTCATCTTCTAAGTCTAATAAGAGAAAAGAACCTTCGAAAATGAACCATACGTATCTTTGGCATCTAAGGCTTGGTCATATTAACCTGAGTAGAATTCAAAGGTTGATAGCTGATGGACCTTTGGGTTCATTAGTAGTGGAGGATCTCCCAACCTACGAATCTTGCTTGGAAGGTAAAATGACCAAGAGGCCTTTCAAGGCCAAGGGGTATAGAGCCAAAGATGTGTTAGAATTGATTCATTCTGATCTGTGCGGTCCTATGACTATCCATCGATCCCAGAATGAGCAGCAAAAGAAGACAAGCTTCAAAAAAAACTACACTGGCTGCAGCTTCAGGTTGAAACTTACTCTACCGATCGAGAACAAATATTATCAAAACAAAAAGACCTCTCCCTCAAAGATGATCGTGGTGGCAGTACCTCTTAGGAGAGTTTAGGGTTACTTATCAAAAGGTCACAGGATTCAATCCCAATTGTCACTTTGGCACACCCCGAGAATGGTGTGGCGGAGGCGAAGGAATAGAGACTCTTATGGAGATGATCAGGATGATGAGTTATTGGAGTTACGATTTAAGATTGCACGGGGTTGAAAAGTGCACTTGGATCTTGACACACATTACGAACTTAGTTCCATCTAAGTCGGTACCCTCTACACCTGTGAGAATTGTGGGTACATTTGGTGAAAGCCTAGTCTAAGACATATTGGTTTATGGAGGTAGTCGGCACTATGTCTTTGAAGGAGATCTTCATTAAGTTTGGAATCTCGTGCTGATGCATGTTTGTTGGATACCCTAAGAAGAGCGAAGGGTGGTTTATTCTATGGTCTAAGTTAGAAGGTGATCGATGAACATGAGCATGCGGTTTACAGGGGAGGACTATGTGATGAACCACAGAAGCACCGCGAGTAGGATTGTTCTTGAGGGAGTTGGCGAGAAGTCCGTCTTGGGTGCGCGAGCTGCAGAGAGACACCGCAGTTCTTAGCGTGTCACTGAGCATACACGAGGAGGTACCTGCCGTCGTTAGTGGGAGGTTGTTAGACAACTTAGAGAGATTCTATGTTTTAGGAGAGTCTTCCAGGACTTAGTCCTTAGTGAACATGAACTTTGATCCATGGACATATGATGAGGCACTCAAAAGAATGGGAAGTCACGGTATCTTGGCAAAAGGCGATGGTCGAGGAGATAGAATCCCATGTGGATTCTAATCAAGTCTGGGGCTAGTAGAGCCACTAGATGGTGTAAAAGCCATTGGATGCAAATTGGATCTACAAGAGAAGAGAAGGAGTAGGCAGGAAGGTTGAGACCTTCAAAAGCATTGGGCTTGTTGCGAAGGGTATGACTGGAAAGGGTATCGATTATGCGAGGAGACCTTTTCACCATTAGCTATGCACTTAAGTCTCAGTCGGATTCTCTTATCTATTCTTTGCTCATATATGGATTATGAGATTTGGCAGATGGATGTCAAGAGGCAACTTTCCTTAATGGAAGTCTTGAGGAGGCATCTATATGCCGGCAACCCGAGAGGGATTAATTGCACTCAAGGCAAAGAGCATCTTGTATGGCTGTCGGTCCATTTATGGATTGAAGCAAAGCTTCTAGATCTTGGAACATCGGCTTTGATGAATTAATCAGTCATATGGATTGTCAAAGTCTGGTTGATGCCCATGTATACAAGGATCATATGTGGCCGAAATGTAGTAGTGTTTCTTGTACTATCACGTAGATGACATTTTGTTAGTTAGTGACAATATGAAAGTGTTATCGAGGCGTAGAGTATGGTTGTTAAAGCAGGTTTGATATGAAGGACTTAGGAGAAGTGGGACACATCACTTAGGATCAAAGTTGAGATCATGAAAGGATGTTGCACTCGACAGACACATTAATACTATCATATGATTTTAGCATCTGGAGAACTACAGAAAGGTTTTTCTACCTTTTAGGCATGGAGTTCCTTTATCTAAAGAGATGTGTCTGAAACCTTGAAGGAGAGATAGAGGACATGAAGCGAGTTCCTTATGCTTGGCTGATAGGAAAGCCTCATATGTATGCTATACTATATGCGAGACTAGATATCTACTTTGCAGTGGGCATGGTTAGTGCAGATGTCGAGTAATCGTCTGAACCGAGGACATTAGGCTGCGGTAAAGCATATATTGAAGTACACGAGAAGGACTAAGGATTATATCTTTGGTTGTAAGGCCGGATCGAACAGATCGTAGGTTACAGTTGATTTCCAATCGAGATGGGGACAAAGGAGTAAGTCTACCTCGGGGTTTGTGTTTACTTTTGGAGGTGGAGCCGTAGTATGTGGAAGTGTCGGCGGCTCGTGGCGGACTCTACCATGGGGCCCAATTATGTGAGTATGTGGCGACCTCTGCAGAAGCGTAGGAAGCATGTGTGGCTTACGGAACTGTGATGGACTTGGATGCTTGATTCTGGTTTTGCCTTGGAACTATCACGATTGTGTGATAATATTAGTGCTGATTGCAAACTGTTCGAAGGAACCACGAGCCCGTATAGCGAGTAATATATGAAGCGCCAGTACCACCTTATCACGAGAGATACGTAAAAGCGAGGAGAAGTTCACATCGCCAAGATTGCATCGAGGAGAGATAACTGGCGGATCCAGTTAAGCTAAGGCCCCTTCGGTGGCGTTTAGTACAGAGCATGTGGAGGACATGGGGATCGGATGTATGGCGGATGATAATGGCAGCATAGTCTTTTTAGTATAAGTGGGGAGATTGTTGGAATGTATCTTTGAAAGCCTAGCTCTTTTGTATAAGACATTTTATTTTGGAAATAAGAATAACAGCATGATCATTATTTGCGTTATATATTTATTATATGTGTAAGTATGTATCTAAATATTTTTACATTGTGGATAACATGGTGCTTGGTGTAGTACAGAAGATCATATTATCAATCAGTATAAATATAAGTAGAAGGGGCTCACAACGAAGATGGTTTGGACAAACCATTGAGTATGGTTATAGTGTAGCTTAGTATTGTTTTTCTTGAACATAGAGTTACACTGGTACACTTAGGTGTATTGAAGCGGAGACCAAACGTAGAGGTGATTCGATTTATTAGCGACTACGTAATTGGGTCGGACCTCGGATATTATATTGAATGCTTCTCCTTAATCTATATAATAGCAGACACGTAACACTTAGTATTTATTTCTTTGATTTACTAGAGGTAAGAGATTTAGATGGATTAAATCAATATACATTAAGTTGGGAAATAATATTATTTACACATGGTTGTCGCAGATTGATTCATAGCGGAGAAAGCCGTGTCCTATATATAATGATTGATGATGTCCCCTTGAGGCTCATGAGTTACTGCTCATGTAAACCCGGTGATTGACTATTGACATAATGATAAGGATTGAGTGGTACTACTAGAGGAGTTAGATGTTAATTAATTGATGGTCAATGAAATCAATTGGGAATTAGCGGACGATACGATATCTTAAACACGGGAGATGAATGTCACGAATAATATTATGGAGCCCGTATTGATTGTAAGGAGGTTGGTGAGGTAGTTGATATTGATCCTCCTGAGTGGAATGGAACATCGTTGATGGATCAGACTGTGTAGATTCCCGATCCATCAGATAATAAGATCCAACTCCTCCTTATGTATAGTCTCCACTAAAAAGTCAACTAATGCTTGAGCTTTAATAGAGGTACAAGGCTGATAAGTAATATCATATTCACTAAGTTCAGTAGCCCATTTAATAAGCTTTCCAGTGGCTTCTGGATGAGTAAGTATTCTACCCAGAGGAGTATCAGTGAGTACCACCAAGGGATGTGATAGAAAATAAGGTCATAGCCTCCGAGCAGTTAAAACCAGACCCCAAGTTAACTTCTCTAGATTAGTATAATGTACTTCAGGTCTCTTCAACAGATAACTGATATAATAAATTGGATGTTTTTGACCCTTATCTTGTCGAATCAATACTGAGATCACAGTAACTTCAGAAAGAGCTAAATATATCCCAACATTTCTCCAGGTTAAGGTTTAGCTAAGAAAGGTGGCTCAACTAAGTACTCTTCAGAGATTGAAAAGCTTTATCACAGTGTTCATCCCATTGGAATGTGTAGCTCTTTTTAATATCTTAAAGAAAGGAAGACTTCTATCTGCCAATTGAGATATGAATCTATATAAGGCAGTAATCTTGCCTAATAACCTCTGCACTTCCTTTAAATTTTTTGGAGGTTGCATTTGCTGAATAGCCTCAATTTTAATAGGATTAGCTTTTATACCCTATTCAATAACCACATGTCCCAAAAAATGACCTTGGGTAACCCCAAATACACATTTTTCTAGATTTAACTTCATCTTATACTTACGCAAAGTGCAAAAAGTTTCTTCTAAATCAAATATTAACTGCTCGGGCTATAGAGTTTTAACCAAAATATCATCCACATATACCTCTTGATGTATGCAAACGTGACCTCAAATCTCACGATGGAGACCATCGAGGACTCGAAGCGCATGCTCGCGCTCAACGCCCGCAAGTGCACAGATGTCGTCAAGTAATAAAAAGATTTATCGATCCCACAGGGACTGAGATTCGAGTATCGATCTATTCAGTGGACGTTATTGTTCGGAAGTCAAATCTAATGGTGGTGATTGCGAGGGTTGTCGGCGGTCCTAACTCTAGTACAGTGTCACACAGAGAAAGAGAAGGGTCACTACGAGTCTTTAGATGGATTCTAGGATTTCGATTTTGTTTGTGTGTTGCAGAACACGTTGTTAATTAGGTTTGTCTAGGTTTCTAGCTACAATTTTGTGGAAAGGACATCATATACTCCCCTGATGAGCTTTCCTATCTATCAGAAGCTACCTCTACCATACCAAGTCAACCCCTAGCTTTAGGACGGGATAGTCGGTACGAGGATGCCAAATCGATCCCTACGACGAGTCAAAAACGAGGTGTGTTTCCTACTCTATCGCATCCTTCTACCCACAATTACTGACGATGAGGCCAACCCCTAGGTTCCTCTTTAATTCCCCTAAATCTTTGATACGAGGGTTGTCACCCCTCGTATTGGCTAAGCACAGTGACTAGAAAACCAAAACAATAGCCAAAGATCTAAACCAAACACCAATTGCAAATATAGATTCAAGAACGAAAAGATATTTGAACCAATATGTTCTAACCCAACACAAACTACTCCCTAGTCCTAGAATCAGAGAATCTACTCCATGAATGCGAGAAAGGAATCACAAGGCATTGTCAAATTCAAATATACAAGATAAAGCATGGAAAGAATATAAATTACAATGCATTAAGGCCCTTCTCTTTGGCATTGAGGTGCAGAACTTGGATCTCGAGCGGCTTCCTTTCTCCCCATTGCGAGTCTCCGAAGGTTTTTAGGGCTTCGGAGTGTTGTTCCAGCCATCGTGCCTCCTCCCTAAGGTTTGTGAGCCCTAGGGCAGCTCCCTCGTGATCCCTCGCCTCTTAGATGAGTTTTCTATATATAGAGGCGACTTCGGTTTTCCATAAATGCTTGAAAAACCCTATTTCCTTGAATTTGCGGCGCCGCCACATGGCCATGTGAATTTCACACAGCCTGGTCGTGTGCAAGGCTAGAAAATGGCTGAAATCCAGGCTAAAAAATGAGCTGGAAAAAACACACGGTCATGCTAATTCACACGGCCTGGTCGTGTCTTTTCCAGGAGCCACCATTTTGATCTGTTTCTTTTCAAAAATATGCCCATGTCTTGGGACATGGCCCATGCGTGTTCCCTAAGGTCTGTGCTCCACAAATTGCTCTATTTTTGCTCCAAAAATTCCGCCCTACACATAAAATAACAAAAGTATATCTTCGAACTACAAAATAGGAAATGCATGCAAAACAAAGTAAAATATTAATGAAACAAATATAAAATGAAATGAGATGTTAGCGAAAACTACTACTAAAACCCTATATATTTTGCTCACATCAATTCCCCCAGACTTAGATCTTTGCTTATTCTCAAGCAAACCTCAGTGCCATGAAATTTTAAAAAGGTATTGTTCCATACTTAGCATGTTAACTAGATTTATCAAGTAGTATTTACAATCAAAGCAAAATAGATATGTTCTAGAAATTCACTAAGTTAGCTCCTCGTGCTCGTGCCTAGCGAATCTTCTTAGGGGATACTCGTTCCATGGTAAGTTAAGTCTTCATCCTATAGCTTTCCTAAGGTCTCCAGCTCATAGGCACTTACCTGCCCAAAGCGAGGGTCGTTCCCTAGATCTAGCACAAAGTCTCAAAGGTGTGCTCGGTATTGAGAGAAATTGGTAGGTGTTTCCCCAGTAATCTAACTCGATTTCAAAGGGGCACCTAATCATTTCCACCCATGACAACTATTTTTTTTATCCCTTATAATTTTTTTCCAATTTTTTTTCTTACTCTCTTCTTCTCTCTTTTTTTTCCTTATTCCCTTTTTTTTCCTTCTCTCTTGTGATTTTGATTTTTTCGAATGGGCTTCCACAATCCGAGCATCTCCAGTAACTAAAATACTAAATCTAGAGTCACTTATGGATTCCAAAGTACTAGACTACTAAGATGAATCATAACTAGGTATGTACTAGATTTTCCCTTTTACAATGTTCGTCATGTGTATGTGTAAAAATAAAAGCTAACCAGTGTAAGTCTAGAACATTCATTAGAGCAAATAAAATAAAATATCATGAGGTAAATGAAGTTAATTTACCCATGGAAACAACTCATGAAAGTAACATAAAAAATACTACTGAGGCAGCTTAAAGATAGCAAAAATTAAGTACTGACAAAATTAAAAACTCTCTGTATGAACAAATGAATGCTCACTAAAACAAATGCAAATGACAGGAAAGAAACTACTGCTAGAAACAAAAACAAATCAAAACTTTGGGCCCCCCCAGACTTAAACGAAGCATACCTCTAGTATGGCGGACGAGATGGGAAGTCTGGTAGCCTCGACATCTCGGAATCTTGAAAGAACTTGATGTTGATTCGCTGATGCCACATGTACATGTGGTCGATCTGAGAGCTAGTGGATGTAGCGGCTACTCAGTGTATATGTCGTTGAGGCGCTATCAGAACTCTGAAAAATCATAGGCAGATGTACCTGCATCCTGCTCAAAAGTAGAAAAAGATGGTGGTGTAGGTGCAGGCTCATGTCTACGTGGACTAGGTGGGCTCCTAATGATCAAGTTATCCCTAATCCTAAGCTATTTGCAACAAAAATAAGCGACAATAAATCAAAATATAAATTATACACATGAATGCAGAAAGGTTAAAACATGTAAAATAAACTTGGGTTGCCTCCCAAGAAGCGCTTTGTTTAAGGTCTTTTAGCTCGACCCTACTCCATTGCCTCAACTTGGCTCTGGAGGTTCTGTAAACCTCCTTTCATCTGTCTCGAATTCTGGTGACTCTCCTAGATACTTCTTTAATCGTTGCCCATTGATGTGTGTAAATCATGCTATGTTTTCACTACTCCATATACATGCATTTTATCTCATTTCATGTCTTAGGCATGTATTTTATCATGATTTAGTTAAGTTTTGCATATTTTGGACAAAGAGACTGCTTTTGGGTGTTTTTCGTGTTAACAGGGCAAAGAAGCAGGCGTATCAAAACAACACAGGTGTGTCATCAGTGACACGTCCATGTCAGGAGTTCCAGCCTTCAACACGCCCTGGTTCAGCAGTCGACACGCCCCGTTCAAAGCATTGACACGGCCGGCGTATCAAAACAACACAGGCGTGTTATTAGTGACACGTCCATGTCAGGAGTTCCAGTGCTCAACACGCCCCAGTTCAGCCTTCGACACGCCCCATTCAAGCGCAACACAGTCGATGGGAATTGCGCGACACCCCTGTGCCCTCATTTGGCATGGGCGTGTTGTCCTGATTTCATATTTCCTTTTCTGCGAGCAACTCGATGAAGCCGCGATCTTCGTCTCAATTAAAGGAAAATCTTTTGCCTTAATTAAAGATGAGGCCAAGGCTATAAAAGAGGAGATATTCTAACCCTAAAGGAGGACGGTGGAGGGTCAAAAAGGGCAGCGAGAAGAAGGAAGAGTCGATGAGCAGAGGGATGGCACTAAGTATCGTAATTTCTTTCTCTAGCAATTCTTGTTCGACCATGGAGTAGTGTCTTGTAATCTTAGGATGGGGGAGTAGCCCTTGACGATTTATGATGGATGATGTAATCTATACTACTTGAATTATTGTTTGTTTTGATCTATTTTTGGATTCTTATTGATAAACCTAAGGAGCTAAGGGGAAGTACCTAATAGTGAACCCAAGTTCCCGAAACCCAGAACCAACTAGGGATAAACTCCTGTCAAGTAGCGGTAGTGTATCTATGAGGGCTTGCGGGGGTCTTGTGATAGGTCCCCTTAGCTGATTATGGTCCCGTGTGCAAACCTATCGTGAAAAGGAAATTTAGACTCTAAAGGAACTCTTATGGACTTAATGGATCTATCAAATCCAATTTTTACCAAGTAACGGAGGTAAGACTAGGGAGGTTTGCAGGGTTTCGTGACAGGTCCCCTTAGTTGATTATGATCCCCTACGCTCGAATACCGTGATAGGTAAATAGAGTTTGATAGGTACAGTTAGCGTAGACCTCGAAAGGGGTCGTTGATTTACCTTAGGATAGGTTCCATCAAAACAACTCTAATAGGAGTAGGAAAGAATTAAATCACCTTATAAATCGTCGACGTGGTGAAACCCATATCCTGAGATTCTCCTCAACTATTGACTTTTAGCTCATTCTTCTCATTCGTTGTTCTTGACTGCTCAGTTTCTTTGCTTAATCCACAAATTGATTGACTAGATAACTTGGTATCATGATCATTCGGTAATTGTCCCAATCCCTGTGGGATCGATATTTTTATTACTTGACGACAACCGTGCACTTGCGGAAAATAACACATCAAGTTTTTGGCTCCGTTGCCGGGGATTGGCACTCAATATTGAATTAAGCGTGATTTAGTTAATCTAGATTTCTATTTTTGTTTCTATTCTTTGTGTCTATTCTGAACTCTTGTTTTGGGAGCCTCTCTTGTTGTTGCATGCACAGACTTAATAGGGAAATTCTCGATATTGATACTGAGATAGAGAGAACGTTCCTTGCTAGAAGACGATTTCAGCAACGTCAGGAAGACAATCTGACCTCCGACATGGCTGACAAGAACGAGAATAAACCTTTAAGGGATTATGCAGCACCTAGTACAAGGGGATTGAGATCGAGTATTAGAAGACCCCCTATTGAAGCGAACAATTTTGAATTGAAACCGGCTCTACTATCCATGGTCTAACAGCATCAATTCGGAGGAGCACCCACTGAAGATCCAAATCTACACTTGGAAATATTTTTGGAATTTTGCAAAACTTTAAAACTGAATGGAGCCTCAGCTGATGCTATTAGATTGTGCTTGTTTCCTTTCTCATTACGGGACAAAGCTAGAGCTTGGCTACACTCTCTTCAGTGATTGCATAACTACAGGATCAATTTGGAGCAAAGATTTTTAGACAAGTATTTTCACCCAAAATTGCAAGTCTTAGTCATCAAATCACTAATTTTTGCAAAAGAATGGAGAAACATTATTTGAAGCACAGGACAGATTTAAGGGATTACTACAGAATGCCCTCATCATGAAATTTGGAGAAGTGGCTCATTGTTCATACATTCTACAATGGAATCTCGTATGCTACTAAAGTTTCTCTTGATTATGCTGCAGGAGGAGCTCTTATGAAAAAAAAACGTTGGATGAAGCATTTGAGATCATCGAGAATGTGACAATGAATTCTCACCCGATGGGCTCTGAGCGAGAATATCAAACTAAAATGCCAGGTAAGTTTGAGGTAAGTACCCTTGATCTACTCAGTGCAAAAGTCGATGCGTTAACTCAAAAGCTCGAACATTTTAATGTATCAGCTGTAAACTCATCTAATGTCACTTGCGAGATCTGTGGTGTAACAGGACATGTAGCGATGAATTGCCAAATCCTACACGCACCATCATCGGGAGCTGGGATTGAGCAAGTAGATGCGCTAAATAATTTTAATCAGAAGCCTAATGGTGGCAACCCTTATTCGAACACGTACAATCCCGGTTGGAGGAATCATCCCAACTTCTCGTATAGAGCCAACCAAAATTCTTCTGGACAGAACAGTTTTGGAGCACCTTCGGGATTTCAGCCAGGACCCAAGTCGAGCTTAGAAAAGATGATGGAGAATTTTATTACGTGTCAGGGGAAGATAAATGATGAATTTCGACAGCATATTGTAGAATCAAATCGGCAACATCAAAATAATACCGAGGCAATCAAGCAATTGGGAGGCAAGGTTGATAATTTGACTAATCACACAAGAATGCTGGAAAATCAAATTTCCTAAATTGCCAGCTCAGCATCAAGGACACTCGGCAGATTTCCTGGAAATTCAGAAGTAAACCCAGCCGAGCATTGTAATTCCATAAGTTTGAGAAGTGGAAGGATTTTAGAAGGAGACAGAGCTCAACAAGCGGCCCCTGTGCTAAGGACACAGCGTGTCGAGTTGGAAGAAAAGGCGGCGACCGCGCACAGGGTTGAATAGCAAAGGAAGCCGACAACACACCCTGACCCAGGGCGTGTTGTTCAACATGCCTGAGGAAGAGAATGCCTGGCGGCGTGTCGGTGACACACCCATGTCGAGTCACTCCAACGACCAACCACGACCGACCTATCTTGCGACCAGGCGTGTTGAACAAGGAACCAAGAACGTATAAGCCCCCTATCCCGTTCCCTCAGAGGCTGATTAAGGAAAAATTGGATGAACAATTTGGTAAGTTCCTTGAGGTAATTAGGAAGCTATATATCAATATACCTTTTACGAAGCTCTTGACAAATGCCTACATACTCCAAGTTCTTGAAGGATATCTTAACCAATAAAAGAAAAGTCGAGGAGCATGTAACAGTGGCTCTTACTGAGGAGTGCAGCGCTTTAATTAAGAACATGGTACCTCCCAAACTAAATGATCCAGGTAGTTTTTCTATCCCTTGCATAATTAATGACTCAAATTTTGATAAGGCTTTTTGCGATTTAGGCGCCAATGTCAGTCTGATACATCTTTCCATATGCAAGAAATTGGATTTGGGAGAAATGAAACTAACTACTATGGCCTTGCAGTTAGTAGCCGATCGCTCCATTAGATATCCTTTGGGAATCTTAGAAGATGTACCAGTCTGCGGTGGGAAATTTTATTATTCTCCTGATTTTGTAGTGCTTGACATGGATGAAGACCCATGCATTCCACTCATTTTGGGGAGACCTTTCTTAGCTCTCTGCGAGGCAATGATAGATGTCAAGAACCACAAACTCTCACTTGCATTTGGAAATGACAAAATTGAATTCGACCTTTCAAAAGATGTTAAACAACCTTCTGTTTTTGATGTTTGTTGTAGGATTGACAGTTTCCAGTCAATAGCACTAGAAGGAGCACCAGAACAAACTTATCTTAATAAGCTCGAAGGGTATTTTGAGGATAAAGAGCTGGAGATTTCCGACCCCAACCTAACACCACAGGTAGAACTTAAGCCTCTTCCATCAACACTCAGGTATGAATTTCTTGGCGAAAACTCTACTTATCCTGTGATCATTAATGCTAATCTGAGTAATGCAGAGACCGAAAAACTGATTGAGGTATTGAAAACACACAAGAACATCATTGGATACAAGATTGATGACATTAGGAAAATTAGTCCATCGGTTTGCATGCACAAAATTTTACTAGAAGAAAATTTTAAAACCTCTATAGAGCATCAAAGAAGATTGAACCCAGCCATGAAAGAGATAGTTAAGAAAGAGGTCATGAAATTGCTAGATGCAGGAATTATCTACCCAATATCCGATAGCGAATGGGTAAATCCTGTCCATGTTGTGCCAAAGAAAGGGGCGGATGCTATATATTGAAGATGTATACCCGAAGAAGAGATTGAGGATATATTGTATCACTGTCATTCTTCAACATATGGGGGTCACACGAGCACAGACAAGACTGCGGCAAATGTTTTGCAAGCAGGATTTTATTGGCCTCATATTTTTAAAGACTCTCGGAATTATGTGACGACTTGTGACCGCTGTCAAAGGACCGAGAACGTATCAAGGAGACATGAGATGCCTCAAAATTCGATATTGGAAGTCGAATTGTTCGACGTCTGGGGAATTGACTATATGGGACCCTTCCCTACTTCCTATAAAAATACCTATATACTAGTGGCAGTGGACTATGTGTCTAAATGGGTTGGGGCTCTACCATCCTCCTCTTGTGATGCAAAAACAGTCATTAAGCTCTTTAAGAGTATAATATTTCCAAGATTTGGAATACCGAGAGCAGTAATAAGTGATGAAGGCTCACACTTTATCGAAAGACAATTTGAAAGCCTTCTCAAGAGGTATGGAGTAACTCATAAACTAGCCTCACCATATCATCCACAAACGAGCGGGCAAGTAGAAGTTTCAAATAGGGAAATCAAGACTATCTTGGAGAAAACAGTATCAAGATCAAGGAAGGATTGGTCTTTAAGAGTTGACGATGCTCTATGGGCCTATCGAATTGCTTACAAGACACCCATTGGAATGACTCCGTTTCGACTAGTTTATGGAAAACCATGTCATCTTCTAGTTGAAATAGAGCACAGGGCATATTGGGCAATTAAATGGCTTAATTTTGACCTAAAGAAAGACGGAGAGAAAAGAAAACTGCAGCTAAATGAACTTGAAGAACTATGTCTTGATGCTTATGAACATGCAAGGTCTTACAAGGAGAAAACGAAGAGGTGGCATGACAAGAATATCATGCACAGAGAATTCCATCAGGGAGACTTGGTATTACTATTCAACTCAAGATTGAAACTCTTTCCTGGGAAGCTGAAATCCAGATGGTCAGGGCCATATCGAGTTGAAAAGGTTTATCCTCATGGAGCTATTGATATATCTAGTGAGTCTACAGGAATTTTCAAAGTAAATGGTCAAAGACTTAAGAGATACTTCGCAAACAATTCTACTGAGCTGATTGGGGAGAAAGAGAGGTAGAGCACACTCCTCGAGCCATATCCCCAAAACTAGGGAATAACTGAGGGGTCAAGCTAACGACCTTAAACAAGCGCTTCTTGGGAGGCAACCCAAGCTATTTTCATTTTTTTTAGTCATTTTATTTTATTTTATTTTGAGTTTTATATTTTTTTTAGGTTTACAGGACACGACATGTAAACGTGCCACTGCGTGCCAGATTGACACGACCCGCCTATGTCGAACGACACAGGCGTGTTGAGGTTACCCGAAGACAACACAGGTCAAGCGTGCTGCTGAGCACGCCCGTGTCGCACCTTTCTCACCTGCGGCATGCCTGGGCCGGACGGAGGCACGCTTGGAGAGGACGGAGCACGCCTATGTCGCGCTTAAACGGGTCGGGTATTTGCGTAAGAGGATGCCCTACACGCCTATGTTGCGGATAGCCCTCTAAAGCCGGCCCGAGCACGCCCTAATTTTCCACTCGCGATACAAGCTTGAAGCAGCTGCCGCCGGTCTCTCTCGAGCAGCCGAGGAGCTAACCTGCTGTCTCTCCCTCCCCAATCGCCATGAGTAAGCGAGTGAAGACTAGAGGAGGAGCTTCTTCCACCTCGGCAAGGGACAAGGGAAAGAGAAAATCTCAAGATTTGGGATTCCAATCATCATTCGAAGCTTTCAGGGTCGAGCATACCTCGCACATAGGTGTGTGGGATCGGTATGCCCAAGCTACAGAGGAGCACCATCGTATGGTGACACAACATTTGGATAGGGTAGCTGATTTTTCTGAGAGGCTAATGAGTTTTCCTTCTTTGAGTCCACGGGGATGATGATAGATTTCGGCGAAGTCAGGAGTTTTACGGGAGCGGCAGCGTAGGTGGGCGAGGAGGATGTTAGTAGCGATTGACCACCTTGAACTATTTTGTGAGTTTGATGCACATCCTTTCTTTGCTTATCTTAGATTTTTAGTTTGGTTAGTGCTATTTTGTTTGCATCTTTTCATATATCATAACATTGCATTTTTATATCATCTAGCGTAATACAAGTGAACATTGGTGGATCATGATATTCCTTTTGCCTATTTGATAAGAACCTATTTCACTTCTAACACGGTCTATGGTCTAGGTATCCAAAAAGATTTAAATCCCCATATCGGACGAGTACTCGATTATCCATTGGAGAATTACTGCGTAACAGTTCTTGGAGAAACACTTTCACTAAGTATGATAAAAAATGGAAAAGAATTGTTTTCAAGCACCCCTTTGAGACCAAGTAGTTACTGGGGAAACACCTAAAAGGTGCCCCTTTAAGACTAACTAGTTACTGGGGAAATGCTCTCTATAAATTCTTTTCCTTCTTTCTTCTTAGAAAGTGCTCCTTTGAGACCTTTTGATGATAGGTAAGGATGATCCATGCATTAAGGCAGGTAAGTACCTCTATGCTGGAAATAAGAATGCTCTACGATAGAAGGGATGTCAAATCCGGATTGGTGTCCAATGACTTTAGTCAACTTTTCACATGCACTATATAGGGATCTTTCAAACTTGGCAACTAGGAATGATTTGAAAAGATTAAGATCAGATTGTATACCTCTGGATGGTGTCTAGAATTCCCACAAATAAGTTATCTTTTGAATTTTCTTTGCTTGAGGACAAGCAAAAGTTTAGGACTAGGGGATTTTGATGTGTGTAAATCATGTTATGTTTTCACAACTCCATATACATGCATTTTATCTCATTTCATGTCTTAGGCATGTATTTTATCATGATTTAGTTAAGTTTAGCATATTTTGGACAAAGAGACTGCTTTTGGGTGTTTTTCGTGTTAACAGGGCAAAGAAGCAGGGGTATCAAAACAACACAGGCGTGTCATCAGTGACACGTCCGTGTCAGGAGTTCCAGCCTTCAACACGCCCTGGTTCAGCAGCCGACATGCCCCGTTCAAAGTGTTGACACGGCCGGCGTATCAAAACAACACAGATGTGTTATCAGTGACACGTCCGTGTCAGGAGTTCCAGCGCTCAACACGCCCCGTTCAAGCGCAACACGATCGATGGGAATTGCACGACATGCCTGTGCCCTCATTTGGCATGGGCGTGTTGTCCTGATTTCAGATTTCCTTTTCTGCGAGCAACTCGACGAAGCCGCGATCTTCATCTCAATTAAAGGAAAATCTTTTGCCTTAATTAAAGAGGAGGCCAAGGCTATAAAAGAGGAGATATTCTAACCCTAAAGGAGGACGGCGGAGGGTCAAAAAGGACGACAGAAGAAGGAAGGAGTTGACGACAGAGGAACACAGATGGCACTAAGTATCATAATTTCTTTCTCTAGCAATTCTTGTTCGACCATGGAGTAGTGTCCTATAATCTTAGGATGGGGGAGTAGCCCTTGACGATTTTTGATGGATGATGTAATCTATACTACTTGAATTATTGTTTGTTTTGATCTGTTTTTGGATTCTTATTGATAAACCTAAGGAGCTAAGGGGAAGTACCTAACAGTGAACCCAAGTTCCCGAAACCTAGAACCAACTAGGGATAAACTCCTGTCAAGTAGCGGTAGTGTATCTATGAGGGCTTGCAGGGGTCTCGTGACAGGTCCCCTTAGCTGATTATGGTCCCGTGTGCAAACCTATCGTGAAAAGGAAATTTAGACTCTAAAGGAACTCTTATGGACTTAATGGATCTATCAAATCCAATTTTTATCAAATGTGAGGTAAGACTAGGGAGGTTTGCGGGGGTCTCGTGACAGGTCCCCTTAGCTGATTATGATCCCCTACGCTCGAATACCGTGATAGGTAAATTGAGTTTGATAGGTACAGTTAGCGTAGACCTCGAAAGGGGACGTTGATTTACCTTAGGATAGGTTCCATCAAAACAACTCTAATAGGGGTAGGAAAGAATTAAATCACCTTATAAATCGTCGACGTGGTGAAACCCATATCCTGAGATTCTCCTCAACTATTGACTTTTAGCTCGTTCTTCTCATTCGTTGTTCTTGACTGCTCAGTTTCTTTGCTTAATCCACAAATTGATTGACTAAATAACTTGGTATCATGATCATTCGGTAATTGTCCCAATCCCTGTGGGATCGATATTTTTATTACTTGACGACAACCGTGCACTTGCGGAAAATAACACATCACCCATTCACTTTGATCTCCCCTGATTCCTTACTTCATATATTCACTGTACCATATGGGTATACCCTCTTTACCCGAAACGTGTTGGGTTTCCGGCACCGCGGCGTGTGTGTGTTCGATCATGTTTCGCAAACATGAGCACAGCGGAAGCAATAAAAATAATAAATACTCCTATTTATTACAACACACACAACACACGCATGCTATTACAACAAGTGTAGACATAACCGTAAATTAAAATTTGTAATAAAAGGAAATTAAACTACGTTATACCTTTCGTATGACGTGTAGCGGGAACGGCATCAACCGGAACGATCCTCGTAAGAATCGTCTCTATCCGTATCCACGCCGAGCTCCTCGGGATGACTTCGCCAAGCCACGAGCTTCGTCTTCGTACGGGTTACTAGCCTCGTGTTGAAGACGACGTGATCGAGAGATTATCACTATCTGAATCCAAATTCGGACCTAAAAACAAGTCCTCAAGACTCGCTTCTCCGGAGAGGTATTCGTCAACCGATTGACGAATCCTTCATCCTCCACCTCAGAGGATTACCGGAGATCAAATCCCCGGTATGTTAGCCGCTGTCGGATCACTAACCGTCGTCCAAACGACGCTCCGACGAGAGGAGAAGAAGCTGTCCAGAAAACTGGACAGCTTGGGGGAGGAGTAGGCGCCGGCCAAAACAAGGAGAGAAAAGGCTCACCTTGATGCCGAACCTATAGGAGATCACCGGAGGGTCGCCGGAGGTTCACCGGCTGGAGCTTGGACGCCGGCAAGGGTCTTGGACAGCGGCACAAAGCTGGGCGGCGGCAGCTTTAGGGTTGGCGCCGATTAACTCCTCCAAGGAGTGGGCGGCAACTCAAGGGGGGGCTAGGGTTTGGATTAGTTAGGGTTTAACAATCCCTTAAGCCCACTTTTATAGAGAACTAATTCTCTTAATGGTTAATGGATCATATCCATAAAGCCCGTTAACCCGCTCCATTAAGATAAGTTAAAATAAACCAAACCATGATGGTTTATTTTAAGTTAAAATGAACCGAACCAACCTTTGGTTCATTCGTTTAATATAAACCAAACCCTTTGGTTTATTCTCATCCATTGGATTAGAACCAAACCATTTTGGTCCATCCATTATGTCTTCATAAGACACGACCCATCCACGCTTCCTCTGCGACTGAAACAATTTCATGCTCGCTTTATGTTTGGTCCAACCAAACATAGTTTCTCTCGGTCTGAGAATCCCATTCTCAAGCTCGTTTTAAATCCTTTGGATTACACTCGTTGTGCGTGTGACCAAATAGGTTCTCGGTTTATGTTGGCCGTCTATAATTAACCATTAATTATAGATCGATCATGAGTGGCACCTAGTAGTACATCATGATCCCCATTTAACCGAAAAGATCAACGGTTGATCCAGAACTATTTCTGAAACCCTTCAGCAGCTCGAATGATTCGTGCCCCATTCCCTTCACTCATCTTATACCCACTTGGTTCAGACATGGTCTATTGTGTCAGTCCCCACTAGGCTGACTACGTCACACCTAGCCCAAGTATCATTTCCTCGTCCTACGGATTCTAGTTACTCCACATGTATCGAAGAGTACCTTACTCTAAACATGTAATGCTTTGGCCAAAGACTTTAGTAACAATCCGACGAGAGGCCATGGGTATACATCTCCTCGCAAGGAGTGGTGAATCCTTTATAGGCTATTCAAACACCTTGATCACTTCGACTTATACCCAATCATCCCGGGTCCACATCTCCTTAGAGATGTTTGCTTAAGATGTCAAAGCATAAGTCTCCATGATCAAGATGACTTGAATACCGCAAGTCAAAGGAACATCGCACTTAAGCCACAGTAAGAACTTCATTGACATATCTATATATGCAGAGAACCATATGAAGTCTTACGGCTGGTCACTCCAATGAACTAGTTACCATAACTAGCATCCACGATTAACTCCGGATATCACTATGTCTCCAGCCAGTGAGAATCAGCTGCTTGGATACACCAAGGAGTATACCTCGTGCTAGTCTTGACAGAATTGATGGTGTCCAAATCCATCAATTCATCGACTAGGGATAATTCCGATACATCACAATTACACATGTAGAGATACTCACTAGTTGTGATCCAATCACAAATTCTCTCATCTTTGTGAATCGTATATCATTGATAAATGAGTTTAAGATCCAATCAAATACATAAAACATGTATACTCAAATAGTGAATCTTCATTTATCATATAAATGGTTCATACATAAAGCGATTGCCTTAGGACATCTCTCATATATTACTAACAGACTCCCACTTGGCCTAATGCCAATCGCTACGGTATCCAATACCATAAGCACCAACATGACCCTCAAACTTACTTTGAGGTAATGCTTTAGTCAAAGGATCCGCTAAGTTCCTTTCGTGGGAATTTTCTCGATTTGTATTTCGTTCCTTCTGATGATCTCTCTGTTAAGATGATAGCGGCGAAGCACATGTTTGGATCATTTATGAGACCACATCAAGTTCAGAGATGAACTTCTTGATCCAAACCGCTTCCTTTGCTGCTTCCAAAGCTGCAATGTATTCTGCCTTAGTGGCAGAATCCGCTATAGTGTCAAGCTTGGAACCTTTCCAACTTATTTCACCTCCAATTTAGGTGAATACATACCCAGACTGAGACATGGAATCATCCTTTATGCATGCGGGTCGCATCTGTATACCCACGTATCACCATGTACCCTTCTCCATATATTAGGAACGCATCCTTAGTTCTTCTCAAGCACTTAAGGATCGTCTTAACAGCCACCCAATGATCCATTCCTGGATCAGACTGATATCTGCTCGTGACACTCAGAGCATACGATACATCGGGCCTTGTACATAACATAGCATACATGATAGATCCTATTGCGGATGCATAGGGAATCTTACTCATGCAAATCCTCTCGTCTTCTGTGCACGGACACATAGACTTCGAAAGGTGTACCCCATGCCTGATGGGTAAGAAACCTTTCTTAGATTCCGACATGCTAAACCTCTTTAGCACTCGGTCTATATATGTAGACTGCGAAAGACCAAGCAACCGTTTCGATCTATCTCTATAGATCTTAATCCCGAGGATGTAGGTTGCTTCTCCCAAGTCTTTCATGGAGAATGTCTTGGATAACCAAACCTTAACTGACTGTAAGATTGACACATCGTTTCCTATAAGTAATATGTCAACGACATACAATACTAGGAACACGACTGCACTCCCACTAACCTTCTTGTACACACAAGGTTCGTCTGGATTTTGTGAGAAATCAAACTTTTTGATCGTCTCATCAAAACGGATATTCCAGCTCCTGGATGCTTGCTTCAATCCATAAATGGATCATCGCAACTTGCATACCTTGGTTTTATCAACCGATGTGAAACCCTCAGGCTGTATCATATACACGTCCTCGAGCAAGTTTCCATTAAGGAAAGCTGTTTTCACATCCATCTGTCATATCTCATAATCATAATGAGTCGCTATGGCCAGGAGCATCCGAATGGATTTAAGCATAGCTACAGGCGAATAGGTTTCGTCATAATCAACACCTTGCTTTTGACGATATCCTTTCGCCACCAATCTAGCCTTATAGGTAATCACATTACCATCCATGTCGGTTTTCTTCTTGAAAACCCACTTGCACCCTATAGGCTTTTACGCCTTGGTGGGTCAACCAAGTTCCAAACTTGGTTTTCGTACATGGAATCCATTTCGACTTCATGGCACCAAGCCACTTATCCCTTCTGAACTTATCGGCACTTCTTCATAAGCTGGTAGGCTCCTCATCATCAATGAGTAACACGTCGTTCGATTAAACTACGAGAAATCCATATCTCTCAGGAATATTGTGTGTTCTACCAGATCTACAAAGATGTGGTGTTACAATAGGTCCAGCCGATTGCTCATCACTATGAGTTATCGGCTGTTGTGCTTCACCAGGTATCTCATTAATGTCTATTTGAGTCTCTCGAGCCTCCTCAAGCTCGACGACACTCCCACTGTTTTCTTGCAAGAGAAACTCTTTCTCTAGAAACACAACATGCCTTGAAACAAACACCTTTTGTTCCACAGGATGATAGAATTGGTAACCCCTTGTTTCCTTAGGTTATCCAATAAATAGACATTTATCAGACTTAGCATCCAGTTTGTCTGATACAGTCTGCTTCACATAAGCAGGACAACCCCATATCTTCAAGTAAGATACATGAGGTTTCTTACCATTCCATATCTCATATGGAGTAGTTGAGACTACCTTGGTAGGCATTCTGTTTAACAAGTAAACAGTTGTCTGAAGTGCATAACCCCAAAAGGACTTGGGAAGAGTTGCATGATTCATCATTGACCTGACCATGTCCAACAAGGTCCGGTTACGCCTCTCAGATACACCATTATGCTGTGGTGTATAGGGCGGAGTCCATTGAGACAATATGCCATTGTCTCTTAGATAATCAAGAAACTCTTGACTTAAGTATTCACCACCTCGATCCGATCAGTATTTTAATACTCTTGTCATGTTGTTTCTCTACTTCATTTCTGAATTCTTTGAACCTTTCAAAGGCTTGGACTTGTGTTTCATCAAGAACACATACCCAAACCGTGAGTGATCATCGGTGAAGGTAATGAAGTAGCTATAGCCTCCTAATGCTTGAGTTGACATAGGTCCACATACATCGGTATGTATTAGTCCTAAACTCTCCCACTCGTTCACCTTTTCCTGTAAAAGGTAACTTAGTCATCTTGCCTTTTAAGCATGATTCGCATGTATCGTATGAATCCAATTCAAACGATTCCAGAATTCCACATCGGTGTAATTAGGACATGTGTTTCTTGCTTACATGGCCAAGACGACAATGCAACATGAAGGAGTCTCTTTGATTTTCCTTTCAAGAACGCTTGTTGCTCGCTTCGATATTGAAAATGTCGGATACGTCGTATAAACACCATTGCTTAAAGTTCCAATCCCATAAAGAACTCCATTCAATGTTATGTAACAACAATTGTTACTAAACGTCAAATGGACCCCATTTCTCTTTAGACAAGCAATCGAAATGATGTGCTTTATCAACAAAGGAATATAAAAGCAATTGTCCAGTTCTAAGACAAGTCCTGCAGGGAGTTTCAACAAATACGTTCCGATGGCGAGTGCAGCAACCGTTGCTTCATTCCCAACACGTAAATTTGACTCTCCCTTGACGAGTCTTCTTCTATTCCTTAGCCCATGTATGTCATTACATATATGTGAGCCCCACCCAGTATCCAATACCCAAGTGTCTAAGGAAATAGAATGACAATCAATAAAGAAGATTTCTGAAGAAGATGGGGCATCCGATGCCTTATCCTTCTTCATGGACTCAAGATAAATCTTGCACTTTCTTCGCAAATGTCTCTCCTTGCCATAATGATGGCAAGTTTCCTTTTGTGCTAGTTCTACCTTCTTAGCCCTTCTCTTCTTTCCCTTCTGCTGTTCCTTTGACTTCCTCTTAGAACCTTTCTTTGAGGAATCAACTAACAACACTGTCCCCTACTCATGCTTCTCAGAAGGCTCCACAGTCTTCAGCATGTTGAGCAGTACCACAGATGAACCTCCTTGCATCTCAGAGGTGAAGAGGAGCTTAGAGACTTCGAACCTTTCGAATCTCACTTGCTCATCAACCAACTCACAGAGATGAAGGACTACGATATGAGCATCCATATGCTCATGCTGCTTTCGTAGCTTGGGTTCCATCGTGGCTAGCATGATGCAACTCATTTGTTCAGAATCACTCACATGTTTCTGATAGGCCAACAATTGGTCCAGAGTTGCATCGTCACTAGGACGGGCGGGAAGAGGCGCTTCGAGGACATTTGCAAGCTTTTCAACCTTGAGAATAATTCTCAAGCTTCTAAGCCAGTCCATGAAGCTCGGTCCAGTCAATTTATTCGAATCCAAAATGGAACGCAATTCAAAGACATCATGATCAATCTTAGAAATACAAAACGAGCATATATGAGAAAGATGATTTTAAAATGCATCAATATACATTTATAAATCCCATTCATTTTTCGAATTTCAAAAACCCCAAAATCACTTCGGGAGATCGTAGGTCCATCTCCGAATGGGCTGATATCCATCATAGTTATGAACAACCTTGGAGAGAGTCCAACAAGCCATTCATAACTACGACGGTAGGTATCAACTATACCGATTGCATATCACGTATATGCAACTATCACAATGTGCTATCAACTAATTGAATGTTCACAAATACATCGGGTTGTTAACACATTAACAAGTATGCATCATATGCATAGCACCCAACTTCACCTCCCTTTACATCGACCTTGGAGAGAGTCCAACAAACCGATGCTCCAGGTTAAAGCCAACCCATTAATCAGGACATAGTTTTAATATGGTTAGAGCGCATTCAACCAATTATCCCAGCTTGGAGAGAGTCCAACAACCAAAGCTAACGATTGACCTCTGACTCTTACCATATTAGTATTAAACTATTCCATGGTTTGAACATATTCAGGTTCGAGCCGGGCTTGGAGAGAGTCCAACAACCCAAACAAGAAACAGAGCTCTGGTTCTAACCATATTAATGGAAGGTGTAGGCTTTAATATTGATTAAGGGTTTTTATGTCTCATCCTCTTTGCATGCAAATAACTATTATCTACATGGCATGGCATACATGGCATACATCTACATGTCACGACACGCATGGCATAATGTTATGCATCTAATGCAATTACATGGCATACAATTATGTCATGTATATAATTTCCTTATATGTCATAACTATTTATGGAAATAAAATATGTTTAAGATTTGATTCTCCAAATCAAATCATAATTAAATTAGGAAACAAATTTCCAAATCTAATCACATATTTTATTCATGGAATTATTTGATTAAGGAAAATCTATTTAGGAAACCAATTTCCTAAATCATTAAAACTACTTATGGAAATAAAATATTTTATGATTTGATTTCCCAAATCAAATCATGATTAAATTAGGAAACAAATTTCCAGAATCTAATAAAATATTTTATTTATGGAAAATATCAATTTCCATAAATACTTCCAACTTTCCAAAAGTGGAAGATTTCCATAAATACTTCTAGACTTTCCAAAATTGAAAAATTTCCATAAATACTTCTAAATTTCCAAAATTAGAAAATTTCCAGAAATACATTATGACTATCGCAAAACCATTTTACGATTATGTCGAAACACAACCTGGGCTCTGATACCCTTTGTTGGTTTTAAAACGTGGCGTGTGTGTGTTCGATCATGTTTCGCAAACATGAGCACAGCGGAAGCAATAAAAATAATAAATACTCCTATTTATTACAACACACACAACACACGCATGCTATTACAACAAGTGTAGACATAACCGTAAATTAAAATTTGCAATAAAAGGAAATTAAACTACGTTATACCTTTCGTATGACGTGTAGTGGGAACGGCATCAACCGGAACGATCCTCGTAAGAATCGTCTCTATCCGTATCCACGCCGAGCTCCACGGGATAACTTCTCCAAGCCACGAGCTTCGTCTTCGTACGGGTTACTAGCCTCGTGTTGAAGACGACGTGATCGAGAGATGATCACTATCCGAATCCAAATTCGGACCTAAAAACAATTCCTCAAGACTCGCTTCTCCGGAGAGGTATTCGTCAACCGATTGACGAATCCTTCGTCCTCCACCTCAGAGGATTACTGGAGATCAAATCCCCGGTATGTTAGCCGCTGTCGGATCACTAACCGTCGTCCAAACGACGCTCCGGCGAGAGGAAGAAGCTGTCAGAAAACTGGACAGCTTGGTGGAGGAGTAGGCGCCGGCCAAAACAAGGAGAGAAAAGGCTCACCTTGATGCCGAACCTATAGGAGATCAGGAGGGTCGCCGGAGGTTCACCGGCTGGAGCTTGACGCCGGCAAGGGTCTTGGGCGGTGGCACAAAGGCTGGCCGCGCTTTAGGGTTGGCGCCGATTAACTCCTCCAAGGAGTGGGCGGC
The DNA here is from genome assembly GCA_025175895.1 of Wurfbainia villosa. NCBI lineage: Eukaryota > Viridiplantae > Streptophyta > Magnoliopsida > Zingiberales > Zingiberaceae > Wurfbainia > Wurfbainia villosa. The sequence goes on along the minus strand of CM045990.1, from coordinate 28,794,531 downwards.
AACTCAAGGGGGGGGCTAGGGTTTGGATTAGTTAGGGTTTAACAATCCCTTAAGCCCACTTTTATAGAGAACTAATTCTCTTAATGGTTAATGGATTATATCCATAAAGCCCGTTAACCCGCTCCATTAAGATAAGTTAAAATAAACCAAACCATGATGGTTTATTTTAAGTTAAAACGAACCGAACCAACCTTTGGTTCATTCGTTTAATATAAACCAAACCCTTTGGTTTATTCTCATCCATTGGATTAGAACCAAACCATTTTGGTCCATCCATTATGTCTTCATAAGACACGGCCCATCCACGCTTCCTCTGCGACTGAAACAATTTCATGCTCGCTTTATGTTTGGTCCAACCAAACATAGTTTCTCTCGGTCTGAGAATCCCATTCTCAAGCTCGTTTTAAATCCTTTGGATTACACTCGTTGTGCGTGTGACCAAATAGGTTCTCGGTTTATGTTGGCCGTCTATAATTAACCATTAATTATAGATCGATCATGAGTGGCACCTAGTAGTACATCATGATCCCCAATTAACCGAAAAGATCAACGGTTGATCCAGAACTATTTCTGAAACCCTTCAGTAGCTCGAATGAATCGTGCCCCATTCCCTTCACTCATCTTATACCCACTTGGTTCAGGACATGGTCTATTGTGTCAATCCCCACTAGGCTGACTACGTCACACCTAGCCCAAGTATCATTTCCTCGTCCTACGGATTCTAGTTACTCCACATGTATCGAAGAGTACCTTACTATAAACATGTAATGCTTTGGCCAAAGACTTTAGTAACAATCCGACGAGAGGCCATGGGTATACATCTCCTCGCAAGGAGTGGTGAATCCTTTATAGGCTATTCAAACACCTTCGATCACTTCGACTTATACCCAATCATCCCGGGTCCACATCTCCTTAGAGATGTTTGCTTAAGATGTCAAAGCATAAGTCTCCATGATCAAGATGACTTGAATACCGCAAGTCAAAGGAACATCGCACTTAAGCCACAGTAAGAACTTCATTGACATATCTATATATGCAGAGAACCATATGAAGTCTTACGGCTGGTCACTCCAATGAACTAGTTACCATAACTAGCATCTACGATTAACTCCGGACATCACTATGTCTCCAGCTAGTGAGAATCAGCTGCTTGGATACACCAAGGAGTATACCTCGTGCTAGTCTCGACAGAATTGATGGTGTCCAAATCCATCAATTCATCGACTAGGGATAATTCCGATACATCACAATTACACATGTAGAGATACTCACTAGTTGTGATCCAATCACAAATTCTCTCATGCTGTGAATCGTATCGTGGGCATTCAGTAAATGAGTTTATGATCCAATCAAATACATAAAACATGTATACTCAAATAGTGAATCTTCATTTATCATATAAATGGTTCATACATAAGGCGATTGCCTTAGGACATCTCTCATATATTACTAACAAAACGGTCCTGACCACCTCGATTTTAGCTTCCCTGGAAAAAGTTTTAACCTGGAATTATATAGGAAAACTAAGTCTCCTTCCTTAAACTCCCTTCTCAAGATATGCTGGTCATGCCATTTCCTAGTTCTTTCCTTATATGCCTTAGCATGTTCATATGCATCTCTTCGAATTTCGTCCAGCTCGGTTAATTGCAGTTTCCTTTTCTCTCCTATTGTATAGTAGTCCAAGTTAAGCTTCTTGATGGCCCAAAAGGCCTTGTGTTCTAATTCAACGGGCAGGTGGCAAGGCTTCCCATAAACTAAACGGAACGGGGTCATGCCTATCGGGGTCTTATAAGCTGTGCGGTAAGCCCAAAGAGCATCGTCCAGTTTTTGTGACCAATCTTTCCTTGATGCCAATACTGTCTTTTCTAGAATACTTTTGATCTCCCGATTCAAAATTTCCACTTGTCTGCTTGTTTGCGGGTGGTACGCTGTAGATACTTTATGGATCACCCCGTATTTATGTAGCAATTTTTCAAACTATTTTTTGATGAAGTGGGATCCTCCATCACTAATTACGACTCGAGGAACTTCAAATCTAGGGAATATGTTTCTTTTGAACATTTTTATTATGGTCCTAGTGTCACAGTGGGGTGATGCTACGGCTTCCACCCATTTGGAGATGTAGTCTACAGCAACCAGGATATATCTGTTTGCGTCGAAAGCTGGAAAAGGTCCCATGAAATCTATCCCCCATACGTCAAAGAGCTCCACCTCTAATATGGTGCTTGCCGGAATCTCATGTCTCCTACCTATATTTCCTGTTCACTAGCACCGATCGTAGGAGACTACGTAGTTGCATGTGTCCCTAAACAGGCTAGGCTAGTAGAATCCAACTTGAAGTACCTTCGCGGTTGTTTTTGCAATTTCGGCATGCCCCCCATATGCTGAGGAATGACAGGAAAGAGTATGCTCTCCACTTCCTCTTCTGGTATGCACCTTCGATATACGCTATCTGCACATTTCCTAAATAGGAAGGGCTCATCCCATATATATTGTCGAACTTCTACAAAGAATATTTTCCTTTGTTGGGTCACAAATTCTGGCGGTATCACCCTTCCTGCCAAAAAATTCACCAAATCTGCATACCAGGGGGTGGTAACCTTAGTAATAGCCATGAGGGTATCATCCCGTAGAGCATCATCTATTTGGGCACTATTTCCCTCTTCTATCTCGCTATCTATGGGCATGAGTGATAAGTGGTCCACGATGATGTTGTCTGATCCCTTTTTATCCCTAATTTCTATATCAAATTCTTGAAGTAATAGAATCCAGCGAATAAGGCGAGGTTTAGCATCCTTCTTACTTAGCAATTAACGAACTGCAGTATGGTCAATGTAAACCACTACCTTCAAACCTACTAAGTATTGTCTAAACTTGTCGAATGTGAACATGACTGCTAGTAATTCCTTATCGGTCGTGGCATAATTTATTTGTGCTCCGTTCAGCATCTTACTGGCGTAGTGAATGGCGTGTAGTTTTTTCTCCTTCCGTTTCCCCAACACTGCCCCCACTGCATAATCACTAGCATCACACATGACCTCGAATGGTAGGCTCCGGTCAGGTGGTTGTATTATCGGGGACATTACTAAAGCTTTCTTTATTTCTTCGAACGCTATAAAACATTGTTGATCGAAAATAAACTCTGTGTCCTTAGCTAGTAGATTTGCCAGAGGTCTAGTTATCTGAGAAAAATTCTTTATGAACCTTCAATAAAAACCCGTATGCCCAAGAAAGCTGCGGACCCCCTTGACATCCCTAGGCGGCGGCAATTTATCAATTACTTCGACCTTCGCCTTGTCTACTTCGATACCATTCTCGGATATCTTATGTCCTAGAACTATCCCTTCAGTTACCATGAAGTGACATTTTTCTCAATTCAGAATCAAGCTATTCTCCTCACACCTTTGCAGAACGCTTTCTAGATTCTTTAGACGTGCATCGAAACTTGTTCAGCAGACTGAAAAATCATCCATGAATACTTCCATAATCTATTCAATCATATCTGAAAAGATAGCTGTCATACAACGCTAGAAGGTGGCTGGGGCATTACACAGGCCAAAGGGCATTCATCTGTATGCGAAGGTTCCATACGGGCAAGTGAAGGTGGTCATCTCTTGGTCATTAGGGTGGATTGGGATTTGGAAAAACCCTGAGTACCCATCAAGGAAGCAAAAATAGGAATGTTTAGTGAGGTGTTCCAACATCTGATCGATAAATGAAAGTGGAAAATGATCGTTTATGTTAGTGCAATCGGCCCAGGTCACGATTGACCAGACTCGAGTTTGACTCGAGTGATATTTTGATGTTTGACAAAGTGGTTTTACATAGTATGTTTGACATTGATGTTTGACATTAATGTCGATTAATGTTTTGGGAAGATTGTTTATACAATCGACCCAGGTTATAATTGACCAGACTTGAATTTGACTCGAGGGAGACTTTGATGGTTGACTAGGGTTAACCATGTGATTATGGGAAAGTCCAAGCATGGGTCGTGGCAAGGAAAAGTCCAAGTCATGGGTACTTGGCATGGAAAGTCCAAGTGGGACACTTGGCATTTAGGAGAGTCCAAGTCTTGAGTACTTGGCACAAGGGAAGTCCAAGCATGGGTCTTGGCATGGAAAGTCCAACATGGGTTGGCAAGGGAAAAGTCCAAGCTTAAGTCTTGGCATTTGAGAAGTCCAAGGGGTTTGATATTGGCAGCGTAAAGTCCAAGGGTGGAGTCCTGACAACATAAGTCCAATGGTTGGCGGCGTAAAGTCCAAGCGGAGTCATGGTGGCGTAAGTCCAATGTGCCTTGGCGGTGTAGACACCGTTAGCATGACATAGTCGATGGAAGCACCTGAAGGCTAGCGCGATGGATGAACAAGTCATGAATGACTTGGAGGGATCTGAGAGGCGTAAGGCTGATGGAGGTGGCTAGAAAGCTTAGTTCTAGGCTAAAGGTGGTCTAGCAAGTATGGGGACACCATACTTGGGTTGAAAACTCATCTTTGAGGTTGGCAGTCGACTGGCATCATGGCTGGTTCGACTGCCATGAGTCGACTTGAGTTCGACTGTCGGCTTGGGGCTGAAAATGTGTTGGCAGTCGACTGCTCATTGGTAGCAGTCGACTGCTGGGCTGATCAGTCGACTGCCATGGATGGCAGTCGACTGATGGTTCGGCCACGAGCACAGAACGCTCCGTAGCCGACTGGGCATTCGGCTATGGGCACTGGCCGTCGACTGCCAATGTTGGCAGTCGACTGCCAAGAGATCCGTTGGAACTTGTCCAACGTGGATTGAGTCGTTGTCTCACAACTACAGTGTTGGCAGTCGACTGCCAGGCAGAAATCCAGCCCGATGGAGAATAAAAGCAGCTGTTCGTGGAAGGCTCAAAGCAAGGGGTTTTCTTGGGCGATTTGAAGGGGAATAGTTGGTGCTCTTCCAGTCCTTCAAGGCTAGTCCAAGGCAACCAAAGATCAAGCAACCAAAGTGCTCTTGTAAAGTATTTTTCTTTACTTGCATTGTATTTCTTACTTGTATTAGCTTGTATCTTTCGTATTACTTAGTGTAATCCTTGTACGAGGTTTCTCCACCTCCGACTTGTGTCGAGAAGGAGTTATTTGTGATTAGTGAGTGTGTGTTCATCACTAGAGCTCTTTAGAGCTCGATCCGTGGAGTATGAACCATTCGGTTCCGAACCACGTTATATCTCGTGTTGTGAGTTGTGTTTGTTTTGTTTCGTTATTGTATTATTTCTATTTCCACTGCGCTAACGAAATTGTACACGACGTTATTCACCGCCCCCCCTCTAGCGGCCTCAAATCTCCAACAATTGGTATCAGAGCCCGAGGCTCTTCTACGGACTAACCGCCGAGAGCTAAAGAAGCTAGAGGGAAGATGGAAGTTCAAGAGCAACTAGGATGGGATATCAACACACCTATCCCTTATACCTTCTATGAACAAGAAGGGTTTAGACAATGGAAGGCAAGGATCGAAGACTTCCTAATGATGAGGGACTTCGAAGAATGGTCAATTTTAATGGAGGGATATAGCTATCCAATAGGACCAAAGGGAGGGTTCCTTAAGAAAAAGAGATGGACCGAAGAGCAAGTCCAAGCCTTCGAGAAAAATGATAAGGTATTGAAGTTTTTAATCGATTTAATACCTAACAATATCTTGTGCATGTTAGGAAATTATGTAGATGCCAAGGAGCTATGGATCCAAGTGGCAAAGCTCCATGAAAGTCCATCACCAGTCCAAGAGGAAGGGACCGAAGAGGCAAACACATCATCCTCACAAGGAAGTGAGGACTTGGAGGTTGAGAGACCATCAACATCCAAGGAGGAAGAGGAAGAGGAAGAATTGGAGGAGTGCTCACCCTCTCAAGCTCAAGCAAATACATCATCATCTAAAGAGCTTGAGGAGTCGGAAGTTGAAGAGGACTCAACTTCCGGATCAGTGGAAGAGGAGGTGGAAGAAGTAGAAGAAACCTCCACCTCTAGGATTGAGGAGGAGGAAAGAATTTCCACTCCAGAGCAACAAGAAGAAGCTTCCACATCCGGTCAAGATGAAGAAGCTTCAATTCCGGCACCTACCACCACCATAGGTAACTCAAACACCGTAATTCAAAATAAAAATAACATTATGTGTTTTGAGTGTAGGGAATTTGGGCACTATAAGAGCAAATGCCCAAAGAAAGTCAAGAAGACTCCTCCGGCACCAAAACCTCAAGAAAGATCAAAAGATGTCGGTTCCCCCACTAGAAGAAGCAAAGAGCATGTCATTTGCTTCAAGTTCCAACAATCGGGACATTACCGGAATCAATGCCCGAAGGGGGAAAGGAAGAGGCAAAATGGAGCATCACAAGTAGGGGGAGCCTCTAAGGCAAACCCTAAGGTATATCTAAATAATGCTCCTTCTAATTTAAATGTTAAAAAGCATGCTAGGAATTTTAATTCTCTTGCAATTTATGAAAAGCATGCTAATAGGAACAAGTACATTTGTTTAGGAGCTAAGAACTTTTATTTTGAAAATAAGGAGAAATTTGGGACTAATGTCCCTAAAAACAATTCATCTAAGGACAAACCTAGGTCAAATAACACTAGACCAATTTTACCTAGGGAGACAATTAGAAAGGTGCAAGAGCACCTAGGTTTTAACCCCAAATGGACTAGGCATATGCCTAGGAAGAACCATGCCCAAGGATTAAATCAAAATTCTAAAATTGGGCAATTAAAATTAGAGAACCAAGCTTTGAGATCAAGGCTTGAAAAACTTGAGAAGACCCTTAAAATTATGCAAAATCAATTTAAAGGGTCAAGTGATCAAAAGTCTAGGTCCAAAAGTCAAAGTCAACACCTAGGACCTAAGAGTCAAAAGTCAACCCAGAGCAAGCAAGGTTTGGGTCACAAACCTAAGCCTAAGGTGGCTTATCATAGTGTTTCATTTTACTATGGAACACAAACTAGGGCTAGGAATACCAAGGTTAATAGGGAAGTCATCCCTAGAGTTGACCAAGGTTTATGCCTAGTGGCTAGGGTTTCTAGGAAACCTAGGGTGGCTACTAAGAAGGTTGCATGGGGAGTTACCTCTAGAGTCAACCTAGGTAAGACCACAATGACCAAGGCTAACAAGCCTAGGAGGGTCATTAGGAAGGTATCTAGGGAAGTTATCCCTAAGGAATACCTAATTAACCCTAGGAGCTCAAATAGATTTTGGGTTCCTAAGAGCGTGATTGATTCACGCTAAATGGGTTAGGGTGTGCCAACTTTAAATGGAAGGATAGTTAACCTAACCATGATAAAGGTGGCACTTTAGGTCATTTTCAAGGTTATAGTTACCTTGGGAATGTAGTTTGATTTTAACCCTAAAGGTTTTTAGGATGTGCCAATATTAATTATGAAGTTTGATAAATCAATCGAATTGGCACAGTTTAGGTTTAGAGGTTAGTGTGTCATTTTGGGTTTTTGGTGTTGAGGATCGAAATGGCCGGCTAGAGGGGGGTGAATAGCCCTCATTCTCGTTGCGTGCTCGTCTATAATTCTTGTTAGCACAGCGGAATAACAATAACAATACTAACAAGATGCACAAATACAAATAAGCACACGCAAACACACACGATATACGTGGTTCGGAACCAAATGGTTCCTACTCCACGGGCGAGCTCCTCGAGCTCTAGTTATGCACACGGCACTAACTAAACTCCTTCTCGACAACACGTCGGAGGTGGAGAAACCTCTCACAAGCAATTACAATGTAATATAGAAATACAAACAAGAATACAAATATAATACAAAAGAAACACTTTTCACCGATTGATTTTGATCACTTGTTTGTTGATTGCTTTGATTGGCTCTTGAAGGACTGGAATGCAGCAGCAATTCCCCTCCAATAGCTCCACAAAAACCTTGGCAAAAACCTCCATCTCGATGCCAAAGGCCCTCGTTCTCTCACAACGGCGATCCACGCCGGACAAGTTCCAACGGATCACCTACTACCAACTAATGATGCCCATCCCGATCGGGTGACCTAGTAGTCGATCGCCTACGGCTACGGCGCCTTGCTCGCGACACTCCCATCACCGATCACATCCCAGATCATTGCCGACATCGTCGATCGCACCCATGGCGATCGACGCCAAAGACAAACCCTAGCCTTACACGAGTCAAACCCTAGTCGACTTGGACCAGTCGAACCGGCACCTATGCCAGTCGACTGACGTCGGGCAAAACCTCAAACACCAGGTTGTTTGAGCATCCGACCGTCGGGTAAACCCTCAAACATCAAGTTTGAGCCTCCGACACTCAGTCTTATCCACTTGGCCAAGTCCACCTTATCCCTCATGGAGTTCCCCACCGAAGCTCTCTTCCCTCGGCCTACGTCCCTCGGATGCGCCAAGCGCACGGCTTCGCAACGCCATCCTTCGCGTCTCATACCCTAGAAGTATGGTTCCCTTTGGGCTCACTCCATTCGCTCCCCGTCCGGCGGTCCCTCGAATGCACCAAGCGCACGGCTTCGCAATGCCATCCTTCACCGACTCAAGGACCCCGAGCCTAGTGAACTTACCAAGTCCTCAAGACTTCCCAAATGCACCAAGCGCACGGCTTCGCAATGCATTTCTCACCAAGCACCAAGCGCACGGCTTCGCAATGCTTTGGACTTTCCCATGCCAAGCACCAAGCGCACGGCTTCGCAATGCTTTGGACTTTCCCATGCCAAGGCTTACCCCTTGGACTTCCACACCAAGCTCCATGCTTGGATTTTCCATGCCAACCCCATGTTGGACTTTCCCATGACAATCCCATGTCATGAGTTTTGTCCATCATCAAAATACTATCAAGGTACTGCTCGAGTCAAACTCGAGTCAACCTAGGCCGATTGCACCAACAATCTCCCCCTTTTTGATGATTGACAAAACTACCATATCAAGTCTACCAATTCTCTCATATTGGCAATTCTCATATCCCAATGAGAATTCCAACGAACCCTAATTGGTAACTCGATAACTTCTCCCCCTTTTTGACACTACATCAAAAAGGTCCTCCCCAAGGGTATGAATGTCTCATATCCCAATGAGATCTTACAATCTCTCCCTTGGAGGAACACATGCCTACAATTTTTCTAGTGATCCCATATCACTTAAAGAGAGGCAACCCAATTTTCCTCCCATGAGGAAATATACATCCATCTTCCCATGATGGATACCTCCCCCTAGAGGCTTGCTCCCCCTTGACCATTGCACCAACAATGTCCTTGGAGAGTCCCTAAGCCAATAGGAACATTAAACCAAACAAAATTAAGGCAAAGTTCAAAAATGAACTCTCATCCACCTTAAAATTGATACTCACCCTCAACCCAACTCCTAATCCATATCCAATGGATTTCCACCCTCTCTAATGCTCTCCCAAGCATATCCTAGGGTTAGGAGTGGTTAGGGGACCTTAACCTAGCTGAACATGGCTCCAAAACAAGATTTACCTGAAATCAGCTTAGGCGATCATTGAAATCAAAATCGATCATTGCCACCCTCATCGATTATTATCATCCATGGCGATCGATAACTACATTACAATTTTGACATTTCAGAAATGGATTTCCAAAATCCATAAGTAAATATACATAAGTTTAAAATTCTTGAAATTTTGTATGTATATTACTTATCATAAACACTATGGGTGAAAAATATTGGAAAATTATTTTACCCATTAAATTAGGAGATTGATACAAAGTCCAAAATTTAAGAAAAGCTTCAATAAAGAGCCCTCTTTGTATCATCCCATTCAACGGTGATAGCTATCAAAAGATAGACTTCACCAAGGTTTTTTAAAATATTTTCAAAATGTTTTTCAAACCTTTATTTTCTTTTTCCTAAACATCTCACCAATATCTAGATGTGTAAAACACATACAAGTCAAATTTTTGTGAGATGTGGGTTTTGTTTTGTTTATGTTCTCATGCATATTTCTAGGCAATATTATTTGATTCCCATCAAATCATGCCATAGTCCTTAATTTCATTTTAATTTATGCATGATGATGATTATGGCATAGATATGATATAAGTAAAACCATATGCCAATATCATGATGTCATGGCATGTGAATGAGATCTAGGCATACATGACATCTAAATATAAATCTAAACATGATCATGACATTTTTATAGATAAGAATGAAGATGATGTCATGACATGGCAAGGCAAACAAATCATGGCAACTAAAATATACTAAGGTATAGAATACCTAAGTGTTAAAATCAATTTGTCATTTCTAGAGATTAAACCAATTTTGCCTTAATGCCATTCATCTCCCTAGTGTGCCAAAAACCCAAAATGGCACACCATGACTTCTATGACCTAATTGTGTCAATTTAAATCATTTTTAACTTCTCAAACCATATTGTCACACCCTAATGTGTCAACTCACAATGGCTAGGTTAACCACCCATCCACTTAGGGTTGACACATCCTAACCCATTTAGCGTGAATCAATCACGCTCTTAGGAACCCAATATCTATTGGAGCTCCTTGGGTTAACAAGGTATTCCCTAGGGATAACATCCCTAGATACCTTCCTAATGACCCTTTTTGGCTTTGAAGCCATAGTCAAATGGATCTTACTTAGGTCAACTCTAGAGGTGACTCCTCCATTGACCTTCTTAGTGGCTACATTTGATTTCTTTGAGGTGTTAGCCACTAAACACATACCATGGCTAGACTTAGGGATGGCTTCCCTATTAGCCTTGGTTTTCCTAGACCTAGATGTGGTTCCATAATTAAATGGAACATTATGGTAGGACATAGGTTTATGATCCAAACCCTTCTTGCCCTTAGACATTTCTTGTTTTCTAGGTCTTGACTTTTGTACATTAGACCCCTTAACCGAATTTAATATTATTGCTAGGGTCTTCTCCAATTTTTCTAGCCTTGACCTCAATGCTTGGTTTTCTAACTCTAATTTTCCCAATTTTGAATTTTCATTTGTCTTTTGGGAAATGTTTTTCTTTTTAGGCATATGCCTAGATTTCTTGGGATTAACACCCAGGTTTTCTTCAATTCTCCTAATTGACTCCCTAGGTAAAATAGGTCTAGAATTATGATTCTTAGGTTTATCCTTAGTTATATGAACATGCTTGGCACCTAAGAAATAAACCTTATTATTTCTCTTAGCATGCTTTTCATTTATAATTGCAAGAGAAGTAAAATAATTCTTAGCATACTTTTTGACTCTAGAAATTAAAGGTGCATTAAGTAAATTTACCTTAGGGTTAGCTTTAGGAGCTCCCCCTACATGAGTTGCACCTTCTTGCCCTTTCTTCCTCCCCCTAGGGCATTGGCTTTGATAGTGTCCCTTTTGGTTGCATTTAAAGCACACAATGTGCTCTTTGCTCTTGATTTTGGGAACACCGGCATCCTTTGACTTTGGATTGACTTTTGGTGTTGATGCCTTTTCCTTAGCCAATTTAGGGCATTTGCTCTTGTAATGCCCCTTCTCCCTACACTCAAAGCATATTATGTGATTTATATTTAAAATTACAACACTTGAGTTACCTAGGGAGTTGGTGGAGACCTCTTCACTTCTTCTGGAGGTAGAAGCTTCATTTTGATCTTGCTCCGAAATCGAAATCCTTTCCTCCCCCTCAACGCTAGAGGTGGAGGTCTCCACCAAGTCATCCACATCTTCAAAAGTGGATGGTGATTCTTCTTCGACATTCTCCTCTACTTGTGCCGATTGGGAATTTTCTTGGAATTTCATTACCTTATTCCATAATTCCCTTGCATCTCTATAATCACCCAATCTAGACCAAATTGTGTTAGGTAACAAATCACTAATCAACTTGATTACCTTGAGATTTGTCTTGAAGTCTTTGATTTGGTCTTGGGTCCATTTTGACCTCTCAATTGGCTTGTTGTACTTGTCCCTAGGCATTTCAAAACCGTTTTCTATAATAATCATAAAATCAAAATCGGTTTCTAGGTATACCTCCATTTTTCTTCTCCACCATAGAAAGTCTCCTTCGAATTTGGGTGGTTGAAGGTTGTAGCCGGCCATCTTGTAGTGCTCTCGCGGCGGTTAGTCCTTGAAGAGCGACCTCGGCTCTGATACCACTTGTTGGGGATCGAAACGGCCGGCTAGAGGGGGGTGAATAGCCCTCGTTCTCGTTGCATGCTCGTCTACAATTCTTGTTAGCGCAGTGGAATAACAATAACAATACTAACAAGATGCACAAATACAAATAAGCACACGCAAACACACACGATATACGTGGTTCGGAACCGAATGGTTCCTACTCCACGGGCGAGCTCCTCGAGCTCTAGTTATGCACACGACACTAACTAAACTCCTTCTCGACAACACGTCAGAGGTGGAGAAACCTCTCACAAGCAATTACAATGTAATATACAAATACAAACAAGAATACAAATACAATACAAAAGAAACACTTTTCACCGATTACTTTTAATCACTTGTTTATTGCTTGCTTTGATTGGCTCTTGAAGGACTGGAATGCAGCATCAATTCCCCTCCAATAGCTCCACAAAAACCTTGGCAAAAACCTCCATCTCGAGCTCCTTTTATAACCTGCATCGAGCTATTTTCGCGCCTAGCAGTCGACTGCCCCTGTAGCCATTATCTCACAACGGCCAGATCCACGTCAGACAAGTTCCAACGGATCACCTACCCGGTCGATAATGCCCATCGATCATTGGTGACCTAGTATCGGCCCGATCGGCTACGAACATTAATGCTCGCGACACTCCCATCGATCATTGCCATCCCTCGGCGGATCATTGTCGACATCGGGCCGACGAATCCATGGCGATCGCGCCGACAAAACCCTAACCTTACACCGGTGAACCTAGTCAGCTTGAACCCGGTCGAAGGCACCTATGCGGTCGGTGATGTCGAACAAAACCTCAAACACCAGGTTGTTTGAGCATCTGACCGTTGGGTAAACCCTCAAACATCAAGTTTGAGCCTCCGACACTCAGTCTTAGCGACTTGGCCAAGTACACCTTATCCCTCATGGAGTTCCCCACCAAAGCTCTCTTCCCTCGGCCTACGTCCCTCGGATGCGCCAAGCGCACGGCTTCACAACGCCATCCTTCGCGTCTCATACCCTAGAAGTATGCTTCCCTTTGGGCTCACTCCATTTTCTCCCCGTCCGGCGGTCCCTCGGATGCACCAAGCGCACGGCTTCGCAATGTCATCCTTCACCGACTCAAGGACCCCGAGCCTAGTGAACTTACCAAGTCCTCAAGACTTCCCAAATGCACCAAGCGCATGGCTTCGCAATGCATTTCTCACCAAGCACCAAGCGCACGGCTTCGTAATGCTTTGGACTTTCCCATGCCAAGCACCAAGCGCACGGCTTCGCAATGCTTTGGACTTTCCCATGCCAAGCACCAAGCGCACGGCTTCGCAATGCTTTGGACTTTCCCATGCCAAGGCTTCCCCCTTGGACTTCCACACCAAGCTCCATGCTTGGATTTTCCATGCCAACCCCATGTTGGACTTTCCCATGACAATCCCATTTCATGAGTTTTGTCCATCATCAAAATACTATCAAGGTACTGCTCGAGTCAAACTCGAGTCAACCTGGGCCGATTGCACCAACATTTGGCACACTAGGGAGATTAGTGATAATATGGTAAAATATATTTAATTATATCAAATGGCAATTAATATTAAAATTTAGGTATTATTATACCTATATATTTTATTTGTCATGTTTTGTTTGTCATATAACATGTCATAACATCATGCTTATTTTTATCATTTATATGTCATGATTATGCTTAGGTTTAAGGTTAATGTCATGAATGCTTAGATTTATATCTTATGTCATGACATCATGATTATGAGCATGTGTTTATTTATACCATCTTTAATGTCATAATCATTCGTGCATCTAAATTGATTAAAATTGAGTTAAGGACTTTGGCATGACTTGGAGTCCCATTTATAAGGGAATTAATTAGAGTTGCCTTAGAAAAATGCATGAAACCCTAGTTTAGGGAGAACAAAACTCACATCTCACATTAAATTGACATGTATGTATATTTTATATACCCTAGATACATGTGAGATGCTAGGATATGAGTTAAGTTCAAGGTGCATAGTTTTTATTTTTATTTTTTATTTTTGCATCTAGATGAACTAAAACTCATCTTATTTCAATGATGGATCATTGGAAAAGCTTGTGTACAAGTCATGTACATAGAGCCCAAGGAATATGATCCAAAATAAGGTTTTGAAAACATTTTAAAATCATTTTAGAAAATCTTGGTGAAGTCTATCTGTTGGTGCAGTGGGCACCTAAGTCAAACCTAAGTTTTGATTATAGCAAACGATATAAAGTTAAGCGTATATTGTTATCTCACGAGCTAAATCAAGTGTACAGAAAAGTCTCAATGCTGAAGCTGAAGGCTAGCGACACCCGGAGGAAGCCGCGGTGGTCGAGCGACACTCGAGTTACTTCGGAGGGATCCGAAGGAATCGAGTGGAAGGCCGGAAGCAAAAGTGACACGTAAGTATCGAGGTAAGCTCGTGTGTGCGAGCGTAAGTGAGGTCGTATCCTCTTTACGGGGATGATCTTAGGCGACGATCCGACCCAAGACTTCCCATGGAAGGTCTATGTTGAGATCGGACGGCAAGTGGCCGTCGAATCCACTTATATTTTGAGCTAACTCTTTATTGTAGTCAAAAATCCTGGCCATTAGTTCAACCGGCCAGTTCAGCCGGTGGTCATAAATTAGCCTCGAGTAGTCAAGCTTTATAACCTTTTTTCAAAGAGTTTTGTTCCCATTTGTGATTGGTTGAAGACTCATTCGTTGAGGCTTAAAGGTTATAAAGGAGGGCCAAACCTAGGGTTTCATCCTCAATTCTAAGTGCTCAAAGCCTCAGATTCTCTGCAACTCTCAAGCGACTCTACTACAAGTCTTGCCAACAACCCTAGCTTAAAGTTTCTTTTGTTTAGTTGTTGGTATAATCTTAATTGTTATTGCTTTCAATATTGCAATTCATTTAAATTGAGGCTATTAGTTGCATTTTACATTAATAGAAGAGAGGTTTTGTCTCTATATCTTTTTGATTCGAAGGCTTTTGTAATCGTAAAACTCCTACCTCCAACGAGGAGGAGTGTTTTAGTGAATTGCCCTCCGTACACGGTCTAGGACCGTTAGGGCCTTGGAGTAGTAGCCGAAGGCTACGAACCAAGTAAAAAAACTATTTGTCTCAGTTAGTTTTTATTTACATTTCCGCTGCGTTTAATTGTCTATCGAACGATTTAAAAGAAAAGTTTTTATCGCTATTCACCCCCCCCTCTAGCGATCCGCTTCGATCCAACAATTGGTATCAGAGCCGGGGGTTGCTAAGATTTGGTGAAACCACCAATCTAGCCATTTTTCACAGATTTATTTTTCTTTTATTTCTGATTTATTTCGCTTTGTTAAATTTACTCCCGCACTACTAATCCAAGACGCGAGTCTTGGTACCTTGTTTTGTGTTTTTGTCGTTGCTAGTTTCTTCGTCTTCGTCCCTTTTTGTCTTTTGTTCTAATGGCCCATCTCGAGGGTTTTAGCACCGTCCGACCTCCGTTTTACAACGGAGATGACTTCCGTTATTGGAAGGGTCGGATGGAATGCTTTCTCACAACCCAAATCGAGATGTGGATCATAATCCAAACGGGTTTCACACTTCCGACTAATGAAGTGGGTGACTCCTTGGATTATGATCAATGGACCATTGCGACAAAATGACAAGTCGAAGCCGACGCCAAGGCAACACAAATCCTCCAATGCGGCTTGTCCAAGGAGGAGTTAAATCGCGTCGGCCCCTTCATTAGCGCAAAGGACCTTTGGACAAAGTGATCGAGTTACGAAGGATCGGATCAAGCTAAGGTTTGCAAGCGTGATTTGTTGTTCAATAAATTGTACACACTAAAAATGCAGGAACACGAGTCGCGATGCAACTCCACGCCCGTGTCAAGACATAGTCAACAACCTACACGCATCGGGCAAAATGTCAAAACCGCGACCTTATAAGGTATGTTCTAAACTCTTTTCGAGGACTACCTTGTGGGCATCCATGGTCGATGCCTACAAGGTCTCAAGGACCTTTCTAAACTTAGATTAGATGAACTCTTTTGGATTTTGAATTACATGAGCAGTCAACTCGGAACCCGAGAGAGGGTATAGCCTTGTTTGCGAGTTCAAAGAAGAAGAAAATAGCAAGCAAGCCACCAACCGAGGAGGAAGATGAGTCGAAGAAGAAGTTGACCGGAATTGATGCCGAACTATTGAACCTAGCTCGAAGGATAGTCAAGGGCCAAAAATGAACCATCACTCGACCCAACAAAGGTAAGCCTAAAAGTTTGAATATTAGATGTTATGAGTGTAACAGGTTTGGACATATAAAGTCCGAGTGCCCCAAGCTCAACCACCAAGCACCTAAGCACAAGAAGGCCCTCAATGCGACATGGGAAGAAGCGTCATCCGAAGAAGACGAAGACCACGTCTTCATGGCGAAATCGATTGAGTCCGACACGGAGACCGAACTGAACTTGAGTCGAGAACGAGGATGACTCGGACTACGGCTACCTTCAAGTCAAGCCACGGATCGCATCCGGTTCAAAAGATACCCTTAAGGTGAGTCAGACCTTATTTAATACTTTACATAATACGGTTAGGTTTTTGTCTAGGAAGTTAGCTAAGTCCGAGTCCAAGGTCGAGACCACAGTTGAGAAGTTAAACTCCTCAAACACGAGGTCTCCTAACCTCTTCGACTAGTCGAGTTCAGAGAAGGACTCAACTCGGGTTGAAAAACTCGAGTTGAGAACTCACTCTTGAAAAGTCAAGTCGAAGATCTTAGGAATCGTTGGAAAGGTTTACTTTGGGATCAAAGGACTTGACCTCCTACTTGGATCGCAAAGGGCGTGTACAACAAGGCCGAACTAGGGTTTAGCTCAAATCGACCAATAAGTCGTATATGTCAATCGTAAGTAGACATAAAAATGTGTCCAAGCATGGGTCCCTAAGACCACTTTGATTTCAACTCTAGGATCCAACTCGTCTTTGGGTTCCCAGGACCAAATCCACTATGTGGATAGACCGAACCGATTCAGCGGTCTAGGGGGCGATACAAAACATGTTGTGTTTTAACTTAGAAATTGCATGCTTAGATTTTTTTTTTTCGTGAACTCACTTAGAACACGTAAATAACCAACTAAAATCCTTCGAAAAGATTGAGCCTCGGGGAGCCTCTTTTCAAATAACCAACTAAAATCCTTCGAAAAGATTGAGCCTCGGGGAGCCTCTTTTCAAAAATAACTAGTTAGACGAGGAAATAATTTTAGGTGAGTCAAGTCATCATTTTCTTGAAAATGGCTTTGTCTAAGGAAGTGGTGGATGATCCGATAAAAGAAGGCCCCTGTGCCTCGCCACGACCTGGAAGCCATGATCTTGAAAAGGTAAACTTGACAAGCCTAGGGTCAAATCCAAATCTAACATTACTTAAACATAAATGCACTTAATCAACTTAATTGGAAGTCATCTCACAAAGAACACATAAGTATAACATGCTTGATCATATAGACTCCGGTGAGATGACCTAGGTTTAACAACTTACAACCAATTTTTTTTAAAAAAAATATAATAATCTAACATCCAATCCAACCACCTTGTGTGTAGGATCAATGGATGTTAGGCGATTACTCGAGACACATGGTGAGGATCAACTCAAATTCGCGGCTTGATTCAAGCGACAAGGATCGGTAGCCTTTGGGAATAACGGCAAGCTCAAAATCATCGGATCAGGTGATATCGAGCTTAACTCGAATTTTGTTATTAAAAATGTATTACTTGTAGAGAATTTTGAATATAACCTGCTTAGCGTAAGCCAATTATGTGACAATAATTATAAGGTCGTATTTTTAGAAAATGAATGTGTAATTAAAACAAATGAAACAGCTAAAACAATACTCAAAAGAACTAGGACAAATAACATTTATACAATTAACTTAATCAAATCCTCAGCCAAATGTCTTATGACACTGGAAGAGGAATCATGGTTATGGCACCGACGACTCGGTCACTCGCACCCAAGACTCGTCCACAAGATGAGTCAGAGTGGCCTAGTCAGAGGCTTACCCAACCTTAACAATTTGGTTAATAAAATCTGTAATGCTTGTCAACAAGGAAAACAACCTAGGACACAACACAAGTTAACTAACTAAGAACGAACCTCAAGTGTACTTGAGCTCCTGCATATGGATCTATTCGATTCACATGGAGCCATGTCACTCAATAAAAGTCAATATTGCTTAGTCATAATTGACAACTACTCCAGGTTTACCTGGTTTAGGTTCATCAAACATAAAAATGATACCCTAGATCAATTAATCAATTTATTCAAATTAATCGAGAATAAAAAAAACCTTAAGGTTAAAAGAATTAGAAGCGATCATGGTGGTGAATTCGAAAATCAAAGGTTCACCGACTTCTGTAACCTAAACGGATACCACCATGAATTCTCTTGCCCTAGGACCCCTCAACAAAATGGCCTAGTGGAGCGGAAAAACCGAACTCTACAAGAAGTCGCTAGGACCATGTTGAACGAATATGACCTACCCGATAGGTTTTGGGCAGTAGTCTGAGTATGCTATGTCCAAAATAGAATCCTTATGGTAAAGAGGCACCTTAAGACCTCATACGAGATTTATCACGATAAAATACCTAACATCAAGTACTTTAGGGTATTTGGGTGTAAGGTACATATCCTAAACACTAAGGATTACCTAGGGAAATTTACATCCAAGACCACGACCGGAATCTTTCTAGGATACTCGACTACAAGTCGAGCTTATAGAGTATATAACCACGACACTCTTAGAGTCGAGGAGACTATCAATGTAGTATTTAATGAAGAACATGAACCTACAAAACCCCCGGCAACCCCAATTAGCGAGCCGATTCATACTAGACCTAACTCTGATCCGGAGATCAGGTCTAGTGTTAATCCTAACCTAAGTCAACCAAGTCACTCTATTGATCAAGTGATAGATGACTCCAACCAAAATAATGTTCAACCAAGTCACCCCATTGATCAAGCATTAGGTGACACAAACCCAACACAATCTAGGATTCAGACTAACCACCCTATCGATCAAGTGATAGGAGATCCTAATCTAGGAGTTCGAACTAGAGCATCCTATAGGAACCTTAGTCAAATTTCCTTAATTTCAAAGATAGAACCCAAATCAATTGAACAAGCTCTTCTTGATCCCGATTGGATTATTGCAATGCAAGAAGAGCTAGCTCAATTTACTAGGAATGAAGTGTGGGAATTAGTACCACCACCTAAAGACAAAACGATAATTGGAACAAGGTGGGTGTTTCGAAATAAGCTTGATGATAAAGGTGAAGTAGTTAGAAACAAGGCTAGGTTAGTCGCCAAAGGGTTTAGTCAAGTCGAAGGCTTAGATTACGACGAAACCTATGCCCCAGTAGCTAGACTCGAATCCATTCGAATGTTGCTAGCTTATGCCGCACATCGAGGATTTAAGCTATTTCAAATGGATGTTAAGTCGGCATTCTTAAATGGATACATTAAAGAAGAAGTTTATGTTAGCCAACCCCCCGGGTTCGAAAATCTAGATAAACCCGACCATGTTCTAAAACTTAAGAAAGCTCTCTATGGACTTAAACAAGCTCCTCGATCTTGGTACGAGAGACTTTCAATCCATCTTAAGTCAAAAGGGTTTAACCAAGGCTTAGTTGACCCAACTCTCTTCGTAAAAACCTTAGGTAAAGAAATATTCATAGCTCAAATTTACGTAGACGATATAATTTTTGGAACCTCTAACTCAGCCTTACTAAACGAGTTCGTTTCACTCATGGAAAGTGAGTTTGAAATGAACTTGATAGGCGAGTTAAGTTTCTTTTTAGGTCTACAAATTAAACAAACTAAGGATGGTATATACCTATATCAACAAAAATACACTAAGGAGTTAATTAAAAGATTTGGAATGCAAGACGCTAAGATAATAAACACCCCAATGGTGATTAATGTTAACATAGGAGAAGACCTAGAAAGTAAGTCCATTGACTTAAAGTACTATAGGAGCGCGATAGGAAGTCTCCTATACTTAACTGCGAGTCGACCCGACATCCTATTCGCAGTAAGTATGTGCGCCAGGTTTCAAACCTGTGCTAAGGAGTCTCACCTAACCCTAGTTAAGCGTATCCTTAGATATCTTAAGGGTACACTTAACGTTGATATTTGGTACCCTAGATCTACGGAGTTCGAACTAATCGGCTACTCCGATTCGGATTATGCCGGTAGTAAACTCGATAGAAAGAGCACGGGTGGTTGTTGTCAACTACTCGGCTCAAGTCTAGTGAGTTGGTGCAGTTGGAAGCAACATTGTGTTGCCTTATCTACCACCGAAGCCGAATACGTTGCGATGGGTGAGTGTGTAACTCAGCTTCTTTGGATGAAGCACACTCTCCGAGACTTTAGGTTGGACTTCACCAAAACTAAAATTTTTGTAGACAACATAAGTTCGATAAATCTAACTAAGAACCCTATATGCCATTCAAGGACAAAGCATATAGAGGTAAAACACCATTTCATTCGAGAACATGTAGCCAACGGCTCCATACAACTCGAATATGTTGACTCGAAGTCTAACCTAGCAGACATATTTACTAAACCACTACTCTCTTGAGACGAAGATTAGGCATGTGCGTAATAGAATAGGAACTTACAAATTATATTTTCTTACTACTATTTCTTACTTTTTTTTCATGGAACTAGCATAGGACATACCTTAGATATCATGCACCTATAGATTTAAGGAGCCAATACATCTCACAACACATAGGACTAATGTGTTTGTGTACTTAGCCACGTAGATGGGCGTGAGATGTTAGGACCTTACTCCTGGTTCCAGATGTAGAGCTAGTGCATCTCTATGAACCACGGAGTATAATCATACCGATTCTGACCAGGATTGGTTGATCCTTCATATCAATCAAGCCAAATATGAGTCGAACATTTTATAGATGAACTTATTTTCAGTATATTATTTTTAAAAATAAAAATGTGGAACATGCTTGGACTTTAAATTTAAAATTTATTTTGTTTTCCACACACCCCTTACTCTTTTCGATATACGGCAAAAGGGGGAGAAAAAGGACAAAATTTAAGGGGTCAAAAAAAAATTTTTTTGATAACTTAACTCTTACTTCATAATTAAACCAAAAGTTAACTTTAAGTTTTGAAAACTTATTTAACTTTTAACAAAAGGCCAAGGTTAAGAAATCATTTGGTTTCTTAACTTAAAACTTATTTTAAACACTATGGCCAATATTAAGTAATTTCGGTTACTTAATTCTTTTTCTTAATAGCACATATCAAGGGGGAGAGTTAAAACCCTTTCTCAAGTACTCACCCTCGGTCAAGGGAAAGGATTCCTCAAGGGGGAGCACTTGAAAAAGAATTTTTATATACTCCTACTCATTCATGCATAATCTCATACTTATTTTTGTCTTAACTTTGTATGTGGGTTTGCCATAAATCAAAAATGGGGAGATTGTTGGTGCAGTGGGCACCTAAGTCGAACCTAAGTTTTGATTATAGCAAACGATATAAAGTTAAGCTTATATTGTTATCTCACGAGCTAAATCAAGTGTGCAGAAAAGTCTCAATGCTAGAGCTGAAGGCTAGCGACACCCGGAGAAAGCCGCGGTGGTCGGGCGACACTCGAGTTACTTCGGAGGGAGCCGAAGGAATCGAGTGGAAGGCCGGAAGCAAAAGCGATACGTAAGTATCGAGGTAAGCTCGTGTGTGCGAGCGTAAGTGAGGTCGTATCCTGTTTACGGGGATGATCTTAGGCGACGATCCGACCCAAGACTTCCCATGGAAGGTCTATGTTGAGATCGGACGGCAAGTGGCCATCGAATCCACTTATATTTTGAGCTAACTCTTTATTGTAGTCAAAAATCCTGGCCATCAGTTCAACCGGCTAGTTCAACCGGTGCCAGTTCAACCGGCGCCAGTTCAACCGGCCAGTTCAACCGGTGGTCAAAAATCAGCCTCGAGGAGTCAAGCTTTATCACCATTTTTCAAGGAGTTTTGTGCCCATTTGTGATTGGTTGAAGACCCATTCATTGAGGGGCTTAAAGGCTATAAAAGGAGGGCCAAACCTAGGGTTTCATCCTCAATTCTAAGTGCTCAAAATCCTCCGTTACGCTGCAACTCTCCGACAACTCTACAACAACGAAGTGTTGCCAACAACCCCAGCTTAAAGTTTCTTTTGTTTAGTTGTTGGTATAATCTTAATTTGTTATTGCTTTCAATATTGCAATTCTTTTTAATCGAGGCTTTTCGTTGCATTTTACTTTAATAGAAGAGAGGGTTTGTCTCTCTATTTTTTTGCTTCGAAGGCTTTTGTAATCGTAAAACTCCTACCTCCAACGAGGAGGAGTGTTTTAGTGAATTGCCCTCCGTACACGGTCTAGGACCGTTAGGGCCTTGGAGTAGTAGCCGAAGACTACGAACCAAGTAAAAAAACTATTTGTCTCATTTAGTTTTTATTTACATTTCCGCTGCGTTTAATTGTCTATCGAACAATTTAAAAGAAAAGTTTTTATCTCTATTCACCCCCCCCCTCTAGCGATCCGCTTCGATCCAACACTATCTTTTGATAGCAATCACCATTGATGAGATTGATACAAAGTGATCTAAAATATTAAAGTTTTTCTTCACTTTTGGATTTTGTATCAATTTCGATATTTTAGGGGTAAAATAATTTTCAAATATTTTTCACCCATTGTATTGACTATAAGTAATATATGTATCAAATTTCATGATTTTTCGATATACGTAGAATTACTTATGACATTTCAAAATTCGATTCTGATAGTTGAAATTCGAGAATTTCAGTTATCAATCATTGCCGCTTTGATGGCATCATTATTTCTTATCGTAAGTAGTCATAAAAACAAGTTGTTTAGCCCGTGTTCAGCTATGGTAAAGGTACCTAATCACTCCTAACCTTAGGATATGCTTTGGGAAGTATTAAAAAGGGTGAAAATCCATTGGATATGGATTTGGAGAGGTGTTGGGTCAAAGTATCAAATTTAAGGGTGGAAGAGTTCATGTTTGAACTTAGAACCTTAATTTTGATGGTTTAGAGTTCCTATTGGCTTAGGGACTTCCCAAGGATATTGTTGGTGCAATGGTCAAGGGGGAGCAAGCCTTTAGGGGGAGTTATCCATCTCGAGATGATGGATGTGTTTCTCTTCTTGAAGGGGGAGAAGTTATTGGGAGAGTATCATCAATTAGGAAAATTGATGGGATTTTGAGAAACCCAATTTAGAAATTGGGAGAGAGTATAGGATTGCCTCTCTTGAGTGATATGGGACTTATCACTAGGAAGATGGTAGGCATCCTAGGTATTTTTGGATCAAGGGACATGAGACATTGACCTCCTTGGTGAGATAATCTATTTTATGTATGTCAAAAAAAGGGAGAAGGTTAAATTACCAATTTGGAAAATTGGAAAGGGAATTTGAGTTAGGGGCCTAACTCAAGGTTTGTTTTGTCAAACATCAAAAAGGGGGAGATTGTTGGTGCAATCGGCCCAGGTCACGATTGACCAGACTCGATTTTGACTCGAGTGATGTTTTGATGTTTGACAAAGTGGTTTGACATAGTATGTTTGACATTGATGTTTGACATTGATGTCGATTAATGTTTTGGAAAGATTGTTTATACAATCGACCCAGGTTATAATTGACCAGACTCGAGTTTGACTCGAGGGAGACTTTGATGGTTGACTAGGGTTGACCATGTGATTATGGGAAAGTCCAAGCATGGGTCTTGGCAAGGTAAAGTCCAAGTCATGGGTACTTGGTATGGAAAGTCCAAGTGGGACACTTAGCATTTAGGAGAGTCCAAGTCTTGAGTACTTGGCACAAGGGAAGTCCAAGCATGGGTCTTGGCATGGAAAGTCCAACATGGGTTGGCAAGGGAAAAGTCCAAGCTTGAGTCTTGGCATTTGAGAAGTCCAAGGGGTTTGATATTGGCAACGTAAAGTCCAAGGGTGGAGTCTTGGTAGCATAAGTACAATGGTTGGCGGCGTAAAGTCCAAGCGGAGTCTTGGCGGCGTAAGTCCAATGTGCCTTGGCAGTGTAGACACCGTTAGCATGACATAGCCAATGGAAGCACCTGAAGGCTAGCACGATGGATGAATAAGTCATGGATGACTTGGAGGGATCCAAGAGGCGTAAGGTTGATGGAGGTGGCTAGAAGGCTTAGGTCTAGGCTAAGGGTGGTCTAGCAAGTATGGGGACACCATACTTGGGTTAAAACCTCATCTTTGATGTTGGCAGTCGACTGACATCATGGCGCGGTTCATTCGTAGTCGACTTGAGTTCATTGCCGACTTAGTGAAAATGTCGTGATCATTGCTTATTAGTAACAATCATTGCTAGGTGATCGATCGCCATGGGCAATGATCGTGATGGTTCGACCACGAGCACGAGAACACTCATGCGGTAGGCGATCGGCTACAGGCAATGGCAGTCGACTGCCAATGTTGGCAATCGACTGCCAAGAGATTCGTTGGAACTTATTCAACGTGGATTGAGTCGTTGTCTCACAGCTACAGTGTTGGCAGTCGACTGTCAAGCGGAAATCCATCCCGATGGAGGATAAAAGTAGTTGTTCGTGGAAGGCTCAAAGCAAGGGGTTTTCTTAGGCGATTTAAAGGGGAATAGTTGGTGCTCTTCCAGTCCTTAAAGGCTAGTCCAAGGCAACCAAAGATCAAGCAACCAAAGTGCTCTTGTAAAGTGTTTTTCTTTACTTGCATTGTATTTCTTACTTATATTAGCTTGTATCTTTTGTATTACTTAGTGTAATCCTTGTACTGTTAGTAATATATGAGAGATGTCCTAAGGCAATCGCCTTATGTATGAACCATTTATATGATAAATGAAGATTCACTATTTGAGTATACATATTTTATGTATTTGATTGGATCTTAAACTCATTTACTGAATGCCCAAGATACGATTCACAGCATGAGAGAATTTGTGATTGGATCACAACTAGTGAGTATCTCTACATGTGTAATTGTGATGTATCGGAATTATCCCTAGTCGATGAATTGATGGATTTGGACACCATCAATTCTGTCGAGACTAGCACGAGGTATACTCCTTGGTGTATCCAAGCAGCTGATTCTCACTGGCTGGAGACATAGTGATGTCCGGAGTTAATCGTGGATGCTAGTTATAGTAACTAGTTCATTGGAGTGACCAGCCGTAAGACTTCATATGGTTCTCTGCATATATAGATATGTCAATGAAGTTCTTACTGTGGCTTAAGTGCGATGTTCCTTTGACTTGCGGTATTCAAGTCATCTTGATCATGGAGACTTATGCTTTGACATCTTAAGCAAGCATCTCTAAGGAGATGTGGACGGATGATTGGGTATAAGTCGAAGTGATCGAAGGTGTTTGAATAGCCTATAAAGGATTCACCACTCCTTGCGAGGAGATGTATACCCATGGCCTCTCGTCGGATTGTTACTAAAGTCTTTGGCCAAAGCATTACATATTTAGAGTAAGGTACTCTTCGATACATGTGGAGTAACTAGAATCCGTAGGACGAGGAAATGATACTTGGGCTAGGTGTGACGTAGTCAGCCTAGTGGGGACTGACACTATAGACCATGTCCTGAACCAAGTGGGTATAAGATGAGTGAAGGGAATGGGGCACGATTCATTCGAGCTACTGAAGGGTTTCAGAAATAGTTCTGGATCAACCGTTGATCTTTACGGTTAATTGGGGATCATGATGTACTACTAGGTGCCACTCATGATCGTTCTATAATTAATGGTTAATTATAGACGGCCAACATAAACCGAGAACCTATTTGGTCACACGCACAACGAGTGTAATCCAAAGGATTTAAAACGAGCTTGAGAATGGGATTCTCAGACTGAGAGAAACTATGTTTGGTTGGACCAAACATAAAGCGAGCATGAAATTGTTTCAGTCGCAATGGAAGCGTGGATGGGCCGTGTCTTATGAAGACATAATAGATGGACCAAAATGGTTTGGTTCTAATCCAATGATGAGAATAAACCAAAGGGTTTGGTTTATTTTAAACGAATGAACCAAAAGTTGGTTCGGTTCGTTTTAACTTAAAATAAACCATCATGGTTTGGTTTATTTTAACTTATCTTAATGGAGCGGGTTAACGGGCTTTATGGATATGATCCATTAACCATTAAGAGAATTAGTTCTCTATAAAATAGGGCTTAAACCCTAACCCTAAAGCTAATCAAGTTTTGGCCACCCAAACCCCCTCCCTCTCCTATTCGGCGCCAACCCTAAAGCTGCCGCCGCCCAGCTTGTGTGCAGCCGTCCAAGTCTTTGCCGGCGTCCAAGCTTCAGCCGGAGAACCTCCGGCGACCCTCCGGCGATCTCCTTTGGGTTCGGTGATAAGGTGAGCTTCCATCTTTCCTTAGCCGGCCTCTATTCCTCCACCAAAAGCAATCCAGTTTTTCTGGACAGCTTGTTTCTTTGTTGTCGGAGCGTCGTTTGGACGACGGTTAGTGCTCCGACAGCGGCTAACTTACCGGGGATTTGATCTCCGGTAATCCTCTGAGGTGGGGGACGAAGGATTCGTCAAACGGTTGACGAATACCTCTCCGGAGAAGCGAGTTTTGAGAACTCGTTTTAGGATCCGAATTTGGATTCGGATCGTGATCATCTCTCGATCACGTCGTCTTCAACACGAGGCTAGTAACCCGTACAAAGACGAAGCTCGTGACTTAGCGAAGTCATCCCGAGGAGCTCGGCGTGGATACGGATAGAGACGATTCTTACGAGGATCATTCCGGTTGATGTCGTTCCCGCTACACGTCATACGAAAGGTATAACGTAGATAAATTTATTTTATTGCAAATTTTAATTTACGGTTATGTCTACACTTGTTGTAATATGCATGCGTGTGTTGTGTGTGTTGTAATAAATATAGATTTATTATTTTAATTGCTTCCGCTGTGCTCATGTTTACGAAACATGATCGAACACACACACGCCGCGGTGCCGGAAACCCAACAGTGGTATCAGAGCAAGGTTGTGTTTCGACATAATCGTAAAATGGTTTTGCGATAGTCATAATGTATTTCTGGAAATTTTCTAAATTTTGGAAATTTAGAAGTATTTATGGAAATTTTTCAATTTTGGAAAGTCTAGAAGTATTTATGGAAATCTTCCACTTTTGGAAAGTTGGAAGTATTTATGAAAATTTATATTTTCCATAAATAAAATATTTGATTAGATTCTAGAAATTTGTTTCCTAATTTAATCATGATTTGATTTGGGAAATCAAATCTTAAAATATTTTAATTTCCATAAGTAGTTTTAATGATTTAGGAAATTGGTTTCCTAAATAGATTTTCCTTCATCAAATAATTCCATGAATAAAATATGTGATTAGATTTGGAAATTTGTTTCCTAATTTAATTATGATTTGATTTGGAGAAACAAATCTTAAACATATTTTATTTCCATAAATAGTTATGACATATAAGGAAATTATATACATGACATAATTGTATGTCATGTAATTGCATTAGATGCATAACATTATGCCATGCGTGTCGTGACATGTAGATGTATGCCATGTATGCCATGCCATGTAGATAATAGTTATTTGCATGCAAAGAGGATGAGACATAAAAACCCTTAATCAATATTAAAGCCTACACCTTCCATTAATATGGTTAGAACCAAAGTTCTGTTTCTTGTTTGGGTTGTTGGACTCTCTCCAAGCCCGGCTCGAACCTGAATATGTTCAAACCATGGAATAGTTTAATACTAATATGGTAAGAGTCAGAGGTCAATCGTTAGCTTTGGTTGTTGGACTCTCTCTAAGCTGGGCTAATTGGTTGAATGCGCTCTAACCATATTAAAACTATGTCCTGATTAATGGGTTGGCTTTAACCTGGAGCATCGGCTTGTTGGACTCTCTCCAAGGTCGATGTAAAGGGAGGTGAAGTTGGGTGCTATGCATATGATGCATACTTGTTAATGTGTTAACAACCCGATGTATGTGAACATTCAATTAGTTGATAGCACATTGTGATAGTTGCATATCGTGATATCAATCGGTATAGTTGATACCTACGTCGTAGCTATGAATGACTTGTTGGACTCTCTCCAAGGTTGTTCATATCTATGATGGATATCGCCCATTCGAGAGATGGACCTACGATCTCGAAGTGATTTTGGGGTTTTTGAAATTCGAAAAATGAATGGGATTTATAAATGTATATTGATGCATTTTAAAATCATCTTTCTCATATATGCTCATTTTGTATTTCTAAGATTGATCATGATGTCTTTGAATTGCGTTCCATTTTGGATTCGAATAAATTGATCGCGTGAGCTTCATGGGTGGCTTAGAAGCTTAGAATTGTTCTCGAGGTTGAAAAGCTTGCAAATGTCCTCGCGCCTCTTCCCGCCGTCTAGTAGCGATGCAACTCTGGACCAATTGTTGGCCTATCAGAAACATGTGAGTGATTCTGAACAAATGAGTTGCATCATGCTAGCCACGATGGAACCCAAGCTACGAAAGCAGCATGAGCATATGGATGCTCATATCGTAGTCCTTCGTCTTTGTGAGTTGGTTGATGAGCAAGTGAGATTCGAAAGGTTCGAAGTCTCAAAGCTCCTCTTCACCTCTGAGATGCTAGGAGGTTCATGCGTATGCTTGCTCGATATCTTTGAAGACTGTGGAGTCTTTAGAAGCATGAGCGAGGGGCGGTCTTTGTTAGTTGATTCCTCGAAGAAAGGTTCTAAGAGGAAG
The DNA here is from genome assembly GCA_025175895.1 of Wurfbainia villosa. Classification (NCBI taxonomy): domain Eukaryota; kingdom Viridiplantae; phylum Streptophyta; class Magnoliopsida; order Zingiberales; family Zingiberaceae; genus Wurfbainia; species Wurfbainia villosa. Next base: position 28,765,657 of record CM045990.1, on the reverse strand, counting down.
TCAAAGGAACAGCGAAGGGAAGAGAGAAGGGCTAAGAAGGTAGAACTAGCACAAAGGAAACTTGCCATCATTATGGCAAGGAGAGCCATTCTTGAAGAAAGTGCAAGATTTATCTTGAGTCAGTGAAGAAGGATAAGGCATCGGATGCCCCATCTTCTTCGAAATCTTCTTTATTTATTGTCATTCTATTTCCTCGGACACTTGGGTATTTGATCTTTGGGTGTGGCTCACATATATGTAATGACATACATGGGCTAAGGAATAGAAGAAGACTCGTCGAGGGAGAGTCAAATTTACGTGTTGGGAATGGAGCAACGGTTCTTTGCACTCGCCATCGACGTATTTTTGGAACTCCTGTAGGACTTGTCTTAGAAGCGGACAATTGCTTTTATGTTCCTTCGTTGATAAAGAACATCATTTCTATTTCTTGTTTAAATAGAAATGGGTACCATTTGACTTTTAGTAACAATTGTTGTTACATAACTTTGAATGGAGTTCTTTATGGGACTAGAACTTTAAGCAATGGTGTTTATACGTTGGACGTATCCAGTGACATTTGCAATATCGAAGTGAGCAACACGCGTGCTCAAAAGGATAATCAAATAGACTCCTATATGTGGCATTGTCGTCTTGGCCATATAAGCAAGAAACGCATGTCTGAATTACACCGATGTGGAATTCTGGAATCGTTTGAATTGGATTCATACGATACATGCGAATCATGCTTAAAAGGCAAGATGACTAAGTTACCTTTTACTGAAAAAGGTGAACGAGTGGGAGAGTTACTAGGTCTAATACATACTGATGTATGTGGACCTATGTCAACTCAAGCATTAGGAGGCTATAGCTACTTCATTACCTTCACCGATGATCACTCACAGTTTGGGTATGTGTTCTTGATAAAACACAAGTCTGAAGCCTTTGAAAGGTTCAAAGAATTCAGAAATGAAGTAAAGAAACAACATGACAAGAGTATTAAAATACTTCGATCGGATCGAGGTGGGGAATACTTAAGTCAAGAGTTTCTTGATTATCTAAGAGACAATGGCATATTGTCTCAATGGACTCCGCCCTATACACCACAGCATAATGGTGTATCTGAGAGGCGTAACCGGACCTTGTTGGACATGGTCAGGTCAATGATGAATCATGCAAATCTTCCCAAGTCCTTTTGGGGCTATGCACTTCAGACAGCTGTTTACTTGTTAAACAGAATGCCTACCAAGGTAGTCTCAACTATTCCATATGAGATATGGAATAGTAAGAAACCTCATGTATCTTACTTGAAGATATGGGGTTGTCCTGCTTATGTGAAGCGGACTGTATCAGACAAATTGGATGCTAAGTCTGATAAATGTTTATTTGTTGGATACCCTAAGGAAACAAGGGGTTACCAATTCTATCATCCTGTGGAACAAAAGGTGTTTGTTTCAAGGCATGCTGTGTTTCTAGAGAAAGAGTTTCTCTTGCAAGAAAACAGTGAGAGTGTCGTCGAGCTTGAGGAGGCTCGAGAGACTCAAATAGACATTGATGAGATACCTGGTGAAGCACAACAGTCGACAACTCATAGTGATGAGCAATCGGCTGGACCTATTGTAACACCACATCTTCGTAGATCTGGTAGAACACGTAATATTCCTGAGAGATATGGATTTCTCGTAAGTGAATCGAACGACGTGTTACTCATTGATGATGAGGAGCCTACCAGTTATGAAGAAGTGCTGACAAGTTCAGAAAGGGATAAGTGGCTTGGTGCCATGAAGTCGGAAATGGATTCCATGTACGAAAACCAAGTTTGGAACTTGGTTGACCCATCTGAAGGCATAAAGCCTATAGGGTGCAAGTGGGTTTTCAAGAAGAAAACCGACATGGATGGTAATGTGATTACCTATAAGGCTAGATTGGTGGCGAAAGGATATCGTCAAAAACAAGGTGTTGATTATGACGAAACCTATTACTTTGTAGCTATCTTAAATCCATTCGGATGCTCCGCCATTATGATTATGAGATATGGCGGATGGATGTGAAAACGGCTTTCCTTAATGGAAACACCGAGGGGCGTGTATATGATACAGCCTGAGGGTTTCACATCGGTTGATAAAACCAAGGTATGCAAATTGCGACGGTCCATTTATGGATTGAAGCAAGCATCCAGGAGCTGGAATATCCGTTTTGATGAGACGATCAAAAAGTTTGATTTCTCACAAAATCCAGACGAACCTTGTGTGTATAAGAAGGTTAGTGGGAGTGCAGTCGTATTCCTAGTATTGTATGTCGATGACATACTACTTATAGGAAACGATGTTTCAATCTTACAGTCAGTGAAGGTTTGGTTATCCAAGACATTCTCCATGAAAGACCTGGGAGAAGCAACCTAGATCCTCGGGATTAAGATCTATAGAGATAGATCGAAACGGTTGCTTGGTCTTTCGCAGTCTACATATATAGACCGAGTGCTAAAGAGGTTTAGCATGTCGGAATCCAAGAAAGGTTTCTTACCCATCAGGCATGGGGTACACCTTTCGAAGTCTATATGTCCGCGCACAGAAGACGAGAGGATTTGCATGAGTAAGATTCCCTATGCATCCGCAATAGGATCTATCATGTATGCTATGTTATGTACAAGGCCCGATGTATAAATGCGCTCACGAGTGTCACGAGCAAATACGATCCGATCAGGGAATGGATCATTGTAGTTAAGGCGATCCTTAAGTACTTGAGAAGAACTAAGGATGTGTTCCTAATATATGGAGAAGGGTACATGGTGATACGTGGGTATACGGATGCGGCTCGCAGAACAAGGATGATTCCATGTCTCACCGAGTATGTATTCACCGAATGGAGGCGCAATAAGTTGGAAAGGTTCCAAGCTTGACACTATAGCGGATTCGCCACTAAGGCGAATACATTGCGACTTTAGGCAGCAAAGGAAGCGGTTTGGATCAAGAAGTTCATCTTTGAACTTGATGTGGTCTCATCAATGATCCAAACATGTGCTTCGCCGCTATCATCTTATCAGAGAGATCATCAGTAGGAACGAAATACAAATCGAGAAAATTCCCACTGAAAGGAACTTAGCGGATCCTTGACTAAGGCATTACCTCAAAATAAGTTTGAGGGTCATGTTCGAGCTTATGGTATTGGATACCGTAGCGATTGGCATTAGGCCAAGTGGGAGTCTGTTAGTAATATATGAGAGATTTCCTAAGGCAATCGCCTTATGTATGAACCATTTATATGATAAATGAAGATTCACTATTTGAGTATACATGTTTTATGTATTTGATTGGATCTTAAACTCATTTACTGAATTCCCACGATACGATTCACAGCATGAGAGAATTTGTGATTGGATCACAACTAGTGAGTATCTCTACATGTGTAATTGTGATGTATCGGAATTATCCCTAGTCGATGAATTGATGGATTTGGACACCATCAATTCTGTCGAGACTAGCACGAGGTATACTCCTTGGTGTATCCAAGCGGATGATTCTCACCGGAGACATAGTGATGTCGGAGTTAATCGTGGATGCTAGTTATGGTAACTAGTTCATTGGAGTGACCGGTAGTAAGACTTCATATGGTTCTCTGCATATATAGATATGTCAATGAAGTTCTTGTGGCTTAAGTGCGATGTTCCTTTGACTTGCGGTATTCAAGTCATCTTGATCATGGAGACTTATGCTTAGACAACTTAAGAAAACATCTCTAAGGAGATGTGGACCCGGGATGATTGGGTATAAGTCGAAGTGATCGAAGGTGTTTGAATAGCCTATAAAGGATTCACCACTCCTTGCGAGGAGATGTATACCCATGGCCTCTCGTCAGATTGTTACTAAAGTCTTTGGCCAAAGCATTACATGTTTAGAGTAATGTACTCTTCGATACATGTGGAGTAACTAGAATCCGTAGGACGAGGAAATGATACTTGGGCTAGGTGTGACGTAGTCAGCCTAGTGGAGACTGACACTATAGACCATGTCCTGAACCAAGTGGGTATAAGATGAGTGAAGGGAATGGGGCACGATTCATTCGAGCTACTGAAGGGTTTCAGAAATAGTTCTGGATCAACCGTTGATCTTTTCGGTTAATTGGGGATCATGATGTACTACTAGGTGCCACTCATGATCATTCTATAATTAATGGTTAATTATAGACGGCCAACATAAATCGAGAATCTATTTGGTCACACGCACAACGACTGTAATCCAAAGGATTTAAAACGAGCTTGAGAATGGGATTCTCAGACCGAGAGAAACTATGTTTGGTTGGACCAAACATAAAGCGAGCATGAAATTGTTTCAGTCGCAATGGAAGCGTGGATGGGCCGTGTCTTATGAAGACATAATGGATGGACCAAAATGGTTTGGTTCTAATCCAATGGATGAGAATAAACCAAAGGGTTTGGTTTATTTTAAACGAATGAACCAAAAGTTGGTTCGGTTCGTTTTAACTTAAAATAAACCATCATGGTTTGGTTTATTTTAACTTATCTTAATGGAGCGGGTTAACGGACTTTATGGATATGATCCATTAACCATTAAGAGAATTAGTTCTCTATAAAATAGGGCTTAAACCCTAACCCTAAAGCTAATCAAGTTTTGGCCGCCCAAACCCCCTCCCTCTCCTATTCGGCGCCAACCCTAAAGTTGCCGCCGCCCAGCTTGTGTGCAGCCGTCCAAGTCTTTGCCGGCGTCCAAGCTTCAGCCGGAGAACCTCGGCGACCCTCCGGCGATCTCCTTTGGGTTCGGTGATAAGGTGAGCTTCCATCTTTCCTTAGCCGGCCTCTATTCCTCCACCAAAAGCTGTCCAATTTTTCTAGACAGCTTGTTTCTTTGTTGTCGGAGCGTCGTTTTGACGACGGTTAGTGCTCCGACAGCGGCTAACTTACCGGGGATTTGATCTCCGGTAATCCTCTGAGGTGAGGGACGAAGGATTCGTCAAACGGTTGACGAATACCTCTCCGGAGAAGCGAGTTTTGAGAACTCGTTTTAGGATCCGAATTTGGATTCGGATCGTGATCATCTCTCGATCACGTCGTCTTCAACACAAGGCTAGTAACCCGTACGAAGACGAAGCTCGTGACTTAGCGAAGTCATCCCGAGGAGCTCGGCGTGGATACGGATAGAGACGATTCTTACGAGGATCGTTCCGGTTGATGTCGTTCCCGCTACACGTCATACGAAAGGTATAACGTAGATAATTTTCTTTTATTGCAAATTTTAATTTACGGTTATGTCTACACTTGTTGTAATATGCATGCGTGTGTTGTGTGTGTTGTAATAAATATAGATTTATTATTTTAATTGCTTCCGCTGTGCTCATGTTTACGAAACATGATCGAACACACACACGCCGCGGTGCCGGAAACCCAACATGTACGAGGTTTCTCCACCTCCGACTTGTGTCGAGAAGGAGTTATTTGTGATTAGTGAGTGCGTGTGCATCACTAGAGCTCTTTAGAGCTCGATCCGTGGAGTATGAACCATTCGGTTCCGAACCACGTTATATCTCGTGTTGTGAGTTGTGTTTGTTTTGTTTCGTTATTATATTATTTCTATTTCCACTGCGCTAACGAAATTGTAGAGATAAACGCAACGAATGCCATCATAGAACGTACACGACACTATTCACCCCCTCCCTCTAGCGGCCTCAAATCTCCAACACTTTCTTGTTGCTTTGTTTATTTTACGATAATCTATGCACATTCTCAACCCCGTTACCGTTCAAATAGGGTTCAACTCATTCTCTTCGTTTTTGACTACTGTAGTGTCGCCTTTCTTTGGAACTACGTGCACCGGACTTACCCACTCACTATATGAAATTGGGTAAATTATTCCGGCATCCAAGAGTTTAAGCACTTCCTTCTTCACTATCTCCTACAAATGAGGGTTATGTCACCTTTAGCGCTCCATGGTTGACTTACACTCTTCCTCAAGTATTATCCTATGCATGCACAGAGATGGACTTATCCCCTTTATGTCATCAATGGTATAGCCCAACACTTTTTTGTACGTCCTGAGCACCTCCAGCAACTTCCTTGTCTCTACCTCACTCAAATTGGCATTTATAATCACCAGATGGGTTGAAGTCGGTCCCAAAAATTCATACTTGAGATTAGGGGGAAGTGGCTTCATCTCAGGCCCTGTGTGTTTCTCTTCTGCCACCGGCCCCGACTCTTCCTCTTCTTCTGATCCTGAAGATAGGGAAGCTTCTTCCATCCAGTACTCTCTCTCTTTGTCCTCCCCCTGTACTTGGAAGGCTACTTCAGCGCTGCCTATCCCTATTATGGGGAAAGTCTCCTAAAAATTTTGCTCGCTATTCGCCCCTATTTCGAGAGTCCCCACCACTGTCTCTATAATGCGATATGCATAGTCGGTGCTCTTTTTCATCAGCATGCCCCCCGCGGCTATGTCCAAGAGTTCTTTCAATGAACTAGTTATTCTGGAATAAAAAACATGGAGGAGTAACCAATCCTGCAATCCATGGTGTGGGCAACGAATAACTAGTTCTTGTAGTCCCTTCCATTCCTTGGCCAGAGTCTCTTCTCGCCCTTGCTCAAATGAAAGGAGTTTATCCCTAAGGTAGGCTGTTTTGTGGAGAGGAAAGAATTTACTTAGAAAAGTGTCTTCCATTTGTTCCCATGTCATTATACTCCCTTCTGGTAGCGTGCATATCCATTGCTTAGCCTCCCCTTTCAGTGAGAATGGGAACATAATGAGCTTAATGGCGTCCGCTGGGACTCCTTCATATTGCACTGTGCCGCAATACGCCAGAAATTCTTTAAGGTGTAGATAGGGTTCCTCAATCTGAGCTCCTCCAAACTTCTTTTCTTGAATAAGAGCAATTAATACAGGGTTTATTTCCTAACTCATAGCCTGAATTCGAGGAATAGCTATGCAGGAATTCCATGCTTTTCGTCTAGGCGCTATGTAATCTCTTAAGGGTCGAGCGGCCTGTATTAACATTTCAATGTCCTTTGATGAGAGAGGAGAAATAAATCATATACAATGAATAATTCTGAGGGTTGAACCAAAGCTTGAAAAATTGTGGCTATCAAACCAAATTTCTAATATCGAGAGTTTATTAACTGAAGTAAATCCAGATATAATAAATCTAAATTAAAAATTAGTGAAGGAAAATAAAAAACGAACGTAAATAAAGTAAAATAAAAAAGAAAGTAAAGCAAGTAAATAAATCTAATCCTAAGTCCGATCTAATTATCCACTTCTTGATTCGATATCGAATCAATCAGTCCCCGGCAACGACACCAAAAACTTGATGCACGCGAACACGACCTCAATGTTGGTGCAATCGGCCCAGGTCACGATTGACCAGACTCGAGTTTGACTCGAGTGATGTTTTGATGTTTGACATAGTATGTTTGACATTGATGTTTGACATTGATGCTAGTTAATGTTTTGGGGAGATTGTTTATACAATCGACCCAGGTTATAATTGACCAGACTCGAGTTTGACTCGAGGGAGACTTTGATGGTTGACTAGGGTCGAACATGTGATTATGGGAAAGTCCAAGCATGGGTCTTGGCAAGGTAAAGTCCAAGTCATGGGTACTTGGCATGGAAAGTCCAAGTGGGACACTTGGCATTTGGGAGAGTCCAAGTCTTGAGTACTTGGCACAAGGAAAGTCCAAGCATGGGTCTTGGCATGGAAAGTCCAACATGGGTTGGCAAGGGAAAGTCCAAGCTTGAGTCTTGGCATTTGAGAAGTCCAAGGGGTTTGATATTGGCGGCGTAAAGTCCAAGGGTGGAGTCTTGGACTGTATAAGTCCAATGGTTGGCAGCGTAAAGTCCAAGCGAAGTCTTGGTGGCGTAAGTCCAATGTACCTTGGCGGTGTAGACACCGTTAGCATGACATAGTCGATGGAAGCACCTGAAGGCTAGCGCGATGGATGAACAAGTCATGGATGACTTGGAGGGATCCGAGAGGTGTGAGGTTGATGGAGGTGGCTAGAAGGCTTAGGTCTAGGCTAAGGGTGGTCTAGCAAGTATGGGGGCACCATACTTGGGTTAAAACCTCATCTTTGAGGTTGGCAGTCGACTGACATTATGGCCGATTCGACTGTCGTGAGTTGACTAGAGCTCGACTGTCATTTAGGGCTGAAATTGCCTTGGCAGTCAACTGCTCATTGGAAGCAGCTTATCTCGCGCCGATCGCTAATTGGAGCGATGACCGCGCGATCGCCGCGCTTGAGTTCGAGCACGTATCGCTCCGTAGTCGATCGGCGTCCAACTATAGGTGGATCGGCCAATGTTGGCGCCGATCGTGAGAGTCCCGTTGAAACTTTCCCAACGTGGATTGAGTCGTTGTCTCACAGCTACTGTGTTGGCAGTCGACTGGGGCCTTATGGCAATCGACTGCCAGGAAGAAATCCAGCCCGATGGAGGATAAAAGCAGTTGTTCGTGGAAGGCTCCAAACAGGTTTTTCTTGGGCGATTTGCAGGGGAATTGTTAGTGCTTTTCCAGTCCTTCAAGGCTAGTTCAAGGCAACCAAAAGCGAGCAAATCAAAAGCTCTTATAAAGTAGTTTTCTTTACTTACATTGTATTTCTCTCTTGTATTTTGCTTGTATTCATTTCTTATTGTTGTAAGAACGTTTGTACGAGGTTTCTCCGCCTTCGACTTATGTCGAGAAGGAGTGTTTGTGATTAGTGATTGCATTGGCATCGCTAGAGCTTTTTAGAGCTCGATCCGTGGAGTAGGAACCGTTCGGTTCCGAACCACATTATATCCCTGTGTTCGTGTGCTTGTGTTTTCGTTATTGTTTTATTATCTTTGTTTCCGCTGCGCTAACAAAAATTATAGACGCAATCACGATCGAATTTCATCATCAGTACTAGCATGCGCTATTCACCCCCCCTCTAGCGGTCAACGATCCCCAACAAGTGGTATCAGAGCGAGGCTGCTCTTGAAGTTTAACAACTAAGGGAGCACGCTAGAGGGTGAAGATGGAAGTCCAAGAACAATTAGGTTGGGACATCAACACACCGGTGCCCTACACCCTATACGGACGAGAAGGCTTCAATTCTTGGAAGAGAAGAATTGAAGATTTTATTATGATGAGAAATTTTGAGGAATGGTCCATTTTGATGGATGGATTTGAATATCCAAGAGGACCAAGAGGTGGATTCCTCAAAAAGAAGAGATGGACCGAAGAGCAAGTCCAAGCATCCGAGAAAAATGATAAGGTGATAAAATTTTTAATTGATTTATTGCCTAATAATATCTTGTGTATGTTAGGTAATTATGTAGATGCCAAGGAGCTATGGAGTCAAGTGGCAAAGCTCCATGAAAATTTATCATCGGTCCAAGAAGAAGAAGAAGAAGAGTGCTCACCCTCTCAAGCTCAAGCAAGCACATCGCCATCTAAAGAGCTTGAGGAGTCGGAAGTTGATAGGGAGTCAACTTCCGGATCGGTGGAGGAAGTGGAAGAAGCATCCACCTCAAGGATTGAGGGAGAGGAGAGAACTTCCACACCGGAACATCAAGAAGGAGCTTCGACATCCGGTCAAGATGAAGAAGCTCAAAATCCAATTCCGGCACCTAAACCACCCTAGGTAACTCAAGCATGTCAATTAATAATAAAATTAATATAATATACTTTGAGTGTAGGGAATCCGGACACTACAAGAGTAAGTGTCCAAAAAGGGTCAAGAAGGCTCAACCGGCTCCAAAAGTCAAGGATGTCGGTGCCCCAAGTCAAAATAGCAAGGAGCATATCATATGCTTCAAGTGCAACTCAAAGGGGCATTACCGGAGTCAATGCCCTAGGAGGAAGAAGAAGGGGCAAGAAGGAGCATTACAAGTAGGGGGAGCTTCTATAGCTAACCCTAAGGTATATTTAAACAATGCTTGTTCTTTAAATTCTAGTCAAAAGCATGCTAGGAATAATTTTAATAGTCTTGCTACTTATCATAAAGAGCATGCTAGAAATAGAGAATTTTTTTTAGGAGCCAAAAATGTCTACCTTTAAAAGAAGGAGAAATTTGGGACTAATGTCCCTAGAAACGTTCTTCCTAGGGAGTCTATTAGGAAAATAGGATAACACTTAGACCTTAATCCTAAATGGACTAGACACATGCCTAGGAAGTCTCATGCCCAAAGACCAAATCAAAATTCTAAAATTGGGCAATTAGAATTAGAGAACCAAGCCTTGAGATCAAGGCTTGAGAAATTAGAAAAGACCCTCAAAATTATACAAAATCAAATGCAAGGGTCTAATGGTCAAAGTCAAGGGTCAAAACCTCAAAGTCAACATCTAGGACCCAAGAAACAAAAGTCAACCAAGAGCAAGAATAGTTTGGGTCACAAACCTAAGCCTACGGTGGCTTATAATAGTGTTCCATTCGATTATGGAACACAAATTAGGTCTATGAAGACCAAGGTCAATAGGGAAGTCATCCCTAAGGTTGACCAAGGTTTGTGCCTAGTGGCTAGGGTTTCTAGGAAACCTAGGGTGGCCACTAAGAAGGTTGCAAGGGAAGTTACCCCTAGAATCAACCTAGGTAAGATCACAATGACCAAGGCTAACAAGCCTAGGAGGGTCATTAGGAAGGTATCTAGGGAGGTTATCCCTAAGGAATACCTAGTAAACCCTAGGAGCTCAAATAGGTTTTGAGTTCCTAAGAGCATGATCGATTCACGCTAAATGGGTTTAGGGTGTGCCAACTTTAAATGGAAGGGTAGTTAACCTAACCATGGTAAATGTGGCACCTTAGGTAATTTTCAAGGTTGTGGATGCCTTGGAAATAGTTTTGAATTATGATCCTAAAAGATTTTAGGATGTGCCAATATTATTTGAGAAGTTTGATAAAATGATCAAATTGGCACAATTTAGGTTTAGAGGTCATGGTGTGTCATTTTGGGTTTTTGACACACTAGGGAGAAAAGTGAATATATAGCAAAATATATTTAATTATGTCAAATGGCAATTAATATTAAAATTTAGGTATTTTTATACCTATACTTTTTATTTGTCATGATTTGTTTGTCATATGTCATGACATGACATCATGTTTATTTTCATCACTTATATGTCATGATCATGTTTAGAAATTAGGATTAAATATCATATGCTTTAGTTTTATATCATATGCTATGACATCATGATCATTGGCCATGATTTATTTTGCTATCATTATTCCATGATCATTTCATGCATCTAAATTGATTAAAATTGAGTTAAGGACAATGGCATGACTTGAAGTCCCATTTATAAGGGAATCAAATAGAGTTGCCTTAAAAAATGCATGAAACCCTAGATTAAATAAACCAAAACCCACATCTCACATCTAACTTGACATGTATGTATATTTATACACCCTAGATATATGTGAGATGCTAGGATATGAGTTAAGTTCAAGGTGCATAGTTTTTGCATCTAGATGAACTAAAACTCATCTAAAATCATATGTGGATCATTGGGAAAGCTTGTGTACAAGTCATGTACATAGAGCCCAAGGAATATGATCCAAAATAAATTTTAAAAAACATTTTGAAATCAAATTAAAAAACCTTGGTGAAGCCTATCTTTTGATAGCAATCACCAATGATGAAGTTGATACAAAGTGAGCCAAAACTTAGAAGTTTTTCTTCACTTTTGAATTTTGTATCAATCTCACTATTTTATGGGTAAAATATTTTTCAAACATTTTTCACCCATTGTATTGCTTATAAGTAATGTACGTATGAATTTTCACGAATTTTCAAAATACATAGAATTACTTATGACTTTTTAAAATTCGATTCTGATAGCTGAAATTTGAGAATTTTAGTTATCAATCGACTGTCGCATGATGGCAGTCGACTGATGTAGGGCAGTTCGACTAATAACTGTAAGTAGTCGACTGCCAAGCTGATTTCGGGAAAAACAAGGTTGTTTTAGCCCGTGTTAAGCTATGGTAAAGGTTCCTAACCACTCCTAACCCTAGGATATGCTTTGGAAAGCATTATAAAGGGTGAAAATCCATTGAATATGGATTAGGAGAGGTGTTAGGATAATTTATCAAATTTAAGGTGGGGAGAGTTCTTGTTTGAACTTTTAACCTTATTTTTGATGGTTTAGAGTTCCTATTGGCTTAGGGACTTCCCAAGGACATTGTTGGTGCAATGGTCAAGGGGGAGCAAGCCTTTAGAGGGAGGTATCCATCTTTGGATGATGGATGTATTTTTTTCTCTTCTTGAAGGGGAGAAGTTATGGGGAGAGTGTCATAAATTGAGAAAATTGATGGGTTTTTGATACCCAATTTAGAAATTGGGAGAGTGAATAGGATTGCCTATCTTGAGTGATATGGGACTTATCACTAGGAAGATGGTAGGCATCCTAGGTATTTTTGGACCAAGGGAGAGATTGTAAGATCTCATTGGGACATGAGACATTCACCTCCTTAGAGAGAAAACCTTTTTGATGTATGTCAAAAAGGGGGAGAGTAAAATTACCAATTTGGGAAATTGGTAAGGGAGTTTGAGTTAGGGGCCTAACTCAAGGTTTGTTTTGTCAAACATCAAAAAGGGGGAGATTGATGGTGCAATCAGCCCAGATCACGATTGACCAGACTCGAGTTTGACTCGAGTGATGTTTTGATGTTTGACATTGATGTCGGTTAATATTTTGGGGAGATTGTTTATACAATCGACCCAGGTTATAATTGACCAGACTTGAGTTTGACCCGAGGGAGACTTTGATGGTTGACTAGGGTTGACCATGTGATTATGGGAAAGTCCAAGCATGGGTCTTGGCAAGGTAAAGTCCAAGTCATGGGTACTTGGCATGGAAAGTCCAAGTGGGACACTTGGCATTTGGGAATGTCCAAGTCTTGAGTACTTGGCACAAGGGAAGTCCAAGCATGGGTCTTGGCATGGAAAGTCCAACATGGGTTGGCAAGGGAAAGTCCAAGTTTGAGTCTTGGCATTTGAGAAGTCCAAGGGAGGAGTCTTGGCAGCATAAGTCCAATGATTAGCGGTGTAAAGTCCAAGAGAAGTCTTGGCGGCATAAGTCCAATGTACCTTGGCGGTGTAGACACTGTTAGCATGACATAGCCGATGGAAGCACCTGAAGGCTAGTGCGATGGATGAACAAGTCATGGATGACTTAGAGGAATCCGAGAGGTATGAGGATGATGGAAGTGGCTAGAAGGCTTAGGTCTAGGCTAAGGGTGGTCTAGCAAGTATGGGGGCACCATACTTGGGTTAAAATTTCATCTTTGAGGTTGGCAGTCGACTGGCATTATGGCCAGTTCGACTGCCGTGAGTTGACTAGAGCTCGATTTACATTTAGGACTGATATTGCCTTGGCAGTCAACTACTCATTGGAAGCGATTATTGGTAGGCGATCGGCCCGCTAATTGGGCGATTGACTCGAAATCGTATCGGTAAATGGATGGCGATGGTATCGATTGAGTTGCTAACCTGAGAATGCTCCGTGGCCAGCCATTGTCTCACGGCTATAGTGTCGTGATCGATTGGGGCCTTATGGCGTCATTGCCAAAGTGAAATCGCCCGATGGAGGATAAAAGCAGTTGTTTGTGGAAGGCTCCAAACAGGTTTTTCTTGGGTGATTTGAAGGGGAATAGTTGGTGCTTTTCCAGTCCTTCAAGGCTAGTTCAAGGCAACCAAAAGCAAGCAAATCAAAAGCTCTTATAAAGTAGTTTTCTTTACTTACATTGTATTTCTCTCTTGTATTTTGCTTATATTCATTTCTTATTGTTGTAAGAACGTTTGTACGAGGTTTCTTCGCCTCCGACTTGTGTCGAGAAGGAGTATTTGTGATTAGTGATTGCATTGGCATCGCTAGAGCTCTTTAAAGCTCGATCCGTGGAGTAGGAACCGTTCGGTTCCGAACCACGTTATATCCATGTGTTCGTGTGCTTGTGTTTTCGTTATTGCTTTATTATCTTTGTTTTCGCTGCGCTAACAAAAATTGTAGACACAATCACGATCGAATTCCATCATCGGTACTAGCACGCGCTATTCACCCCCCCCCCTCTAGTGGTCAACGATCCCCAACACTCAAATCTCATAATGGAGACCGTCGAGGACTCGAAGTGCATACTCGCACTCAACGCTCACAAGTGCATGGATGTCGTCAAGTAATAAAAAGATTTATCGATCCCACAGGGACTGAGATTCGAGTATTGATCTATTCGGTGGACGTTATTGTTGGGAAGTCAAATCTAATGGTGGTGATTGCGAGGGTTGTCGGTGGTCCTAACTCTAGTACGGTGTCACACAGAGGAAGAGAAGGGTCGCTATGAGTCTTTAGATGGATTATAGGATTTTGGTTTCGTTTGTATGTTGCAGAACACATTGTCAATTAGGTTTATCTAGGTTTCTAGCTACAGTTTTATGGAAAGGACATCATACGCTCCCCCGATGAGCCTTCACATCTATCGGAAGCTACCTCTACCATACCAAGTCAACCCCTAGCTTTATGACAGGATAGTCGGTACGAGGATGTCGAATCAATCCCTATGACAAGTCAAAAAGGAGTCGTGTTTCCTACTCTATCGCATCCTTCTACCCACAGTTATCGGCAATGAGGCCAACCCCTAGGTTCCTTTTTAATTACCCTAAATCTTTGATACGAGGGCTGTCACCCCTTGTATCGGCTAAGCACAGTGACTAGAAAACCAAAACAATAGTCATAGATCTAAACCAAATACCAATTGCAAATATAGATTCAATAATGAAAAGATATTTGAACCAACATGTTCTAACTCAATACAAACTACTCCCTAGTCCTAGAATCAGAGAATCTACTCCATGAATACGAAAAAAGAATCACAAGGCATTGTCAAATTCAAATATACAAGATAAATCATCGAAAGAATATAGATTACAATGTGTTGGGACACTTCTCTCTGGCGTTGAGGTGCAGAACTTGGATCTCGAGCGGCTTCCTTCCTCCCTGTTGCGAGTCTCCGAAGCTTTTTAGGGCTTCGGAGTGTTGTTCCAGTCGTCGTGCCTCCTCCCTAGGGTTTGGGAGCCCTAGGGTGGCTCCCTCATGATCCCTCACCTCTTAGATGAGTTTCCTATATATAGAGGTGACTCTGACTTTCCATAAATGTTGAAAAACCCTATTTTCTTGAATTCGCGGTGCCGCCACACGGCCATGTGAATTTCACATGGCCTAGCCATGTGCAAGGCTGGAAAACGGCTGAAATTCAGGCTGAAAAATGAGCTAGAAAAAATACACTGCTGTGCTAATTCACACGGCCTAGCCATGTCTTTTCCTGGAGCCTCCGTTTTGATCTGTTTCGCTTCGGAAACATGCCCAAGTCTTGTGACATGGCCAGTGCGTGTTCCCTAAGGTCCGTGCTCCACAAATTGCTCCATTTTGCTCCAAAAATGCTGCCCTACACATAAATTAACAAAAGTAGATCTCCGAACCAGAAAATAGGAAATGCATGCAAAACAAAGTAAAATATGCACGAAAAAAACATAAAATGAAATGAGATGTGAGCGATAACTACTCCTAAAATCCTATATGTTTTTCTCAAATCACCTCTACATTCCTCCCCAACTGCTTTTCAAAGATTTTATCCATTAATCTCTAATAAGTAGCCCTGGAATTCTTTAACCCAAAAGGCATAACCACATAACAGAAAGTCTCCTCTGTAGTAATAAAACTGACTTTATTCTGATCTTCCAAAGCCAATGGTATTTGATGATACCCCTGATATGTAGGGATTTTTTTATGCAAAATAGCATATGCGCAACGGAAAAATAGGATCCCTTCCAAGTGATCCTTGCGAAAGAAAACCTCGTACAAAAATAAATTTCTCAAAACCTATCTTATAGGAGAATATTACCTTTGTTGCGTGCCCTTTTTAAATCCCGCTTCTCCTTGGGTTTGTTGGATCTTTTAGCACGTTCAAATGTCCGTGCCTCTATATGTATCCACACGAGTAAGCTCTTGTCTCACAAAAGAAACTAGAAGAGCTCTCCTTTACTTCTTGTTAGAGAAGTCCCTAAAGGAGAGGAAGGTAGGGAAAAAGAGAAAGGAAGAAGAAGACTACTCTTCTTGCTACACTCACAAAAGCCACACAACCAAATCCTCTCACCACCAAGCTCTCTCCAAGCCTCAAGCTCCAACAAGTGGCCGGCCACCTCATGGAGTGTTTTATAGGATTGGAAAAACCTTTCACCTCCTATCACATTCAATGCAATCAATTGCATTGAAAAACAATTTTGGCCGGCCACATGTGGAGGAAATCCAAAGGTCAAAACCCTTTGTCTCCTTCCACCTCATCAAGCTTAGGTGGCATGCTTATGTGGCATGCATGCATGTTGAATTAATCTTATTAATTCAATAAGCTTATGTTATCATATTGAATTAATCTCATTAAATCAATAAGGTAACATATTGAATTAATCTTATTAAATCAATTTAGCTTAGGATATCATGATAACATATTTATTTAATCTTATTAAATTAATAAGCTTAGCATATTGAATTAATCTCATTAAATCAATAAGCTAAAATTCTCGTTAAGCTTAAAGTCCAAAAACCATTTTGTACTTAAGCTTATTCCCAAATTATTCTAGTCAAACTAGAATGCACTAATTCTTCTGATCATCATGCTCTTTGTGTGTGACCCTATAGGCTCTCATAACGTTGGTAATGGATCTAAACTCTTTTAGATACACAAGCAATGAGCGGCATCTAGCAATACATCATTGCTACCCAAGTTACGAAATAAGTCAATATCCGACTAACCTTTCCGTGACTACTATAATGTATGACCGTGTCCTTCTATCCTTGATATCAGATTGACCAATGAGACATAGACCGTGTCATCCTCGATCAATCTATGTGTTTCTTGATCCCTGAGTAAACTAACTCAAACAAATGAGCTCAATATCTCATATTGACTCATTCGAGCATGGTCATGCGTTTTAGTAGTTCTACTCAATCAAGGGGCCCACAGATATCACTCCCGTCATATGGGAGGGAAAGATCTCATCTACATCACTCACATCCCTCCGCATAATTTGTTATATACCCAGTAATCGCTTTTATGGTCCACCCTGTTACGGGTGACGTTTGACGATACCAAAGTACATAACTCCTTATGTAGGGAACCGTAGTGACTTCAGGTTTGAGGAATATTCATACCAATAGTCACATGAGAAAGTTTATGACACTCATATGACGATCCCTGAAACTTTCTCATGGCGGGTCAGTTCAGTATATATTCTCTAATATATACCCATGTGTCAACTTGATATCATATATCTATGACTTGTGAGATCAAGTCATCAATTGACCTACATGCTAGTCTTTATGTATTAATATTGCCCTTGCATATTAATACTTGACTAGGAACATTTAGGAAAGTGTTCTCTATAGCCTCTCATAATCAATTCTGCCAATTGATGTGTTGTAGATAAGAACCTACTTTTCTCGGGCATTATTATATTTAATTTAGCTGGCACAAGCAAGACGTAAATATAATAACCAATCCTTTGCCTTTATAGAATATGATACAAAATGTTCCCTATTCAACCATCACATGATTGGTTCTAGGGCTATAACTAACAATCTCCCACTAGCACTAGTACCAATCACTATAATATCTGATACCTAGTGACCTAGTGTGACTATCATGCTTCCTCTGTGCCAAAGCCTTGGTCAATGGATCTGCGATGTTAGCTTCTGTCGGTACTCTGCATATCCTCACATCTCCTCTATCGATGATCTCTCGAATGAGATGGAAGCGCCGCAGTAAGTGTTTGGTACGCTGATGTGATCGAGGTTCCTTAGCGTGTACAATAGCCCCATTGTTGTCACAATAGAGGTCTATTGGATCTGCAATGCTAGGAACTACCCCAAGTTCACTGATGAACTTGCGGAGCCAAACAACCTCCTTTGGTGCATCAGACGCAGCAATATACTCGGCTTCTGTTGTAGAATCAGCAACTGTGTCCTGCTTCGAACTCTTCCAGCTCACAGCTCCACCATTCAGGCAAAACACGTACCCCGATTGCGATCTATAGTCATCTTTGTCTGTTTGGAAGCTTGCATCACTATAACCCTTTACAGTTAGCTCCTCATTGCCTCCAAATATCAGGAAATATTCTTTTGTTCTTCGTAAGTATTTAAGAATATTTTTGGATCGCTATCCAAATGACTTTCACCGATCCGATGTGGTATCTACTCGCCATGCTCAAAGCATACGAGGACGTCGGACAGTACAAAGCATGGCGTACATGATAGATCCTATAGCAGATGCATAAGGGATCTTATCCATGCGATCTCTCTCCTCCTTAGAAGAGGGACATTGAGTCTTCGAAAGACTCACACCATGTGATAAAGGCAGAAATTCTTTCTTGGAATTTTGCATAGCAAAACGATCTAGCACTTTATCAATGTATGTACTCTGACTTAGGCCAAGTAATCTTTTAGATCTATCTCTATAGATCTTGATGCCTAGAATATAGGCAGCTTCACCTAAGTCTTTCATCGAGAAACAATTCTCTAACCACATCTTCACAGACTGGAGTGAGGGAATATCATTTCCGATGAGAAGTATGTCATCTACATACAAGATAAGAAATACAACTATGCTCCCACTATTTCTCTTGTAGACACAAGGTTCATCTTCATTCTTGATGAAACCAAACTCCTTGATTGCATCATCGAATCAAAGATTCCAGCTTATAGAGGCTTGCTTTAGTCCATAAATGGACCTTTGCAGTTTGCATACCTTTCCAGGATGCTTTGGATCTTCAAAACCCTCAGGTTGTGTCATGTACACATCCTCGAGTAGCTTTCCATTCAGAAAAGCGGTTTTGACATCCATCTGCCAGATCTCATAATCGTGGTAGGCTGCAATAGCAAGTATGATCCGAATGGATTTAAGCATCGCAACTGATGAAAAGGTTTCATCATAGTCAATACTATGAATTTGTTTGAATCCTTTAGCCACCAATCTACCTTTATAGGTATGCTTATTACCATCCATGTCAGTCTTTACTTTAAAGACCCACTTACACCCAATGGGTTTTACCCCTTCAGGTGGATCAACCAAAGCCCATACTTGGTTAGTGTACATGGATTCCATTTCGGATCTCATGGCCTCAAGCCATTTCTCGGAATCTGGGCTCATCATAGCTTCTTGATAGGATGTAGGCTCGTCAAGATCGACAAGCAATACCTTACCGTTGTCAGTCAAGAGAAAAGAATATCTCTCGGGTTGACGACGGATCCTATCAGATCTACGAAGAGATTGGTCTACTTGAACAGGTGTTTGCTCCACAACTCTTTGGGCAACAATTTCCTCATCCACAACACTTTGTGGTGCCTGTTCATTTTCCATCGAAGCCTTAGTGTTATCTTCATCCTGAATTTCTTCAAGATGAATTTTACTCCCACTAGTTTTTCTAGAAATAAATTCTCTTTCTAGAAAGACAGCATTTCTGGCAACAAACACCTTGCCAAGTGTGGGATTGTAAAAGTAATATCCCTTAGTTTCCTTGGGATATCCTACAAAATAACACTTATCTGATTTGGGTCCTAGTTTATCTGAGACTTAACGTCTAACATAAGCTTCACAACCCCAAATCTTTATAAAAGACATTTTGGGACTCTTCGATCCAACGATATGGATGTCTTTTCTACGACTGATGGGGCCGCAATTAAGTGTGAAAGCGGTATCTCTAAAGCTAAACCCCAAAAGGAAGTAGGTAGATCAGTCTGGCTCATCATTGATCGTACCATATCTAATAGAGTACGATTTCTCCTCTCAGATACACCATTCCATTATGGTGTTCCAGGTGGAGTGAGTTGGGATATTATCCCACACTCAGCCAGGTGATCACGAAACTCTTGACTAAGGTATTCACCACCTCGATCTGATCGAAGTAGCTTAATACGCTTACCAAGTTGGTTTTGTACTTCATTCTTGAATTCTTTGAACTTTTCAAAGGATTCTGACTTATATCTCATCAAATATAAGTAGTCAAATCTACTCATATCATCAGTGAAAGTAATAAAGTACTTATAGCCTCCTCTGGCTTCGACATTGAAAGGGCCACATACATCAGTATGTATGAGTCCTAACAAGTCCGTCGCTCTCTCGCCATGTCCACTAAATGGAGTTTTAGTCATCTTTCCTAAAAGACAAGATTCGCATACCTCATATGATTCAAAATCAAATGAATCCAATAATCCATCTTTATAGAGTTGGGATATGCGTTTTTCATTTATGTGACATAGGCGATGTTGAGATATGTTTGGTTCAAATTATTTGATTTGAACCGTTTGGTATTTACGTTATAAATTGGGTTTTCTAAATCTAGAACATAGAGTCCATTCATAAGTGGTGCATTACAATAGAACATTTTATTCAAATAAATGGAACAACATTTGTCCTTTATTATAAAAGAAAAGTTTTTCTTGTCTAAACAAGATACAGAAATTATGTTCTTTGTCAATGCAGGTACATAAAAGCACTCCTCTAGTTCTAAGATAAGCCCGATTGGGCAAAGACAAAGAATATGTTCCTACATACAGAACTTTTGCGCCATTGCTACTCGTAGGTCCACTTCGCTTTGCCATTATTATTCTACTATTTCTCGATCCACACATTAGTACAAATGTGAGATGCACATCCGGTATCTAATACCCATGTAGAAGAAATAGATAGATTAACCTCTATAACGTGTATACCTGAGGCAGAAGTCCCACTTCTTTTCTTCTTTACTTCCTCAAGGTAGACTTTGCAGTTCCGCTTCCAGTGTCCAGTCTCACCGCAATGGAAACAGCCCCCTTCCTTAGGTTCTTTATCTTTACCCTTTGAAGTGGATGAATTGGCCTTGCCTTTGGCTTGGGTCTTACCCTTGCCTTTGCGCTTACCTTTGCCCTTCTTGACCATTAGTACGTTACTAACTTTCTTCTTGAGATTTGGTTGTGATTCTTAACATCTTTGAGAATCTCGAAGCAAAGGTTTATCAATTTCATTCATGTTATAATTCATAATGAATTGATTATATGCTTCCGACAACGATTGCAGGATAACATCGGTTGCCAATTCTTGGCTTAGTGGAAAACCTAGTCTTTCAAGGTTCTCAACGTACCCTATCATTTTAAGTACGTGAGTTCCTACAGGTGTTCCTTCTTGCATCTTGCATGCAAAAAGAGCCTTAGACACTTCAAAACGCTCGTGCCTAGCTTGTCCTTGATATAGTTGTTTCAAATGCTCAACCATATCATAGGCATTCATGTTCTCATGTTGCTTCTGAAGCTCAGAGTTCATGGTGGCAAGCATAAGACAAGACACATCTAATGCGTCATCTTGATGCTTCTTATAAGCATCCTTTTCAGCACGAGTGGCCGCAGGGGCGGGTGTTTTAGGGATAGATTGCTCTAGGACAAACAGTTTATGTTCTTGCTTGAGGATAATCCTCAAGTTCCTATACCAGTCTAGAAAGTTAGCTCCATTGAGCTTGTCTTTCTCAAGGACAGATCGCAAGTTGAGGGGGTGTGTCGTGTTAGATGACATGGTGATCTACAACATTAAAATGCAAAATTAAGTATCATACCTAAGTTATTTAATTAGTCCTTTAATTAAATGAGGCTCCCACTAAATTCTCATAGCTTTGATATGAGCTAATCATTGATGTAGGCAAACACATTTTGCTTACATCATTAGCTTCTATTTAGCTATAAATTTATATGGGATAAAGATCCACATCATACTTCGTCTTGAGTTAGCTTTGGCTAATCGCCCAAGACGTAGTATGATTAGGTAGGCAATCTTTTGCCAATTACATCTGATGTAACTCTTTAATAGCTTTGGTTAAGTTTAGATTAGTTTAGTGCTTATTCCTAAACCAGCTTCCAGGCCGTGGCGAGGCACAGAGGCCTTCTTTGATATCGGAGCAACGACCACTTTCTAAGATAAAGCTGATGTTAGAAAATCACACAAAACTAATTTTTAAAACTTATGTTCAAAGCTAATATATGCATCTACTTTCTTAATTAATTAAGAAAAACTTAATTAAGTTATAACCAAGTTTGATAGCGGGGCATCACGATTGTCCACTCGCACTCTTCCAAGATAAAATGCATTGCTTTGCTTTGGCAAACCCAACAACAAATGATCGAGAAAGTAGTGAGTACCAAACTTTGGTAGGCATATCGTTTTTGACTTATTAAGAAATAAACTTAAACATGCATCACATACATATTAGCATACATCACATATAAGCTAAATTAACATGCATCACATACATATTAAACTAAGCGTGTCATGGTTATGGCCCTTATTCTACAATCTTCTCAAGCCAATGAAAAGATTGATTGGTCAACCTAGGGATAGCATCTTCTCCCAAGTGCTTCCTTTTGGTTGTCTTGTGTTGTTGACTTCCTCCTTGTAACGTCATCTTCGAATGGACCCTCCATCTTTATTTTGTATATTACAAAAGGAGAAATACTCGAGTTACATTCGAGTCTAAAACTAATTTTACAACAAGAATTTTAGGTGAAAGGCACGACACGCAGGCCGTATTAAGAATTACAACACACACATTCACAAACCTTTTGGGACTAGGCCATAACCATGCACCATGTCAATTTTAACTTTTAAAAGACATCGGATATTTTATTATGTTTGAAAAATTGCTAATGCAATTATCAACTTATAATAAAATTTATCCTACTTCTATATCATATATAAAATAGAGAAAACCTATTTTTATACGATCTTTCGCAAGTGGCTCTGATACCACTGTAGGGATTTTTTTTATGCAAAATAGCATATGCGCAACGGAAAAATAGGATCCCTTCCAAGTGATCCTTGCGAAAGAAAACCTCGTACAAAAATAAATTTCTCAAAACCTATCTTATAGGAGAATATTACCTTTGTTGCGTGCCCTTTTTAAATCCCGCTTCTCCTTGGGTTTGTTGGATCTTTTAGCACGTTCAAATGTCCGTGCCTCTATATGTATCCACACAAGCAAGCTCTTGTCTCACAAAAGAAACTAGAAGAGTTCTCCTTTACTTCTTGCTAGAGAAGTCCCTAAAGGAGAGGAAGGTAGGGAAAAAAAGAAAGGAAGAAGAAGACTACTCTTCTTGCTACACTCGCAAAAGCCACACAACCAAATCCTCTCACCACCAAGCTCTCTCCAAGCCTCAAGCTCCAACAAGTGGCCGGCCACCCCATGGAGTGTTTTATAGGATTGGAAAAACCTTTCACCTCCTATCACATTCAATGCAATCAATTGCATTGATAAACAATCAACTCCTTGTTTGGCCGGCCACATGTGAAGGAAATCCAAAGGTCAAAACCCTTTGTCTCCTTCCACCTCATCAAGCTTAGGTGGCATGCATGCATGTTGAATTAATCTTATTAATTCAATAAGCTTATGTTATCATATTGAATTAATCTCATTAAATCAATAAGGTAATATATTGAATTAATCTTATTAAATCAATTTAGCTTAGGATATCATGATAACATATTTATTTAATCTTATTAAATTAATAAGCTTAGCATATTGAATTAATCTCATTAAATCAATAAGCTAAAATTCTCTTTAAGCTTAAAGTCCAAAAACCATTTTGTACTTAAGCTTATTCCCAAATTATTCTAGTCAAACTAGAATGCACTAATTCTTCTAATCATCATGTTCTTTGTGTGTGACCCTATAGGCTCTCATAACGTTGGTAGTGGTTCTAAACTCTTTTAGATACACAAGCAATGAGCGACATCTAGCAATACATCATTGCTACCCAAGTTACAAAATAAGTCAAGATCCGACTAACCTTTTCGTGACTACTATAATGTATGACCATGTCCTTCTATCCTTGATATCAGATTGACCAATGAGGCATAGACCGTGTCATCCTCGATCAATCTATGTGTTTCTTGATCCCTGAGTAAACTAACTCAAACAAATGAGCTCAATATCTCATATTGACTCATTCGAGCATGGTCATGCGGTTTAGTAGTTCTACTCAATCAAGGAGCCCACAGATATCACTCCCGTCATATGGGAGGGATAGATCCCATCTACATCACTCACATCCCTCCGCATAATTTGTTATATACCCAATAATCGCCTTTATGGTCCACCCTGTTACGGGTGACGTTTGACGATACCAAAGTACATAACTCCTTATGTAGGGAACCGTAGTGACTTCAGGTTTGAGGACTATTCATACCAATAGTCACATGAGAAAGTTTATGACACTCATATGACGATCCATGAAACTTTCTCATGGCGGGTCAGTTCAGTATATATTCTCTAATATATACTCATGTGTCAACTTGATATCATATATCCATGACTTGTGAGATCAAGTCATCAATTGACCTACATGCTAGTCTTTATGTATTAATATTGCCCTTGCATATTAATACTTGACTAGGAACATTTAGGAAAGTGTTCTCTATAGCCTCTCATAATCAATTCTGCCAAATGATGTGTTGTAGATAAGAACATACTTTTCTATGGCATTATTATATTTAATTTAGTTGGCACAAGCAAGACGTAAATATAATAATCAATCCTTTACCTTTATAGAATATGATACAAAATGTTCCCTATTCAACCATCACATGATTGGTTCTAGGGCTATAACTAACATGATAAGCATCCATCATTGAGGTAAACTGATGCCCGACAGTGGAATCTACTAACTGATCAATGTGAGGCAAAGGATAACAATCCTTAGGACATGCTTTTTTAAGATCTCTGAATTCCACACACATTCTCCATTTTCTCGACGGCTTAGGTACTAGCACCACATTGGACAACCAAGTTGGATACTATACCTCTCTGATATGTCTAACCTTCAATAATTTATATACTTCCTCTTTAATAATAGCATCCTTTCCTGCTCCAGAATGTTGACGCTTCTATTTCACAAGCACTATAGTAGGTAAAATATACAATTTATGCTCCATAGGATCAATTCCTAATAAATCCTGTAGAGACCACGCAAAAATATCAATATTTTTGATAAGGCATTGTATTAAATCTGCTTTAAGCTACAAAGGAAGGTCCTGAGCTATAAATATAACATGTTCAACACACTTGTCATCTAACACAATTGACTCTTTTTCAGGCTCGCATATCTCTTCAGTAGCCCCCTTCTGAACGATACATACTATGTCTCCATACTTAGACTTCTGAATACACTTACTAACAAATTTTCCGTTCTGTCCCATCCGGATAGCGTCCACATAACATCTCCGAGAGAGTTGTTGATCACCCTTAACCTCTACTACTTCATTCCCGATAGGAAACTTAATTTTTTAATGATAAGGAGAAACTATAGCCTGTAAACTACTTAGAATAGGTCTGCCTAGAATAGCATTATAAGAAGAAGGCATATCAACCACTGTGAAATTAATTAGCATGGTTCTCCTCCTCAGCTCCTCTCCTAAAGATAAAGGTAGTTTGATTTGGCCCATTGGTTGCACCTCATGACCAAAAAACCCAAATAAAGAAGTTTCCATCGATTGCAAATCAGTGATATTAACTCCCATTTGCTCTAAGGTTGACTAATACAGAATATCCACTGAACTACCCGGGTCAACAAAAATCCTTCCCACATCAAAGTTGGCAATAAGAGCTCGAATTACTAAAGCATAAGTGTGAGGGGCTATTACTCCCTCTAAATCATTAGAATCAAAACCTCTCATGGGTCCTCTAACTCTAGGAAGAGTGGTAACAACTGTACATTCCTCTCTACTATGTCTTTTCCGTGCTCTGTTAGAATCTCCATTAGTGGTACCATCGAATATCATATTAATAGAACCCCTTATAGGGGGCTAATTAGCAAGCACAACCCGGTCGGGGGGCTATCTCCCTTAACTGAGCAGGTTGTACAGGTCGATTTATAAGATGTCTCCTTGGATTTCCTCTACCATAATTTCTTCCTCCAAACCCCCACTGATAAAGAGCTGGATTCATAACCAGATTTCCAACATGGCGATGAGCTCCCATGACTCTCTATAGCTCAAAGTCTTACTGTTGACAAATCTGAGTATTATGCCCATACTCCTGATGAAAAGCACAGAAAGTAGAAGCTGGTAATCTCTTAGTCCCCCTGTCAGCTCCAAAGGGTCTTCTCAGTAACCGTTGTTCTATACAAATATTCATAGCTCTCTCCTTAGAAAACCGCAATGGAGGAGCATATACAGATCTGTCCTCCGAAGGTCGAGCAGGTCTTACCCATTCGATCCATCTTTCTGGTGTCTCCACTATTCTGAAATCTCGAGAAGTTTATCGAGACTTCTGAGCATCTTCTAAATTAATAAACTTCTCAGCCCGGGACAATAAATCATCAAAATTTGTAGGAGGATTTTTAGCCAAAGATTTAAAGAAATCCCCTTCATTGAGGCCATGAGTAAAAGATTCCACCATCATACCCGGCTCCATGGCAGGAATTTCCTAGGTATACTATCACGCCCCGAGAGTATATTTATCCCTTGATCGAATGGTACCCTCTTGTGACAATATAAGATATAATACCGATACATGAACCACATAGCTGCTATCACAGATAAGCCATAAAACACAGCGGAATACACTAACAAATAATAAAAATATAAAGACCCAAATATGTGCGTATCGGTACGACTTTGACGCAACAAGAAACATAGTCAAAACCAACATCCGAATCAAATCCAAAGTAAGACCAAAAACATACAACACAACCATACACTCCAATTGTGGAGACAACATAGGATAAAATCCCAAAACAAACTATCCAAAATATACAACAATATGGAATACAATCCATACACTCGGTGTGAGATGGAATTAATTGGCAGAGCTCCGAGCACCCAAGGAATCTTCTATCTGTCACCTAGGCGACAAGAAACCCAGAGTCTGTGGTGGTGAGTATAAAACTCAGCAATAATATGAAAGATAGTGCATGATCAACAAATAACATATGAAGAGCAACAGGTATACAAATGGAGATGAATAGGTATACAGAGGGAGATCAACAAGTATACAGTCTTAAAGATAATAACAAATAGCCACCAGTATAGTCATAATCAATGCACATAACAACTAATCAACTGAATATAATATAATGTACCGACATACCTGAAGGTCTGCAATGACATAACTCATAACCACCTGAACATGTGTACAACCACGTAACACATACAACATGAAAGAACAACACTAAGCATGTAATCAACACACTGCCCTACGAACCTATAAACAACAACATCAACGAACCTGGTCGATCCTATACAACATCATGATACTGGTCATAGTCGTACAATAGTCCGGTCCAACTCATACGCTGGTAATCCACAAGCAACAGTATAGAATATGTAATATAGCATGCAAGATGATGAACAAACATATGCAACAAGCATAACTCAAACAAATCCAACATCACAACAAGCATATATAGACTATATCTATATATACTGATTACACACACACACACACACACACACACACATATATATGTAGACGCCATCACACTTGGTAATGCAAATGCATGGTCATGCCTGGACACCCCGGTCGCTACCACAACCCCAGTGTGGCCTAGGTAGAACAACATGACAACTGTCCTAACTCAATAACTACCACTAGTCTCGAGTGGTCGAGTGGGCAGTATGAATAAGTAGTGATAAGCTAAATTTCTATAAGCTACACAACAGGGGTCCTTGCTACTGGCCACTCCGACTATCACTACCCATGAGTGGTCGAGTGTCACACACATAGGATAAACTGCACGCAACTCCAACTACCACCATCAATAGTGGCAGAGTGCGACACCACAAATGATCTTCCCTCACACCAGCTATTGTCGGTGCAATCGACCCAGGTCACGATTGATCGGACTCGAGTTTGACTCGAGCAGTATTTGATGTTAGACAAAACATATGACAAGTGATTGTCATGGGAAGTCCAAGTGTGTAGCATTGATCACGTAAGTCCAAGTGTGTAGCCTTGACAGTGAAAGTCCAAGCATGGGGCTTTGCATTGGAAGTCTAACATGGAGTTGGCAAGGGAAGTCCAAGTGAGTAGCTTTGGTCACGTAAGTCCAAGTGTGTAGCCTTGGCGGTGAAAGTCCGAGAATAGGGCTTGGCATTGGATGTCCAACATGGAGTTGGCAAGGGAACACCAAGTGTGTAGCCTTGGCCACGTAAGTCCAAGTGTGAAGCCTTGGCGGTGAAGTCCAAGTTATGGGTACTTGGCATTTGGGAAGTCCAAGGGGTGGTTTGGCGATGTAAGGCCAAGCGGTAGTCTTGGGAGTGTAATTCCATATGTAACTTGGCGGTGTAGACACCGAGAGCATGACGAAGGAAGCACTTGGAGGCTAACATATGGATGAACAAGTCATGGAAGACTTAGAGGGATCCGATAGGCGCGAGGCTAGTAGAGGTGGCTAGAAGGCTTAGGTCTAGGCTAAGGGTGTCTTGGGTTAAACCTCATGGATGAGGTGAACTTAGCCAAGTGACTGAGGTCAAGTGTCAGATGCTCAAACATGTTGTTTGAGATTTTAGCCAACGGTCGGATGCTCAAACAACTTGGTGTTTGAGGTTTTACCCGCCGTCAGTCGACTGATATAGGTATTAGCCGACTGGTCCAAGTCGACTGCTAGTTGGCCGGTGTCAACTAGGGTTTTGTCAGGCCTCAACGATCATCGCTAAGAGCTAGCAATGATCACTACCAGGGGCATCATCGCTAAAGGATGGCAGTCGACTTCTATAAGTGGAAACGACCTGAGAAGCGAGGCAGCTAGACCAGGGGCTCGACTGACCTTGCATCAGTCAACTGCTAGGGTTTGACAGTCGACTGATGGAGTATCCGTTGAAACTTGTCCAGCGTGGATTGAGTTGTTGTGAGATAACGGCTACAGGAGTAGTCGACTGGGGCCTTTTCGCAGTCGACTTCTAGGCACGAAATCAGCCCAAGACAAGCATAAAAGGAGGAGCTTGAGGAGGATTTCCACAGTGATTTTTGGTGAGATTTTGAAGGGATTGTTGTTGCATTGCAGACCTTCAAGAGCAAACCAAAGCAAGCAACAAGAAAGCATTCAAAGAAAAGTGTTGTAAAGTGTTTCTTTACTTGTATTTCTTATTGTCTTTGTTTTTGCTTGTATCTTGTATATTACTATTGTAATTTCTTGTACGAGGTTTCTCCACTTCCGACGTGTTGTCAAGGAGTTTTATTAGTGGTGTGTTCATCACTAGAGCTCGTTGAGCTCGCCCCATGGAGTAGGAATCCTAACGTTCCGAACCACGTATATCGCATGTCTATTGTGTGTGTTTGTGTATTTGCATTTGTATATTGTATTTCTTGTTGGGATGTATACTGAAAAGTCTATCTTTTGTATGAACACCTTTATTTTGAAATAAGAATCACATTATCATTATTTGCATATTTATAGTTATGCATATTTGTCTGATACATTACATTGTAGATAACATGGTGTGTAATGTCACACAGGAGATCATGTTATCGGTTCATTGTAAAGTATAAGTAAAGGCTCACAACCGAGATGGTTATGGACAAACCATTGGAATGGCTGTAGTGTGATTTGGTATTGGTTTATCTTGACCATAGAATTACACTAGTACACTTTTTGTGTATTGAGCAGGACCGACAAAGAGGTGATTCGATTTATTGCTGACTACATAATCGAATCGAACCTCAGATATTATCTTGTACATGCT
This sequence comes from Wurfbainia villosa, assembly GCA_025175895.1. Taxonomy (NCBI): domain Eukaryota; kingdom Viridiplantae; phylum Streptophyta; class Magnoliopsida; order Zingiberales; family Zingiberaceae; genus Wurfbainia; species Wurfbainia villosa. Next base: position 28,735,974 of record CM045990.1, on the reverse strand, counting down.
CTTAATCCCGATATAATAACGGGCACATATACTTAGTATTCATTTATTTGATTTATCAATGGGCGAGATTTATAGAGTAAATCGATAGACTCGGTAAGTTGAGAAATGGTATTATTTATATGGTGTGTCGTTGATTATAGGAGGAAATCGTATCCTATATATTAGGATGATAATGTCTCATTGAGGAGCTCATAAGGTTCATCATGTAAACCCTGCAGGTGGACTTGATCCGGCATGATGATAAGGTTGAGTGGTACTACTCATGGAGTTAGATGTTGATTAATTAATTGTCAGTAAATTAATTAATTGACAAACATTCGAAATCTTAAACACGGGAAGAAAAATGTACAAATAATATATGGAGCTCATATTAACTTATGGGGGTTGGTGAGGTAGATCAATGATAATCCTCTAGTGGATTGGATTATCATTAATGGATCGGACTTTATGTGGGCTTGATCCATTGGGTGGCCAAGATCCAACTCCTCCTCATGGTCCCTATTGTAGCCTATTAAAATCTCATGAAGCCTAGATCCGATGGTGTAAAATAAAACTCTAGATCCGACGGTTGAGATTAAATCTCTAGATCCGACGGTTGAGATTAAATCCCTAGAACCGACGGTGGAGATTAAAGGAGGCTTAGGCCTAACTCTATAAAAGGAGGATAAGGGGTGGGCGGCAAGAAGAATAGAAGAGGATTAGGGTTTTGGGCGGCAAGGGGGCTTGGAGGCTTGGGCGGCCACAAACTTGGAAAGTTTTTCCTTCTTCTTCCTTAGGTGGTCGGCGCCCATCCTTTCCTCTTCTCTCCTTGTTTTTGTCGGCGTCCAACCTTCTTCCCTTCATCCTTGGCCGGAGCTTAGGTTCTTCCCTTGAAGCTTTTGGCTGGCCCACTTCCTCATCTCTTCTTCTTGTTGGCCGGTGGCAAGCATCAAGGTTGGTGCTTGGTGGTTGGCTAAAGGAAGGAGAAGAGTTTGGTTTCTATACTTCCTCTTGTTCGGAGCGAGCAAGGAAAGGAATATCGTGATCTAGGAGGCTTCTACTTCTGGAAGATCATCACCCACACGACGTCCAAAAGAAGGAAGGACATACAATAGAAGATCGAGAGGTATAATGCTTATTTATATTCTTTTGTATTATGTCTATAATTATTTTTAATTATACACGTGTTGTATGTTTTGTTTTGTGGTTAAATTTACTTGGACCCTGAATAAAAATGCAAAAATCGGCGATCCGTACATGGTCTATTCTGTGGCTAATCGTAGAATAGAAGTTGGTTGCTTGAACAACAAGTTTGTTCAAGTGACCACTCTAATCGAATAGTACGACGATGAAACGGTAGCTTGGGTAATCCCTCCTTGTCAAGGATAAATTTTTTTTATCAGGGGATGTAGAAGGGATCGCCATGAACAAGCGACCGAGTTGAAGGGGGAAGCGAAGTTTCCTACCTTCATTTCTGTTGTGCTAACAAATATTGTAGACAAACGAACGAATTCCAATGAACAACGCACACGGGCTATTCAACCCCCTTCTAGCCGAGCTACGATCCTCCAACAAGTGGTATCAGAGCAAGGAGGTTGTCATCGAACTCACCGCTGCGACAACAATGAAGTAGCTGGCATCGAAATCCACCCACTGAAATTCGAAGGAGAATTCTCATGGTGGAAGAAAAGGATGGAGATATATTTCGAAACCGATTTCGATATGATGCTAACAATTGAAGATAGTTTCGAAGTGCCTAGGGATGAAGAAGGCAAGCTAATTGAAAAATCAAGATGGACCGAGGAGCAACAACAACAATTCAAGCGTTAAGGTAACGAAAATGTTAATAAAGTTAATACCTTATTATATCTTGTCCAAGCTAGGTGAATATCGGAATGCTAAGGACCTATGGAATAAGTTTGTCAAGTTGCATGAAGAGCCCGCACCGGTCCATGGGGAGGAAGAGGAGTGTTGATCCTCTCATGCTCAAGAAGAAGCAAGTTCATCCTCACAAGTCCATGAGGATTCAGAAGTTGAGAAGGAATCAACATCTAAGGAATCAACATCCAAGGAAGATGTGGAAGAAATAGAAGAAGCATCTACTTCCGAAAGAAGTGATGAAAAAGATCAAGAGACTTCCACCACCCTAGGTAACTCAAATGCAATTCATAATAATAAAAATCATATAATTTTCTTTGAGTGTAGGGAGAAATGGAATTACAAGAGTAAATGTCTAAAATTGACAAAGGATAAAGCACCGACACCAAAAGTCAAGGACAAGTCAAAGGATGTCGGAGTCCTCGCTAGGAAAAGCAAAGAGCACATTATGTGCTTCAAGTGTAATCAACGGAGACACTACCAAAATCAATGCCCTAGGGGGAAGAAGAAAACCCAAGAAGGAGTATCACATGTAGGGGGAGCTTCTAAAGCAAACCCTAATGTATATTGTAATGCACCTTCGGTTCTAAGGTTAAAAAGCATGCTAGAAATTATTTTAATTCACTTGCTATTGCCCATAAACATAAGCATGCTAGTAGGAATAGATATTTTTGCTTAAGGGCTAAATCCTACGAACTTACAACTAAGGATAAACCTAGAAACAATAACTCTAGACCCATTCTACCTAGGAAGTCCATTAGGAGGATAGAAGAAAATTTAGGCATTCACCCTAAGAAGGGTAGGCATATGCCTAAGAGGAAGAACCATTCCCAAAAGATCAATGAAAAATAAAAATTGAAAAAATTAGAATTAAAGAACCAAGCATTGAGGTCAAGGCTTGAAAATTTAGTAAAGACCCTTAGGTAGATGCAAAATCAAATCCAAGGGTCTAATGGTCAAAATCTAGGTTCTAGGGGGCAAGAACCAACAAGGGGGAAAAAAGGTTTGGGTCACAAACCTAAGTCCTACCACGATGTTCCATTCAATTATGGAACAATATCTAGGTCTAGGAAAACCAAGGTTAATAGGGAAGTCATCCCTATGGTTAACCAAGGTAGGTGTCTAGTGGCTAAGGTTTCAAGAAAACATAAGGAAGCCATTAAGAAGGTTACAAGGGGAGTTACCCCTAGAGTTAACCTAGGAAAAACCCAAATGACTAAGACTTCAAAGCTAAAAAGGGTCATTATGAAGGTATCTAGGAAAGTTATCCCTAGTGAATACCTTGTTAACCCAAGGAGCTCCAATAGATAGTGGGTTCCTAGAAGGGTGATCGATTCACGCTAGATGAGGTAGGGTGTGTCAATCCTAAGTGGATAGGTAGTTAATCTAATCATGGTAGAGTTGACACTTTAAGATGTGTCAATGTGTTTTGAGAAATTTGAATATTAATCAAATTGGCACAATAAGGGTTAAAGGTCTTGGTGTGTCATTTTAGGTTTTGCCACACTTGGTAGAGTTGGTTAATATGGCAAAAAAAAAAAGTTAATTCTATCAAATGGCAACTAATATTAAAATCTAGGTATTCATATACCTTTACCTTTTATTTGTCATGCTTTGATTATCATTTATCATGTCATGATATCATATTTATTTTTATCATATAAAATGTCATGATCATGTTTAGGTTTATTTTTAGTGTCATGTTATGCTTAAGTTTATATCACATGTCATGACATCATGATTATTGACACATGCTTATTTATGTATCATTTATGTCATGATCATTATTCATGCATTAATTAAAATTGAGTTAAGGACAATGACATGATTTGAAGTCTCATGTATAAGAGAATTAATTAGAGTTGCCTAGCATATGCATGAGACCCTAAATGAACAAAACTCACATCTCACTAGAACACTTGACTTGTATGTGTTTCATACACTTAGATACAAGTGAGATGTTAGAAAAAGGAATTAAAGTTTTTAAAATTATTTCAAAACCATTTTGAAAAACCTTGGTGAAGTCTATCTTTTGATAACAATCACCATTGAAGGAGGTGATACAAAGTAGGGTCAAACATTAAAAATTTCAATAGTTTTGAACTTTTTGTCAATCTCACTATTTTATGGGTATTTTATTTTCTAATTATTTTTCACCCATAATGTTTATTATAAGTAATGTACGTATGAATTTTCAAGATTTTTTAAAATATATATTTTTACTTATGAATTTTTAAAATTCGATTCTGAAGTTTGATTTCTGCACAGTGTAGAAATCAGTCGACTGCCATGGATGGCAGTCGACTGGCGTCAAGGGCAGTCGACTGATAGCTGAGAGAGTCGACTGTCAATGCTGATTTCGGGTAAACAAGATTTGTTATGCCCATGTTCAGCTATTTCTTGGTTCCCTAACTGCTCCTAATTCTAGGATATACTTTGGAGAGATTTGGAAGGGTGGAAATCCATTGAAAATGGATTAGAGAATTTTTAGGATGTGTATTGAATTTTAAAGGAGGTGAAAGTTCAATGTTAAAACTTTGCCCTTAATATCGATTGTTTAGTGTTCCTATTGACTTAAGAACTCTCCTATGACATTGTTTGTGAAATGGTCAAAGGGGAGCAAGCCTTTAGGGGGAGGTTATCCATCTTGGGATGATGGATGTATTTCTCCTCATGGGAGGAGAATTGAGGGATTACCTCTCTTAAGTGATATGGGACTTATCACTAGGAAGAGTGAAGGCATCCTAGATGTGTTTTAGGATCAACGGGGAGATTGTAAGATCTCATTGGGATATGAGACATTGATACCCTTGGTGAAGACCTTTTTGATGTATGTCAAAAGGGGGGAGAAAGTACCAATTGGGGTAAGTTAGAATTCTCACAAGGTGTGAGAATTGCAAATTGGGGAAAATTGGTAGAATTAAGTTAGGTCACCTAAGTCAAAGGGGTTTGTGGTTTTGTCAAACATCAAAAAGGGAGAGATTGTTGGTGCAATTGGCCCAGGTCATGATTGATCGGACTCAACTTTAACTCGAGCAATATTTGATGTTAGACAAAACATATGACATGTGATTGTCATGGGAAGTCCAAGTGTGTAGCCTTGGCGGTGAAAGTCCAAGCATGGGGCTTGGCATTGGAAGTCCAACATGGAGTTGGCAAGGGAAATCCAAGTGAGTAGCCTTGGCCACATAAGTTCAAGTGTGTAGCCTTGGCAATAAAAGTCCAAACACGGGGCTTAGCATTGAAAGTCCAACATGGAGTTGGCAAGGGAAGACCAAGTGTGTAGTCTTGGTCACGTAAGTCCAAGTGTGTAGCCTTGGTAGTGAAAGTCCAAGTTATGGGTACTTGGCATTTGGGAAGTCCAAGGGGTGGTTTGGCGGCGTAAGGCCAAACAGTAGTCTTGGGAGCGTAAGTCTATGTATACCTTGGCGGTGCAGACACCGAGAGCATGACAATAGCCGAAGGAAACACCTGGAGGCTAGCGTATGGATGAACAAGTCATGGATGACTTGGAGGGATCCACGCATAGATAAACAAGTTATGGATGACTTGGAGGGATCCAATAGGTGCGAGTCTAGTAGAGGTGGCTAGAAGGCTTAGGTCTAGGATAAGGGTGTCTTGGGTTAAACATCATGGATGAGGTGAACTTGGCCAAGTGACTGAGGTCAAGTGTCGGATGCTCAAACATGTTGTTTGAGGTTTTACCCGACAGTCGGATGCTCAAACAACTTGGTGTTTAAAGTTTTACCCGATATCAGTTGACTGATATAGGTATCAGTCGACTGATATAGGTATCAGTCGACTAGTCCGAGTCGACTTCTAGTTGATCGGTGTCAACTAGGGTTTTGTGACCCAAAAGTCGACTGCCAAGGGCTGGCAACTGACTGACCCATCATCAGTCGACTGCCAAGGGATGGAAGTCGACTACTATAGGTGGAAACGACCACAGAAGCGAGGCAGCTCGACCAGGGGCTCGACTGATCTTGCATCAGTCCACTGGTAGGGTTTGACAGTCGACTGATGGAGTATCCGTTGGAACTTGTCTAGCATGGATCGAGTCATTGTGAGACAACGGTTACAGGAGCTGTCGACTGGGGTCTTATGGCAGTCGACTGCTAAGCGCAGAATCAGCCCGAGACAAGCATAAAAGGAAGAGCTTGGGAAGGATTTCTACAGTGATTTTTTGTGAGATTTTGGAGGAGAATTGCTGCTGCATTTCAGACCTTCAAGAGCAAACCAAAACAAGCAATGAGAAAACATTTAAAGCAAAGTGTTGTAAAGTTTTTTTTTACTTGTATTTCTTATTGTCTTTGTTCTTGCTTGTATCTTGTATATTACTATTGTAATCGCTTGTACGAGGTTTCTCCACCTCCGACGTGTTGTCGAGAAGGAGTTTTATTAGTGGTGTATTCATCACTAGAGCTCGTTGAGCTTGCCCCATTGAGTGGTTCCGAACCACGTATATCGCATGTCTATTGTGTGTGTTTGTGTATTCGCCTTTGTATTCACATTTGTATATTGTATTTCCACTGCGCTAACGAATATTGTAGATGAACGAATGAATTCCAACGAACAATGCACGCGGGCTATTCAACCCCCCCTTCTAGTCGAGCCATGATCCTCTAACAGCTACTACTACCATGAGTAACCGTGGAGGCAGGATGACTGACGACCCCCTCAACTACAAGGGAGACTAAATTGCCAGCATGCATGTAAATGGAATGAATGCACAACCACACATACATACATCCACCACACACTTTCTATCCCACAAAGAGTCATACACAACTGACCGTCAACCATGCCAAGACCTCCAATCTGTAGTGACACACTATTGACAACCCACATCAATACATAATCCATAATAGATATACAACGTAAAAGAATATGATACCACAATCAACTCTACGTCTAGGACATCACCCACCCCCGGATGATTTACCCTAATGACACGAATCAAGTCTACAATCGTACTCAGCTACGTACACATAGTTAAGCATCTATAGGTCCACCTACCATCACGTCTGTAATTCATAACAATGATGAACGAAATGTAACAACAACAATAGAGCATCTCAAAGTGCAAAGAATAAGTATCAAGCAACAGAATAATAGGAGTGGAGTCAAGGTAATGGTATCATCAATATAAAATCTCATGCACCAAGATTTATCAACTACCTGACCAGGGTAGGAAATTACCCACCTGATATATAGCTCATGTTATTAGTCATCACATCCATGAATGTCTCGAATCAAAGTCCTAGTTCCGAATCCATAACACTAGCTTCATGATCCAACTTCCCTACCAATTTACCATCAACCAAAGACAAAATTAGAAGTAAAAGTGGAATACATCCATAAAGTATCATGATCCATTCTTACGTAGTTTATCCAGCACAATCCTTTGATCCCAACATAGGCATCCAATCTGGATCAATCCAGTTGGTTTGGATTAAATCCCTACACAGATCACCTTTCTCACCTAGCGATCACAAAGGTTCACAGTTATCACCCTCGATTTCCTATCACTGTAAGAAATCAATTTCTCTAAATTAAATCCCTAACCCAAACATTTACCGAAAATCTCAATCAAACCTTACCTTCTTTTTCGGCACAATCCATAACCACAGATTTTCTCGTCGAATGTCGAACAACTGACCATCGCTACCGATCCAAGTGTTAAGCAAAAACTACATAGAAATCACAGCGCAAACAACAAGCGATTGGCATCGAGATCACCGCTTGCCCCATCTACTGACAATAGGGAACAGCAAAGTGTTGGATCGATGAAGTGTGGTGTTGGCCGGCTAGAGAGGGGTGCATAGCCCTCTTTCGTTCGATGACGTAATTCGCTTGTCTACAAAACTAATTAGCGCAACGGAAACAAACAAGACAAGCAAATAAACAATGCAAAGGTAAAAACAATGCTAACAAGATAATATAACATGGTTCACAGCTACGCCGTTAATCCATGGTCCCGATTCGTCCTCGGTGAATCACTCCGCAATCAATTCACTATCGGTCTCTCCTTTACACTAAGCTAGGTGGAGGTAACCCTTACAACTCAAGAACACTCCTTTTACAATAGATGTGAAAGAAAACTAAGAGAAGGAGTTTAAATCTTGTGGAGCACTTGGATGATCACTTAGAGCATAAGCATTAGCCATCCAAAAGACCACACCCTCTCTTTTTATAGAGAGGGTTGATTTCTTCCCGTTCATCGCCACTACCGATAATCGCCTTGGCGATCCGCCACGCCAACGGCCTCGAACACCGGATCTCGACCGTCAGAGTCCAACGGATCTTGGCAATCCGATGGATCCATCACGATCATTACCTCGTAGTCGATCCGCCGACTACGAGCGATTCTAATGTTCGCAACATCCTCTCGCAATGATGTCATTCCGATGGAAGTCATCATATAAATCCATCGATCCTGATACCGAACTGCGTTCGACTCAGAGCGGCCGATCATTATTTCATGGCTAATCGGTGCCTGTGAAACTCAAACTTAACATTCGTTTGAGCTTTCGGCGGTCCGGTAAACCTCAACCCTTGCAGTCGAGCCTCCGACACTCAGCCATTCAGCCAAGTTCACCTAATGAGCTACTTACAATTCACTCATTCTCTTATCTCACTCGAAGTCCCTTGCCGAAGCTCTCTTTGTTCGCGGCCACGTCCCTTAGCAGCATCAGGCGCACGGCTCTGCAATGCTCCTTCGCGTCTCTTGCCTCCGAAGTCTGCTTCCTTGGCTTCGCTTCAAGTCATCTCGTCCGGCGGTCCCTTGGCAGCATCAAGTGCACGACTCTGCAATGCTCCTTCTCCGACTCAAGCATGAGGTAGTGAGTGGTGAACCCGCCAAGGCTCCATGTGCGAATTACTAAGTCCTGCAAGACTCCAATGCACATATCAAAACATAATAACAACCTAACTTAAACCCTTTGCCTCACACATCAAAATCATATCACGGCAAGAGATTACCCTAATAATCTCCCCCTTTTTGATGTGTGGCAATCCGTTTAAGTTAGGTAAAAATATTTGATAAAATATTAAGTAAAGAAAGCATGTGAATAACATGATTAGCAACTCTCCCCCTTAATACATGAAACTCCCCCTAAATATATTCCCCCTTACTTAAACATATAGTTTTCTCCCCCTTTGACACTATCAAAAAGATTAAACAAAGTTTATATATCATGGCATCAAGTCTAGAGAGAAACAAAAACTAAAACCAGTCAAAAACCTGATAAATCAGGTTACTGTGCTCGTTCACAGTCCATCAGTCGACTGCTATCAGTATGGCAGTCGACTGGCACAATGAAATCCGAATTTCTGATTTTCTGGACGAAATTCAGAAATGCACTATAAATTTCAGAAAATTCTAAAAATAGTGAAATTTGGGGAACACATTTCTTTTAGGGTTCTTTATCAATGAAAAATAGTTTTTCATGAAAAAACTTTATATTTTCAATGATTTGCCAAAAATCCAAAAGCTTTAAAAACAACTAGTGTTTTGAGCAAGTTTGTATCCATTTTAACACCTAGTTTTGCTTTGGATTGTTTCAAAACATGAACACACAGATTTTAAAGTAGGAAATTGTTTTGAAAATATATGAAATATCCAACCATGATCTTTGGGCAATATGTGTTAGTAATATATGAGAGATGTCCTAAGGCAATCGCCTTATGTATGAACCATTTATATGATAAATGAAGATTCACTATTTGAGTATACATATTTTATGTATTTGATTGGATCTTAAACTCATTTACTGAATGTCCACGATACGATTCACAGCATGAGAGAATTTGTGATTGGATCACAACTAGTGAGTATCTCTACATGTGTAATTGTGATGTATCAGAATTATCCCTAGTTCATGAATTGATGGATTTGGACACCATCAATTCTGTCGAGACTAGCACGAGGTATACTCCTTGGTGTATCCAAGCACCGATTCTCACCGGGCCGAGACATGGTGATGTCCGAGTTAATCGTGGATGCTAGTTATGGTAACTAGTTCATCGAGTGACCAACCGTAAGACTTCATATGGTTCTCTGCATATATAGATATGTCAATGAAGTTCTTACTGTGGCTTAAGTGCGATGTTCCTTTGACTTGCGGTATTCAAGTCATCTTGATCATGGAGACTTATGCTTTGACATCTTAAGCAAACATCTCCGAGGAGATGTGGACCCGGATGATTGGGTATAAGTCGGCGGATCAAGGTGTTTGAATAGCCTATAAAGGATTCACCACTCATGAGGAGATGTATACCCATGGCCTCTCGTTGATTGTTACTAAAGTCTGCCAAAGCATTACATGTTTAGAGTAAGGTACTCTTCGATACATGTGGAGTAACTAGAACTGTAGAGGACGAGGAAATGATACTGGGCTAGGTGTGACGAGTCGACCTTAGTGGGATCGGCACACAGACCATGTCCCAACCAAGTGGGTATAAGATGAGTGAAGGAATGGGGCACCTAATCATTCAAGCATCAAGGGTTTCGTAAATAGTTCGATCAACTGCTGATCTTTCTGCTAATTGGGATCATGATGTACTACTAGGTGCCACTATGATCGCTCTATAATTAATGGTTAATTATAGACGCCAACATAAACCGAGAACCTATTTGGTCACACGCACAACGCAGTGTAATCCAAAGGATTTAAAACGAGCTTGAGAATGGGATTCTCGCATCGAGAGAAACTATGTTTGGTCTGACCAAACATAAAGCGAGCATGAAATTGTTTCAATGCAATGGAAGCGTGGATGGGCCGTGTCTTATGAAGACATAATGGATGGACCAAAATGGTTTGGTTCTAATCCAATGGATGAGAATAAACCAAAGGGTTTGGTTTATATTAAACGAATGAACCAAAGTTGGTCTGGTTCGTTTTAACTTAAAATAAACCATCATGGTTTGGTTTATTTTAACTTATCTTAATGGAGCGGTTAACGGGCTTTATGGATATGATCCATTAACCATTAAGAGAATTAGTTCACCCTTGTTAAGGATTTCGCGCCTAACTCAAAGTTGCCGCACCGCCACCTTGTGTGCACCCTCTCCAAGTCGTTGTGGCGCCCAAGCTCCAGCCGGTGAACCTCCGCGACCTCCGGTGATCTCCTAGGGTTTGGCATCAAGGTGAGTTCTTCTCTCCTTGTTTTGGCGCCTATCTATTCCACCAAGCTGTCCAGTTTTTCTGACAGCTTCCTCCTCGCCGGAGCGCCGCTTGACGACGGTTAGAGTGCCCACAGCGCTAACTTATCCGGGATTTGATCTCCGTAATCCTCGAGGTGGAGGATTTGGCGATCTGCCAATTGGTTGACGAATACCTCTCCGAGAAGCAAGTCTTGAGGACTTTTTTAGATCCGAATTTGATTCGGATCGTGATCATCTCTCGATCACGCCGCCTTCAACACGAGGCTAGTAACCCGCACGTAAGACGGCTCGTGGCTTAGCGGTCATCCCGAGGAGCTCGGCGTGATACGGATAGAGACGATTCTACGAGGATCGCTCCGCTGATGCCGTTTCCCGCCACACGCCATACGAAGGTATAACGAGTTTAAATTTCTTTATTGCAATTTTAATTTACTGCTATGTCTACACTTGTTGTAATAGCATGCGTGTGTTGTGTGTGTTGTAATAAATAGGAGTATTTATTATTTTTATTGCTTCCGCTGTGTTCATGTTTACGAAACATGATCGAACACACACACGCCAAGGTTTAAACCCAACAAAGGGTATCAGAGCCTGTGTTGTGTTTCACATAATCGTAAAAATGGTTTTGCGATAGTCATAATGTATTTCTGAAATTTTCTAAATTTTGGAAATTTAGAAGTATTTATGGAAATTTTTCAATTTTGGAAAGTCTAGAAGTATTTATGGAAATCTTCCACTTTTGGAAAGTTGGAAGTATTTATGGAAATTTATATTTTCCATAAATAAAATATTTGATTAGATTATGGAAATTTGTTTCCTAATTTAATCATGATTTGATTTGGGAAATCAAATCTTAAAATATTTTATTTCCATAAGTAGTTTTAAAGATTTAGGAAATTGGTTTCCTAAATAGATTTTCCTTAATCAAATAATTCCATGAATAAAATATGTGATTAGATTTGGAAATTTGTTTCCTAATTTAATTATGTTTTGATTTGGAGAATCAAATCTTAAACATATTTTATTTCCATAAATAGTTATGACATATAAGGAAATATATACATGACATAATTGTATGTCATGTAATTGCATTAGATGCAAAACATTATGTCATGCGTGTCGTGACATGTAGATGTATGCCATGTATGCCATGTCATGTAGATAATAGTTATTTGCATGCAAAGAGGATGAGACATAAAACCCTAACTCAATATTAAAGCCTACACCTTCCATTAATATGGTTAGAACCAGAGTTCTGTTTCTTGTTTGGGTTGTTGGACTTTCCAAGCCCTACAACCTCAACATGTTCAAACATTGGAATAGTTTAATACTAATATTGTAAGAGCCAGAGTTCAATCGTTAGCTTTGGTTGTTGGACTCTCTCCAAGCTGGGCTAATTGGTTGAATGCGCTCTAACCATATTAAAACTATGTCCTGATTAATGGGTTGGCTTTAACCTGGAGCATCGGCTTGTTGGACTCTCTCCAAGGTCGATGTAAAGGGAGGTGAAGTTGGGTGCTATGCATATGATGCATACTTGTTAATGTGTTAACAACCCAATGTATGTGAACATTCAATTAGTTGATAGCACATTGTGATAGTTACATATACATGATATGCAATCGGTATAGATTGATACCCACCATCATAGCTAAGAATGGCTTGTTGGACTCACTCCAAGGTTGTTCTTATCTACGATGGATATCACCCATTCGGAGATGGACCTACGATCTCCAAGTGATTTTGGGGTTTTTGAATTCAAAAATGAATGGGATTTATAAATGTATATTGATGCATTTTAAAATCATCTTTCATATATGCTCGCTTTTGTATTTCTAAGTTAATATATCGATCATGATGTGTTTGAATTCATGCTCCATTTTGGATTCAAATAAATCGACCGGGCCGAGCTTCATGGATCGCTTAGAAGCTTGAGAATTGTTCTCAAGGTTGAAAAGCTTGCAATGTCCTCGGCGCCTCTTCCCGCCTCATCTAGTGACGATGCAACTCGACCAATTGTTGGCCTATCGTAAATATGTGAGTGATTCTCAACAAATGAGTTGCATCATGCTTAGCCGCGATGGAACCCAAGCTACGAGCGCATGAGCATATGGATGCTCATATCGTAGTCCTTCATCTTTGTGAGTTGGTTGATGAGCAAGTGAGATTCGAAGGTTCAAGTCTCAAAGCTCCTCTTCACCTCGAGATGCTAGGAGGTTCATCTGTGGTATCGCCAATATGTCAAGACCGTGAGTCTTCCGAGAAGCATGAGGGGGACGGTGTTGTTAGTTGATTCCTCAAGAAAGGTTCTAAGAGGAAGTCAAAGGAACAAAGAAGGGAAAGAAGAGAAAGGCTAAGAAGGTAGAACTAGCATAAAAAGGAAACTTGCCATCATTATGGCAAGGAGAGCCATTTCATGAAGAAAGTGCAAGATTTATCTTGAGTTCGTGAAGAAGGATAAGGCATCTGATGCCCCATCTTCTTCAGAAATCTTCTTTATTGATTGTCATTCTATTTCCTCAGACACTTGGGTATTGGATACTGGGTGTGGCTCATATATATGTAATGACATACATGGGCTAAGGAATAGAAGAGGACTCGTCAAGGGAGAGTCAAACTTACGTGATGGGAATGGAGCAAAGGTTGCCGACTCGCCATCGAACGTATTTGTTGAACTCTCAGGACTTGTCTTAGAATCGACAATTGCTTTTATGTTCCTTCGCTGATAAAGAACATCATTTCTATTTCTTGTTTAAATAGAAATGGTTTCCATTCGACGCTTTAGTAACAATTGTTGTTACATAACTTCAATGGAGTTCTTTATGGACTGGAACTTTAAGCAATGGTGTTTATACGCTGGACGATTCAAAGGATATTTGCAATATCGGAAGCGAGCAACAAGAGTGCTCAAAGGATAATCAAATAGACTTACATGTGGCATTGTCGCCTTGGCCATATAAGCAAGAAACGCATGTCCGAATTACACCGATGTGGAATTCGAATCGCTTGAATTGGATTCATACGATACATGCGAATCATGCTTAAAAGGCAAGATGACTAAGTTACCTTTACGAAAAGGTGAACGAGTGGGAGAGTTACTAGGTCTAATACATACCGATGTATGTGGACCTATGTCAACTCAAGCTTTAGGAGGCTATAGCTACTTCATTACCTTCACCGATGATCACTCACGGTTTGGGTATGTGTTCTTGATGAAACACAAGTCTGAAGCCTTTGAAAGGTTCAAAGAATTCAGAAATGAAGTAGAGAAACAACATGACAAAAGTATTAAAATACTTCGATCGGATCGAGGTGGTGAATACTTAAGTCAAGAGTTTCTTGATTATCTAAGAGACAATGGCATATTGTCTCAATGGACTCACTATACACCACAAAGATAATGGTGTATCCGAGAGGCGAATCGACCTTGTTGGACATGGTCAGTCAATGATGAATCATGCAACTCTTCCTAAGTCCTTTGGGGTTATGCACTTCATTGCTTAATTGTTAAATGTAATGCCTACCAAGGTAGTCTCAACTACTCCATATGAGATATGGAATGGTAAGAAACCTCATGTATCTTACTTGAAGATATGGGGTTGTCTCGCTTATGTGAAGTGATCAGACAAATTGGATGCTAAGTCTGATAAATGTCTATTTATTGGATACCCTAAGGAAACAAGGGGTTACCAATTCTATCATCCTGTGGAACAAAAGGTGTTTGTTTCAAGGCATGCTGTGTTTCTAGAGAAAGAGTTTCTCTTGCAAGAAAACAGTGGGAGTGTCGTCGAGCTTGAGGAGGCTCGAGAGACTCAAATAGACATTAATGAGATACCTGGTGAAGCACAACAGCTGACAACTCATAGTGATGAGCAATCGGCTGGACCTATTGTAACACCACATCTTCGTAGATCTGGTAGAACACGCAATATTCCTGAGAGATATGGATTTCTCGTAAGTGAATCGAACGACGTGTTACTCATTGATGATGAGGAGCCTACCGCTTATGAAGAAGTGGCCGATAAGTTCAGAAAGGGATAAGTGGCTTGGTGCCATGAAGTCGGAAATGGATTCCATGTACGAAAACCAAGTTTGGAACTTGGTTGACCCACCTGAAGGCATAAAGCCTATAGGGTGCAAGTGGGTTTTCAAGAAGAAAACTGACATGGATGGTAATGTGATTACCTATAAGGCTAGATTGGTGGCGAAAGGATATCGTCAAAAGCAAGGTGTTGATTATGACGAAACCTATTCGCCTGTAGCTATGCTTAAATCCATTCGGATGCTCCTGGCCATAGCGGCTCATTATGATTATGAGATATGGCAGATGGATGTGAAAACAACTTTCCTTAATGGAAACCTGCTCGAGGACGTGTATATGATACAGCCTGAGGGTTTCACATCGGTTGATAAAACCAAGGTATGCAAATTGCGACGATCCATTTATGGATCAAGCAAGCATCCAGAGTCGAATATCCGCTTTTGATGAGACGATCAAAAAGTTTGATTTCTCACAAAATCCGCATTTAACCTTGTGTGTACAAGAAGGTTAGTGGGAGGCAAATGTGTTCCTAGTATTGTATGTCGATGACATATTACTTATAGGAAACGATGTGTCAATCTTACGCTTAAGGTTTGGTTATCCAAGACATTCTCCATGAAAGACTGGGAGAAGCAACCTACATCCTCGGGATTAAGATCTATAGAGATAGCTTTTGGTCTTTCGCAGCTACATATATAGACGAAAAGTGCAAAGAGGTTTAGCATGTCAATCCAAGAAAGGTTTCTACCCATCGCATGGGGTACACCTTTCAAGTCTATGTGTCCGCGCACGTAAGACGAGAGGATTTGCATGAGTAAGATTCCCTATGCATCCGCAATAGGATCTATCATGTATGCTATGTTATGTACGAGGCCCGATGTATCGTGATGCTCGAGTGTCACGAGCAGATACCACCGATCCAGAATGGATCATTGGGGTCATTAAGACGATCCTAAGTACTTGAGAAGAACTAAGGATGTGTTCCTAATATACGGAGAAGGGTACATGGTGATACGTGGGTATACGGATGAACCCGCATGCATAAGGATGATTCCATGTCTCACCGGGTATGTATTCACCTAGAATGGAGGCGCAATAAGTTGGAAAGGTTCCAAGCTTGACACTATAGCGGATTCTCGCCACTAAGGCGTAATACGTTGCGACTTTGAAGCAAAGAAAGGAAGCGGTTTGGATCAATAAGTTCATCTATGAACTTGATGTGGTCTCATCAATGATCCAAACATGTGCTTCGCCGCTATCATCTTATCAGAGAGATCATCAGTAGGAACGAAATACAAATCGAGAAAATTCCCACTGAAAGGAACTTAGCGGATCCTTTGACTAGCATTACCTCAAAGTAAGTTTGAGGGTCATGTTAGACTATGGTATCGATACCGTAGCGATTGGCAGCATTAGGCCAAGGGAGTCCGTTAGTAATATATGAGAGATGTCCTAAGGCAATCGCTTTATGTATGAACCATTTATATGATAAATGAAGATTCACTATTCGAGTATACATATTTTATGTATTTGATTGGATCTTAAACTCATTTACTGAATGTCCACGATACGATTCACAGCATGAGAGAATTTGTGATTGGATCACAACTAGTGAGTATCTCTACATGTGTAATTGTGATGTATCTAATTATCCCTAGTCGATGAATTGATGGATTCGACACCATCAATTCGCCGAGACTAGCACGAGGTATACCCTTGGTGTATCCAAGCACCGATTCTCACCGGGCCGAGACATAGTGATGTCCGGAGTTAATCGTGGATGCTAGTTATGGTAACTAGTTCATCGAGTGACCACCGTAAGACTTCATATGGTTCTCTCGCATATATAGATATGTCAATGAAGTTCTTACTGTGGCTTAAGTGCGATGTTCCTTTGACTTGCGGTATTCAAGTCATCTTGATCATGGAGACTTATGCTTTGACATCTTAAGCAAACATCTCTAAGGAGATGTGGACCCGGGATGATTGGGTATAAGTCGAAGTGATCGAAGGTGTTTGAATAGCCTATAAAGGATTCACCACTCCTTGCGAGGAGATGTATACCCATGGCCTCTCGTCGGATTGTTACTAAAGTCTGGCCAAAGCATTACATTTTTAGAGTAAGGTACTCTTCGATACATGTGGAGTAACTAGAATCTGTGAGGACGAGGAAATGATACTGGGCTAGGTGTGACGAGTCACTTAGTGGGGATCGACACAATAGACCATGTCCCAACCAAGTGGGTATAAGATGAGTGAAGGGAATGGGGCACGATCATTCGAGCCATCAAGGGTTTCGTAAATAGTTCGATCAACCGCTGATCTTTTCGCTAATTGGGGATCATGATGTACTACTAGGTGCCACTCATGATCGCTCTATAATTAATGGTTAATTATAGACGGCCAACATAAACCGAGAACCTATTTGGTCACACGACAACGAGTGTAATCCAAAGGATTTAAAACGAGCTTGAGAATGGGATTCTCGCATCGAGAGAAACTATGTTTGGTTGGACCAAACATAAAGCGAGCATGAAATTGTTTCACAATGGAAGCGTGGATGGGCCGTGTCTTATGAAGACATAATGGATGGACCAAAATGGTTTGGTTCTAATCCAATGGATGAGAATAAACCAAAGGGTTTGGTTTATATTAAACGAATGAACCAAAAGTTGGTTCGGTTCGTTTTAACTTAAAATAAACCATCATGGTTTGGTTTATTTTAACTTATCTTAATGGAGCGGTTAACGGGCTTTATGGATATGATCCATTAAGATTTCGCCAAGCTCAACCTATAGGTTTGGCATCAAGGTGAGTTCTTCTCTCCTTTTTTGGCCGGACAGCTTCTTCCTCTCGCGACGGTTAGTGCGGCTAACATACCGATTTGATCTCCTAATCCTCTCGAGGTGGAGTTGACGAATACCTCTCCGGAGAAGCAAGTCTGAGGACTTGTTTTAGGTCCGAATTTGATTCGACCGTGATTATCTCTCGATCACGCTGCTTCAACACGAGGCTAGTAACCCGAAGACGGCTCAAGCCATCCCGAGGAGCTCGGCGTGGATACGGATAGAGACGATTCTTACGAGAATCGTTCCGGTTGATGCCGTTCCCGCTACACGTCATACGGAAGGTATAACGTAGTTTAAATTTCTTTTATTGCAATTTTAATTTACGGTTATGTCTACACTTGTTGTAATAGCATGCGTGTGCTGTGTGTGTTGTAATAAATAGGAGTATTTATTATTTTTATTGCTTCCGCTGTGCTCATGTTTACGAAACATGATCGAACACACACACACCGCGGTGCCGGAAACCCAACAATATGTCTATGAATTAAACATAAGTCTTCCCCATGATTGATCTATTATTGCTATTTTGATACCTTAAATGACCATCTAAATGTCATAGGCATTAGTGGACATTTGTATCATCCTAACATCTCACTCATGCTAAGTTTTCAATCAAGGTAGTCTATGGTGAGTGTGAGATGCATCCTAAAGGTATTTGTATATACTTAACTATTATTTTCATGCAATTCTATCAAGGTTAAGTATCATCCTATCATTCCACATGATCATAAAGACATATATGGATAAATTTCACATTATGATCATGAAACAAATGTATTCATCAAATTGTGATCATGCATTAGGTATTACATCATGATAATAAGGCAAATATCACCTAAAGCATGATTTATCTATTTATAGGTGCATTATCATCACCTAACACTATTTCAAAAATGTTGTCCCGCCATCCTAAGTCAACCAAAAATATGATATAGGTGAAATCCTTATGGTTGACTACCCTAGGGTTTTCCTAACCCTTAAAGATGGATTTTGGAACCCAAAATAAGTTCTTACCTATAGGGTTCACTAAATACTCCTTAGGGATCCATTTTCTAGCAATTTCCTTCTTTTTGTCTTGATCCCTAGCTATTAGACATTTATAGGCCTTTTCATTTTTCTTTTTCTTATAACCTAAGCCTTTCTTGTTGAAGCTTGCCCTTTGGCTCCCAATTATAATGTTAAGGGTATTGGAGCCTATTGTAAACTTTTCTAGGGCTTTGGTCAAATAGTCTACCTTTTCCCTTAGAGCCCTATTTTCCTCTATGCATGCATCATTAACATCAAATGACATATAAAGATCATGTGAGCATGCATCATCATGACTAGAAAAAATGTTTTCATTAATATTTAAGCATGTTTTTTCTAGTTTATTTTCTAAGTCCTTAATTTGATCTAGCATGCTCTTATTTTTCTTTTTGGCCCTAAATAAATCCCTAGTTAAGCTAGAAACCATGAAAACTATTTTCTTGGGAGTTAGATTTGTTACCATAGCTTCCATGTCTTCTTCTTCTTCGGATGAGGAGGATGGTGAAGAATCTCCCCCTTCACTCGAGCTTTCCTCACTTGTGCTTGATTCTTCATTTTCGGTAGAGGAAGAGTTTAGGTCGTCAAAAGCCATCAAAGCAAGATTGGTGACAAAGGCATTCTCCTCTTCCGATGATGATGAAGATGATGAAGAGGGATCATCTCATGTCCTTGCTTTTAGTGTCTTGGTCTTCCCTTTTTCTTTAGTCTTCTTCTCTTCTTCTTTCTTCTTGCTCCCCTTCTTCTTCTTCTTTTTTTCCTTCTTTCTCTTCTCCTCCTTGCTTTTGTTCAAGAGGGGACAATTGTCCCTTATGTGTCCCTCTCCTTGGCAATTGTAACAAATAATCTTCCCCCTTGGTCTTCTTCTCCTATCATTAGAGTTATTGAATTTAAAACCTTTTAATGCACGTCTTACCCTTCTTACCGTATAGGTTTCTTCCGTGCTATCCATGGAGGAGGAGAATGTTTCATCGGAGGAGGAGGAAGTCTGTATCTTCTTCTTCTTCCCCTTATTTGCTACTAGGGCTACTCCTCTTGATGGCTTGATACTTGATTCTTCATTTATTCCTTCAAGCCTCGTTTCAAGGAGCTCCATGGTTGAAAAGAACTCCTCCAAGGTGCTCACTTCTAAGTTCTTTGACATGTAGAAGGAGTCCACCATTGAGCTCCATTTTGATGACCGAGGAAAGGCATCGATTGCTTTCATAAGCATATCCCGGTTCGAAAGTCTTTCTCCTACACTCGTTAGCCCAATCAAAATTTCCTTAAATCGAGAATGTAGTGAAGTTACCTTTTCTCCCTTTTCAAGTTTGATATTCGTTAGTTGGGAGCGGAGGAGATCTCTTCTTGCAAGCTTGGCCTCTGAGGTACCTTCTGTTGGGTCGGATCGAATGGCCGGCTAGAGGGGGGTGAATAGCCCTCGTTCGTTGGATGTCGTAATTCACTCGTTCTTCTTGCGTCGCTTGTCTACGATTGTCGTTAGCGTAGCGGAATAACAATAATAATGAAAATACTAACAACACATACAAGCATACACAAGATATACGTGGTTCGGAACCGAATGGTTCCTACTCCACGGGTGAGCTCCTCGAGCTCGTGTTATGCGCACGGCACTAACAACACTCCTTCTCGACTACACGTCGGAGGTGGAGAAACCTCTCACAAGTTATTACAACAAGTAATATGAAATACAACAAGAATTACAAAGACAATACAAAAGAAACACTTTTCACCGATCATGATCACTTGTTTGTTGCTTTGTTTGGCTCTTGAAGGATGGAATGCAAGCAGCAATTCCTCCAATAGCTCCACAAAAACCATAGCGAAATCCTCCAACTCGTGCTCCTTTATATAAATCAGCTATATTTCATCGTGATCGTGACCATCAGTCGACTGATCTCGTAGTCGTTGTCTCACAATGGCCGAATCCACGTTGGTTAAGTTCCAACGGATCACATCGATCGTGATGGCACCCATCGATCCGAGATCATCCATCGAAAGTCTGAGCTCGACCCATCTGTGCCATGCTGTCATCGATCAGCCATCCTCGGCATATCGTGATCCTAACATCGATCTTCCCTCCTTACCGATCGATCGGCTCGTTCACTGAGAACACCGGTCGAACCCATACGACCTAGAGTCGGGAGCACCTATGCGATCTGATGTCGGCTAAAAAAACATAACGATGTTCGAGCCTCACGTAGATCTTACCACGTCCACCTTATCCTCATGGAGTTCCCCAAAGCTCTTCCCTCGCCACGTTCCTCGGATCGCTGGCCGAGCCAACGCCATCCTTCATCTCATGCCCTAAGTATGCTTCCCGGGCTCACTCCATTTGCTCCCGTCCCATGGCGGTCCTCGGATGCACCGCATGTAATGCCATCCTTCACCTGCACTCAAGGACCGAGCCTAGTGAACTTACCAAGTCCTTAAGACTTCCCATATGCATAAGCGACGGCCGCAATGCATTTCACTAAGCAGCGCGCGGCTGCTTTGGATTTCCCATGCACAAGCGCGCCAATGCTTTGGACTTTCCCACACCAAGCTCCATGCTTGGATTTTCCATGCCAACTCCATGTTGGACTTTCCCATGACAATCTCATGTCATGAGTTTTGTCTATCATCAAAATACTATCAGGGTACTGCTCGAGTGAAACTCGAGTCAACCTGGGACGATTGCACCAACAATCTCCTAACAATCTCCCCCTTTTTGATAATTGACAAAACTACCATCTCAAGTCTACCAATTCTCCCATATTGGCAATTCTCATATCCCAATGAGAATTCCAAACCTAAATGGTAACTTGGTAACATCTCCCCCTTTTTGACATTACATCAAAAAGGTCCTCCCCAAGGGTATGAATGTCTCATATCCCAATGAGATCTTATATCTCTCCCTTGGAGGAACACATGCCTACCATCTTTCTAGTGATCTCATATCACTTAAAGAGAGGCAACCCAATTTCCTCCCATGAGGAAATACACATCCATCTTCCTATGATGGATATCTCCCACTAAAGGCTTGCTCCCCCTTGACCATTGCACCAACAATGTCCTTGGAGAGTCCCTAAGCCAATAGGAACATTAAACCAATCAAAATTAAGGTAAAGTTCAACAATGAACTTTCTTCCACCTTAAAATTGATACTCTCCCTAAACTCTTCTCCTAATCCATATCCAATAGATTTCCACCCTCTCTAATGTTGGGTTTTCAGCACCGCGGCGTGTGTGTGTTCGATCACGTTTCGTAAACATGAACACAGCGGAAGCAATAAAAATAATAAATACTTCTATTTATTACAACACACATAACGCACGCATGCATATTACAACAAGTGTAGACATAACCGTAAATTTAAATTTGCAATAAAAGGAAATTTATCTACGTTATACCTTTTCAGATGACGTAAGCGAACGCATCAACCGAACGATCCTCGTAGAATCATCTCTATCCAGATCCACGCCGAGTTCCTGATGACTTCGCTAAGCCACGAGCTTCGTCTTCAGACGGGTTACTAGCCTCGTGTTGAAGACGACGTGATCGAGAGATGATCACGATCCGAATCCAAATTCGATCCTAATACGAAGTTCTCAAAACTCGCTTCTCCGAGAGGTATTCGCAACCAATTGACGAATCCTTCGCCCTCCACTCGGAGGATTACCGGAGATCGATCCCTAAGTTAGCTGTCAGAGCTCAAACCGTCGTCCAAACGACGCTCCGACGAGAGGAGAACAAGCTGTCCAGAAAAACTGGACAGCTTTGGTGGAGGAGATAGGCGCCGGCCAACTAAGGGAGATAGAGCTCACCTTGATGCCAAACTTGAAGGAGATCACCGACCACTAGCGCGGCCGGCGAGGGGGAAGGAAGCACCGGACGCCGGTTGGAGCCTCAAGGTGGCGGCGCAAGGAGGAGGAGAGTTAGCTCGAATTTCTCCAAGGAGAGGTGGCGGCAACTTAGGGTTGTGGATTAGGCTTAAACCATCCCTTAAGCCCTCTTTATAGAGAACTAATTCTCTTAATGGTTAATGGATCATAACCATTAGGCCCGTTAACCCGCTCCATTAAGATAAGTTAAAATAAACCAAACCATGATGGTTTATTTTAAGTTAAAACGAACCGAACCAACTTTTGGTTCATTCGTTTAAAATAAACCAAACCCGTTGGTTTATTCTCCTCCATTGGATTAGAACCAAACCATTTTGGTTCATCCATTACGTCTTCATAAGACTCGGCCCATCCACACTTCCATTGCGACTGAAACGATTTCATGCTCGCTTTATGTTTGGTCCAACCAAACCAAGTTTCTCTCGGTCTGAGAATATCATTCTCAAGCTCGGTTTAAATCCTTTGGATTACGCCGGGCGTGTGACCAAATAGGTTCTCGGTTTTATGGCCGCCTATAATTAACCATTAATTATAGAACGATTACGAGTGGCACCTAGTAGTACATCATGATCCCCAATTAACCGAAAAAGATCAACGGTTGATCCGTAACTATTTCTCAACCCTTCAAAGAACAATGATTCGTGCCCCATTCCCTTCACTCATCTTATACCCACTTGGTTCAGGACATGGTCTATAGTGTCAGTCCCCACTAGGCTGACTACGTCACACCTAGCCCAAGTATCATTTCCTCGTCCTACAAATTCTAGTTACTGCACATGTATCGAAGAGTACTTTACTCTAAACATGTAATGCTTTGGCCAAAGACTTTAGTAACAATCCGACGAGAGGCCATGGGTATACATCTCCTCGCAAGGAATGGTGAATCTTTTATAGGCTATTCAAACACCTTCGATCATTTCGACTTATACCCAATCATCCCGGGTCCACATCTCCTTAGAGATGTATGCTTAAGATGTCAAAGCATAAGTCTCCATGATCGAGATGACTTGAATACCGCAAGTCAAAGGAACATCGCACTTAAGCTACAGTAAGAACTTCATTGACATATCTATATATGCACAGAACTATATGAAGTCTTACGGCTGGTCACTCCAATGAACTAGTTACCATAACTAGCATCCACGATTAACTCCGGACATCACAATGTCTCCAGCCAGTGAGAATCAGCTGCTTGGATACACCAAGGAGTATAACTCGTGCTAGTCTCGACAAAATTGATGGTGTCCAAATCCATCAATTCGTCGACTAGGGATAATTTCGATACATCACAATTACACATGTAGAGATACTCACTAGTTGTGATCCAATCACAAATTCTCTCATGCTGTGAATCGTATCGTGGACATTCAGTAAATGAGTTTAAGATCCAATCAAATACATGAAAACATGCATACTCAAATAGTGAATCTTCATTTATCATATAAATGGTTCATACATAAGGCGATTGCCTTAGGAAATCTCTCATACATTACTAATAGACTCCCACTTGGCCTAATGCCAATCGCTACGGTATCCAATACCATAAGTTCTAACATGACCCTCAAACTTATTTTGAGGTAATGCCTTAGTCAAAGGATCCGCTAAGTTCCTTTCAGTGGGAATTTTCTCGATTTGTATTTCGTTCCTACTGATGATCTCTCTGATAAGATGATAGCGGGGCACATGTTTGATGATTGATGACCACATCAAGTTGAATGAACTTCTTGATCCAAACCGCCTTTCAGCCTAAAGTCGATTCTCGCTTAGTGGCAATCCACTAGCGCAAGCTTGGAACCTTTCCAACTTATCGCCTCCATTCTAGGTGAATACATACCGCATCGAGACATGGAATCATCCTTGTCTGTCTAGAGCTGGCATCTGTATACCCACGTATCACCATGTACCCTTCTCCATATATTAGAAACATATCCTTAGTTCTTCTCAAGTACTTAAGGATCGTCTTAACAGTCACCCAATAATCCATTCCTGGATCAGACTGGTATCTGCTCGTGACACTCGGAGCATACGATACATCGGGCCTCGTACATAACATAGCATACATGATAGATCCTATTGCGGATGCATAGGGAATCTTACTCATGCAAATCCTCTCGTCTTCTGCGCGCGGACACATAGACTTCGAAAGGTGTACCCCATGCCTGATGGGTAGGAAACCTTTCTTGGATTCCGACATGCTAAACCTCTTTAGCACTCGGTCTATATATGTAGACTGCGAAAGACCAAGCAAACTGCTTCGATCTATCTCTATAGATCTTAATCCCGAGGATGTAGGTTGCTTCTCCCGTGTCTTTCATGGAGAATGTCTTGATAACCAAACCTTAATCGATCAGAAGATCAAACATCGTTTCCTATAAGTAATATGTCATCGACATACAATACTAGGAACACGACTGCACTCCCACTAACCTTCTTGTACACACAAGGTTCGTCTGGATTTTGTGAGAAATCAAACTTTTGATTGTCTCATCAAAACGGATATTCCAGCCTCGGATGCTTGCTTCAATCCATAAATGGATCGCCGCAATTTGCATACCTTGGTTTTATCAACCGATGTGAAACCTCAGTTGTATCATATACACGCCCCTAAAGGTGTTTCCATTAAGGAAAGCCGTTTTCACATCCATCCGCCATATCTCATAATCATAATGAGCCGCTATGGCCAGAGCATCCGAATGGATTTAAGATAGCTACAAAGTAATAGGTTTCGCCATAATCAACACCTTGCTTTTGACGATATCCTTTCGCCACCAATCTAGCCTTATAGGTAATCACATTACCATCCATGTCGGTTTTCTTCTTGAAAACCCACTTGCACCCTATAGGCTTTATCCTTCAGTGGGTCAACCAAGTTCCAAACTTGGTTTTCATACATGGAATCCATTTCCGACTTCATGGCACCAAGCCACTTATCCCTTTCTCAACTTGTCGACTTCTTCATAATCGTAGGCTCTCATCATCAATGAGTAACACGCCGCTCGATTCACTTACGAGAAATCCATATCTCTCGTGAATATCGGTTCTACCAGATCTACGAAGATGTGGTGTTACAATAGGTCCAAATTGATTGCTCATCACTATGAGTTGTCTACCGTCAGGCTTCACTGTGTATCTCATCAATGTCTATTTGAGTCTCTCGAGCCTCCTCAAGCTCGACGACACTCCCAATCGCTTTCTTGCAAGAGAAACTCTTTCTAGAAACACAAAGATGCCTCAAACAAACACCTTTGTTCCACAGTGATGATAGAATTGGTAACCCTTGTTTCCTTAGGGTATCCAATAAATAGACATTTATCGACTTAGCATCCAATTTGTCCGATACATACGCTTACATAAGCAGATAACCCCATATCTTCAAGTAAGATACATGAGGTTTCTTACTATTCCATATCTCATATGGAGTAGTTGAGACTACCTGTAGGCATTCCGCTTAACAAGTAAACAAATTGTCAAGTGCATAACCCCAAAAGGACTTGGGAAGAGTCGCATGATTCATCATTGACCGACCATGTCCAACA
Source organism: Wurfbainia villosa (assembly GCA_025175895.1). NCBI lineage: Eukaryota > Viridiplantae > Streptophyta > Magnoliopsida > Zingiberales > Zingiberaceae > Wurfbainia > Wurfbainia villosa. The sequence goes on along the minus strand of CM045990.1, from coordinate 28,709,617 downwards.
AGGTCCTAACGCCTCGATACACCATTATGTGGTGTATAGGCGGAGTCCATCGAGACAATATACCATTGTCTCTTAGATAATCAAGAAACTCGACTTAAGTATTCACCACCTCGATCCGATCAAGTATTTTAATACTTTGTCATGTTGTTTCTCTACTTCATTTCAATTCTTTGAACCTTTCAAAGGCTTCGACTTGTGTTTCATCAAGAACACATACCCAAACCGTGAGTGATCATCGGTGAAGGTAATGAAGTAGCTATAGCCTCCTAAAGCTTGAGTTGACATAGGTCCACATACATCAAGATGTATTAGACCTAGTAACTCTCCCACTGCTCACCTTTTCCAAGAAAGGTAACTTAGTCATCTTGCCTTTAAGCATGATTCGCATGTATCGTATGAATCCAATTCAACGATTCCGCAGAATTCCACATCGGTGTAATTCGACATGCGCTTTGCTTACATGGCCAAGACGACAATACCACATGTAGGAGTCTAATTGATTATCCTTTCGAGCACGCTTGTTGCTCGCTCGATATTGAAAATATCACCGGATACGCCCAACGATAAACACCATTGCTTAAAGTTCCAAATCCATAAAGAACTCCATTCAAAGTTATGTAACAACAATTGTTACTAAAAGTCAAATGGTACCCATTTCTATTTAAACAAGAAATAGAAATGATGTTCTTTATCAACGGAACATAAAAGCAATTGTCCGGGCTTCTAAGACAAGTCCTACAGGAGTTTCAACAAATACGTTCCGATGGCGAGTGCAAAGAACCTTGCTCCATTCCCAACACGTAAATTTGACTCTCCTCGACGAGTCTTCTTTTATTCCTTAGCCCATGTATGTCATTACATATATGTGAGCCACACCCAGTATCCAATACCCAAGTGTCTGAGGAAATAGAATGACAATCAATAACGAAGATATCTGAAGAAGATGGGGCAGCCGATGCCTTATTCTTCTTCACGGACTCAAGATAAATCTTGCACTTTCTTCAAGAATGGCCTCCTTGCCATAATGATGGCAAGTTTCCTTTGTGCTAGTTCTACCTTCTTAGCCTTTCTTCTTCTTTCCTTCTGTCGCTCCTTTGACTTCCTCTAGAACCTTTCTTCGAGGAATCAACTAACACCGCCCCCTCGCCATGCTTCTCGTAAGACTCCACGCCTTCAAAGATATCGAGCAAGATCACGATGAACCTTCTAGCATCTCAGAGGTGAAGAGGAGCTTGGAGACTTCAACCTTCAATCTCACTTGCTCATCAACCAACCACAAAGATGAAGGACTCACGATATGAGCATCCATATGCTCATGCCGCTGAGCTTGGGTTCCATCGCGCTAGCATGATGCAACTCATTTGTCGTAATCACTACATGTTTCGATAGGCCAACAATTGGTCCAGAGTTGCATCGCCACTAGATGGGAAGAGGCGCCGAGGACATTTGCAAGCTTTTCACCTTGAGAACAATTCTCAAGTTTCTAAGCCACCCAAGAAGTTCGCCCACTAATTTATTCAATCCAAAATGGAACGCAAATTCAAAGACATCATGATCAATCTTAGAAATACAAAACGAGCATATATGAGAAAGATGATTTTAAAATGCATCAATATACATTTATAAATCCCATTCATTTTTCAATTTCAAAACCCAAAATCACTTCGAGATCGAGGTCCATCTCCGAATGGTCGATATCCATCATAGATTATGAACAACCTTGGAGAGAGTCCAACAAGCCATTCATAACTACGATGGTAGGTATCAACTATACCGATTGCATATCACGATATGCAACTATCACAATGTGCTATCAACTAATTGAATGTTCACACATACATCGGGTTGTTAACACATTAACAAGTATGCATCATATGCATAGCACCCAACTTCACCTCCCTCTTCACATCGACCTCGAGAGAGTCCAACAAGCCGATGCTCCAAGTTAAAGCCAACCCATTAATCGAAATAGTTTTAATATGGTTAGAGCGATTCAACCAATTAGCCCAGCTTGAGAGTGAGTCCAACAACCCAAACTAACGATTGACCTCCGACTCTTACCATATTAGAGTTAAACTATTCCAATGATTTGAAATGTTCGGTTCGAGCCGGCTTGGAGAGAGTCCAACAACCCAAACAAGAAACTAACTCGGGTTCTAACCATATTAATGGAAGGTGTAGGCTTTAATATTGAGGGGTTTTATGTCTCATCCTCTTTGCATGCAAATAACTATTATCTACATGGCATGGCATACATGGCATACATCTACATGTCACGACACGCATGGCATAATGTTATGCATCTAATGCAATTACATGGCATACAATTATGTCATGTATATAATTTCCTTATATGTCATAACTATTTATGGAAATAAAATATGTTTAAGATTTGATTCTCCAAATCAAATCATAATTAAATTAGGAAACAAATTTCCAAATCTAATCACATATTTTATTCATGGAATTATTTGATTAAGGAAAATCTATTTAGGAAACCAATTTCCTAAATCATTAAAACTACTTATGGAAATAAAATATTTTAAGATTTGATTTCAAATCAAATCATGATTAAATTAGGAAACAAATTTCAATCTAATCAAATATTTTATTTATGGAAAATATCAATTTCCATAAATACTTCCAACTTTCCAAAAGTGGAAGATTTCATAATACTTCTAGACTTTCCAAAATTGAAAATTTCATAAATATTTCTAAATTTCCAAAATTAGAAAATTTCCAGAATACATTATGACTATCGCAAACCATTTTACGATTATGTAAACACAACCGGGCTCTGATACCATCAAGGTTTCTAAGACCACAAGTGTGTGTTCGATCATGCTTTCAGAAACATGAACACAAATGAAGCAATAAAATAATAAATCTACATTTATTACAACACACACAACACACGATGCATATTACAACAAGTGTAGACATAACCGTAAATTTAAATTTGCAATAAAAGGAAATTTATCTACTTTTCAGATGACGTACGTGTAGCGAACGGCATCAACCGAACGATCCTCGTAGAATCGCTCTATCCAGATCCACGCCGAGTTCCTCGATGACTTCGCTTAAGCCACGAGCTTCGCCTTCGCACGGGTTACTAGCCTCGTGTTGAAGACGACGTGATCGAGAGATGATCACGATCCAATCCAAATTCGATCCTAATACGAGTTCTCAAAACTCGCTTCTCCGAGAGGTATTCACAACCAATTGATTTAATCCTTCGCCCTCCACTCAGAGGATTACCGGAGATCAATCCCCGTAAGTTAGCCGCTGTCGGAGTTTCCAACCGCCGCCCAAACGACGCTCCGACGAGAGGAGAAGAAGCTGTCCAGAAAACTGGACAGCTTGGTGGAGGAGTAGGCGCCGGCCAAAACAAGGAAGCCAAGTGCTCACCTTGATGCCAAACCTGAGGAGATCACCGGAGGGTCGCCGAGCAGCAGCTCGAGCTTGAGAAGGAGCAGCCTGGACGTTGAGCCTCAAGGTGGGCGGCGGCAAGGAGGTTGGCGTTAACAACTCCAAGGAGAGGTGGGCAGCAACTAGTTAGGGTTTTGGATTAGGCTTAATTATCCCTTAAGCCCTCTTTATAGAGAACTAATTCTCTTAATGGTTAATGGATCATATCCATAAAGCCCGTTAACCCGCTCCATTAAGATAAGTTAAAATAAACCAAACCATGATGGTTTATTTTAAGTTAAAACGAACCGAACCACCTTTTGGTTCATTCGTTTAAAATAAACCAAACCCTTTGGTTTATTCTCCTCCATTGGATTAGAACCAAACCATTTTGGTTCATCCATTATGTCTTCATAAGACACGGCCCATCCACACTTCCATTGCGACTGAAACGATTTCATGCTCGCTTTATGTTTGGTCCAACCAAACCAAGTTTCTCTCGGTCTGAGAATCTCATTCTCAAGCTCGGTTTAAATCCTTTGGATTACGCTCGTTGTGCGTGTGACCGAATAGGTTCTCGGTTTATGTTGGCCGTCTATAATTAACCATTAATTATAGAACGATCATGAGTGGCACCTAGTAGTACATCATGATCCCCAATTAATCGAAAAGATCAACGGTTGATCCAGAACTATTTCTGAAACCCTTCAGCAGCTCAAATGATTCGTGCCCCATTCCCTTCACTCATCTTATACCCACTTGGTTCAGGACATGGTCTATAGTGTCAGTCCCCACTAGGCTGACTACGTCACACCTAGCCCAAGTATCATTTCCTCGTCCTACGAATTCTAGTTACTGCACATGTATCGAAGAGTACTTTACTCTAAACATGTAATGCTTTGGCCAAAGACTTTAGTAACAATCCGACGAGAGGCCATGGGTATACATCTCCTCGCAAGGAATGGTGAATCCTTTATAGGCTATTCAAACACCTTCGATCATTTCGACTTATACCCAATCATCCCGGGTCCACATCTCCTTAGAGATGTTTGCTTAAGATGTCAAAGCATAAGTCTCCATGATCGAGATGACTTGAATACCGCAAGTCAAAGGAACATCGCACTTAAGCTACAGTAAGAACTTCATTGACATATCTATATATGCAGAGAACCATATGATGTCTTACGGCTGGTCACTCCAATGAACTAGTTACCATAACTAGCATCCACGATTAACTCCGGACATCACAATGTCTTCAGCCAGTGAGAATCAGCTGCTTGGATACACCAAGGAGTATAACTCGTGCTAGTCTCGACAGAATTGATGGTGTCCAAATCCATCAATTCATCGACTAGGGATAATTTCGATACATCACAATTACACATATAGAGATACTCACTAGTTGTGATCCAATCACAAATTCTCTCATGCTGTGAATCGTATCGTGGACATTCAGTAAATGAGTTTAAGATCCAATCAAATACATAAAACATGTATACTCAAATAGTGAATCTTCATTTATCATATAAATGATTCATACATAAGGCGATTGCCTTAGGACATCTCTCATATATTACTAACATCTAATGTTCTCCCAAGCATATCCTAGGGTTAGGAGTGGTTAGGGGACCAAGACATGGCTAAACATGGGCCTAACTATCAAGTTTACCCGATCACCAGGTCGATCGACTCTGCGATTACGGTCATTGGACCTTCCCATCGATCATTATCATTGCAAGCGATCGATTGATAATCGCTTATGCGATTTTGATTTAATTATGGATTTTCGAAATCCATAAGTAAATATACATAAGTTTAAAAATCGTGAAATTTCATATGCATATTACTTATCCTAAACACTATGGGTGAAAATTATTGAAAAATTATTTTACCCATTAAATTAGGAGATTGATACAAAGTTCAAAATTTTAGAAAAGCTTCAATAATAAGCCTTCTTTGTATCATCCCATTCAATGGTGATAGCTATCACAAGATAGGCTTCACCAAGGTTTTTCAAAATGTTTTCAAAACCTTTATTTTCATTTTCCTAAACATCTCACAAATATCTAGATGTGTAAAACACATTCAAGGCAATTAATCTAGTGAGATGTGGGTTTTTGTTCTTTTAAATTCTCATGCATATTTCTAAGGCAATATTATTTGATTCCCATCAAATCATGCCATAGTCCTTAATTTCATTTTAATTTATGCATGATGATGATTATGGCATAAATATGATTTAGATAAAAACATATGCCAAAATCATGATGTCATGGCATGTGAATGAAAATTAAGCATATATGACATACAAACATAAGTCTAAACATTATCATGATATTTTTATAAATAAAAATGAGAATGATGTCATGACATGGCAAGGCAAACAAATCATGGCAACTAAAATATACTAAGGTATAGAATACCTAAGTGTTAAAATCAATTTGTCATTTCTAGGGATTAATTCAATTTGCCTTAAACCATTCATTTTCTAGTGTGCCAAAAACCCAAAATGGCACACGAATATCTCTAGGATTTAATTGTGCCAATTTAAATCATTTTAAAACTTCTCAAGCATATTGGCACATCCTAATGTGTCAACTCTTCTATGGTTAGGTTAACTACCCATCCATTTAGGGTTGACACACCCTAACCCATTTAGCGTGAATCGATCACGCTTTTAGGAACTCAATACCTATTGGAGCTCCTTGGGTTAACAAGGTATTCCCTAGGGATAACTTCCCTAGATACCTTCCTAATGACCCTTTTAGGCTTTAAAGTCATAGTCTTTTGGGTCTTACTTGGGTCAACTCTAGAGGTGACTCCTCCATTGACCTTCCTAGTGGCCTTCTTGGTTTTTCTTAAGTCCTTGGCCACTAAACATACACCATGGCTAGACTTAGGGATAACTTCCCTATTAGCCTTGGTTTTTCTAGACCTAGATGTGGTTCCATAATTAAATGGAACATTATGGTAGGACATAGATTTGTGACCCAAACCCTTCTTGCCCTTAGATATTTCTTGTCTTCTAGGTCTTGACTTTTGAGAATTTGACCCCTTAACCGAATTTGATATTATTGCTAGGGTCTTGGTTCTCTAGCTCTAATTTCCTCAATTTTGAATTTTCATTAGATTTTTTAGGAATGTTCTTTTTCTTAGGCATGTGCCTACCCTTCTTAGGGTTAATGCCTAGATGGTTTTCAACTCTCCTAATGGACTCTTTTGGTAAAATAGGTCTAGTGTTTTGAGTTCTAGGTTTGTCCTTAGAGAAACTAACATGCTTGGCACCTAAGCAATAAATCTTATCATTTCTCCTAGCATGCTTTTCATTTATAATAGCAAGTGAACTAAAATGGTTTTTAGCTTGCCTTTTAGTCCTAGGAATTGAAGGTGCATTATTTAAATGTACCTTAGGGTTAGCTTGGGAAGCTCCCCCTACATGAGTCACACCTTCTTGCCCTTTCTTCCTCCCCCTAGGGCATTGGCTTCGGTAGTGTCCCTTTTGATTGCATTTGAAGCACACAATGTGCTCTTTGCTCTTGATTTTGGGAACACCGGCATCGTTTGACTTTGGGTTGACTTTTGGTGTCGATGCCTTCTTCTTAGCCAATTTAGGGCATTTACTTTTGTAGTGCCCTTTCTCCCTACACTCAAAGCATGTTATGTGATTTTTATTTAAAATTACAACACTTGAGTTACCTAGGGAGGTGGTGGAGGCCTCTTCATGATCTTCACTTCTCCCGGATGTGGATGCTTCTTGTTCTTGCTCCGGGATGGAAGATTGCCTTTCCTCTCCCTCAATGCTAGAGGTGGAGGTCTCCACCAAATCATCAACATCTTCAAATGTCGTGGGTGCTTCTTCTTTGGCATTCTTCTCTACTTGTGCCGATTGGGAATTTTCTTGGAATTTCATTATTTTCTCCCATAATTCCTTCGCATCCCTATAGTCACCCAATCTAGACCAAATAGTGTTAGGTAATAAATCACTAAGTAATTTTATTACCTCAAGATTTGTCTTGAAGTCCTTAATTTGGTCTTGGGTCCACCTTGACTTCTCAATTTGCTTGTTGTTCTTGTCCCTAGGTATTTCAAAACCGTTTTCTATAATAATCATAAAATCAAAATCGGTTTCTAGGTATACCTCCATCGGTTTCCTCCACCAAGTAAAATCTCCATCGAATTTCGGTGGATGGATGAAGTCGGCCATTTGTAGTGCTCTCGCGGAGGTTAATCCTTAAAGAGCGACCTCGGCTCTGATACCACTTGTTGGGTCGGATCGAATGGCCGGCTAGAGGGGGGTGAATAGCCCTCGTTCGTTGGATGTCGTAATTCACTCGTTCTTCTTGCGTCGCTTGTCTACGATTGTCGTTAGCGCAGCGGAATAACAATAATAATGAAAATACTAACAACACATACAAGCATACACAAGATATACGTGGTTCGGAACCGAATGGTTCCTACTCCACGGGTGAGCTCCTCGAGCTCGTGTTATGCGCACGGCACTAACAACACTCCTTCTCGACTACACGTCGGAGGTGGAGAAACCTCTCACAAGTTATTACAACAAGTAATATGAAATACAACAAGAATTACAAAGACAATACAAAAGAAACACTTTTCACCGATTGCTTTTGATCACTTGTTTGTTGCTTGCTTTGTTTGGCTCTTGAAGGACTGGAATGCAGCAGCAATTCCCCTCCAATAGCTCCACAAAAAACCATAGCGAAATCCTCCAACTCGTGCTCCTTTTATAACCTGCATCAAGCTGTTTTCGCGCCCATCAGTCGACTGATCGTGACCATCAGTCGACTGATCTCGTAGCCGTTGTCTCACAACGGCCGGATCCACGTTGGTTAAGTTCCAATGGATCACACATCAGTCGACTGATGGCACCCATCAGTCGACTGATCATCCATCAGTCGAGTGCTGGCGAGCTCGACTCCATTCTGCGTGCGGTGTCATCATCGCCATCCTCTCGGCGATCGATCCTAACGATCATGATCGCCTCCCTTGGCGCCAATCGATCACCGAACTTAGTTGATCGAACACCGGGTCGAACCCATCGACCTAGAGCGGTCGGCACCTATGCACCGATCGATGTCGGCTAAAACCTCAAACATAACGATGTTTGAGCCTCCGACACTCAGTCTTAGCCACTTGGCCAAGTCCACCTTATCCCTCATGGAGTTCCCCACCGAAGCTCTCTTCCCTCGGCCTACGTTCCTCGGATGCGCCAAGCGCACGGCTTCGCAACGCCATCCTTCGCGTCTCATGCCCTAGAAGTATGCTTCCCTTTGGGCTCACTTCATTCGCTCCCCGTTCGATGGTCCCTCGGATGCACCAAGCGCACGGCTTCGCAATGCCATCCTTCACCGACTCAAGGACCCGAGCCTAGTGAACTTGCCAAGTTCTCAAGACTTCCCAAATGCACCAAGCACACGGCTTCGCAATGCATTTCTCACCAAGCACCAAGCGCACGGCTTCGCAATGCTTTGGATTTTCCATGCCAAGCACCAAGCGCACGGCTTCGCAATGCTTTGGACTTTCCCACACCAAGCTCCATGCTTGGATTTTCCATGCCAACTCCATGTTGGACTTTCCCATGACAATCCCATGTCATGAGTTTTGTCTATCATCAAAATACTATCAGGGTACTGCTCGAGTGAAACTCGAGTCAACCTGGGACGATTGCACCAACAATCTCCCAACACCTTCATGAAGCTCTACTAGCTTCTCCCACATCTCCTTGGCGCTAGCACATTCCCCTATCCTATTGATCTCTTGTTGGGGAAGCACATTGAAGAGGTGGTGCTTGACCTTTGAATTAGCAAGGTGCTCCTCCCTTTGCTTTTTAGTCCACCTTGACTTCTCTATTTGTTCACCCTCTTCATCCCTAGGCATCTCAAAACTGTTTTCCATTATAAGCATAATATCAAAATCGGTTTCAAAGAATACCTCCATTCTCTTCTTCCACCAAGAGAATTCGTCTTCAAATTTTGGTGGGTGAATGTTTGAGCCGACCATCCTTGATTGTGCTTGTTGTGGCGGTTAGTCCTCGACAAGCTTTCCTCGGCTCTGATACCACTTGTAGGATCGATGAAGTGTGGTGTTGGCCGGATAGAGGGGGGTGAATAGCCCTCTTTCGTTCGATGACGTAATTCGCTTGTCTACAAAACTAATTAGCACAATGGAAACAAACAAGACAAGCAAATAAACAATGCAAAGGTAAAAACAATGCTAACAAGATAATATAATGTGGTTCATGGCTACGCCGCTAATCCACGGTCTCGATTCATCCCCGGTGAATCATTCCGCAACCAATTCACTATCGGTCTCTCCTTTGCACTAAGCTAGGTGGAGGTAACCCTTACAACTCAAGAACACTCCTTTTACAATAGATGTGAAAGAAAACTAAGAGAAGGAGTTTAAATCTTGTGGAGCACTTGTATGATCACATAGAGCATAAGCATTAGCCATCCAAAAGCCCACACCCTCTCTTTTTATAAAGAGGGTTGACTTCAACGACCAAACACGCCGATCCTCGACCATGTAGTCCAATGGATCTGATCGATGGATCCATCGATCCGATCGCCCCGTAGTCGGCGCCACGGCCACGCAGCGCTGCACCGCGACATCCTTCCGCAATGATTGTCATTCCATGGCGCCGATCACGGGCATAAACCCATCAGTTGGATACCAGTCGAACCGCATTCAACTCAAAGCAGTTGACTGCCATTTCATGGCAATCGACTGGTGCCGTGTAAAACTCAAACTTAACATTCATTTGAGCTTCCGACGGTCGGGTAAACCTCAACCCTTGCGGTCGAGCCTTCGACACTCAGTCATTCGGCCAAGTTCACCTAATGAGCTACTTACAATTCACTCATTCTCTAATCTCACTCGAAGTCCCTCGCCGAAGCTCTCTTCGTTCACGGCCACGTCCCTCGACAGCATCAGGCGCACGACTCTGCAATGCTCCTTCGCGTCTCTTGCCTCCGAAGTCTGCTTCCTTGGCTTCGCTTCAAGTCATCTCGTCCGGCGGCCCCTCGGCAGCATCAAGCGCACGGCTCTACAATGTTCCTTCTCCGACTCAAGCACGAGGTAGTGAGTGGTGAATCCGCCAAGGTTCCATGTGTGAATTACTAAGTCCTGCAAGACTCCAACACACATATCAAAACATAATAACAACCTAACTTAAACCCTTTGCCACACACATCAAAACCATATCACGGCAAGAGATTGCCCTAACACAAAGCCCATGGCGGTGACAAACATCAACGAGCACAACAGCTACTCCAACAACAAGCACAGCGACAATGATACCGTGGTGACTCTGCACGTAGAAGAACAGGAAAAGAAAGAAATCAAGCAGCTGCAGTTGGTGCTTTGGGTGTCCGGCTGTGAGATCGAGAGAGGCAAAGAGCGATCGCGATAAATAGTTCATTGACGCTCACCCCGTTTAGATCAGCGGAGCACAGCAAGGAGCAGCGACAATGGCATATTGAGCTCCCGTGATCTGAAGAAGAGGAAGAGATGTGCGATCAGTAATCTGCTCCAGCCATGCTCGATGAAGAGAAACTTGCGGTGGTTGCTGAAGGAGAAGACGAACTGCGGCGATAATGACCTTGCCAAGCTCAACTCGCATGAAGAAGCCGATAAATGGGCAAAAGGTTGCACGATTGGGAGAAACGAGTGACGGTGGAGAAGGGAATTGAGGAGAAAAGAAATACCGAGTAACAAAAATATAAACCTAAGTTTAATATTTATAACTTAGGATAATTAATTCAATTAACTTCCTAATTACTGATAATCCAAATAGGTTTTCCCAAAGCCTATTAAATATTTCCCCATAAAATGTCATAGAAATTCCATTTAAGTCTAGAAAAAATTCCTGAAAAATTCTATAAGATAATTTCTTAATTAATAAGGAATATTTTTTATTATTTTATTTTTTTGATATCTTACACAGACTATGTAAATCTCTGCACATATTGTCGTAAACTTTCCTGTTCTCTCTGCTTAAGATCAAAAAGACTTAGCGGTTGAGGCAAATATTTTTTAGAACTAGAAAAATATCGTAAAAATAATGTGAAAAAATCTTTGAATGATGTAATACTCTGTGGCTTCAAATCACTGAACCATTATTGAGCCGATCCTATTAAGGTAGTGAGGAACACCCGACACTTAATCCCATCAGTATAGCGATACAACATAGCAGCATTTTCAAAACTTCTTAAATTATCCTTAGGATCAGAAGAACTAGTGTATTCAGGCATTTGAAGAAGTCTAAAATGTTGAGGTAAGTCTTCGTTCAAGATATCCTCAGTAAAAGGATTCAACTCTTCTACTGTTACAATAGTGCTAAAAATAGAAACTTCCTCCTCAGGTTGTGCACCTTCCAGAGGAGCAACACACTTTTCTTTCCCCTTTGCTTGCTTGCAAGCGTGAGAAGAACCTTTCTTTGATCGAAAAATTTTACTCCCTTCTTCAGAATCGCCATCGGAAACATCATCTTCTTTAACCTTCTACGGGGGGCCTCTGTGACATTTTTTCCATCATCTCAACCATGACTTGCATAAGCTCCTCCCTATATAAGGGTTCTTGAAGCCTTTTGCTAGTGCCCCCCTTGGAGGTACTGGAAATAGATCTCTCTTCTTCCACTGGCTCCTTCAACATCCTTCTAGTGCTCACCATCATGACTTTTTGTTAGGTTCCCACAGACGACACCAATTTGATATTGTTAACTTCTTCGGCCTACTGAGATCTCCCTCCCCCTTCTTGTAAATTGCTAAATCTGATACCAAAGAAGGTTAGAAATGAGATAAAGAGAGATCTGCTCCTGGAATCACCTTGGATCTTGAAAGTATAGTTAGATCTGTTGCTTGAAGAAGGAACATGAGATATGGACCGGATGCCTAGCGCTGCCACTCCGACGCTCAAGTCAGTAAGAGTATGAAGAAAACAACAACACAAATGAAATGTAGAAGAAGTGAGAATGAGATCTTTGAGGTACCGAATAGCGAAGAAACAACCATCTCCTGCTTCGTCCTCCTCTATCCCCTTTTATAGATGGATCAACTGCCTTCTCCATGAGGTAAATTTACTTTAATGTCCTTTGCCAAGCTATCTTTATAACCGTTTTTCTCGCTCCCATTCAAAATGACTCCTTATATTTCCATGACACATATTAATACAAAAATAAATGCAATTATATTAAACTAATCATCCTCAACTTTCCATTGCTACTTCCTATCCTCCAGCATACACCCTCCCTCCTTATTTCATCGTATTCAGAAGAAAATTCTGACATCCGAAAACTGCTCAAGAAATGAATATACTACTCGGAAAATGAATGTACTGCTCGGATAATGAACATACTGCTCTTGAAATGAACATACCGCTCTGGAAATGACTTAACTGCTTGGGATTTTATATAGATTGCTTCGTTAGCACTATACCTAATCACTGAACCACACTGTCCTATTCACCCCTATCATGCTCAAGAATCATACATACCGCTCTGGAAATACACATACTGCTCTAAAACTAAACATACTGCTCTGGAAATAAACACACTGCTCTGTCAATCCTAATACTTGGTCACTAAACCCCTCTGCACTGTTCTTTCTCTCTAAGATCGAGGATCACATATACTACTCAGCAATTATCTAAACTACTCGGGAAACACAAAAACAGCTCGAGAAACCTTCTAACTGCCCTGAAAACTCCGACCCGATCAGTATGTATGATGATGTACAAACATATGCGACAATCATATGCAACATATCACAAGCATATGCAATATGCATCAAACATAACTATGCGCCTCCACGACTATGCATATGCATGGTCACTGCCTGCACACCTCGCTACCACGACCTCGTATGGTCTGGGTGAACAAAACATGACAATTGTCCCAACTCCATCTACCACTACTCTCGAGTGGCCAAATGAGCAATATGAGTAAGTAGCTATCTAGCCACATATGAAGGGTCCCTACTGCAAGCTACTCCAGCTACCACTATCCACGAGTGACCGAGTGCTGCACGATAGGACAAACTGCATACCACTCCAGCTACCACTATCGCTCAGTGGCCGAGTGTTGCAGATATCACTGCCCATGTCTCCTGCAACCACTATCCCACAGTGACCGGGTGAATAGGTATGACTAATGACTCTCTCAATCACAAGGAAGATATAGTCAACAACATGCATATAATGAGATGATAAATCCTCCATGCATCTAGGCCCTCGCCCACACTCTCTATCCCATAAAGAGCCATATACAACAGACATGTTAGGATCTTTGTAATGGCTAGAGGGGGGGTGATTAGCCTTTCTTGGTTTCTATAAGTAAGTTAGCGGAAGCAATACAAATACAAATACGAATACGAATAAGAAACAAGAAAACCAACGCTAACACCCGATGTACGTGGTTCAGAGATGACGCTCCTACTCCACGGTAATCCGTAAGGTGAATTAACCCTAGCAAGCTTCACTAAATCTCCTTTGGATGAACCAAGGTGGAGAAACCTTGTTTTACAATGCACTCCTCTTCTTTACAATGATGGAAGATTAAGATTAGAGAAGAGGAGGTTTAGAAGCATAAAAACACTTGGAGAAAGCTTGGTGAGCACAAGAGTATAGTTAGGAATGAGAGCACTAGCTTCACCAAGCTCCCCAAGGCCCCTTCTTATAGAAGAGGGTTTTTCATTTGATCACAGAAAGAAGTGATAGCAATACGTAAACTGAACGAAGTAGCCGCCAACGCCAACAAGCGATTTGCGAGATACGTAGCCGCAATTTCCAACGGCCAAGTGATCACCGATCGATCCCTCCATCACCGATATGGAGTGATCGATCAGTGATCGTAGGCCGCAATGAGTGCGACTACATTTTTGTGCTCGTATTTGCGTTAATCGATCGATCCATGTTGGCCGACCGATCGCAACATCACGATCACATCGTTAAAAAGCGATCGATGGTCGTGGTTTCACCCCGACTCGGTCGAAAGATGACTGATCGATACATCGTATCAGTCGACTAATACTCATCAAGTATGAATAATTCACACTTAATTTTACACCCTAGACCTAGACTCAACCTTCTAGCTCCTCATTAAGCCTTGCGCCTCCAAGATCCCTCCGAGTCCGCGACTTATTCATCCTTTGCGCTTTGCTTCCAAGAGCTTCCTTCGGTTTCGTCATATCTTGGGTTGCCAAATGCTTGGACTTTATGCCGCCAAGACTACAAGCTTAGACTTATGCTGCCAAGACCTTACTTTGGACTTCCTTTGCCAAGGTTCACTTGGACTTTACGCTGCCAAGACTACAAGCTTGGTCTTACACTGCCAAGTCCATCCCTTGGATTTCCTTTGCCAAGATCATACTTGGTCTTCCTTTGCCAAGGTTCACTTAGACTTTACGCTGCCAAGACTACAAGCTTGGTCTTATGCTGCCAAGTTCGTCCCTTGGACTTCCCTTGCCAAGATCATACTTGGACTTCTCTTTTACCAAGTCTTCATCTGGATTTTCCTGTCACTTAAACATGTTCGTAATTAGATCACAAAGCATTGCCTAACTTAAATGATTTATCCAAACATCAAAACATATATAAATGCTTGAAGCATTGTTGCACCAACAATCTCCCCCTTTTTGATGTTTGGCAATCACTTAAGTTAGGTCTTTACATAATCATAATATGAAATCTAACTTAAACATCCCTTCTCCCCCTTTGACACGCATCAAAAAGAGAAGGATTTATAAATTTCAAGAAAGAATTAAAATTGTTGTATCTTGGACTAAGGTATAAAATTGATATTAAACTCCCCCTTAATTCAAGATATGTTTCATGATGTGTGAATAACATTGGAAGCAAAGCATACAAAAGTTAAGAAATTTAAGTCCTACCTTTGCAACAACAATGTAAATTTGGGGATGAAAAAGATATATTTTATGACACTCCCCCTAAAACACTGCATTAAACAGTCCTAAAAATTTGTTTATACTCAATATTATCATGCTATAGTTTTAGGACATCAAAGATACACTAAATATCAGAGAATGGAGCTATTTATCAGAAAATACGATTATATCAATGATCGGTTTCGAACCAATGATCGCTAGGCCAATCCAATTTTGACCTTTTCTAACTTCAAATAGTAGAAATTCCAGAAATCTCGAAAAATCACGAAATTTTGCGTACATATTTCTGGAATCATACTTTATTAAGGAAAAATAGTTTGAAAAATATATGTTTTCCAGATTTCAAGATTGATACAAACTTGGAACCTAACAAAAGTTCTAAAGATTTTGCAAACTTGTATCACTTTTGTGTTCCACTTGAAAACTGTTTTTCAAACTATGATGAATATAGTTTAAAATATATATGATTTGGAATTTCCAACCATGTTCTTAGAGCTATGTATTCATTACTTGAATACAAGCATTCCCAATGATTGGTCCATAAGGTATTCATGTCTCTAGGTGTGTCATTAGCTCATAGTAATGCATCATAACAAGCATGATGAGTCAAGTACACCTTCCCTATCATCTCACATATTTCTAAGTGTCTCAATACAAAAATCAAGGTTTCTTAAGGCTTTTTGTGAGATGCATCAAGGTATAAAGCTAACATATGAATATGGGATCATGCAAACCTAGACTTTTACTCTACAAAGCACATACCAAGCTCTCTCCTTAATGATGAAAATTCGGTTTCGGGAAGAGCTTTGGTGAAGATATCGGCAAGGTTAGACTTAGATTCTACATAATTAAGTTCAATGTCCCCTCTTGCCACATGATCTCTTATGAAGTGATGTTTCACTTCAATGTGCTTGGTCCTAGAGTGATGTACCGGATTTTTAGTCAAGTTGATGGTACTCACATTGTCACAATAAACTTTAATGTTAGAGTAGTGTAGCTCATAGTCCACAAGAGTATGTCTCATCCAAAGCAATTAAGTTATACAACCACTCATAGCCACATATTCGGCTTCAGTGGTTGATAAAGCAACACAATGTTGCTTCCTACTACTCCAACTAACTAGAGAGGATCCAAGAAATTGGCATCCACCACTAGTACTCTTCCTATCCAATTTGCAACCGGCATAATCAGAATCGGTATAACCAAGCAACTCAAAAGACCTAGTCCTAGGATACAAAAGTCCTACATTTAGGGTGCCTTTAATATATCTCAAAATTCTCTTAACGGCTACTAAATGTGATTCTTTGGCACAAGATTGGTATCTTGCACACATACCTACCGCAAATAAGATATCGGGTCTACTAGTGGTTAGGTATAGTAGGCTATCAATCATACTCCTATAAAGTTTAAGATCAATTGATTTTCCATCATGATCACTATCTATTCTAGTGCTAGTGGCCATAGGAGTGGTTACAATTTTGACATTTTCCAAACCAAATTTCTTGATCATTTCATTTGCATATTTGGTTTGATAAATATGAATACCCTCATTAGTTTGTTTGACTTGTAACCCTAGGAAAAAGTTGAGCTCTCCAACTAAACTCATTTCAAATTCATTTTCCATGTTTTTTATAAAGTCTTGAAGAAGATCATCATTTGTTGACCCAAAAATAATGTCATCAACATATATTTGGGTTATAAAGATATCCTTTAATGTTGACTTTATAAACAAGGTTTGATCTACTTAGTCTCTCCTAAAATCCTTAGAAATTAAGAAAGATGACAATCTTTCATACCATGCCCGGGGAGCTTGTTTTAACCCATATAATGCTTTCCTAAACTTATATACGTGGTTTGGATAATCTATGTTCTCAAACCCGGGTGGTTGCTCTACATATACTTCCTCCTTAATATAACCATTTAAGAATGCCGATTTAACATCCATTTGGTAAAGTTTAAATCTCATATAGGAAGCATACCCTAAGAGAATTCTAATAGATTCTAATCTAGCAACCGGGGCATAAGTCTCATCATAGTCAAGCCCCTCAACTTGATTGAATCCCCTAGCAACCAACCTAGCCTTATTTCTAGTGATATTTCTTTGGTCATCTAGCTTATTCCTAAAGACCCATCTTGTAGTAATTATGGTGAACTAACTCTCATACTTGACTCCTTTCAAATTGAGTCAATTCATCTTGCATTGCCAAGATCCAATCCGGATCATGTAATGCATCATTGATCGATTTGGGCTCAATTTATGAAATAAGAGCAACTTGACTAGTAGGAGTTCTATGAAATGACCTAGTTCTTACTCCTTGAGATATATCTCCTACTACTTGGTCAAGTGGATGATCTTGATGAATTCTTAGGGTTCTAGAAGGGGTTTCAAATTGATCATTGTTATCTTCCACCCTTCTTTCATCATCGGAATCTCCTCTTCCTCCCCCTTGATCATTACCCCTTATGGTCAAATCTTAAAGTTTTTGGGTAATGTCTTGATTATTGTCATTAATATCCTTATCAATGGAGGACTTTCTAGGGTAGGTATTAGTGGTTTCATCAAATTGAACATTGGAGGACTCCTCAATCCCTTGGGTTCTCTTATTGTAGACTCTATATCCTCTACTTGTGGATGAGTATCCAACTAAGATTCCCTCATCCGCTTTGGATTCAAATTTTCCTAAGTTATTTTTGGTGTTTAAGATATAAACTTTACATCCAAAGACTTTGAAATAATGAATTGTGGGAATAGTCTCATTCCATAATTCAAATGGTGTCTTTTCTAAAAACCTATGGATTTGAACCCTATTTTGGATATAGCAAGCGGTATTAACCGCTTCCGCCCACAAGTAGCTAGATAGAGAATATGGATTAAGCATAATCCTAGCCGCCTCTTGTAGGGCACGATTTCTCCTTTCCACCACCCCATTTTGTTGGGGTGTTCTAGGACAAGAGAACTCATGCTTGTACCCTTGCTCTAAATAAAATTGTGAGAATTTAGAGTTCTCAAATTCACCACCATGATCACTACGAATCCGATTGATTTTGAGACTCTTTTCATTTTCAACCCTTTTACTAAATCCTATAATTATTTTCAAGGTATCATCCTTATGTTTCATAAAATAGACCCAAGTATACCTAGAAAAATCATCGACTATGACTAAACAAAATTTGTTACCATTTAAAGGAGTACTATAGCAATCAAATAAGTCAAGATGCAATAGTTCTAATGGTAAGGAAGTATTAGTTAAGGTTTTACCTTTGTGTGATGCTTTTGTTTGTTTTCCTTCTTGGCATGCATCACACATTTTGTTCTTGACATACTTGATCTTTGGTAGCCCTTTGACCAACTCCATCTTGGCTACCTTGGCTATGTTTTTAATGTTGATGTGCCCCAATCTCCTATGTCATAGCCAACTTTCTTCTTCTTTTGCAACAAGACACTTAGTAGAAATGTTAGAAGCATATGAAAGATCAACATAATAGATATTTGACTTCATATATCCAACTAACATACAATCATTTAATTCCTTGTATCTAATCATGCATTTAGAGGATTCAAAAGAAACATGATAGTTTGCATCACAAAGTTGACTAACACTTAATAAATTAAATTTCATATTTTCAACTAGTAAAACTTTATGAATGACAATTTTGGGGGATACCTCAATTGTACATCTACCTAATATCTTGAGTTTTCCACTATTTTCAAAAGACACCGCTCCCTTCTTCACATACTTAATTGTTGAGAACTTGCTTACATCCCCGGTCATGTGTGTTGAACAACCGCTATCCACGATCCACATACCTTGCTCTCCTACCTAAATCACATGATAAACACAAGCTTTTGGTACCCAAACATTTGGACCGGTAATATTAAGTAAAAACTTCTTAGATACCCATGCTTTCTTAACCTTACCCTTAATGGTTGCTTTTCTATTTATTAATGAGATATAAGCAACTTCTTTTTCTTTTGACTTGTATCCTACACCGGCCTTGTTGTAAACGGCTCTTTGTCGACTAAGGATCATGTCAAGGTACTTTGAGTCATTTGTAAATTTCTCTAAGCATGCCTTTAACTCACTAACCTCATCCTTAAGTTTGTCATTCTCTTCCTTAAGCATGCAAGAATCAACATGTGAAGATTTTTCATTTCTAATGGCCTTTAGTTCTACCTTCATGCTTCTAACCTTAGATTTAGACTTATCTAGAGCCTCTTTAAGATAAGCAATTGATTTATAAAGAAGCTTAACTTTAGGAGAATTCATTACCTCATCGTCACTAGATGACGATTCATCACTTGAAGACTCTTCTCCTTCGCTTGATGTACCGGAGTTATCTTCTTGGGCCATGAGTGTCACATGGCGTGTGATGTGGCAAAGCTCATCATCATCGGAGGAATCTTCAACACTTGGTGTGTCTCATGTGGTTTGAGTCACCAAGGCCTCCTTCTTCTTCTTCTCCTTCTTGTCCTTCTTTTTCTTTTCTTTTTCCTCCTTCTTCTTTAGCTCCGGGCAATTTGGCTTTATGTGTCTCTTCTTATTACAAGCATGGCAAATCACATTATTATTAAAATTTGAATTACCACTAATTTTACCTCTTGAAGAATGAGACTCCTTCCTTGCTTCTCTATTCTTGAACTCCTTTGATTTTCTATAGAGTTTCTTGACAAAGTTGGTCATCTCACTAGACGAGTTTCCATCACTACTTGAATCACTCTCCGACTCGGATGATGATGACACTTCTTTTCTTTCTTTCTTCTTCTTTTCCTTCTTCTCAACAAATAGAGCTAAATCTTTTTCCTTAGAAGACATGTTAGTTTGCTCATGCAATTCAAACTCACAAAATAATTCATCAATTTTAATTTGAGAAAGATCCCTAGTTACTTTAATAGCATCAACTATAGAAGTCCATAGAGAATTTCTAGAAAATGCTTGAAGTATGTATCTTACCAAATCCCGGTTGTCAACTCGCTCACCTATGATATGGAGTCCATTCACAATCTCCTTGAACCTTCCATGCATTTGGCTTACGGTTTCATGCATCTTCATTTGGAAGGCTTGAAGTTGTCCAATTAGCAAGTCTTTCTTGGCCCTCTTTGACTCCTTGGATCCTTCATTTAGCTCAATGAGCTTTTCCCATAGCTCCTTGGCGGATTCGAAAGGGCCTACCTTGTTGAGTTGCTCCATGGTAATACCGCATTGAATGGTGAGTACCGCCTTTGCATTTGATTCGAATTTCCTATTCATTTCCCTTGTCCAATCATTGCTTGGAATAGGATTTCCATGCTCGTCCACCGGTTCCTTGAAGCCATCTACAATGCTATGCCAAATTTCAATATTACTCATTAGATAGTACTTCATCCTACCTTTCCAATACGCAAAGTGACTCCCATCGAAGAGCGGTGGCTTGGCGGTGTTATATCCTTCTTGAAGAGTCATTGATGCCTTGGTTGATGGTGAAATCTTTCAAGCTATTCGGGCTCTGATACCACTTGTTAGGATCTTTGTAATGGCTAGAGGGGGGGTGATTAGCCTTTCTTGGTTTCTACAAGTAAGTTAGCGGAAGCAATACAAATACAAATACGAATACAAATAAGAAACAAGAAAACCAACGCTAACACCCGATGTACGTGGTTCGGAGATGACGCTCCTACTCCACGGTAATCCGTAAGGTGAATTAACCCTAGCAAGCTTCACTAAATCTCCTTTGGATGAACCAAGGTGGAGAAACCTTGTTTTACAATGCACTCCTCTTCTTTACAATGATGGAAGATTAAGATTAGAGAAGAGGAGGTTTAGAAGCATAAAAACACTTGGAGAAAGCTTGATGAGCACAAGAGTATAGTTAGGAATGAGAGCACTAGCTTCACCAAGCTCCCCAAGGGCCCTTCTTATAGAAGAGGGGTTATTTTTCCTGCATTGGGCTGATCGATCTGATGCTCACCATCACGATCATTGCCGTGCCAACGGCCAACAAGCAGATCCGCGGAGATACATAGCCGCAATTTTCAACGGCCAAGTGATCAATCGACTGATCCCTCCATCAGTCGACTGATGGAGTGATCAGTCGAGTGATCGTAGGCCGTAATCGAGTGCGACTACATTCTGTGCTCGTATTTGCGTTGATCAGTCGGCGATCATAGCTGGCCGATCGATTGGTAAATCGATCACCGATCACATCACAAGCGCGATTGATGGTCGTTTCACCGACTCGGCCGAGCACGATACATCGTGATCGATCGATCGATACTCATCAAGTATGAGTAATTCACACTTGATTTTACACCCTAGACCTAGACTCAACCTTCTAGCTCCTCATTAAGCCTTGCGCCTCCAGGATCCCTCCGAGTCCGCGACTTGTTCATCTTTGCGCTTTGCTTCCAAGAGCTTCTTTTGGTTTCGTCATATATTAGGTTGCCAAATGCTTGGACTTTATGCCGCCAAGACTACAAGCTTGGACTTATGCTGCCAAGACCTTACTTTGGACTTCCTTTGCCAAGGTTCACTTGGACTTTACGCTGCCAAGACTACAAGCTTGGTCTTACGCTGCCAAGTCCATCCCTTGGACTTCCTTTGCCAAGATCATACTTGGTCTTCCTTTGCCAAGGTTCACTTGGACTTTACGCTGCCAAGACTACAAGCTTGGTCTTATGCTGCCAAGTCCGTCCCTTGGACTTCCCTTGCCAAGATCATACTTGGACTTCTCTTTTACCAAGTCTTCATCCTTGGATTTTCCTGTCACTTAAACATGTTCGTAATTAGATCACAAAGCATTGCCTAACTTAGATGATTTATCCAAACATCAAAACATATATAAATGCTTGGGGCATTGTTGCACCAACAAGACATACAACCCATGCTAGGACCTCCAGTTCGTAAACAAAACTCCATCGATGACTCACTCAACCATCCATGTAGTCATGGTCGACAGGACAATGCATGGTCATGCAATAAAACAACCAAATCTACAGTTATACCCATTACCAACTCTAGCGGTACAACATGATGACTAGATCAAGGAATATAACTGTACTCAACTACATGTACTTATGCAACATTCATAGATCAAATATATATAGTATCTATAATCAACAACAGTGATGAAGCAAGACTGTATAGATATCGAATGAGTATCTCAAAGTTCAACGGCTAAGTATAAAGCACAAGAATAAGTAGAGTGGAGTCAAGATAAATCCATCTATCATTAACAAAGTTTATGCACTAAGATCAAGATCTACAAGAGTCAAAGAGAAATCACCCACCTAGTATAAAGCTCATGTCGATAATCTTCATGTATGTGAACCTGCCTCGTATCCAAGTCCTACACACAATATAAACTATAGTTAAATTCTAACATACGACAAATAATCAAATCGAATCCTACATCGATTTCATATTCAAATCAATTATCCGAATACTAATTAAAGTCTCGATCACACATCCTACATAACCCCGGCTATATCACGGCAAGAATACACACTGGATCCTATTGGCAATTCACACCAATTCACATCAACACTCTAATCAATGGTTAACTACTTCCCCTCCACACATCATTGTTCACCAAACTTCCAATATCAACCAACACTGTAAAATGCACGAACTAAAATTCCCAACCATTACACTAAACCATTATGTCATTCCTACAGCATCTTCATCCACATACCATCTCACTAATCCGTAAACCACAATCCAATAAATCCAATTCAACATACAAAATCACACCAAACCCACAATCCAGATATGCAAATACCCATCAAAACTTACCTTGCACTATTAATTCAGATCCAGCTTCCCAGCTCAATTCCAATCACTACAATAGCTCAACAACCTATAATTACAACAAAAACCATAAGCTTCCCTCTTATCTACAAATCTCCAAATCAACATTCCAATGTGGCAATAGAGGTAACAGAGATTACCAACAGACTTACCAGAAATTAGGGATATAGGTTATAAGAAACTCACTGATCGATTCACAGCTCTAACCCTCGAAGCACAGTGGTTGTGGCCCGTTGGCCGCAATGCAAGGGCAAGGATCAGCGATGTTGAGCCACCGGTGAGCTGGGCTGCCAATGAAGGTGACTGGCAGTGGCCTCCCACACCAGCATAGCACCAACCGCGGGCATAATTGGTCGCGTACGAAAATCTCCACTGTGAGTGGAGATAAAGAAGAATCGGGAGGTGGCAGTGATCAAGATCTGGGTGGTGACGGATCTGCTCATCGTCAGGCGACAATCGTAGAAAGGTGACGATCGAAGGGGTCGGTGACAGCAGTAGCAGCTCTAGCTCGCGACGAGACCGATGATGCAAGATGATCCATGGCGACGAGAGGGTAAAGATGGCCATCGAGATCAAGAGATCAATGACGACCACATCGCCGACTAGTCTTGTTCAGGGGATGCGGTTGCGAGAAGACGACCGGAGAAGAGGAGCAGGTTGTGACGACGAAGCAAGGCAGAGGAGAGGGAGAAGAACGCGATCTGTGGCCTTCCGCTCGAGGTGATCTCTGGCGATGAAGTGGCAGCGAAGATCGGGTGGAGAGGAAGAGACGAGGATTTGGATGGGGAATAAACGGCGGAAGAGAAGAAATGGTCGATCGGGAGAAAAAGAGGGAAATAAAGGAATGTTTTTCTAATTAAACTTTAGGTTAATAAATCATATTAACCACTCAATAATAGATAATCTAAATAGCTTCCTCAAATCTTATTAAATCTTTCCCCATAAAATACCATAAAAATTTTATTTAAATTCAGAAAAATTTCTAAAAATTCTAAAAAGATTCTATAAGACAATTTCTTAATTAACTAATATTCTTTTTTTATTATTTTATTTTTTGATATCTTACATTCCCACCCTCTCTAGTTGTCATGTCCGAACCATCCATAGCTACTTGTTGGTATAAATAAAATTCATATATTTCTATAATAATATAATATTATTCACTTTAGACCTAAGTTTTCATGATTTTATTTTTGGATTATATAAAAAAAAATTAATATCAATTGAGATATCTTTTCATCTTATAAGCTCATGATCTTTTCGATATCTTTTCAATGTCGAACTTTAATTGTTCTACCAATAATCCCAACAATTCCCCCTTAAGCACATCCGTCCTCGAAGAACTTCTTCTGCTTAATGTTCAATTCTCAATTCACTAGGTCTTCCTACCAACTGTCCCATCCTCCTGATCCAATTGAACTTTTTGTCAGTTGTTCGGTACTTCTGACTTAATTGGACTTCTTGCCCAGTGTCTGGTTCTCTTGATCTAGACATGAGAGCCCCTACTTCTTTCATTCGAGGCTCATGGCTTAACATGTACCTTTGGCTCTGATACCGACTGTTAATGCAAATAAGATTTATATATCTCTAAAATGGTATGATATTGTCCACTTTAGGTTTGAGCCCTCATGACTTTATTTTTGGACTATACCCAAAATGTTTCGTGCTATTAGAGATATTTTTTCATCTTATAAACTCAGGATTTTTTCCATATCTTTTTAATGTAGAACTTTGATTGTTCTCCCAACAATCTCAACGCCACCATCCGACCATCTTTCCACCTCGCACCGCTGCCATCGCCGTCGATCCAATTCACCAATCGATGAGGAAAGGGATTTTCCTCCATCTCCGATTGTCTTCTTCGATCATCGACAAGCCTTAAGAAGAAGCAAGGGGATTCGCTACTCCTTCAAAAGACTCAAATTGATCATGATACCGCCACCACCTCACATAATCGCTAACAACGTCGAACCTAATGAAGAAATAAGGGGATTCCCAACTCCTCAAGCCGCGATCAACATTTGAGTATTGTGAAGAAGCAAGGAGATTCTCTACTCCTTCAAAAGACTTGGATTCACCTTTCATTCACGCTGTCAGGATTCCTTCTCTAAATCCCAATCTGAGACAAGCTTGGGGATTCCCTAGCTTGATCTGTGAGATCTATTTGATTATTATTTTTGTCTGAATCGTGATCTCGATTCATGAATGTTGTCAATTTTTAGAATTCCCTACCGTAGTTATTTCGGTTATATTTACTGTTCACGTTAATGGTTTAATTTCTTGCTTCGTTTGACTGATGATTAGGATTAGAATGATTACTGTTAATGTTCTTACTTTCACTGTAGTAGTTTAGATTTCTCATTTCCAAATTATATGAGTTGATTTGCATTCTTAAGATAGGTTAGTCGAATTTTTATTTCATGCCGTGGAAAGCCCTCTATTTACAAAATGAAAACCTCAAAAAGAAATCCATTAAGATAAAACGCATTTAGTGATTAACAAATTCATGATCCTGGTAAGAGAGATTTGAGTCATTTCCCATATTATATTAGTGTAGAGAGATTCCATTTAGTTTCTCAATGAATATGAGCAGCTGATTGAGCCTAAATTATACATTTCAGATCCTAAATATCAGCCTAAACTCTTAACAAGATAGTTCGAACCAATCTTTACCCTGAGAAAAACAATCCCCAGCGAGACCAAGGAGGCCTCTCAACAAAAACGTTAAATTATATAATGAAGAATTAGATTAATGTGTAAGTATTAGCACGAACCATATATAAATAAAAAGTCGTACATCCTGAACTCTCAACGAACCAAGAAGTATAAAATACAGGTTAAAAGGCAGTTATTGAAAAACAAAAAAAAAACAACTGCCTAAGCAGTCCAACTCATTTAGATAAATCTCATTCACACAATGGACAAATAGGTTTGAAGTGTGATATCAGTAACGGAACATTTTAGAGGTAGAGCTTCTACAAGCAATGCACTTCATATGCAAAACTGAATGCTACCTTAAGGGGCTTTGGATGCTAGCTACAAAACCCTAAGCCTGTAGCTCACGAGGGTGGGTCCAAAGAAACTGTATTTCCCTGCACTGCATAAAGCTGCCTCCGCATCACTACGCCTCTTGAAAACAACTTTAGCATGCTTTTCTGATCGTGTAACTTCTGTATCTGCTTCAATAAGAGGTCCATATTGCCCAAATATGCTAACAAGATCAGTTTCTGCAGGAATATCATCTGCTTCATGAAAGCTCAAAATCAACGCTGTGGGGATGAACTCATCAGCATCAGCAGTCTTCATCAAATTGCTTGCGGGTTTTCCATCATCAGCTACCTGCAAGCTATTGCCATATCTTGGACCACCCTCTAAAACGCACTCATTCGTTTTTTGAACATCCATTTTGAGCATATCAAAATGATTTCTGGAACCATACTGCCAATGTGATCCACTATAAGGTATGGAAGTGAAGGGAAGAGAAAATGATGGTTCATTTCTATGGTGTTCTCTTTGCTGCGTGCTTTGATATTCATTGGTTATTTTCCAACCTGATGCCAATTCTTCCTCACAGCTAACAATTATGTCGGACCAGTATGAATCTTGCATGAAAGCCGACATATTTTCTGAACTGACGTTTGTGGATTTCCTCATATCCCATTTAACTGCAAGTTTGTCCGTATTTTTTTCTTCTGCTGACAAAACAGACACGGCCCAGCTTCTAAAATCAGCAAAGAAAGTCACTATAGTAGGCAGAAAACTGTATTCCTCCAGAGGATTACTTGCGGATATATAGAGTTGTCCAAGCATTTCAGTTGGGGTAGAATACTCATTTGTGACACTTTTGATCAAAACCTCAGGCTGTCTTGCAGGATTGGATCTTGAAGAGCTAGTTATCAAATCCCCAAGATTTTTATCATTTCCTTTCTCTAATTTAGAATCCAAAAAAGCAACCTCAGAATTTCCATAAGATGAGACATCAAATCTAGCATCAAAATGATCTCTCTTATCCATGAATTCAGTCCTTTTTCTACATTGCACAATGTTTAGTTTCTCCCGTCTAAATGAGCTTTTCATAGTTGTCGACTTTCCCATCCAAGAAGCAGCAGCTAAAGATATCAGAGTAGAGGGATCAGCACTTTCTTCACCAGAATTCCTCTTATTAGAAGGTGAATCCCCAACATTATCAACCAATACTTCACCATGAACAAATACAGGAAGTTCAGAATATCCTTTTGAGCGATAAAAGGACTTCAACTGTGACTTGCATATACCAAGTTCTAACCTATCAAACCTTGCACATGGGGAACATGCTAGTGCTTGAATATACTGGAGAAGATTAAGAGGTTCAAAAGAGCTAATAATACATGCCTTGTCAATGTTGTAGCAACATGTCCCAACTTGTATCTCTGCACTCTCAATCCTTGGTTTCTTGACGCCCACATAAGCTTTATCCATGAAACACTGGCATGTTAACCCCAACACAACATGCCTTGACACCTCTTCAATTGCAGCATTCATTGTACTTTCAAATCCATCTGTACAGTGCTTCTCCAATTGTGAGAAGTGCATCTGGAAGTGCTTCAATTGTGACTTATCACACCAGGTAAATGTTTTATCTGGAAAACAAGCAACCAGATGATGATCCATCTTCTGAAGGTCTAATGCAGCTTTTGATGTAGTGGAGGAATGAAATGTCTGACCAGGCCACCGCTGATGCATCCTCACTTTACCCCACACCAAATCAGCAAAAGCCAAACCATCCTCATCCTGAAAGGAACAATAATAAACAACACGCTCATTATGCTCCGCAAAAGAAAGCCGAGGCCTTCCCCTTTTTTTCTTTACAGTGAATTCTTGTTCCAGTGACATTGCAGAAATGCTACTTTTCTCAAAAATACCAACATTTGGTGCACCATCTGAACTTACAGCATTTTCTATATTTATCAATTTCGGTGGTCTTCCCCTCTTTCTCTTTGTAGTTAATTTTTGTTCAGTTTCCATCGGAGAACTGTGACCTGCATTTGTAGCAACAGAAGCTGAAACCTCTGAATTAACAGCTTCTGCACTCATCAACTTTTTAGGCCTTCCCCTCTTTCTCTTTGCAGTCAATGTTTGTTCAGTTTCCATCAGGGAACTGTCACCTGCATTTGTAGCAACAGAAGCTGAAACCTCTGAATTAACATCTCCTGCATCTATCAACTTCTTAGGCCTTCCCCTCTTCCTCTTTGCTGTTATATTTTCTTTGCCTGCTCCTGTAGCAAGGCTGCTAATCTCTATATTAACATCAGAGGAGGCAACAGAAGTCAAAGAATCTCCTTTATAAGTGGATTTCCTAGGCTTTCCCCTATCTATCAGTTCATTTTTGCTTACTGTCAAAGCATGGGTATCTGTCAATCTATCAGCGCCACCAGAAATCTCCGAATCAATAGGATCTTGCATTACTAATAATTTCCGAGGCCTTCCTCTCTTCCTCTTGGGCATCAGTTCTTGTCTGCAGACATTCAAGTTTTGATCACCTTTGCTGACTGACTCAATGCTAGTATTAAAACAAGCATGATGACTGGCACTATCATCTTTGCTCACCAACTGTGCAAAATCCATAAAACTACTTTTATCTACAGGGTTATTCCCATCAACAAGATTCACTTCCAGGCCAGATGCACAAGCCTCGTGCGTTAGCTTCACATTGTGAAGAACAGGCCCATAATGTCGCCCCCGGCCATATCCAACAACCCCATTCATGTCTCCTTCAGCTATGCTACCCTTCATCGCTGTATCGATGCCCTGTGCCTCCATCTCCTTCGCTTGTTCACCAATGAGATTAGGATGGCCGAGCCTTGTAGCAACTCCCATCACTCGTCCGTCCAATCCAAATCGAACTGCCGACCCGCTCGTCTGCTCGGAATGGAATTGTGATTGAAGCCGCCGCCTTTGCTCAAGCTCGCCAATCGTTTCCAATCTAGACCAACAAGAAACAAGCAATAAAACCTAGCACAAGAACAAAAAATGCATAGCCAAAAACCCTAGAATATATCTCAGAAAACTAGGGCGAACGACGAAAACCAGATCTTAAACCGCGATCGATTCAATGAAGGAACAAGCCATTCAAATGGAATTCGAACTCCTACAATCAAACAGATTGTCATAAGATTAATCCCAATTGCATGCCTAGTTTACCTTGCTTGATATCGCCGCTTTGCTGAATCGACGAAAGAAACTTGGACAGACGGCGGCAGAAGCGTCGAGGGCGGATTGGAACAATAAGGATCCAAAAGGTCGAGTCACGAGCAAGGAACGTGAGAATACCAGGCGAGTCACGAGTCGTCCATTCGATCCGCACAAGGCCAAGGCTGCACGACTTGGATCGGGTGATAACGTCACGGTTCCGTGGTCGCACTGCATGTTCTAATTTGGGTTGTAAAATTCTCAAAATGCACCCTGGGAAATTATTTTTACGTTCGAGCTACTATTTTTTAATTTTCCAAAATTGTATCACTCCTATTCGGCAGTAAATAAATTATATGTTTGTAGGAAAATTTGATATTTGATTTGATAAAAATTTATTTATATTTGATGGGATCGGAATTTTCTGATCAGTTAGAAGGTTTTTCAAGTTGTTTATATAATTCTCGAGCAGTGTATGTGATGTTCGAACCAGGTACGGGCGTGTGTAGTAACTGTCTTTATGGAGTAATTTGTGTGTTGAAAGAGCAATCTATGCTTTTCCCGAGCAGTCTATGTATTTTTCGAGTAGTATATATAATTCTCGAGCTCAATAGGGCGATATAGAGAAATGTGGTTCAGAGTTGAGAATTGTGATTACAGAGTAGTTTATGCACTGACTGAGTCATATATGTATTCCCCGGACAATATATGTAATTCCCGAGCCTAGTAGAGTGGTGCGAAGAAGTGTGGTTCAGAGTTGAGTATGATGATTGCAAAGCAGTTTATGAACTTGTCGAGTCGTGTATATATTTTCCGAGCAATATGTGTATTTTTCGAGCCTAGTAGGGTAGCATAGGACAGTATTGCTCAGAGTTAAATGATGTATTGGCAGAGCAGTTTGTGTAATTCTCGAGCGACTTATGTATTTCCCAAGCCAAGTTGGGCAACACAGGGTAATTGTGATCAGAATTAAGTATGGTATTGGTAGATCAGTGTATATAGTTCCCGAGCAGTTAGTGAGTTTCTCGAGCCATATACTTAATTCCTTAACAGTCAGTGTATTTCCCGAGTCATATGCTTATTTCTCGAGCAGTACGCCTATTTCCCGAGCCATATATGGGTTTTTGGAATTTTTTCTGAATACGGTAAAATAAGGAAGTACAGGTATTGTGGGGTATTGGGAGTAGTAGGAAGAGTTCAGGGATGAAGAGCATAATTAATATAAGATATTTTGTCATTTGTTTATATATTTTATCTAATTAATACTTGACAGAGAAATATAAAGCACATGAAGCATTTGAAAAAGATATTTAGAAAAGGGGTGGGAAAAGCAGTTACACTTGAAATCTTAGCAAGGGTATTAGAGTAAATTCACTTCAAAAAGAATGTGGGACAAATCATCTATAAAAGGGGGGAGGTAGAAGGAAGAGAGGATGGTTGTTTCTTCGTTATTTGGTACCTCAAAGATCTTCTTCTCACTTCTTCTTTTTTTACATCTTGCATTTCTATTCTCTGTAGGATCGCGAAATTCCAAGAGAGGGGGGTGAATCTCGGAGTATAAAATTTTCTTTAGATTTTAAAGTTAATTTTTAATATTTGAAATTGTTATAGAATATGCAGCGGAAAAAAATAGAGAAAGCTTTCTTTTACTTGGTTCACAACCCTAACTGGGTTGCTACTCCAAGGCCCGTAGCTCTTCCGAGAGCTACCTTGATGGGCAATCATTATATATCCTCCGACTCGAGAACTCTCGACTTTGGAGGATTTCACTTTTTACAAAAATAAGGGATGGATAACACATTACCCTCTCTTGAAGTTAAGTACACAAGCGAATAAATAAAGAAATTTACTAGCTAATTATACAGACACTAGTAGGATCTTTGAAGTAGGCATAGAGTGACGGAAAATCGCCTTGATGAGGAATGAGAGCTCTTTTATGGACGAGAATGAATTACGACAGCACTTCGACGTAGTAGTTGTGTTCTCGGATCTAGTCGAGCATTTGTTTTATAAACTTTTTTCAGTCGACTCCATATCAACCCTGTTGGTACAATCGGCCCAGGTCATGATTGACCAGACTTGAGTTGGACTTGAGTAGCGTAGTGATGTTTGACAATGGTTTGGGGAGATTGTTGGTGCAATCAACCCGGCTCATGATTGACCGGACTCGAGTTTAACTCGAAGGGTATTTTGATGTTTGACGATGGTTTGACCATTGTTTGACTATATGGTTGACATAGGGTTGACTATATGATGGAGAAGTCCAAGTCTTGTGTACTTGGCATGGAAAGTCCAAGTCTTGGGTACTTGGCATGGAAAGTCCAAGCATGAGTCTTGATAAGGGAAAGTCCAAGCTTGAGTCTTGGCAAATGGAAAGTCCAACATGGGTTGGCAAGGGAAGTCCAAGGGGTAATATTGGCAGCGTAAAGTCCAAGGGTGGAGTCTTGACAGCATAAGTCCAATGGTTGGCGGCGTAAAATCCAAGCGAGAGTCTTGGCAGCGTAAGCCCAATGTGTCTTGGCAATGTAGACCATGTTAGCATGACAATAGCTGATGGAAGTACCTAAAGGCTAGTATATGGATGAACAAGTCATGGATGACTTGGAGGGATCCGATAGGCGTGAGGCTGATGGAGGTGACTAGAAGATTTAGGTCTAGGCTAAGGGTGGTCTAGCAAGTATGAGGGCATCATACTTGGTGTTAAAACATCATGGATGAGGTAATCAATCAATTGATATTATGGGCAGTCGACTGATGTGAGTCGACTGGTGTTCGACTGCAAGAAATGGCCTAGCAGTCGACTGCCAACATTGGGCAGTCGACTGGTGGCCTGATCAGTCGATTGATATGGTGATCAGTTGACTATTGGTCGAGTTTTTGGGGACAGAAAGTTTTTGAGTCGACTATTAGGGTTTGACAATCGAGTGATGACTCGATCAGTCGACTGATGGGCATGATTAGTCGACTGATGATCTATCCGTTAGAACTTATCCAACGTGGCTCGGGCCGTTGTGAGACAACGACTATAGGAGCAGTCAACTGATGGTCTCGATCAGTCGACTGCTAGGCGAAATCCAGCCCGAATGCAAGTTATAAAAGCAGCTTGTGGAGAAAGATTTGACAATGGTTCTCTTGGGCGATTTGAAGGGGAATAGTTGGTGCTTTCCAATCCTTCAAGGCTAGTCCAAGGCAATCAAAGATCAAACAATCAAAAACTCCTTGTAAAGTATTTTTCTTTACTTGTATTGCATTTTATATTTGTATTTGCTTATATCCATTGAATTACTTAGTGTAATCATTTGTACGAGGTTTCTCCGCCTCTGACTTGTTGTCAAGAAGGAGTATTATTGATTAGTGGTGTTGGTTGCATCGTTAGAGCTCATTTGAGCTCAATCCGTGGAGTAGGAACCTTGAGGTTCTGAACCATGTTATATCTCGTGTTCTTGTGCTTGTGTTGTGTATTTGTTTGTATCATTATTATTTCCGCTGCGTATACTAACATTTTGTAGCAAGCACGATTGAATTCCATCATCCGTACGTAAACGCTATTCACCCTCCCCTCTAGCGGACATCACGGTCCCTACAATTGGTATCAGTGTGAGGCCGCTCTTCAAAGTTTAACAACTAAGGGAGCACCGCTAGAGGAACAAGATAGAATTTGAGAAAAAGTTGGATGAGATATCAACACCCCAATTCCATACACCTTCTATGGACAAAAAGAGTTTAAGCAATGGAGGACACGAATGGAGGACTTCATGATGATGATGGACATTAAGCTATGGTCCGCCTTGATGGAAGGCTTTGAATTGCCAAGATGACCAAAGGGAGGATATCTCAAGAAGAAGAGATGGACTCAAGATCAACTACAAAAATCTGAAACAAATAACAAGATAATCAATATGGTAGTTGATTTAATATCTAACGAGTTATTGTCCAAAATAGGTGAATTTCAAGATGCCAAGGATCTATGAAGAAAATTTGCAATGCTTCATGAAAAATCCAAATCGACACAAGAATAAGAAAGCTCTTCCTCACAAGAAAGTGAGGATTCAGAGGTCGAGGAGTGTTCGACATCCGAGGAGGAAGAGGAGGTGGAAGAAGTAGAAGAAGTCTCCACCTCTAGGATTGAGGGGGAGGAAGTTAGATCATCTACTCCGGAGCAAGGGCAAGAGCAAGGAGAGTCATCTACTTCTGGGAGAAGTGATGAATAAGCTCAAGAGACCCTCACCACCACCCTAGGTAACTCAAGCAATTTAGTCAAAAATAAAAATTATATAATTTTCTTTAAGTGTAGGGAAAGTGGACACTATAAGAGCAAGTGCCCTAAGAAGATTAAGAAGGCTCTACCGGTCCCAAAGGTCAAGGAGACTGAAGCTCCAACCATTAAGAGCAAAGGGCACGTAGTGTGCTTCAAGTACCATCAAAAGGGGCACTATAGAAGTCAATGCCCTAGGAGACAAAGAAGGAGCATCACATGTAGGGGGAGCTTCTAAAGCGAACCCTAAGGTATATTTCAATAATGCACCTTCAACTTATGTTAAAAAGCATGCTAGAAGTTATGTTAATAATCTTGCTATTTATCATAAAGAGCATGCTAGAAATAGTAAACTTTATTGCTTAGGTGCAAAGTCTTGCCATGTCAGGAATAAGGAGAAATTTGGGACTAATGTCTCTAAAATAATTTTACCTAAGGCAAGTATTAGGAAAATAGAAGATCATCTAGGCTTTAATCAAAAGAAATCTAGACATATACCTAGGAAGAGTAAAAATGCCCAAAGACTAAATCAAAATTCAAAAATTAGGCAATTAGAGTTAGAAAAACAAGTCTTGAGGTCAAGACTTGAGAAAATTGAAAAGACCCTAAAAAATATGCAAAATCAAGTTAAAGGGTCTAGGAGTCAAAGTCAAAGGCCTAGGAAACAAGAATCATCCAAGGGAAAGCAAGGTTTGGGTCACAAACCTAAGTCTAAGGAGACTTATCACAATGTTTCATCCTTGGTTACTAGGGAGGTCATCACTAAGGTTAACCAAGGCAAGTGCCTAGTGACTAAGGTTTCGAAGAAACTGTTGGTGCAGTAGGCACCTAAGTCGAACCTAAGTTTTGATTATAGCAAACGATACAAAGTTAAGCTCATGTCGTTATCTCACGAGCTGAATCGAGTGTGCAGAAGATTGCTAAAGCTGGAGCTGAAGGCTAGCGACACCTGGAGGAAGCCGGGTGGTCAGGCGACACTCGAGTGACTTCGGAGGGAGCCGAAGGAATCGAGTGGAAGGCCAGAAGCAAAAGCGACATGGTAAGTATCGAGGTAAGCTCGTGTGTGCGAGCGTAAGTGAGGTCGTATCCTTCTTACAGGAATGGTCTTAAGCGTAGATCCGACCAAAGACATCCCATCGATAGTCTAGGTCGAGATCGGACGGTCGAAGGCCGTCGAAATAATGTTTTCTTTGAGTTAACTTTGACTTGCAGCAAGCATCACGATCGCTAGCGGAGGATTCGATCGCCAAACACGATCGTCTGAGGTCATCATCGTGATCGATGCCGCCATCACGATCGATGATGGCCATCACCGATGGTCAATGATCGCGAGTCAAGGCTTATCACCCCATTTCAAGGAGATTGGTGCTCAATTGTGATTGGCTAGGGTTCCTCTCGAAAAGGGGCTCAAAGGCTATAAAAGGAGGGCCAATCCTAGGGTTTCATCATCAATTCTAAAGCTTCCAAAAGCCTCCGCCAAGCTACAACTTTTTCGACAACGAAGTGCTTTCTCTCCGACGTCTAGGTCTTAATTTCTCTCTTATTGTAACGTCGGTTTTAGCTTTTATTTTAAGTTCATTACTTTAATCTTTCGGAGCTTTTATCGTATATGAGGAGAGGGGGAGTGTCCCTCTACCTCAAGTTTTTGTTCCTTCTTGTATCGATTAACTCCTACCTCCAACGAGGAGGAGTTCCTTTAGTGCTTTTGCCCTCCGTACGTGGTCAAGGACCACTAGGGCCTTGGAGTAGTAGTCGAAGGCTATGAACCAAGTAAAAAGAATTGTCTCTTTTACTTATTGCTTATCTTTTCCGCTGCAAATTAATTATCTACTCGGATTTTAAACGAACGAACGAAAAAAAGAAAGTTTTAACGCTATTCACCCCCCCCTCTAGCATTTCAAATCGATCCAACAATTGGTATCAGAGCCGGGGGTTGCTAAGATTTAGTGAAACCACCAATCTAGCCATTTTACAGATTTTTTTCTTTTTAATTCTGTTTATTTCAGATTTATTTCATTTTGTTAATTTTTCTCCCGCACTACTAATCCAAGACGCGAGTCTTGGTACCTTCTTGTGTGTTTTTGTCGTTGCTAGGTTTTTTGTCTTCGTCTCCTTGTGTCTTTTGTTCTAATGGCCCATCTCGAGGGTTTTAGCACCGTCCAACCTCTGTTTTACAACGGAGATGACTTCCGTTATTGGAAGGGTCGGATGGAATGCTTTCTTAAAACCCAAATCGAGATGTGGATCATAATCCAAACGGGATTCACACTTTCGACTAACGAAGTGGGTGAATCCTTGGATTATGACCAATGGACCATTGCGACAAAAAGACAAGTCGAAGCCGACGCTAAGGCAACTCAAATCCTTCAATGCGACTTATCCAAAGAAGAGCTAAATCGCGTCGGCCCCTTCATTAGCGCAAAGGACCTTTGGACAAAACTAGTGGAGCTACACGAAGGGACCGATGAAGCCAAGGTATGTAAGCGTGATCTTCTATTCAATAAACTATATAACCTAAAAATGCAGGAACACGAGTCCACGACGCAACTCCATGCCCGTGTCCAAGACATAGTCAACAACCTATACGCAATCGGGCAAAAGATCGAAAACCGAGACCTTATAAGGTATGTCCTAAACTCTTTTCCGAGGACTACCTTGTGGGCATCCATGGTCGATGCCTACAAGGTCTCCAAGGATCTTTCTAAACTTAGGTTAGATGAACTCTTTTCTGATTTCGAACTTCATGAGCAGTCTAACTCGGAACCCGAGAAGGGTATAGCACTTTTTGCAGGATCGAGGAAGAAAACCGCAAGCAAGCCACCCCCGAAGGAAGAAGAGGATGAGTTGGATTCGGAGGTCGACTCGGAAATGGAAGCCGAACTAGTCAACCTAGTTCGGAGGATAGTCAAGGGCCGAAAATGAGCCATCACTCGACCCAACGAAGGTAAGCCTAAAAGTTCAAACATAAGATGTTATGAATGCAACAGGTTTGGACACATTAAGTCCGAATGCCCAAAACTCAAGAGCAAGGCACCAAAACATAAAAAGGCACTCAACGCTACTTGGGAAGAAGCTTCTGAGGAAGAAGACAATGATCGAGTCCTTATGGATAAACCGATGGAATCGGAGATGGAGTCGGAACCGGAACCTGAATCAGAAATCGAAGACGAGTCGGACTGCGAAACACTATTCAAGATAAGCCACGGATACGCATCCGGTTCAAAAGATACACTCAAGGTAAGTCGCTCTCTTATTACTACACTTTATAGTGCAATTAAGTTTTTAAATAAAAAGTTAGCTAAGTTCGAGTCCAAGGTCGAGACCCTGGTTGAGGAAGTTAAACTCCTCAAACACGAGGTCTCCCTAACCTCTTCGACTAGTCGAGTTCAAGAGAAGGACTCAACTCGGGTTGAGAAACTCGAAGTTGAGAACTCACTCTTGAAGAGTCAAGTCGAAGATCTTAGGAATACGTTGGAAAGGTTTACTTTGGGATCCAAAGGACTTGACCTCCTACTTGGATCATGAAAGGGCGTCATACAACAAGGTAGGGCTAGGGTTTAGCTCAAACCGACCAATAAGTCGTATATATCGATAAGTAAGTCGACATAAAAAACATGTCCAAGCATGGGTCCCTAAGACCACCTTGATTTCAAACTTAGGATCAAACCAGTACTGGGTTCCCAAGGACCAAATCCACTATGTGGAGAGACCGAATCGATTCAATGGTCTAGGGGGAGCTAGTACGAAATTTGTTTGTGTTTTAACTTAGAAATTGCATGCTTAGGTTTTTATTTAGTTTGATTTTTCTTTTTAGAATGGTTAGATAGGACTATAACTCGTCAATACTTGATAACATAGTACCAGGACGCGGCGAGATGATAGTACGCTAAGAAAGCGGAGTCTTGTGTATTCGGGCTAGATAAGGCGTATCTAGTTCGGTGCACTTAACCGAGCGGAACTAGCTGAAGCTACCTCGCCGTATCCTAGACTAGTTAGACCAGGAAGTGGTCTTAGGTGAGTCAAGTCTCTATTTTCTTGAAAATGGCTTTGTCTAAGGAAGTGGTCGTTTTTCCGATCAAAGAAGGCCTCTGTGCCTCACCACGACCTGGAAGCCATGATCTTGAAAAGGTGACTTGATGAGCCTAAGGTCAAATCCGAATCTAACGCAAGGTTGACAAGTGTTTAAGTCATTAAATTTAATTCAACTAAAATTGGAAGTCATCTCACAAGAACATATATGATTAACATGTTTGATCATGTAGACATGGGTGAGATGATTTAGGTTAATAATTTTCAACCAAATTTTAATAAATCCAATATCCGATCCAACTACCTTGCGTGTAGGATCAATGGATGTTGGACAGTGGTTGCTCCCGACACATGACCAGGGATCAACTCAAGTTTTCGAAGCTTCGATTCAAACAACAAGGATCGGTAGCCTTCGGAAATAACGGCAAGCTCAAAAAATTATCGGATCAGGTGATATTGAGCTTAACTTAAATTTTGTCATTCAAAATGTTTTATTAGTAGAAAATTTTCAATATAATCTTCTGAGTGTAAGCCAATTGTGTGATAATAACTATAAGGTCATATTTCTAGAAAATGAATGCGTAATTAATACAAACGAAACCTTTAAAACAATTCTTAAAGGGACTAGAAATAACAACATTTACACTATCAACTTAATTAACTCCTCAACTAAGTGTCTTATGACACGGCAAGAGGAATCATGGTTGTGACACCGACGACTCGGTCACTCACACCCAAGACTCATCCACAAGATGAGTTAGAGTGATTTAGTCAGAGGTTTGCCTAACCTCAACAACTTGGATAATAAAATTACCTAGGGAAATTTACATCCAAAACTACGATCGGAATCTTTCTAGGATACTCGACTACAAGTAGAGCTTATAGAGTATATAACCATGACACCCTTAGAGTCGAGGAAACTATCAATGTAGTATTCGATGAAGGACACGAACCTACAAAACCCCCAACAACCCCAATTAGCGAGCTGATTCATACTAGACCTAACTCTGATCCGGAGATCAGGTCTAGTGTTAATCCTAACCTAAGTCAACCAAGTCACTCTATTGATCAAGTGATAGATGACTCCAACCAAACTAGAACTCAAACAAGCCATCCTATGGATCAAGTTGTAGACTCAAATCCAAATCCAACTAGGACTCAAACGAATCATCCTATCGACCAAGTGATAGGTGATCCAAGTCTAGGAGTTCGAACTAGAGCCTCATATAGAAACCTTAGTCAAATATCTTTGATTTCTAAAATTGAACCCAAAACTATTGACCAAGCTCTTCTTGATCCCGATTGAATTATTGCAATGCAAGAAGAGTTGGCTCAATTCACTAGGAACGAAGTATGGGAATTAGTATCACCACCTAAAGATAAAACAATCATTGGAACAAGGTGGGTGTTTAGAAATAAAATTGATGATAAAGGTGAAGTAGTTAGAAATAAAGCTAGACTAGTTGCTAAAGGGTTTAGTCAAGTCGAAGGTTTAGATTACGACGAGACCTATGCCCCAGTAGCTAGATTAGAGTCCATTCGAATGCTATTAGCATATGCAGCACATCGAGGATTTAAATTGTTTCAAATGGATGTGAAATCTGCATTCTTAAATGGATACATTAAAGAAGAAGTTTACGTTAGTCAACCCCCTGATTTCGAAAGTTTAGACAAACCCGATCATGTCCTTAGATTAAAGAAAGCACTTTATGGACTTAAACAAGCTCCGCGAGCTTGGTACAAGAGACTTTCGATTTATCTTAAGTCCAAAGGCTTTAACCAAGGTGTAGTTGACCCAACCCTTTTCGTAAAAACCTTAGGTAAAGACATATTCATAGCCCAAATCTACGTAGATGATATTATTTTCGGAACCACCAACTCAATCCTACTAAATGAGTTTATTTCACTTATGGAAAGTGAATTTGAAATGAATTTAGTAGGCGAATTAAGTTTCTTCTTAGGATTACAAATTAAACAAACTAAAGATGGAATATATCTACATCAACGCAAATATACTAGGGAATTAATTAAACGCTTTGGAATGCAAGACGCTAAAATTATTAATACCCCAATGGCAACTAATGTTAATATAGAAGAAGTAATTGGAAACCAAATTGATTTAAAATACTATAGGAGCATAATAGGGAGTCTCCTTTACTTAACTGCAAGCCGACCTGATATCTTATTTGCAGTGAGTATATGCGCAAGGTTTCAAACCTGTGCCAAGGAGTCTCACCTAACTCTAGTCAAGCGTATCCTTAGATATCTAAAGGGTACACTTAATGTCGATATTTGGTATCCTAGATCTACCGAGTTCGAACTAACCGGTTACTCTGATTCGGACTATGCCGGTAGTAAGCTCGATAGAAAGAGCACGAGTGGTTGTTGTCAACTTCTCGGTCGAGTCTAGTGAGTTGGTGCAGTAGGAAGCAACACTGCGTTGCCTTATCTACCACCGAAGCCGAATACATCGCGATGGATGAGTGTGTCACTCAACTTCTTTGGATGAAGCACACTCTCCGCGACTTTAAGTTAGACTTTACGAATACTAAACTTCACGTAGATAACATTAGTTCAATTAATCTTACTAAGAATTTGATATGTCACTCTAGGACCAAACATATAGAGGTCAAACACCATTTCATTCGAGAACATGTGGCCAACGGAGCCATACAACTCGAATACGTCGAATCAAAGTCTAACTTAGCAGACCTATTTACTAAACCCCTACCCGAAGCCGAATTTAGTCTATTAATGCGTAATAGAATAGGAACTTGCAAATTATATGTTCTTACTATTATTTCTTTAATTTCATTTTTATGGAACTAGCATAGGACATACCTTAGATATCATGCACCTATAGATTTAAGGAGCCAATACATCTCACAACACATAGGACTAATGTGTTTGTGTACTTAGCCACGTAGATGGGCGTGAGATGTTAGGACCTTACTCCTGGTTCCAGATGTAGAGCTAGTGCATCGCCATGAACCACGGAGTATAATCATACATACTAACTGACTCTGACCAGGATTGGTTGGTCTTTTATATCAATCAAGCCAAATATGAGTCGAACATTTTATAGATGAACTTATTTTCAGTATATTATTTTCAAAATAATGTGGAACATGCTTGGACTTTAAATTTAACACTTATTTTTGTTTTCCACACACACCCTCACTCTTTTCGATATATGGCAAAAGGGGGAGAAAAAGGCCAAAGTTAAGGGGTCAAATTAAGTGATTTAACTCTTACTTTATATTTAAACCAAAAGTTAACTTTAAGTTTTGAAAACTTATTAAAGGCCAAGTTAAGAGAATTCTTAACTTAAACTTATTTGTGCCATCAACGTTTTACCTATTTTAAACATTATGCCCTTAATGTTTTACTTAAGGAGAAGAAACCAAAAGTTAACTTTAAGTTTTGAAAACTTATTAAAGGCCAAGTTAAGAGAATTCTTGACTTAAACTTATTTGTGCCATCAACGTTTTACCTATTTTAAACATTATGCCCTTAATGTTTTACTTAAGGAGGAGAAAGGTTATATTTAAACCAAAAGTTAACTTTAAGTTTTGAAAACTTATTAAAGGCCAAGTTAAGAGAATTCTTAACTTAAACTTATTTGTGCCATCAACATTTTACCTATTTTAAACATTATTCCCTTAATGTTTTACTTAAGGAGGAGAAAGGGCCAAGTTAAGAAGAACTCTTAACTTAAACATTTTACTAAAGCCAACTTTAAGTAATGTTAATTACTTAAAGCAACCCTCAAGGGGAGGATTAAGGTCTTTCTTCAAGACTCACCCTCGGTCAAGGGGGAGGTTTCCTCAAGGGGGAGTACTTAAAGAAAATCCTTACTACTCCAACTTAATCTTCTTTATTTTTTGTTTGTTTCTAATGCACATTATTCTTCATGCTTGCTATTTACTTAACTTTGTATGTGGGTTTGCCATAAATCAAAAAGGGGGAGATTGTTGGTGCAGTAGGCACCTAAGTCGAACCTAAGTTTTGATTATAACAAACGATACAAAGTTAAGCTCATGTCGTTATCTCACGAGCTGAATCGAGTGTGCAGAAGATTGCTAAAGCTGGAGATGAAGGCTAGCGACGCCCGGAGGAAGCCGGGTGGTCGGGCGACACTCGAGTGACTTCGGAGGGAGCCGAAGGAATCGAGTGGAAGGTCGGAAGCAAAAGCGACATGGTAAGTATCGAGGTAAGCTCGTGTGTGCGAGCGTAAGTGAGGTCGTATCATCCTTACGGGGATGGTCTTAAGCGTAGATCCGACCAAAGACATCCCATCGATGGTCTAGGTCGAGATCGGACGGTCGAAGGCCGTCGAAATAATATTTTCTTTGAGCTAACTTTGACTTGCAGCAAGCATCAGTCGACTGCCAACTTGGAGGACTCGACTGTCGTCAAACAGTCGACTGCCTGAGGTCAGCATTCGACTGATGTTGCCATCAGTCGACTGATGATGGCCATCAGTCGACTGATGGTCAATGATCAGCTTCGAGGAGTCAAGGCTTATCACCCCATTTCAAGGAGATTGGTGCTCAATTGTGATTGGCTAGGGTTCCTCTCGAAAATGGGCTCAAAGGCTATAAAAGGAGGGCCAATCCTAGGGTTTCATCATCAATTCTAAAGCTTCCAAAAGCCTCCGCCAATCTACAACTTTTCCAACAACGAAGTGCTTTCTCTCCGACGTCTAGGTCTTAATTTCTCTCTTATTGTAACGTCGGTTTTAGCTTTTATTTTAAGTTCATTACTTTAATCTTTCGGAGCTTTTATCGTATACGAGGAGAGGGGGAGTGTCCCTCTACCTCAAGTTTTTGTTCCTTCTTGTATCGATTAACTCCTACCTCCAACGAGGAGGAGTTCCTTTAGTGCTTTTGCCTTCTGTACGTGATCAAGGACTACTAGGGCCTTGGAGTAGTAGCCGAAGGCTATGAACCAAGTAAAAAGAATTGTCTCTTTTACTTATTGCTTATCTTTTTCGCTGCAAATTAATTATCTACTCGGATTTTAAATGAACGAATGAAAAAAAGAAAGTTTTAATGCTATTCACCCCCCCTCTAGCGTTTCAAATCGATCCAACAGAAACTTAGGGAAGCCACTAAGAAGGTTACAAGGGGAGTCACCGATGTCAATGGAAATTATGTCACAATACCGTTCCCAAATTATTTACCAAACCCCCTAACTACACTAATGCAGTATAGGAATGACTCGGATTGTGTAACACCCCCCCTCTGCTTACACTAGTGAGGGAGGTGTTACCATCATCATTCTTTATCATACTCTTGTATTGATCAGGTATATCATGACTCAATCATTCTATAAACTCACATACACTATTTATAAGTTAACTAATACCTGATTTAAATCGAAGAGTATCAACAACTCGTACCAAGATCTAAACTTGGTTTCTAAACGAGTATCATAATTCAAACTTAACTTTTAACAGCGGAAGCTAAATAACGAACCCAACTACATTGACATGTTGACACTAGGATATTACACAAGTTCTTAACCTATCTAAGCATGCACCTTCACTAGGGTTCTAATATAAAACATTCTTAAGTAACTCAACCTCATGCATGGTGATAGTGATACATGCATCCTTGACATGAACATCAACGTAATCAACAATACATAACATCAACCCTATCACCTAACATGAAGACTAGCACATAGTTCAAAGTTCTTAGAATAACATATTACTAGCAAGTTCAACATTCTTAGACACAACATGATCAAACATATAACATGAACACTACCACACGAACAAGTTCGAAGGTCTAAACATAATAGAATACTAGCAAGTCCAGGATTATAATCCACTGTTCCGCCGCCACACACGCTAAGCACTTCATCCGCTGCCCCTGCCCCCCTACTCCAATCTAGCTTTACCCTTATCTACAGTATAAGGAATGCAAACTATAAGTAATGGAGCTTAGTAAGTACTTCCTATTCTCACAAAACTTCGCATTAGGAAAACATGCTATTAGAATACTAGCATGCAACACATGCGCATACTTGCATTTAGGAAAATTCTGCATTTAACATTTGGAAATACTTGCACATAATACAATGATTCCACTTGACATGCATGAGCTTTCTGTATTAGACATATAAAGACACTTGTACATAACATAATGGCTCAACTTGAAATGCATGAACTTAACATACGCAACTTGCAATACATGCTTGAAATATGCTTCGCTTGTAGAAACATATACATGAGACATACTATACTTAAACTTGTAAACATTGTGCTTTGGTTAACTTTCGAAACCATATATACATATATACTTTAAAATACTAATCATCCTTGTTTGGGCAGCCCGTGTTAGTGCCTATAAGATTCATATATCTCTACAATGACATGATATTGTCCATTTTAGGCCTAAACCCTCATGGTTTTGTTTTTGGGCTTTACCCAAAAGGCCTTATACCAATGGAGATATTTTTTCATCTTATAAGCACATGATCTTTTCCATGTCTTACCAATGTGGGAATTTGATTGTATTCCCAATACTCCAACAATTATTAGTGAAAGCCCTAGAGCCAATTATGTGATGATTGTTGTATGGACTTTGTTGTATCATATTCCTATTTATAAAGACATTTCTTTATGGTTATTATACTTACTTGCATTAGTGCA
Source organism: Wurfbainia villosa (assembly GCA_025175895.1). Classification (NCBI taxonomy): domain Eukaryota; kingdom Viridiplantae; phylum Streptophyta; class Magnoliopsida; order Zingiberales; family Zingiberaceae; genus Wurfbainia; species Wurfbainia villosa. Next base: position 28,665,391 of record CM045990.1, on the reverse strand, counting down.
AAATAACTAAGTATAATAACATCCTTGAGTAGAAGGTTCTTATCTATATCAATCAATTGGTTGAATCGATAATGAGATGATATAGAGAACACTACTCTTAATCATTCCTAGTCAAGTATTAACATTCAGGGACAATGTTAATGCGAAGAGACTAGCATGTAGGTCAACTTGATGACTTGATCTCACAAGTTATAAATATTGTTGGTGCAACAATGCTCTAAATCATTTATATATGTTTTGATGTTTGGATAATCATCTAAGTTAGGCAATGTTCTGTGATCTAATTACGAATATGTTTAAGTGACAGGGAAATCCAAGGATGAAGCCTTGGTAAAAGAGAAGTCCAAGTATGATCTTGGCAAGGAAAGTCCAAGGGACGGACTTGGCAACATAAGACCAAGCTTGTAGTCTTGGCAGCGTAAAGTCCAAAGTGAACCTTGGCAAAGGAAGACCAAGTATGATCTTGGCAAGGAAAGTCCAAGGGATGGACTTGGCAGCGTAAGACCAAGCTTGTAGTCTTGGCAGCATAAAGTCCAAGTGAACCTTGGCAAAGGAAGTCCAAAGTAAGGTCTTGGCAGCGTAAGTCCAAGCTTGGAGTCTTGGCGGCGTAAAGTCCAAGCATTTGGCAACCCAAGACATGGCGAGGCCGAAGGAAACTCTTGAAGGCAGGCGCAAGGCTGAAGGAAGAGTTAGAAGGTCAAGTCTAGGTTTAGGGTGTAAAATCAAGTGTGAATTACTCACACTTGATGAGTATCAGTCGACTGATATGATGTATCGGTCACCGGTCAGTCTTCGACTAAGTCGAGTTGAAACCACGACCATCAGCTTGCTGTGATGCGATGTGATCGTGATGTTACCATCGATCGGCCATAGCGATGGCGATCGGGCGATCGATGAATGCAAAAATGAGCACGAATGGAGTCGCACTCATTGCGGCTCTGCGATCACTCGATCGCTCCATCGATCGACTCGATGGAGGATCGATCAGCGATCACCCGCCATTGGAAGTGCGGCTCACGAATCTCCACGGAGATCTCGGTTCGGTCGTTGGCTTGTGATCGATGGAAAGCATCGATCGAGTCGAGGCCCAACGGGAAAAACAACCCATCTTCTATAAAAAGGGGCCTTGGGGAGCTTGGTGAAGCTAGTGCTCTCATTCCTAACTACACCCTCGTGCTCACCAAGCTTTCCCAAGTGTTTTAGCAATTCAAAACCTCCTCTTCTCTAGTTCTTAATCATCCATCATTGTAAAGAAGAGGAGAGCATTGTAAGAAAGGTTTCTCCACCTTGGTTCATCCAAAGGAGAATATAGTGAAGCTTGGCTAGGACTAATCCACCTTACGGATTGCCGTGGAGTAGGAGTGTCATCTCCGAACCACGTACATCGAGTGTTAGCATTGCTTTCATCGTTGTCTTACTTGTATTCTTATTCGTATTCATATTTCTTCCGCTAACTTGCTTGTAGAAATGAAGAAAGGCTAATCACCCCCCCTCTAGCCGTTACAAAGATCCTAACAGATATGTGATATCAAGTTGACACATGGGTATGCATTGGAGAATGTATACTGAATGACCCGTCATGAGAAAGTATCATGGATCGTTATATGAGTGTCATATACTTTCTCATGTGACTATTAGTATGACTATTAGTCCTTGGACCCGAAGTCACCATGGTTCCCTACATAAGGAGTTGCATACTTTGGCTTCGTCAAATGTCACCCGTAAATAGGTGGACTATAAAGCCGATTACTGGGTATGTAACAAATTATGCGGAAGGATGTGAGTGATGTAGATGGGACCTATTCCTCCTATATGACGGGAGTGACATCGTTATTCTTGATAGAGTGAGACCACTAAGTGCATGATCATGCCCAAATGAGTCAATATGAGATATTGAACTCATTTGATTAGAGTGAGTCTACTTGGTTCAAGATATAGATTGTACCGAGGATGACACGGTCTATGCCTCTGTTGGTCAATCTATATGTCAAGGAGAGAGGGACATTGTCACATAGTGAGAGTCACAATTAGTAGTCACAAAGGTGATGTTGGATCTCAATATTCTTGTAACTTGGGTTGCAATGATGTGTTGCTAGATACCGCTTATTGCTTATGTTCCTAAATCAGTTTAAAAGCATTGCCAACGTTACAAGAACTTATATGGTCACACACAAAGGGCAATTAGATGGAGATTAGGTTCATATGATGAACCATGAGGATTAGATTCATGGGATGAACCAAATTGGATTAAGGGCAATCCAAATTAGACTAATTGAGTTAGACTCAATTTGATTCAAGTGTTGAATGAGTCTAATTTAGATTTGATTCATTGAGTCAATTTAAAATAATGAATAGAGATTCATTAAATCAAATTGACTTAAATCAAATGGTTAGATTTGATCAACCATGGGAGATAAGAGGTCAAGTTTGACTTGACTTGAGAGGGAAGATGAATGGTCAATTTTGGCTTGACCAATTGTCATGTCATGGTGATTTGGCATGGGGGTCGGCTAATGATGATGTTCTACATCATCATGGACTCATCATGGGGTGCCACCTCATGAGGGAGACCAAGAGCCATTGGCTCTTGGAGTTACATGCATGCATGTAACACCCCAAATAGTGGTCGGCCACTTTGATGTGTTATCAAAGTGTGAAGTTAAGTGTGTAACTTCATCATCTTCTTCCTTGGCTCTTCCCTCAAGCTCTTCCCCTCTCCTTTGTCGTGGGTTTCTTAGTGTGCTAGCACACTCTAAGTGATCTTCTCCACCTATTGCTTGTGTTGATACCAAGAGAGGAGTGTACACTTGACATTCTCGAGTTCCGACAATCCGTTTGGACGAGCAGGATAATTGAAGGGCATTGCATCAAGGGTAAAACTCTTAACATGTAGATCTAGAGTAGATCTAAGGTTTTTAAACACGTACATGTAGTTTTGTTTATCTTCGCACGGATCCATGGCCGACTTTCGTGGTTTCTGCAATGCAAAAAGCGGTTTTTACGACTCGGATAGTCCAACAGTGGTATCAGAGCAACGTGCGAAGCATGTATGTGTTTTAGTTTTATAGTTTTTGTATTAGATATAAAAATTACAGATCTGTAAGTTTCTATAAATTTCCTATTTTTATAGAATTTTTGGGTATTTTTCTCGAAGAGTCGAAGTAACAAGTGTTGGGACACTTGTAGGCTTCAACCACCGAGAAAAACTCTCCGAAATGGTGAGTTCTCGCTTTAGGTTTTTGGGACAACGACTTAAGTCACTGTAAGATCAAGATGGGACACTCGCAAAGTTAATTTTGTGAGTAGGGGCGCTGCCCCTTGTAGGGTCGATCGATGTGAATGTGTTTGCCGGCTAGAGGGGGGTGAATAGCCTTTGTCGTAGACGGTGGAATTCGTTCATTCGTTGCTTGTCTACAAAACTATTAGCGCAAGCGGAATATGTAAATACAAACAATTAAAGACAAAAGCAATAACGAGAATACAAATGCTAACAAAGGATGTAACGTGGTTCACGGCTACGCCGCTAATCCACGGTCTGATTTGTCCAAGGTAAATCACTCCTCAATCTATCCACTCGATCTCTCCTTCGCACAAAGCTAGGTGGAGGTAACCTCTTTTACACAAGGATCACTCTTCTACAATAGAATGAAGATTAGCACAAGTAGAAGAGTGGAAAACATTTAGGGCACTTTGGGAGCTATTAGGAGTTCAAGCATTAGGCCCCAAAAGCCCCACACTCTTCCTCTTTATAGAGGAAGAGGGTTTCTTCCCGTTGACACAGGACCAGTCGACTGATGCCCCTGATCAGTTGACTGATCCTGTAGCCGTTTCCCAATAACGACTACTTTCCACGTTGGATTTCATCCAACAGCTTCCACATCAGTCGACTGATATTGCCACCAGTCGATTGATCCTCCGATCAGTCGAGTGCTCACGAGCTTGATTCCATTCTGTGCCCGAAACACTTGCGACCAGTCGATTGATGCCTTCATCAGTCGACTGGTGGTCTCGCAGTCGACTGCCAATCCATGGCAGTCGACTGTTGACACTTGAACAGGACTCGAACACTAGTCGAGTCACAGTCGACTTAGAGTAGTTGACTACCATAACATGGTAGTCAATTGATGTCGGGAAATCCCATCCGACACTTAGTCAAATGACCAAGTTTCACCTAAGAGCACTACCCCTTCCCGGGTTACATTCTCTCACTCTCATCCCTTGGAGTCCCTCGCCTTTGAAGTTATCTTCGTCCGACCACGTCCCTAGGATGCGCCAATCGCACGACTCTGCAGCACCATCCTTCACGTCTCGCCCTAAAGTCTACTTCCTCCGGCTTCACTCCAAGCTCCTCGTCCGGCGGTCCCTCAGATGCTCCAAGCGCACGACTTCCGCAAAGCCATCCTTCACCGACTCAAGGACCGAGTCATGAGATGTGAAACTCGCCAAGGCTCCATGTGCGAATTACTAAGTCCTGCAAGACTCCAACGCACATATCAAATCCACACATCCTAACTTAAACCCTTTGCCACACACATCAAAACCATATCAAGGGTTGATTGCACTAGCAATCTCCCCCTTTTTGATGTGTGACAATCCGTTTAAGTTAGGTAAAACATTTGATAAAATATTAAAGAAAGAAAGCATGTAAATAACATGATTAGCAACTCTCTCCCTTAATACATGAAACTCCCCCTAAATACAATTCCCCCTTACTTAAACATGTATATTTCTCCTCCTTTGACACTATCAAAAGTAATTAACAAAGTTTATACAGCATGACATCAAGTCTAGAGAGAAACATAAACCAAAAAACATGCCTTAAAAAGTGAGCAATGATTGGTTCAGACTACCAATGATCATGACATGCATTTCAGGTTTTTCTGATTTTTGGGCTAAATTTCAGAAATGCATTAAAAATTCTACAAAATTTAAAAAATCATGAAATTTGGGGAACATATTTATTTTAAGGTTCTTTATCTGTGAAAAATAGTTTTCCATGAAAAATCATTATATTTTCAAGTATTTGCCAAAAATCCAAAAGCTTTAAAAACAACTAGTGTTTTGATCAAGTTTGTATCCATTTTAATACCTAATTTTGCTTTGGATTGTTTCAAAACAAGACTATGCAGATTTTAAAGTAAGAAATTGTTTTGAAAACATATGAAATATCCAACCATGATCTTTGGGCAATATGTCTATGGATTAAACATAAGCCTTCCCCATGATTGGTCTATTATTGCTATTTGATACCTTAAATGACCATCTAAATGTCATAGGCATTAGTGGACATTTGTATCATCCTAACATCTCACTCATGCTAAGTTTTCAATCAAGGTAGCCTATGGTGAGTGTGAGATGTATCCTAAAGGTATTTGTATATACTTAACTATTATTTTCATGCAATTCTATACAAGGTTAAGTATCATCCTAACATCTAACATGATCATAAAGACATATATGTATGAATTTCATATTATGATCATGAAACAAATGTATTCATCAAATTGTAATCATGCATTAGGTATTACATCATGATAATAAGGCAAATATCACCTAAAGCATGATTTATCTATTTATAGGTGCATTATCATCACCTAACACTATTTCAAAAATATTATTCCGCCATCCTAAGTCAACTAAAAATATGATATAGGTGAAATCCTTATGGTTGACTATCCTAGGGTTTTCCTAACCTTTTAGGATGGATTTAGGAACCCAAAATAAATTCTTTCCTATGGGGTTCACTAAAAATTCATTACGGATCTATTTTCTAGCTATTACCTTCTTTTTGTCTTGACCCCTAGCAATTAAACATTTATAGGTCTTTTCAATTTTATTTTCTTTATATTCTAGGCCTTTTTTATTGAAACTTGCTCTTTGGCTCCCAATTATCATGTTATGAGTGTTGGAGCCAATTGTGAACTTTTCTAGGGCCTTGGTTAAATGATCTACCTTTTCCCTTAGAGCCCTATTTTCCTCTATGCATGCATCATTAACATCAAATGACATATAAAGATCATGTGAGCATGCATCATCATGACTAGAAGAAATATTTTTATTAATATTTAAGCATGTTTTTTCTAGTTTTTCTTCTAAGTCCTTAATTTGATCTAGCATGCTCTTATTTTTCTTTTTAGCCCTAAATAGATCCTTAGTAAGACTAGAAATCATGGAAACTATTTTACTTGGTGAGAGGTTCGTTACCATAGTCTCCATGTCTTCTTCTTCTTTGGATGAGGATGGTGAAGAAGCTCCCCCTTCACTAGAGCTCTCCTCACTTGTGCTTGATCCTTCATTTTCGGTGGAGGAGGAGTCTAGATTGTCAAAAGCCATTAATGCCAAATTTGTGACAAAGGCATTTTCTTCCTCGGATGATGATGATGATGAGGAAGAAGGGTCATCCCAAGTCCTTGCTTTTAGTGCCTTTGCCTTTCCCTTTTCTTTGACTTTCTTCTCTTCTTCCTTCTTCTTGCTCCCCTTCTTCTTCTTCTTTTCTTCCTTCTTTCTCTTCTCCTCCTTGCTCTTGTTCAAGAGGGGACAATTGTCCCTTATGTGTCCCTCTCTTTGGCAATTATAACAAATCACCTTCCCTCTTGTTCTTCTACTCCTATCATTAGATTTATTAAATTTAAAACCTTTTAATGCACGCCTTACCCTCCTTATCATATAAGCTTCTTCCGTGCTATCCACGGAGGAGGAGGAGGAAGCTTCATCGGAGGAGGAGGGAATCTCCATCTTTTTCTTCCCTTTGTTAGCCATCAAGGCTACTCCTCTTGAAGGTTAAAACTTTGGCTCTTCTACTATTCCTTCGAGCCTTGTTTCGTGGAGCTCCATGGTTGAGAAGAACTCCTCCAAGGTGCTCACTTCTAAATTCTTTGACATGTAGAAGGAGTCCACCATTGAGCTCCATCTTGAGGACCGAGGAAAGACATCTATTGCCTTCATGAGCATGTCCCGGTTGGAAAGCTTTTCACCTACACTTATCAAGCCGGTTAGAATTTTCTTAAACCTAGAGTGTAGGGATTTTACCTTCTCTCCCTTTTCGAGTTTGATATTGGATAGTTGGGAGCGAAGGACATATTTTCTTGCTAGCTTGGCCTCGGATGTGCCTTCATGAATTTTTATGAGCTTCTCCCACATCTCCTTGGCACTAGCACACTCTCCTATCCGGTTGACTTCTTGTTGAGGGAGTACGTTATAGAGGTGATGTTTGGCTTTAGAGTTTGCCAAGTACTCTTCCCTTTGCCTCTTGATCCACCTTGATTTTTTCAATGGCTCCCCTTCTTCATCCCTAGGCATTTCGAAACTGTTTTCCATGATTAAAAGAATTTCGAAATCGGTTTCGAAAAATACCTCCATTCGCTTCTTCCACCAAGCGAATTCCCCCTCGAACTTTGGCGGATGAATATTGGAGCCAACCATCTATTAATGAAGTGTTTGTTGCAGCGATTAGTCCTCGAAAAACGACTTGGCTCTGATACCACTTGTAGGGTCGATCAATGTGAATGTGTTGGCCGACTAGAGGGGGATGAATAGCCTTTGTCGTAGACGGTGGAATTCGTTTGTTCGTTGCTTGTCTACAAAACTATTAGCGCAAGCGGAATATGCAAATACAAACAATTAAAGACAAAAGCAATAACGAGAATATAAACGCTAACAAAGGATGTAATATGGTTCACGGCTACGCCGCTAATCCACGGTCCGATTCGTCCAAGGTGAATCACTCCTCAATCTATCCACTAGATCTCTCCTTTGCACAAAGCTAGGTGGAGGTAACCTCTTTTACACAAGGATCACTCTTCTACAATAGAATGAAGATTAGCACAAGTAGAAGAGTGGAAAACATTTAGGGCACTTTGGGAGCTATTAGGAGTTCAAGCATTAGACCCCAAAAGCCCCACACTCTTCCTCTTTATAGAGGAAGAGGGTTTCTTCCCGTTGACACAGGACCAGTCGACTGATGCCCCTGATCAGTCGACTGATCCTGTAGTCGTTGCCCAATAACGACTGCTTTCCACATTGGATTTCATCCAACGACTTCCACATCAGTCGACTGATATTGCCACCAGTCGATTGATGCTCCGATCAGTCGAGTGCTCACGAGCTCGATTCCATTTTGTGCTCGAAACACTTGTGACCAATCGACTGATGCCTTCATCAGTCGACTGGTGGTCTCGCAGTTGACTGCCAATCCATGGCAGTCGACTGTTGACACTTGAACAGGACTCGAACACTAGTCGAGTCACAGTCAACTTAGAGTAGTCGACTACCATAACATGGTAGTCAATTGATGTCAAAAAATCCCATCCGACACTTAGTCAAATGGCCAAGTTTCACCTAAGAGCACTACCCCTTCCCGGGTTACATTCACTCACTCTCATCCCTTGGAGTCCCTCTCCTTTGAAGTTATCTTCGTCCGGCCACGTCCCTCGGATGCGCCAAGCGCACGGCTCTGCAGCGCCATCCTTCGCGTCTCGCCTTGAAGTCTACTTCCTCCGGCTTCACTCCAAGCTCCTCGTCCGACGGTCCCTCGAATGCTCCAAGCGCATGACTTTCGCAAAGCCATCCTTCACCGACTCAAGGACCGAGTCATGAGATGTGAAACTCGCCAAGGCTCCATGTGCGAATTACTAAGTTCTGCAAGACTTCAACGCACATATCAAATCCACACATCCTTGTTGGATCGAGCGGATCACTAGAAGGGGGGGGTGAATAGCGATAGAAATTTTTCATTCAAAATCGTTCGTTAAAATGCGAGTAGACACAGCGGAAGATAAAAACAAAACAAGCGAGACAATAGACACAAGGGTTTTACTTGGTTCGTAGCCGAAGGCTACTACTCCAAGGCCCTAGTGGTCCTTGACCATGTACGGAGGGCAAACTACTAAAGAACTCCTCCTCGTTGGAGGTAGGAGTTAGACGGATACACAAAATGACAAAAGCTCGAGGTAGAGGGACACTCCCCCTCTCCTCATTATAATGAAAGCTTTACTAAAAAATAAACTAAAATACAATTTAAACTTTTGTTACCGACAACTTCAAAGGTTGGAGGTTGAAGCTCTAGTCGTCGTCTCGGCAACGCTTCGTCGTAGGGATGTCGGAGAGTCGGAGCGTATCGGAAGCACTTGGAAGCCTTTTTAATTGATGAAAAACCCTAAGACAAGCCCTCCTTTTATAGCCTTTGAGCCCCTCATCGAATGGGTCTTCAACCAATCACAAATGGACACAAAACCTCCTTGAAATGGGGTGATAAGCCTTGACTCCTCGAAGCTGATCATTGACCATCAGTCGACTGATGGCCATCATCAGTCGACTGATGGTAGCATCACCGAGTGTCGCGATAAGAGTCGACTGATGAAGGGCAGTCGAGTCCTCCAAGCTGGCAGTCGACTGATGCTAGCTGCAAGGCAAAGTTAGCTCAAAGAAAACATTATTTCGACGGCCTTCGACCATCCGATCTCGACCTAGACCATCGATGGGATGTCTTTGGTCGGATCTACGCTTAAGACCATCCCCGTAAGGAGGATACGACCTCACTTACGCTCGCACACACGAGCTTACCTCGATACTTACCATGTCACTTTTGCTTCCGTCCTTCCACTCGATTCCTTCGGCTCCCTCCGAAGTCACTCGAGTGTCGCCCGACCACCCGACTTCCTCCGGGTGTCGCTAGCTTTTAGCTCCAGCTTTAGCAATCTTCTGCACACTCGATTCAGCTCGTGAGATAATGACATAAGTTTAACTTCGTATCGTTTGCTATAATCAAAACTCAGGTTCGACTTAGGTGCCTACTGCACCAACAATCTCCCCCTTTTTGATTTATGGCAAACCCACATACAAAGTTAAGTAAATAGCAAGCATGAAGAATAATGTGTATTAGAAACAAACAACAAAAAAATAAAGAAGATTAAGTTGGAGTAGTAAGGATTTTCTTCAAGCATTCCCCCTTGAGGAAACCTCCCCCTTGACCGAGGGTGAGTCTTGAGGAAAGACCTTAATCCTCCCCCTTTGAGGGTTTCTTAACATTACTTAAAGTTGGCCTTAGTAAAACGTTTAAGTTAAGAGTTCTTCTTAACTTGGCCCTTTCTCCCCCTTAAGTAAAACATTAAAAATGAGTAAAACGTTGATGGCACAAATAAGTTTAAGTTAAGAATTATCTTAACTTGGTCTTAATAAGTTTTCAAAACTTAAAGTTAACTTTTGGTTTAAATATAAAGTAAGAGTTAAGTTATAAAAAAAATTTTGACCCCTTAACTTTGGCCTTTTCTCCCCCTTTTGCCATATATCGAAAAGAGTGAGGGTGTGTGTGGAAAACAAAAATAAGTGTTAAATATAAAGTCCAAGCATGTTCCACATTATTTTGAAAATAATATACTGAAAATAAGTTCATCTATAAAATGTTCGACTCATATTTGGCTTGATTGATATGAAAGATCAACCAGTCCTGGTTAGAGTCGGTTAGTATGTATGATTATACTCCGTGGTTCATAGCGATGCACTAGCTCTACATCTGGAACCAGGAGTAAAGTCCTAACATCTCACACCCATCTACGTGGCTAAGTACACAAACACATTAGTCCTATGTGTTGTGAGATGTATTGGCTCCTTAAATCTATAGGTGCATGATATCTAAGGTATGTCCTATGCTAGTTCCATAAAAAATGAAAATTAAGAAATAGTAGTAAGAAAATATAATTTGCAAGTTCCTATTCTACTACGCACATGCCCAATTTTCGTCTTAATAGACTAAATTCGGCTTCGGGTAGGGGTTTAGTAAATAGGTCTGCTAAGTTAAACTTTGATTCGACGTATTCGAGTTGTATGGCTCCGTTGGCCACATGTTCTCAAATGAAATGGTGTTTGACCTCTATATGTTTGGTCCTAGAGTGACATATTGGATTCTTAGTAAGATTAATTGAACTAATGTTATCTACGTGAAGTTTTGTGTTCATAAAGTCTAACTTGAAATCGCGGAGAGTGTGCTTCATCCAAAGAAGCTGAGTGACACACTCACCCATCGCGATGTATTCGGCTTCGATGGTAGATAAGGCAACACAGTGTTGCTTCCTATTGCACCAACTCACTAGACTCGACCCGAGAAGTTGACAACAACCACTCGTGCTCTTTCTATCGAGCTTACTATCGGCATAGTCTGAATCGGAGTAGCCGGTTAGTTCGAACTCGGTAGATCTAGGGTACCAAATACCGACATTAAGTGTACTCTTTAGATATCTAAGGATACGCTTGACTAGAGTTAGGTGAGACTCCTTGGCAACAGTTTGGAACCTTGCGCACATACTTACTGCAAATAGGATATCAGGTCGGCTTACAGTTAAGTAAAGGAGACTCCTTATTATGCTCCTATAGTATTTTAAATCAATTGAGTTTCCGATTAAATCTACTTCTATATTCACATTAGTTGCCATTGGGGTATTAATAATTTTAGCGTCTTGCATTCCAAAGCGTTTAATTAATTCCCTAGTATATTTGCGTTAATGTAGGTATATTCCATCTTTAGTTTGTTTAATTTGTAGACCTAAGAAGAAACTTAACTCGCCTACTAAATTCATTTCAAATTCACTTTCCATAAGTGAAATAAACTCATTTAGTAGGATTGAGTTGGTGGTTCTGAAAATAATATCATCTACGTAGATTTGGGCTATGAATATGTCTTTACCTAAGGTTTTTACGAAAAGGGTTGGGTCAACTACACCTTGGTTAAAGCCTTTGGACTTAAGATAAATCTAAAATCTCTCGTACCAAGCTCGCGGAGCTTGTTTAAGTCCATAAAGAGCTTTCTTTAACCTAAGGACATGATCGGGTTTGTCTAAACTTTCGAAACTGGGGGGTTGACTAACGTAAACTTCTTCTTTAATGTATCCATTTAAGAATGCAGATTTCACATCCATTTGAAACAATTTAAATGCCGATGCATATGCTAATAGCATTCGAATGGACTCTAATCTAGCTACTGGGGCATAGGTCTCATCGTAATCTAAACCTTCGACTTGACTAAACCCTTTAGCAACTAGTCTAGCTTTATTTCTAACTACTTCACCTTTATCATCAATTTTATTTCTAAACACCCACCTTGTTCCAATGATTGTTTTATCTTTAGGTGGTGGTACTAATTCCCATACTTCGTTCCTAGTGAATTGAGCCAACTCTTCTTGCATTGCAATAATCCAATCGGGATCAAGAAGAGCTTGGTCAATAGTTTTGGGTTCAATTTTAGAAATCAAAGATATTTGACTAAGGTTTCTGTATGAGGCTCTAGTTCGAACTCCTAGACTTGGATCACCTATCACTTGGTCGATAGGATGATTTGTTTGGGTCCTAGTTGGATTTGGGTTTGAGTCTACAACTTAATCCATAGGATGGCTTGTTTGAGTTCTAGTTTGGTTGGAGTCATCTATCACTTGGTCGATAGAGTGACTTGGTTGACTTAGGTTAGGATTAACACTAGACCTGATCTCCGGATCAGAGTTAGGTCTAGTATGAGTCGGCTCGCTAATTGGGGTTGCCGGGGGTTTTGTAGGTTCGTGTCCTTCATCAAATACTACATTGATAGTCTCCTAGACTCTAAGGGTGTCGTGGTTATATACTCTATAAGCTCTGCTTGTAGTCGAGTATCCTAGAAAGATTCCGGTCGTGGTTTTGGATGTAAATTTCCCTAGGTAATCCTTAGTGTTTAGGATATGTACCTTACATCCAAATACCCTAAAGTACTTGATGTTAGGTATTTTATCGTGATAAATCTCATATGAGGTCTTAAGGTGCCTCTTTACCATAAGGATCCTATTTTGGACATAGCATGTCGTGACTACGCTTTCGCCCAAAACCTATCGGGTAGGTTATACTCATTTAACATTGTCCTAGCGCTTCTTGTAGGGTTCTATTTTTATGCTCTACTAGGCCATTTTGTTGTGGAGTTCTAGGCAAGAGAACTCGTGGTATCCATTTAGGTTACAGACTCAGAAACCTATGGTTTCAATTCACCACCATGATCGCTTCTAAGTCTTTGATTTTAATGCTTTGTTAATTTTCTATTAACTTAAATAGATTGATTAATTGATCTAGGTATCATTTTTGTGTTTGATGAACCTAACCCAAGTAAATCTAGAATAGTCATCAATTATGACTAAGCTATTAAGTGACTTAGCTCCGTGTGAATCAAATAGATCCATGTGTAGGAGCTCAAGCACACTTTTGGTTCGTTCTTGACTAGTTAGTTGATGTTGTGTCCTAGATTGTTTACCTTGTTGACAAGCATTACATATTTTATTATCCAAGTTGTTGAGGTTAGGCAAACCTCTGACTAAATCACTTTGACTCATCTTGTGAATGAGTCTTGGGTGTGAGTGACCGAGTCGTCGGTGCCACAACCACGATTCCTCTTGCCGTGTCATAAGACACTTAGTTGAGGAGTTAGTTAAGTTGATAGTGTAAATGTTGTTATTTATAGTCCCTTTAAGAATTATTTTAGAGGTTTCGTTTGTATTAATTACGCATTCATTTTCTAGAAATATGACCTTATAGTTATTATCACACAATTGGCTTACACTAAGTAAATTATATTGAAAATTTTCTACTAATAAAACATTTTGAATAACAAAATTTGAATTGAGCTCAATATCATCTGATCCGATGATTTTGAGCTTGCCGTTATTTCCGAAGGCTATCGATCCTTGTCGTTTGAATCGAAGCTTCGAAAACTTGAGTTGATCCCCGGTCATGTGTCGGGAGCAACCACTGTCCAACATCCATTGATCCTACACGCAAGGTAGTTGGATCGGATATTGGATTTATTAAAAATTAGTTGAAGATTATTAACCTAAATCATCTCACCCATGTCTATATGATCAAACATGTTAATCCTATATGTTCTTGTGAGATGACTTCCAATTTTTTAGTTGAATTAAGTTTAATGACTTAAACACTTGTCAACCTTATTAGATTTGACCTTAGGCTCATCAAGTCACCTTTTCAAGATCATGGCTTCCAGGTCGTGGCGAGGCACAGAGGCCTTCTTTGATCGGAACAACGACCACTTCCTTAGACAAAGCCATTTTCAAGAAAATAGAGATTTGACTCACCTAAGACCACTTCCTGGTCTAACTAGTCTAGGATACGGCGAGGTAGCTTCAGCTAGTTCCGCTCGGTCAAGTGCACCGAACTAGATACGCCTTATCTAGCCCGAATACACAAGACTCCGCTTTCCTAGCGCATCATCATCTCGCCGCATCCTGGTACTATGTTATCAAGTATTGACGAGTTATAGTCCTATCTAACCATTCTAAAAAGGAAAATCAAACTAAATAAAAACCTAAGCATGCAATTTCTAAGTTAAAACACAAACAAATTTCGTACTAGCTCCCCCTGGACCATTGAATCGATTCGGTCTCTCCACATAATGGATTTGGTCCTTGGGAACCCAGTACTGGTTTGATCCTAAGTTTGAAATCAAGGTGGTCTTAGGGACCCATGCTTGGACACGTTTTCTATGTCTACTTACGATTGACATATACGACTTATTGGTCGTGTTTGAGCTAAACCCTAGCCCGACCTTGTTGTACACGGCCCTTTGCGATCCAAGTAGGAGGTCAAGTCCTTTGGATCCCAAAGTAAACCTTTCCAACGTATTCCTAAGATCTTCGACTTGACTTTTCAAGAGTGAGTTCTCAACTTTGAGTTTTTCAACTCGAGTTGAGTCCTTCTCTTGAACTCGACTAGTCGAAGAGGTTAGGGAGACCTGTGTTTGAGGAGTTTAACTTCCTCAACCAGGGTCTCGACCTTGGACTCGGACTTAGCTAACTTTTTATTTAAAAACTTAATTACACTATAAATAGTAGTAATAAGAGACCGACTTACCTTGAGTGTATCTTTTGAACCTGGATGATGCGATCCGTGGCTTGTCTTGAATAGTGTTTCGTAGTCAGACTCGTCTTGATTTACGATTGTTCCGGTTCCAACTCCGTCTCCGATTCCACCGGTTTAGCTATAAGGACTCGATCGTTGTCTTCTTCCTTGGAGGCTTCTTCCCAAGTAGTGTTGAGTGCCTTTTTATGTTTTGGTGCCTTGCTCTTGAGTTTTGGGCACTTGGACTTAATGTGTCCAAACCTGTTGCATTCATAACATCTTATGTTTGAACTTTTAGGCTTACCTTCGTTGGGTCGAGTGACGGCTCATTTTCGACCCTTGACTATCCTCCGAACTAGGTTGACTAGTTCGGCTTCCATTTCCGAGTCGACCTCCGAATCCGACTCATCCTCTTCTTCCTTCGGGGGTGGCTTGCTTGCGGTTTTCTTCCTCGAACCTGCAAAAAGTGCTATACCCTTCTCGGGTTCCGAGTTAGACTGCTCATGAAGTTCGAAATCAGAAAAAAGTTCATCTAACCTAAGTTTAGAAAGATCCTTGGAGACCTTGTAGGCATCGACCATGGATGCCCACAAGGTAGTCCTCGGAAAAGAGTTTAGGACATACCTTATAAGGTCGCGGTTTTCGACCTTTTGCCCGATTGCGTGTAGGTTGTTGACTATGTCTTGGACACGGGTGTGGAGTTGCGTCGCGGACTCGTGTTCCTGCATTTTTAGGTTATATAGTTTATTGAATAGAAGATCACGCTTACATACCTTGGCTTCATCGGTCCCTTCGTGTAGCTCCACTAGTTTTGTCCAAAGATCCTTTGCACTTATGAAGGGGCTGACGCGATTTAGCTCCTCCTTGGATAGGCCGCATTGAAGGATTTGAGTTGCCTTAGCGTCGGCTTTGACTTGTCTTTTTGTCGCAATGGTCCATTGGTCATAATCCAAGGATTCACCCACTTCGTTAGTCGAAAGTGTGAATCCCATTTGGATTATGATCCACATCTCGATTTGGGTTTTAAGAAAGCATTCCATCCGATCCTTCCAATAACGGAAGTCATCTCCGTTGTAAAACGGAGGTCGGACGGTGCTAAAACCCTCGAGATGGGCCATTTGGAAGGAAAACCTTGCACAAAAAAATACAAAAAACACGAAAAAGGGTTCCAAGACTTCGCCTTGGATTAGTGGTGCGGGAAATAAAAAGAAACAAACGAGAAATAGAAAGTTAAGCAAAGAAATAAGAAACTAAATAAAAAGTAAGTACTCACAACCTTCGATGTCCCCGAAAGGCTACTAAACATCGACTTTTGAGGATGAAAACAGCTTGTTACGGGGGTAAACCCCAATAAGAAGTGTAGATCCCTCAGAGAGCTTCGATTTGGTGGGTAGATCGTTTCGTGAGTCCCCTTGTAGCAAAAGTTATGCTCGTTTGATCGTGAGGTACTCCGAAGGCGATTAGTACTTGCAAAAAACACAACCAAAAACTATTTACCAAGACTTGGTCTTGGATTAATAGTGTGGGAGAAATCATAAAACAATAAATACGAAAAGAAAATTGCTCGATTGGTGGTTGCACCGAATCTGAGCGCCCCCGGCTCTGATACCAATTATTGGATCGAGCGGATCACTAGAGGGGGGGTGAATAGCGATAGAAATTTTTCGTTCAAAATCGTTCGTTAAAATGTGAGTAGACACAGCGGAAGATAAAAACAAAACAAGCGAGACAATAGACACAAGGGTTTTACTTGGTTCGTAGCCGAAGGCTACTACTCCAAGGCCCTAGTGGTCCTTGACCACGTACGGAGGGCAAACTACTAAAGAACTCCTCCTCGTTGGAGGTAGGAGTTAGACGGATACACAAAATGACAAAAGCTCGAGGTAGAGGGACACTCCCCCTCTCCTCGTTATAATGAAAGCTTTACTAAAAAATAAACTGAAATACAATTTAAACTTTCGTTACCAACGACTTCAAAGGTTGGAGGTTGAAGCTCTAGTGTCGTCTCGGCAGTGCTTCGTCGTAGGGATGTCGGAGAGTCGGAGCGTATCGGAAGCACTTGGAAGCCTTTTTAATTGATGAAAAACCCTAAGACAAGCCCTCCTTTTATAGCCTTTGAGCCCCTCATCGAATGGACACAAAACCTCCTTGAAATGGGGTGATAAGCCTTCATTGCCCATCGGGCTTGATCGATGGCCATCATCGATCGATGGTAGCATCACGGCCGAAAGTGACTGAGATCGATCGATGAAGGGCTCGAGTCCTCCAAGCCGGGCAATGATCGATGCTAGCTACAAGGCAAAGTTAGCTCAAAGAAAACATTATTTCGACGACCTTCGACCATCCGATCTCGACCTAGACCATCGATGGGATGTCTTTGGTCGGATCTACGCTTAAGACCATCCCCGAAGGAGGATACGACCTCACTTACGCTCGCACACACGAGCTTACCTCGATACTTACCATGTCGCTTTTGCTTCCGGCCTTCCACTCGATTCCTTCGGCTCCCTCCGAAGTCACTCGAGTGTCGCCCGACCACCCGGCTTCCTCCGGGTGTCGCTAGCCTTCAGCTCTAGCTTTAGCAATCTTCTGCACACTCGATTCAGCTCGTGAGATAACGACATAAGTTTAACTTTGTATCGTTTGCTATAATCAAAACTCAGGTTCGACTTAGGTGCCTACTGCACCAACAATCCTAACTTAAACCCTTTGCCACACACATCAAAACCATATCAAGGGTTGATTGCACTAACACCCCTAACCCCGAAAGGGGCATTGTCCCGCGATCGTGCCCGGAAATCACTTAACGGGACCGTTACGGAGATGTGACTCATAAAATTGAAAAAAAATAGAAAAAATTATAGAAATTTCTATAAAATATATAATTTAGAATTATGTATAATACTGTGATGGTCATGGCCCAAGAAACCTAATGTGATTGGATGAATGTATTGTAATTCATAATACGGCTTGCACGCTATTTTTGTATTGTGCATATTGTATAATGTATGTGACCTGCGCATCGTGCCTCTCTTTTTAATATTTTAGTTGTAAATAGTTTTAGACTCGAATGTAACTCGAGTTTCATGTTTGTAATATACAAAATGGAGCGATGAAAGGTCCACTAGTAGACGGAGTTACGAGGAGGGTGCCGATGACACATGGCGGTCAAAGGAGGCGCTTGGAGAAGCCGCTAACCCTAGGTTGACCGTCCGATCTTCTCATTGGCTTGAGAAGATTGTAGTAGGGCCATGACCTCATCACAATTTATTTATATATACATATATGTTGATATATATATATATATATATATATATTTGTTTTTACTTGTATGTATGTGATGCATGCTAGTAAATTTTGCTTGTATGTATATGATGTATGCTAGAATATTTTGCTTGTATGTATATGATGCATGTTAGAATATTTTGCTTGTATGTATATGATGCATGCTAGTATATTTTGCTTGTATGTATGTGATGCATGCTAGTGTAGGGTAATAAAGGCCTTAATGCATATATGATACACATTTATGATTAGATTAGATATTAATTGAATCAACTCGAGAATGCCTACCAAGTTTTGATACCCATCACTACCTCGGTGATTTATTGTTGTTGAATCTGCCAAAGCAGAACAACGCATATTATCTTGGTAGGGTGCGGAGGGACAATCTTGGTCCCGCCTATCACAGCTTGGGTGAGAATAAACTCAATTAGATTGAGTAAAACTAGTTAACTCAATTGGATCGAGTAAAACTATAGGTATATTCCAACCGTTGGAAAGATAGGATAAGATTGCATTTACACTAAATCTTGAGTGATTTAGCCAAAGCTAACTCAAGGTCTTTTGTAAATGTTGATCTTGATCCTATAAACAAGAGTTGCATAGAGATGTAATTGGTAATTTGTTACCTACCGATCATACTAAGTCTTGGGCGATTTAGCCAAAGCTAACTCAATGCGTAGTATGATGTGGATCTTGTCCCGTGAGGATTATAGCTAATTTGTATGAATATAGTAATGTGGTTTGACCACATCCATGACTCGATTCTACAAAAATCCTATAATTTAGTGGGAGCATCATTTGATTAAAGGCCTAATTAAATGATAAATGGAATATGATATTAATTTTCTGCATTGTATATGTTGTAGATTACCATGTCAACAAATATGAACACTCTCTCCCTGCGTTCTGTCCTTGAGAAGGACAAGCTCAATGGAGCTAATTTCCTGGACTGGTACAGGAATCTGAGAATCGTTCTCACCCAAGAAAGAAAACTGTACGTCCTGGAGCAACCCATTCCGGAGGCACCTCCTGCCACTGCCTCGCGAGCTGACCGAGATGCTTACAAGAAGCATCAAGATGATGCATTAGATGTGTCATGCCTCATGCTCGCGACCATAAACTCTGAGCTTCAGAAGCAACACGAGTTCATGAATGCTTTTGATATGGTTGAACATCTTCGTCAACTGTATCAAGGACAAGCAAGGCATGAGAGATACGAGATCTCTAACGCCATGAGGTGTTCGGACTCGCGTTTCGTGATAATGGAAAGTCCAAGCTCTGCCGGACACTTATACATCGCGAAGTCCAACATGGGTCAGTATTTAGCAATACGTAACTGCCACTGACTTGATCTTGCAATATTTGTCACAAAGCTACAATCAATTTGTCATCAATTACAACATGAATGAAATTGATAAGTCACTGCTTGAGATGCTTAGCATGTTGAGAACTATTGAGCTTAACCTTAAGAAGGGAAAACCTGACTCCATTTTGATGGTGCAAAAGAAGAAAGGCAAGGGCAAGCCTAAAGGTAAGGGAAAGTCCCAAGCTAAGGGCAAAGGCAAGGTACTGAAATCGAAAGGAGGGGTGGCTAAGGAAGGGACTTGCTTCCACTGTAAGGAAGCTGGACATTGGAAGCGTAACTGCAAAGCATACCTGGAAGATCTTAAGAAGAAGAGAAGTGAGACTTTTACTTCATGTATAAATGTTATAGAAGTCAATCTATCTATTTCTTCATCATGGATATTAGATACCGGATGTTCATCTCACATTTGTACCAATGTGCAGGCACTGAGAAATAGCAGGGCATTGACGAAGGGCGAGGTGAACCTACGAGTAGGCAATGGAGCAAGGGTTGCTATTGTTGCTGTAGGAACTAATGATCTAATCTCTGCCCTCTGGGCTTGTACTAGAACTAGATGAATGTTGTTATATGTCTTCTTTGACTAAGAACATAATTTCAGTTTCTTGTTTGGACAAGAAAGGATTTTCATTTATAATAAAGAACAAATATTGTTCAGTTTATTTAAATGATATGTTCTATTGTAGTGCACCTCTGATGAACGGACTCTACATTCTAGACTTAGAGAGCCCCATCTATAACATAAGTACCAAAAGGTTCAAGTCAAATGAGTTGAACCAAATATATCTCTGACATTGTCGCTTAGGTCACATAAATGAGAGTCGCTTATCCCAACTCCATAAGGATGGGCTGCTGGACTCATTTGATTTTGAATCATATGAGACATGTGAGTCTTGCCTTCTAGGCAAGATGACCAAGACTCCCTTTAGTGGATACAACGAGAAAGTAACAGACTTGTTAGGACTTATACATAGTGATGTATGTGACCCTTTCAATGTTACTGCTAGAGGTGGTTATAGGTACTTCATTACATTTACTGATGACTTCAGTAGATATGATTATGTGTATCTGATGACACATAAGTCAGAATCCTTTGAAAATTTCAAAGAATTCAAGAATGAAGTACAAAACCAACTTGGCAAGAGTATTAAGATACTTCGATCAGATCGAAATGGTGAATACCTTAGCTATGAGTTTTGTGACTATCTAGCTGAGTGTGGGATTCTATCCCAACTCACTCCTCTTGGAATACCATAGTGGAATGATGTATCTGAAAGGATGAATCATACCCTATTAGATATGGTATGATCTATGATGAGTCACATAGATCTTCTTATATCCTTTGGGGATATGCACTAGACACAGCAGCCTTCACACTTAACTGTGTATCATCCAAGGCTGTGATAAAGACACCATATACGATATGGACAGGGAGAAATCTCAAGATGTCTTTCATGAGGATTTGGTGTTGTGAGGCTTACGTTCGACATTAAGTCTCAGACAAACTGGGACCCAAATCCGATAAGTGCTATTTTGTTGGATATCCCAAGGAGACGAAGGGATATTACTTCTACATTCCTAGTCAACACAAAGTGTTTGTGGCAAAGACTGGGGTATTTCTAGAAAAGGATTTTATTTCTAGAAAAACTAGTGGGAGTACGTTCAATCTTGAAGAAATTCAAGATAAGGACCATTGCACTGAGGCCTTGATGGAGGTTGAACAGGAACCACAAAGTGTTATGGGTGATGAGATTGTTGCACAAAGAGTTGTGGAACAACAACCTATTCAGGTAGACCTACCTCTTTGCAGGTCTGATAGGGTACATCGTCAGCCTGAGAGATACTCATTTCTCTTATCTGACCATGATGACGTTATGCTCATTGAGAATGAGCCTACCTCCTATCAGGAAGCTGTGATGAGCCCAGATTCTGAGAAATGGCTAGAGGCCATGAGATCCGAGATGGAATCCATGTACACCAACCAAGTATAGACTTTGGTTGATCCACTTGAAGGCGTCAAACTCATTGGGTGTAAGTGGGTCTTTAAGAGAAAGACTGACATGGATGGACTTACACATACCTATAAGGGTCGATTGGTGGCTAAAGGTTTCAAGCAAATTCATGGTATTGACTATGATGAAACCTTTTCTCCAGTGGCGATGTTTAAATCCATTTGGATGATGCTTGCTATTGCAGCATACCATGATTATGAGATCTGGCAGATGGATGTCAAAACCGCATTTCTGAATGGAAACTTGCTTGAGGATGTGTACATGACATAACCTGAGGGTTTTGTAGATCCACAGCATACTGGAAAAGTATGCAAGTTGCAAAAGTCCATTTATGAGCTAAAGCAAGCTTCTCAGAGTTGGAATCTTTCGATTCGATGATGTGATCAAACAGTTTGGTTTCATAAAGAATGAAGATGAACCCTGTGTCTACAAGAGGGTTAATGGAAACACAATTGTCTTCCTTGTATTGTATGTGGATGACATACTACTCATTGGGAATGACATCCCTTCGCTGCAGTTTGTGAAGACTTGGCTGGGGACGTGATTCTTAATGAAGGACTTAGGTGAAGCATCCTGTATTCTAGGCATCAAGATTTATAGAGATAATCTAAGAGATTGCTTTGCCTAAGTCAGAGTACATATATTGACACGGTATTACTACGGTTCGTCATGCAGAATTCCAAGAAGGGACTTCTGTCGATGTCACATAGTTTGAGTCTTTCGAAGACTCAAAGTCCCTCTTCTAGAGAGGAGAGTGTAGGGATTTATTATGCAAAATAGCATATGCGCAACGGAAAAATAGGATCCCTTCCAAGTGATCCTTGCGAAAGAAAACCTCGTACAAAAAATAAATTTCTCAAAACCTATCTTATAGGAGAATATTACCTTTGTTGTGTGCCCTTTTTAATCCCGCTTCTCCTTGGGTTTGTTGGATCTTTTAGCACGTTCAAATGTCCGTGCCTCTATATGTATCCACACGAGTAAGCTCTTGTCTCACAAAAGAAACTAGAAGAGCTCTCCTTTACTTCTTGCTAGAGAAGTCCCTAAAGGAGAGGAAGGTAGGGAAAAAGAGAAAGGAAGAAGAAGACCACTCTTCTTGCTAGCCTACACTCACAAAAGCCACACAACCAAAGCCTCTCACCACTAAGCTCTCTCCAAGCCTCAAGCTTCACCAAGTTTGGCCGGCCACCCCATGGAGTGTTTTATAGGATTGAAAAAACCTTTCACCTCCTATCACATTCAATGCAATCAATTGCATTGAAAAATAATACACTCCTTGTTTGGCCGGCCACATGTGGAGAAATTCCAAAGGTCAAAACCCTTTGTCTCCTTCCACCTCATCAAGCTTAGGTGGCATGCTTATGTGGCATGCTTAGGTGGCATTCATGCATGTTGAATTAATCTTATTAATTCAATAAGCTTATGTTATTATATTGAATTAATCTCATTAAATCAATAAGGTAACATATTGAATTAATCTTATTAAATCAATTAAGCTTAGGCTATCATGATAACATATTTATTTAATCTTATTAAATTAATAAGCTTAGCATATTGAATTAATCTCATTAAATCAATAAGCTAAAATTCTCATTAAGCTTAAAGTCAAAAAACCATTTTGTACTTAAGCTCATTCCCAAATTATTCTAGTCAAACTAGAATGCACTAATTCTTCTAATCATCATGCTCTTTGTGTGTGACCCTATAGGCTCTCATAACGTTGGCAGTGGATCTAAACTCTTTTAGATACACAAGCAATGAGCGACATCTAGCAATACATCATTGCTACTCAAGTTATGAAATAAGTCAAGATCCGACTAACCTTTCCGTGACTACTATAATGTATGACCGTGTCCTTCTATCCTTGATATCAGATTGACCAATGAGGCATAGACCGTGTCATCCTCGATCAATCTATGTGTTTCTTGATCCCTGAGTAAACTAACTCAAACAAATGAGCTCAATATCTCATATTGACTCATTCGAGCATGGCCATGCGTTTTAGTAGTTCTACCCACAGATATCACTCCCGTCATATGGGAGGGATAGATCCCATCTACATCACTCACATCCCTCCGCATAATTTGTTATATACCCAGTAATCGCCTTTATGGTCCACCCTGTTACGGGTGACGTTTGACGATACCAAAGTACATAACTCCTTATGTAGGGAACCGTAGTGACTTCAGGTTTGAGGACTATTCATACCAATAGTCACATGAGAAAGTTTATGACACTCATATGACGATCCATGAAACTTTCTCATGGCGGGTCGATTCGATTATATATTCTCTAATATATACCCATGTGTCAACTTGATATCATATATCCATGACTTGTGAGATCAAGTCATCAATTGATCTACATGCTAGTCTTTATGTATTAATATTGCCCTTGCATATTAATACTTGACTAGGAACATTTAGAAAAGTGTTCTCTATAGCCTCTCATAATCAATTCTGCCAATTGATGTGCTGTAGATAAGAACCTACTTTTCTAAAGCATTATTATATTTAATTTAGCTGGCACAAGCAAGACGTAAATATAATAACCAATCCTTTGCCTTTATAGAATATGATACAAAATGTTCCCTATTCAACCATCACATGATTGGTTCTAGGGCTATAACTAACAATCTCCCACTAGCACTAGTACCAATCACTATAATATCTGATACCTAGTGACCTAGTGTGACCATCATGCTTCCTCTATGCCAAAGCCTTGGTCAATGGATCTGCGATGTTAGCTTCTGTCGGTACTCTGCATATCCTCACATATCCTCTATCGATGATCTCTCGAATGAGATGGAAGCGCCGTAGTATGTGTTTAGTCCACTGATGTGATCGAGGTTCCTTAGCATGTGCAATAGCCCCATTGTTGTCACAATAGAGGTATATTGGATCTGCAATGCTAGGAACTACCCCAAGTTCACTGATGAACTTGCGGAGCCAAAACAACCTCCTTTCTTTGCATCGGGACGCGACAATATACTCGACCATTGTAGAATCAGCAACTGTGTCCTGCTTCGAACTCTTCCAGCTCACAGCTCCACCATTCAGGCAAAACACATACCCCGATTGCGATCTATAGTCATCCTTGTCTATTTGGAAGCTTGTATCACTATAACCCTTTACAGTTAGCTCCTCATTGCCTCCAAATATCAGGAAATATTCTTTTGTTCTTCGTAAGTATTTAAGAATATTTTTGACTGCTATCCAGTGACTTTCACCTGGATCCGACTGGTATCTACTCGTCATGCTCAAAGCATACGAGACGTCAGGACGAGTACAAAGCATGGCGTACATGATAGACCCTATAGCAGATGCATAAGAGATCTTATCCATGCGATCTCTCTCCTCCTTAGAAGAGGGACATTGAGTCTTCGAAAGACTCACACCATGTGATAAAGGCAGAAATCCTTTCTTGGAATTTTGCATAGCAAAACGATCTAGCACTTTATCAATGTATGTACTCTGACTTAGGCCAAGTAATCTTTTAGATCTATCTCTATAGATCTTGATGCCTAGAATATAGGCAGCTTCACCTAAGTCTTTCATCGAGAAACAATTCCCTAACCACATCTTCACAGACTGGAGTGAGGGAATATCATTTCCGATGAGAAGTATGTCATCTACATACAAGATAAGAAATACAACTGTGCTCCCACTATTTCTCTTGTAGACACAAGGTTCATCTTCATTCTTGATGAAACCAAACTCCTTGATTGCATCATCGAATCGAAGATTCCAGCTTCGAGAGGCTTGCTTTAGTCCATAAATGGACCTTTGCAGTTTGCATACTTTTCCAGGATGCTTTGGATCTTCAAAACTCTCAGGCTGTGTCATGTACACATCCTCGAGTAGCTTTCCATTCAGAAAAGCAGTTTTGACATCCATCTGCGAGATCTCATAATCGTGGTAGGCTGCAATAGCAAGTATGATCCGAATGGATTTAAGCATCGCAACTGGTGAAAAGGTTTCATCATAGTTAATACCATGAATTTGTTTGAATCCTTTAGCCACTAATCTACCTTTATAGGTATGCTTATTCCCATCCATGTCAGTCTTTACTTTAAAGACCCACTTACACCCAATGGGTTTTACCTTTTCAGGTGGATCAACCAAAGTCCATACTTGGTTAGTGTACATGGATTCCATTTCGGATCTCATGGCCTCTAGCCATTTCTCGGAATCTGGGCTCATCATAGCTTCTTGATAGGATGTAGGCTCGTCAAGATCGACAAGCAATACATCACCGTTGTCAGTCAAGAGAAAAGAATATCTCTCGGGTTGACGACGGATCCTATCAGATCTACGAAGAGGTTGGTCTATTTGAACAGGTGTTTGCTCCACAACTCTTTGGGCAACATTTTCCTCATCCACAACACTTTGTGGTGCCTGTTCATTTTCCATCGAAGCCTTAGTGTTATCTTCATCTTGAATTTCTTCAAGATGAATTTTACTCCCACTAGTTTTTCTAGAAATAAATTCTCTTTCTAGACACCTTGCCAAGTGTGGGATTGTAAAAGTAATATCCCTTAGTTTCCTTGGGATATCCTACAAAATAACACTTATCTGATTTGGGTCCTAGTTTATCTGAGACTTGACGTCTAACATAAGCTTCACAACCCCAAATCTTTATAAAAGACATTTTGGGACTCTTCGATCCATACATAACGTATATGGTGTCTTTTCTACGACTTTTGATGGGACGCGATTAAGTGTGAAAGCGGCTGTCTCTAGAGCTAAACCCCAAAAGGAAGTAGGTAGATCAGTCTGGCTCATCATTGATCGTACCATATCTAATAGAGTACGATTTCTCCTCTCAGATACACCATTCCATTGTGGTGTTCCAGGTGGAGTGAGTTGGGATATTATCCCACACTCAGCCAGGTGATCACGAAACTCTTGACTAAGGTATTCACCACCTCGATCTGATCGAAGTAGCTTTATACGCTTACCAAGTTGGTTTTGTACTTCATTCTTGAATTCTTTGAACTTTTCAAAGGATTCTGACTTATGTCTCATCAAATATAAGTAGCCAAATCTACTCATATCATCAGTGAAAATAATAAAGTACTTATAGCCTCCTCTGGCTTCGACATTGAAAGGGCCACATACATCAATATGTATGAGTCCTAACAAGTCCGTCGCTCTCTCGCCATGTCCACTAAATGGAGTTTTAGTCATCTTTCCTAAAAGACAAGATTCGCATACCTCATATGATTCAAAATCAAATGAGTCCAATAATCCATCTTGATGGAGTTGGGATATGCGTTTTTCATTTATGTGACCTAGGCGATAGTGCCAGAGATATGTTTGGTTCAAATTATTCGATTTGAACCGTTTGGTATTTACATTATAAATTGGGTTTTCTAAATCTAGAACATAGAGACCATTCATAAGTGGTGCATTACAATAGAACATTTCATTCAAATAAATGGAACAACATTTGTCCTTTATTATAAAAGAAAAGTTTTTCTTGTCTAAACAAGATACAGAAATTATGTTCTTCGTTAATGTAGGTACATAAAAGCACTCCTCTAGTTCTAAGATAAGCCCAGTGGGCAAAGATAAAGAATATGTTCCTACAGCTACAGCAGCAACTTTTGCGCCATTGCCTACTCGTAGGTCCACTTCGCCTTTTGCCATTAGTCTACTATTTCTCAGTCCCTGCACATTAGTACAAATGTGAGATGCACATCCGGTATCTAATACCCATGTAGAAGAAATAGATAGATTAACTTCTATAACGTGTATACCTGAGACAGAAGTCCCACTTCTTTTCTTCTTTACTTCCTCAAGGTAGACTTTAGCGATTCCGCTTCCGGTGTCGATCTCACCGCTAATGGAAATGATCCTCTTCCTTAGGTACTTTACCTTTACCCTTTGAAGTGGATGAATTGGCCTTGCCTTTGGCTTGGGTCTTACCCTTGCCTTTGCGCTTACCTTTGCCCTTCTTGACCATTAGTACGTTACTAACTTTCTTCTTGAGATTCGGTTCAGCAGTTCTTAACATGCTGAGAATCTTAGGCAAAGAATTATCAATTTCATTCATGTTATAATTCATGACGAATTGATTATATGCTTCCGACAATGATTGCAGGATAACATCGGTTGCCAATTCTTGGCTCAGTGGAAAACCTAGTCTTTCAAGGTTCTCAACGTATCCTATCATTTTAAGTACGTGAGTTCCTACAGGTGTTCCTTCTTGCATCTTGCATGCAAAAAGAGCCTTAGACACTTCAAAACGCTCGTACCTAGCTTGTCCTTGATATAGTTGTTTCAAATGCTCAACCATATCATAGGCATCCATGTTCTCATGTTGCTTCTGAAGCTCAGAGTTCATGGTGGCAAGCATAAGACAAGACACATCTAATGCGTCATCTTGATGCTTCTTATAAGCATCCTTTTCAGCACAAGTGGCCGCAGGGGCGGGTGTTTCAGGGATAGACTGCTCTAGGACATACAGTTTACGTTCTTGCTTGAGGATAATCCTCAAGTTCCTATACCAGTCTAGAAAGTTAGCTCCATTGAGCTTGTCTTTCTCAAGGACAGATCGCAAGTTGAGGGGGTGTGTCGTGTTAGATGACATGGTGATCTACAACATTAAAATGCAAAATTAAGTATCATACCTAAGTCATTTAATTAGGCCTTTAATTAAATGAGGCTCCCACTAAATTCTCATAGCTTTGATATGAGCTAATCATTGATGTAGGCAAACACATTTTGCTTACATCAATAGCTTCTATTTAGCTATAAATTTATATGGGATAAAGATCCACATCATACTTCGTTTTTAGTTAGCTTTGGCTAATCGCCCAAGACGTAGTATGTTTAGGTAGGCAATCTTTTGCCAATTACATCTGATGTAACTCTTTAATAGCTTTGGTTAAGTTTAGATTAGTTTAGTGCTTATTCCTAAACCAGCTTCCAGGCCGTGGCGAGGCACAGAGGCCTTCTTTGATATCGGAGCAACGACCACTTTCTAAGACAAAGCTGATGTTCGGAAATCATACAAAACTAATTTTTAAAACTTATGTTCAAAGCTAATATATGCCTCTACTTTCTTAATTAAATAAGAAAAACTTAATTAAGTCTTAACCAAGTTTGATAGCGGGACATCACGATTGTCCACTCGCACTCTTCCAAGATAAAATGCATTGCTTTGCTTTGGCAAACCCAACAACAAATGATCGAGGAAGTAGTGAGTACCAAACTTTGGTAGGCATATCGTTTTTGACTTATTAAGAAATAAACATGCATCACATACATATTAGCATACATCACATATAAGCTAAATTAACATGCATCACATACATATTAAACTAAGTGTGTCATGGTTATGGCCCTTATTCTACAATCTTCTCAAGCCAATGAAAAGATTGATTGGTCAACCTAGGGATAGCATCTTCTCCCAAGTGCTTCCTTTTGGTTGTCTTGTGTTGTTGACTTCCTCCTTGTAACGTCATCTTCCAATGGACCCTCCATCTTTATTTTGTATATTACAAAAGGAGAAATACTCGAGTTACATTCGAGTCTAAAACTAATTTTACAACAAGAATTTTAGGAGAAAGGCACGACACACAGGCCGTATTAAGAATTACAACACACACATTCACAAACTTTTTGGGACTAGGCCATAACCATGCACCATGTCAATTTTAACTTTTAAAAGACATCAGATATTTTATTATGTTTGAAAAATTGCTAATGCAATTATCAACTCATAATAAAATTTATCCTACTTCTATATCATATATAAAATAGAGAAAACCTATTTTTTTATACGATCTTTCGCAAGTGGCTCTGATACCACTGTAGGGATTTATTATGCAAAATAGCATATGCGCAACAGAAAAATAGGATCCCTTCCAAGTGATCCTTGCAAAAGAAAACCTCGTACAAAAAATAAATTTCTCAAAACCTATCTTATAGGAGAATGCATCTAGTAATACATCATTGCTACCCAAGTTACGAAATAAGTCAAGATCCGACTAACCTTTCCGTGACTACTATAATGTATGACCGTGTCCTTCTATCCTTGATATCAGATTGACCAATGAGGCATAGACCGTGTCATCCTCGATCAATCTATGTGTTTCTTGATCCCTGAGTAAACTAACTCAAACAAATGAGCCCAATATCTCATATTGACTCATTCGAGTATGGCCATGCGTTTTAGTAGTTCTACTCAATCAAGGGGCCCACAGATATCATTCCCGTCATATGGGAGGGATAGATCCCATCTACATCACTCACATCCTTCCACATAATTTGTTATATACCCAGTAATCGCCTTTATGGTCCACCCTGTTACGGGTGACGTTTGACGATACCAAAGTACATAACTCCTTATGTAGGGAACCGTAGTGACTTCAGGTTTGAGGACTATTCATACCAATAGTCACATGAGAAAGTTTATGACACTCATATGACGATCCATGAAACTTTCTCATGGCGGGTCAGTTCAGTATATATTCTCTAATATATACCCATGTGTCAACTTGATATCATATATCCATGACTTGTGAGATCAAGTCATCAATTGACCTACATGCTAGTCTTTATGTATTAATATTGCCCTTGCATATTAATACTTGACTAGGAACATTTAGAAAAGTGTTCTCTACAGCCTCTCATAATCAATTCTGCCAATTGATGTGATGTAGATAAGAACCTACTTTTCTAGGGCATTATTATATTTAATTTAGCTGGCACAAGCAAGACGTAAATATAATAACCAATCCTTTGCCTTTATAGAATATGATACAAAATGTTCCCTATTCAACCATCACATGATTGGTTCTAGGGCTATAACTAACAGAGAGAGACCGCATGGATAAGATCCCTTATGCATCTGCCATAGGATCTATTATGTACGCCATGCTATGTACTCGTCCTGATGTCTTATATACTTTGAGCATGACGAGTAGATACCTGTTAGATCTAGGTGAGCGTCACTGGATAGTAGTCAAGAATATTCTTAAGTACTTGAGAAGGACTAAAGAATATTTCTTGATATTTGAAGGCGATGAGGAGCTAGCTGTAAAGGGTTATAGCGATGCCAGCTTCCAAACTGACCAGGATGATTATAGATCGCAGTCAAGATTCGTGTTTTGCTTGAATGGTGGCGTTGTGAGCTGGAAGAGTTCGAAGCAGGATACAATTGCTGATTTTACAATAGAGGCCGAGTATATTGCTGCATCAGAGGCAGCAAAGGAGGCAGTTTGGATCCGCAAGTTCATTACTGAGCTTGGGGTGGTTCATAGCATAGCAAATCCTATAGAGCTCTATTGTGACAACAATGGAGCGATTGCACAGGCTAAGGAACCTCGCTCACAGCAGCAGATCAAACACATACTACGGCGCTTCCATCTCATTCGAGAGATTATCGATAGAGAAGATGTGAAGATTTACAGAGTACCAACAGAGGCTAACATCGCAAATCCCTTGACCAAGGCTTTGGCACAGAAAAAGCATGATGGTCACACTAGGTCATTGGGTATTAGATACTACAGTGATTGACGCTAGTGCTAGTGGGAGATTATTAGTGAAAGCCCTAGAGCCAATCATGTGATGATTGTTGTATGGACTTTGTTGTATCATATTCCTATTTATAAAGACATTTCTTTATGGTTATTATACTTACTTGTATTGGTGCAAAATAACTAAGTATAATAACGTCCTTGAGTAGAAGGTTCTTATCTATATCAATCAATTGGTTGAATCGATAATGAGATGATATAGAGAACACTACTCTTAATCATTCCTAATCAAGTATTAACATTCAGGGACAATGTTAATGCGAAGAGACTAGCATGTAGGTCAACTTGATGACTTGATCTCACAAGTCATGGATATGTGATATCAAGTTGACACATGGGTATGCATTGGAGAATGTATACTGAATGACTCGCCATGAGAAAGTATCTTGGATCGTTATATGAGTGTCATATACTTTCTCATGTGACTATTAGTATGGCTATTAGTCCTTGGACCTGAAGTCACCATGGTTCCCTACATAAGAAGTTGCATACTTTGGCTTCGATAAACGTCACTCGTAAATGGGTGGACTATAAAGGTGATTACTGGGTATGTAACAAATTATACCGAGGGATGTGAGTGATGTAGATGGGATCTATCCCTCCTATATGATGGGAGTGACATCGTTATTCTTGATAGAGTGAGACCACTAAGTGCATGGTGATGTCCAAATGAGTCAATATGAGATATTGAGCTCATTTGATTAGAGTAAGTCTACTTGGAGTTCAAGATATAGATTGTACTGAGGATGACATGGTCTATGCCTTAGTTGGTCAATCTAGATGTCAAGGAGAGAGGGACATTGTCACATATTGTGAGAGTCACAATTAGTAGCCACAAAGGTGATGTTGGATCTCAACATTCTTGTAACTTGGGTTGCAATGATGTGTTGCTAGATACCGCTCATTGCTTTTGTTCCTAAATCGGTTTATAAGCATTGCCAATGTTACAAGAACCTATAGGGTCACACACAAAGGACAATTAGATGGAGATTAGGTTCATATGATGAACAATGAGGATTAGGTTCATGGGATGAACCAAATTGGATTAAGGGTAATCCAAATTAGACTAATTGAGTTAGACTCAATTTGATTCAAGTTTTGAATGAGTCTAATTTAGATTTGATTCATTGAATCAATTTAAAATAATGAATAGAGATTCATTAATTTAAATTGACTTGAATCAAATGGTTAGATTTGATCAACCATGGGAGATAAGAGGTCAAGTTTGACTTTACTTGAGAGGGAAGATGAATGGTCAATTTTGACTTGACCAATTGCCATATCATGGTGACTTGGTATGGGGGCCGGTCAATGATGATGTTCCACATCATCATGGACTCATCATGGGGTGCCACCTCATGAGGGAGACCAAGAGCCATTGACTCTTGGAGTTACATACATGCATGAAACCCCCAAATAGTGGCCGACCACTTTGATGGGTTATCAAAGTGTGAAGTTAAGTGTGTAACTTCATCATCTTCTTCCTTGGCTCTTGTTGGGTCTTACCGAGCTGCAAAAATCGCTTTTGGCATTGCGGAAACCTCGGAAGCCCGGCCACAGATCCGTGCGAAGATATATAAAATAAAACATGTATGTGTTTAAAGATCCTAGATCTACCTTAGATCTACAAGATAGAACGTTACCCTCGTAGTGACGGCCTTCGCTTATCCCGCTCGTCCAAAAGCTTTGCCGGAACTCAAGAGTGTCAAGTGCACACTCCTCTATTGGTATCAACACGGATAAATGGTGGAGAAAACACAACCTAGAGTGTGCTTGCACCCCTTGGATGGTTCGGCCAAGATAGAGGATTGGGAGAGAAAACTTGAGAGGAGAGCAAGGAAGAAGATGAAGTTAATCCAAATAACTTCACACTAATGCTAAAGTGGCCTGCCACTCTTGGATGGGGGGTTACATGCATGAATGTAATTCCAAGAGCCAATGGCTCTTGGTCTCCCTCATGAGGTGGCACCACATGGTAAGTCCATGATGATGTGGAACATCATCATTGGCTAGCCCCCATGCCAAGTCATCATGACATGGAAATTGGTCAAGTCAAAATTGACCATTCATCTTCCCTCTCAAGTCAAGTCAAACTTGACCTCTTATCTCCCATGGTTGATCAAATCTAATCACTTGACTCAAGTCAATTTGATTTAATGAATCTCTATTCATTAATTTAAATTGACTCAATGAATCAAATCTAAATTAGACTCATTTAACACTTTAATCAACTTGAGTCTAACTCAATTAGTTTAATTTGGATTACTCTTAATCCAATTTAGTTCATCCCATGAACCTAATCCTCATGGTTCATCATATGAACCTAATCTTCATCTAATTGCCCTTTGTGTGTGACCCTATAGGTTCTTGTAATGTTGGCAATGTCCCTAAACTGATTTAGGAACATAAGTAATGAGCGGTATCTAGCAACACATCATTGCTACCCAAGTTACAAGAATGTTGAGCTTCAACATCACCTTTGTGACTACTAATTGTGACTCTCACAATATGTGACAATGTCCCTCTATCCTTGACATCTAGATTGACCAATTGAGGCATAGACCGTGTCATCCTCAGTACAATCTATATCTTAAACTCTAAGTAGACTCACTCTAATCAAATGAGCTCAATATCTCATATTGACTCATTTGGGCATGGCCATGCACTTCGTGGTCTCACTCTATCAAGAATAATCGATGTCACTCCTGTCATATAGGAGGGATAGATCCCATCTACATCCCTCCGCATAATTTGTTACATACCCAGTAATCGCTTTTATAGTCCACCCATTTACGGGTGACATTTGACGAAGCCAAAGTATGCAATTCCTTATGTAGGGAACCATGGTGACTTTAGGTCCAAGAACTAATAGTCATACTAATAGTCACATGAGAAAGTATATGACACTCATATAACGATCCATGATACTTTCTCATGGCGGGTCATTCAATATACATTCTCCAATGCATACCCATGTGTCAACTTGATATCTCATATCCATGACTTGCGAGATCAAGTCATTGAGTTGACCTACATGCTAGTCTCTACGCATTAACATTGTCCCTGAATGTTAATACTTAACTAGGAATGATTAAGAGTAGTGTTCTCTATATTATCTCATTATCGATTCAACCAATCGATTGATATAGATAAGAACCTTCTACTCAAGGACATTATTATACTTAGTTTATTTGTAACCAATACAAGTAAATATATTAACCATGCCTTTATAAATAGGAATATGATACAATAAATTCCATACAACAATCATCACATGATTGGCTCTAGGGATTTCACTAACAATCTCCCACTAGCACTAGTGCCAATCACCGTAGTATCTAATACCCAATGACCTAGTGTGACCATCATGCTTTTTCTGTGCCAAAGCCTTGGTCAAGGGATCTGCGATGTTAGCCTCTGTGGGTACTCTGCAAATCTTCGCATCTCCTCTATCGATAATCTCTCAAATGAGATGGAAGCGCCGTAGTATGTATTTGGTCTGCTGGTGTGAGCGAGGTTCCTTAGCCTATGTAATCGCTCCATTGTTGTCACAATAGAGCTCTATGGGATCTACTATTCTAGGAACCACCCCAAGCTCAGTAATGAACTTGTGGATCCAAACTTCCTCCTTTGTTGCCTTAGATGCAGCGATATATTCAGCTTCTATTGTAGAATCAGCAACTGTGTCCTGCTTCGAACTCTTCCAGCTCACAGCGCCACCATTCAAGCAAAACACGAACCCTGATTGCGATCTATAATCATCCTGGTCAGTTTGGAAGCTGGCATCATTGTAACCCTTTACAGCTAGCTCCTCATCGCCTCCAAATATCAAGAAATATTCTTTAGTCCTTCTCAAGTACTTAAGAATATTCTTGACTGCTATCCAGTGATGCTCACCTGGATCTGACTTGTATCTACTAATCATGCTCAAAGCATACGAGATATCAGGACGAGTACACAGCATGGCGTACATGATAAATCCTATAGCAGATGCATAAGGGATCTTATCCATGCGGTCTCTCTCCTCTCTAGAAGAGGGACTTTTAGTCTTCGAAAGACTCACACCATGTGACATCGGTAAAAGTCCCTTCTTGGAATTCTACCTGGCAAACCATAGTAATACCATGTCAATGTATGTACTCTGACTTAGGCCAAGCAATCTCTTTGATCTATCTCTATAGATCTTGATGTCTAGAATAATGTGTCGCTTTCTATGTCCTTCATCATAGCTAATGTCACCAAGCAATACGTAAATCAGCAAAGGAATGTCATTCTCAATGAATAGTATGTCATCTACATACAATAAAAGGAAGACAACTGTGTTCCCATTAACCCTCTTGTAGACACAGGGTTCATCTTCATTCTTGATGAAACCAAACTGTTTGATTGCATCATCGAATCGAAGATTCCATCTCTGAGAAGCTTGCTTTAGCCCATAAATGGATCTTTGCAGCTTGCATACTTTCCCAGTATGCTGTGGATCTTCAAAACCCTCAGGTTGTGTCATGTACACCTCCTTGAGTAAGTTTCCATTCAGAAATGCGGTTTTGACATCTATCTGCCAGATCTCATAATCGTAGTATGCTGCAATAGCAAGTATGATCCGAATGGACTTAAACATTGCCACTGGAGAAAAGGTTTCATCATAGTCAATACCATGAATTTGCTTGAAACCTTTAACCACCAATAGGCCTTTATAGGTATGCGTAAGTCCATCCATGTCAGTCTTTCTCTTAAAGACCCACTTACACCCAATGGGTTTGACCCCTTCAGGTGGATCAACCAAAGTCCATACTTGATTGGTGTACATGGATTCCATCTCGAATCTCATGGCCTCTAGCCATTTCTCAGAGTCTGGGCTCATCACAGTTTCCTGATATGAGGTAGGCTCATTCTCAATAAGCATAACGTCATCATGGTTAGACAAGAGAAATGAGTATCTCTCAGGCTGATGACGTACCCTATCAGACCTGCGAAGAGGTAGGTCTACTTGAACAGGTGGTTGTTCCACAACTCTTTGTGCAACAATCTCATTATCCACAACACTTTGTGGTTCCTGTTCAACCTCCATCAAGGCGTCAGTGCTATGGTCCTTATCTTGAATTTATTCAAGTTCGAACGTACTCCCACTAGTTTTTCTAGAAATAAAATCCCTTTCTAGAAAAACCCCAGTCTTTGCCACAAACAATTTGTGCTGACTAGGAATATAGAAGTAATATCCATTCGTGTCCTTGAAATATCCAACAAAATAGCACCTATCGGATTTGGGTCCCAGTTTGTCTGAGACTTGATGTCGAACGTAAGCCTCACAACCCTAAATCCTCATGAAAGACATCTTGGGATTTCTCCCTGTCCATATCATATATGGTGTCTTTATCACAGCCTTGGATGGTACACGGTTAAGGGTGAAGGCTGCTGTGTCTAGAGTATATCTCCAAAAGGATATAGGAAGATCTGTGTGACTCATCATAGATCGTACCATATCTAATAGGGTACGATTCCTCCTTTCGGACACACCATTCCACTGTGGTATTCCAGGAGGAGTGAGTTGGGATAGAATCCCACACTCAGCTAGATAGTCACGAAACTCATGGCTAAGATATTCACCACCTCGATCTGATCGAAGTATCTTAATACACTTTCCAAGCTGGTTTTGTTCTTCATTCTTGAATTCTTTGAACTTTTCAAAGAATTTTAATTTATGTGTCATCAAATACACATAACCATATCTACTGAAGTCATCAGTAAATGTAATGAAGTACCTGTAACCACCTCTAACAGCACCATTGAAAGGGCCACATACATCACTATGTATAAGTCCTAACAAGTCTATTGCTCTTTCGCTGTGTCCACTAAAGGGAGTCTTGGTCATCTTGCCTAAAAGGCAAGACTCGCATGTCTCATATGATTCAAAATCAAATGAGTCTAGCAGCCCATCCTTATGGAGCTGAGATAAGCGACTCTCATTTATGTGACATAAGCGACAATGCCAGAGATAGGTTTGGTTCAACTCATTTGACTTGAACCTTTTGGTACTTATGTTATAGATAGGGCTCTCTAAGTCTAGAAAGTAGATTCCATTCATTAGAGGTGCACTACAATAGAACATATCATTTAAATAAACTGAACAATATTTGTTCTTTATTATAAATGTAAATCCTTTCTTGTCCAAACAAAAAACCAAAATTATGTTCTTAGTTAAAGCAGGCACATAACAACATTCATCTAATTCTAGTACAAGCCCAGTGGGTAGAGATAGATCATAAGTTCCTACAACAACAACAGCAACCCTTGCTCCATTGCCTACTCGTAGGTCCGCCTCACCCCTTGTCAATGCCCTGCTATTTCTCAGCGCCTGCACATTGGTACAAATGTGAGATGCACATCCGGTATCTAATACCCTTGATGAAGAAATAGATAGATTGACTTCTATAACATTTATACCTGAAGTAGAAGTCTCACTTCTCTTCTTCTTAAGATCTTCCAGGTATGCTTTGCAGTTACGCTTCTAGTGTCCAGCTTCCTTGCAGTGGAAGCAAGCCCCTTCCTTGGCCACCCCTCCTTTGGGTTTCAGTTCTTTGCCTTTGCCCTTGGCTTGGGACTTTCCCTTACCTTTAGGCTTGCCCTTGCCTTTCTTCTTTTGCACCATCAAAATGGAGTCAGATTTTCCCTTCTTAAGGTTGAGCTCAGCAGTTCTCAACATGCTGAGCATCTCAGGCAGTGGCTTATCAATTTCATTCATGTTGTAATTCATGACAAATTGATTGTAGCTTTGTGGCATAGATTGCAAGATCAAGTCAGTGGCCAGCTCTTGGCCAAGTGGGAATCCCAATCTTTGTAGGTTTTCTACATACCAAATCATCTTGAGTACATATGGACCTACGAGAGTCCCATCTTGCATTTTGGACCCAAACAGTGCCTTAGAGACTTCATATCTCTCGTGTCTTGCTTGTCCTTGATATAGTTGAAGAAGATGTTCAATCATATCATAAGAATTCATGAACTCATGTTGCTTCTGAAGCTCAGAGTTCATGATCGCAAGCATTAGACATGACACATCTAATGCATCATCTTGATGCTTCTTGTAAGCATCTTTGTCGGCTCGCGAGGCTGTGGCAGGAGGTGCCTCTGGAATGGGCTGCTCGAGGACGTACAATTTTCTTTCTTGGGTGAGAACAATTCTCAGGTTCCTGTACCAGTCCAGGAAATTTGCTCCATTGAGCTTGTCCTTCTCAAGGACAGAACGCAGAGAGAGAGAGTGTTCGTGTTTGTCGACATAGTAATCTACAACATACAATGCAGAGAATTAATATCATATTCATTTTATCATTTAATTAGGCCTTTAATCAAATGATGCTCCCACTGAATTATAGGAATTTTGTAGAATCAAGTTATGGATGTGGTCAAACCACATTACTAGATTCATACAAACTAGCTATAATTCCTGCGGGATAAGATCCATATCATACTAAGCCTTGAGTTAGCTTTGGCTAAATCGCCCAAGACTTAGTATGATCGGTGGGTAACACATTACCGATTACATCTCTATGAAACTCTTGTTTATAGGATCAAGACCCACATTTATAAAAGACCTTGAGTTAGCTTTGGCTAAATCACCCAAGATTTAGTGTAAATGCGATCTTATCCTATCTTTCCAACAGTTGGAATATGCCTATAGTTCTACTCGATCCAATTGAGTTAACTAGTTTTACTCAATCTAATTGAGCTTACTCTAACCCAAGCCATGATAGGCGGGACCAAGATTGTCCCTCCGCACCCTACCAAGATAATATGCGTTGCTCTGCTTTGGCAGATTCAACAACTACAAATGATCGAGGTAATGATGGGTATCAAGGACTTGGTAGGCATTTTTCGAGTTGATTCGATTAAGATCTAATCTAATCGTAATGTGTATCATATACGCATTGAGGCCTTTATTATCCTATACTAGAATGCATCACATACATACAAGCATTATTTTAGCATGCATCATATACATACAAGAAAAATATTATAGCATGCATCATATACATACAAGCATTATTCTACTATCATGCATCACATACATACAAGCAAAAACAAATATATATATATATATATATATATATATATATATATATATATATATATAATTAATTGTGATGTGGTCATGGCCCTACTACGATCTTCTCAAGCCAATGAGAAGATCGGACGGTCAACCTAGGGTTAGCAGCTTCTCTAAGCGCCTCCTTTGACCGCCATGTGTCGTCGGCACCCTTCTCGTAACTCCATCTACTAGTGGACCTTCCACCGCTCCATTTTGTACATTACAAAACTGAAACTCGAGTTACATTCAAGTCTAAAACTATTTACAACTAGAATTTTAAAAGAAGAGGCACGACGCGCAGGTCGCATACCCTATACAACAAGCACAATCACAAAAACAACACGCAGGCCGTATTATGAATTACAACACATTAACATCCAATCATATTGGGGTTTTTGGGCCATGACCATCACAGAATTATACA
This sequence comes from Wurfbainia villosa, assembly GCA_025175895.1. Lineage (NCBI taxonomy): Eukaryota > Viridiplantae > Streptophyta > Magnoliopsida > Zingiberales > Zingiberaceae > Wurfbainia > Wurfbainia villosa. Next base: position 28,625,815 of record CM045990.1, on the reverse strand, counting down.
TAATACTAAATTATGTATTTTACATAAAATTTCTATAATTTTTCCTATTTTTTTCAATTTTATGAGTCACCTCTCCATAACGGTCCCGCTAAACGGTTTCCGGGCACGATCGCGAGACAAGGCCCCTTTCGGGGATAGGGGCAGTGCACCTACTCACAAAAATAAACTTTGCGAGTGTCCCTACTAGATCTTACAGCGACTTAAGTCACTGTCCCAAAAACCTAAAGCGAGAACTCGCCATTTCGGAGAGTTTTTCTCGGCGGTTGAAGCCTACAAGTGTTCCAACACTTGTTGCTTTGACTCTATGACAAAAATGCTCAAAATTTTTATAAAAATAGGAAATTTATAGAAACTTAAAAATCTATAATTTTTATATCTAATACAAAAACTACAAATATGAAACGCATACATGCTTCACACGTGACTCCGATACCACTGTTGGGTCTAACCGAGCCACAAAAACCGCTTTTTGTGTTGCGGAAACCTCGGAAGTCTGACTACGGATCCGTGCGAAGATATATAAAATAAAACATGTATGTGTTTAAAGATCCTAGATCTACCTTAGATCTACAAGATAGAGCGTTACCCTCGTAGCGACGCCCTTCTCTTATCCCGCTCGTCCAAAAGCTTTGTCGGAACTCAAGAGTGTTAAGTGCACACTCCTCTATTGGCATCCACACGGACAAATGGTGGAGAAAACACAACCTAGAGTGTGATAGCACCCCTTGGATGGTTCGGCCAAGATAGAGGATTGGGAGAGAAAACTTGAGAGGAGAGCAAGGAAGAAGATGAAGTTAATCCAAATAACTTCACACTAATGCTAAAGTGGCTGACCACTCTTGGATGGGGGGTTACATGCATGCATGTAATTCCAAGAGCCAATGACTCTTAGTCTCCCTCATGAGGTGGCACCACATGATAAGTCCATGATGATGTGGAACATCATCATTGGTCGGCCCCCATGCCAAGTCATCATGACATGACAATTGGTCAAGTTAAAATTGACCATTCATCTTCCCTCTCAAGTCAAGTCAAACTTGACCTCTTATCTCCAATGGTTGATCAAATCTAACCACTTGACTCAAGTCAATTTGATTTAATGAATCTCTATTCATTAATTTAAATTGACTCAATGAATCAAATCTAAATTAGACTCATTCAACACTTGAATCAACTTGAGTCTAACTCAATTAGTCTAATTTGGATTACTCTTAATCCAATTTGGTTCATCCCATGAACCTAATTCTCATGGTTCATCATATGAATCTAATCTTCATCTAATTGCCCTTTGTGTGTGACCCTATAGGTTCTTGTAACATTGGCAATGTCCCTAAACCGATTTAGGAACATAAGCAATGAGCGGTATCTAGCAACACATCATTGCTACCCAAGTTACAAGAATATTGAGCTCCAACATCACCTTTGTGACTACTAATTGTGACTCTCACAATATGTGACAATGTCTCTCTATCCTTGATATCTAGATTGACCAATTGAGGCATAGATTGTGTCATTCTCGGTACAATCTATATCTTGAACTCCAAGTAGGCTCACTCTAATCAAATGAGCTCAATATCTCATATTGACTCTTTTGAGCATGGCCATGCACTTCGTGGTCTCACTCTATCAAGAATAATCGATGTCACTCCCGTCATATAGGAGGGATAGATCCCATCTACATCACTCACAACCCTCCGCATAATTTGTTACATACCCAGTAATCGTCTTTATAGTCTACCCATTTACGGGTGACGTTTGACGAAGCCAAAGTATGCAATTCCTTATGTAGGGAACCATGGTGACTTCAGGTCCAAGAACTAATAGTCATACTAATAGTCACATGAGAAAGTATATGACACTCATATAACGATCCATGATACTTTCTCATGGCGAGTCATTCAGTATACATTCTCCAATGCATACCCATGTGTCAACTTGATATCTCATATCCATGACTTGTGAGATCAAGTCATCGAGTTGACCTACATGCTAGTCTCTACGCATTAACATTGTCCCTGAATGTTAATACTTAACTAGAAATGATTAAGAATAGTGTTCTCTATATCATCTCATTATCGATTCAACCAATCGATTGATATAGATAAGAACCTTCTACTCAAGGGTGTTATTATACTTAGTTTATTTTGCACCAATACAAGTAAATATAATAACCATGCCTTTATAAATAGGAATATGATACAATAAAGTTCATATAACAATCATCACATGATTGACTCTAGGGCTTTCACTAATAGCTCTTCCCTTAAGCTCTTCCCCTCTCCTTTGCCGTGGGTTTCTTAGTGTGCTAGCACACTCTAAGTGATCTTCTCCACCTATTACTTGTGTGGATATCAATAGAGGAGTGTACACTTGACACTCTCAAGTTCCGGTAATCCGTTTGGATGAGCGGGATAATCGAAGGGCATCACATCAAGAGTAAAACTCTTAACATGTAGATCTAGAGTAGATTTAAGGTTTTTAAATACGTACATGTAGTTTTGTTTATCTTCGCACGGATCTGTTGCCAACTTCCGGGGTTTCCGCAATGCAAAAAGCGGTTTTTGCGGCTCGGATAGTCCAACAGCCCAGCATTGTACCAATTTGCATGCAACCTTAAGAGAACTCTGGGTAGCTAGCCACCGAATTTATTAGGGCAACTTTCAAGGGCAATCTAGGGGGCCGTGGAACTTTCAAGGGCGGTCTAGGGGCTCGTGGGCGATCTAAGAGCCCGGTACATGTCACTTCAAAGTAAAATACTTCATTTATATATGACTTACTTATTTTTGTCATTTAACGAGTATTTTACATGATCATAATCAGAAACCCATATAGGAAGCCTTTCAAGACATTTGATCATGCTCTGTCCCCAAAACTCGTAGGGGAAGCATCTTGTGATCTTTACGTCTTGCTTCCAATGAAATATTCAAAGTAAAATACTTCCTTTATATATGACTTACTTATTTTTTTTTATTTAACAAGTATTTTACATGATCATACTCAAAAACCCATATAGGAAGCCTTTTAAGACATCTGATCATGCTCTTTGTCCCCAAAACTCGTAAGGGAAGCATCTTGTGATCTTTACATCTTGATTCCAATAAAATATTCAAAGTAAAATACTTCCTTTATATATGACTTACTGATCTTTGTCATTTATCAAACATTTAACATGATCATACTCCCAAAACTCATATAGGAAGCCTTTCAAGACATGTGATCATGCTCTTTGTCCTCAAAACTTATAGGGGAAGCATCTTTGCGATCTTATGTCTTGCTTCAACATCAAATATACCTATAAATATATATGACCTACTGATTTTGTCATTTAACCAACATGTAACATGCTCATACTCCCAAAACTCATATAGGGAGCCTTTCAAGACATTTAATCATGCTCTTTGTTCCCAAAACTCGTAGGGGAAGCCTCTTTGCGATCTTTACATCTTTCTTCCAATAAAATATACTTAAAATACCTAAAAATACAAACAACCATAATCTGGATAGAATATATAAATCTGAATAAAAACATGATACTAGACGCTAGATGTGCAAATCAAAGAGTTACTTATGCTATAGGTGAGAGATAGCATCTTAGTGATCTTATGTCTTGCTTAAAACAACATATACCTTACCTATAAATCTAAAAACACCTATATAATCTGATCAAAACATATTTTTATCATTATCAAACATTTAACATGATCATACTCCTAAAAACTCATATAGGAAGCCTTTCAAGACATTCGATCATGTTCTTTGTCCCCAAAACTTATAGGGGAAGCATCCTTGCGATATTTACCTCTTGCTTCCAATGAAATATACTTAAAATACCTAAAAATACAAACAAACATAATCTGGACAGAACATATAAATCCGAATAAAATATGGTGATAGAAGCTAAATGGGCATATCAAAGAGTTACTTATGCTATAGGTGAGAAATAGCATCTTTGTGATCTTAGATCTTGCTTAAAAAGACCTATACCTTAACTATAAATCTGAACACACACATATATCATCTGATCCAAACATATAATCTATCAAAACATAGGAAAAGAAGCTATATAAAACAATCGAAGAACTACTTATACTGTAGGTGAGAGATACTTACATTCTCTCGCTATCGTACTAGTATAACGCTAGAGTTTTTATGAGATGAAGACCTTCCCTTGTTCCTTAGCCTTAGGAGTGATCCTCTAGCATATACTAAGCCTTTGTATCCCCTTGAAACCCTCTCAAGAACACCAAACAAGGCTTTAGGGCTTCGGATGGAGTTGGAGGAAGGAGGAGGAGTTCGGTGGAGTTGGATCTTCTAGCAATACCAAGACTCCTTGAAAAACCCTCTTGAGAATCCCAACACAAGGATTCCTAGAGCTTGGGATGAAAAAGGGAGGAAGGAGAATGAGGAATTTCGGCCAAGGATGAGGAAGAAGGAGAATGAAGAAGGAAAGTGGGGTTTTTCTTCCTATCTTCTCTTAATTCTCCTCTTTAATACCTAGGGAATGAACACTCTTCATCCTTTCATGGGGGGATGAACCAACTCCTCACCATCTATATTCTTTGTATATTCTTTATATATCTTAGCCAAGAATCATCCTATGGTCTAGTGGTGTCAAGGCTACCTCCCTATTAGAAGGTTCATGGTTCAAATCCTAGCTATAGCGAACCATACTTTTTATTTTATTTTATTTTAAACCTTTTATGGGCATTAAAATCCATATAATTTCCTTGAACAATTTTAGAATTTTACAAGCATTACAAATTGTCTCCCAACGAACATAATGGTTGGACATTTGTTTTTAAAACAGAAGTAAACACCGGGGGATTTTTTTTAACATCTAACAACACGCATAATCAAAAGCTAACACTAATTCATAAACGACAAATTAAACTACAACTAAGCTACGAATTAACAACAAGATTAACAACTAGATTAAACACTAAATCAAACATCAAAGTAAATAACAAGATAATATCCAACTAAATGGACCAATCCAAACATAACCACCGATCACTCCACAATGGTGACAACAGTCCGAATAGCTCCTCCGGCAGATTGGATGACTGAATTTCTTGTCAAAAATCCTCTGGCAAGTGTTGAATTGATGGATGAAGCGAGTCCTTTTCTCCGGTGGATGGTGCGGAGTTGCCAAAGGCTATTGTGTTTGCTGGGAGCCGAACCCGGGTCTCTCGGGTGTCAGTTGAGCATACTTACCACTATACTACAATCACATCAAAACCTGACAGCCTATGGTTGACTCTGTGAAGGCGAAGCGACCAAATCCCGGCCACGGGAAAGAGTGGAACCGAAGACTTGGCTATAATTTCTCTTCATCGGCGATGGAATGAAGTGCTGCCGTCGAAAATTGGAGAAGGAATATCACTGCCGCGAGCTGGAAACAGGTTCTGTCGAATCCCGATAGTAGCAAGTCCCTCAACCTTCCGAATCCCTTCCAGATGAAGCGTCTCAACTTCGGCAGTTGGCGGATGAAGCTATCACCGGTGAAAAGCGTCGGAATCTCCTCTTCTACTCGCCGTCGACGAGTTGTCCGAATCCCAGCATCTCGTCTGCCGCGGGGATGAGAGGAGATTGCTGCTGGCTGGGTGGAGAGAAGGATCGCTGGAGATGGCTGCCCGAAGTCACCGCCGTCGTGTGGAGAAAACCGGTGGTGCCGCTCGCATGTAAGGAAGAAGATGAAGGCGGCGTTTCTGCGCTGCGTTGTTTCTTGCGATGAGGAAATGTGGGTTTATTAAGTGCATTTCCCTAGCCGTCCGATTGAATGCCTTTTGATCACAGCCACCCATTTAAAGCTTGGGTTTAATAAGTCCAATTAATCTGCTCCCTAAGTAGGCTGCTCAATCAAATCCAATGGCTGCGATTGCTTTGGTTCCGGATCGACAGTTGCGATTGCTCCAATTACACCCTCTTTTCATGTTTCCTACAAAATCACATGTAATTCGTGAAAAATTCTGAAATTATAAGAATTAACGCAATTAATTGAAAATAGACTCAACATGTAAAAACATACCGAATAACGATAATTACCCCATCAAAGAGCCTAAAATATCTAATCCATAAATCAAAACAGCGCAATAAAAATGAAGCTATCAAATTCCCCCACACTTATTTTTGCACGTCCCGAGCATTAACGAAAATAAAGAAACACTGACTCATTAACTCATTCCCCAAACAATACCCAAATCAATAATTGAGATATAGGAAAAATTAGTTACTTAGGATCACCAAATCGATCTGGATATAAGATAATCAAAAGATCCAACTCCTACAACAATCAACATGCATGATGATTTCCAATCAAATCAAATAGATTAAGCCTGATACAAAACCTCGCAAAATGGATACATGCATTGATGCTCACATAATAACATAGGAGTGGGGCGCCCTCAAAATAACATGTAATGTTGCACTACCATATGCTTGCTTATCATCTACTTCTCTACTACTATCAATACATCTCATACATGAATCAAAAGGATTTATCAAGAATCAGAATAAGATCAAAAGTAGACTGCAGATAAAGTATACAAAGAGAAGTACAAGATAAAGGTACAATAAACAAGAAACAATAGAATAATTGGAGAAATAAACCTGATGAGTTGCTCTGTGAGAATGCTCAGTGACACCAGCAATATAGGGTGAGGCTAAAACATTTGGAAACTTGAGAATTAGATTTTCAGGATCAAATGACTCTATCCAGACATTGCAAATTCCATTTGCCTATATTACAATTACACAATTTTTTTTTGTGTGCAGAAAATCAAGTACTAATCATAGGCAAATACATCTTAAGGCCAATGACCTCTGAAAACTATGTCTTCCATATCACGTTTCCAACAAAACAATATAGCTCCTCCCCCACACTTAAAAATTTTGTCCGTCTCGGACAATACAACCCATCAAACTATACCTCCAACATGGAAAATAATAGATATGAAAAAGATAATCCACAAAGATACAAAGACAATGGATAGTAAATGAATAGATAAGACAAGTAAGACACGGAATATGAAAGTATCAAGTGGATTAGACAATCAAGCCAAGTCAGGAAAAGAATCAAGAATGAAATCCTTCATTATATTCATGCAAGTAAATGTTACTGCAGTTTTGAAAAGACTCAAAGCAAGTTTTAGCATAACAAGTATCACATGTGTTATCACACAAAAGTGGGTAAATGATAAGAATGACTTACAACCTCACTAGGTGAATAAAACATCAAGCTTTGTCTATCAATAAAAAGTTCACTATCATAACAAGTGACTGCATGCAAGTGAAATCTCCTATCATACACAAAAATCCACAATTTGATGATCAAACTTAACAATTTTTACCACCTCTGAAATAATACTCAGGCATGCATAGGGAAGATTATTTGAACTCACGACAAACAACTAACCTAGGTAAATAGGCAAACAAGCAATCAACCAACACAAATTATTCCGAACATGAAAGGAAGGAACTAAATGCAGTAAATAAAAGAACACACTCCCTTTTCATGTCGGAGAAGAAGCATCCTCAAGGTGCACTTCCTCCACTGAAGCTTCTCTCACCCCCTTGTGAAATATCTTGAGGCGGTGTCCATTCACTCTGAAAGTTTCCCTGAAGAAGTTTGCTCCACCTCTTTAATCAACCTGAGATGAGACTGGTACAATAAAACTCTATCGCCAATATGGAACTCCTTCCTCAAAATCCTTTTGTCATGAAAATTTTTGGTCTTCTCCTTGTAAATGCGGGAGTTCTCATAGGCTTCTAGCTGTATCTCCTCAAGTTCCTAAAGTTGAAGTTTTCCTTCTCTCCCAGCTTTGTCAGCATCCATGTTGTAAGATTTCACTGCCCAATAAGCTCTGTGCTCAATCTCCACTGGCAAGTGACAAGCTTTGCCATAAACAATCCTGTAAGGGGACATGCCTATGGGAGTCTTATAGGCAGTCCTGTAAGCCCACAGAGCATCCTCCAACCTTTTGCTCCAATCTTTCTTGTCTGGCCCCACTGTCTTCTCCAGTATAGACTTGATCTCTCTATTCGACACCTTAGCCTGCCCATTTGTCTAAGGGTGGTAAGGAGTAGAAATCTTATGCAACACCCCATACCTGCTTAACATGACTTTCATGTGTCTGTTGCAAAAGTGAGACCCTTGATCACTGATGATCGTCCTGGGTACCCCAAATCTGTAAAATATGTGAGACCTAACAAAATTCACAATAACTAGAGAATCATCAGTCCTGGTGGAGATGACCTCCACCCATTTAGAAACATAATCAACTGCCAAAAGAATATAAGAAAAGCCAAAAGATACAGGAAATGGACCCATAAAATCAATACCCCAAACATCAAAAATCTCACAGAATAGTAGGGAGTGTTGAGGTATTTCATTTCTTCGTCCTATGTTCCCTGTTCGTTGACATCACTCACAAGACTTGTAAAATTTAGAGGCATCATGAAATAAGGTGGGCCAATACAAACCAGACTTTAAAACTTTTCTAGCAGTCCTTTGGGATCCAAAATGCCCCCCACAAGCCAAAGAATGATAAAAAGTAAGTACGGAATGAAACTCATAATCCGGTACACATCGTTTAATGATCTAATAGCTACAAAATCTCCAAAGGTAAGGATCATCCCATATATAATACTTTGCATCACTTTTCAATTTCTAAACTTGTGCATGAGTAAAATGTGAAGATACAACACGAGCAACTAAATAGTTAGTAAGATCTGCATACCATGGTGTCTTACCCTGCAGGTGAAAAAGTTGCTCATCTGGAAAAGAATCTGCTATGGGAGTGGGCTCGATCTCCCTCACAATCCTGCTCAAGTGGTCTACTACCAGGTTCTCCCTCCTGCTCCTATCACGTATCTCTACGTCGAATTTTTGAAGCAAAAGCATCCATCTAATCAGTCTCAGTTTCACATCGGGCTTCTTCAAGAGAAATTTTAAAGCTGCATGATCAGAAAAAATAACCACATGAGAACAGAGCAAATAAGATCTAAATTTATCCAAAGCAAAAACAATCGCTAAAAGCTCTTTTTCTGTTGTGGTGTAGTTGGATTGTGCAGCATCCAATGTTCTTAAGGCGTAGCAGATCACATGAGATGCTCTGTCCACTCTCTATGCCAAGACAACTCCCATCGCATAGTTCGAGGCGTCGCACATCAACTCGAATGGTAGAGTCCAATCTGGTGGTCTCAGGATCGGTGTTGTTATCAAAGCCTGCTTAAGCTGGTCAAATGCGTCCTTGCACCTCTGGTCAAACTGAAATACCACCTCCTTCTGCAGCAAGTTGGTCAAGGGTAGGGCAATCTTACTGAAATCTCTGATAAAACGTCTATAAAAACCTGCATGACCCAGAAAGCTATGAACTTCCCACACAGAAGCGGGGTAAGATAAAGAAGATATAACATGAATTTTAGCAGGATCTACTTCAATACCATGCACAGAGATAATATGACCTAAGACTATCCCATGCTTGATCATGAAATGACATTTCTCGAAATTCAAAACTAAATCAGTCTCAATGCATCTCTGCAAAACTCTCGACAAATTATCCAGACATGAATCAAAAGAAAAACCATATACAAAAAAATCATCCATGAAAACCTCCATGTAATGCTCTAATAAATCAACAAAAATACACACCATGCATCGCTGGAATGTCCCGGGTGTTGGGATTTTCCAAGCCACAAAAATCGCTTTTTGCGTTGCGGAAACCTCGGAAGCCCGACCACGGATCCATGCGAAGGTATAAAAATAAAACTACATGTATGTGTTATGAAAAACCTAGATCTACCATAGATCTAAATGGTGAGAGCATTACCCTCATAGCGACGCCCTTCGCTTATCCCGCTCGTCCAAATGCTTTATCGGATCTCGAAGAGTGTCAAGTGCACACTCCTCTACAAGTATCCACACGAACAAATGGTGGAGAAAAAACCTTAGAGTGTGCTAGCACCCTTGAGAGTTTCGGCTAAAGAGAGGATTGGAAGAGAGAGCTTGAGAGGAAGTCCCAAGGAAGAAGAAGATGGGGTTACCACAAAATGAATTCATCCCATGAATAACACTAAAGTGGTCGGCTACTCTTGGATGGGGGGTTACATGCATGCATGTAACTCCAAGAGCCAATGACTCTTGGTCTCCCTCATGAGGTGGAACCACATGATAAGTCCATGATGATGTGGAACATCATCATTGGCCGGCCCACATGTCATGTCACCATGACATGACAATTGGTCAAGTCAAAATTGACCATTCATCTTCCCTCTCAAGTCAAGTCAAACTTGACCTCTTATCTCCCATGGTTGATCAAATCTAACCACTTGATTCAAGTCAATTTGATTTAATGAATCTCTATTCATTAATTTAAATTGACTCAATGAATCAAATCTAAATTAGACTCATTCAACACTTGAATCAAATTGAGTCTAACTCAATTAGTCTAATTTGGATTACGCTTAATCCAATTTGGTTCATCCCATGAACCTAATCCTCATGGTTTATCATATGAACCTAATCTCCACCTAATTGCCCTTTGTGTGTGACCCTATAGGTTCTTGTAACGTTGGCAATGCTCCTAAACCGATTTAGGAACATAAGCAATGAGCGGTATCTAGCAACACATCATTGCTACCCAAGTTACAAGAATGTTGAGATCCAACATCACCTTTGTGACTACTAATTGTGACTCTCATAATATGTGACAATGTCTCTCTATCCTTGACATCTAGATTGACCAATTGAGACATAGACCATGTCATCCTCGATACAATCTATATCTTGAACTCCAAGTAGACTCACTCTAAACAAATGAGCTCAATATCTCATATTGACTCATTTGGGCATGGCCATGCACTTCGTGGTCTCATTCTATCAAGAATAACGATGTCACTCCCATCATATAGGAGAGATAGATCCCATATACAACACTCACATCCCTCTGCATAATTTGTTACATACCCAGTAATCGCCTTTATAGTCCACCCATTTACGGGTGACGTTTAACGAAGCCAAAGTATGCAATTCCTTATGTAGGAAACCATGGTGACTTCAGGTCTATGGACTAATAGTCATACTAATAGCCACATGAGAAAGTATATGACACTCATATAATGATCCATGATACTTTCTCATGGCAGGTCATTCAGTATACATTCTCCAATGCATACCCATGTGTCAACTTGATATCTCAAATCCATGACTTGTGAGATCAAGTCATCGTGTTGACCTACATGCTAGTCTCTACGCATTAACCTTATCCCTGAATGTTAATACTTGACTAGGAATGATTAAGAGTAGTGTTCTCTATATCATCTCATTATCGATTCAACCAATCGATTGATATAAATAAGAACCTACTACTCAAGGACATTATTATACTTAGTTATTTGGCACTAATACAAGTAAATATAATAACCATTCCTTTATAAATAGGAATATGATACAATAAAGTCCATACAATAATCATCACATAATTGACTCTAGGGAATTCACTAACAATCTCCCACTAGCACTAGTGCCAATCACCGTAGTATCTAATACCCAATGATCTAGTGTAACCATCATGCTTTTTCTGTGCCAAAGCCTTGGTCAAGGGATCTGTGATGTTAGCCTCTTTGAGTACTTTGCAAATCTTCACATCTCCTCTATCGATAATCTCTCGAATGAGATGGAAGCGTCGTAGTATGTGTTTGGTTCGCTGGTGTGAGTGAGGTTCCTTAGCTTGTGCAATTGCTCCATTGTTGTCACAATAGAGCTCTATGGGATCTGCTATGCCAGGAACCACCCCAAGCTCAGTAATTAACTTGTGGATCCAAACTGCCTCCTTTCTTGCCTTGGATGCGTGATATACTTGGCTTACATTGTAGAATCAACAAGCGTGTCTGCCCTTGAACTCTTCCGACTCACGGTGCCACCATTCAAGCAAAACCACGAACCCGATCGCGATCTATAATCATCCCGCGCTGAAGCATCGTTGTAACCCTTTACACCTAGCTCTCATCGCCTAAATATCAAGAAATATTCTTTAGTCCTTCTCAAGTACTTAAGAATATTCTGATCGCTATCGCTGACGCTCACCGATCTAATCGTATATCTACTACATGCTCAAAGCATACGAGACATCGTGACGAGTACATAGATATGGCATATGATAGATCCTATAGTAGATGCATAAGGGATCTTATCCATGCGTCTCTCTCCTCTCTAGAAGAGGGACTTTGAGTCTTCGAAAGACTCACACCATGTGACATCGAGAAGTCCTTCTTGGAATTCCCGCATGGCAAACCGTAGTAATACTGTCGTGTATGTACTCGACTTAGGCCAAGCAATCTCTTAGATCTATCTCTATAGATCTTGATGCCTAGAATAGGTTGCTTCACCTAAGTCCTTCATTGAGAAGCACGCCCACCAAGTCTTCGCATCAGAGCGAAGGGATGTCATTCCCAATGAGTAGTATGTCATCCACATACAATACAAGGAAGACAACTGTGTTCCCATTAACCCTTTTGTAGACACAGGGTTCATCTTCATTCTTGATGAAACCAAACTGTTTGATCGCATCATCGAATCGAAGATTTCAGCTCCGAGAAGCTTGCTTTAGCCTATAAATGGACCTTTGCAGCTTGCATACTTTCCCAGTATGTTGTGGATCTACAAAACTCTCAGGTTGTGTCATGTACACATCCTCGAGCAAGTTTCCATTCAGAAACTCGGTTTTGACATCCATCTGCCAGATCTCATAATCGTGGTATCCTGCAATAGCAAGCATGATCCGAATGGACTTAAACATCGTCACTGGAGAAAAGGTTTCATCATAGTCAATACCATGAATTTGCTTGAAACTTTTAGCCACCAATCGACCCTTATAGGTATGCGTAAGTCCATCTATGTCAGTCTTTCTCTTAAAGACCCACTTACACCCAATGAGTTTGAACCCTTCAGGTGGATCAACCAAAGTCCATACTTGGTTGGTGTACATGGATTCCATTTCGGATCTCATGACCTCTAGCCATTTCTCAGAATCTGGGCTCATCACAGCTTCCTGATAGGAGGTAGTCTCATTCTAAATGAGCATAACGTCATCATGGTCAGACAAGAGAAATGAGTATCTCTCAGCCGACGACGATCCTATCGCACTGCCAAGAGGAAGGTCTACTTGAACAGGTGGTTGTTTCACAACTCTTTGTGCAACAATCTCATCACCCACAACACTTTGTGGTTCCTGTTCAACCACCATCAAGGCCTCAGTGCTATGGTCCTTATCTTGAATTTCTTCAAGATCGAACGTACTCCCACTAGTTTTTCTAGAAATAAAATCCCTTTCTAGAAAAACCCCAGTCTTTGCCACAAACACTTTGTGCTGACTGAGAATGTAGAAGTAATATCCCTTCGTGTCTTTGGGATATCCAACAAAATATCACCTATCGGATTTGGGTCCCAGTTTGTCTGAGACTTGACGTCGAACGTAAGCCTTACAACTCCAAATCCTCATGAAAGACATCTTGGGATTTCTCCTTGTCCATATCGTATATGGTGTCTTTATCACAGCCTTGGATGGTACACGGTTAAGGGTAAAGGTTACTGTGTCTGCAGCATATCCCCAAAAGGATATAGGAAGATCTGTGTGACTCATCATAGATCGTACCATATCTAATATGGTACGATTTCTCCTTTCGGATACACCATTCCACTGTGGTGTTCCAGGAGGAGTGAGTTGGGATAGAATCCCACACTCAGCTAGATAGTCACGAAACTCATGGCAAAGGTATTCACCACCTCGATCTGATCGAAGTATCTTAATACTCTTGCCAAGTTGGTTTTGTACTTCATTCTTGAATTCTTTGAACTTTTCAAAGGATTCTGATTTATGTGTCATTAGATACACATAACCATATCTACTGAAGTCACCAGTAAATGTAATGAAGTACCTGTAACCACCTCTGGCAGTAACATTGAAAGGGCCACATACATCACTATGTATAAGTCTTAACAAGTCTATTGCTCTTTCGCTGTGTCCACTAAAGGGAGTCTTGGTCATCTTGCCTAAAAGGCAAGACTCGCATGTCTCATACGATTCAAAATCAAATGAGTCCAATAGCTTATCCTTATGGAGCTGGGATAAGCGACTCTCATTTATGTGACCTAAGCGACAATGCCAGAGATAGGTTTGGTTCAACTCATTTAACTTGAACCTTTTGGTACTTATGTTATAGATGGAGCTCTCTAAGTCTAGAAAGTAGAGTCCGTTCATTAGAGGTGCACTACAATAGAACATATCATTTAAATAAACTGAACAACATTTGTTCTTTATTATAAATGTAAATCCTTTCTTGTCTAAACAAGAAACCGAAATGATGTTCTTAGTTAAGGCAGACACATAACAACATTCATCTAATTCTAGTACAAGCCCAGAGGGCAGAGATAGATCATAATTTCCTACAACAACTCTTGTTCCATTGCCTACTCGTAGGTCTACCTCGCCCTTTGTCAATGCTCTGCTATTTCTCAGCGCCTGCACATTAGTACAAATATGAGATGCACATCTGGTATCTAATACCCATGATGAAAAAATAGATAGATTGACTTCTATAACATTTATACCTGAAGTAGAAGTCTCACTTCTCTTCTTCTTAAGATCTTCCAGGTATGCCTTGCAGTTACGCTTCCAGTGTCCAGCTTCCTTGCAGTGGAAGCAAGCCCCTTCCTTGGTCACCCCTCCTTTGGGTTTCAGTTCCTTGCCTTTGCCCTTGTCTTGGGACTTTCCCTTACCTTTAGGCTTGCCCTTTCCTTTCTTCTTTTGCACCATCAAAATGGCATCAGATTTTCCCTTCTTAAGGTTGAGCTCAGCAGTTCTCAACATGCTGAGCATCTCAAGCAATGACTTATCAATTTCATTCATGTTGTAATTCATGACAAATTGATTGTAGCTTTGTGACAAAGACTGCAAGATTAAGTCAGTGGCCAGCTCTTGGCCAAGGGGGAATCCCAATCTCTGTAGGTTTTCTACGTACCCAATCATCTTGAGTACATATGGACCTACGAGAGTCCCATCTTGTATTTTTGAACCAAACAATGCCTTAGAGACTTCATATCTCTCGTGCCTTGCTTGTCCTTGATATAGTTGACGAAGATGTTCAACCATATCATAAGCATTCATGAACTCGTGTTACTTCTGAAACTCAGAGTTCATGGTCGCGAGCATTAGACATGACACATCTAATGCATCATCTTGATGCTTCTTGTAAGCATCTTTGTCAGCTTGCGAGGCAGTGGCAGACGGTGCTTCCGGAATGGGATGCTCTAGGATGTACAGTTTCCTTTCTTGGGTGAGAACGATTCTCAGGTTCCTGTACCAGTCTAGGAAATTTGCTCCATTGGGCTTGTCCTTCTCAAGGATAGAACGCAGAGAGAGAGTGTTCGTGTTTGTCGACATAGTAATCTACAACATACAATGCAGAGAATTAATATCATATTCCTTTTATCATTTAATTAGGCCTTTAATCAAATGATGCTCCCACTGAATTATAGGAATTTTGTAGAATCAAATTATGGATGTGGTCAAACCACATTACTAGATTCATACAAACTAGCTATAATTCTTGCGGGATAAGATCCACATTATACTAAGCCTTGAGTTAGTTTTGGCTAAATCGCCCAAGACTTAGTACAATCGGTGGGTAACACATTACCGATTACATCTCTATGCAACTCTTGTTATAGGATCAAGACCCACATTTACAAAAGACCTTGAGTTAGCTTTGGCTAAATCGACAAGATTTAGTGTAAATGCGATCTTATCCTATCTTTCCAACGGTTGGAATATGCCTATAGTTCTACTCGATTCAATTGAGTTAACTAATTTTACTCAATCTAATTGAGCTTACTCTAATCCAAGCCATAATAGGCGAGACCAAGATGGTCCCTCCGCACCCTACCAAGATAATATGCGTTGTTCTGCTTTGGCAGATTCAACAACTACAAATGATCGAGGTAGTGATGGGTATCAAGGACTTGGTAGGCATTTACGAGTTGATTCGATTAAGATCTAATCTAATCATAATGTGTATCATATACGCATTGAGGCCTTTATTATCCTACACTAGCATGCATCACATACATACAAGCATTATTCTAGAATGCATCATATACATACAAGAAAAATATCCTAGCATGCATCATATACATACAAGCATTATTCTACTAGCATGCATCACATACATACAAGCAAAATCAAATATATATATATATATATATATATATATATATATATATATAAGCCAATGAGAAGATCGGACGGTCAACCTAGGGCTAGCGGCTTCTCCAAGCGCTTCCTTTGACCGCCATGTGTCGTCGGCACCCTTCTCGTAACTTCGTCTACAAGTGGACTTTCCACCGCTTCATTTTGTACATTACAAATATGAAACTCAAGTTACATTCGAGTCTAAAACTATTTACAACTAGAATTTCAAAAGAAGAGGCACGACACGCTGGTCGTATATACTATACAACACGCACAACCATAAAATCGGCACGCTGGCCGTATTATGAATTACAACACATCATCATCCAATCATATTGGGGTTCTTGGGCCATGATAATCATAGAATTATACATAATTCTAAATTATGTATTTTTACAGAAAATTTCTATAATTTTTACTATTTTTTTCAATTTTATGAGTCACCTCTCCGTAACGGTCCCGCTAAGCGGTTTCCGGGCGCGATCACGGGACAAGGCCCCTTTCAGGGATAGGGGCAGCGCCCCTACTCACAAAATAAACTTTGCGAGTGTCCCTACTATGATCTTACAGTGACTTAAGTCACTGTCCCAAAAACTTAAAGCGAGAACTCGCCGTTTCGGAGAGTTTTTCTCGATGGTTGAAGCCTACAAGTGTCCCAACACTCGTTGCTTCGACTCTTCGAGAAAAATACCCAAAAATTCGATAAAAATAGGAAATTTACAGAAACATAAAAATATGTAATTTTTATATCTAATAAAAAAACTACAAAAATAAAACACATACATGCTTCGCACGTGGCTCTGATACCACTGTTGGACTTGCAGAGCTGCAAAAATCAATTTTTACGTTGCGGAAACCCTGGAAGTCCGGCCACGGATCCGTGCGAAGATATATTAAAATAAAAACATGTATGTGCTAAGTAAACCTATATCTACCTTAGATCTAGAAGTTGAGAGTGTTATCCTCGATGTGACGCCCTTCGCAAATCCCGCTCGTCCAAATAGCTTGTCGGAACTCTAGAGTGTCAAGTGTACACTCCTCTATTGGTATCCACACAAGCAATAGGTGGAGAAAAGAAACCTAGAGTGTGCTAGAAACCTTAGAAGTTTTGGCCAAGGAGGAAAGGGGAGCTTGAGAGGATGATCCAAGGAAGAAGATGAAGTTCTAGTAACTCACCAAAATCAATTACACCCATCAAATGGAGTGGCCGACCACTTCATGACTTGTGGGGGGGGGGGGGGGGGGTTACATGCATGCATGTAATTCCAAGAGCCAATGGCTCTTGGTCTCCCTCTTGAGGTGGCACCACATGATAAATCAATGATGATGTGGCCGGCCCCACTCCATGTCACCATGACATGGCAATTGGTCAAGTCAAAATTGACCATTCATCTTCCATCTCAAGTCAAGTCAAACTTGACCTCTAATCTCCCATGGTTGATCAAATCTAACCACTTGACTCAAGTCAATTTGATTTAATGAATCTCTATTCATTAATTTAAATTGACTCAATGAATCAAATCTAAATTAGACTAATTCAACACTTGAATCAACTTGAGTCTAACTCAATTAGTCTAATTTGGATTACTCGTAATCCAATTTGGTTCATCCCATGAACCTAATCCTCATGGTTCATCATATGAACCTAATATCCATCTAATTGCCCTTTGTGTGTGACCCTATAGGTTCTTGTAACGTTGGCAATGTCCCTAAACCGATTTAGGAACATAAGCAATGAGCGGTATCTAGCAACACATCATTGCTACCCAAGTTACAAGAATGTTGAGCTCCAACATCACCTTTGTGACTACTAATTGTGACTCTCACAATATGTGACAATGTCCCTCTATCCTTGACATCTAGATTGACCAATTGAGGCATAGATTGTGTCATCCTCGGTACAATCTATATCTTGAACTCCAAGTAGACTCACTCTAATCAAATGAGCTCAATATCTCATATTGACTCATTTGGGCATGGCCATGCACTTCGTGGTCTCACTCTATCAAGAATAACGATGTCACTCCCGTCATATAGGAGGGATAGATCCCATCTACATCACTCACATTCCTCCGTATAATTTGTTACATACCCAGTAATCGCCTTTATAGTCCACCCATTTACGGGTGACGTTTGACGAAGCCAAAGTATGCAACTCCTTATGTAGGGAACCATGGTGACTTCAGGTCTAAGGAGTAATAGTCATACTAATAGCCACATGAGAAAGTATATGACACTCATATAACGATCCATGATACTTTCTCATGGCGGGTCATTCAGTATACATTCTCCAATGCATACCCATGTGTCAACTTGATATCTCATATCCATGACTTGTGAGATCAAGTCATCGTGTTGAGCTACATGCTAATCTCTATGCATTAACATTGTCCCTGAATGTTAATACTTGACTAGGAATGGTTAAGAGTAGTGTTCTCTATATCACCTCATTATCGATTCAACCAATCGATTGATATAAATAATAACCTACTACTCAAGGACATTATTATATTTAGTTATTTGGCACCAATACAAGTAAATATAATAACCATGCCTTTATAAATAGGAATATGATACAATAAAGTCCATACAATAATCATCACATGATTGGCTCTAGGGATTTCACTAATACCTCCATCGGGTGTTTCATAGCATCCAAAATACTGAACTGAACCACAGTATCTCCTACTTCTATAGAAAGAGTACCTGCATACACATCAATCCTGGTCTTGGCCATCTTGAGGAAAGGTCTGCCCAAAATATGTGGAGCTTTGCTGTGCTGTGTATCACCCTCCATATCAAGAATATAAAAATCTATAGGAAATATAAGCTCTCTCACCTTAAGCAACACATCCTCTATCACCCCAGCTGGGTGAGTCTGACTGCGGTTGGCTAGCTGGATCACTACACCTGTAGGCTGCAAGGGTCCAATACCAAGTAAACAAAAAACTGACTTTGGCATAACATTAATGGAAGCTCCTAAATCTAACATCGCATCCTCAAATACACAGCTCCCAATCACACAAGGTACAGTGAAAACACCTGGATCCTCACATTTCTGGGGCAAAGGCTGAATGAGTGCTGATACATTCTTTCCTACTCTGATCAACTCATTACCTTTCAGCTTCTTCTTGTGAACACACAAATCTTTCAGAAACTTGGCCTACTTGGGAATCTGCTCGATTATTGTCAACAAAGGGACATTGACTTCCACCTTACTGAACAAATCTACAACCTCCTGGAATTCCCTAGCCTTTTCTTCACTAACCCTCTTCCTAGGATGCACTGGCCTCTAGGGAAGGGTAATGGAACTGGCGATTCTGCTCATCGCGGCTGTGGATCCTGCTCTACTCCCTGCTCTGCACTGCTAGAGACAACATTTGGATCTGGAACTAGTGCTATAGGGTCCAAGGTAACTCTGCCACTCCGCAATGCAACTGCACTGATGTTTCCTTTAAAATTTGGAATGGTCTGAGATGGTAGCTAACTAGATCTCTATGCCTGCAACTGATTAAAGTTAGATGCAAACTGGCTAATCTGTCTCTCTATGCTCTGAATAGAAGCATCTGTCTTCTGCTGATACTGCTGCTGCTACACCAAAAACTGCTGCATAAGATCCTCCAACTTTGAATTTGAACTTGAAGTAGGAGACTCAGCTCTGACCGACTAGACAGGAGGTCTTATATGTATTGGGTTACTCTGAAATATTGGCCCTGGCTGAAATGGCTGCTGATAAAATGCATTCCCATACCTTCGATTTAGGTGATCTCTCCATCCTGGATTATAAGTAGCAAACGTCAGATCATACCTAGGTCTGGAAGGAAAATGATTTGCTGCTGCCACTGCTTCATCCTGCTGGAGTGAAGGACATAAATCAGAAGGATGCTCTAGACTCGAACAAATACCACAAACCCTTATAGGTTGCATAGGCACTGCAAAAGATTGGCTTGCTTGATTCAGAGCCAACTATCTAACTAGTGATGTAAGCTCTTGTAAAGTATTCTTCATCTCTGCCTGATCAGTAGAAGCCAGGTGAGCCTCACTCACCCCTCTAGTCACTATCGCTCTGCTCCCAAACTGCTGTGAGTTCTCTGCTATATTTGCAATAAGCTCTCGGGTGTCACTCGGAGTCTTGTTCACCAATGCCCCTCCACTAGCTGCATCTATCATACTGAACAAGTAGCTTGTCACTGATCTGATGTTGAGGGCAACTGGAACATAACTTCCTAAATCTGTCCCAGTACTCATATAAAGTCTCTCTAGTGGTTTGTTGAATATTGCAGATGTTTTTCCTGATGGTAGCAGTTCTGGATGCCGGGAGGAATTTCTCCAAGAATGCTTTCTTCAACTCAAGCCAACTAGTAATGCATCCAGGTGGAAGATAATACAGTCAATCCTTAGCTGCTCCTGCTAGTGAAAATGAGAAAGCTCGCAGTTTGATATCCTCCTCAGAAATGCCATGTGGCTTCATAGTAGAGCATACCACATGGAACTCATGCAAATGCCTGTTTGGATCTTCACTAGATAATCCATGGAACTTAGGGAGCAAATGAACTGTACCTGATCTGAGCTCAAAATCCTCCTCTAAAGCTGGGTAGCTAATGCAAGAGTATTGGTAGGTCATGTCAGGGGTTGCAAGCTCCTTCAGAGTTCTATTGTTATCTGCCATAACGATATACAATTATGATAGACTACAGTCTGAAATCTCAGCTGACCTGCTCTATGCTCTCTACAGTGCGTGAAAAGTCCTATCAATCTCAGCATCCAGCTCAAGTAGCTTATCGCCTGAAGACCTGGTCATTATCAAAACAACACAATAAGTACAAATAGAAATGATAAGAAAGACACTAATAACAAAAGAGAAGAAAACAAATAAACTAACTACAGTTTAAAGACAAACGAACACCATTATAAGTTCCCCGGCAACGACGCCAAAATTTAATCTCAACGAAAATTATATCGCAATATCATTCCCAAATTATTTATCGAACCCCCTAACTATACTAATCAGTATAGGAACAACTCGGATCGTCTCCCAATGAACATAATGGCTGGATGTTTGTTTTTAAACAGAAGTAAACACCGGGGGATTTTTTTTTAACATCTAACAACATGCATAATCAAAAGCTAACACTAATTCATAAACAACAAATTAAACTACAACTAAGCTACGAATTAACAACAGGACTAACAACTAGATTAAACACTAAATCAAACATCGAAGTAAATAACAAGATAATATCCAACTAAATGGACCAATCCAAACATAACCACCGATCACTCTACAACGGTGACAACAATTCAAATAGCTCCTCTGGCAGATGGGACGACTGAATTTCTTGTCAGAAATCCTCCGACAAGTGTTGAATTGATGGATGAAGCGAGCCCTTTTCTCCGGTGGATGATGCGAAGCTACCGAAGGCTGGTGTGTTTGCCGGGAGCCGAACCCGGGTCTCTCGGGTGTTAACTGAGTATACTTACTACTATACTACAACCGCAGTGAAACCTGACAACCTATGGATGACTCTGTGAAGACAGAGTGACTGAATCCCAACCATGGGAAAGAGTGGAACCGAAGACTGGGCTACAATTTCTCTTCATCGGTGATGGAATGAAGTGTTGCCGTCGAAAATTGGAGAAGGAATATTACCGCTGCGAGCTAGAAACAGGTTCTACCGAATCCCGACAATAGCAAGTCAACCTTCCGAATCCCTTCCAACTGAAGCGTCTCAGCTCCGACAGTTGGTGGATGAAGTTATTGCCGGTGAAAAGCACTAGAATCTCCTCTTCTACTCGCCGTCGACGAGCTGTCTGAATCCCAACATCTCGTCTGCCACAGGGATGAGAGGAGATTGTTGTCGGCTAGGGAGAGAGGAGGATCGCCGGAGATGGCTGCCCGAAGTCATCGCCGCCATGTGGAGAAAACTGGTGGTGCCACTCGTGCACAAGGAAGAAGATCAAGGCGGCGTTTCTGCGCTGTGCTGTTTCTTGCGATGAGGAAATGTGGGTTTATTAAGTGCATTTCCTTAGTCGTCTGATTGAATGCCTTTTGATCACAACCACCCATTTAAAGACAGGGTTTAATAAGTCCAATTAATTTTCTCCCTAAGTAGGCTGCTCAATCAAATCCAATGGTTGTGATCGCATTAGTTCTGGATCGATGACTGCGATTGCTCCAATTAGGCCCTCTTTTCATGTTTCCTACAAAATCACATGCAATTCGTGAAAATACTGAAATTATAGGTATTAACGCAATTAATCAAAAATAGACTCAATATGTAAAAACATACTGAATAACGATAATTACCCCATCAAAGAGCCTAAAATATCTAATCCATAAATCAAAACATTGCAATAAAAATGAAGCTATCAGTCACCCCTAGAGTTAACCTAGGCAAGACCCAAATGACCAAGGCTACTAAGCCTAGAAGGGTCATTAGGAGGGTATCTAGGGAGGTCATCCCTAAGGAATACCTAGTTAACCCAAGGAGCTCAACTAGGTTTTGGGTTCCTAGGAGCGTGATCGACTCTTGCTAGATGGGTTAGGTTGTGCCAACTTTAAATGGATAGGTAGTTAACCTAACTATGGTAAAGGTGACACTTTAGGTTATTTTCAAGGTTATGGGTACCTTGGAAATAAGTTTGATCTTAAATCCTAAAAGATTTTAGGATGTGCCAATATTATTTAAAAAGTTTAAAAAATAAATCAAATTGACACAAATTAGATTTAGAGGTTATAGTGTGCCATTTTGGGTTTTTGGCACACTTGGAAGAAAAGTGATAATATGGCAAAATAGATTTAATCATAACAAATGACAATTAGTATTAAAATTTAGGTATTATATACCTCTATATATTTTATTTTCCATGATTGATTTGTCATATGTCATGTCATGACATCGTGTTTCTTTAAATCATATAAAATGTCATGATTATGCTTAGGACTTTTTATGTCATGTATGCTTAGGTTATATCATATGTCATGACATCATGATCATTGGTCATGCTTATTTATGTCATCATTTATGTCATGATCATTCATGCATTTAAAGTAATTAAAATTGATTTAAGGACTATGGCATGACTTGAAGTCCCATCTATAAGGGAATTAAGTAGTGTTGCCCTAGAAAATGCATGAAACCCTAGTTTAGGATGAACAAAACTCACATCTCATATCACATTGACATGTGTGTGTATTGATACACCCTAGACAAATGTGAGATGCTAGGAAATGAGTTAAGTTCAAGGTGCATAGCTTTTGCATCTAGATGAACTTAAACTCAACTCATACCATGGATGAATCATGAGGAAAGCTTATGTACAAGTCATGTGCATTAAGCCCATAGACTATGGTTTAAAATAAGATTTTAAAATTATTTCAAAATCATTTTGAAAAATCTTGGTGTAGTCTATCTTTTGATAGAATTCATCATTGATGATGTTGATACAAAGTGAGCTCAAAACAATGTAGTTTTTCTCATCTTTGAACTTTGTATCAATTTCACTCTTTTGTGGGTAAATTATTTTTCAAATATTTTTCACCCATTGTATTTGACATAAGTATTATACGTATGAAGTTTCAAGTTTTTTCAAAATACGTATATTTACTTATGAATTTCTGAAATTCATTTTCTGTTTCTGATTTCTGCATTTTATAGATATCAGTCGACTGCTAGTTGATGGAAGTCGACTGATGCATAGGGCAGTCAACTGATTACTATCAGAGTCAATTATCAACGCTGATTTCGGGTAAAAAGGATGTTTAGCCCATGTTTCAGCCATGTTATGTAACGCCCGTAAAATTTCTAAAAAATTTTATAAGAATTTTTGCATAATCATAATGGGCTTTTATGAGGGCTCTTTCAAAAATAAAAGAAAATAGAGCCAAAAAAGGATGCATGGCCCAGGGTTTGAACCCTGAACCTCCAAGTAGATAACTAAACCTTAGGATGCATCCGATAACCAGAAGCCCAGCAGTGTTGTGCTATTAGAAGGGTATGAGAAATGATAGATAAGGGTAGGAGAGGCTAAGGGACACCTTCAAGTGAATAAATAGGAGTATGAGGAGACAAGAGAACCACAACTTGTCATTCTCTTCTTCTCTTCTTCTCTTCTTCTTCCCCACAGAAACCCTATCCCCCCCTTCTTTCATTTCCGAAAACCAAATAAGCAAGAAGAGAGCTCTTATCTTGGCACCACCTAGGGTATATTCTTATACTAAACAAGCGAAAGGATGTAAGTATCCCCTCACCTGCAGTACAAGTTGTTTCGATTGTTAAATCCTCTTTGAAACTTTCGGCCAAGACCCCCTTCATGCTTCCAATGATTTTCCATGCCATGATCTATATGTTTTTCATGCCATGCTTTGTATGTATATGAAGATAACATGTTGATAGATAGGCTTGATTGAGTGTTTGATTCCAAACCCCTCCTTGAAGTTTCGGCCAAGTCCTATTTATGCTCCTAATGGTCTTCCATGCCATGATCTATATGTTTTCATGCCATGCTTTGTATGTATATGAAGATAACATGTTGATAGATAGGCTTAATTGAGTGTTTGATTCCAAAGCCCTCCTTGAAGTTTCGGCCAAGTCCTATTTATGCTCCTAACGGTCTTCCATGCCATGATCTATATGTAATTGATGTTAACATGTTGTTAGTTAGACTTTGTACAAGTTGTTTAGGGTTTGAATTTTGTTAGAACCCCCATGAAGTTTTGTCCAACCCATGTTATGCTTGTTAATGATGTTTCATGCCATACTATATATGTGTATGATGTTAGTATGATGTTAGGTAGACCTTGTACAAGTTGTTTTAGTGGTTGAATTCTTGAGAACCCTCCCTTAGGGTTTTGGCCAACCCATGTTCATTCCCTCTAATAATCCTCCATGCCATGCTACATGTATATAAGATGTTAATATGATGTTAGTTAGGCTTTGTGTAAGTTGTGGAGCATTTGAATCCCTAAAAACCTCCATTAGGGTTTCGACCAAACCATGTTTGGGCTACCAATGTTTTCCCCTTGTCATGTTTTATATGTATATGATGTTAACATATTGATAGTTAGACCTTGTACAAGTTGAATTAGGGTTTGAATTCTTAATATTTCCCCTTGGAAGTTTCGGCCAAACCTTGTCCATGCTCACCCATGATCTTCCATGCCATGATATATCTATATATGATGTTAACATGTTGATAGTTAGACTTTATGATAGCATGGTTTGTTTATGCCACTACCTTATGTTCATGTTAATTGTATGAATGTATGATTATGTTATGCTCATTGCATCATGATGAACAAGTATGTATGATGAAATGCCTAAGAGATGCTTCCCTATGAATGGGGACTAAGAGCACTCTTTATGTGATGAAAAGGAACATGATATGTTATGATAAGGAATATGATATGTTATGATAAGGAACATGATATGTTATGATAAGGAACATGATATGCTATTTTACTTTTTGCATGGCTTGTACCGGACCCTAGCAAGGTCCAAGGGATGGACTCCTACTTGCCCCTAGGTCGACGGACATAGTACAGACCAAGTACGGGATGGGTTCCTAAGTTGCCCTAGGCCGACGGTCGTAGTATGGGCCTAGGATGGGCTTCTATGTTATGTTTCCCCTAGGTCGACAGTTGTAGTACGGACCTAGTACCCTAGTAGGTTCGAGATTAGCTACCTCGGGTCTATTTAGGGATGCGCGCAAAGATGATGATGTATGTGGTACAATGTCGGGCCCAATATATTGAGATTATGTTTAAGTACTTATAAAATATATGTTTTCAAAGAACATCTTGCATATACCCATTTCATGTCTATGTGATTATGATATTTATATGAATGCTATGTTTATATGTTCTTAATTGATCATGTCACTACCTTTATATGAATGCTATGCTTATATGTTCTTAAATGATCATGTCACTACTTTTATATGAATATTATGCCTATATGTTGTTTAGATGAACATGTCACTACTCTATGTTTAATTCTTGATGTATGACTTTTGTGAGTAGGAAAGGATCTTACTAAGCCTATGTGCTTATAGTTCATGTTTCCCTTGTACTGCATATAAGGGTAAAGAAATGGATAAACTAAAGGGAGCAGTAGGAGGGGCAAAGTGTGTGTGGTAGTGGCATGGTGGAAGAGATCTGTTTATGTTCCAAGACTTATGCATGATTTCCCTTTAAGTTTATGTTCCCAGACTTATGCATGTTTTCCTTTTAAGATTATGTTCCAAGACTTATGCATGTTTCCCTTTACGTTTTGCATGTTAGTTGTTAAGAGTCGAACTCTACTTAATGTTGATGGTTGCTACTTAGTGTCCTTATGAAATGATTATGCATGCTCCATGTTTCATGCTTTATGTTTAAAAAAAAAAAAGAAAAAAAAAGAAGTTTCAAGTCTTCCGCTGTAAATGCATGTATGTAATTCTTCCGCTGTAAATGCATGTATGTATGATCGCGTCATGCCACCCTTCAAACCCCTATAGATTACGAGGAAAAAGGGTCGGCGTGATAGGTTGGTATCAAAGCAGATCTGCCTTTCCACTACACACACATCAAGCTCCTATCCTGCCGCTCCAAGTAAGAAATTCTATGCCTACTCTATTTCTTTCATGTATGATAAGAAATGCTTTTAGGTTAAATATGCATGAATATATGTATGATAATCTTATGCTAGCTTTTAGTTTAAACATGCATGAATATATGTATGATAATCTTATGCTAGCCTCATTATAATATATGAAGATAAACATGGTTGGGAGACGCAGTAATACAGTTGATGAGATAGCACCCTCACCTGACCTTACGCATGTGGTTATTGAACTTCAGCGTCAAGTCATAGAGCAACAGCAAGTGATAAATACTTTAATGAACCAGCGAGGAAACCCTACCGCCCCACCAGCAGGCCCTGGCCGGATAGTTCGACAAGAAGCTTACCTAATCCAGTGGCAGAGGCTGAAGCCGAAAAATTTCTCTGGTACTGGTGAACCATGGGACGCCCAGGCCTGGTTCAAGACTGTGGAAAGCATCGTAGAGCTACTGGACTGGCCCGAATACGAGAAGATTAAGTGCGCATCATTTTGCCTTTCGGGAGATGCCCGAATGTGGTGGGAAAGAGTTAAAGCAAAGAGGCAAGTGAATCAAATGAGATGGACTGACTTCGAATATGAATTTTTCGAAGAATTATTCCATATGCGGGTGAAAAACAAGCATTACGACGAGTTCACCGGGTCCCGACAAGGTGACCTTGTAGGGGATCGATCGATGTGGTTGGCCGACTAGAGGGGGGTGAATAGCCCTCTTCGTACGATGATGGAATTTGCTCGTCTACAAAGAATATTAGCGCAAGCGGAATATGCAAATACAAACAAAGAAAGACAAAGCAAAGGAAACAAACAATGCTAATAAGAGAATATAACATGGTTCATGGCTGCGCCGCTAGTCCACGGTCCGATTCGTCCATGGTGAATCACTCTGCAAGCTTTCACTATTCTCTCCTTTGCACAAAGCTAGGTGGAGGTAATCTTTTCTTACAAAATCACTCCTCTTGCAATAAGATGAATATAAGCACAAGGAAGAGGAGGAAATTCGTTTGGGCACTTTGGGAGATGTTTAGAATAGAAGCATTAGCCTCTCAAAGTCCAACACCCTCTCTTTTTATAGAGAGGGCTGATTTCTTCCCGTTGGCCGCCACCAGTCGACTGCTGCCCTTGGCAGTCGACTGCCGCCACTACAACGGCCTCTGAACACGTCAGATCCTGACCATTGTAGTCCAATGGAACCCTTGGCAGTCGACTGATGTATCCATCAGTCGATTGCTTCCTTCGTAGTCGACTGCCCAGTCAGCTACGAGAGGTTCTGTGGCCCAAACCCTCTCGATCGATCATTCGCCGCCATCATCGTTGATAATCTTAACAATCAGCGCCAACATATGGCGGTCATTCTGGGCCAAAACCCATCGATCGGATACGGTCGAACCCCCGTTCGACTCGAAGCGATCGTGACATTTCATGGCAGTCGACTGGTGTCGGGAAATCTCATCCGACACTTAGCCAAATGACCAAGTTTCACCTAAGAGCACTACCCCTTCCCGGGTTACATTCGCTCACTCTCATCCCTCGGAGTCCCTCGCCTTTGAAGTTATCTTCGTCCGACCACGTCCCTCGGATGCGCCAAGCGCACGGCTCTACAGCGCCATCCTTCGCGTCTCGCTCTGAAGTCTACTTCTTCCAGCTTCACTCCAAGCTCCTCGTCCGGTGGTCCCTCGGATGCTCCAAGCGCACGGCTTCGGCAAAGCCATCCTTCACCGACTCAAGGACCGAGTCATGAGATGTGAAACTCGCCAAGGCTCCATGTGCGAATTACTAAGTCCTGCAAGACTCTAACACACATAGCAAATCACAATAACAACCTAACTTAAACTCTCTGCCACACAAATCAAAACCATATCACGGGTTGATTGCCCTAATAATCTCCCCCTTTTTTATGTGTGGCAATCCGTTTAAGTTAGGTAAAAACATTTGATAAAATATTAAGGAAAGAAAGCATGTAAATATCATGATTAGCAACTCTCCCCCTTAATACATGAAACTCTCCCTAAATACATTCCCCCTTACTTAAACATATATCTTTCTCCCCCTTTGACACCATCAAAAAGATTAAACAAAGTTTATATGGCATGACATCAAGTCTAGAGAGAAACAAAAATAAAAAAACAATCAAAAACCTGATAAAATCAGGTTACTGTGCTCGTGCACAGTAGATCAGTCGACTGCTATCAGTATGGCAGTCGACTGGCACAAGGAAATCAGGTTTTTTGATTTTCTTGACGAAATTCAGAAATGTACTATAAATTCCAAAAAATTCGAAAAATAGTGAAATTTGGGGAACACATTTCTTTTAGAGTTCTTCATCAACGAAAAATAGTTTTCCATGAAAACTCATTATATTTTCAAAGATTTTCCAAAAATCTAAAAGCTTCAAAAACAACTAGGTTTTTGATCAAGTTAGTATCACATTTAACACCTAGTTTTGGTTTGAATTGTTTCAAAACATGAACACACAGATTTTAAAGTAAGAGATTATTTTGAAAACATATGAAATATCCAACCATGATCTTTGGGCAATATGTCTATGAATTAAACATAAGCCTTCCCCATGATTAGTCTATTATTGCTATTTTGACACTTTACATGACCATCTAAATGTCATAGGCATTAGTGGACCATGAGTATCATCCTAACATCTCACCCGTGCTATGTTTTCAATCAAGGTAGCCTATAGTGAGTGTGAGATGTATCCTAAAGGTATTTGTATATACTTAACCATTATTTTCATGCAATTCTATACAAGGTTAAGTATCATCCAAACATCCCACATGATCATAAATATACATATGCATTGATTTCATATTATGACCATGAAACAAATGTATTCATCAAATTGTGATCATGCATTAGGTATTACATCATGATAATAAGGCAAAGTATCACCCAACACATGATTTATCTATTTATGGGTGCATTATCATCACCCAACACTATTTCAAAAATATTTTCCCACCATCCTAAGTCAACCAAAGATATGATATAGGTAAATTCCATATGGTTGACTATCCTAGGGTTTTCCTAACCCTTAAGGATGGATTTAGGAACCCAAAATAAATTCTTTCCTATGGGATTCACTAAATACTCCTTAGGGATCCATTTTCTAGCTATTGTTTTCTTTTTATCTTGACCCCTAGCAATTAGACATTTATAGATCTTTTCATTTTTCTTTTCCTTATATCCTAGGCCTTTCTTGTTGAAACTAGCTCTTTGGCTCCCTATGATCATGTTAAGGGTATTGGAGCCAATTGTGAATTTTTCTAGGGCTTTGGTCAAATGATCTACCTTTTCCCTTAAAGCCCTATTTTTATCCATACATGCATCACTAACATTAAAAGGCATATAATCATGTGAGCATGCATCATTAAGACTAGAGGAAATATTATCATTTACATTTAAGCATGCTTTTTCTAATTTTCTTCTAAGTCCTTAATTTGATCAAGCATGCATTTATTTTTCTTCTTTGCCCTAAACAAGTCCTTAGTGAGGCTAGAAATAATTGACATAATTTTTTTAGGGGAAAGATTTGTTACCTCACTTACCAAATCCTCTCCTGATGATGAGGATGTAGAAGAAGCTCCCCCTTCACTTGATCTCTCCTCACTTGAGCTTGCTTCTTTACGCACATTAATACAAATGTGAGATGCACATCCGGTATCTAATACCCATGTAGAAGAAATAGATAGATTAACTTCTATAACGTGTATACCTGAGGCAGAAGTCCCACTTCTCTTGTTCTTTACTTCCTCAAGGTAGACTTTGCGCCTTCGGTGTCGCCTCACCGCAATGGAAGCAGTCCCCTTCCTTATGTACTTTACCTTTACCCTTTGAAGTGGATGAATTGGCCTTGCCTTTGGCTTGGGTCTTACCCTTGCCTTTGCGCTTACCTTTGTCCTTCTTGACCATTAGTACATTACTAACTTTCTTCTTGAGATTTGGTTCAGCAGTTCTCAACATGCTGAGAATCTCAGGCAAAGGTTTATCAATTTCATTCATGTTATAATTCATGACGAATTGATTGTATGCTTCCGGCAACGATTGCAGGATAACATCGGTTGCCAATTCTTGGCTCAGTGGAAAACCTAGTCTTTCAAGGTTCTCAACGTACCCAATCATTTTGAGTACGTGAGTTCTTACAGGTGTTCCTTCTTGCATCTTGCATGCAAAAAGAGCCTTAGACACTTCAAAACGCTCGTGCCTAGCTTGTCCTTGATATAGTTGTTTCAAATGCTCAACCATATCATAGGCATCCATGTTCTCATGTTGCTTCAAGCTCGAGTTCATGGTGGCAAGCATAAGGCATGACACATCTAATCGTCATCTTGATGCTTCTTATAAGCATCCTTTTCAAAGACGAGTGGCCGTAGGGGCGGGTATTTCAGGGGTAGACTGCTCTAGGACATATAGTTTGCGTTCTTGCTTGAGGATAATCCTCAAGTTCCTATACCAGTCAAGAAAGTTTGCTCCATTGAGCTTGTCCTTCTCAAGGACAGATCGCAA
Organism: Wurfbainia villosa; assembly: GCA_025175895.1. Taxonomy (NCBI): domain Eukaryota; kingdom Viridiplantae; phylum Streptophyta; class Magnoliopsida; order Zingiberales; family Zingiberaceae; genus Wurfbainia; species Wurfbainia villosa. The sequence continues at coordinate 28,594,451 of CM045990.1, read as the reverse complement.
GTTGAGGGGGTGTGTCGTGTTAGATGACATGGTGATCTACAACATTAAAATGCAAAGTTAAGTATCATACCTAAATCATTTAATTAGGCCTTTAATTAAATGAGGCTCCCACTAAATTCTCATAGCTACTATTTAGCTATAAATTTATATGGGATAAAGATCCACATCATAATTGCCTTGAGTTAGCTTTGGCTAATCGCCCAAGACGTAGTATAATTAGGTAGGCAATCTTTTGCCAATTACATCTGATGTAACTCTTTAATAGCTTTGGTTAAGTTTTAGATTAGTTTAGTGTTTATTCCTAAACCAGCTTCCAGGCTGTGGCGAGGCACAGGGGCCTTCTTGGATATCGGAGCAACGACCACTTCTAAGACAAAGCTGATGTTCGGAAATCACACAAAACTAATGTTAACACTTATGTTCAAAGCTATTATATGCCTCTACTTTCTTAACCAATTAAGAAAACACTTAATTAAGTCTTAACCAAGACTGATAGCGGGACATCACGATTGTCCACTCGCACCCCTCCAAGATAAAATGCATTGCTTTGCTTTGGCAAACCCAATAACAAATGATCGAGGAAGTAGTGAGTACCAACTTTGGTAGGCATATCGTTTAGACTTATTAAGAAATAAACATGTATCATATACATGTTAGCATACATCACATATAAGCTAAACTAACATGCATCACATACATATTAAACTAACGTGTCATGGTTATGGCCCTTATTCTACAATCTTCTCAAGCCAATGAAAAGATTGATTGGTCAACCTAGGGATAGCATCTTCTCCTAAGTGCTTCCTTTTGGTTGTCTTGTGTGTTGACTTCCTCCTTGTAACCTCATCTTCCAATGGACCCTCCATCCTTGTTTTGTACATTACAAAAGGAGAAATACTCGAGTTACATTCGAGTCTAAAACTAATTTTACAACAAGAATATTAGGAGAAAGGCACGACACGCAGGCCGTATTAAGAATTACAACACACAATCACAAACTTTTTGGGACTAGGCCATAACCATGCACCATGTCATTTTAACTTTTAAAAGACATTGGATATTTTATTATGTTTGAAAATTTGCTAATGCAATTATCAACTCATAATAAAATTTATCCTACTTCTATATCACATATAAAATAGAGAAACCTATTTTTATACGATCTTCAAGTGGCTCTGATACCAATCAGAGAAATCTCGTATGCCAAATGGCATATGCGCAACGGAAAATAGGATCCCTTCCAAGTGATCCATGCGAAAGCAAACTCGTATAAAATAAATTTCTCTAAACCAAACCTATCTTATAGGAGAGGATTACCTTTGTTGCGTGCCCTTGTTAATCCCGCTTTTCCTTGTTTGTTTGTTGGATATTTAGCACGTTCAAGTGTCCGTGCCTCTATACGTATCCACACGAGCACGCTCTTGTCTCACAAAAGGAAAACTAGAAGAGCTCTCCTTTACTTCTTGCTAGAGAAGTCCCTAAAGGAGAGGAAGAGAGGGAAAAGGAGAAAGGAAGAAGAAGACTCCTCTGCTTGCTAGCCTCCACTCACAAACCCACACAACTAAAGCTTCCACCAAGCTCTCTCACAACCACAACACCACAAACTCACTATGGCCGGCCACTCCATGGAGCCTTTTATAGGGTTGGAAAAACCCTTCCACCTCCTTCACATTCAATGCAATCCATTGCATTGAGACACACTCAAAAAGGATTTGGCTTCCTTGTTTGGCCACTTAAGGAGACAAAACCATTTTGTTTCCTTCCACCTTAACTAGCTTAGGTGGATGCTTAGGTGGCATGCTTATGTGGCATGCTTATGTGGCATTCTTATGTGGCATTCATGCATGTTGAATTAATCTTATTAATTCAATTAAGCTTATGTTATCATATTGAATTAATCTTATTAATTCAATTAAGCTTATGTTATCATATTGAATTAATCTTATTAAATCAATTAGCTAAAATTCTCATTAAGCTTAAAGTCCAAAAACCATTTTGTACTTAAGCTTATTCCCATATTATTCTAGTCAAACTAGAATACTCTAATTCCTCTAATTATCATGCTCTTTGTGTGTGACCCTATAGGCTCTCATAACGTTGGCAGTGGACCTAAACTCTTTTAGATACACAAGCAATGAGCGGCATCTAGCAATACATAAGTTACGAGATTCTGATAAGTCAAGATCCGACTAACCTTCCGTGACTACTACAATATATGAGTGTCCTTCTATCCTTGATATCGATTGATCAATGAGGCATAGACCGTGTCATCCTCGATCAATCTATGTGTTTCTTGATCCCCGAGTAAACTAACTCAAACAAATGAGCTCAATATCTCATATTGACTCATTCGAGCATGGCCATGCGCTTTTAGTAGTTCTACTCAATCAAGGCCCACCGATATCACTCCCGTCATATGGAAGGGATAGATCCCATCTACATCACTCACATCCCTCCGCATAATTTGTTACATACCCAGTAATCGCCTTTATGGTCCACCCTGTTACGGGTGACGTTTGACGATACCAAAGTACATAACTCCTTATGTAGGGAACAGTAGTGACTTCAGGTCTAAGGACTATTCATACCAATAGTCACATGAGAAAGTTTATGACACTCATATAACGATCCATGAAACTTTCTCATGGCGGGTCAGTTCAGTATATATTCTCCAATATATACCCATGTGTCAACTTGATATCATATATCCATGACTTGTGAGATCAAGTCATCAATTGACCTACATGCTAGTCTTTATGTATTAATATTGCCCTTGCATATTAATACTCGACTAGGAACATTTAGGAAAGTGTTCTCTACAGGCTCTCATAATCAATTCTGCCAATTGATGTGCTGTAGATAAGAACCTACTTTTCTAGGGCATTATTATATTTAAATTAGTTGGCACAAGCAAGATGTAAATATAATAACCAATCCTTTGCCTTTATAGAATATGATACAAAAATGTTCCCTATTCAACCATCACATTATTGGTTCTAGGGCTTTAACTAACAGCTACTTAGTGTCCTTATGAAATGATTATGCATGCTCCATGTTTCATGCTTTATGTTTAAAAAAAAAAAGAAAAAAAAAGAAGTTTCAAGTCTTCCGTTGTAAATGCATGTATGTAATTCTTCCACTGTAAATGCATGCATGTATGATCGCGTCGCGCCGCCCTTCCAACCCCTATAGATTATGAGGAAAAAGAGCGGGCGTGACATGTTAGGCTACCCTAACTGCTCTTAACCCTAGGATATGCTTTGGAAAGCATTAGAAAGGGTGAAAATCCATTGGATATGGATTAGCAGAGTTGTTTAGGGTGTGTATCAATTTTAAGGTGTGTGAAAGTTCAAGATTGAACTTTTACCTTTAATCTTGATGGTTTAGTATTCCTATAGGCTTAGGGACTCTTCAAGGACATTGTTGGTGCAATGGTCAAGGAGGAGCAAGGTTTTAGGGGGAGGTATCCATCATGAGATAATGGATGTGTTCTTCCTCATGAGGGGGAGAAATGGAAATGTGAGTTGACCAATTTGGAAATTGAGAGACTTTATAGGAAGCCTCTCTTAAGTGATATGGGACTTATCACTAGGAAGAGTGAAGGCATCCTAGATGTTCTTGGACCAAGGGGGAGATTGTAAGATCTCATTGGGATATTAGACATTGACCTCCTTGGGGAGAATCTTTTTGATGTATGTCAAAAAGGGGGAGAATTTATAGGAGAAGTTATGGGAGAATTTGGGATTACCAATTTGGGAGAATTGGTAAGGAGATTTGAGTTAGGTGGCCTAACTTAATGTTTTATTTGTGGCTTTTGTAAAACATCAAAAAGGGAGAGATTGTTGGTGCAATCGGCCCAGGTCATGATTGACCAGACTCGAGTTTGACTTGAGTAGTGTTTTGATGTTTGACAATGGTTTGGGGAGATTGTTGGTGCAATCAACCTGAGTCATGATTGACCGGACTCGAGTTTGACTCGAGGGGTATTTTGATGTTTGACGATGGTTTGACCATTGTTTGACTATATGGTTGACTATGTCTTGGGTACTTGGCATGGAAAGTCTATGTCTTGGGTACTTGGCATGGAAAGTCCAAGCATGGGTCTTGGCAAGGGAAAGTCCAAGCTTGAGTCTTGGCAAATGGAAAGTCCAACATGGGTTGGCAAGGGAAGTCTAAGGGGTAATATTGGCGGCATAAAGTCCAAGGGTGGAGTCTTGGCAACATAAGTCCAATGGTTGGCGGTGTAAAGTCCAAGCGAGAGTCTTGGCAGTGTAAGCCCAATGTGCCTTGGCGGTGTAGACCACGTTAGTGTTGGTGCAGGGGCACCTAAGTCGAACCTGTATTTTGATTATGACAAAAGACGCAAAGTCAAGGATATATCATTATCTCACGAGCTGAATCAAGTGTGCAGAAAAGTGCTAAAGCTGGAGCTGAAGGCTAGCGACACCCGGAGGAAGCCGCGGTGGTCGGGCGACACTCAAGTGACTTCGGAGGGAGCCGAAGGAATCGAGTGGAAGGCCGAAAGCAAAAGCAACACGTAAGTATCGAGGTAAGCTCGTGTGTGCGAGCGTAAGTGTGGTCGTATCCTCTTTACGGGGATGATCTTTGTTGGTGCAGGGGCACTAGATAATCGAATCTGTGTTTTGATTATAGCAAAGACACAAAGTTAAGTCTACATTGTTATCTCACGAGCTAAATCAAGTGTGCAGAAAAGTGTTAAAGCTGGAGCTGAAGGCTAGCGACACCCGGAGGAAGCCGCGGTGGTCGGGCGACACTCGAGTGACTTCGGAGGGAGCCGAAGGAATCGAGTGGAAGGCCGGAAGCGAGAGCTACTATCGAGGTAAGCTCGTGTGAGTGAGAGATTGTAAGGTCATGTCCTCTTTACGGGGATGACCGTAGGCGGCGATCCGACTAAGACTTCCTGTGGAAGGTCTAGGTCGAGATCGGACGGTTAGAAACCGTCGTATTTATCATTTTCCGAGCTAACCTCTTATTGCAGGGAAGTGGCCAAGGTGCAATGATCCGGAAAATGGAGCGATCGATGCCCATGCCCATCGATCGGTGCGACGATTCACTTTGCGCTAGGTCAAAGCGGATAACGTTTGACGCGCCGCCAGCGATAAAATTTGGACAACTTCATGATCCGTTTCGAAATAAGAGGAGACAAATTCAGAGGCCAAAGTCTATAAAAGGAGGGGAGGATTCCATCTCCAAATCACATCAAGTTTATTCATCAAGTGCTCCTACAACGCTAACGCTCCAACATCGTCATAACGCCGACACGACGTCAAGTTTCGATCTTCTTCGTCGGCAGCAGAATCAAGTAATATTTTTGATATTGTATTCTTTGTTTTTCTTCATAACGAGGTGAGGTAGGGTTGTTGCCTCATCCTCGTATATTCGGTTTTGTGATCGTTGTCTCCTACCTCCAACGAGGAGGAGACGTTATAGTGCTTTGCCCTCCGTACGCGGTCTAGGACCGATAGGGCCTTGGAGTAGCAACCGCTGGGTTGTGAACCAAGTAAAATAAACGTGTTCATTTATTTTCCGCTGTGCTTACTTTGCGTATCGAACGAACGAAAAAGAAAAGATTTACGATCGTTATTCTCCCCCCCTCTAGCGACGCTTCTCGATCCAACAATCTTAAGCGTAGATCCGACAAAAGACATCCTATAGATGGTCTAGGTCAAGATCGGACGGTCGACGACCGTCAGAATTATGTTTTTGTTGAGCTAACTTTGACTTGCAGCAAGCATCAGTCGACTGCTAGCTTAGAGGACTCATTGCCAGTCAATCACCGATCATGCTGGAGGTCAGACTCGGTGATGCTACCATCGATCGGTGATGATGGCCATCAGTCGACTGATGGTCAAGGATCAACCTCGAGAAGTCAAGCTCTATCACCATTTTTCAAGGAGGTTTTGTGCCCAATTCCTATTGGTTGAAGACCCATTCGATGAGGGGCTTAAAGGCTATAAGAGGAGGGCTTGTTCTAGGGTTTTTCATCAATTAAAAAGCTTCCAAGTGCTTCCGATACGCTACGAGTCTCCGACATCCCTACGACGAAGCGCTGCCGAGACGACGACTCAAGCTCCAAGATTCAAGTCTTCAAAAGTCATCGGTATAATCTTTAATTTGTATAAGTTGTTCTTATTTCGAGCTTTAAATCATATCAAGGAGAGGGGGAGTGTCCCTCTACCTTGAGTCTTTCTTGAGTTTTTGTATTCGTTTAACTCCTATCTCCAACGAGAAGGAGTTCGTTTAGTGTTTTGCCCTCTGTGCGTGGTCAAGGACCACTAGGGCCTTGGAGTAGTAGCCTTCGGCTACGAACCAAGTAAAAAACCCATTGTCTCTTCTATTTTAGATTTATCTTCCGCTATGTCTACTCGTGATTTACCGAACGAATTCAAAGAAAAGTTTCTATCGCTATTCACCCCCCTCTAGCGATCCGCTTCGATCCAACAGTTAGCATGACAATAGTAAATAGAAGCACCTGAAGGCTAGCGTATGGATGAATAAGTCATGGATGACTTGGAGGGATTCGATAGGCATGAGGCTGACGGAGGTGGCTCAAAGGCTTTGGTCTAGGCTAAGGGTGGTCTAGCAAGTATGAGAGCATCATACTTAGTGTTAAAACCTCATGGATGAGGTTATCGTAAGAAATGGCCTAGCATCGATGGGCGATCGGTGATGGTAATCGATCGGCCCGATATATGGTGATCAGTCGATTATTGGTCGAGTTTTCGGGGACCGAAAGTTTTCGACTCGACTATTAGGGTTTGACAGTCGAGTGATGACTCGATCAGTCGACTGATGGGCATAATCAGTCGACTGATGGTATATCCGTTGGAACTTATCCAACGTGGCTCGGGCCATTGTGAGACAACGACTACAGGAGTAGTCAACTGATGGTCTCGATCAGTCGACTGCTAGGCAAAATCCAGGCCGAATGCAGGTTATAAAAGCAGCTCGTGGAGAAGGATTTGGAAATGGTTCTCTTAGGCGATTTGAAGGAGAATAGTTGGTGCTTTCCAGTCCTTCAAGGCTAGTCTAAGACAATCAAAGATCAAGAAATCAAAATCTCTTTATAAAGTATTTTTCTTTACTTGTATTGCATTTCATATTTGTATTTGCTTGTATCTATTGTATTACTTAGTGTAATCATTTGTACGAGGTTTCTCCGCCTCTGACTTGTTGTCGAGGAGTATTATTGATTAGTGTTATTGGTTGCATCCCTAGAGCTCATTTGAGCTCAATCTGTGGAGTAGGAACCTTGAGGTTCCGAACCATGTTATATCTCGTGTACTTATGCTTGTGTTGTGTATTTGTTTGTATCATTATTATTTCCGCTGCATATACTAATATTTTGTAGCAAGCACGATTGAATTCCATCATTCATATGTAAACGCTATTCACCCCCTCTAACAGATATCACGGTCCCTACAAGCCCATCGATATGGAACTTCTAGTCTTCCAATCGAGTGAAAATGCCCCAGTCGACTCCACGTTACCCGACTCCGCATCGAAAAGTTTGCCACTTCAGTCGACTGAATCACTTTCCAACTACGGTGCCAGATCTTTGATCGATCACTAGCTAATCCTGCCAAGTGTGTAACCAATCGACTGAACCAAATTCAGTCGACTGGACTTCAGTTGATTAAAATCCATTCAGTCGACTGATCCCTGCAAATCGAGATTACCACAAATAGATAAAATCAAATATGATAGTAGTAGTAATACTACTCGATCTCGACTACTAAGTCCCACGCGGACTTTCCTTTGGATCGACGCATCGCTTTATCCTCCTACAGAGGACTCGACCTCACCTCTTCACTCGAGACTTACCTGTCGACTACCTGTTGGACTTACCACTCTTGACATCTGACCTGATCCACCGGGACTTCCACCAGCTGTTTGGTCTACTTGACCCAGATGGACTTTTTGCTATTGTCCGGTCTCTTGACCTAACTGGTCTTCATGCCAAATGTCTGATCCACATGACCCATCTAGACTTCATGTCTGGTGTCCGATCCTCCTGATCTGTCAAGTCATTTGTCTAGTATCCGGTCAACACGACATACTAGGACTTCCTGTTAAGTCTGCACACTTAACACTGATATTAGAACACAAGTAATTCCTAACTTTAACTATGATTCATACATTAAAACCAATGAGTGATGCTCACTGCATCAACAATCTTCCACTTTTTGATGTATGACAACACATTCGTTAAAGTTAGGAGAATAAGACAACAATATTCAAATTTTGACATATATAAGAAATGCATTAAGTTAAACATGTATGAGATGCATATTTAAATTTTTACATCTCCCTTTCAATAAGTCTCTTCTCTCTAACTTTATATCTCCTCTCTTCCCCTTTGGCATACATCAAAATTAAGTTTAAAATGTCACAACTTTAAAGCTGAGAGTTAAAGTGTTTTAAACATGAGAGTTAAATATTAAGCTAAAAAATGCTTAAGTTTTGAAATCAATCCTCTCCCTATATTCAATAAGGTTTTCTTGCACCCAGGGCAATGGTGTGGTGGTAACTCACGAGGCTCCCCTCTGCGCTTCCAGGGGTCGATTCCGCGCTGGCTGCGCGCGCTGTAGGGCGTGGTGGTGCCTGATGCCCCCCCTTCCCAGCGTGGTCGTCCTTCCTGGTGTAGCTTGGGTTCAAACATGCTATGACCACTCGTCATCCTGATTTACCCACGTCAACAGTTGGGAAACTTCCATGGAGTCGGGGCGGTTAGCCATCAGGACTAGTAGGGAAGAGAAATCGTACATGATACTTGACGTAAATAAAAAAAAATCTTCATTTAAAAATAGGATCTCTTCATTTATAAAAATTTTCAAAAAATAAAAACATTTTTCCAAAATTTTAATTTTCAAAATTTTAACTCCCCCTAAACATAATTCTAAATTCCAAAATTATAACTCCCCCTAAAAATATATTTTCAAATTCCAAATTATAACTTCCCCCTAAATAAATTTTTTTTTTCAAATTCTAAAATTTTCAAACATTCTAACTCCCCCTCAATAAAAATATTTTTCAAATTTTAAAATTTTCAAAAATTCGAACTTTTTAAAATTTTTCAAAACTCCCCCTTAATATTTTAAATTTTCAAAACTAAGAACTTTTCAAAACTTTTGAGACTCCACCTCAATTAAAGCTTTATAATGGTTAATTATTTTCTTCCCATACATCAAAACCTAAGTAAAATTTTTATGAATTTTAAACTTAAAAATATTCAAGCTTTTCAAAGAGCATTCAAGCTTAAGTTTTTCTCCCCCTTAATTTAAGTTTTAAATTTTCAATACTCCCCCTTTATTAAAAATTTTAAAACTCACTTTAAAATATTTCTCACAGTAGATTTTAAAATATTTTTAACTCCCCCAAGATTCTTGATCTTCCCTTTAATATTATGCTTATGTGATAATGCAATTTTACTTAAGGACACCTACTTCTAAGATATGCTTACTTTGAATTATGTTGATTCACTTAATTGATTTGAGTTCATTAAATTGGTTGGATTGAATTTATTAGATGATTAAGTTTAGTTTAGTTTATTTGAGTAAGTTTGTTTTAATTTAGTTTAGTTTAGGTAAATTTGTTAAGTTTAGTTTAATTAAGTTTAAGTAAAGTTATTAACAAATTGTTAAGTTAGGTAAATTGTATTAAACTAATTAAGCTTGATTAAATTTTAAATTATCTCACCCAAGCTAGGTTTTCAATATACGTTACTCCTATGTGTTTTGTGAGTTGAGGATTTCTTTTTATCTTAATTAAGTTTAATGAGCAATTTCAAAATTTTTAAACTTGTGTTAGATTCAAGCTTAGCTTGAGCTAGTCAAGTAGGTTATTCCAACATTGACTTTCAGGTCGTGGCGAGGCACATGACCTTCTTGGATATCGGAGTAACGACCACTTCCTAGACAAAATCAATTAAGGAATCAAGTACTTGATTCACTTTGGACTAAATCTTGATCTAACTAGTCAAAGACTTAGTGAGTTAGCTTCGGTCAATTCCACTCGACTTAGTGCATCAGGTCGTGGTGAGACACATGGCCTTCTTGGATATCGGAGCAATGACCACTTCCTAAACATGCACTTTAAAGAGCTTCCCTAACTTACTATCAGTTCACTTCGTCTTAGTAGTAGATTGTTCAAGTTTAAACTACTTTGTTTTCTATCTAGTCCGTTCTAAATTAAGCAAGTAAAGTAAAGTAAAGCATGCAAGAGTTTAACTAAACAAGGAAACAAGCAAAGTGTTAGCTCCCCCTAAGTGAAAGCTCTGTTGGGTCTTGTTCACAAAGTGAACTTGTTCTTTGGGAATCCAAAATTGGTTCGATCCAACTTGGTTGACTAAGCTAGACTTAGAAACCCATGCTTGGACTCGATTCTTAGCGTTTCGGCTAAATAATGACATGTATGATTTCTAGGACTTAGCTTTATATTCGAGTCCAGATTTGTTGTACATAGCTCGCTGAGATCCAAGCATCATGTTGAGATACTTGGAGCCTGAAGTGAACCTTTCCAATAATCCGATTAGATCTTCTACTTTCCTTTTTAGGTCCGAGTTCTTTTTCTCAAGCTTTGCAACTTGAGTTGAGTCTCTATCCTTAATTTGGTAAGTCGAAGTCTTCGAGTTGACTTACTCCTTAAGTACTTGGACTTCCTTAAGTAGTGAGTCAACTCGATTCTCGGACTTAGCTAACTTCCTACCTAGGCATGCAATTATATTGTACAACTTATCTTCTAAGGGAGAAGTTACCTCATCTAGTCCTTCGGAAACAAATGTGGATTCGTGGCTTTTCTCGGACTCGGAATCGTACTCGTACTCGAAACTTGACTCGGCTCCGGAGCTCGATTCGGCCATGACCGCCACGAAACTTCTCTTTATTTCTTCTGCGTCCGACTCTTCCAATGATGACTCATCCCAAGTTGCCTTAAGTGTTTTCTTCTTCTTTTCTTTTTTTGGTTTTTCTTCCTTTTTTAGGTTTGCGCACTCCGACTTGTAGTGTCCTTTTCCGTTGCACTCGTAGCATGTTACTTCCGATCAGAGTCTCAGCTTGTTATCAACAACTTTCTTAGCGTCCTTCTTCGTAAATCTCTTTCTCTGGTTGAACATCTTCCGAACCATGTTTACGATTTCCTCTTCTTTGGTTGACTCCGACTCCGACTCATCTTCGGATTCATTTTTTGCTTTCCTTTCCTTTTTGGTCGAACCTGCCACTAAAGCAATACCATTCTCGGTTTGACCCGAGTTATCTTGTTCGTGTAATTCAAGTTCACAAAATAATTTGTCTAGCCTAATTATGGAAAGATCCCTGGAAACCTTATAGGCATCGACAATGGATGTCCATAAGGCATTCCTAGGAAATTCTTTAAGTGTATACCTAATTACGTCCCTATTTTCTATTTGGTGTCCTATTAAGTGTAATCCATTTAAAAGTCTTTATTCTTGTATGAAATTGACTAGCATTTTCATTTTTGTTCATTTTACAATTAAATAATTTATTTAGTAACATGTCCCGTTTAGCTATCCTAGTGTCATTTGTACCTTCATGCAATTCAATTAATTTGTCTCATAATTCTTTAGAGTTTTCGAATGGATTTTTATTTAACTTAATTAAAGTTGAGAATTATTCCTAGAGTTATTTAAATTAAATAATATTGTGCAAGAATTAAATTTATACTAAGTGCACAAATTAATGGAGAATTTATTCTAAGTTAAAAGAAAAAATTATTCTAGAATAAAAATTAAGCTAAGTGCAGAAATTAATTAAAAATTAATCTAATGCAGAAAATTAATTAAACTATTCTAAAAATGTAGAAAATAAATTTAACTATTCTAAAGTACAGAAAATTAATTTAACTATTCTAAATTGCATAAAATTAATTTAATTAATCTAAAATACAGAAAATTAATTTAATTATTCTAAAATGTACAAAATTAATTTAATTATTCTAAAATATAGAAAATTAATTTAATTAATCTAAAATGCAGAAAATTAATTTAATTAATCTAAAATATAGAAAATTAATTTAATAAATCTAAAAAATAGAAAATTAATTTAATTATTCTAAAAAATAGAAAATTAATTTAATTAATCTAAAATGCAGAAAATCAATTTAATTAATCTAAAATACAAAAAATTAATTTAATAAATCTAAAATACAAAAAAAATAATTTAATTAATCTAAAATGTAGAAAATTAATTTAATTACTCTAATTCTAGAACAAATATTAAAAATTAATCTAATGCTAAAACAAATATTAAAAATTAATCTAATGCTAGAAAAAATATTAAAAATTAATATAATGCAAAAAAATATTCTAATGCTAGAACAAATATTAAAAATTAATCTAATGCAAGAACAAATATTAAAAATTAATTTAATGCTCTCGATGGTGGTTGCACCAAATTCAGAGTGCCCCTGCTCTGATCCCAATTGTAGGATTGATAAATGCTGAGAGAGGGGGGTGAATATCAGAGTATAAAATTTTCTTTAGATTTTAAAGTTAATTTTTAACATTTGAAATTGTTATAGAATATGCAGCGGAAATAAAATAGAGACAACTTTCTTTTACTTGGTTCACAACCCTAACTGAGTTGCTACTTCTAGGATCGTAGCTCTTCCGAGAGCTACCTCGATGGGCAATCACTATATACCCTCCGACTCGATAACTCTCAACTTCAGAGGGTTTCTTTTTTTACAAAAAAAAAGAGATGGGTAACATACTACCCTCTCTTGAAGTTAAGTACACAAGCGAATAAATAAAGAAATTTACAAGCTAATTATACAGACACCTAGCTTTGTCCCCCTACAGAGGACTCGACCTCACCTCTTCACTCGAGGCTTACCTACCGGCTACCTGCCGGACTTACCACTCTTGACATCTGATCTGACCCACCAGGACTTCCACCAACTGTCCGATCTACCTGACCCAGCTAGACTTTTTTCTGATTGTCCGGTCTCCTGACTCAATCGGTCTTCATGCCAAATGTTTGGTCCAGATGACCCATCTGGACTTCCTGCCTGGTGTCCGGTCCTTTTGATCTATCAAGTCATTTTCCTAGTATTCGGTCAACACGACCTACTAGAACTTCCTGTTAAGTCTACACACTTAACACTGATATTAGAACACAAGTAATTCCTAACTTTAACTATGGTTCATACATCAAAACCAAGGAGTGATGCTCACTGCATCAACATTCTCTTCATCCTACCGTTTCTGACTTGAGCGTCGAAGGGGTCGTGTCGGGAAGCTAGCCCACCGCTAATACTCTCTTGTGATGTGACAGATTCAAGGCGATCGAAAGATATCTAGCTGGGAGTTCCCAGATTGGACAAGATCTGTAAGAAAGGGGAGGGAGATTGTAAAATACCGCAAATAAATGGCTAAAGAGTGAAAAAAATGATGGATGGTTAGGGATAAATCAAACTTAACCTAGGTTAAACCTTATGGGATTTATTAAACCTAACCTAGGTTTAATAACTTTAAATGGGTCCACTTCATTACTTAATGGACCCATTTTTTTACCCGTTCCTTATTTCCTTACGCCGACTTTTTCTTTACTCCGAGCGATTCTTCTCCCTCTCGATTCCGAGCGATTCTTCTCCCTCTCGATTCTTCACCGTGCGACCCTTCCCCTTTCTCCCGAGCGTTAATCAGTCATCGTCTTCTTCCCTGCGCCACCGCAGTTCGTCGCCAAGTGCTAGCCCTTCTACTGGCCTCTCCATCAGACCCGCGGACAGGCCACTGCACCACCGTGCGCGACCTTCATCGCCGGCGTCTTCTTCTTCCCCCGATCTCATGAACGCCACTTCTTCTACCTCACTGTCTTCTCGGCCTCTCTACTGTGGCCAACACCTTTTTGGTGGGAAGTCCGAATGGAAGGAAGGAAGTCACCGTCTCTCTGTTTCCTCGTGATCCAGCGACTGTCGACCCCTTCGGTGGAAGATTCGGTTGGGGCAAAAAATGGCGACCGGGCAATCGGGTGGAGGCACTTTTTGGGAGCGAGTGAGCGGTCCTGGCCAGTCATTGTCACGCCCGCCCTTTTCCAGGGGTCCGGAGGGGCGGCGCGTGACGCGATCGTACATACATACATTACATTACAGCGGAAGACTACCTATACTTCTTACAGCGGAAGACTTTGGACTTTTTTTTTTCTTTTAAACATAAACATGCATCGTCATTTCATAGATACTTCTTCTTAACATAGAACATGCATCATTATTTCATAGATACTTCTTCTTAAACATAGGGCATGCATCATCAGTTCATAAGTACTTAGTTCAAATTCATAAACTAAATCATCTTAGGGAAAACATGCATAAAGAACATAACAGATCTCCTCCACCATGCCACTACCACACACACTTTGCCCCTCCTGCTGCTCCCTTTAGTTTAGCCACCCTTTACCCTTATCTGCAGTACAAGGGAACATAAACTATAAGCACATAGGCTTAGTAAGATCCTGTCCTACTCACAAAAACCATACGTAAGCATAACATGACATAACATCATAACATACGCAAACATAACATAAATATATCAGCATAGACATAAGCAGGCAAATAACATGTAGACATACAACATCGTAAGCAGGCATATAACATGTAAACACATATATAACATAGCAATCATAACATGTAAACATATATAACATAACAATCATAACAGGTAAACATAACAATCATAACATGTAAACATATATAACATAACAACCATAACACGTAAACATAACAATCATAACATGTAAACATATATAACATAACAATCGTAACATATATAACATAACAATCATAACATGTGAACATAACAATCATAACATGTAAATATATATAACATAACAATCATAACATGTAAACATATATAACATAACCATCATAACATATAAACATATATAACATAACAATCATAACATGTAAACATATGCAGGATGCTCTTTAAAAACATATATTATAGGTACGTAAATATAAATCTCAACATATTGGGCCCGACATTGTACCACATCATCATCATCATAGCGCGAATCCCTAAATAGACCCGAGGTAGCAAGTCCCGAACCTACAAGGTTACTAGGCCCGTACTATATCCGTCGACCTAGGGGCCATCATCATAACATAGAAGCCAATCCTAGGCCCGTACTTATGACCGTCGGCCTAGGGCATCTGGGAGCCCATCCCGTACTAGGTCTGTACTATGACCGTCGACCTAGGGGCAATCATAACATAGAAGCCCATCCTAGGCCCGTACTAAGTCCGTCGGCCAAGGGCATCTTGGGAGCCCATCCCTTTGGACCTTGTTAGGGTCCTGGTACAAGCCATGCAGAAAGTAAAATACATACATGCTTCTTATCATAACATATCATATTTCATTGCATAAACATATCATGTTCCTTATCATGACATATCATATTTTTCTTCTTCATATCATAACATATAACATATCATATGACTTTCATAACATATTTCTTCTTCATAACATATCATATGGCTTTCATAACATATTTCTTCTTCATAACATATCATATGACTTTCATAACATATTTCTTCTTCATATCATATCATGTTTCTTTTCATGCACATCATGTTCCTTCCTTATAACACATTATACATTCATATAATCCCAAGGTAATGAGCATAACATGATCACAACATCACACACATATAAGCATGGCATAAGGCATAAACACCATGAACAAGTAGACATGGAATGACCTAAACTTCATGGAGTTCTATCAAAGTTTTAAACACCAAACAACTTATATATGATCTAACTAACCACATTTAAATTCTTTAACATATAAAGCATGGCATGGGAGGGCACTTAGGGTTTTAAATAAACCTTGGCCGAATGGTTCAAAGGCTTAAAGGTTCGTCCACTTAAATCTAGGTTAACCAAACAACATGTTATCTTCATTTACCATCAAAAACATAGCATGAACTTATCTATAACATAGCATAGAACATGTTATCTTCTCCTAACATCAAACATGACATGAACTCATTTAAAACCTAGCATAGAGCATGTTATCTTCATCTAACACCAAAAGTCATCATGAACTCATCCAAAACATAGCATAGAAGGATACCTTAGGGGTCTAGATGGACTTGGCCGAATGGTTCAAGGAGCCTAAAGGTTAATCCACTTAAATCTAGGTTAAACAAACAACATGTTATCTTCATTTACCATCAAAACATAGCATGAACCTATCTCTAACATAGCATAGAACATGTTACCTTCTTCTAACATCAAACATGGCATGAACTCATTTAAAACCTAGCATAGAACATGTTATCTTCATCTAGCATCAAAACTTAGCCTAAGCTCATCTAAACATGGCATAAAAAAGAACACATAGGGGTCTAAAGTGGCTTGGCCGAATGGTCCAAGGCTTAGGGTTCATCCACTTAAATCTAGGTTAACCAAACATCATGTTATCTTCTTTTACTATCAAAACATAGCATGAACTTGTCTATAGCATGGCATAAAAAAAAACATATAAGGGTCTAAAGTGGCTTGGCTGAATGGTCCAAGGCCTAGAAGTTCATCCACTTAAATCTAATCCATCTAGCATCCCTTCTTCATCATGTTCATACAAGATATGGCATGGATCTTCATGGATAACTCAACCAAGGTCTTGGCCGAATGGTTTCAAGAGGATTAACACAAATACATCAATCGAAAACTACTTGTATGCAGGTGAGGGGGGATACTTACTTCCTTCGCTTTGCTTTTTGGTTGGAAGATGACCTAAGGGATGCCAACTTAGCCTTCTTCTTGCTTGGGTAGGTTTCGGAAAAATGGAGAGGGAGAGGAATAGAATTCGGTGAGGAAGAAGAAGTGAAGAGGAAGAAGTGGAGAAGTGGCTTTTCTCTTGTCCCTTCATTCCCTATTTATTCTCTTGAAGTGTCCCTTAGCCTCCCTTACCCTTAACTATCATTTCCCATATTCCTCTAATAGCACAACCCTGCTGGGCTTCTGGTTATTGGATGCATCTTTAGGGGTTGGCTATCTACTAGAGGTTTGGGGTTCAATTCCTAGGTCATGCATCCTTTTTGGCTCCTTTTCTTTTATTTTTGAAAGAGCCCACATAAAAGCCCATTATGATCATGCAAAAATTCTTATAAAATTTTCTAGAAATTTTACGGGCATTACAGTCCTTCATACCTTTTAAAAGTTTCGTCCTCGAAACTTAGAACAACTCTGGATACTTCTATTTTATGTCCTCCTCACGTTCCCAGGTGGCTTCTTCGTACCGTTGATTTTGCCACAGGACCTTTACTAAGGGCACCTCTTTGTTCCTTAGCCTCTTGACTTCTCGGTCTAGTATCTGGATAGATCGACTTTCATAACTTAGGTCCTCTTGAACTTGCACTGTCTGTGGCTCGATCACTTGGTCCGCACTGGAAATGCATTTCTTGAGCATCGAAACATGGAACACGTTGTGAATAGTCGACATCTCTTGAGGCAGCTCTAGGTCGTAAGCTACCTTGCCAACTCTCTTCAATATCGGATACGGTCCCACATAGCGTGGACTCAGCTTACCCTTCCTTCCGAATCTCATCACTCCCTTCATAGGGGCCACTTTGAGGAATACCAGGTCCCCGACTTCGAATTCTAACGGTCTACGCCGCATATCTGCATAACTCTTTTGCCGGCTCTGAGCAGTCTCAATTCTTTGACGGATGTTCTGTATAGCTTGGGTGGTGTCATCAATGAAGTCTGTCTGGAGTCCCATCCCTTTCTTCTCACCACCCTCGTACCAGCATATAGGATATCTACATTTCCTCCCGTATAGAGCCTCGTAGGGTGTCATTCCAATAGTAGCTTGGTAGCTATTGTTGTAGGCGAATTTTGCCAAGCATAAGTATCGGCACCAGCTTCCTTTGAAATCCAGGGCGCAAGCTCGTAACATATCCTCCAGTACTTGATTTACCCTTTCGGTATGTCCGTCCGTCTGAGGATGGAAGGCAGTACTGAAAAATAGCTTCGTGCCAAGGGCCTTCTGAACACATTCCCAGAAATGGGAAATAAAGCGACCATCTCTGTCAGAAATGATGGTCTTAGGAATCCCATGTAATCTGATGATTTCCTTAGCATATAATTGAGCAAGTTGCTCAGTCGAATAGGTCATCTTAATGGCTAAGAAATGGGTCGACTTCGTCAATCTGTCCACAATTACCCATATAGCATCATATCCGTTTGTTGTTTTGGGCAATCCTGAGATGAAATCCATAGAAATATCTTCCCATTTCCATTCTGGAATCTGGATCAGCTGCAGTGTTCCTCCAGGCCTCTGGTGTTCGGCTTTAACCCTCTGGAAGGTCTGGCAGGTACTGACATACTGAGCCACATCTCTTTTCATTCCGAACCACCAGAATTTTCTTTTCAGGTCTTGGTACATCTTGGTGGTTCCAGGATGCATCGCATAAGGGGTTCCATGAGCTTCCTCAAATATCTTCTTCTGTAATTTTGGATCATCGGGAATACACAAGCGATCCCTGAGGTAGAGTACTCCACTATCAGAGATACGAAACCCATCGCCCTTTCCTTCTAGTACCTCTTGCTTGATCCTCTGAATGCTTGAGTCACGAGCTTGCTTTTCCAATATATCGTCGAACAGCGTCGGTGCTATCGTCATGGTCGAGAGCTGTCTGGAAATAATTTCAACCCCGTAACGCATAATCTCCTTTTCTAAGGGCCGAGATAACACTGATAGAGACATCAAGGTGGCATAGGACTTCCTGCTGAGTGCATCAGTCACCTTGTTTGCTTTTCCTGAATGGTAGGAGATCTCGTAGTCATAATCCTTGACGAGCTCGAGCCATCTGCGTTGTCTCATGTTCAGGTCCTTCTGTGTGAAGAAATATTTCAGACTCTGGTGGTATGTGTAAATCCTACACTGAGCTCCATATAGATAATGCCTCCATGTTTTGAGAGCAAAGACCACGACGGCTAGCTCTAAATCGTGGGTGGGATAATTCCTTTCATGTTCCTTGAGTTGCCTAGAGGTGTAGGCAATGACCTTGCTATTCTGTATGAGTACAACTCCGAGTCCCAACTTGGAGGCATCACTATACATGTCGAAGCCTTCATTACTGTCCGAAAGAGCAAGGATTGGAGCGCTGGTCAGTCTCCTTTTCAATTCTGTGAAACTCCTCTCGCAGGCGTCTGTCCATTCATATTTCTTGTTCTTTCTGGTGAGGACTATCATAGGGGCTGCAATCCTAGAGAAGTTCTCTACAAACTTCCTGTAGTAGCTTGCTAGCCCAAGAAAGCTTCTGATCTCGCTGGCATTCTTTGGTCGGTTCCAGTTACTCACATCTTCAATCTTTATTGGGTCTACCATCACTCCGTGCTTGGATATAACATGACCCAAAAATGATACTTGTTCGAGCCAAAACTTGCATTTGGAGAACTTTGCATATAGCTGCTTTTCCCGAAGAATCTGTAATACCACATTCAGGTGTTCTGCATGCTCTTCTGGGGTTCTCGAATATATCAGTATGTCGTTGATGAAGACGGTCACAAATTTGTCGAGAAATGCTGAGAATACCCGATTCATCAAATCCATGAACAGAGCAGGTGCATTCGTCACTCCGAAGGGCATAACTACGAACTCGTAATGTCCTTATCTTGTCCGGAAGGCCGTCTTTGGTATATCATCTGATTTAACTTTTACTTGATGATAGTCAGACCTCAGGTCAATCTTAGAGAAGACGGTGGCACCCTTTAGTTGGTCGAACAGGTCATCAATCCGCAGTAAAGGGTACCGGTTCTTGATCATCACATTATTCAGCGCTTGGTAGTCTATGCACATTCGCATAGATCCATCTTTCTTCTTCACCAACAGCACTGGAGTTCAGTAACCACATGCATAAGAGCAGGTGGGGGTACTGTCTCATCGACTCTATTACTACGTCTTCCCTATATTACTATCTCATCGACCCTATTACTACGTCTTCCATATATTACTATCTCATCGACCCTATTACTACGTCTTCCAGCCATGTTTATCTTCATATATTAGAGTAAGGCTAGTATAAGATTATCGTTCATTTATCTATGCATGGTTAAACTAAAAGCTAGTTCATTTAGCTATGCATGGTTAAACTAAAAGCTAGCATAAGGTTATCTTACATATTTTCAGGCATACATAATTTCAAGCATATTTAAGCTAGAGGCATTTGTTATGATAAATGAAAGAAATAAAGTAGGCATAGAAATTCTTACTTGGAGCAGCAGGATTTGGAGCTTGATGTGTGTGTAGTGGAAAGGCAGATCTGCTCTGATACCAACCTGTCACGCCCGCCCTTTCCCAGGGGTCCTGAGGGGCGGCGCATGACGCGATCGTACATACATACATTACATTACAGCGGAAGACTACCTATACTTCTTATAGCGGAAGACTTTGGACTTTTTTTTCTTCTTTTAAACATAAACATGCATCGTCATTTCATAGATACTTCTTCTTAACATAGAACATGCATCATTATTTCATAGATACTTCTTCTTAAACATAGGGCATGCATCATCAGTTCATAAGTACTTAGTTCAAATTCATAAACTAAATCATCTTAGGGAAAACATGCATAAAGAACATAACAGATCTCCTCCACTATGCCACTACCACACACACTTTGCCCCTCCTGCTACTCCCTTTAGTTTAGCCACCCTTTACCCTTATCTGCAGTACAAGGGAACATAAATTATAAGCACATAGGCTTAGTAAGATCCTGTCCTACTCACAAAAACCATACGTAAGCGTAACATGACATAACATCATAACATACGCAGAGATAACATAAATATATCAGCATAGACATAAGCAGGCAAATAACATGTAGACATACGACATCGTAAGCAGGCATATAACATGTAAACACATATATAACATAACAATAATAACATGTAAACATATATAACATAACAATCATAACAGGTAAACATAACAATCATAACATGTAAACATATATAACATAACAACCATAACACGTAAACATAACAATCATAACATGTAAACATATATAACATAACAATCGTAACATATATAACATAACAATCATAACATGTGAACATAACAATCATAACATGTAAACATATATAACATAACAATCATAACATGTAAACATATATAACATAACCATCATAACATATAAAAATATATAACATAACAATCATAACATGTAAACATATGCAGGATGCTCTTTGAAAATATATATTATAGGTACGTAAACATAAATCTCAACATATTGGGCTCGACATTGTACCACATCATCATCATCATAGCACGCATCCCTAAATAGACCCGAGGTAGCAAGTCTCGAACCTACTAGGTTACAAGGCCCGTACTATGTCCGTCGACCTAGGGGCTATCATCATAACATAGAAGCCCATCCTAGGCCCGTACTTATGACCGTCGGCCTAGGGCATCTGGGAGCCCATCCCGTACTAGGTCTGTACTATAACCGTTGACCTAGGGGCAATCATAACATAGAAGCCCATCCTAGGCCTGTACTAAGTCCATCGGCCTAGGGCATCTTAGGAGCCCATCCCTTTGGACCTTGTTAGGGTCCTGGTACAAGCCATGCAGAAAGTAAAATACATACATGCTTCTTATCATAACATATCATATTTCATTGCATAAACATATCATGTTCCTTATCATGGCATATCATATTTTTCTTCTTCATATCATAACATATAACATATCATATGGCTTTCATAACATATTTCTTCTTCATAACATATCAGATGGCTTTCATAACATATTTCTTCTTCATATCATATCATGTTTCTTTTCATGCACATCATGTTCCTTCCTTATAACACATTATACATTCATATAATCCCAAGGTAATGAGCATAACATGATCACAACATCACACACATATAAACATGGCATAAGGCATAAACACCATGAACAAGTAGACAAGGAATGACCTAAACTTCATGGAGTTCTATCAAAGTTTTAAACACCAAACAACTTATATATGGTCTAACTAACCACATGTAAATTCTTTAACATATAAAGCATGGCATGGGAGGGCACTTAGGGTTTTAAATAAACCTTGGCCGAATGGTTCAAAGGCTTAAAGGTTCATCCACTTAAATCTAGGTTAACCAAACAACATGTTATCTTCATTTACCATAAAAAACATAGCATGAACTTATCTATAACATAGCATAGAACATGTTATCTTCTTCTAACATCAAACATGACATGAACTCATTTAAAACCTAGCATAGAGCATGTTATCTTCATCTAACACCAAAAGTCATCATGAACTCATCCAAAACATAGCATAGAAGGACACCTTAGGGGTCTAGATGGACTTGGCCGAATGGTTCAAGGGGCCTAAAGGTTCATCCACTTAAATCTAGGTTATAGAAACAACATGTTATCTTCATTTACCATCAAAACATAGCATGAACCTATCTCTAACATAGCATAGAACATGTTACCTTCTTCTAACATCAAACATGGCATGAACTCATTTAAAACATAGCATAGAACATGTTATCTTCATCTAGCATCAAAACTTAGCCTAAGCTCATCTAAACATGGCATAAAAAAGAACACATAGTGGTCTAAAGTGGCTTGGCCGAATGGTCCAAGGCTTAGGGTTCATCCACTTAAATCTAGGTTAACCAAACATCATGTTATCTTCTTTTACTATCAAAACATAGCATGAACTTGGCTATAGCATGGCATAAAAAAACACATATAAGGGTCTAAAGTGGCTTGGCCGAATGGTCCAAGGCCTAGAAGTTCATCCACTTAAACCTAATCCATCTAGCATCCCTTATTCATCATGTTCATACAAGATATGGCATGGATCTTCATGGATAACTCAACCAAGGTCTTGGCCGAATGGTTTCAAGAGGATTAACACAAATACATCAATCGAAAACTACTTGTACGCAGGTGAGGGGGGATACTTACTTCCTTCGCTTTGCTTTTTGGTTGGAAGATGACCTAAGGGATGCCAACTTAGCCTTCTTCTTGCTTGGGTAGGTTTCGGAAAAATGGAGAGGGAGAGGAATAGAATTCGGTGAGGAAGAAGAAGAGAAGAGGAAGAAGTGGAGAAGTGACTTTTCTCTTGTCCCTTCATTCCCTATTTATTCTCTTGAAGTGTCCCTTAGCGTCCCTTACCCTTAACTATCATTTCCCATATTCCTCTAATAGCACAACCCTGCTGGGCTTCTGGTTATTGGATGTATCTTTAGGGCTTAGCTATCTACTAGAGGTTTGGAGTTCAATTCCTAGGTCATGCATCCTTTTTGGCTCCTTTTCTTTTATTTTTGAAAGAGCCCACATAAAGCCCATCATAATCATGCCAAAAATTCTTGTAAAATTACTAAAAATTTTACAGGCATTACAGTTATCGCTGGAGTTAGGGTAGTAGGTTTGTGGTTGCTGATTTCGCCGATGAACAGTGGATTTGGGGAGGATCACCGTCGAATTTGGTGATCGCGAGTGCGATTGCTCTGGTGAACAGGGGAGGAAGGGGGGACTGCCGAGACACTTCTAAGACAGGTAAGTTGTATTTATAGCTTTGATGTTTTTCGTTCTGTTCTTGAATTATGGATGCAAATGTAGGATATTTGAAGCCGCTAGAGGGGGGTGAATCGCGTCGTGTTTGTTCGTAGATGGAATTCGATCGTGGTTGTCTCTACAATTTCGTTAGCGCGCAGCGGAATAGTAATGAAAGCAATAACGAAATAAAATAACAACGCAAACACACGGATATAACGTGGTTCGGAACCGAACGGTTCCTACTCCACGGATCTGGCTCAAACAAGCCCTAGCGATGCCAATCACACACCACTAATAAACACTACTTCTCGACACAAGTCGGAGGCGGAGAAACCTCTTACAAACTACTCTTACAAAAATAAGAGATGAATACAAGCAATATATAATAATACAATGCAAAACTAGTAAAGAAAACAACTTTACAAATGCCTTTGGATTGCTTATTTATTGATCGCTTGAACCGTGGTTGAAGACCCTGAATTGCAATAGCAAATCACCTCAAGACGTCCAAGAAATCGCTTTGTTTTTCCTCCATCACGAGCTCCTTATAAAGTTTCAACCTGTGCTGGAAAAACTCGATCAGTCAACTGCTCGGGACCATCAGTCGACTGATGCTACTATTGTCGTGAGACAACGACTAGATCCACGCTGGATAAGTCCAACGGATCCATCATCAGTCGACTGATCATGACCATCAGTCGACTGATGGAGTCCTCACTCGACCAGTCGAGTTTTGACTCCGATACGTGCGATTTCTCGAGCACCGGTCGGTGATCACATGATCGATCGATCGCTCAATAATAGCGATCGCGCCACCTTTGGCGATCATTGTTAGGCCACTTCCCGCAGTCAAACCCTAGTTGACTCAGGCCAGTCGACTGTCACATGACACCAGTCGACTGACACACCTCAAACATGACGTTTT
The DNA here is from genome assembly GCA_025175895.1 of Wurfbainia villosa. Lineage (NCBI taxonomy): Eukaryota > Viridiplantae > Streptophyta > Magnoliopsida > Zingiberales > Zingiberaceae > Wurfbainia > Wurfbainia villosa. Next base: position 28,569,965 of record CM045990.1, on the reverse strand, counting down.
AGCCCAAGTATGGTTCCCCCATACTTGCTGGATCACCCTTAGCCTAGACCTAAGCCTTCTAGCCACCTCCATCAGTGTCACGCCTCTCGGATCCCTCCAAGTCATCCATGACTTGTTCATCCATCGCGCTAGCCTCCAGGTGCTTCCCTCGGCTATGTCATGCTAACGGTGTCTACACCGCCAAGGCACATTGGACTTATGCCGCCAAGACTCCGCTTGGACTTTACGCCGCCAATATTAATCCCCTTGGATTTCTCAAATGCCAAGACTCAAGCTTGGACTTTCCCTTGCCAACCCATGTTGGACTTTCCATGCCAAGACCCATGCTTGGACTTCCCATGCCAAGTACTCAAGACTTGGACTTTCCTTGCCAAGACCCATGCTTGGACTTTACATGCTAAGACCCATGCTTGGACTTTTTCCAAATGCCAAGTGTCCCACTTGGGCTTTCCATGCCAAGTACCCATGACTTGGACTTTCCCATGACAATCACATTGTCATATATTTTTGTCGAAACATCAAAACATTGCTTGAGTCAAACTCGAGTCCTGGTCAATCGTGACCTGGGCCGATTGTACCAACAATCTTTCCCTTTTTGATGTTTGACAAAAATCAAACAAACCATTGAGTTAGGCCACTAACTCAAAACTCTTACCAATTATTCCAAATTGATAATCCAAAGTATTTTCCCTTAAACATTCTCCCCCTTTTTGACATACATCAAAAAGGTGATCTCTTCAAGGAGGTCAATGTCTCATGTCCCAATGAGATCTTACAATCTCCCCCTTGGTCCAAACATACCTAGGATGCCTGCCATCTTCCTAGTGATAAGTCCCATATCACTCAAGAGAGGCAATCCTATCCACTCTCCAATTTCCAAATTGGATCTCTCAAAAACCCATCAATTTTCCCAATTGATGTCATTTTCCCATAACTTCTCCTCTTCAAGGAGAAAAACACATCCATCATCCCAAGATGGATAACTCCCCCTAAAGGCTTGCTCCCCCTTGACCATTGCACCAACAATGTCTTTGGGAAGTCCCTAAGCCAATAGGAACTCTAAACCATCAATGATAAGGTTAGAAATTTAACATTGAACTTTCCAACACCTTAAATTTGATACAAACCCTAAACACCTCTCCAAATCCATATCCAATGGATTTTCACTCTTTCTAATGCTTCCCAAAGCATATCCTAGGGTTTGGAGTGGATAGGGACCTTAACCGCAGCTGAACACCGACTAAACAAACCTAGTTTTCCCGAAATCAGCATTGGCAGTCAACTCCATCAGATACCAGTCGACTGCCACTCACATCAGTCGACTGCCACCCAGGGCAGTCGACTGATAACTGAAAATCTCGATTTTTAATTATCAGAAATGAGATTTGGAAATGCATAAATAATTATACGTAATTCTAAAAATCATGAAATTTGATACGTATAATATCTATGACCAATACAATGGGTGAAAAATATTTGAAAATTATTTTACCCATAAAATACTGAAATTGATACAAAATTCAAAATTGAAGAAAACTTCTAAGTTTTGGCTCACTTTGTATCAATCTCATCAATGGTGATTGCTATCAAAAGATAGACTTCACCAAGGTTTTCTAAATGGATTTTAAAATGATTTTGAAAACCTATCTTGGATCATGTTCCTTGGGTTTAATGTACATGACTTGTACACAAGCTTTCCCAATGATCCACAATTGAAATTAGATGAGTTTTAGTTCATCTAGATGCAACAACTATGCACCTTGAACTCAACTCATATCCTAACATCACACATGTATCTAGGGTGTATAAATACATATACATATCAATGTGATGTGAGATGTGGGTTTTGTTCTCCCTAATCTAGGGTTTCATGCATTTTCTAAGGGCAACCCTACTTGATTCCCTTATACATGAGACTTCAAGTCATGTCAATTGTCTTTAACTCAATTTTAATCAAATGCATGAATGATTATGGCATTTATGATGATATAAATAAGCATATGCTCATAATCATGATGTCATGGCATAAGATGAAATCTAAAAACACATGACATTCAATCCTAATTCTTAAACATAATCATGACATATAAATGATAAAAATAGGCATGATGTCATGGCATGTTATATGGCAAACAAAACATGACAAATAAAATACATAGGTATAATGATACCTAAATTTTAATATTAGTTGTCATTTCATATAATTAAGTATATTTTGCCATATTATCACTAATCTCCCTAGTGTGCCAAAAACCCAAAATGACACAATATGACCTCTAAACCTAAAATGTGACAATTTGATCATTTTATCAAACTTCTCAAATAATATTGGCACATCCTAAAATCTTTTAGGATTAAAGCTCAAATGTATTTCCAAGGTAACCATAACCTTGAAAATAACCTAAAGTGTCACCTTTACCATGGTTGAGTTAACTACCCATCCAATCAAGGTTGGCACACCCTAACCCATCTAGCGTGAGTCAATCATGCTCTTAGGAACCCAAAACCTATTTGAGCTCCTAGGGTTAATTAGGTATTCCTTAGGGATAACCTCCCTAGATACCCTCCTAATGACCCTCCTAGGCTTGTTAGCCTTGGTCATTTGGGTCTTACTTAGGTTGACTCTAGGGGTAACTCCCCTTGCAACCTTCTTAGTGGCCACCCTAGGTTTCCTAGAAACCCTACCCACTAGGCACAACCTTTGGTCAACCTTAGGGATGACTTCCCTATTGACCTTGGTCTTCCTAGACCTAGTTTGTGTTCCATAATCAAATGGAACACTATGGTAAGCTACCTTAGGCTTAGGTTTGTGACCCAAACCATTCTTGCCCTTGGTTGACTTTTGTTTCTTGGGTCCTAGATGTTGACTTTGAGATTTTGACCCTTGACTTTGACCATTAGACCCTTGCATTTGATGTTGCATAATCTTGAGGGTATTTTCTAGTTTTTCAAGCCTTGACCTCAAGGCTTGGTTCTCTAATTCTAATTGCCCAATTTTAGAATTTTAATTTGGTCTTTGGGCATGGGACTTCCTAGGCATATGCCTAGTCCACTTGGAATTCAAACCTAGGTGCTCTTGTATTTTCTTGATAGATTCCCTAGGTAAGGTATTTTTAGGGACATTAGTCTCAAATTTCTTCTTATTTCCTAGGTAGACACTTTTAGCTCCTAAACACAAATATTTATTTTTAGCATGCTTTTCATGGTGAATTGCAAGAGAATTAAATTTCCTAGCATGCTTTTGACTTTTAACTAAAGAAAAAGCATTATTAACATGATATACTTTAGGGTTTGCCTTAGTAGCTCCCCCTACTTGTGATGCTCCTTCTTGAGTCTTTTTGCTCCCCCTAGGACATTGATTCTCATAATTTCCTTTTGAATTGTACTTGAAGCATATGATATGTTCCTTGCCTTTAGGTGTTGGGGAACCGACATCCTTGACTTTTGGTGCCTGTGGAGCTTTCCTAATCTTCTTTGGGAATTTGCTCTTCTAGTGTCCAAATTCCCTACACTCAAAATACATAACATTATTTTTATTTTGAAATATGGTGTTTGAGTTATCTAGGGTGGTTATGGTGATTGGAGTGGATTCTTCATTCCTCCCGGAGGTTGAAGTGACTTCTTGTTCTTGCTCCGGTGTTGAGGATGGTCTAATCTCCTCCAATTCTACTTCCTCTTCCTCCTTGGATGTTGATGGTCTCTCAACCTCCAAGTCCTCACTTCCTTGTGAGAATGATGGGCTTGCCTCTTCGATCCCTTCCTCTTGGACCAGTGATGGACCTTCATGGAGCTTGGACAAATTGCTCCAAAGCTCTTTAGCATCCATGCACTCACCTAGGCTACACAAGAAGTTATTAGGAATTAAATAGAAAATGAATTTGATTACCTTCTTGTTTTTCTCGAATCTTTGGAGTTGATCCTCACTCCATCTCTTCTTTTTGAGGAATCCACCTTTTGGTCCTCTTGGGTACTCAAATCCTTCCATTAATAAGGACCATTCCTCTAAATCCCTCATCATAAAAAAATCTTCAATTCTTCTCTTCTAAGAATTGAAGCCTTCTCATCCATATAATGAGTATGGGACCGGTGTGTTGATGTCCCAACCGAGTTGTTCTTCCAACTCCATCTTCACCCTCTAACTTCTTTGTCTTAGCTCCCGACGGTTAGTCCGTAGAAGAGCCCCGGGCTCTGATACCAAATGTAGGATATTTAAAGCCGCTGGAGGGGGGGGGTGAATCGCGTCGTGTTCGTTCGTAGATGGAATTCGATCGTGGTTGTCTCTATAATTTCATTAGCACGCAGCGGAATATTAATGAAAGCAATAACGAAATAAAATAACAACGCAAACACACGGATATAACGTGGTTTGGAATCGAATGTTTCCTACTCCACGGATCGGGCTCAAACAAGCCCTAGCGATACCAATCACACACCACTAATAAACACTCCTTCTCGACACAAGTCGGAGGCGGAGAAACCTCTTACAAACTACTCTTACAACAATAAGAGATGAATACAAGCAATATACAATAATACAATGCAAAACTAGTAAAGAAAACAACTTTACAAATGCCTTTGGATTGCTTGTTTGTTGATCGCTTGAACCGTGGTTGAAGACTCTGATTTGCAACTGCAAATCGCCTCAAGACGTCCAAGAAATCGCTTTGTTTTTCCTCCATCATGAGCTCCTTATAAAGCTTCAACCTGTGCTGGAAAAAGTCGATCAGTCGACTGCTCGGGACCATCAGTCGACTGATGCCACTGTTGTCGTGAGACAACGGCTAGATCCACGCTGGATAAGTCCAACGGATCCATCATCAATCGACTGATCATGACCAGCAATCAACTGATGGAGTCCACACTCGACCAGTCGAGTTTTGACTCCATTCTGTGGTCGATTTCTTGAGCACCAGTCGATTGATCACACGATCAGTCGACTGCTTGAGCCAACAGTCGACTGTCCACCTCTGGCAGTCGACTGCTAGGCCACTTCCCGCAGTCAAACCCTAGTTGACTCAGGCCAGTCGACTGCCACATGACACCAATCGACTGACACACCTCAAACATGAGGTTTTAGCCCAAGTATGGTTCCCCCATACTTGCTGGACAACCCTTAGTCTAGACCTAAGCCTTCTAGCCACCTCCATCAGCCTCACGCCTCTAGGATCCCTCCAAGTCATCCATGACTTGTTCATCCATCGCGCTAGCCTCCAGGTGCTTCCCTCAGCTATGTCATGCTAACGGTGTCTACACCGCCAAGGCACATTAGACTTATGCCACTAAGACTCCGCTTGGACTTTACGCCGCCAATATCAATCCCCTTTGACTTCTCAAATGCCAAGACTCAAGCTTGGACTTTCCCTTTCCAACCCATGTTGGACTTTCCATGCCAAGACCCATGCTTGGACTTCCCATGCCAAGTACTCAAGACTTGGACTTTCCTTGCCAAGACCCATGCTTGGACTTTTCCCAAATGTCAAGTGTCCCACTTGGGCTTTCCATGTCAAGTACCCATGACTTGGACTTTCCCATGACAATCACATTGTCATATATTTTTGTCGAAACATCAAAACATTACTTGAGTCAAACTCGAGTCCTGGTCAATCGTGACCTGGGCCAATTGCACCAACAGCAAGGAGTAGGTCCTGGTCAAAATGATTGGAACAAGCTGATATCTTAATGTGATTGAAGGGGCTAAGTGATTGAAGTTAAGTTGGCAGGTTTTTCTTCCAACCATAGTAAACAAGAGAATGGAGGTAAGGTTGTGGATTTACTGTGGGTTAAATTCGTTAGTTCCATATCATGATTAGATGAACAGATTCTTATAGATGAGAAAATTTATTTATGGATTAAAGATTTGGGTAATTGATCATATGAAGCTTATGTTCTTTTTGATTATAGGTGATCACCAGTGAATGGTTTTCTGGATATGTTACGGGCCATGAAAATTGCGTTTATTCAACAGAATGATTCAAATCGGATAACTTTAAGTGATAAAAAACTATGCAAGCGAGGCTAAGCTTGGGTAAGTCCGATTTGGGATTGGAGTTGGATGTATTTTAGTTGTGCCACCATATCCAATCTAATTTATAAGATGATGATGTTATTGGTTCCATTTGTAGATTATATACATTGTTTGGGTATTTTGGAGATGACAGTATTCTATAGGTTTCAATAGGGTTAAGGAATTGGTTTGGTTCTACTATTAGATTGATGGTAGAACTTAGATATATGTTGCATTCCTTGGTGTATAGGACTTTGATGCGAGGCGAGTTCGCGGACGTGAAGACAGTTACGATTTATTTAACAGGTGAGTAATATCCTACCCTGGTCAGGTAGTTGTTGTTGCATATAGATTTAGATGTATGATCATATTATAGGATCATATTACCTTGACTCCGTTCTTATTTATTCTTGTGCTTAATACTTTGTCTTTGGCTATATATGCTCTATTGCTATTATCACATTTTTCCTCATCATGATTAGGAGTTACAGATGTGATGTAAGTAAACCTATAAATGCTTAGTATGTGTAAATAGTGGAGTACGTATGATGACCTGATTTGTAAAATGGGTAAAAAGGGCATCCGTGGGTAAGTAAGGTCTTGAACGTAGGATTGATTCCAATACCCTTATATTGCATGTTTATTACCGATCAGGTGTTGTGTAATGGTCAGGTGAATTGTGATTAGTGTGTCGCTACAGACCAGTTGTCCTAGCTCATTATGATTAGTTGAGTACAACTCTCTACAGGATAGAGAGTGTGTTGATCAGTTGAGTACGACTCTCTACAGGATAGAGAGTATTATGATCAGTTGAATATGACTCTTTGCAGGATAGAGAGTGCATCGATCAGTTGAGTACGAATCTCTATAGGATAGAGAGTGTTATGATCAGTTAAGTACGACTCTCTACAGGATAGAGAGTGCGTTGATCAGATTGGTATGACTCTCTATAGAATAGAGAGTTTGTGGTAGATGTCTATATGCGTGACTATGCATTCATATCATTTGCATGCATACTGACGACATAGTCTCCCTTGTGGTTGAGAGGGTTTTCAGTCATCCTGCTTCTCAGGTTACTCATGGAGGAGTAACTGGTGTGAGGGAAGAGCATTTATTGTGCCACACTCTACCACTATAGATGGTGGTAGTTAGAGTTGCATGTAGTTGTCCTAGGTGCGTGACACTCGACCACTCATAGGTAGTGTTAGTCGGAGTGGCCAGTAGCAGGGACCCTCGTTGTGTAGCGAGCTCTTTACGCTCATATGCTACTCGTTCATACTGCCCACTCAGCCACTCTAGAGCAGTGGTTGGTGTTGAGTTGGGACAGTTGTCATGTCATGCCACCTAGGCCACACTGGAGTCGTGGTAGCGAGTACGGGTGTGCAGGCATGACCATGCATGCTGCATTGTCGTGACTTATGGCGTTTATATATATATATATATATATATATATATATATATATATGCTTATTGTGATGTTGCATTTGATTGTACTATGCTTGTTGTATTTGGTTGTACATCATCTTCATACATGCTACTCGCATCTGTTATACGGTTGTGTCGGATACCTGTATACTTGTTGGACAGAGCATTAGATACCTTTGACCTGTATCATGATTATAGTGTGAGTTAGTATTACTCTTCTTATTATATATTGTGGATATATGCTCACGTTGGATCAGAGTAGCATAGCGGACTATCAGGTATGTCTACATTTTACGCTGTTTATTTGCTTAGACGGTATATGCATGTATATGTTTATTATAATGGTATACCTCTTGTACCTCTAGGTTATATTGTTGAATTACATGTGATATTTGATATATACATGTTCTCTCATATTACCGTGGAGTTATACTCACCACCACGGACCTTGGGTTTTTCTGCGCCCAGGTAACAGGTAGAAGTCTTCGTGACGGCTTGGAGCATCGCTGGCTGGCATCGTCTCATCTCAACTCTGAGAGTCCGAGCTTTTGAGTTTATCGTTGGTGTTTTGATATGTCTTTGGTTTTATGTTATGTTTTATAGTGTTGGACACTGCTATTGTTGTACCATTCTTTCTGATTTTGTTATGGTGTTTTCTTAGTTTGGTGTTAGTTATACCAGTATTCATGGTGTATGGTTTGTATTGTAGTTGTGTTAGTTTCGCTGTGTTTTGTTATGTTTTATGTTTACAGTTGTATATGTTACTATTATGGTGGGCCTAAGGGTCTTGTATAAACAGGATATGTTGTCACGTACAGGGGAGATACTGTCCGTTTGATTTTCAATTCAGCATACTCTCGGGGCATGACAACTTTAGTGGTATACAATGTTGTTATTTCTATTGTTATTCCGCTGCGTATATTAACGACAATTGTAGACAAGCACACGAGAACGAACGAATTCCGACATCCATCGTAAGAGGGCTATTCACCCCCCTCTAGCCAGCCAATCGATCCCCCAACAAGTGGTATCAGAGCCGAGGTCGCTCTTCAAGGACTAACCGCCGTGAGAGCACTATAAGTTGGCCGGCTAGAGGGGGGTGAATAGCTCTCTTACGATGGATGTCGAAATTCGTTCGTTCTCGTGTGCTTGTCTACAATTGTCGTTAATATACGCAGCGGAATAACAATAGAAATAACAACAATACAAGCACAATCAATACACAAGCATATACGTGGTTCGGAACCGAATGGTTCCTACTCCACGGGGTGAGCTCAACGAGCTTATGTTATGTGCACGACACTAACAACACTCCTTATCGACTACACGTCGGAGGTGGAGAAACCTCTCACAAGCTATTACAACAAGTAATATGAAATACAAGAAGAAATACAAAGACAATACAAAAGAGAACTTTTACACAATTGCTTTGATCGCTTTCTTGTTGCTTGCTTTGATTGGCTCTTGAAGGACTGGAATGCAGCAGCAATTCCCCTCCAATAGCTCCACAAAAACCATGGCGAAATCCTCCAACTCGTGCTCCTTTTATAACCTGCATCAAGCTATTTTCGCGCCCATCAGTCGACTGATCGTGACCATCAGTCGACTGGTCCCATAGCCGTTGTCTCACAATGGCCAGATCCACGTTGGTTAAGTTCCAACGGATCACACATCAGTCGACTGATGGCACCCATCACCGATCGATCATCCATCACCGAGCGAGCTCGACTCCATTCTCGTGCTGATGGTCATCGCCGATCAGCCGTCCTCGCGATGATTGATGTTCCCAATACCGATCATCGCCTCCCTCGGCAGTCGATTGATTAGCCAGACTTGGTTCAGTCGAACACTGGTCGAACCCATACGACCTAGAGCAGTCAACTGGCACCTATGCCAGTCGACTGATGTCGGCCAAAACCTCAAACATGAATATGTTTGAGACACTGACACTCAGTCTTAGCCACTTGGCTAAGTCCACCTTATCCCTCATGAAGTTTCCTGCCGAAGCTCTCTTCCCTCGGCCTACGTCCCTCGGATGCATCAAGCGCACGACTTCGCAATGCCATCCTTCGCGTCTCATGCCCTCGAAGTATGCTTCCCTTTGGTCTCACTCCATTCGCTCCCTGTCCGGCGGTCCCTCGGATGCACCAAGCGCACGGCTTCGCAATATCATCCTTCACCGACTCAAGGACCCCGAGCCTAGTGAACTTACCAAGTCCTCAAGACTTCCCACATGCACCAAGCGCATGGCTTCGCAATGCATTTCCCATGCCAAGCACCAAGCGCACGGCTTCGCAATGCTTTGGACTTCCACACCAAGCTCCATGCTTGGATTTTCCATGCCAATCCCATGTCATAAGTTTTGTCTATCATCGAAATACCATCAAGGTACTGATCGAGTCAAACTCGAGTCAACCTGGGCCGATTGCACCAACAATCTCCCCCTTTTTGATGATTGACAAAACTACCATCTCAAGTCTACCAATTCTCCCATATTAGCAATTCTCATTCGCAATGAGAATTCCAACGAACCCTAATTGGTAACTTGGTAACATCTCCCCCTTTTTGACATTACATCAAAAAGGTCCTCCCCAAGGGTATGAATGTCTCATATCCCAATGAGATCATATATCTCTCCCTTGGAGGAACACATGCCTACCATCTTTCTAGTGATCCCATATCACTTAAGAGAGGCAACCCATATTTTCCTCCCATTAGGAAATACACATCCATCTTCCCATGATGGATACCTCCCCCTAGTTTGATGTAGGTATATTCTATCTTTAGTTTGTTTAATTTGTAGACCTAAGAAGAAACTCAACTCGCCTACTAAATTCATTTCAAATTCACTTTCCATAAGTGAAATGAATTCATTCAGTAGGATCATGTTGGTGGTTCTGAAAATAATATCATCTACGTAGATTTGGGCTATGAATATGTCTTTACATAAGGTTTTTACGAAAAGGGTTGGGTCAACTACACCCTGGTTAAATCCTTTGGACTTAAGATACACCGAAAGTCTCTCGTACCAAGCTCGAGAAGCTTGTTTAAGTCCATAGAGGGCTTTCTTTAACCTAAGGACATGGTCGGGTTTATCTAAACTTTCAAAACCAGGGGGTTGACTAACATAAACCTCTTCTTTAATGTATCCATTCAAGAACGCAGATTTCACATCCATTTGAAACAACTTAAATCCTCGATGTGCAGCATACGCTAATAGCATTTGAATGGACTCTAATCTAGCTACTGGGGCATAGGTCTCGTCGTAATCTAAACCTTCGACTTGACTAAACCCTTTAGCGACTAGTCTAGCTTTATTTCTAACTACTTTACCTTTATCATCAAGTTTATTTCTAAACACCCACCTTGTTGACAAGCATTACATATTGTATTGTTTAAGTTATTGAGGTTAGGCAAACCTCTGCCTATGTCACTCTGACTCATCTTGTGGATGAGTCTTGGGTGTGAGTGATCGAGTCGTCGATGCCACAACCATGATTCCTCTTGCCGTGTCATAAAACACTTGGTTGAGGAGTTAGTTAGATTAAAGTGTAAATATTGTTGTTTCTGGTTCCCTTAAGGATTGTTTTAGAAGTTTCATTTGTATTAATTACGCATTCATTTTCAAGGAATATAACCTTATAGTTATTATCACACAATTGGCTTACACTAAGTAAATTATATTGAAAATTTTCTACCAATAAGACATTTTGAATAATAAAGTTAGAGTTGAGCTCAATATCACCTGATCCGATGATTTTGAGCTTGTCGTTGTTTCCGAAGGCTACCGATCCTTGTCATTTGAATCGAAGCTTCGAAAACTTGAGTTAATCCCCGGTCATGTGTCGGTAGCAACCACTATCCAACATCCATTGATCATACACACAAGGTAGTCGGATTGGATATTGGATTTATTAAAGATTGGTTGAGGATTATTAACCTAAATCATCTCACCCATGTCTACATGATCAAACATGTTAACCCTATATGTTCTTGTGAGATGACTTCCAATTTTACTTGATTTAAATTTAATGATTTGAACACTTGTCAACCTTGCGTTAGATTCAGATTTGACCTTAGGCTCATCAAGTCACCTTTTCAAGATCATGGCTTCCAGGTCGTGGTGAGGCACAGAGACCTTCTTTGATCGGAACAATGACCACTTCCTTAGACAAAGTCATTTTCAAGAAAATAGAGACTTGACTCACCTAAGACCACTTCCTGGTCTAACTAGTCTAGGATATGGCGAGGTAGCTTCAGCTAGTTCTGCTCGGTCAAGTGCACCGAACTAGATACGCCTTATCTAGCCCGAATACACAAGACTCCACTTTCCTAGCGTACTATCATCTCGCCGCGTCCTGGTACTATGTTATCAAGTATTGACGAGTTATAGTTCTATCTAGCCATTCTAAAAAGAAAAATCAAACTAAATAAAGAACCTAAGTATGCAACTTCTAAGTTAAAATACAAATAAGTTTCGTACTATCTCCCCCTGGACCGTTGAATCGGTTCGGTCTCTCCACATAGTGGATTTGGTCCTTGGGAACCCAGTACTGGTTCGATCCTAAGTTTGAAATTAAGGCGGTCTTAGGGACCCATGCTTGGACACATTTTTTATGTTAACTTACAATTGACATATACGACTTGTTGGTCGTATTTGAGCTAAACCCTAGTCCGGCCTTGTTGTACATAGCCCTTTGCGATCCAAGTAGGAGGTCAAGTTCTTTGAATCCCAAAGTAAACCTTTCCAACATGTTCCTAAGATCTTCGACTTGACACTTCAGGAGTGAGTTCTCAACTTCGAGCTTTTCAACCCGAGTTGAGTCCTCCTCTTGAACTCGACTAGTCGAAGAGGTTAGGGAGACCTCGTGTTTGAGGAGTTTAACTTCCTCAACCAGGGTCTCGACCTTGGACTCGGACTTAGCTAATTTTCTAGTTAAAAACTTAATTGCACTATAAAGTGTACTAATGAGGGATCGACTTACCTTGAGTGTATCTTTTGAACTGGATGTGTATCCGTGGCTTGTCTTGAATAGTGCTTCGCAGTCCGACTCGTCTTCGATTTCTGATTCATGTTTCGGTTCTGACTCTATCTCCAATTCCACCGGTTCATCCATGAGGACACGATCATTATCTTCTTCCTCGGATGCTTCTTCCCAAGTAGCATTGAGTGCCTTTTTGTGTTTTGGTGCTTTTCTCTTGAGTTTTGGGCATTCGGACTTGATGTGTCCAAACCTATTGCATTCGTAACATCTAATATTCGAACTTTTAGGCTTACCTTCGTTGGGTCGAGTGACGGTTCATTTTCTTCCCTTGACTATCCTCCGAATTAGGTTGACTAGTTCGACCTCCAATTCCAAGTCGACCTCCGAATCGGACTCATCCTCTTCTTCCTTCGGAGGTGGCTTGCTTGCGGTTTTCTTCCTCAAACCTACAAAAAGTGTTATACCCTTCTCGAGTTCTGAGTTAGACTGTTCATGAAGTTCAAAATCAGAAAATAATTCATCTAACCTAAGCTTTGAAATATCCTTGGAGACCTTGTAGGCATCGACCATGGATGTCCACAAGGTATGCCTCGGAAAAGAGTTAAGAACATACCTTATAAGGTCGCGATTTTTGACCTTTTGCCCGATCGCGTGTAGATTATTGACTATGTCTTGAATGCGGGCGTGAAGTTATGTTGCCGATTCGTTTTCCTGCATTTTTAGATTATATAGTTTATTAAACAAAAGATCGCGCTTACATACATTGGCTTCATCGGTCCCTTCGTGTAGCTCTACTAACTTTGTCCAAAGGTCCTTTGCACTGATGAAGGGGCCGACGTGATTAAGCTCCTCCTTGGACAAGCAGCATTGGAGGATTTGAGTTGCCTTGGCGCCGGCTTCGACTTGTCTTTTTGTCGCAATGGTCCATTGGTCATAATCCAAGGATTCACCCACTTCGTTAGTCGGAAGTGTGAATCCCGTTTGGATTATGATCCACATCTCGATTTGAGTTTTAAGAAAGCATTCCATCCGACCCTTCCAATAACGGAAGTCATCTCCGTTGTAAAACGGAGGTCGGACGGTGCTAAAACCCTCGAGATGGGCCATTGAAACAAAATAAACAAGGAGATGAAGACGAAAAACCTAGCAACGACACAAACACACGAAATGTACCAAGACTCGCATCTTGGATTAGTAGTGCGGGAAAAAAATTAACCAAATGAAATAAATTCGAAATAAAGAAAAAATCTGTAAAAAAAATCTAGATCGGTGGTTTCACCAAATCTTAGCACCCCCGGCTCTGATACCAATTGTTGGATCGAAGCGGATCGCTAGAGGGGGGGTGAATAGCGATAAAAACTTTTCTTTCGTTACGTTCGTTAAAACGCGAGTAGACAATTATTTGCAGCAGAAAGATAAATGATAAATAAAAGGAGACAAATGTTTTTTTTACTTGGTTCGTAGCCTTCGGCTACAAATCCAAGGCCCTAATGGTCCTAGACCGTGTACGGAGGGCAATTCACTAAAACACTCCTCCTCGTTGGAGGTAGGAGTTAGACGATTACAAAAACCTTCGAAAGCAAAAGATAGAGAGGCAAACCCTCTCTTCTATTAATGTAAAATACAACGATAGAAAATCTCGATAAAAAAGAATTGTAGTATTAAAGAGATGACAAAATAAGATTATACCAACAACTAGAAAATATAAATTAAGCTAGGGTTGTTGGCAGCACTTCGTCGTTGTAGAGTCGTCGGAGAGTCGTAGCGTTGTGGAGGCTTTTAAACACTTAGAGATTGATGAAAACCCCTAGGATAGGCCCTCCTTTTATAGCCTTTGAGCCCCTTTTCCAGAGGAACTTTAGCCAATCACAATTGAGCACCACTCCCCTTGAAATGAGGTGATAAGCCTTGACTCCTCGAAGCTGATCCTTGACCATCGATTGGTGATAGCCATCATCGATCGATGATGGCGGCTTTCGATCAAATCTTGACTACAAATAGTCGGTGATTGATTGGCGGTCGAGTCCTCAAGTGGCGGCAATCGACTGATGCTAGCTGCAATGACAAGTTAGCTGAACAATAACATTATTTCGACGGTCTTCGACCATCCGATCTCGACCTAGACCACCGATGGGATGTCTTGGGTCGGATCTATGCTTAAGTCTATCCCCGTAAAGAGGATACGACCTCACTTACACTCGCACACACACGAGATTACCTCGATACTTACTATGTTGTTTTCGCTTCCGGCCTTCCACTCGATTCCTTTGGCTCCCTCCGAAGTCACTCGAGTGTCACCCAACCACCGCGGCTTTCTCCGGGTGTCGCTAGCCTTCAGCTCCAACTATAGCAATTTTCTGTACACTCGATTCAGCTCGTGAGATAATGACATGAGCTTAACTTTGTATCATTTGCTATAATCAAAACTCAGGTTCGACTTAGGTGCCTACTGCACCAATAATCTAAACTTGACCAACAGGTGTATACAGTTAGAGTTATGACACTTGTGCAGACTCGTAGTAGGGTCATCCACCGAGGCGACCAATCAGAGTTACCCTTAGTGTTTATACTCCCGGTTTTGTTGGCTATGCATTTAGTGTATATAACAGGGAATAACCTATAGTATGTTAGTTATTATTCGTAATCGTGGTTTGAGTTGACCACGAGAATGACCTGTTGAGTCTTGAACCTGTGTCGAAAAGGTGAATTTCCTTTGAGAGTTGACTGATACCAAGTCAGAAAGAAGGGGACAAGTCGTCACATTTCTTGTGAAAATCAAAGACTATAGTCTTAGGGATTTTCACTGATTATGCTAGTCAGATCATTACCCGTGGGATAATGGACTAGGTGTGTATACTATTATTACTACAGCAAACGGAGGGTTAGTATAAGGTGTTTCATAGAGATTTTGATCCCTGAGTTGTTCGTACTGGGATGTATAACTTTGAAGGTACTTTTGAGTACTTAACTCGTATTATACAAAGAAAGTAGAGTTATTTACATACCAGGGATCAAGCCGGTATTTGTTGGTAAATGCAGAAAATAACTTTCGGGGAATAATATATCACTTGATCAGAGTTTAGTGATGTTGAGAGAGAGTATTTCCCCGCGTCACTTTCTGTGACACATTATAGGAAATTCTTGAGCTTCAAGTAGGGTGATCGTCGGTAATGGGAATACAATGCAAAATCATTAGACTTGCAGAGTTTATGCTCACCTAATAGCTCAAGAGTGTAAATGAATGTCTTAAGCCACTAAGAGTTATTGGCTTACTTTTGGATTAGGATGACTGGATCTTCTATCAGATCCTGCCGGAAGACATTGGATTAAGTCAGGAGTTTAGGAATGACTCCGTACAAGTGTTTAAGAGTTGGAGACTGATAAGCAGACATTGCAAGTCAGATGTTGGAATGAGAAGCCTTCGAATGTTGGACAAAAGGAGCAAGATAAGAATCATAGGCCACGAGCTACTAGTGGAGAGTTTTTTTTCGATCATAGAAGACCCACCGCAGATCGTCAGAACTGTCCGATGTTATCAACGAAATCAGAACAAAGACTCCAAAGGGATTATGTGCATGCAGTGCGGATCACAAAGTCACACAAAGTCGGATTATCTGTTGGAGCAGACCATTTGTTGCTATTGTAAGCAACCAGTACAGTTGAGGAGGTGTATTTTGGAGACTCAGTTGAAGACTATTGATGGTATTCCGGGAGGATGATGCATAGTCTCGACAGCAGAGATTAGCACAGAAGATTGAGTTATTTTATCAGCAGTGACCTACTACCTCGGGCGTGGTTGGAGTTCCTTGATACTTCCCTCCAGGGGAAGTGATTTACTCAGCAGTATCAACAGAAGAAATCTTAGAAAACTCATACAGACAACAATTGTTACCCCCAGACGTGGATTGGCTTAGTACAAAGGAGAGAGTATACGACGATGATCGTATTTATTCGGTATTCTATAGTTGCAACTCATAGGACTAAGGGATGGGATCAGATGATTTAGGAAAATCCCCGAGTCATTCATCGCAGAAATGCGACTGCTATGTCGCAGATTGTTGGATCTGATCTTGTTCTCTTCGGGGAAAGGTCGAGACCTGCGTGGAGCCTTTGGATCGGATCGATAGATAATTGATCGTTCAGGGTATTACTCTAGTTTACCTTCTGGGTTAATATATTGAGAGATACTTGTAATTAACAGGTATCCTTGTCTAGAACATTTTTAGTTCGGATTAGAAGGGTTCCTTTACATCGACTTATGGGTCGGTGGTATCTCTACCGTCAGGTGAGATGTAGATCAACAATTAAGAAGTCAAGGGATGCCCTTAGGCTTTGATAGACATACTTTTACTATAGACATATCCATATGGATGGTCAAATTATTGAGATTATGGTATGATATGTCTCTCGGACGTGCGTATAATCCGAGAGTATTCGGATGTAGTTTTTGATGAACTCCTAGGCTTGCCACTGCATAGGCAAGTGGAGTAGGCGATCAAAGTGATTTCGAAGATAGTGTTGATATTGAATACCTCATACGAGGGATAATTTTATTAGTATCAGTGTTGCTAAACACTATGGAAATTAGAAGAACGTAAGTTGTGATTATAGGAGATGCTGGATGAGATATTTATCTGTTCCAGTATTTCTTCTAGAAAGAATCCAGAACTCTTTGTTAAAATAGAGATGCACCCTTGAGATTATGCATCGATTATCGATGATAGAATGCGATAGTTGTTGAAAAGTGAATATCCTTCGTTGTGGATGGATGATCTGTTAAATCAGCTAAGGACACCTGTGTATGCTCTAGGGTTGATTTACGAATGGAGTATTGATATTGTAGTGACATGATATCATACAATTATCATTGTCGTTGTGATGATTGATATATCATCAGTGTAGAGTAAAGAGGATGTAGGTGTGTAAAGACGACAATTTCATACTTGGTATGAATTTTATGAGTTTTGATTATGTTGTTAGACTATTAAACAATTTAGTTGTCCATGGATTTGAGAAATCGTGTACTTAGGACACGATTGGATCAGTTTGTGATCATTGGAGTTTCGCAACTTGGCCACTGTTGATGGTGGTAGTTGGAGTTGCGCACTCGACCACCGTAGATGGTGGTTTCCTTGTATGATTTGGTTAATACTACGAATGTGGATAGGATACTTTTAGTGTTACTATACCACAGACTTGTTTGACCAAGAAGGTGATGGAATTCACTTGGTCGAAAGCTTGTGAAATTAGGTTTCAGGACCTAGATGGTGATTGACATTTGCATCAGTGTTAGTTAATCTTTCCGATGGGGATGGAAGGGTATTGTACGCAGATGCATCGCTTCAGGGAATGGAGCGATTTCGATGTTGAATGAGACGTATCTCATGCTTACGCTAATTGAGGAACTACGAGATAAGCTGTCATATACATGATGTGACTTTAATAGTTATTATCTTAATTTGTGGATGAATAGAGCAGGAGTGCTCATGGAGTTTTGACTTGCTACTGGGTAACTACTATAGAGTTGTTGGAATGCGAACAGTTGCAACGAGTGAGATTGGTCGCTATAGTCTCCCATGCACTTACAGAGTGTGTGGTGGAGTGGATTTTGAATGGTTGATGGACTTCTCTTTTGAGAAAATAATTCCCCGTCTCTGATAAGGATAGTGTGTTCCGGACATGCATCCAGTTAAGGAAGAGTTATTACAGGAAGCACATCATTCGAGATTTGTTATACATCCTAGTGGTACTCGGATGTACCGAGATTTGAAATATTTATACTAGTGGAACGGTATAAAGTGAGATATGGCAGATTTTGCTGCTCGATGTTTAGTATGCCAGTAGGTGAAGGCTGAACATCAGAAACTCGCTGGATTGCTCTAGAAAATTTTGATTCCAGAATAGAAGTGGGAGCAAATGACTATTGATTTTGTTATGGGATTGCCTAGAACCTGTAAAGGACATGATGCGATTTGGATGATCATGGATCGTCTAACTTTCTGCCTATTCGTGGGCCGGATCCGTTGGATCGTCTGACAGAGTTGTACTGGCGAGAGATTATCAGGTTGAATGGCATACCTTTGAGTATTATATCTGATAGAGATTCCGTGATTTACTTTGCGATTTTGACAGAGTCTGCAGTAGGCCATGGGCACAGAGCTTCGACTCTGTACAATATTTCATCCGAAGACAGATGGACAATCTGACCATACCATTCAGACTCTGGAGGATCTATTAAGATCTTGTGTCATGGATTATGGAGGTAATTGGAAGGATCACATTCCTTTAGTAGAATTTGCCTATAATAATAGTTATCCCTCCTCTATTCAGATGGCCCTTTCGAGGCATTATATGGCAAACCCTGTAGAACTCCCGTGTTGTGGGAGGAAGTCAGGGAACGATAGCTATTGGGGCCATAGAGCATCAATCATGATGCAGAGTTGGTGCGCGTCATCAGACAACGATTATCCGAGGCACAGGATCGACAGAAGAGTTATGCCGATCGGAGGCGAAGACCTTTAGAATTCTCAGTCGGGGATTATGTATTCCTACAAGTTTCACCCACCAAAGGAGTCAAAAGATTTGGGTTAAAAAGGAAAGTTAACTCCACGCTACATTGGTCCATCTGAGATATTGGAGTGGATTGGGGGGTGTAGCTTACCAATTGGCTTTACCTCCGACACTTATGGGTGTTGACAACGTATTTCATGTTGTTATGCTGAGGAAATACGTGTCGCGTTCAGATCATGTTCTGAAATAGGTTTCCGATTCCACTTCAGCCTAATGCGATCTAAGAGAAGATTCCAGTGCGAATTCATGGTCGCAAGAAGCAATAGCTGCGGAATGAGATCATCCGACTTGTAAAGGTTGGATGGCAGCATCATACCGATGAGGAGGCTATATGGGAGTTGGAGGATACTATCCAAACTCGATACCCTCATCTATTTCAGTTGAGGTATGTGATGATTCCGAAAATAGCTGGTATTAGTTCTTACATTTAAGTACAAAATTTAGAGACCAAATTTTATTAAGTGGGGGAGAATGTAAAATACCGTAAATAAATGGCTAAAGAGTGAAAAAAAATGATGGATGGTTAGGGATAAATCAAACCTAACCTAGGTTAAACCTTATGGGATTTATTAAACCTAACCTAGGTTTAATAACTTTAAATGGATCCACTTTATTACTTAATGGACCCATTTTTTTACCCGTTCCTTATTTCCTAACACCGGCTTTTTCTTTACTCCGAGCGATTCTTCTCCCTCTCGATTCTTCACCGTGCGACCATTCCCCTTTCTCCCGAACGTTAATTAGCCACCGCCTTCTTCCCTACGCCGTCGCAGTCCGCTGCCAAGCAGCAGGCCTTCTACTGGCCTCTCCATCAGACCCACGAACAGGCCACCACACCGCCGTGTGCAACCTTCATCGTCGGCATCTTCTTCTTCCCCCGATCTCATGAACGCCACTTCTTCTACTTCTCTGTCTTCTCGACCTCTCTGTTGTGGCCGACCCCCTTTGGTGGGAAGTCCGAATGGAAAGAAGGAAGCCACCATCTCTCTATTTCCTCGCGATCTAGCAGTTGTTGACCCCTTCGGTGGAAGATCCGACTGGGGCGAAAATGGCGACCGGGCAATCGGGTGGAGGCTCTTTCTAGGAGCGAGTGAGCGGTCCTGACTAGTCATCGCTGGAGCTAGGGAAGTAGGTTTGTGGATGCTGATTTCGTCGGTGAATAGCGAATTTGGGGAAAATCACCGTTGGATTTGATGATCGCGAGTGCGGTTGCTCCGGTGAACAGGGGAGGAAGGGGGGACTGCCGAGAGACTTCTAAGATAGGTAAGCTGTATTTACAGCTTTGATGTTTTTTGTTCTGTTCTTGAATTATGGATGGAAGGAGTAGGTTTCATGAAGGTTTGTAATAGGTTTTAGGCGATGTGAGCAAGGTTTGTTTTCCTGCTCAAAATGATTGGAACAAGTTGATATCTTAACGTGATTGAAGGGGCTAAGTGATTGAAGTTAAGTTGGAAGGTTTTTCTTCCTACCGTAGCATGCAAGAGAATGGAGGTAAGGTTGTGGATTTACTGTGGGTTAAATTCGTTGGTTCCATATCATGATTAGATTAACAGATTCTTATAGATGAGCAAATCTATTTATGGATTAACGATTTGGGGAATTAATTATAGGAAGCTTATGTTCTTTTTGATTATAGGTGAGTGAATGGTTTTCTGAATATGTTGTGGGCCATGAAAACTGCGTTTATTCAACAGAATGATTCAAATCGGATAACTTTAAGTGATCAAAAACTATGCAGGCGAGGCTAAGCTTGGGTAAGTCCAATTTGGGATTGGAGTTGAATGTATTTTAGTTGTGCCACCATATCCAATCTAATTTATAAGATGATGATGTTATTGGTTCCATTTGTAGATTATATACAATGTTTGGGTATTTTAGAGATGACAGTATTATATAGGTTTCAATAGGGTTAAGGAATTGGTTTGGTTCTACTATTAGATTGACAGTAGAACTTAGATATATGTTGCATTCCTTAGTGTACAAGACTTTGATGCGAGGCGAGTTCGCGGACGTGAAGACAGTTATGGTTTATTTAACAGGTGGGTAATTTCCTACCCTTGTCAGGTAGTTGTTGTTACATAGAGATTTAGATGTATGATCATATTATAGGATCATATTACCTTGACTCCGCTCTTATTTATTCTTGTGCTTGATACTTTGTCTTTGGCTACATATGCTCTGTTGCTGTTATCACATTTTTTCTCATCATGATTAGGAGTTACAGATGTGATGTAAGTAAACCTATAAATGCTTAGTATGTGTAAATAGTGGAGTATGGATGATGACCTGATTTGTAAATTGAGTAAAAAGGACATCCGTGGATAAGTAACGTCCTGAACGTAGGATTGATTCCAATACCCTTATGTTGCATGTTTACTACTGATCAGGTGTCGTGTAATGGTCAGGTGAATTGTGATTAGTGTGTCATTACGGACCGGTGGTCCTAGCTCGTTATGATCAGTTGAGTATGACTCTCTATAGGATATAGAGTGCGTCGATCAGTTGAGTACGACTCTATAGGATAGAGAGTGTTATGATCAGTTGAGTACGACTCTCTACAGGATAGAGAGTGTTATGATCAGTTGAGTACGACTCTCTACAGGATAGAGAGTGCGTCGATTAGTTGAGTACGACTCTCTACAGGATAGAGAGTATTATGATCAGTTGAGTATGACTCTTTGCAGGATAGAGAGTGTGTTGATCAGATTGGTATGACTCTCTGTAGAATAGAGAGTCTGTGGTGGATGTCTGTATGCATGACTGTACATTCATATCATTTGCATACATACTGACGACATAGTGTCCCTTGTGGTTGAGAGGGTCGTCAGTCATCCTGCCTCCCCGGTTACTCATGGAGGAGTGACTGGTGTGAGGGCAGAGCATTTGTTGTGATGCGCTCTACTACTATAGACGGTGGTAGTTGGAGTTGCGTGCAGTTGTCCTGGGTGCGTGACACTCGACCACTCATATGTAGTGTTAGTCGAAGTGGCCAGTAGCAGGGACCCCCGTTGTGTAGCGAGCTCTTTACGCTCATATGCTACTCATTCATACTGCCCACTCGACCACTTTAGAGCAGTGGTTGGTGTTGAGTTGGAATAGTTATCATGTCGTGCCACCTAGGCCACACTAGGGTCGTGGTAGCGAGTAGGGGTGCGCATGTATGACCATGCATGCTGCATTGTCGTGACTTATGACGTTTTGCATATTGTCATATATATACATATATGCATGTATATATATGGATGATTGTGATTAGTATATATATAGATGCAGTCTATATATATATGCTTATTGTGATGTTGTATTTGATTGTACTATGCTTGCTGCATTTGGTTGTTCATTATCTTCATACATGCTACTCGCATTTGTTATACGGTTGTGTCGGATACCTGTATACTTGTTGGACAGACCATTAGATACCTTTGACCTGTATCATGATTATAGTGTGAGTTAGTATTACTCTTCATGTTATATATTGTGGATATATGCTCAGGTTGGATCAGAGTAGCGTAGCGGACTATCAGGTATGTCTGCATTTTATGTTGTTTATTTGCTTAGACGGTATATGCATGTATATGTTTATTATATTGGTATACATGTTGTACCTCTAGGTTATATTGTTGAATTACATGTGATATTTGATATACACATGTTCTCTCATATTACTGCTGAGTTATACTCACTACCACAGACCCTGGGTTTTTCTGTCATCCAGGTAACAGGTAGAAGTCTTTGTGACGGCTTGGAGCATCGCTGGCTAGCATCGTCTCATCTCAACTCTGAGAGTCTGAGCTTTTGAGTTTATCGTTGGTGCTTTGATATGTCTTTGGTTTTATGCTATGTTTTGTAGTGTTGGACACTGCTGTTGTTGTACCATTCTTTCTGGTTTTGTTATGGTGTTTTCTTTGTTTGGTGTTAGTCATACCGGTATGCATGGTGTGTGGTTTGTATTGTAGTTGTGTTAGTTCCGCTGTGTTTGTTATGTTTTATGTTTACAGTTGTATATGTTACGGTTATTGTGGGCCTAAGGGTCTTGTATAAACAGGATATGTTGCCACATACAGGGAAAATATTGTCCGTTTGATTTTCGGTTCAACATAATCTTGGGGCGTGACAGAGATCTTGGCAGACCGAAGAAGTAAACTCCATCAAATTGGCACTGTCTGTGGGAATCTAAACAAAAAGTCGTGATGGTGAATACTAGAAGGCCAACGAAGGGGTCGATGGAGGAGGAGAAGGTTGTATCTAATACCTCCAAGGGAGGTACCAGTAGAAGGTGTCGCGAGCCTATGTGCGAAGAAGATCTTATGCAAGTGCTAGCTGCAGTGATGGATCACATGTCACAGAAGACGGCAGCTAAAGAGGTAAAGGAAGATAATACATCTAGGGATGATTCTGAGGAGGAGGTAATTAGAGTCTCTCATCCTAAGAAGAATTCTTCACGGATTTGTAAGCAATCGAAGGGAAGAAATATGTTGCTCCCGCAGAGGAAGAAAGGTCTAATGAAGAAGGTCCCCTCACGAATGCCATCCTAGAGGTTGAAGAGCAGAGTCCTTTTGTAGCTAGTATTCTGAATGAAAAGCTACCTCGAAATTTTTGAATTTCTCATATGCCCGAGTATACTGATTCCTCTAATCCTAAGAATTATTTGGGTAGATTTGAAAATTCTACTTTATTATATTGTTATACTGATGGGATTAAATGTCAAGTGTTTCTTACTACATTAGTAGAATCAACACAACAATGGTTTAATACTTTAAAATCACAAAGTATTGCTTCCTTTAAATATTTTTCAGCATTATTTCTAAGTCACTTTTCTAGTTCTAAGAAATATTTGCCTCCACTGTTAAGTCTCTTTAATCTTAAGAAGAGAGAGTGAAGGACTCTTCGACAATATATGTAGAGATTCACTCAATCAGCTCGAGAAATTCCTGCTATAGAGCCTGACATGATAGTGGGAGCCTTCACTCAAGGGCTTAGAGAAGGAGATTTCTTCAAATCCTTATCTAAAAAGCCTTCTATAGATTTTGATGATTTATTATCCCGAGTTGAGAAGTTCATTAATCTAGAGGATGCCTAGAAATCTCGGCAATATTCCCAGGATCACATAATGACAACTACCAGAGTGACAAGTGGGAAGGTCCGCCTATTCTTCAGGAGACAGATCTCTGTATGTTCCTCAATTAAGGTTTTCTAAGGAACGGACTATGAATATATGTGAAGAGCAGCAGTTATTGAGAAGACCCTTTGAAGCTGCTAGGGGGCCTAGGAGGTTACCATCTTATACTTTCTGTTCGTATCATCAAGAATATGGGTATAATACTCAAAATTACCAGCAGTTGGACTCTGAATTGTGGAGAATTATGGGGGTTTTTCCCCACATACAGAATATGGTTATGAATCTGGCTCCATATCAGCAAAGGTTTGGGGGAAGAAGTTATGGTAGAGGAAATTCAGTGAGACCTCCTATGAATCGACCTGCACAACCTACTCAGCCAAGGGAGATAGCTTCTGACAGAATAATGCCTACGGGTCAACCTCCTGTAAGAGGTTATATCAATATGATTTCTCGAGGTTATACTAATGGAGATTCTAATAGAGCTCGAAAGAGACATAGTAGAGAAGAATGTATAGTCGTGACAGCTTTGCCTAGAACAAGAGGACCTATGTTGGGTTTTGATTCCAGTGACTTAGAGGGAGTAATGACTCCTCATACTGATGTCTTAGTCATTCAGACACTTATTGCTAATTTTGATGTAGGAAGAGTTTTCATAGACCCATGCAGCTTAGTGGATATTCTATATTGGTCAGCTTTGGAGCAAATGGGAGTTAATATAAATGACTTACAATTAGTTGGTACCTCCTTATTTCGGTTTTCTGGTCATGAGATACAACCAATGGGTCAAATAAAATTGCCTCTATCATTAGGGGATGAGCCAAGGAGAAGAACATTACTTATTAATTTCACAGTAGTTAACATGCCTTCTTCCTATAATGTTATTTTAGGTAGACCTGTTCTGGGCAGTTTACAGGTTGTGGCTTCTCCTTATCATCAGAAAATTAAGTTTCCTATCAGAAATGAAGTAGGGGAAGTTAGGGGTGATCAACAGCTCTCTCGGAGATGTTATGTGGATGTCATTCGAACAAGACAAAAGGGAAAATCTGTTAGTGAATCTTTTCAGAAGTTTAGTCGAAATAGAGATACAATTTGTGCTATTTAGAAGGGGGATGTTGAAGAAATAGGAGAATCTAATAAAGAGGCAATTGTATTAGATGATAAATGTTCTGAACATATTACATTTATAGCTCGGGACCTTCCTCTACAGCTTAAGGCTAATTTGATACAAAGTCTTATTAAAAATGTTGATATTTTTGCATAGTCACCACAGGACTTATTAGGAATTGATCCTAGTAGATTCCACTGTGGCGCATCAATTTATTTCCATGATGGATGCTTATCAAGGGTACTATCAGATACCATTAGCTTTGGAGGATCAGAATAAAGTTAGTTTTATTACTGTAGAGGGGACTCTCTGCTATGTTGTTATACCCTTTGGGTTAAAAAATATTGGAGCTATTTATCAGAGATTGATGGATAAAATTTTTGAGAAACAGTTGGGGAGGAATGTAGAGGTATATGTGGATGATATCTTGGTTAAAACTCTACATCCCGAGCAGTTAATATCTGATTTGGAAGAAACTTTTAGCACCTTGCATAAGTATAGAATGAAGTTGTATCCAGAAAAGTGTGTATTTGGGGTTACTCAGGGTCGATTCTTGGGGTATGTTGTTACTGAGAAGGGTATAAAAGCTAATCCTATTAAGATTGATGTTATTCAGCAAATGCAACCTCCAAAAAATTGAGAGATGTACAACAGTTATTGAGCAGAATTACTGCTTTATCTCGGTTCATATCCCGGTCGATAGATAGAAGTCTTCCTTTCTTTAAAATATTAAAGAGGGCCACTCGATTCTAATGGGATGAACACTGGGATAGGGATTTTCAATCTCTAAAAGAATACTTAGCCGAACCACCTTTCCTAGCTAAGCCTCAGCCTGGGAAAATGTTATGGGTATATTTAGCTCTTTCTGAAGTTGTTGAGAGTTCAGTGTTAGTTCGCCATGATAAGGGTCAGCAACATTCAATTTATTATATCAATTATCTATTAAAAGGACCTGAAGGCCGATATACTAATTTGGAGAAGTTAACCTGGGGATTGGTCTTAACTGTTCAGAGATTACGACCCTATTTTTTATCACATCTCTTGGTGGTGCTCACTAATACTCCTTTGGGCAGAATACTTACTCATCCAGAGGCTACGAGAAAGCTTATTAGGCTACCGAGCTCAATGAATATGATATTACCTATCAGTCTCACACCTCTATTAAGGCTCAGGCATTAGCTGATTTCTTAGTGGAGACTATACATAAAGAGGAGTCTGATCCATGGATGGTATATGCAGATGGGTCTTCTAGAAAGGAAGGTTGTGGAGTTGGAGTAATTCTGATTTCACCGCAAGGAGAAGAGGTTAAGTTAGCAGTTAGATTACACTTTAGGGCTTCTAATAATAAAGCTGAGTATAAAGCTTTATTTGTACCTTTACAGGCTGCTAAGAATATAGGAGCCGAGCGGGTGATAGTGTTGGAGGATCGTGGCCCGGCTAGAGGGGGTGAATAGCCCTTTTCGTGTGTTCGATGAAAATCATTCGCTCGTCGTGTGCTTGTCTACAATATTCATTAATATACATCGGAAATACAAATAAAAAATACAAATATAAATACAAGAGACAATCACAACACACACAATACACGACGATATACGTGGTTCAAATCATAGGGTTCCAACTCCATGGGGCGAGCTCAAAGAGCTCTAGAGATGCACACGACACTACTCAAACTCCTTCTCGAAACCAAGTGGGAGGTGGAGAAACCTCATACAAGCAATTACAAGATGCAATACAAAAGTACAAGCAAAATACAAAGACAATATGAAATACAAGTAAAGAAAACTTTACAATACTTTGCTTTGATCACTTGCTTGTTGTTTGCTTTGGTTTACTCTTGAAGGTCTAAAATGTAGTAGTAATTCCCCTCAAAAATCTCCCCAAAAATGGTTGTGGAAATCCTCCCCAAGCTCCACCTTTTATGCTTGTCTCAGGCTGATTTCACGCCAACCAGTCGACTGCTCATGACCATCAGTCGACTGCTCCTGTAGCCATTGTCTCACAACGGCTTAATCCACGTTGGCAAAGTTCCAACGGATAACTATCAATCGACTAATCATGCCCATCAATCGACTGATCTAGTCATTAGTCGAGTGATCCAGGCAATCAGTCGACTCAAAATGGTTCTGTGCCTGCGACACCCTTCATCAGTCGACTGCCATCCCTTGGCAGTCGACTAATGGTGTGGCAGTCGACTGTTTAGCCAGAAACCCATCAGTCGAACACCAGTCGATTGCTCTCGACTTGGATTAGTCGACAACTATCTATTACAATCGACTGGTGTCAGATAAAACCTCAAATAGACACTTGTTTGAGCATCCGCCCATCGAGTAAAACCATAAATACCAATATTTAAGCATCCGACATCGATCTCAGCCACTTGGCCAAGATCAACTCTCATCTCCCTTGGAGTCCCTCACCGAAGCTCTCTTTGTCCGGCCACATCTCTCGGATGCACCAAGCGCACGACTTTCGCAATACCATCCTTCGTGTCTTGCCCTGAAGTCTGTTCCTTTGACTTCACTCCATTCGCTCCTCGTCCGGCGATCCCTTGGATGTACCAAGCACATGACTTCCACAATGTCATCCTTCACTGACTCAAGGACCCAAGCCATAAGACGATGAACTTGCCAATGTTTTATCAAGTTAACCAAATGCCAAGACTCAGGCTTGGATTTCCCATGCCAACCCCATGTTGGACTTTCACCGTCAAGGTTACACAACTTGGACTTATGTGGCCAAGGCTACACACTTGGTCTTCCCATGACATACATTTTATCTAACATCAAAATACCGCTCGAGTCAGACTCGAGTTCGATTGCACCAACAATCTCTCCCTTTTTGATGTTTGATAAAACCTCAAACACCTTTGAGTTAGGTGCCCTAACTCAAGTCTACCAATTATCCCCAATTGTCAATTCTCACCTTTGAGAATTCCAACTAACCCCAATTGATAACTTCTCCCCCTTTTTGACTTACATCAAAAATGTCCTCAAGGGTGTCAATGTCTCATATCCCAATGAGATTTTGCAATCTCCCCCATGGTCTAAAAACACACTCATCATCCCAAGATGGATAACCTCCCCCTAAAGGCTTGCTCCCCCTTGACCATTGCACTAACAATATACTTGGAGAGTCCCTAAGCCAATAGGAACACTAAGCAATCGAAATTAAGAGAAAAGATTCAACATTGAACTTTTACCTCCCTTAATCCGATACATACCCTAAACAATTCTCCTAATCCATATCCAATGGATTTTTACCCTTTCTAATGCTCTCTAAAGCATATCCTAGGGTTAGGAGCAGTAGGGAACCAAGAAGTAGCTGAACATGAGCCTAACAAACATTATTTACCCGAAATCAGCATTATCAGTCGACTACTTCAGCTACCAGTCAACTAATTTTGACTCCAATCGACTGCAATCTATGGCAATCGACTGATTTCTGCATAGTGTAGAAATCAGATTTCAGAAATGAAATTCTGAAATTCATAAGTAAAAATATGTAATTTGAAAAATCTTGAAAATTCATACGTACATTACTTATTACAAACATTATGGGTAAAAAATATTAGAAAAATAAAATACTCATAAACTAGTGAGATTGATACAAAGTTCAACACTCTTAAAATTTTCAATGTTTGACCCTACTTTGTATCACCTCATTCAATGGTGATTACTATCAAAAGATAGACTTCACTAAGATTTTTCAAAATAATTTTAAAACCTTTAAATTCATTTTCCTAAACATCTAACTTGTATCTAGGTGTATGAAGCGCATACAAGTTAAGTGTTCTAGTGAGATGTAGGTTTTGTTCATTTAGGGTCTCATGCATATGCTAGGCAACATTATTTGATTCCCTTATGCATGGGACCTCAAATCATGTCTTAGTCCTTAACTCAATTTATTTAATGCATGAATAATGATTATGACATAAATGATAACAGGAATAAATGCATGTGTCAATAATCATGATGTCATGACATGTGATACAAACTTAAGCATAACATGTCATTTAGCTAACCCTAAGGGTGCGTTTGGTTGGGGTTTTTTGTTGATAACCTTATTAGGTTATCAATAAAAACCTTGTTTGGTTTAGGTTATGAACAATTACCTGGTAATTGTTCATTACCTGGTTATAAACAAAAACCTTTTTAGGGGGAATCGGAAAACCTTGGAGAACCAAGGTTTTTGTTGATTCCTGGGGTTAAGGAATTTTTTTTCCAATATTACCCCTAGCAATATATTAAATGTCAATTTGTCAAAACTCAATCGATTTGTCACCCGTCGCTGGTCACCGCTCGTCGCCGGCCGCTGTCGTCGCCGCCCATCGCCAGCCGCCACTACCCATCGCCGCTCGCCGCTGCCGCCGCCCATCACCGGTCGGCCACTGCCCATCGCCGACCGACGGTCGCCGTCGATCGTCGCTCGACCAATCGCTGCCACCGTCGATCGGTCATCCATCATTGTCGTCGTCGATCGACCGATCGCCGTTGTCGCCGCCGATCGGTCGACCACCGTCATCGCCGTCGGTTGGTCGGCCCCGTCGGCCGCTATCGATGCGACCCGTCATTAATATTTCCGTCGTTGTCATCGAATTGATTGAGCAAAAAAAGTAAAATGTTAAACTAAGTTATATATTAAAACCTCCAACCAAACAAGTTTTTTATCAAAGGTTATACTTTATTCCAAGGTTATGTTTTATTCCCTAGTAATCACATAACAAAGATTATGTATTATCATGACATTTTATATGATAAAAATAAATATGATGTCATGACATGGCAAGGCAAATAAAGCATGACAAGTATAAAATACTAAGGTATACAATATCTAAGTGTTAAGTCCAAATTATCATTTCTAGGATTAAATTCATTTTGCCTTAATACCAACTATCCCCCTAGTGTGCCAAAAATCTAAAATGACACATCATGACTTCGAAGACCTAATTGTGTCAATTTAATCAATTTTCAACTTCTCAAAGCACATTGGCACATCCTAAAGTGTCAACTCTACTATGGTTAAGTTAACCACCTATCCACTTAGGGTTGACACACCCTAACACATCTAGCGTGAATCGATCACGCTCCTATAGAAACCCAATACCTATTGGAGCTCCTTGGGTTAACAAGGTATTCACTAGGGATAACTTCCCTAGATATCTTCCTAATGACCCTTTTTGGCTTTGAAGCCTTAGTCATTTTGGTCTTTCCTAGGTTAACCTTAGGGATTGCCTCCCTAGTAACCTTCTTAGTGGCTACCTTAGATTTTCTTGACTTTTTAGCCACTAGACACATACCATGGTTAATCTTAGGGATAACTTCCCTATTAACCTTGGTTTTTCTAGACCTAGATTTAGTTTCATAATCAAATGGAACATTGTGGTAGGACTTAAGTTTGTGACTCAAACCTTTCTTGCCCTTAATCGGTTCTTGTCTCCTAGGCCCTAAATTTTGACCATTAGACCCCTTAATTGAATTTGTAATTCTTGCTAGGGTCTTCTCCAAATTTTCAAGCCTTGACCTCAAGACTTGGTTCTCTAATTTTAATTTTCTCAATTTTGATTTTTCATTAATCTTTTAGGAAGAACTCTTCTTCTTATGCATGTGCCTACTCTTCTTAATGTTAATGCTTAAATTTTCTTCTATCCTCCTAATGGACTCCACAGGTAAAATAGGTCTAGAATTATTTGATCCAGATTTGTCCTTAGTTAAATTAACATGCTTAGCACCTAAATAATAAAATCTATTATTTCTACTAGCATGCTTATGTTCATGGGCAATAGCAAGTGAACTAACATAATTTCTAGCATGCTTCTTAATCCTAGAGCTAGAAGGTGCATTAAAGTATACCTTAGGGTTTCCTTTGGAAGCTCCCCCTACTTGTGTAACTCCTTCTTGTGCCTTCTTCTTCCCCCTAGGGCATTGGCTTCGGTAGTGTTCCCGTTGATTGCACTTGAAGCACACAATGTGCTCTTTGTTTTTCCTAGCGAGGACTCTAACATCCTTTGACTTGTCCTTGACTTTTGGTGTCGGCACTTTCTTCTTAGCCAATTTTGGGCATTTGCTCTTATAATGCTCTTTCTTCCTACACTCAAAGCAAATTATGTGATCTTTATTATTATAAATTGTATTTGAGTTACCTATGGTAGTGGAACCCTCGTGATCTTCACTTCTCTCGGATGTAGATGTTTCTTCTCATTCTTGCTTCGGGATGGAAGATCTCTCCTCCCCCTTAATACTAGAGGTGAAGGTTTCCTCCAATTCATCCACATCCTCGGATGTTGATGGACCTTCTTCCACGGCTTCCTTCTCTAATTGTGATAGTTTGGGATTTTCATGGAATCTTACCAATTTATTCCATAGGTCCTTGGCATCCCAGGATTCACCTAGCTTGCACAAGATATGGTTAAGTATTAATTTAATTAACATTTTCATTACCTTAACCGTTGTCTTGAATTGTTGTCATTGCTCCTCGATCCATTTTGATTTTATGATTAGCTTCCTTTCTTTATCCCTAGGCACTTCGAAACCATCTTCAATTGTTAGCATCATATCGAAATCGATTTCGAAGTATACCTCCATCTGTTTCTTCCACCATGAGAATTCTTCGAATTTCAGTGGTTTGATGTTGATGCTGGTCATCTTGGTTGATTGTCATAGCGATGAGTCCGATGACAACCTCCTTGCTCTGATACCACTTGTTGGAGGATCGTGGCCCAGCTAGAGGGGGTGAATAGCCCTTTTCGCGTGTTTGATGGAAATCATTCGCTCATCATGTGCTTGTCTACAATATTCGTTAATACGCAGTGGAAATACAAATACAAGAGACAATCACAACACACGCAATACACGACAATATACGTGGTTCGGAACCTTAGGGTTCCTACTCCATGGGGCGAGCTCAAAGAGTTCTAGAGATGCATACGACACTACTCAAACTCTTTCTCGACAACAAGTTGGAGGTGGAGAAACCTCATACAAGAAATTACAAGATGCAATACAAAAGTACAAGCAAAATACAAAGATAATATGAAATACAAGTAAAGAAAACTTTACAACACTTTGCTTTGATTACTTTCTTATTGCTTGCTTTGGTTTACTCTTGAATATTTGGAATGCAGCAGCAATTCCCCTCCAAAATCTCCCCAAAAATGGTTGTGGAAATCCTCCCCAAGCTCCTCCTTTTATGCTTATCTCGGGTTGATTTTGCACCGACCAGTCGACTGCTCCTGTAGTCATTGTCTCACAACGGCTTAATCCACATTGGCAAAGTTCCAATGGATAACCATCAATCGGCTAATCACACCCATCAGTCGACTGATCTAGTCATTAGTCGAGTGATCCAGGCAATCAGTCGACTCGAAATGGTTCTGTGCCCGCAACACCCTTCATCAGTCGACTGATGGTGTGACAGTCAACTATCATACCCTATCAGTCCATTGTTTGGCTAGAAACCCATTAGTCGAACACCAGTCGATTGCTCTCGACTTGGATCAGTCGACTGCTATCTATAGCAGTCGACATACATCGGATAAAACCTCAAACAAACACTTTTTTGAGCATTCGACCGTCGGGTAAAACCTCAAACACCAATGTTTGAGCATCCGACACCCGATCACAGCCACTTGGCCAAACTCAACTCTCATCTCCCTTGGAGTCCCTCACCGAAGCTCTCTTCGTCCGGCCACGTCCCTCGGATGCACCAAGCGCATGACTTCCGCAATTTCATCCTTCGCATCTTCCCCTGAAGTCTGCTTTCTTTGGCTTCACTCCATTCGCTCCTCGTCCGATGGTACCGCGGGTGCACCAAGCATATGGCTTCCACAATGCCATGTTGGTAATATATGAGAGGTGTCCTAAGGCAATCGCCTTGTGGTTGTACTATTTATTTGATAAATGAAGATTCACTATTTGAGTATACATGTTTTCATGTATTTGATTGGATCTTAAACTCATTTACTGAATATCCGTAATACGATTCACAACATAAGAGAATTTGTGATTGGATCACAACTAGTGAGTATCTCTACATGTGTAATTGTGATGTATTGGAATTATCCCTAGTCGATGAATTGATAGATTCGGACGCCATCGATTCTATTGAGACTAATACGAGGTATACTCTTTGGTTTATCCAAGCAGCTGTTCCTCACTAGCTGGAGACATTGGGATGTCTAGAGTTAATCGTGGATGCTAGTTGTGGTAATTAGTTCATTGGAGTGACCAGCTGTAAGACTTCATATGGTTATCTGCATATATGGATATGTCAATGAAGTTCTTACAGCATCTTAAGTGCGATGTTCCTTCGACTTGTAGTATTCAAGTCATCTTGGTCATGAAGACTTATGCTCTGACATCTTAAGCAAGCATCTTCGATGAGATGTGGACCCGGGATGATTGGGTATAAGTCGAAGTGGCCGAAGGTGTTTGAATAGCCTACAAAGGATTCACCGCTCCTTGCGAGGAGATGTATACCCTATGACCTCTCGTCAGATTGTTACTAAAGTCTTTAGCCAAAACATTACATGTTTAAAGCATGGTACTCTTGGATACATGTGTAGTAACTAGAATCCGGAGGACGAGGAAGTAATACTTGGGATAAATGTGACATAGTCAACCTAGTGGGGACTGACACAATAGACCATGTCCTGAACCAAGTGAGTATAAGATGAGTGAAAGGAATGAGACACGATTCATTGTAGCTGCTGAAGGATTTCAGAAAAGGTTATGGATCAACCATTGATTTTCCAATTAATTGGGGATCATGATGTACTACTAGGTGTCACTCATGATCGTTCTATAATTAATAGTTAATTATAGACGACCAAGATAAATCAGGAACCTATTTGGCCACACGCACAATGAGCATAATCCGAAGGATTTAAAACAAGTTTGAGAATAGGATTCTCATATCGAGAGAGACTAGGTTTGGTTGGACCAAACAAAGAGCGAGCATGAAATGGTTTCAGTCACATCGGAAGCATGGATGGGCCATGTCTTTTAAAGACATGATGGATGAACCAAATTGGTTTGGTTGTAATCTAATGGTGGAAAATAAACCAAAGTGGTTTGGTTTGTTTTAAACGAATGAACCAAAGTTGATTCGGTTCGTTTTAACTTAAAATAAACCAACACGGTTTGGTTTATTTTAACTTAAGTTATTGGATCGGGTTAACGGATTTTGGTTATGAACTAATAACCGTTAGGAGAATGTGTTTTCTATAAAAACATGGCTTAATGGTTTTTCGTGGAGAATTAATTGGTTCAAGGGTTTTGGAAACCCTAGCCTCCTTTCCTCCTTCTTGCCACCCAAGCCAAGGTGGTTATCGCCCACCTTTGTGCCGCCGCCACCCATTAGAGCTGCTGCCTCTCTTTTCGCCGTCGCCGCCCATGTCATTTTCTCATATATGCTTGATTTGTATTTCTAGGTTAATCGCTTGATCATGATGTCTTTGAATTTACGCTCTATTTTGAATTCGAATAAATTGACTATGTCGAACTTCTTAGACTGACTTAGAAACTAGAGAATTGTTCTCAAGGAGGAAAAGCTTGTGTGTGTCCTCAAAGAGCCTCTTCCCGCCCGTCTTAGTGATGACGCAACTCTGGACTAATTGTTGGCTTATTAGAAATATGTGAGTGATTCTGAACTAGTGAGTTGCATCATACTAGCCGCGATGGTACCCGAGTTGCGGAAGCAGCATGAGCAAATGGATGCTCATACCATAGTCTTTCATCTTTATGAGTTGTTTGATGAGCAAGTGAGATCCAAAAGGTTCGAAGTCTCCAAGTTCCTCTTCACCTCTGAGATGCAAGAAGGTTCATCTGTGGTACTGCTTAACATGCTGAAGACTGTGGAGCCTTCTGTGAAGCATGAGCAGGGGACGGTGCTATTAGTTGATTCCTCGAAGAAAGGTTCTAAGAGGAAGTCAAAGGAATAGTAGAAGGGGAAGAATAAAAAAGCTAAAAAGGTAGAACCAGCTCAAAAGGGCACTTGCCATCATTGTGGCAAGGAGGGCCATTGGCGAAGAAACTGTAAGATTTATCTTGAGTCCGTGAAGAAGAATAAGGCATCAGATGCCCCATCTTCTTCAGATATCTTTGTTATTGATTGTCATTCTATTTCCTCAAACACTTAGATATTGGATACTGGGTGTGGCTTACATATATATAATGACATACATGGACTAAAGAATAGAAGAAGACTCGTCAAGGGAGAGTCAAATTTACGTGTTGGGAATGGAGCAAAGGTTGTTGCGCTCGCCATCGGAACATATTTGTTGAGACTCCCTACAAGACTTGTCTTAGAACTAGACAATTGCTTTTATGTTCCTTCATTGATAAAGAACATCATTTTTATTTCTTGTTTAAATAGAAATAAGTATGATTTAACTTTTAGTAACAATTGTTGTTATATAACTTTGAATGACGTGCTTTATGGGACTGGAATACTGTGCAATGATATATATACGTTAGACGTATTCAGTGGCATTCTCAATATCAAAGCGAGCAACAAGCATGTTCGAAAAGATAATCAATTAGACTCTTACATGTGGCATTGTCGTCTTGGCCATGTGAGCAAGAAACGCATGTCCGAATTACACTGATGTGGAATTCTGGAATCGTTTGAATTGGATTCATACGATACATGCGAATTATGCTTAAAAGGCAAGATGACTAAGTTACCTTTTATGGGAAAAGGTGAACCGATGGGAGAGTTTCTTGGTCTAATACATACAGATGTATGCAAACCTATGTCAACTCAAGCTTTAGAAGGCTATAACTACTTCATTACCTTCACCGATAATCACTTACGATTTGGGTATGTGTTCTTGATAAAACACAAGTCTGAAGCCTTTGAAAAGTTCAAAGAATTCAGAAATGAAGTAGAGAAATAACTTGGCGAGAGTATTAAAATACTTCGACCGGATCAAGGTGGTGAATACTTGAGTCAAGAGTTTTTGGATTATCTAAGGGACAATGATATATTATCTCAATGGACTCCGCCATATACACCACAGCATAATGGTGTATCTGAGAGGCAAAACCAAATCTTGTTGGACATAGTTAGGTCGATGATGAATCACGCGAATCTTTCCAAGTCCTTTTGGGGTTATACACTTCAGACTGTTGCTTACTTGTTAAACAGAGTCCCGACCAATGTAGTCTCTACTACTCCATATGAGATATGGAATAGTAAGAAACCTCATTTATCTTACTTGAAGATATGGGGTTGTCCTGCTTATGTGAAGCGGACTGTATCAGAAAAACTGGATGCTAAGTCTGATAAATGTCTATTTATTAGATACCCTAAGGAAACGAGGGGTTATCAATTCTATCATCCTGTGGAACAAAATGTGTTTGTTTCAAGGTATGCTGTGTTTCTAGAGAAAGAGTTTTTCTTACAAGAAAACAATGGGAGCGTTGTTGAATTTAAGGAGGTTTAAGAGACTGTAATAGACATTGATGAGATACCTAGTCAAGCACCTCGACCGATGACTCATAGTGATGAGACATCGGTTGAACCTATTGTGACACTACATCTTCGTAGATCTGGTAGGACACGCAACATTCCTGAGAGATATGGATTTTTCGTAAGTGAATCGAACGACGTGTTACTCATTGACGATGAGGAGCCTACTAATTATGAAGAAGTTCAGAAAAGTTCATAAATGGACAAATGGCTTAAAGCCATGAAGTTGGAAATGGATTCTATATATGAAAATCAAGTTTGAAACTTAGTGGACCCACTTGAAGGTATTAAGCCTATAGGGTGCAAGTGGATTTTCAAGAAGAAAATCGACATGGATGGTAATGTGATTTCCTATAAGGCTATATTAGTGGCGAAAAGCTATCGTCAAAAGCAAAGTGTTGATTATGACGAAACCTATTCACCAGTTGCTATGCTTAAATCCATTCGGATGCTCCTGGTCATAGCGGCTCATTATGATTATGAGATATGACAGATGGATGTGAAAACAGCTTTCCTTAATGGAAACCTACTCGAGGACGTATATATGATACAATCTGAGGGTTTCACATCGATTGATAAAACTAAGGTATGCAAACTTCGACGGTCCATTTATGGACTGAAGCAAACATCCAGGAGCTAAAATATCTATTTTGATGAGACAATCAAAAGGTTTGATTTCTCATAAAATTCGGACGAACCTTGTGTATACAAGAAAGTTAGTGGGAGTGCAGTCGTATTCCTAGTATTGTATGTCGATGACATATTACTTATAGGAAACGATATATCTATTTTACAATCGGTTAAAATTTGGTTATCCAAAATATTCTCCATGAAAGACCTGGGAGAAGCGACCTACATCCTCGGGATCAAGATCTATAAAGATAGATCGAAACAGTTGCTTGGTCTTTCGTAGTCTATATATATAGACCGAGTGCTAAAGAAGTTTAGCATGTCTGAATCCAAGAAAAGTTTCTTTCCCATCATGCATGGGATACACCTTTCGAAGTCTATGTGTCCGCACACAGAAGACGAGAGGATTTGCATGAGTAAGATTCCCTATGCATCTGCAATAGGATCTATCATGTATGTTATGTTATGTACGAGGCCCGATGTATCGTATGCTCTGAGTGTCACGAGAAGATATCAGTCTGATCCAGGAATGGATCATTGGATGGCTGTTAAGACAATCCTTAAGTACTTAAGAAGAACTAAGGATGTGTTCCTAATATATGGAGAGGGTGATATGGTAATACACGGGTATACGGATGTCAGCTTCCAGATAGACAAGAATGATTCCAGGTCTCAGTTTGGTTACGTATTTACCTTAAATGGAGGTGCAATAAGTTGAAAAAGTTCCAAGCAAGACACTATAGTGGATTTTACCACTGAGGCAGAATACATTGCATCTTCGGAAGCAGCAAAGGAAGCGGTTTGGATCAAGAAGTTCATCTCTGAACTTGATGTGGTCTCATTAACGATCCAAATATGTGCTTCGCCGCTATCATCTGATCAGGGAGATTATCAATAGGAAGGAAATACAAATCGAAAAGATTCCTACTGAAAGGAACTTAGCGGACCCTTTAACTAAGGCCTTACCTCAAAGTAAGTCTGAGGGTCATGTTAGAGCTTATTGTATCGGATACCATGGCGATTGGCATTAGACCAAGTGAGAGTTTGAAAGTAATATATGAGGTATCCTAAGATAATCGCCTTATGGTTGTATCGTTTATTTGATAAATGAAGATTCACTATTTTAGTATACATATTTTCATGCATTTGATTAGATCTTAAACTCATTTACTGAATGTCTACAATATGATTCACAGCATGAGAGAATTTGTGAATGGATCACAACTAGTGAGTATCTCTACATGTATAATTGTGATATATTGGAATTATCCCTAGTTGATGAATTGATGAATTCGGACGCCATCGATTCTATTGAGACTAATACGAGGTATACTCTTTGATTTATCCAAGCAGTTGTTCCTCACTAGCTAGAGACATTGGGATGTCTAGAGTTAATCGTGGATGCTAGTTGTGGTAACTAGTTCATTGGAGTGACCAGCTGTAAGACTTCATATGGTTATCTGCATATATGGATATGTCAATAAAGTTCTTACAACAGCTTAAGTGTGATGTTCCTTCGACTTGCGGTATTCAAGTCATCTTGGTCATGAAGACTTATGCTTTGACATCTTAAGCAAGCATCTCCGATGAGATGTGGACCCGGGATGATTGGGTATAAGTCGAAGTGGCCGAAGGTGTTTGAATAGCCTACAAAGGATTCACCACTCCTTGCGAGGAGATGTATACCCTATGGCCTCTTGTCGGATTGTTACTAAAGTCTTTGGCCAAAACATTATATGTTTAAAGTATGGTACTCTTGGATATATGTGCAGTAACTAGAATCCGGAGAATGAGGAAGTAATACTTGGGCTAAGTGTGACGTAGTCAGCCTAGTGGGGACTGACACAATAGACCATGTCCTGAACCAAGTGGGTATAAGATGAGTGAAAGGAATGGGGCACGATTCATTGTAGCTGCTGAAGGGTTTCAGAAAAAGTTCTGGGATCAACCGTTGATTTTCCAGTCAATTGGGGATCATGATGTACTACTAGGTGTCACTCATGATCGTTCTATAATTAATGGTTAATTATAGATGACCAACATAAATCAGGAACCTATTTGGTCACACGCACAACGAGCGTAATCCGAAGGATTTAAAACGAGTTTGAGAATAGGATTCTCAGATCGAGAGAGACTAGGTTTGGTTGGACCAAACAAAGAGCGAATATGAAATGGTTTCAGTTGCATCGGAAGCATGGAATGGCCATGTCTTTTGAAGACATGATGGATGAATCAAATTGGTTTGGTTCTAATCTAATGGTGGAAAATAAACCAAAGTGGTTTGGTTTATTTTAAACGAATGAACCAAAGTTGGTTCGGTTCATTTTAACTTAAAATAGACCAACACAGTTTGGTTTATTTTAACTTAAGTTATTAGACCAGGTTAACGGGTTTTGGTTATAAACCAATAACCGTTAGGAGAATGTGTTCTCTATAAAAACACGGCTTAACGGTTTTTCGTGGAGAATTAATTGGTTCAAGGGTTTTGGAAACCCTAGCCTCCTTTCCTCCTTGCCGCCCAAGCCAAGGTGGTTGTCGCCCACCTTTGTGCCGCCACCTCCCATTGGAACTGCTGCCTCTCCTCGCCGTCAGCCATCCTCCAACCGTCGGCGTCCCTTGGGCCACCCTCAGCCACCGGCCAACCTCCCTTGGCCGCCGGCGACCAAGGAGTAACCAGCCAAGC
The DNA here is from genome assembly GCA_025175895.1 of Wurfbainia villosa. Taxonomy (NCBI): domain Eukaryota; kingdom Viridiplantae; phylum Streptophyta; class Magnoliopsida; order Zingiberales; family Zingiberaceae; genus Wurfbainia; species Wurfbainia villosa. The sequence goes on along the minus strand of CM045990.1, from coordinate 28,529,972 downwards.
CTTTGGCCGGCCCCTTCTTCCTCCACATCAAGCTGTCCAGTTTTGGATAGCTTGATCTCCTTCGTGTGGAGAGGTCGTTTGGTCGATGTTTTGTGCTCCAACAGCGATCTACTTGCTGGGGATTGGATCTCCGGCAATCCTCATACGTGGAGGGTTAAGTTTTCGTCAAACGATTGACGAAAACCGCTTCCAACAAGCAAGTTTGTGAAACTCGTTTTTGGGATCCGAATTTATTTCGGATTATGATCGTCTCTCGGATCACATCGTCTTCGACTCGAGGCTAGTGACTTTTGCGAAGACGAGGCTTGTGGCTTTGTGAAGCTATCCCGACGATACTCGGCCTGGATACGGATAGAGGCAATTCTAGCGAGGGTCGCTATGGTTGATGTCATTCTCACTATACGTACTACGTCAAGTATACCTAGTATAACTTTCCTTTTATTGCAAAATTTTAAATAGCGATTATGTCTACACATGTTGTATCCTGCATGTGTGTGATGTGTGTGTTGTAATAAATTAGATTTATTACTTTTATTGTCTCCGCTGCGTGCATGTTTACGAAACGTGTTCGAACACACACTCGCCGCGATGCGGGGGAAACCCAACATGTCATCCTTCACCAACTCAAGGACCTAAGCCATAAGACGATGAACTTGCCAATACTTTATCAAGCTAACCAAATGTCAAGACTCAGGCTTGGACTTCCCATGCCAACCCCATGTTGGACTTTCACTGCTAAGGTTACACAACTTGAACTTATGTGGCCAAGGCTACACACTTTGTCTTCCCATGACATACGTTTTGTTTAACATCAAAATACCGCTCGAGTTAGACTCGAGTCCAATTGCACCAATAGATAGTACATATGGATTCTCAATTGGTAATACAACAGACTGGGGGAGGATTTAAAAGTTAAGGATGATAAATGTAGGAGTTATTGTGAGTTGGTATAAAAGGCCAAGGGGAATTTTTCAGAAGTATTGATAAAAAAAGATCACTCGAGCAGAAAATCAAAAGGTTGATGAATTGGCTAGCTCTTTGAGGAATTAGAGTACTCGTGAAGTGATTGCACAAATTGAATTATTGCCTCTGGGAGAAAGATCCGAAGAGTTAATAGAGGATGATTGGAGAAAAAAGTTAGTCTCATTTTTTCAAGATAAGAGGATGTCGAGTGACCCTGTAAGGGTTCGGCAATTTAAGTAGCAAGTAGTTCATTTATGTATGATAAAGAGAATTCTATATAAAATAACCTTTGTCAAACCTTTGTTATATTGTTTGGGAAAAACAGAAGCAAGTTATGTTCTAAAAGAAGTGCATGAAGGGGCTTGTGGAAGCCATATAAGGGGTCGATCATTGGCTCGGAAAGTGTTATTAGTTGGATATTTCTGGCCTACTTTGATGAAAGACTTTATACAGTTGGTATAGCAATGTGAAAGTTATAAAAGGCATCATAATTGGTAGCATCAACCGGCTGAGTATATCAAGGCAGTTGTATCAGCTTGTCCTTTTAATCAGTGGGGTATGAATTTAGTAGAATCATTTTCGATTGAGACAGGTCAAAAGAAGTTCTTATTAGTAGTTATTGATTATTTTTCTAAGTGGGTAGAGGCTGAGCCCTTAGCTCGTATTACTGAGCAAATGGTATTAAAGTTTTTATGGAAAAACATTGTGTGTCATTTTGGTATTCTAGGAGGCTGATATAAGATAATGGTTGACAATTTCAGGATAAGAAATTGGCAAAGTGATGTCAAGATTTTAAAATTGAGCAAGTGTTTACATCAGTGATTTATCCTCAAAGTAATGGACAAAATGAAATCACTAATAGAGAATTGTACATGGATTAAAGACTAAGTTGGAGCATGTAGGAAGTAGTTGGGTGGAAGAGTTATCTAGTATACTATGGTCTTTCCAAACCACTCCTAGGAGGGCTATGTTGGCATTGAGAATACAATCAAAGTCCTACATTGGTAAGACATGGAAAAGATCATGTGCTTATAAGATCAAAAGATATCTCCATTGGTATGAGGTCGTTTGGGTAAAACCCAAAAATAAAACCATGAGGGCTTAGACCCAAAGTGGACAATATCATGCCATTGTGGAGATATATGAATCTTATAGGCACTAACAATTGGTATCAGAGTCATGGTTCATATCAAGTCATGAACCTCGAACGAAGAAAATTGAGCTTCCATGTCCGGATCAAGAGAACCAGACACCAGACAAGAAGTCCAGTTAGGTCGGGAGGACCAAACAATAGCAGGAAGTCCAGTTGGGCCAGAATGACTGGACAACTGGCAGGAAGTCCAGCTGGGTCAGGAGGACCAGACAATTGGCAGAAAGTCCTAGTGAATTGAGGATCGGACATCAAGCAGAGGATGTCCTTCGAGGACGGATAGGCTTGAGAGAGGGTCAATGTGGTCCTTCGTTTGAGGGGGGGATTGTTGGAGCATTGAGAATACAATCAAAGTCCCACATTGGTAGGACATGGAAAAGATCATGTGCTTATAAGATAAAAAGATATCTCCATTGGTATAAGACCTTTTGGATAACGCCCAAAAATAAAACCATGAGGGCTTAGACCCAAAGTGGACAATATCATGTCATTGTGGAGATATATGAATCTTATAGGCACTAACAGGCTACAAGAGCAACTCCCTTTAGTATGGTATATGGCTCAGAGGCAATACTACCTATAGAAGTTAGGGTGGAGTTTTCCTAGGTGATGTCTTATATCCCGAGCTACAACAGGGTGACTCGGCACATGGAGTTAGACTTGATTTAAGAAAGGAGGAATGTTGTTTTATATAATGTTGAATGGTATAGGTCGCAAGTAATTAAATTTTATAATAAAAAGGTAGTGTCTCATTCTTTTCAAGTAGGAGACTTAGTATTAAAGAAGGTACTGTTCGAGGGATGTAAGGGTAAGATAGGACCCAAATTGGAAGGATCCTTCCATGTGGAGAGCCAAGAAGGAGCGAGAGCTTATTACTTAAAGGATGTTCAAGGAAGGCTTTTAGTAAGACCATGGAATGTATATCACTTGCGTTCTTATTTTAGTGGATAAAGCATTGTCGAATTTGTGTTTTTGTTCTTTTAGGAATAGTATAATGTAGGCTAAGTCATGTACTGTATTGCAAGTGTTATACTAAATACAAGTTGTTACATTTTTTCAACATTGGATGTAAAAGGAAAGGATAGCAAATCAGGAGGTGTGCGATCAATTATATTGCCAACATCTAAAAAATTGGCAGAATGCTTGGAAGGTGGGTAGCCTACTGCTTTGAATTGATTAATACAATCTTGGAAACCCCATTGAAGGAAGACAAAACCTCTGTTTAAGAACATGTCATTGATAGCAGCTGAATTCTAGAAAGTTTCATGGGTAGCATTGGTTCCTTCTTCAGATGGTCGAGTTTTTAAAATGTCTAAGGTATTTTGTAAGTAGGTAGTTTGAAACTGAAGGGCTGAGAGTTCTACTCGGTCGACTTGTGCTTTTATGTAAGAAGCCTATAGTTCTCTTTCGAGCCTCTGATAAGCTTGTTGTAATGCTATTTCTCTGGTATAACATTCTTATAGTTCCTTCTTGAGAATATTAGTATATTGAGCCCATTGATTGTTTAAATGAGTTATACTTGTGATGCCCTGCAGAAATAGATATTAGTATCAAGTATAAATAAATAAAAGAAATTGTATGCTAACCTCTTTAATGTTGGATAATAGGGAATCTGGAAAATCAGGAATTGAGGAGGAAGAGAAAGGGTTTTGTGGAATTTAGCAAGAAGGCAAAGGTTGGATGGAAAGTGTTGAATTGTGGGAATGAAGTTGAATAGGATTTATACAAGAAGGTGGGTGAGCATGGCCGACAGCCTATAGTAGCAGTGATTCTGAAAAAGAAAAATAAGTAAAATTTATATCTATTATAAAAGTTTGCAGAGACGTGGTTAGAAGAGTCATTACCAAGCGTGCCAGTTGACTGGAGGGGATGACTAGTTCTGATTAACTACAGTGTTGATTTGGTTAATAGTCGATTTAAGTTAAATTGTTTTTCTGATAGTAGTAGGGTCATCATTTGATATTCTGCATTATCTTGATAAAGGCCTATGAAAGGGCAAGGAGGAAGAGTAGTTAACCAAGTGGGGGAAAAAGGGAAGGGAGATGGAGAGTGCACAAAGAAATAGTGCTCCTTCCATCCTTTATGTGAGGAAGGGATGTCGGTCAGTAATTGAAAGTCTGATCAAGCCTAGAAATAGAAAAGACTTGTTTCTAAGGATTTTACTTGAAAGAAGTAGTGAAAAAGGAAGGTCGAGGGGATAATGGATAAAAAGGATGTGATAAGGTAAAATCCTAGCATGAAATGGAGAGAGTTGGGACTTAATTGATTTAAGGGAATAGAAAAATATTCAAATATTTCTAGGAAAAAGAGATGAATAGGGAAGTATAAATCAGCTTCTATTTGCTCTGAAAAGAAGGCCTTTGTGCACCCAAGAGGTAGATGAGGACATTCGGTGGAGGTAGCTACAATTATATGAAAGTTTGAGGCAAGTTATAGTCGGGAAGAAAGAGATCGACAGTGCTCTCCTGTCATTTTGGAGCGAGTGGAAGCAAATCATGGACGGGGAATTGAAGAGAGGGGTTGCATTTTCTTAAAGGCATAGGGTTACAATCGGTGAAGGTTTCTTCTACATTTATAGTGAAGAAAGGGGAGGATAAAGGAGGGAAATAACAACTTTTCTCGCTCAGTTTGGGAGAAGTGGAAGTATGGAATCATTTGGCATTAGATTGTTAGGGTGAAAATAAGGGGTAAGTAAAGAATTCATTTTTTGATGAGGTAAGAATGAGATATATCAGTTTCTGATAGGACATGTGCAGTATTGGTATTTTTGATACGGTAAAAGACGTATCAGTTATGTGGATTTTATTATAAGGCATGTGTACAAGTTATGAGGTGAAGTTTGGATAGTGGATGGTCATAGCATAGATCTGGGAGTAAGGCAAATTGCTACAAAAGGGGGATAATCTGAAAAGTTGTGTGGTATGTGCAGTGCAGGCTCAGGATGGGTATGATAAAGTAAAGATAGGTATTCATTATAAGTTAGACATTACAGATAACTTGAGTATTAACAGTTATTAGAATAGAATAAGCAGGAAGTGTGTAAGGATGTTCAAATTAGGTTACAAGACCTGTACAAGTTATAGTGTAAGGATACAAAATTGGTATATGCAGGATGTTAACAGAATGGGGGAAGTAAACTTTTATTATAGATTGATATGAAATTTTATGAAAACAGACACAGTGCAAATGTAAAAGTAGTAAAGCAGAACATTCATTGCAGAGATTGTTCAAATACAATTGATGTTTACAAAAGAAGTTCTTCATTTTGGATATTAAAAGGATCCATGCATTACAGAATGTCTATTACAATTTTACAAGTCTGAGTCGGTGTCTGACTCAGTATGGAAGGTTATCGACGGGAATTTTTTGTAGACCTCTTCTATACTAAGTTCATTGTTGGGCAAACCGGGTAAGAAGAGATTCTTCACATTCACTGATTACAGTGCACCTTCAAAGCCCCTCTGAAAGTATCTGCTATACTTCTTGCTGTTTGAGTTAAGATCTTGGTTTGCTGGGCTGCCCAGCGCTCAACTTCTATTTCTTTAAGCTGGGTCAGTTCTTGGTGGAGCTGAGTAACTCGGTCAGTCTATTCATTGGCGACATTTGACAATTTCTGAAAATGTTGCATCAATGTATGAAAATGAAATTGGAACTCATCTAGGCTATTGAAGGTTCTATTCTTGAGCTCATCGAAGGCATCTATAAGATCTTCTAATAGTTGAAAGCATTGACCTGACTGGAAGTGTCAGTCTCTCTCCTTTTGTATCAATTTCTAAATTTCTGATTGGGAAGAGGTTGTTTGCCATTTGAATAGTTCAATTTGTTCTCGCAGCAGTTTGATGTTAGTATCTTTGAGGGCATTTTCCTCTCTGATTTTTTGCAAGTCTTGCCTATACTGAGTAGAAATTTTTTCCTTCTCTGCTATCAATTGAGCTCGCTCGATGATAACTACCATTTTGTCGTGTTATTTTGGTCCTTAATATCACTATTTTTATCCTCTCAAGTGATTTATTATTGATTATTATCATGTTTTATGAGTTGGATATATTTTTGGACCTTATTATAAATTCTTCTAAATTTTGGATTTGTATGCGAATTTTATCTTTGTTTGTAGGAGATCGAGATGAGCCACTAGACTAGACTCAAGTTGGATCAAATATGGCTTCATCTAAGGGTCATAATGGTCATTTCAAGATGGAGGAATCTGAACCCTTCATCAAGATCAGAGTCAATTTAATCAAGGGTTCAAATATGTTTAATTCTGATCGTCCGATGAGATCTGATTGATCTGAGCCATCCATCTAAATCTGGAGAGATCCGGTCCATACATTTAGATCTGGACATCTTGACCATTCATCCAGATTCGACCGATCGTGATTAGCTATTCAAATTGATCAGATCCATCCATTCAAAGTCGAAGAATTCTTAGCCGTTGGATGCACAGCCACTTAAGGGATTAATCAATTTAATCAAGCCCTAGCTTTAACAGACGGCTGGGATTGAAGGAGCTTTGATCGGACAACCGAAGTAATTGGCCTTTAAAAATCAAACATTTTCCCATTCTACGGTAGCCGGCTTCCCCATCTCTTCCACGAAAATCGTCCGACGCCGTCGCTTCTTCACCGCCGTCGCGCTCACCTCCTCCCTCGCCTGTCGTCGGAGAGGAAAGGAGATTCCCTCCTTCTCCGGTGACAGGTGCCACGCCTTCTCATCATATCCACCATCGGCAGCACAATAGCTCCAATCTGAGCTCTGTCGCCGGTTCTTCCATCATCTCCACCGCCGACAACCATCTTGTTCCACCTCCGATCGGAGGTGCCTTCCACCACTGGCATCTCCCTCAGCCATCTCCATCCGACCAACAACAACTCCCTCAGTCGCTCCGGTAGCGCCGACCCCAGCCCATCACTGCTCCGTTAGCAATTTCATCACAGCTCCAATTTCAACCCTATTTCAGCTTCCAAACAACATTTTCTTCCTGTTGATTGTTTCTTCAAGCTTAATTTGTTGAATATTTGAAATCAATTTACCTTCATATTTAGAGTTGCATGCACTTAGTTTAATTTCTTTCATGCTTACATATTGTTTGATGAAATGCTTCTTAGAGTAATTAGGTTGTAATTCATTAGGTTAGATTTAGTTTCATGTTTTACTTTACATCATGTTGATGCATTGATTATGTTATTTAGTTGTTAGTTAAATCTTTTCTTCCCTTGAGCCCTAGCAGTCGCCGTCACCTTGCGTCCATCCATTTTCCTCCACGGATTCGAGGAGGAACCGCTTCATCGAGAGGTTTCGGCGACGTCCTCCATCTCTACAGCTCATCCACCTTCTCCTTCGGATTTGAGGAGGAGTCCGCCCCGACGATACTTCTTCGAGCTCAACTGGATCCACGAGAGTTCGGAGCATCCATCAAACTACTGGATTCAGGAGTTTGCACCATCTCACATCCACTACCGTTTGCAAAGTCTCGATCGAGCTTCATCGGACTTAGCCGGAGGAACTTGTTCATTCACCGAGCCTATCTTGGGTTGATCAGATTAGTTCCTCTTTTAATTTTTATTACTTTAATTCTTGCTTTGTTTGATTTAGTTTCATGTTAGTTTAGAGTTTTAATTACCTTGCAACCGTAGATTAGAGCTCAAATCCCAAACCCCCATCTTTAATAGGAAACTCAAAGCAATAATTAGAAATCCTAAGTTTACTATTCTATCGATTACACTCGTTGGGAAACGATCCGGGTCATCCACTATACTATATTAGTGTAGTTAGGAGATTCGGTAATTAATTTGAAACGGTACCACGACAAATATCACTCATCACTCGACAGATAAATTTTGTACCTTAAATTGTAATTTTTGCAATCTTTGTTAGTACTCAGCTTCTTTTTCTGCCTGATTAGAAGAAGTAGGAGGACTAGTTTGTATTCCTAGAGAAAGGGTTAAAGATTCATTAAGGCTGATCTGGGTACCCTTAGTTTAAATTGAAGGTGCAGTTGGCATCATAGAAGGTTGTGGTATCTCTGTATAGGAGGTTGAAGGTTTACATTGTTGGCTCTGGAACTCAGAAAACCATTGGCCAAAGGTATGAAGTTTGGAGGTACTCTGGAAAGGGAATAAAAGCAATATGAAATAGTTTATTTGTACAAGTAAAGTCAGTTAGTAGAAGGAGAAAACTTACTGTCTGAATCCTTTGCAGCAGTTCTTGTAAGATCAAGGAAATTTCAGAAGAAGTGAAGAGGAGAGTAGTCTGCGGTAAGGCGGGGTATGATACAGGGAGAATAGTATTAGAAAGGATGATAGGGGAAGAAGGTGTAAGAGGAGAATCTGGGATAGGAGGTATAGGAAGTATAGGAAGAGAAGAAAGAAGGTGGCTAGGGTAAGAATCTAATACGGCTTGTACCAGAAGGTCTAAGGGAGAGGAGGTTGTGAATGCTAGGGTTATAGGACTGGAGGGGGGAGTTGGATCGAGCGGATCGCTAAAGGGGGGGGGGGTGAATAGCGAAAAAAGTTTTTCGTCGAATTCGTTTCAAAACACAAGTAAATGTAGCGGGAAGATAAAAGGAACACAATAGGATTTTACATGGTTCGTAGCCTACAGCTACTACTCCAATGCCCTAGTGGTCCTTGACCATGCACGGAGGATAAATCACTAACGAACTCCTCCTCGTTGAAGGTAGAAGTTAATCGAATACACAAAAACCAAAGCTTGAGGTAGAGGGACACTCCCCCTCTACTCATTGCAATAAAAGCTCGTAGAATAGAAAGTAAATACAAGAGTTAATGGACGACTAAAAAAAATTTTTACCAACGACCAAAAGGATGGAGGCTTAAGCTTGTGTCATCAGTGTTTCTGTAGCACTTTGTCGTCGTGGAGTTGTTGGAGTGTCGTCACGTTACGGAGGCTTTAGGGCACTTTTGAATTGATGAAAAACCTTTAGAGAAGCCCTCATTTTATAATTTTTGAGCCCCTCATCGAGTGAGTCTTCAGCCAATCAAAAATAGGCACAAAGCCCCTTGGAATGAGGTGATAAGGCTTGACTCCTCGAAGCTGATCCTTGACCATCAGTCGACTGATGGCCATCATTAGTGATCGATGGCGATCTGCCGAGTCGCAACCTCGATCGGCGATGAAGGCGGTTGAGTGGGTCTTGTGTGCGAAATAATCGATGCTTCTTTGAAATCACAAGTTAGCTTAATAAAAGCATAATTTCGACGGCGCCCGACCGTCCAATCTCGACCTAGACCATCCATGGGATGTCTTTGGTCGGATCTACGCTTAAGACCATCCCCGTAAGGAAGATACGACCTCACTTACGCTCACACACACGAGCTTACCTCGATACTTACTTTGTAGCTCTCGCTTTCGGCCTTCCACTTGATTCCTTTGGCTCCCTCCGAAGTCACTCGAGTGTCGCCCGACCACCGCGGCTTCCTCCGAGTGTCGCTAGCCTTCAACTCCAGCTTTAACACTTTTCTGCACACTCGATTCAGCTGGTGAGATAACGATGAGTTTAACTTTGTATCGTTTGTTATAATCAAAATTCAGGTTCGACTTAGGTGCCACCTGCACCAACAATCTCTCCATTTTTGATCTATGGCAAATCCACATACAAAGTTAAGGAAATAATATGCATGAAGAATCAAAGATTAAGTAGGAGTAATAGAGACTTTCTTTCAAGTACTCCCCCTTGAGGAAACCTCCTCCTTGACCAAGGGTGAGTCTTGAAAGAATATCTTAATCCTCCCCCTGGATGTTTGCTATTTAGGAAGAGTTTAAGTAATTAGAAATTACTTGAGGTTGGCCTTAGCATTAAAAAATAAGTTTAAGTTAAGAAGATTTCTTAACTTGGCTTTTCTCCCCCTTTCTCAAGTAAAACATTAACGTTTGGCCATAATAATATAGAATTAACTTACTAAGTTAAGTTATAAAAAAAAATGATCCCTTAACTTTGACCTTTTCTCTCCCTTTTGCCATAAATCGGAAAGAGGAGTTTTGAAAAAAAAATATAAGTATTAAGTTTTAGTTCGAAGTCCAAGCATGTTCCATATTATTTTGAAAATAATATACTAAAAATAAGCTAATCTATTGAATGTTCAACTCTTATTTGACTTGATTGATATGAAAGATCAACAAGTCTTGGTCAGAGTCAGTTAATATAGATGATTATACTCCGTGGTTCATGACGATGCACTAGCTCTACATCTGGAACCAGGAGTAAGGTGTTAACATCTCAGACCCATCTACGTGACTAAGTACACAAACACATTAATCCTATGTGTTATGAGATGTGTTGGATTCTTAAATCTATAGGTACATGATATTTAAGGTATGTCCTAAGCTAGTTCCATGAACATGAAAAGTAAAAAGTCATAAATATAATTTATAAATTCATACTCTACTATACACATGCCTAATTTTCGTCTTAATAAACTGAATTCGACTTCGAGTAGGGGTTTAGTAAATAGATCTACCAAGTTCGACTTCGATTCGATGTATTCGAGTTATATGGCTCCGTTGGCTACATGCTCTCGAATGAAATGGTGTTTGACCTCTATATGTTTGGTCATAGAGTGACATATTGGATTTTTAGTTAGGTTAATTGAGCTAATATTATCTACATGAATTTTAGTGTTTGTAAAGTTTAACTTAAAATCTCGGAGAGTGTGCTTCATCCAAAGAAGCTGAGTGACACACTCACCCATCGCGATGTATTCGGCTTCGATGGTAGATAAGGTAACACAGTGTTGCTTCCACTGCACCAACTCACTAGACTTGAGCCGAAAAGTTGACAACAACCACTCGTACTCTTTCTATCGAGCTTACTACCGGCATAGTCCGAGTCAGAGTAGTCGATTAGTTCGAACTCGGTAGATCTAGGGTACCAAATATCGACATTAAGTTTACCCTTTAGATATCTAAGGATACGCTTAACTAGAGTTAGGTGAGATTCCTTGGCACAGGTTTGGAACCTTGCGCACATACTTACTGCAAAAAAGATATCAGGTCAGCTCACAGTTAAGTAAAGGAGGCTCCCTATCACGCTCCTATAGTATTTTAAGTTAATTGAATTTCCGATTGCATCTTCTCCTATATTTACATTTGTTGCCATTAGAGTATTAATAATTTTAGCGTCTTGCATTCCAAAATGTTTAATTAATTTCCTAGTATATTTGCGTTGGTGTAAGTATATTTCATCTTTAGTTTGTTTAATTTGTAAACCTAATAAGAAACTCAACTCACCTACTAAATTCATTTCGAATTCACTTTCTATAAGTGAGATGAACTCGTTTAGTAAGATCGAGTTGGTGATTCTGAAGATGATATCATCTATATAGATTTGGGCTATGAATATGTCTTTCCCTATGGTTTTTACGAAAAGGATTGGGTTGACTAAACCTTGGTTAAATCCTTTGGACTTAAGATAAATCGAAAGTCTCTCGTAGCGAGCTCAAAGAGTTTGTTTGAGTCCATAGAGAGCTTTCTTTAATCTAAGGACATGGTCGGGTGTATCTAGACTTTCAAAACCGGGGGTTGCCTAATATAAACCTCTTCCTTAATATATCCATTCAAGAATGCTGACTTTACATCCATTTGAAACAACTTAAATCCTCGATATACAACATATGCTAATAACATTAGGATGTACTCTAATCTAGCTACTGGGGCATAGGTTTCGTCGTAATCTAAACCTTCGACTTGACTAAACCCTTTAGCGACTAATCTAATTTTATTTCTAACTACTTCACCTTTATCATCAAGTTTATTTCAAAACACCACCTTGTTCCAATGATTATTTTATTTTTAGGTGGTGGTACTACTTCTCATACTTCGTTCCTAGTGAATTGAGCTAGCTCTTCTTGCATTGCAATAATCCAATCGGGATCAAGAAGAGCTTGGTCAATGGTTTTGGGTTCAATTTTGGAAATCAAGGAGATTTGACTAAGGTTTCGGCATGAAACTCTAGTTCAAACTCCTAGGCTTGGATCACCTATCACTTGGTCGATAGGATGATTCGTTTGAGTCCTAGTTTAACTTGGGTTAGAGTCACCTATCACTTGGTTGATAGGATGACTTAGTTGACTTAGGTTAGGATTAATACTAGACTCGATCTCAAGATCGAAGTCGAGTTTGGTATAAATCGGCTCGCTAATTGGGGTTGCTAGGGGTTTTGTAAGTTCGTGTCCTTCATCAAACACTACATTAATAGTCTCTTCGACTCTAAGGGTGTCATGGTTATATACCTTATAGGATCTACTCGTAATCGAGTATCCTAGAAAGATTCCGGTAGAGGCTTTGGATGTGAATTTCCCTAGGTAATCCTTAGTGTTTAGGATATGTACCTTATATCCAAATACCCTAAAGTACTTAATGTTAGGTATTTTATCGTGATAAATCTCGTACGAGGTCTTAAGGTGCCTCTTTACCATAAGGATCTTATTTTGAACATAGCAAGCTATACTAACAGCTTCTGCCCAAAACCTATCGAGTAGATTATACTCGTTTAACATTGTCCTAACGACTTCTTGTAGGGTTTTATTTTTACGTTCTACTAGGTCATTCTGTTGTGGGGTTCTAGGACATGAGAAGTCATGGTGGTATCCATTTAGATTACAGAATTCTGTAAACCCATGGTTCTTGAATTCACCACCATGATCACTCCTAAGTCTTTTAATTTTAAGATTTTATTGATTCTCTATTAGTTTAAATAGGTTGATTAATTGATCTAGGGTATCACTTTTGTATTTGATGAACCTAACCCAAGTAAATCTAGAATAGTCGTTAATTATGACTAAGCAGAATTGACTCCCATTAAGTAACTTAGCTGCGTGTGAATCAAATAGATCCATGTGTAGGAGCTCAAGAACACTTTTGGTTCGTTCTTAATTAGTTAGTTGATGTTGTATCCTAGATTGTTTACCTTATTGACAAGCATTACATATTTTATTATCCAAGTTGTTGAGATTAGGCAAACCTCTGACTAAGTCACTCTGACTCATCTTGTGGATGAGTCTTGGGTGCGAGTAACCGAGTCGTCGATGCCACAACCAAGATTCCTCTTGCCGTGTCATAAGATACTTGGTTGAGGAGTTAGTTAAATTAATAGTATAAATGTTGTTATTTCTGGTTCCTTTAAGAATTATTTTAGAGGTTTTATTTGTTTTAATTACGCATTCATTTTCTAGAAATATGACCTTATGGTTATTATCACACAATTGACTTACACTAAGTAAATTATATTGGAAATTTTCTACCAATAAGACATTTTGAATAATAAAGTTTGTGTTGAGCTCAATATCACATGATCCGATGATTTTGAGCTTGTCGGTCTCTCCACATAGTGGATTTGGTCCTTGGGAACCCAGTACTGATTGGATCCTAAGTTTGAAATCAAAGCGGTCTTAGGGACCCATGCTTGGACACGTTTTTTTATGTCGACTTACAATCAACATATACGACTCGTTGGTCATATTTGAGCTAAACCCTAGTCCGACCTTGTTGTATACGGCCCTTTGCGATCCAAGTAGGAGGTCAAGTCCCTTGGATCTCAAAGTAAACCTTTCCAATGTGTTCCTAAGATCTTCGACTTGACTTTTCAAGAGTGAATTCTCAACTTCGAGCTTTTCAACCCAAGTTGAATCCTCCTCTCGAACTTGACTAGTCGAAGAGGTTAGGGAGACCTCATGTTTGAGGAGTTTAACCTCCTCAATCAGGGTCTCAACCTTTGACTCGGACTTAGCTAACTTCCTAATTAAGAATTTAATCGCATTGTAAAGAGTACTAATAAGAGATTGACTTACCTTAAATGTATCTCTTGAACCGGATGTGGATCCGTGGTTTGTCTTGAATAGAGCTTCGTAATCGATTCGCCTTCTGTTCGCACTCGGTCCGGCCTCGCATATGAAGAAGTGATCATCGTTTTCTTCCTCTGACGCTTCTTCCCATGTAGCGTTGAGTGTCTTCTTGAGTTTCGATGCTTTGCTCTTAAGCTTCGGACATTCGGACTTGATATGTCCAAACCTGTTGCATTCGTAACACCTAACATTAGAACTTTTAGGCTTACCTTCATTAGGTCGAGTGACGGTTCGCTTTCGGCCCTTGACTATCCTCCGAACTAGGTTGACTAGTTCGGTCTCCAATTCCGGGTCGACCTCCGACTCGTACTCATTTTCTTCCTCCTTTGGGGGTGGCTTGCTTGCGGTCTTCTTCTTCAAACCTGCAAAAAGTGCTATACCCTTCTCGGGTTCCGAGTTGGACTGTTTATGGAGTTCAAAATCCAAAAATAATTCATCTAATCTAAGTTTTGAAAGATCCATAGAGACGTTGTAGGCATCGACTATGGATGCCCACAAGGTGGTCCTAGGAAACGAGTTTAGTACGTACCTGATAAGGTCGCAGTTTTCGACCTTTTGTCCGATTGCGTGTAAGTTGTTGGCGATATCTTGAACCCGAGTGTGCAGTTGCATCGCCGTCTCGTGTTCCTGCATTTTTAGATTATACAACCTATTGAAAAGAAGATCGCGCTTACATACCTTGGCTTCGTCGGTCCCTTCGTGTAGCTCCACTAGCTTTGTCCAGAGATCCTTTGCATTGATGAAGGGGCCGACGTGGTTGAGCTCCTCCTTTGACAGACCACATTGGAGGATTTGCGTTGTTTTTGCGTCGGCTTCTACTTGCCTTTTCGTGGCATTGGTCCATTGGTCATAATCCAAAGATTCACCACCTTCATTAGTCGGAAGTGTGAATCACGTTTGGATTATGATCCACATCTCGATTTGGGTTTTGAGAAAGTATTTCATCCGACCTTTCTAATAACGGAAATTGTCTCCGTTGTAAAATGGAGATTGGACGATGCTAAAACCCTCGAGATGGGCTATTTGACACAAAAGGTAAGAAGAAGAAGGAAAACGAAATCTAGTAATGACATAAACAAAAAAAATATTCCAAGACTTGAGTCTTGGATTAATAGTGTGGAACGAACAAATAAAAGCTTGTAAAATCAAAAATCAAACGAAAACGAAATCAAAAGACAATGCTAGATCGGTGGTTTCACCAGATCTTAGCGCCCCCGACTCTGATACTAATTGTTGGATTGAGCGGATCGCTAGAGGGGGGGTGAATAGCGATAAAAGCTTTCCGTCGAATTCGTTTCAAAACACAAGTAAACATAGCGGGAAGATAAAATGAACATAATAGGATTTTACTTGGTTCGTAGCCTACGGCTACTACTCCAAGGCCCTAGTAGTCCTTGACCACGCACGGAGGGCAAATCACTAACGAACTCCTCATTGGAGGTAGAAGTTAATTAAATACACAAAAACTAAAGCTTGAGGTAGAGGGACACTCCCCCTCTCCTCGTTGCAATAAAAGCTCGTAAAATAGAAAGTAAATACAAGGGTTAATGAACGACTAAAAAAAACTTTTACCGACAACCAAAAGGATGGAGGCTTAAGCTTGTGTCGTCGGCGTTTCTGTAGCACTTCGTCGTCGTGGAGTCGTTGGAGTGTCGTCACGTTACGAAGGCTTTAGGGCACTTTTGAATTGATGAAAAACCTTTAGAGAAGCCCTCCTTTTATAGTTTTTGAGCCCCTCATCGAGTGGGTCTTCAGCCAATTAAAACTAGGCACAAAGCCCCTTGGAATGAGGTGATAAGGCTTGACTCCTCGAAGTTGATCCTTGACCATTAGTCGACTGATGACAACGTCAGTCGAGTCGCAACCCTCAGCAATCAACTGATGAAAGCAATCGAGTGGCTCTTGTGTGCAGTCGACTGATGCTTGCTAAAATCACAAGTTAGCTTAATAAAAATATAATTTCGACGGTCGTCGACCGTCCGATCTCGACCTAGACCATCCATGGGATGTCTTTGGTCGGATCTACGCTTAAGATCATCCCTGTAAGGAGGATACGACCTCACTTACGCTCACACACATGATCTTACCTCGATACTTACTTTGTAGCTCTCGCTTCCGGCTTTCCACTCGATTCCTTCGGCTCCCTCCAAAGTCACTCGAGTGTCGCCCGACCACCGCGACTTCCTCCGGGTATCGCTAGCCTTCAGCTCCAGCTTTAGCACTTTTCTGCACACTCGATTCAGCTCATGAGATAACAATGAGCTTAACTTTGTATCATTTGCTATAATCAAAACTCAGGTTCAACTTAGGTGCCCACTGCACCAATAGGGGGTATGGGCTATTGTCGTCTAATAGGAAATAGGGAGGCTAAGGGAAGATCATCAGTGGAGGAGGAGGGAGAAAGAGATGAGGAAAGTTCAATGGGGTCATGGGAAGTATCAGGAAGTGGACTATAAACAAGTGTATCAGAGGAGGGCAGAGGTTCTGAAGAAGGAGCTAAGGAAGAATGTTCTGTGAGGAGTAAAGTATTAAGAGGGAGAAAAGGATTTAGAAGTAGTTCTGGAGGAGGAGGAATAAGGTTAGTAGAAATGAAAGTGAGGGTTGGTTGATCTATCTCGACAATGGTTATAATAGAGATTTGGGAAAGTTCAGAAGAAACCTATGACATAGAAGTATAAATAACTCTTTGTGAGATTGAATCAAGATAATTAAAGAAAGGAATAGTAGAGGAGAAGGTAATTACTGATGAAGGAGGCTCGGAGATAGAAGAAGAGGTGGTTGTCAGCTCTGCTCCTTTTCTCTTCTTTTGTTGTTTTTTTGCCAAAGTTCTTGCAATAGCAACATGCATCATATCTGTTAGGAATATTGGAACGGCTAGAGGGGGGGTGAATAGCGTCGTTCTCAAGTTGTCGGAAATCGATCGCGTTCGTCTCTACAATTTCGTTAGCGCAGCGGAATATAGATATAATACAATAACGAAATGGACAAGCACACACAAAGACACGAAGATTTAACGTGGTTCGGAACCGCACGGTACCTACTCCACGGATCGGGTTCGTACGAACCCTAGCGATGCCAATCACACACCACTATAATAATAACTCCTTCTCGGAACAATCCGGAGGCGGAGAAACCTCGTACAATATGATTACAACAATAATCAAGTAGATACAAGCAAATACAATATGAAATACAAATGCAAGTAAAGGAAAAACACTTTACAAGAGCTTTGGATTGCTTGATCTTTGATTGCCTTGAACTAGCTTTGAAGGACTGGAAAGCACCAACTTCCCTCTTCAATTTCGCTCAAGAAAATCGCTATCTTTTCCTCCATCACGAGCTCCTTATATAGCTTCAACTGTCTTTGGAAAGGTCGATCGATCGATCGGGACCATCACCGATCGATCACATCTTGTGAGACACTGTAATCCACGGAAAAAATCCAATGGCGTTAGGGACATCACGACCGATCATGACCATCACGATCGATGAGCCATCACCGACCGTCGTCTCGATGAGTGAGACTCCATTCTCGTGGTCGGTAATCCGAGCATCACGATCGATCACATGATCACGATCGCTCATTCCATCACCGACCGCTTAACAATGGCAATGACCGCTAGGCCACTTCCCGCAGCCAAACCCTAGTTGAGGTCCAATGACCGCCATGGCATCACGACCGACACACCTCAACCATGAGGTTTTAACCCAAGTACGGTGCCCCCATACTTGCTAGACCACCCTTAGCCTAGACCTAAGCCTTCTAGCCACCTCCATCAGCCTCACGCCTCTCGGATCCCTCCAAGTCATCCATGACTTGTTCATCCATCGCGCTAGCCTTCAGTGCTTCCATCGGCTATGTCGTCATGCTAACGGTGTCTACACCGAGTACATTGGACTTACGCTGCCAAGACTCCGCTTGGACTTTACGCCGCCAACCATTGGACTTATGCTGCCAAGACTCCCGCTTGGACTTTACGCAGCCAATATCAAACCCCTTGGACTTCTCATGCCAAGACTCAAGCTTGGACTTTCCCTTGCCAACCCATGTTGGACTTCTCAAATGCCAAGTGTCCCACTTGGACTTCCCATGCCAAGTACTCAAGACTTGGACTTTTCCATGACAATTACATTGTCATATGTTTTTATCGAACATCAAAACATCACTCGAGTCAAACTCGAGTCCTGGTCAATCGTGACCTGGGCCGATTGCATCAACGATCTCCCCCTTTTTGATGTTTGACAAAAACCAAACAAATCATTGAGTTAGAACACTAACTCAAATCGCTTACCAATTATCCCAAATTGGTAAACACTCTCCAAATGTTCTCCCCCAAACATTCTCCCCCTTTTTGACTAACATCAAAAAGGTTTTCTCTCCAAAGAGGTCAATGTCTCATGTCCCAATGAGATCTTACAATCTCCCCCTTGGTTCAAAAATACCTAGGATGCCTACCATCTTCTTAGTGATAAGTCTCATATCACTTAAGAGAGACAATCCTATACACTCTCCCAATTTCCAAATTGGGTTTCTAAAAATCCATCAATTTTCCCAATTGATAGCATTTTCCCCTTCAAGAAGAAAGAAAAACACATCCATCACTTCAAGATGGATACCTCCCCCTAAAGGCTTGCTCCCCCTTAACCATTGCACCAACAATGTCCTTGGGAAGTCCCTAAGCCAATAGGAACTCTAAACCATCAAAATTAAGGTTAGAAATTCAACATTGAACTTTCCAACATCTTAACATTGATACAAATCCTAAACAACTCTCCTAATCCATATCCAATGGATTTTCACCCTTTATAATGTTTCCCAAAGCATATCCTAGGGTTAGGAGTGATTAGGGACCTTAACCATAGCTGAAATCGGGTTAAGCAACCTTGGTTACCAATCGGGCTACGATCAGTGATTTAGACATCGGTCGATCGGCACCTCCATCACTCGATCGCCACCGATGGCGATCGATAATCAAATTTCCGAATTTCGATTATCGTAATCAATTTCGTAAAATCATAAATAATTATACGTATATCGAAAAATCACGAAATTTGATACGTATAATACCTATGACCAATACAATGGGTGAAAAATGTTTGAAAAATATTTTACCTATAAAATATCGAAATTGATACAAAATTCAAAAGTGAAGAAAACTTCTAAGTTTTTGGCTCACTTTGTATCAATCTCATCAATGGTGATTGCTATCAAAAGATAAACTTCACCAAGGTTTTTCAAAATGATTTTAAAATGTTTTCAAAACCTTATTTTGGATCATATTCCTTGGGCTCTATGTATATGACTTGTACACAAGCTTTCCCAATGATCCATATGTTGAGTTAAGATGAGTTTGGGTTCAACTAGATGCAAAAGCTATGCACCTTGAACTTAACTCATATCCTAGCATCTCACATGTATCTAAGGTGTATAAATACACATACATGTCAATTGGATGTGAGATGTGGGTTTTGTTCTTCCTAATACTAGGGTTTCATACATTTTTCTAGGCAACCCTACTTGATTCCCTTATAAATGGGACTCCAAGTCATGTCATTGTCCTTAATTCAATTTTAATCAATTAAATGCATGAAATGATCATGGCATAAAGATAGAAATAATTAAGCATGACCAATGATCATGATGTCATGACATAATATGAAATCTAAAAACACATGACATTCATCCTTAATCCCTAAGCATACTCATGACATATAAATGATAGAACATAAACATGATATCATGTCATGGCATATGACAAACAAATCATGACAAGTACAAAATATAGGTATAAGTATACCTAAATTTTAATATTAATTGTCATTTGATATAATTAATTATATTTTGTCATATTATCACTAATCTTCCTAGTGTGCCAAAAATCCAAAATGGCAAACTAATCCCTAAAACTAAATTGTGCCAATTTAATCATTTTATCAAACTTCTCAAATAATATTTGGCACATTCTAAAATCTTTTAGGATTAAAGCTCAAATGTATTTTCAAGGTAACCATAACCTTGAAAATATCCTAAAGTGTCACCTTTACCATGGTTGAGTTAACTACTCATCCAATCAAGGTTGGCACACCCTAAACCCACCTAGCGTGAATCAATCACGCTCTTAGGAACCCAAAACCGATTTGAGCTCCTAGGGTTAATTAGGTATTCCTTAGGGATAACCTCCCTAGATACCTTCCTAATGACCCTCCTAGGCTTATTAGCCTTGGTCATTTTGATCTTACCTAGGTTGACTCTAGGGGTAACTCCCCTTGCAACCTTCTTAGTGGTCACCCTAGGTTTCTTAGAAACCTTGGCCACTAGGCACAACCCTTGGTCAACTCTAGGGATGACTTCCCTATTGACCTTGGTCTTCTTAGACTTAGTTTGTGTTCCATAATCAAATGGAACACTAGCTAGAGGGGGGGGTGAATAACGTCGTTCTCAAGTTGTCGGAAATCGATCGCGTTCGTCTCTACAATTTCGTTAGTGCAGCGGAATATAGATATAATACAATAACGAAATGGACAAGCACACACAAAGACACGAAGATTTAACGTGGTTCGGAACCGCACGGTTCCTACTCCACGGATCGGGTTCGTACGAACCCTAGCGATGCCAATCACACACCACTATAATAATAACTCCTCGGAACAATCCGGGGCGGAGAAACCTCGTACAATATGATTACAACAATAATCAAGTAGATACAAGCAAATACAATATGAAATACAAATGCAAGTAAAGGAAAAACACTTTACAAGAGCTTTGGATTGCTTGATCTTTGATTGCCTTGAACTAGCTTTGAAGGACTGGAAAGCACCAACTTCCCTCTTCAATTTCGCTCAAGAAAATCGCTATCTTTTCCTCCATCACGAGCTCCTTATATAGCTTCAACTTGTGCTGGAAAAGGTCGATCAGTCGACTGATCGGGACCATCAGTCGACTGATCACACTGTTGCTGTGAGACAACGGTGTAATCCACGCTGGAAAAAATCTAATGGCTAGGACATCAGTCGACTGATCATGACCATCAGTTGACTGATGAGCCATCACTCGACTGCTCGTCTCAGCAGTCGAGTGAGACTCCATTCTGTGGCCGAAAATCCGAGCATCAGTCGACTGATCACATGATCGGGCCGATCGCATTGCATCACCGACGATCGCCTATGATGACGCTAGGCCACTTCCCGCAGTCAAACCCTAGTTGACTTGGTCCAGTCGACTGCCACATGACATCAGTCGACTGACACACCTCAACCATGAGGTTTTAACCCAAGTATGGTGCCCCCATACTTGCTAGAACACCCTTAGCCTAGACCTAAGCCTTCTAGCCACCTTCATCAGCCTCACGCCTCTCGGATCCCACCAAGTCATCCATGACTTGTTCATCCATCGCGCTAGCCTTCAGGTGCTTCCATCGGCTATGTCATGCTGACGGTGTCTACACCGCCAAGGCACATTGGACTTACGCTGCCAAGACTCCGCTTGGACTTTACGCCGTCAACCATTGGACTTATGCTGCCAAGACTCCCGCTTGGACTTTACGCAGCCAATATCAAACCCCTTGGACTTCTCATGTCAAAACTCAAGCTTGGACTTTCCCTTGCCAACCCATGTTGGACTTCTCAAATGCCAAGTGTCCCACTTGGACTTCCCACGCCAAGTACTCAAGACTTGGACTTTCCCATGACAATTACATTGTCATATGTTTTTGTCGAACATCAAAACATCACTCGAGTCAAACTCGAGTCCTGGTCAATCGTGACCTGGGCCGATTGCACCAACAATATCCTCTACAAAATAGAAAATCAGTGGGCGCTGATGTGTGCGACGCGGGCGAGCAGCTGCGGGGAGGCACCCGGAGACCATGGGCGCTGCTGATGGGTGCACGATGACGAATGTGCGATGGTGGATGTGCGGCAAGGGTGATGCGAGAAGCGGGATCAGGGGAAAGGAAGAAGAGGAAAAAAAAACGGGATCCCTAATTTCCAAACCTAAACTTTTTCTTAAAATCCTAACCTAGGATTCAACTTATATAACCTTAGGTTTAATTGAATTAATCAACACGATGATTAATAATATTTAGACTTTGTCCAATCTACTAAAATCTTATCCCGAAATTATCAACTAAAATATTAATAAATAACTAGATTTCCTTTTAATAAATAAATAAATTTATTTTATTTATTTCATTTTAAATTATATTATCATTATATTATATTATTTTAAATTTTAAGTTTATTTTCCTAGTATATTATATTCTCCCCCACTAATAAAAATTTAGTCCCTAAATTTCCTATTAGAGATGTAATAATGAAGATATCCTATTTGCACGTCGTTCTTCTGCTCCAGGTAATTTCATCATCAAAGTCACATTATCATCCAACTTCTATCTAGCAAATGATCTTGCTTCATAATCAACACTCTTTGCATTTGAAATATGATATAGAACTTTAACTATAACCTTCACAATGTAAATAAATTGAGTATCTACTCCCATATTAACAAAATATGAAAGTTATCATGTACTTCTACGGTTAGATAACCCTAAGTGTTATGTTACTCCCAACTTATTCTAATATCTTAACATCCCTTTGTCAGAG
The DNA here is from genome assembly GCA_025175895.1 of Wurfbainia villosa. Taxonomy (NCBI): domain Eukaryota; kingdom Viridiplantae; phylum Streptophyta; class Magnoliopsida; order Zingiberales; family Zingiberaceae; genus Wurfbainia; species Wurfbainia villosa. Next base: position 28,507,403 of record CM045990.1, on the reverse strand, counting down.
CATAAACTCTCTTTTATATCTTCTCTGTGGGTTATGGGCCCATCATGCTTCCGCTGCACCACCCTGATCCATATCATAAATTGGTTATTAATCTTCTCATCCTCAGCAAGTGTGGTATCTAGTGCATTTGCGTTGAGTTTTATATATATCAGAATCTCTTACTCTAAGTGCATGGTAGTCTAATCTCATTTCAAGATATGACTATCAAAATCTAAGGGGCAACAATTTTACTTCGTACTGGGATGTTAGAATCTCCTTTAGTAGTGTCATTATAACTAATATACAATGATAACATCTTACCAAACTAATGTCGTATGATCGCTTCTGCTGGTCGACTCGGAGGATGTTCGAGCTAACCTCACTAGTTGAGAGGCTCCTTCAGTGCTAGATCGTGACCTTTAAGTATAATTTTGCGCTTTCTGACCACCAAGCTACTCGTCCTCAGTTTGAGACTATCTGCAATATATGTATCTCTGATTCCTTCTCCCGAGTTACTTATTGTTGGGTCATCTCAATCAGTATGGCTTGGTCTAATACTTTTCAATAAGTACCAATGAGGACTTCAGACATTCTAATCCGAATATATGCTATAAGACCTTGGACGAACTGGAGCATACGATCATAGTCCTAGCTCCTAAGTGGGGTAAAATTTTACAAGTCGATTAAATTCTACATTGTAATCCATGATACTTCGATTGTCTTGCTTAAGATTCAGAAACTCCTGATGATGACTTATACCGAAAAAGGTCAGAAAATACTCTCTCTTAAAAGCCTCTCGGAATAGTTTCCAAGTGATGCTCTGTTCCTCAAAAATCATTCGTTGTTATTTTTCACCATGTGATGGTCTGACCTCGTAAGTGATACACAACAAGCTCCACTTTCTCTGTATCCATGCAGGTTATGTATCTAAATGAGTCTTCTAGATTATCCATCCATGCACGAACAATACATAGATCGATATCCCCCTGAAATAAGGTAAACTGGTCTTTCATAATCTTAGCCAGTGTAAGTATACACACCTTATCTATGACCAAATCAGTAGAAGTAGAGATCGATGTTCTCTGAGGGGTTACTCCTTGACCTTCAATGGGTGGTTGATGGATCTAACCCTGCCTTCCTAACTAGACATCAGTCGGCACCTCCAAGGAGTCTACATTTGCAATATCAGGGATAGGTCCCACAAAATCAACCGGTCACTTTCGAGGTTAACCCCATACATGACTATGTGTAGGGGTTGTTTCACTAGGTGACTTTCTATTGTAACCAATTAAGTGAGTATATCAAAAAAGCCTAATGATAACTTCCTATTACACAAGGAAAGTACATTGATCACTAAAGACTATTACTTTTCCTAGAGCTTAGAGATGTCCTTCAGCGTGCCTGGTCCCAAAACACAAGAACTTCAAAAACAAAGGAAAAGAAAACCGCAAAATACAAAACCTACAAATCGAAATCAGAAACCTAGCTCTGATACCAATAAAATTGTCATGCCTCGGAGGTATATTCGTCATCCAAATGACGAAGGAGCCCCTTAGTGACAATAATCAGAAATACAATACTGGAACAAGATATGATAAAAACTTTTAAATAATCAGAAATATAAAATATAATTATTTTATAAACTGCATGCATGCACAACTAAAGTATAAATCAATTAAAGTAAAATAGATTTATGACACCAAATCAAATTGTGACAAAATCCAAAGGGCGTATACAAAATATGATAACAATAAAGAAAACAAAATAGTATCTCAACAATGCAGTGGGACCAACACGGCAATGAACTCTCTGAGCGATGCGAAGGTAGATCAAGAGGACACACCCTCTATCAGCTAACCTGGAGGCCAAAGAAAAGAGAGTGAGTATAACTCACTCAGTGGGTGTATAGAAGATAGTTCATGATAATATAACATAATGGAGGTCAATGAAAGTAAACCCGAGTAACCCAAATCTCAAAGTATCAATATCAGTCCGCAATAAACCTCATCGTCAATATAATAAATACACTTGTGACATACACAACCAACTGTAAACCAACAAGAAATGCACATCAAGATACCGCGACAAAGCCTCATGGCTCTCGAGGTAATACAAAGAAGCACTATCTGCGGGTAACAACATGCTACCACGAACGAAACTCATGAGCAGATAGGCAATCTACAAAGCACTGTCTACACGCAACCACATGCTACCATGAACGAGACTCATGGGTAGATAGGCAATATAAAGACTCAATGTCTGCGAGTAACGGCATGGCAGACAGAGTATACAACTATTTAGCTATTGATTGCACGCAACAACATGCTACCATGAATGGGTCTCGTGGGCAGTCAGAGTATAGAACTATTTAGTTATTGACTGCACGTAACAACATACTTCCATGAATGGGTCTCATAGGTAGTCGATTATCCTAGGTCGTTAAGCCTAGGGTTATCCAACACATCTAGCATTAAACACCTATCAAGGTCAATAAGGATTATCAATCTACTAATAAGCACATCGAGGTAGTTGAGCCTAGGGTTCCAACCCATCTAACATGAGACACCTATCAAGGCTGATAAAGATTATCAATCTACTAATAAGCACATCGAGGTGCTTAAGCCTGGGGTTCCAACCCATCTAACATGAAATGTCTATCAAGGCCGATAAAGATAAAAAATCTACTAATAAGTATGTGTTCCATAAATGTTGTTTCATTCCTTACATTCCCTTCTAAGAAATAAGCTCGTCTAAATTATACTATTTATATCGGTTCAATCATGCACGCAACAACACACTATCACGAACGAGTCTCATGGGAAGTTAAGATATAAGATAGCTATCTAGCTACAGATGACTCACGAAACTATCACCGACTTCAAATGGATAGTCTAAGAGTATAACTCGACGGTAGATTCTCTCAACCACGAATGAGAGATATGATCGACCACAGGTATATAAATACAACCATGATTTGAACGTAAGAACACTCTACTATAGACTCTTTCAACTACGAATGAGAGACATAGTTAGCAGTCGTTATATCAGAAATGTTATATACCTTCTAAGGAGTTATCTCATCTCAATCATACTATCCCTACTAGTCCAATCACAATATCAACCAAAATAATACATAGATAAATATATACCAGTAGTATCTGCCAATTTATACTAAAGAAATAAAAATACATAACAGTAATATCAGTCAAATACTATAATAAATAACTATATTTTAATGATGAGCCAGCAACATAAAAACCAAGTAGAGTATAAAAAAAGTCAAACAAATATAAGGTCAAAGCAATATTAGAAAGAACATAGAGTATAAATAAAATACAACTTAAGTAACCAAGGTAACCAAAATAATCATGTACTAAAATCTAAATAGGTCAAAGAATGACCCACCCACCTGATATGAAATCTGTTGATTATAGTCTTCAAGTCTGAAAACTCTGCCTCAAATCAAAGTCTTGATATATAACTCGTGCTAACTCGAATGATCGGATCAAATCCTACCAGAATGCAATCTTATACACTTCCTAATCCAAGTTCTCTTACATTAATCCAACTTCTTTTTTTTTTTTTTTTTTTTGATTAACAAGTGGTATCCAAGCTTCGCCCGACTAATCCACTTGGCAGCGCCCAGCCTTCGGCCTCGAAGAGTCTCCACCGCACGAGGTAATCGGGAAAAGCGCCAGTCGCCTCGAGGAGTTAACGCCAATCGGTCGCCACACCAACCGGCCAGTAAGCGGAATCCGCCTCCATGACCATGGCGGATGGAAAAGCGAATTCCCTCCGCATGCGGCGGCGAGATCGAACCATGACTTGCTTGAGGACCCCAAACTCTACTACGAGCGCGACGTTGCCACAGGGCACATTAATCCAACTTCTCACAGCTTATCTGGAAGGACAATTCACTGCCGACATACGCCAATTCCATTGAACTAGAGGTGTCCTCCAAATCCTAAACACCTGAAATTTGATCACTTTGTGGTGTAAAATCCACTGTTCAATTTACAGATAAAAGCCATTAACCCGCAGATCTGTACTAAGGTCATCCCTCCAGTTGCAATGACAGCACCAAAAGTCGATTCATAACTCTGTGCACTCGAACCACCCTGTAGTAGCTATGGCTTCTACCCCATTGCACCCAAGGCTCCACCGGAAACCTCTTGTAGCTCACAAATCATCGATTTGGAGCGAACTGTGCAGAAATCATCGTGAAGCATAAAACAGAGGAGGAAGAGTGATCGACCCTTCAATCTTGCTGTGCAATCACCGATAGAAACATCGGCTAATACCGGCGCTGCCACTTGCGCACCAAGGTCGGCAATTGGTGAGGTTGAGCTCCTCCCTGTCCTTGGCAATGGACACCCGAGGAAAGGGCTGACAGATGGCTGCCATCAGTACGATGATGATCATGAAAAGGAGAGGATCTGGAGAGGGGGTGGCTGAGATGGGGTGAGGCGGCGGTGCGAGCTTAGGGTGGGGATCGGACCATGTGTGGCGATCCACGATGGCGAGAAGGAAGGCCGACACTTGCTGCTGCCGAGATCAGAAGAAGAAAGGCGGCGGCTGCTCGGGTGAAGGGGCCGACGGTGTTACTGCGATGGCGTGTTGGCTATGATGTGAATGCGGCTGGCAGTGGCTCATGTGGCTATCGTGACTGCGACACAGATCGACGAGTGAGGCGGGGTCGACAGTAGCTAGAGGCATTGCTGGCAGCACCGGAACTGCAGCGTCGGAGGCGATAGCGGCGAGCAGGACCTGGCAGAGGGCGGCGGCGGACGTGCAACGCGTGAGCAGCGGGGGTAGCCTGGCAGCAGACACGAGCGACGCGGGCGAGCTGCTACGGGGAGGCGGCCGGAGACCATGGGCGCTGTCGATGGGTGCGCGGCGGCTGACGTGCGACGGCGGATGTGTGGCAAGGGAGACGCGAGAAAGCGGGATCAGGGGAAAGGAGGAAGAGAAAAAAAAAACGGGATCCCTAATTTCCAAACCTAAACTTTTTCTTAAAATCCTAGCCTTGGATTCAACTTATATAACCTTGTTTAATTGAATTAATCAACATGATGATTAATAATATTTAGATTTAGTCCAATCTACTAAAATTTTATTCCGAAATTATCAAATAAAATATTAATAAATAATTAAATTTTCTTTTAATAAATAAATAAATTTATTTTATTTTAAATTATATTATCATTATATTATATTATTTAAAATTTTAAATTTATTTCTCGGTATATTACAGGAAGTTAAGCGATAGGTCAAGAGGACTAAAGGTAAACTCCAGGTGTGTAGTGATGGTAAGGATGTGTCGTCCGTACGGGGACGATCATAGGCGGCAATCCGATTAGGACTTCCAGAGAAAGGTCTAGGTCAAAATCGGACGATAAGAGACCGTCGGATTTACCATTAATCAACAACTTCTATGCTAACCTTGTATTGCAGGTGAGTGATCAAGCTAACAGTCGACTACAAGTTAATGGTAGTCGACTAAACTACTATCAGTCGACTGCTAGTCAAGCTGATCACTTTGAGGAGAGTCAAGATAAGATCCATCAAAAGTGGGGTGATGTGGAGATTTGACTTAGATTTGGATCTCAACGAGATAGGGTTCAAATGGCTATAAAAGGAGAGACAAATCACTCATCTTAATCATCTAAAAAGACTCTCAAAGTTCTCCGACGAATCCAAGCTCTCTTCAACAACGCAACACCGTCGTAACGGCGACAACATGCACAACTTCACATTCTTAAGTCGGTAGTTTCTTTCGTAGTTGTTCTATTTCTTTTTCTTGTGCTTTTAATTGCTAAGAGGAGAGGTAGATATGTTGCCTCTTCCTCTATAATCCTTTTGTAATTGTTGTCTCTTACCTCCAACAAGAAAGAGACCTTTTAGTGGATTGCCCATCGGAAGCGATCTAGGATCGCGGGGCCTTGGACTAGCAACCACTTGGTTGTGAACCAAGTAAAAACAAAGTTATCTTTCTTATTTTGTATTCGAGTTTTCCACTGCACACTTTGTTTTAAATGATGAAAAGAAAGATTTTCGAATGGTATTCCCCCTCTAGCATTTCTCGATGCAACAATTAGTATCAGAGCGAGGGCACTCCGATTTGGTACAACCACCGGTCGAACTATTTTTCTTCTTTTCGTGTTTTTGGTTTTCATTTAATTTAAGCCTTTCTTCACGCACTACTAATCCATGACAAATTCTTGGAATTTTTCATTGTTCGTGTTTTTTTTAAGGTTTTTTGAATGGCCCATCTTGAGGGATATAACATAGCCCGACCTCCGTTCTTTAACGGAGATAACTTCCATTATTTGAAGGGTTTGATGGAATGCTATCTTAAGACTCAGGTCAGACGGGATTCACCTTACCGACAAATGAAGAAAGTGTTGGTGCAACAATGCCCCAAGCATTTATATGTTTTAATGTTTGGATAATCATCTAAGTTAGGCAATACTTTGTGATCTAATTGTGAACGTGTTTAAGTGACAGGAAAATCCAAGTATGAAGACTTGGTAAAGGCAAAGTCCAAGTATGAACTTGGCAAGAGAAGTCCAAGGAAAAGGTTTGGCGGTGTAAGACCAAGCATGTAGTCTTGGCAGCGTAAAGTCCAAACGAACCTTGGCAAAGGAAGTCCAAAGGCAAGTCTTGGCAGCGTAAGTCCAAGCTTGTAGTCTTGGCGGCGTAAAGTCCAAGCGCACTTTGGCAAAGGGAGACCCAAGACATGACAAAATCGAAGGAAGCTCTTGGAAGCAAAACGCAAAGGATGAACAAATCGCGGACTCGGAGGGATCCTGGAGGCGCAAGGCTTAAGGAAGAGCTAGAAGGTTGAGTCTAGGTCTATGGAGTCAATTCAAGTATGAATTATTCATACTTGACGAGTATCAATTGATCACGATGTATCGATCATTGTTAAGTACTCGGCCGAGTCGGTGAAAAGATGACGAGCGGTCATTGCCTTTGTCGTGGTAGTCGATCGATGTCGCCATCGATCGGCCGATCAACGGCGATGATCGGCGATCGATCAAGGTAAACACGAACACGCAGAATAGAGTCTCACTTTCATTGCGTGCGTGATCACTCGGATCACTTCATCGTCGGATCGATGATGGAGGATCGATCGAGATGAGTGTGCCTTGGATGGATGATGGCGATTATGAATCCCGAATCCGCTCAAAAGTCGTTAATCATGTGGTGATCGGCGATGATGTTCATCAGTCGACTGATCGGGCTCAACGGGAAAAACAACCCTCTCTCTATAAAAAGAGGGCTTGTGGTAGGTGTGAGGATTAATGCTTACATTGTGATCATCCTCTCAAGCCTCCACGAATTTTCTAAGCTTTCCTAGTGTTTTAATTCCCCTCCTCCTCTCTAAACTTCATCTTCATCCTTTGTAAGAAGAGGAGGGTTGTTGTAAAAAGAGAAAGCTTATTAGTGAAATTGATTAGGGTTGATCCACCTTAAGGATCGTCGTGGAGTAGGAGCGTTATCTTCGAACCATATAAAAGCTTTGTGTTAGCATTGTATTTTCATTACTATTGTTTTTGTTGTGCTTCTGCTAACTATTTTTATAGAAATGAAAACAAACTATTCACCTCCCCCCCTCTAGCTTCCAAGGATCCCCTACAAGTGATATCAGAGCCTGGATCACATCGGAAGATCTAACAATCAACCGGAGCACGATGGCTTTCCAAGAGGGGTATAACACGACGAGGCCTCCATTCTTCGACGGCAATGATTTCGGCTACTGGAAAGGTAGGATGGAATACTACCTTATGAATGATATTGATAATTGGTTTAGTATTGTAGACGGATTCGAGAAGTCGATTGACGAACATGGAGCGCCAATACCGACCAAAGATTGGACGAGGGATATGACCAAGAAGGCGCAAGCTAATGCAAAGGCAACAACCACATTCTAATGTGGTCTATCAAAGGAGCAATTCTCCAAGGTCAGACCTTTCAACTTCGCTAAAGAGCTTTGGGAAAAGCTCATCGAGTTGAATGAAGGATCAAAGGAGACGAGGAGAGCCAAGAGGGACCTCTTAATAGGCCAACTCCAAAGTTTCGCCATGAAGACCAATGAAACCGTGAGCCAAATGCACGGTCGCCTCAAGGAAGTAGTCAACGGACTACATGTGATAGGTGAGAAGGTTGACAACCGAGACCTTGTAAGGTATGTACTCCAAGCCTTCCCTAGAATAACCTTGTGGGCTTCAATGGTAGATGCCTACAAGGTCTCTAGGGATCTTTTTTTGGTTAAATTAGATGAGCTCTTTTGTGAATTTGAGTTGCACGAGCAAGCTAACACTTCGTCCAAAGAGAAAGGTGTAGCTCTTTTTGTAGGTAAGAAGGACAAGAAGAAGAAGGAAGTGTCCTCCTCATCCGAATTCGAGGAGGATTTATCTAGTAGTGAAGAAGAGCTATCGGCAAGCGAGGTGGCTCATTATGTAAAGAAATTTGGTGGGAGGTCAAGAAAACTCACCAAGAAGGATGTGAGGAGGATGTTCCAATCCTCAAGAGGTAAGTCTTCTAGTAGTTCAACTCCTTCCTCTAATGTTGTTTGTTATGGTTGCAACAAAAATGGGCACATCAAACCAAATTGCCCGGACTTAAAGAAGAAGGAGGAGAAAGAAAAGAAGCATAAGGAGAAGAAGGAAAAGAAGGAGAAGAAGAAGAAGAAGGCAATTGTGGCACAAACATGGGACACACTAAGCTTGGAGGATTCTTCCGATGATGAAGAGATGTGTCATGTCACTCGGAACCTAGCTCTCATTGCCTTGGAGGAGGAAGTCGGAAGCTCAAGTGAGGAGTCTTCATCCTCTTCCTCAAGCGACGAATCATCATCAAGTGATTATGAGGTAAGAGACTCCCCTAGGATAGATTTACTTTACAAAACCATTGCATGTCTTCAAAATGCCTTAAATAGATCAAAGACTAGGATTAAGGACTTAAAAGTAGAAATTAAGTCACTTAAAAATGTAGTATCGCCTTGTGATGATGCATGTACACTTAAGAATGAGAATGATGAACTTAGGAAAGAAATAGGTGATTTACATGCATGTTTAGAAAAATTTACAAATGGGTCCAAATATCTTGATATGATTCTTAGGGACCAAAGAGTCATTTATAACAAGGTCGGCATAGGATACAAGCCTAAGGAAAAAGAAGTAGCTTTCACTTCTTTAGTTAGTAGAAAACCAACCATTAGAAGCAAGACTAAAAAGGCTTGGGTCCTCAAAAGTTATATAGTTGATGCTATTGGTGCTAAAATTTGGGTGTCTAAGGCTTGCATTTTTCATGTTATATAGGTAGAAGAACCAAGCTTATGGATTGTTGATAGTGGGTGCTCTAAACACATGACCGGTGATGAGAGAAAATTTTCCACCATCAACCACACTAGCAAGGGGAAGGTGTCTTTTGGAAATAGTGGTAAACTTAAGATTCTAGGAAAAGACACAATTGAGGTATCCCCCAACCTTGTCATTTATAAAGTGTTATTAGTTAAAAATATGAAATTTAATTTGCTTAGTGTAAGTCAACTATGTGATGCAAATTTTGATGTTCAATTTGATTCTTCAAAATGTTTCATAAGACACAAAACTTTAAATGATTGCATGTCAGTAGGCTTTAGGAAATCAAATATATACTATGTTGATTTATCCTATGCTACTAATGCTTCTACCAAATGTCTTATTGCAAAAGAAGAAGAGTGTTGGCTTTGGCATAGGAGGCTAGGGCACATTAATATGAAGAACATTGCCAAAATAGCCAAAATGAAGTTAGTCAAGGGGTTGCCAAAAGTCAAGTATCTCAAGCACAAAATGTGTGATGCATGCCAAGAGGGGAAGCAATCAAAATCATCACACAAAAGTAAAACTTTACTTAGTACCGCTTTACCTTTAGAACTATTGCATATGGACTTATTTGATTGTCATAGTACTCCTTCCATGATTGATAGTAAATATTGCTTAGTGATTGTAGATGATTTTTCTAGATTTACTTGGGTATTTTTCATGAAAAATAAGGATAAAACCCTAGGAATAATCATAGGATTTAGCAAGAGAGTAGAAAATGAAAGAAAACTCAAAATCAACCGGATCCGTAGTCATCATGGTGGAGAATTTGAGAATTCTAACTTCTCAAACTTTTGCTTAGAACAAGGGTACAAGCACGAATTTTCTTATCCTAGAACACCCCAACAAAATGGGATTGTGGAAAGGAAAAATCGTGTCCTACAAGAAGCGACTAGGACTATGCTTAATGCATATTCTTTACCTAGCTACTTGTGGGCGGAAGCAGTCAACATCGCTTGCTATATCCAAAATAGGGTTTTAATTCATAGGTTTTTAGGAAAAACCCCATTTGAATTATGGAATGGTACAATTTCAACAATTCACTATTTTAAAGTCTTTGGATGCAAAGTTTATATTTTAAACACCAAAGACAACCTAGGTAAATTTGAGTCCAAAGCGGATGAGGGAATCCTAGTTGAATACTCATCCACTAGTGTAGGGTATAGAGTTTATAATAAAAGAACTCAAAAGATTAAGGAATCTTCAAATGTCCAATTTGATGAAACTTCTAACACATACCCTAGGAAATCCCCCATTGATGATGATATCAATGACAAAAATCAAGAAATTGCCCAAAAATTTCAAGATTTAACTTTAGGGGGTAATGATCAAGGGGGAGAGTTGAATCAAGGGGGAGTAAGAGGTGATTCCGATGATGAAAGAAGAATTGAGGATAATCATGATCAAAATCAAAGTTAATACACCTCCTAGAACAATAAGAGTTCATCAAAATCACTCTCTAGATCAAATTGTAGGTGAATTATCTCAAGGAGTTAGGACTAGGTCATTTCATAGAGATCCCTCTAGTCATATAGCCCTAATCTCTCAAATTGAGCCCAAATCAATAAATGATGCATTACTTGATCCGGATTGGATCTTAGCAATGCAAGATGAGTTGGCTCAATTTGAAAGGAGTCAAGTATAAGAGTTAGTTCCTAGACCTAATGACAATACCATCATTACTACAAGATGGGTCTTTAGGAACAAACTAGATGACCAAGGAAATATTACTAGGAATAAGACAAGGTTAGTTGCAAAGGGCTTTTATCAAGTTGAAGGACTTGACTATGATGAAACATATGCCCCGGTTGTTAGGTTAGAGTCTATTAGGATCCTATTAGGGTATGCCTCTTATATGAGTTTCAAAATCCATCAAATGGATGTTAAATCGGCATTCCTAAATGGGCTCATTAAGGAGGAAGTATATGTAGAACAACCTCTCGGGTTTGAAATCATAGACTATCCAAACCATGTATTTAAACTTAAAAAGGCTTTATATGGTTTGAAACAAGCTCCCCGGGCTTGGTATGAAAGATTATCATCTTTCTTAATATCTAAGGACTTTAGGAGGGGTAATATAGATCAAACTCTATTTATAAAGTCAACATCAAAGGACATCTTTGTCGCCCAAGTATATGTTGATGACATTATCTTTGGGTCAACAAATGATGAACTCATTCAAGACTTTATCAAGAATATGGAAAATGAGTTTGAGATGAGTCTAGTTGGGGAACTAAATTTCTTCCTAGGATTACAAGTCAAACAAACAATTGAAGAAATTTATATTTACCAAACCAAATATGCTAAGGAAATGATTAAGAAATTTGGTTTGGAAAATGCTAAGGTAGTTTCAACTCCAATGACAACCAATACAAAAATAGATAGTGATCATGAAGGAAAACAAATTGACCTTACACTCTATAGGAGTATGATCGGTAGCCTTTTGTACCTAACCGAAAGTAGACCCGATATATTATTTGTGGTTGGTATGTGTGCTAGGTACAAATCATGTGCCAAAGAATCTCATTTAGTTGTCGTTAAGAGAATCTTAAGATATATTAAAGACACTAAATGTAGGACTATGGTACCCTAGGACTAGGTCTTTTGATTTGGTTGGGTACACCGATTCCGATTATGCCGGTTGCAAATTAGATCGAAAGAGTACTAGTGGTGGATGCCAATTTCTTGGGTCCTCCCTAGTTAGTTGGAGTAGTAGAAAGCAACCTTGTGTTGCCCTATCTACCACCGAGGCCGAGTATGTGGCTATGGGTGATTGTGTAGCTCAACTACTATGGATGAAATATACTTTAGAGAACTATGAGCTATCTTAATCCAACATGAAAGTATTTTGTGATAATGTGAGTACCATAAATTTGACCGAAAATCCGGTGCATCACTCTAGGACCAAGCACATTGAAGTGAAACATCACTTCATTAGAGATCATGTGGCTAAGGGGGACATTGAGCTTAATTATATTGAATCTAAGTCCAACCTAGCTGACATCTTTACCAAGGCTCTCCCCGAAGTAGAATTTTCATCACTTAGGAGAGAACTTGGGATGTGCTTAGTTGAATAAAGGTGTAAGTTTGCATGATCCTATAGAAATCCTAGGATTTATACCTTTAAGCATCTCACAAAATACCTAAGAAGTCATGATTTTTGTATTGAGCCACTTAACAATATGTGAGATGTTAGAAAGATGCACTTGGTTTATCATGCTTGTTATGATGCATTACTATGAACCAAAGTGTCATCTAGAGACATTAATCCTTCATTGGACCAATTATTGGGAAAGCTTATGCACAATTAATGTGCATATAGCTCCAAGAATATGATTGGAAATGTCAAATAAAATATAATTTAAACTATGTTTATCAAACTTTGAAAAACAGTTTTCAAGTGGAATACAAGAGTAATACAAAGTTTGCAAAATGCTTAGAGTTTTTGCTAAGTTTCAAAATTGTACCATTTTCGAAATTTGGAAAACATATATTTTTTAAATTATTTTTTCTTGATAGAAAATGATTTCAGAAATGTGTACACGAAATTTCGTGATTTTTCGATGTTTCTAGAATTTTTGGCGCATTTCTGAAGTTAATAAAACTCAAAAATGGAATTGGTATGTGATCGCATCGTAAACCACCAACTAAAATGCTGTGTTTTCTGATAAAAAGCTCTATTTCTTGGATTTAAGTGTATCTTTGAATGTCCTAAAACTATGGTATGATAATCTTCAGCATAAAGAAGTTTTTAGGACTGTTTAATGCAATATTTTAGGGGGAGTTTCACCATATAATTCTTTTCATTCCCTTAACTTATATTGTTGGTGCAAGTTAGAATTTAACCTTCAATCCTTTGTTAGGCTTTGCTACACATGTTATTCATTATAAACCATATCTTGGATTAAGGGGGAGCTTAATTTCAATCTTATACCTTAGTTCAAGATACCACAAATTTAACTCTTTCATGAAATTTATGAATCCTTCTCTTTTTGATGTATGTCAAAGGGGGAGAAGGAATGTTTAAGTTCGAATTCATATTGGAAATATGATTATGTGCATATGTTAAAGACCTAACTTAAATGATTGCCAAACATAAAAAAGAGGGAGATTATTGGTGCAACAATGCCCCAGGTATTTATATGTTTTGATGTTTGGATAATCATCTAAGTTAGACAATACTTTGTGATCTAATTGTGAACGTGTTTAAGTGATAGGAAAATCTAAGTATGAAGACTTGGTAAAGTCAAAGTCCAAGTATGAACTTGGCAAGAGAAGTCTAAGGAAAAGGTTTGGCGGTATAAGACCAAGCATGTAGTCTTGGCAGCGTAAAGTCCAAATGGACCTTGGCAAAGGAAGTCCAAAGGCAAGTCTTGACAGCGTAAGTCTAAGCATGTAGTCTTGGTGGCGTAAAGTCCAAGTGCACTTTGGCAAAGGGAAACCCAAGACATGATAAAACCGAAGGCAGCTCTTGGAAGCAAAGCGCAAAGGATGAACAAGTCGCGGACTCGAAGGGATCCTCGAGGCACAAGGCTTAAGGAAGAGCTAGAAGGTTGAGTCTAGGTCTAGGGAGTCAATTCAAGTATGAATTATTCGTACTTGATGAGTATTAATGATCGATACGATGTATCGCCGATTGTTAGGTACTACCGAGTCAGGTGAAAAGACAAACAATCGATCGCTTGTCGCGGGCGATCGATGTCGCCATCACCGATCGCCAATCGCGAATAATCGATCGATCAAGGATAACACGAGCAAAGAATGGAGTCTCACTCGACTGCACGCCGTGATCACTCGACTGATCACTTCATCAGTCGACTGATTGAGATATCAGTCGACTGATGAGTGTGCCATTGGATGACGACGATTATGAATCATCGAATCCGACGCTCGTGTCATTAATCGGCGTGAGCCGATCGATGCTACGATCATCGATCGATCGGGCCCAATGGGAAAAACAATCCTCTCTCTATAAAAAGATGGCTTGTGGTAGGTGTGAGGGTTAATGCTTACATTGTGATCATCCTCTCAAGCCTCCATGAATTTTCTAAGCTTTCCTAGTGTTTTAATTCCCCTCCTCCTCTCTAAACTTCATCTTCATCCTTTGTAAGAAGAGGAGGGTTGTTGTAAAAAGAGAAAACTTATTAGTGAAATTGATTAGGGTTGATCCACCTTAAGGATCGCCGTGGAGTAGGAGTGTTATCTCCGAACGATGTAAAAGCTTTGTGTTAGCATTGTATTTTTATTACTAATGTTTTTGTTGTGCTTTCGCTAACCATTTTTGTAGAAACGAAAACAAGCTATTCCCCCCCCGTTCTAGCTTCCAAGGATCCCCTACAGAAAGAGAGTTCGTGGACCGTGACAAGTAGACAAATGCGATGAAGCGACAAGTAGAGGCCGATGCGAAAGCCACTCAAATCTTGCAGTGTGACCTATTCAAGGAAGAGCTCAACTGCGTTGGTCCCTTCATCAGTGCCAAGGAGCTCTAGAAAAAACTTATTGAGTTACATGAAGGGACGATTGATGCTAAAGTATGTAAACGAAACCTACTCCTAAATAAGTTATTTAATCTAAAAATGCAGGACAATGAGACTACAACTCAACTCTATGCAAGGATCCAAGATATCATGAACGACCTCCACTCCATAGGATAAAAGGTAGAAAACCAAGACGTCATAAGGTACACGCTTAACTCTTTCCCTATGACCACTTTGTGGGCATCCATGGTTGATGCTTACAAAGTATCTAGAGATCTTTCGAAAATTAGATTAGATGAATTATTTTCATAATTTGATTTGCATCAACAGTCTAACTCGGCCCCGGTCGAGAAAAGTGTAGCTTTGGTTGCAGGATAAAGAAGAAAGGCAAAGAGCAAACCACCCCCGAAGAAGAAGAAGAGTACGAATCGGAGGTAGACGACGAAATGGAGACCGAGCTAGTCAACCTAGTTCGGAAGATAATCAAAAGTAGAAGGTGACCCATCAAGTAAACTAAGGAGAAGAGACCTGATTAGAATCAAAATTACAAGTGCTACGAATGCAACAAGAGAGGTCACTTCAAATCCGAGTGTTCGAGGCTAAAGAACAAGCAACCACAAATCAAGAAGGCACTCAATGTGACTTGGGAAGAGTCCTCAAAGGAAGAAGAAGAACTCTACAATTTGGCGTTCATGGAGAGACCAACCGAGTCTGAGTCTGAATCTGAACCCGAAGCCAACTACGAGTCGGAGATTGAGTTTGACTCCGGATCCGACACCGAGCTTCAATTTAAGACAAGCCACGGATCCACATCCAATTCAAAAGATTCGATCAAGGTAAGTCAATCTTTAATCAATACTTTATACAATGAAATTAAGTATTTAAATAAGAAGTTAGCTAAGTCCGAGTCTAAGGTCGAGTCCTTGCTTAAGGAGGTTAAACTCCTCAAGCATGAGGCTACCCTAACCTCTTCGACTAGTCAAGTTTGAGAGGGAAACTCAACTCAAGTTGAAAAACTTGAGGAAGAGAATTATCTCTTGAAAGGACAAGTGCAAGAGCTTATGAAGTCATTGGAAAGGTTCACATTAGGTTCCAAGTGTCTTGACCTACTTCTTGGATCACAAAGAGTCGTGTACAACAAGGTCAGACTCGGATTTAGATCATCAACAACAAATAAGTCTTACATATCAATTGTTAATCGTAATAATCGAAGAGCCCAAGCATGGGTCCCTAGACCTTTTTAAATTCACAAATAGGTGCTACTAAGTATTGAGTTCCCAAGGATCAAATCCACTATGTGGATAGACCACATCGGTTCAATGATCTAGGGGAAGCTAAAACTAAACTTATGTGCTCAATCGCTTGATTAGTGTAACTTTGCATGCTTAGTTTTTTAATTTTTAGAACGGCTAGATAGGACTAATGATTAATCAACCTTGACAATATAGTATCAGGACGTGGTGAGATAATAGTACATTAGGGAAACAAGGTCTTGTATATCGAAGCTAGATAAGGTGTATCTAGCTTGGTGCACTCGCTTGAGTGGAACTAGCTGAAGCTACCTCACCACATTCTAAACTAGTTAGATCAGGACATAACCCTAAGTGAATTAAGTGAGCAATTTCTTAATATTGGCTTTGTCTAAGGAAGTGCTCGTTGTTCTGATCAAAGAAGGCTTTTGTGCCTCGCCACGACCTGGAAGCCATCTTTTGAAAGGTTGACTTAACTAACTAAAGGTTAAATCTAAATCTAACCCAAGGTTAATTAGTCTTCAAATCATTAAATTCAACTAAGTAAAATTGAAGTCATCTCACAAAAACATATAAGGTTAATATGTTTGATCATATAGAAAGGGTGAGATGAATCCTAGGTTTAAATTTTTCAAGCTAATTTAAAATTCCAATATTCGATCCAACTACTATATGTGTAGGATCAATGGATATTGGATAGTGGGTTCTCCCGACATATGATCGGAGACCGACTAAAGTTTACGAAGCTCAGATTCAAAAACCAAGGATCGATAGCCTTCGAAAACAACGAGAAGCTCAAAATCATCGGATTAGGTGATATTGAGCTAAACTCAAACTTTATAATACGTCAAGTACTGTTAGTTGAAAATTTCGAATTTAATCTTTTAAGTGTTAGTCAATTGTGTGATAATAGTTATAAGGTTATATTCTTACCTAATGAGTGCTTGATTAAAAATAATGATTGCTCAAAAATTATACTTAAGGGAATTAGGAATAATAATATTTACACAATAGATCTACCTAACTCCTCAACTAAGTGTCTAATGATACAGCAAGAGAAATCATGATTGTGGCACCGACGACTCGGCCACTCCCATCCAAGACTCATAGATAAAATAAGACAAAATGGTCTAGTTAGAGGTCTACCCAACCTAGGTAACCTAGAAAATAGAATATGTTATGCTTGTCAACAAGGAAAACAAACTAGGACTTCACATAAACTAACTAATCATGAAAGAACTAAAAGTGTGCTTGAGCTCCTACACTTAGACCTTTTTGACTCTCATGGAGACAAGTCACTAAATGGAAGTCAATATTGCCTAGTAATAATAGATGACTACTCTAGGTTCACATGGGTAAAGTTCTTAAAACATAAGAGTGAAACCTTAGACCAAATCACTAAATTATGTAAACTAATAGAAAATGAAAAGAACCTAAGGATTAAGAGAATTAGAAGTGATCATGGTGGTGAATTCAAAAGTCATAAGTTCATCGATTTTTGTAATCAAAACGGATATCACCATGAGTTCTCTTGCCCTAGGACCCCTCAATAAAGCGGACTAGTTGAACATAAAAATAGAACCCTACAAGAAGCTACTAGGACTATGCTAAACGAATACAATCTACCTAATAGGTTTTGGGCAGAAGCAGTCATTATTGCCTGCTATGTCCAAAATAGAACTTTATTAGCTAAACAACACCAAAAAACACCCTATGAAATTTATTACAAAAAATTGCCTAACATTACGTACGATAGGGTCTTTGGATATAGGGTACACATACTAAACACAAAAGACTACTTAGGAAAATTTACCTCTAAAACAATTACCAGGACATTTCTAGGGTATTCAACTACTAGTAGAGCTTATAGGGTATATAATAATATAACCCTAAAAATAGAAGAAACAATTAATGTAGTGTTTGATGAAGAAAAAAAGTCTACAAAATCCGAAGTAAAATTGAATAATGAAGAAGTAGAAAAAAATGTTAGACTTGAACCTAACCCACAAAACGAATCTAGTGTAGACCCTAACCCGAATCAATCTAGATTACAAGCTAATCATCCAATTGACCAAGTGATAGGTGATCGAAATTTAGGGGTTCGAACTAGAGCATCCTATAGGAATCTAAGTCAAATCTCACTTATATCTAAAATCGAACCCAAAACCATAGAGCGATCTCTTCTTGACCCAGATTGGATCATTGCTATGCAAGAGGAGTTAGCTCAATTCACTAGGAGTCAAGTTTGGGAATTAGTACCCCCACCTAAAGGAAAAACGATCATTGGAACAAGGTGGGTATTTCGAAATAAACTTGATGACAAAGGAGAAGTTATAAGAAATAAAGCTAGGTTAGTAGCTAAGGGGTTTAGTTAAGTAGAGGGATTAGATTATGATGAAACATATGCACCCGTAGCTAGACTCGAATCAATTAGAATGCTTTTAGCTTATGCTACACATCAAGGTTTTAAGTTGTTTCAAATGGATGACAAGTCAACGTTTCTAAATGGATTCATCAAAGAAGAAGTTTATGTTAGCCAACCACCAGGATTTGAAAGCTTAGACCAACCTAACCATGTACTTAAACTTAGAAAAGCCTTATATGGAAGCAAGCTCCTAGATCTTGGTATGAAAGGCTATCAATCTATCTTAAGTCTAAAGGATTCGATCAAGGATTAGTTGACCCAACTCTATTTGTAAAAACCATAGGAAAAGAAATTTTATACCACAAATTTGTAGGGAATCCATGCGCGCTCGAAAACATTTTACAAACACATAAGCAGCGGAAAAATAGGATCCCTCCAGAGATCCATGCGGAAACCATACTCGTTTGATCGATTCTATCCTATGTTATTCGTAGTTACCTTCGATGTGAGCCCTTCGCAATCCCATCAGCAACACTCGCGTGCAAGGTGTCCGGATCTCAGCGCAGTCAGAATGTCCGTGCCTCCACGATATCTACATGAACTGTGAGATGAAGAGGAACCAAACTGTAGTGCTAGCCACAAGATGTTGGTTCAACCAAGGTGGTAGAACAAGAAGGAGAAGAAGATCACACTCAAGAGTCTATAAAAACAACACCCAAAACACTAAGTCTCATCCAATCCCTCTTTATATTCAACCATTGAATATGAAGGGTTTGTGACTCTTAGTTTCCATGGAATTAATAACTCATTAATCCCATCTTAATGATCATGCAACCCTTCTTAATGGTGAGTCTCACTCAATCCGAATTTAACTTGAGTCTAACTCGGGTCAAATTCATTGAGTATACCTTGAGTCCTACTCAATCCGAATTTGATTTGAGTTTAACTCAGGTCAAATTCATTGGGTATACCTTGAGTCCCACTTAATGAGTCTAATCTATATTATACTCAATTCGATGGCCCAATGACTCAGCACATAAGTCATCTCCAACTCACATGTCCTAAGTGTGTGACCCAATATGTTCTCGTAACATTAGCAATGTTTCTAAAACCGTTTTAGAGACATAAGTAATGAGTGACATCTAGCAATACATCATTGCTATCCAAGTGATGAGAATGTCGAGATCCGACATAACCTTTTCGTGACTACTATCTTGTATGACTCAGTCTTTTTATCCTTGATATCTAGATTGATCAATGAGGCATAGACTGTGTCATCCTCTTATCAATCATGAGTTTTTTGATCTCCAAGTAGACTATTAGGGCAATCAACCCGAGTATGGTTTAAGGTTTTTATGTGTGTGGCAAAGGTTTAAGTTAGGATATTTATATGATTTGATATGTGTATTGAAGTCGTGTAGGACTTAGTAATTCACACATGGGTTTGCTTGATGAAAACATTGGTGAGTTCACCATCTCATGCCTCGGGTCTTTGAGTCGGTGAAGGATGGCATTGCGGAAGCTATATGCTTGGTGCATCCGAGGGACCGCCGAACGAGGAGCATTGGAGTGAAGCCAAAGGAAGCAGACTTCAGGGCGAGACGCGAAGGATGATATTGCGAAGCCATGCACTTGGTGCATCCGAGGGACGTGGCCGGACGAAGAGAGCTTTGGCGAGGGACTCCAAGGGAGATGAGAGAATGAGCGAATTGTAACGGTAGCTCATAGGTGAACTTGGTCGAATAGCAAAGTCAAGTGTCGGATGCTCAACCAAGTAGGTTGAGGTTTTACCCTACAAGTCATATGCTCAACCTACCCAACTGTCGGATGCTCAAACAAGCCATTTGTTTGAGGTTTATCCAACATCAGTTGACTGCTAAGTATTGGCAGTCGAACTGGTCCAAGTCGAATTGAGTTTGACTGGTGTTCGATCGATTACAATCGTGATCGGCCGATCGCCAGTGGCAATCGATTCAAAGTGGCGTGGTACGTAACGCTCGTGGTCGATCAATCTACTATGGGGCGATTAGTCGAACTGGTGAGACCTCCAGTCGACTACCAAGCCGACCGTTGGACGATGATGACCGCGATTCAGACGACATCAGAAGTTGTTGCAAAGGCGACAGCCGACTGCTGGCATGCAATAGTCGACTACTGCATGCCCAACGGGAAGATTTCATCTCTCTCTATAAAAAGAGATGGTGTGGGCTTTAGGGAGAAAAATGTTCATGCTTCTAAGTGCTCCCTAAGTGCTCCACACGATTCCTACTCCTTGTTCTTATTTCAATCTTATTGTAAGAAGGAGTGCATTCTTGTAAAGAGGCTACCTCCACCTTGCTTGGGCAAAAGGAGAGATCTAGTGGAGTTGGTTAAGGAGTGATTGACCTGGAACGAATCATCCGTAGATTAGCGGCAAGGGCCGTGAACCACGTTATATCTCTGGTGTTAGCGTTTGTGCTTCTTTCTCTTTGTATTTGTCTTAATCATTTTGTTTAGCATTTGTTTTCCACTGTGCTAATCATATTCGTAGACGATTAAGTGACTGAACATCATCAACAATAAATAAGGCTTTTCACCCCCTCTAGCCACCACCGATCCTCCAACAAGTGGTATCAGAGTGAGGAGCTTGTCGACAGACTCATCGCTAAAACAAGCACAACAAGAAATGACTGGCTCCAACATTCATCCACCTAAATTCGAAAGAGACTTCGCTTGGTGGAAAAAGCGAATGGAGGTATTTTTCGAGATCGATTTTGAAATAATGATTATTATGGAAAACGGTTTCGAAGTTACTAGGGATGACGAAGGGAGACTAATAGAGAAATTAAGGTGGACAAAGAAGCAAAGAGAGGAGCACTTAGCAAATTCAAAAGCAAAACATCATCTTTACAATGTGCTACCTGTAGGGGATCGAACGACCGACTAGAGGGGGGGGTGAATAGCCCTCGAAAGTTGGATGTCGGTATTTACTCATCTACAAAGAGATTAACGCAACGGAAACAATAAAGCAAGACAAGCAAATAGAAATACAAGAAATCAAACGCTAACAAGATGGTGTAACGTGGTTCACGGCTACGCCGCTAATCCACGGTCCCCGATTCGTCCTCGGTGAATCACTCTGCCAAAACCAATCCACTAATGGTCTCTCCTTTGCACCAAGCTAGGTGGAGGTAACCTTTACAATCAAGATCACTCTTCTTACAATAAGAATGGAGTAAAAACAAGTAAGAAGAGTTTAGAGCTTGTGGGGCACTTGGATGGTTGTTTGGAGTAAGAGCATTGGCTATCCAAAAGCCCACACCCTCTCTTTTTATAGAGAGGAAGCTTTTCTTCCCGTTGGCCGCCATCAGTCGACTGCTGCCCTTGGCAGTCGACTGCCGCCACTCCAACGGCCTCCGAACACGTCGAATCCCGACCGTTGTAGTCCAACGAAACACTTGACGATCGGTGATGGACCTCATCGGCCGATCACGCCGTAGTCGATCGCCATCGACTACGAGCGATTATGTGGCAAAACTCTTTCGACCACGGATCGGCTGTCTTGTGATCGATCATCTTCTTGGCGATTGCCATAAAGCGATCACCGGCTCAAAACAATCAGTCGAATACCAGTCGAACCACGTTCGACTCGGAGCAGTCGACTGCCATTACATGGCAGTCGACTGGTGCCGTGTGAAACTCAAACTTAACATAAGTTTGAGCTTCCGGCGGTCGGGTAAACCTTAACCCTTGCGGTCAAGTCTCCGACACTCAGTCATTCGGCCAAGTTCACCTAATTAGCTACTTACATT
The DNA here is from genome assembly GCA_025175895.1 of Wurfbainia villosa. Classification (NCBI taxonomy): domain Eukaryota; kingdom Viridiplantae; phylum Streptophyta; class Magnoliopsida; order Zingiberales; family Zingiberaceae; genus Wurfbainia; species Wurfbainia villosa. Next base: position 28,485,170 of record CM045990.1, on the reverse strand, counting down.
TCACTCATTCTCTCATCTCACTCGAAGCCCCTCGCCGAAGCTCTGTTCGTTCGCGGCCATGTCTCTCGGCAGCATCAGGCGCACGACTCTGCAATGCTCCTTCGCATCTCTTGCCTCCGAAGTTTGCTTCCTTGGCTTCACTTCAAGTCATCTCGTCCGGCGGTCCCTCGGCAGCATCAAGCGCACGACTCTGCAATGCTCCTTCTCCGACTCAGGCACGAGGTTGTGAGGGTGAACCCGCCAAGGCTCCATGTGCGAATTACTAAGTCCTGCAAGACTCCAACGCACATATTAAATAAAAATACCAACCTAACTTAAACCCTTTGCCACACACATCAAAACCTTACCATGGCAAGAGATTGCCCTAACAATCTCCCCCTTTTTGATGTGTGACAATCCGTTTAAGTTAGGTAAAAAAAAAACATTTGATGGAAATTTCTAAGGTAAGAAAGCATGTAAACATAAACATGATATAGCAACATGCAACTCCCCCTTAATCCATGAAACTCTCTCTACAAATTCTCCCCCTATCATAATTTACTTAAACACAATTATTTCTCCCCCTTTGACACCATCAAAAAGATTAATACTAAGTTATAAACCCATGTCATCAAGTCTAATAGAAGGAAAATACCAAAAACATGTTTAAAATATGAAATTAGAAAATATTAAACTGTTTTTCAGGTGAGCAGTCGACTGCTATCAGTATGGCAGTCGACTGGCACAATGGTTTCCGAAATTCTAATTTTCTGGGCAAATTTCAGAAATGCATTAAAAATTCTAGAAAATTTAAAAAATCATGAAATTTTGGGGAACATATTTCTTGTAAGATTCTTTATCAGTGAAAAATAGGTCTTCATGAAAAATCATTATATTTTCACGTATTTGCCAAAAATCCAAAAGTTTTAAAAACCACTAGGTTTTTGACCATTCTAGTATCAAGTTTAACACCTAGTTTTGCATCCAATTGTTTCAAAACATGAATACATAGATTTTAAAGTAAGAAATTGTTTTGAAAACATATGAAATATCCAACCATGATCTTTGGGCAATATGTCTATGAATTAAACATAAGTCTTCCCCATGATTGGTCTATTATTGCTATTTTGATACTTTAAATGACCATCTAAATGCCATAGGCATTAGTGGACATTTGTATCATCCTAACATCTCACCCATGCTAAGTTTTCAATCAAAGTAGTCTATGGTGAGTGTGAGATGCATCCTAGGGGGTATTTGTATATACTTAACCATTATATTCATACAATTCTATCAAGGTTAAGTATCAACCTAACAATCCTCATGATCATAAAGGCATATATCAATTAATTCTACATTATGATCATGAAACACATGTATTCATTGAATTGTTATCATGCATTAGGTATTATGTCATGATAATAAACAAAGTATCACCTAAGACATGATTTAAACCCTATTTCTCATGATGATGTACTAAATTTCAAAATCATAAATCATGATTGCACATATACATAGCAATTACATTGATTATCATGATTTAAGAATTATTAACTATTTATAGGCACGTTATCATCACCTAACACTATTTAAAAATGTTATCCCGCCATCCTAAGTCAACCAAAATATGATATAGGTCAATTGCATATGGTTGACTACCCTAGGGTTATCCTAACCCTTAAGGATGGATTTTGGAACCCAAAATAAGTTCTTGCCTATGGAGTTCACTAGATACTCCTTGGGGATCCATTTCCTAGCAATTACTTTCTTCTTATCTTGTCCCCTAGCAATTAGGCATTTATAGGCCTTTTCATTTTTCTTTTCTTTGTATCCTAGGCCTTTCTTGTTGAAGCTAGCTCTTTGGCTCCCTATAATCATGTTCAAGGTGTTTGAGCCAATTGTAAACTTTTCTAAGGCCTTAGTTAAATAATCTACTTTCTCTCTTAAAGCCCTATTTTCATCCATGCATGCATCACTAACATTAAATGACATATATTCATGTGAGCATGCATCATTATCATGGCAAGAAGAAATATTTTCATTTTCATTTAAGCATGCTTTTTCTAACTTATTTTCTAAGTCCTTAATTTGATCTAACATGCTCTTATTTTTCTTCTTTGCTCTAAATAAATCCTTAGTTAAGCTAGAAATCATAGAAACTATTTTACTAGGTGAAAGATTGGTTACCATAGTTTCCATGTCCTCTTCTTCTTCGGATGAGGAGGATGAGGAGGCTCCCCCTTCACTTGAGCTCTCTCCACTTGTGCTTGATTCTTCATTTTCGGTGGAGGAGAAATCCAAGTCGTCAAATGCCATCAATGCTAGGTTGGTGACAAATGCATTTTCTTCCTCGGATGATGATGAAGATGAGGAGGAAGGGTCGTCCCAAGTCTTTGCTTTGAATGCCTTGGCCTTTCCCTTTTCCTTTGCTTTCTTCTCCTCTTCCTTTTTCTTGCCCCTTTTCTTCTTCTTTTCTTCCTTCTTTTTCTTTTCTTCCTTGCTCTTGTTTAGGAGGGGACAATTATCCCTTATGTGTCTCTCTCCTTGGCAATTGTAGCAAATGATTTTCCCTCTTTGTCTTCTATTCCTATCATTAGATTTATTAAATCTAAAACCTTTTAAAGCATACCTTACCCTCCTTACCATATATGCTTCTTCCGTGCTATCCATGGAGGAGGATGAGGATGCTTTATCATCGGAGGAGGAGGGGATTTCCATCTTCTTCTTCCCCTTGTTTGCCAACAATGCTACTCCCCTTGAAGGTTGGATTTTAGGCTCTTCTTGTATACCTTCAAGCCTTGTTTCATGAAGCTCCATGGTTGAGAAGAATTCCTCTAAGGTGCTTACTTCTAAATTCTTGGAGATATAAAATGAGTCCACCATGGAGCTCCATTTTGAGGATCGCGGAAAGGCATCTATAGCCTTCATAACCATATCCCGGTTTGATAGCTTCTCACATACACTTGACAAACCGGTTATAATTTCCTTGAAACGAGAATGTAAGGAAATTACCTTTTCTCCCTTTTCTAGTTTAATGTTGTTGAGTTGGGAGCGGAGGAGGTCTCTCCTTGCTAGCTTCGCCTCGGATGTGCCTTCATGAAGCTCAATTAGCTTCTCCCACATCTCCTTGGCACTTAGGCATTCTCCAATTCGATTGATCTCTTGTTGTGGGAGCACATTGAAGAGATGGTGCTTGACTTTTGAGTTTGCAAAGTGCTCTTCCCTTTGCTTTTTGGTCCACCTAGATTTCTCTATTGGCTTCCCTTCTTCATCCCTAGGCAAAACGAAATCGGATTCCATTGTAATCATGATATCAAAATCCGTTTCGAAAAATACCTCCATTCGCTTCTTCCACCAAGCGAATTCCCCTTCAAACTTCGGTGGATGAATGTTTGAGCCGGCCATTTTTGATGTAGAGCTTGTTGCGGCGGTTAGTCTGGTGACAAGCAACCTTGCTCTGATACCACTTGTAGGGGATCGAACGGCCGGCTAGAGGGGGGGTGAATAGCCCTCGAACGTTGGATGTCGGTATTTGCTCGTCTACAAAGAGATTAGCGCAACGGAAATAATAAAGCAAGACAAGCAAATAGAAATACAAGAAATCAAATGCTAACAAGATGGTATAACGTGGTTCACGGCTACGCCGCTAATCCACGGTCCCCGATTCGTCCTCGGTGAATCACTCTGCCAAAACCAATCCACTAATGGTCTCTCCTTTGCACCAAGCTAGGTGGAGGTAACCTTTACAATCAAGATCACTCTTCTTACAATAAGAATGGAGTAAAAACAAGTAAGAAGAGTTTAGAGCTTGTGGGGCACTTGGATGGTCGTTTGGAGTAAGAGCATTGGCCATCCAAAAGCCCACACCCTCTCTTTTTATAGAGAGGAAGCTTTTCTTCCCGTTGGCCGCCATCAGTCGACTGCTGCCCTTGGCAGTCGACTGCCGCCACTCCAACGACCTCCGAACACGTCGGATCCCGACCGTTGTAGTCCAACGGAACACTTGGCAGTCGACTGATGGACCTCATCAGTCGACTGCTGCCTCCGTAGTCGATTGCTGCCTCCGTAGTCGACTGCCCAGTCGGCTACGAGCAGTTCTGTGGCAAAACCCTTTCGACGACGATCATTGCTACCTTCGAAGCGATCGATGATCTTGCGATCTTGCCCATAAAGCGATCACTGGCGCCTCAAAATAGTCAGTCGAATACCAGTCGAACCACGTTCGACTCGGAGCAGTCAACTGCCATTACATGGCAGTCGACTGGTGCCGTGTGAAACTCAAACTTAACATAAGTTTGAGCTTTCGGCGGTCGGGTAAACCTTAACCCTTGAGGTCAAGTCTCCGACACTCAGCCATTCAGCCAAGTTCACCTAATGAGCTACTTACATTTCACTCATTCTCTCATCTCACTCGAAGTCCCTCGCCGAAGCTCTCTTCGTTCGCGGCCACGTCCCTCGGCAGCATCAGGCGCACGACTCTGCAATGCTCCTTCGCGTCTCTTGCCTCTGAAGTCTGCTTCCTTGGCTTCACTTCAAGTCATCTCGTCCGGCGGTTCCTCGGCAGCATCAAGCGCACGGCTCTGCAATGCTCCTTCTCCGACTTAGGCACGAGGTTGTGAGGGTGAACCCGCCAAGGCTCCATGTGCGAATTACTAAGTCCTGCAAGACTCCAACACACATATCAAATAACAATACCAACCTAACTTAAACCCTTTTCCACACACATCAAAATCTTACCATGGTAAGAGATTGCCCTAACACTACCTCAACAAGAGATCAACCGGATTGGAAAATATTCTAGTGCCAAAGAAATGAGGGAAAAGTTAGTGGAGCTTCATGAAGGCACTTCCGAGGCAATGCTTGTAAGACGGGATATTCTCCGATCACAATTAAGCAATATCAAGCTAGAAAAAGGAGAAAAGGTACTCTCTTTACATTCTTGGTTTAAAGAAATCGTTAACATCTTAACAAGTATAGGGGAGAAGCCCTCCAATAGAGATATGATCATGAAGGCTATAGATGCATTCCCCCGATCATCTAAGTGGAGCTCCATGGTGGATTCGTTTTACATTTCCAAGAATCTAGAGGTAAGTACTCTAGAAAAATTCTTTTCAACTATGGAGTTACATGAAACTAGGCTTGAAGGTATAATAGAAGAGCCAATCAAACCATCAAGTGATTAGCTTTGGTAGCTGACAAAGAGAAGAAGAAAAAGGAGATTACAACTTCCTCATCCGACCAATCATCCTCTTCATCATTAATGAATACCAATGAAGAGGCCTACATGGTAAGAAAGGTGAGATGTGCATTGAAAAACTTTAAATTTAACAAGTCTCATGATAGGAGAAGGCCAAGGAAAATTATATGCTATAATTGCCAAGGAGAGGGACACATGAGAGATGATTGTCCTTTCTTGAACAAAAGTAAGGAAGAAAGGAGAAAGAAAGAAGACAAGAAGAAAGGGAGCAAGAAGAAGGAAGAAGAAAGAAAATCAAAAGAAAAAGGGAAGGCCAAGGCACACAACTTGAAGGCCACATGGGGATGATCCTTCATCATTGTAAGAGGAAGATATTGTCACCCACTTGGCGCTAATGGGAGTTGATGATGTAGAGTCCACCTCTTCAGAAAAAGGAGAAACAAGCTCAAGTGAAAAGGAGAGCTCGAGTGAAGGGGGAGCATCGTCATCATTATTCGAAGGAGATTGGATAAGTAAGGTAACAAAACTACCCTAAAATGATGTTGTTTCAATGATTACTAGCCTAACTAGGGATTTATTTAGGGCTAAAAGGAAGAACAAAAGCATGCTTAATGAAATTAATGAACTAGAAGAAAAATTGAAAATTACACGTTCCCATGATAATGATAATTCTTCTAGTGTAAATGATGCATGCTTAGTTGAGGAAAATAAGACTTTAAGGGAAAAGGTAGAATTTCTTACAAAGGCCTTAGAAAAATTTACTATTGGCTTAAATACTTTGAACATGATAATTGGGAGCCAAAGGGCAAGTTTCAACAAGAAATGCCTAGGTTATAAGGGAACCAAGAATGAGAAGGTCTACCATTGCTTAATTGCAAGGGGTCAAGCCAAAACTACAATGGTAGCTAGGAAATGGATCCCAAAGGAATACTTGGTGAACCCCATTGGAAAGAATTTGTATTGGGTTCCTAAGTCAATTCTCAAGGGTTAGGAAAACCTAGGAAAGTCAATCATAAGTGGACTTTACTTATATCATGTTAAATGGTTGATTTAGGATGATGTGGGTGATGATTTTTGACTTAGTGTTGGGTGATTATAATGTGTGATCTAGGAATTGAATGATGTACTTGTTTTATCATGATGTGTAATTATTGATAATACTCAAATCATGATTTATAACACTTGATTTTATACTTGATAAATGACCATGATTTATGATTTAGATGGTAGTGTTGGGTGATGATAATGTGTGACTAATGAGCAATGCTTACTTTATGATCATGATTGAGTGTGATTAAGTACAAATACCATAGGTACATCTCACACTCACTATAGGCTAACTTGATTGAAAACATAGCATAGGTGAGATGTTAGGTTGATACAAATGGTCAACTAATGTTTATGGCATTTAGATGATCATTTACATGTATCATGTCATAAAAATAATAGACCAATCATGGGAAAAACATATGTTTAATTCATAGACATATTGACCAAAGATCATGGTAGGATATTTTAAATGTTTAAAAACCATTTTATGTTTTACAAATAGTGAATTCATGTTTTAAAACAATTCAAGGTAAAACTAGGTTTTGAAGTTGATACATAATTGAGAACTTTTACAACTTTTGAGTTTTTACCTAATTTTCGAAAATAGAATGAATTTTCATGAAAACTTATTTTTCATTGATAAATAACTTTATAAGAAATGTGTTTTCAAATTTTCATGATTTTTTGAATTTTATATAATTTTTAATGCATTTCTGAATTTCAGTCCGGAAATCAAAAAAGGCTGAAACTACGTGCCAGTAGACTGATGATTGTGCACGAGCATAGTAACCTATTTTGACAGATTTTGAGGCTAATTTTGATATTTTTCTTCCTTTAGACCTTGATACCATATTATGTAACATATGTTTAATGTTTTTTGATGGTGTCAAAGGAGGAGAAATATTGTGTTTAAGTTAATCATGCTAGGGAGAGATTAGCATGTGTTAAGGAGGAGTTGCATGTATTTAGGGGGAGTGTTTGATACTCATTATATTCACATGCTTTCCTTGCCTTATTGATTTTGTTAATGGTTTACCTAACTTAAATATGGTTGCAACACATCAAAAGGGGGGGGGATTGTTAGGGCAATCAACCCAAGTATGGTTTAAGGTTTTGATGTGTGTGGCAAAGGTTTAAGTTAGGATGTTTATATGATTTGATATGTGTATTTAAGTCGTGCAGGAGTTAGTAATTCACACATGAGTTTTCTTGATGAAAGCATTGGTGAGTTCACCATCTCATGCCTCGGGTCTTTGAGTTGGTGAAGGATGAAATTACGGAAGTCGTGCGCTTGGTGCATCCGAGGGACCGCCGGACAAGGAGCATTAGAGTGAAGCCAAAGGAAGCAGACTTCAGGGTGAGACGCGAAGGATGACATTGCGAAGCTATGCGCTTGATGCATCCGAGGAACGTGGCCAGACGAAGAGAGCTTCGGCTAGGGACTCCAAGGGAGATGAGAGAATGAGCAAATTATAACGGTAGCTCATAGGTGAATTTGGCCGAATGGCTAAGTTAAGTGTCGGATGCTCAACCAAGTAGGTTGAGGTTTTACCCGACAAGTCGGATGCTCAAACTAGGGTTTGAGGTTTTACCCGACGTGTGATTAGTGTCGAATGCTCAACCGAGTGGGTTGAGGTTTTACCCAACCGTTGGATGCTCAAACAAGCCATTTGTTTGAGGTTTACCCAACATCAGTCGACTGCCAAGTATTGGCAGTTGAACTGGTCCAAGTCGAATTGAGTTCGACTGATGTTCGATTGAATTTCCTGATCAACAGTCGACTGCCAAAGGTGGAAGTCGACTCAAAGTGCACGAGCACAAACGCCGTGAGCCACTAATCGCCGGCTGCACGGTGATCGATCGAGCCGTGATCGCCAATGATCGCTAAGCCAACCATTGGACGGTGACGACCATGATTCAGATGGCGTTAGAAGCCATTGCAAAGGCGACAGTCCACTGTTGGCATGCAACAGTCGACTGCTACATGCTCAACGGGAAGATTTTGGCTCTCTCTATAAAAAGAGAGGGTGTGGGCTTTAGGGAGAAAAATATTCATGCTCCTAAGTGCTCCACACAATTCCTACTCCTTCTTCTTGTTCTTATTTCAATCTTATTGTAAGAAGGAGTGCATTCTTGTAAAGAGGTTACCTCCACCTTGCTTGGGCAAAAGGATAGATCTAGTGGAGTTGGTTAAGGAGTGATTCACCTGCAAATCGTCTGTGGATTAGCAGCAAGGGCCGTGAACCATGTTATATCTCCGGTGTTAGCATTTGTGCTTCTTTATCTTTGTATTTGTCTTAATCATTTTATTTAGCATTTGTTTTTCGCTACGCTAATCATATTCGTAGACAATTAAGCAACCGAACGTCATCAACGATAAATAAGGCTATTCACCCCCCTCTAGCCAACCATCAATCCTCCAACATAGACTACTCAACCAAATAAGCTCAATATATTATATTGACTTATTTGAGCATGACCATGCATTTTAGAAGTCCTACTCTATCAAGGGGCCCATAGATATCACTTCCGTTATATGGATGAGATAGATCTCATCTACATCACTCACATCCCTCCGCATAACTTATTGCAAACCCAGTGATCGCCTTTATAGTCACCCTGTTATGGGTGATGTTTGACAAAGCTAAAGTATAAACTCATTATGTAGGGAATCATAGTGACTTCAGATCTAGAGATTATTCATACCAATAGTCACATGAGAATGCTTATGACATTCATATAACGATCCATGAAATATTCTCATGACGAGTCAATTCAGTATATAGTTTCTAATATGTATCCATGTGTCAACTTGATATCACATATCCATGACTTATGAGATTAAGTCATCAATTTACCTACATGCTAGTCTCTATGCATTAATATTGTCCTTGCATATCAATACTCGACTAGTAATAGTTAAGAGTAGTGTTATATATATATATATGTCTACAGACTCTCACTATCAATTCAACCAATTGATATGTTGTAAACCTGAACCTACTATTTAAGGACACTATTATATTATTCATATAGCACAGATAAGAAATAATATAATAAGTAAATCTTGCCTGTTATTAATAAAATATGATACATATGATCGCTAATCAATCATCTCATAATTGACACTAAGGACTGACACTAATAAAATTTACGTAGATGATATAATCTTTGGAACAACCAACACAACACTTTTAAATGAGTTCATTTCACTAATGTAAAGTGAATTTGAAATGAACTTAGTAGATGAACTTACCTTCTTCTTAGGGTTACAAATAAAACAAACTAAAGAAGGAATTTACATGCATCAACATAAATATACTAAGGAATTAATTAGTAAATTTGGAATGCAAAATGCTAAAGAAATTAGTACACCTATGACAACCAACGTAAACATTGGAGAAGACGTAGAGGGAAAAACTATATATTTAAAATATTATAGGAGTGCGATAGGTAGCCTTCTATACTTAACTGCAAGTCAACCTGATATACTCTTTGCAGTAAGTATGTGTGCAAAATTTCAATCTTGTGCCAAAGAATCACACCTAACTTTAGTTAAATGAATCTTCAGATACTTAAAAGGAACACAAAATGTAGAAATTTGGTACCCTAGGTTAAATGAGTTCAAATTAGTCAGCTACTCTAACTTTGATTATGCCGGTAGTAAACTCGATAGGAAGAGTATGAGTGAATTTTGCCAACTCCTAGGATCGAGTCTAGTTAGTTGGTGTAGTAGAAAGCAACATCGTGTTGCTTTGTCTACTATCGAAGCCGAGTATGTAGCCATAGGTGAGTGTGTAGCTCAACTTCTATGGATGAAGTACACTCTCAAAGACTTCCAATTAAACTTTAGTAATACTAAAATCTTGATTGATAACATTTGCTCAATTAACTTAACTAAAAACCCGATATATCATTCTAGAACTAAATACATAGAAGAAAAACATCACTTTATAAGGGAACATGTAGCTAATGGAAATGTAAAGCTTGAATATGTGGAATCGAAATCGAACCTAGTGAACATCTTTACAAAACCTTTACCTGAAGCAGAGTTCAATCTGCTTAGACGAAAATTAGGAATGTGCATAGTAGAGTAGGACCTATTTTTTTACTTAGCATATATCTTTGTCTTTTGTGCTACATGTGTTGGATCGATGTGTAGTTGTGGTGGCCGGCTAGAGGGGGGTGAATAGGCCTCGATCGATGGATAACGGTATTTGCTCGTCTACAAACATGATTAGCACAACGGAAACAATAAGACAAGCAAATTAAACAAATAAAGGCAAAACAAAGGAAATAAACAATGCAAACACAAAGTCGTAACGTGGTTCACGGCTACGCCGCTAATCCACGATCCTCGATTCGTCCTCGGTGAATCACTCCACCAAAACCAATCCACTAATGGTCTCTCCTTTGCACCAAGCTAGGTGGAGGTAACCTTTACAATCAAGATCACTCTTCTTACAATAAGAATGAAGTAAAAGCAAGTAAGAAGAGTGAGAAGACGTTTATGGCACTTTGGGAGAAGATTAGAGTTGAAGTATTAGCCCCCCAAAGCCCCATACCCTTTCTTTTTATAGAGGAATAGGGTTTCTTCCCATTGACACGAGGCGATCGTGATGACCCGATCGGTCGGTGGTCATGCCGTAATCGATAACTGCTTTCCCGTTGGATTTCATCAATAGCACGAGCATCGATCGGTGATCCTACCATCAGTCGACTGATGAACCATCAGTCGAGTGCTCACGAGCTTGACTCCATTCTGTGCCCATGCACAGTGCTATCAGTCGACTCCTGCTCATGAGCAGTCGACTGATCAGGCCATCAGTCGACTACCCATGTCTTCAGTCGACTGATCCACTTGATTCAGCTCCTTAAACCAGTCGATCGAACCCTCGACTCAGAGCAGTCGACTGCTATGACATGGCAGTCGACTGGTGTCGGGAAAACTCATCCGACACTTGGACAAATGGCCAAGTTTCACCTAAGAGCTACTACCCCTTCCCGGGTTACATTCGCTCACTCTCATCCCTCAGAGTCCCTTGCCTTCAAAGTTATCTTCGTCCGGCCACGTCCCTCGGATACGCCAAGCGAACGGCTCTGCAGCTCCATCCTTCGCGTCTCGCCCTGAAGTCTACTTCCTCCGGCTTCACTCCAAGCTCCTCGTCCGGCGGTCCCTCGGATGCTCCAAGCGCACGACTTCCGCAAAGCTATCATTCACCGACTTAAGGACCGAGTCATGAGATGTGAAACTTGCCAAGGCTCCATGTGCGAATTACTAAGTCCTGCATGACTTCAACGCACATATCAAATCACAATAACAAACTGACTTAAACCCTTTGCCACACACATCAAAACCTTATCATGGCAAGAGATTGCCCTAACAATCTCCCCTTTTTTGATGTGTGACAATCCGTTTATGTCAGGTAAAAACATTTGATAGAAATTTATAAGGTACGAAAGCATGTAAACATAAACATGATATAGCAACATACAACTCCCCCTTAATCCATGAAACTCCCCATACATATTTCTCCCCCTATCATAATTTACTTAAACATAATCATTTCTCCCCCTTTGATACCATCAAAAAGATCAATACCAAGTTATAAACTCATGACATTAAGTCTAATAGAAGGAAAATACCAAAAATTGGTTTAAAAACTGAATTCAGCCTTTACTGTTCTAATTTTCAGGCCACCAATGATCGTTCGTTACTACGATCGGACATGGTTTTCAGAATTTGATTTTAACCGAAATTCAGAAATGCATTAAAATTTCCAAAAAATTCAAAAAATCATGAAATTTGGGGAACATATTTCTTGTAAGTATATCTACCAATGAAAAATAGTTTTTCATGAAAAATCATTGTATTTTCAGAGATTTGCCAAAAATCCAAGAGCTTTAAGAACCACTAGGTTTTTGAGCATGTTAGTATCCATTTTAACACCTAGTTTTGCTTTGGATTGTTTCAAAACATGAACACCTAGATTTTAAAATAAGAAATTGTTTTTAAAACATATGAAATATCCAACCATGATCTTTGGACAATATGTCTATGAATTAAACATAAGTCTTCCCCATGATTGGTCTATTATTCCTATTTTGATACCTTAAATGACCATCTAAATGCCATAGGCATTAGTGGACATTTGTATCATCCTAACATCTCACTCATGCTAAGTTTTCAATCAAAGTAGCCTATAGTGAGTGTGAGATGTATCCTAGAGGTATTTGTACATACTTAACCATTATTTTCATGCAATTTTATCAAGGTTAAGTATCATCCTATCATTCTACATGATCATAAAGATGTATATTTATTAATTTTACATCATGATCATGAGACAAATGTGTTCATCAAGTAATAATCATACATTAGGTATTATATCATGATACTAAAGCAAATATCACCTAGAGCATGATTTAAACCTTAATGCCTATGACTATGTGCTAAAAATCAGGATGATAGATCATGATTGCAAACTTACATGACAATTTCATTAATTATCATGATTTAAGCATTATTATCTATTTTTGGGAACATTATCATCACCCAACACTATTTCAAAAATGTTGTCCCGTCATCCTAAGTCAACCAAATTATGATGTAGGTCAAGTCTATATGGTTGACTATTCTAGGGTTTTTCTAATCCTTAAGGATGGATTTTGGAACCCAATACAAATTCTTGCCTATGGGGTTCACTAGAAATTCCTTAGGAATCCATTTTCTAGCTATTACCTTCTTCTTATCTTGTCCCCTAGCAATTAGGCATTTATAGGCCTTTTCATTTTTCTTTTCCTTATACCCTAGGCCTTTTTTGTTAAAACTTGCTCTTTGGCTCCCTATAATCATGTTCAAAGTGTTTGAGCCAATAGTGAATTTTTCTAGAGCTTTGGTTAAGTGATCTACCTTTTCCCTTAAATCCCTATTTTCATCCATACATGCATCACTAACATTAAATGACATATAGTTATCATGTGAGCATGCATCATCATCATTATCATTAAGACATGTTTTTTCTAATTTTTCTTCTAATTCCTTAATTTGATCATGCATGATTTTATTCTTTTTCTTTGCCCTAAATAGGTCCTTAGTGAGTTTAGAAATCATTGCCATAATTTGCTTAGGGGGTAGATTTATTACCTCACTTACCAAGTCCTCTTCCGATGATGAGGATGTAGAGGAGGCTCCCCCTTCACTTGAGCTCTCTCCACTTGAGCTTGATCCTTTTTTTTCCGAGGAGGAGCAATCCAAGTCGTCGAAGGCCATTAGGGAAAGGTTGGAGTAGACATGTTCTTCTTCTTCGGATGAGGATGAGGAAGAAGAGTCATCCCATGTCTTTTCTTTGAATGCCTTGGCCTTTCCTTTTTCTTTGGCCTTCTTTTCTTCTTCCTTTTTCTTCTTGCTCCCCTTCTTCTTCTTCTTTTCTTCTTTCTTCTTCCTCTCTTCTTTGCTCTTGTTTAGGAGGGGACAATTGTCCCTTATGTGTCCCTCTCCTTGGCAATTGTAACAAATGATCTTCCCCCTTGGTCTTCTACTCCTATCATTTGATTTGTTAAATCTAAAACCTTTTAATGCACGCCTTACCCTCCTTACCATATAGGCTTCTTCCGTGCTATCCATGGAGGAGGAGGAGGAAGCTTCATCATCGGAGGAGGAGGGGATCTCTATCTTTTTCTTCCCCTTGTTTGCCAAAAATGCTACTCCTCTTGAAGGTTGAGGTCTTGGCTCTTCTACTCCTTCAAGCCTTGACTCATGCAATTCTATAGTGGAGAAAAATTCATATAGAGTACTTACCTCTAGATTCTTTGAAATATAGAATGAGTCCACCATTGAACTCCACTTGGATGATCGGGGAAAAGCCTCTATGACCTTCATTATCATATCTCGGTTGGAGAGCTTTTCACCTACACTTGTTAGCCCAATTAAAATCTCTTTAAACCTAGAATGCAATGAAGTTACCTTTTCTCCCTTTTCTAATTTTATGTTGGATAGTTGGGAGCGGAGGAGATCTCTTCTTGCAAGTTTAGCCTCTGAGGTACCTTCATGAAGCTCTACTAGCTTCTCCTACATCTCCTTTGCGTTAGCACACTCCCCTATCCTATTGACTTCTTGTTGGGGGAGTACATTGTAGAGGTGGTGCTTGACCTTTGAATTTGCGAAGTATTCTTCTCTTTGCCTCTTGCCCCACCTTGATTTTTCCAATGGCTCTCCATTTTCGTTCCTAGGCAATTCAAAACCATTTTCCATGATTAAAAGAATTTCAAATTTGGTCTCAAAAAATACCTCCATTCTCTTTTTCCAGAGAATTCGCCTTCGAATTTCGGTGGGTGAATGTTGGAGCCGGCCATTATTGAATGAAGTGTTTGTTGCGGCGGTTAGTCCTCGACAAACGACTTGGCTCTGATACCACTTGTTGGATCGATGTGTAGTTGTGGTGGCCGGCTAGAGGGAGGTGAATAACCCTCGATCGATGGATAACGGTATTTGCTCGTCTACAAACAAGATTAGTGCAACGGAAACAATAAGACAAGCAAATTAAACAAATAAAGGCAAAGCAAAGGAAATAAACAATGCTAACACAAAGTCGTAACGTGGTTCACGGCTACGCCGCTAATCCACGATCCCCGATTCATCCTCGGTGAATCACTCCGCCAAAACCAATCCACTAATGGTCTCTCCTTTACACCAAGCTAGGTGGAGGTAACCTTTACAATCAAGATCACTCTTCTTACAATAAGAATACAGTAAAAGCAAGTAAGAAGAGTGGGAAGACATTTATGGCACTTTGGGAGAAGATTAGAGTTGAAGCATTAGCCCCCCAAAGCCCCATACCCTTCCTTTTTATAGAGGAAGAGGGTTTCTTCTCGTTGACACAGGAGCAGTCGACTGATGACCCCGATCAGTCGACTGATGACCCCGATCAGTCGACTGGTCCTGTAGCCGTTGTCCAATAACGGTTGCTTTCCACATTGGATTTCATCCAACGGCACAGGCATCAGTTGACTGATCCTACCATCAGTCGACTGATGAACCATTAGTCGAGTGCTTGCGAGCTCGACTCCATTCTGTGCCCGTGCACAATGCTATCAGTCGACTACTACTCATGAGCGGTCGGTGATCGACCATCATCATTGCCCATGTCTTGATCGACCGATCCACTTGATTCAGGCTCCTTAAACCCGGTCGATCGAACCATGAACTCGGAAGCGATCGCAATGACATAGCGGTCGGCGGTGTTGAAAACTCATCCGACACTTGGCCAAATGGCCAAGTTTCACCTAAGAGCTACTACCCCTTCCCGGGTCATCCCTCAGAGTCCCTCGCCTTCGAAGTTATCTTCGTCCGGCCACGTCCCTCGGATGCGCCAAGTGCACGGCTCTGCAGCGCCATCCTTCGCATCTCGCCCTGAAGTCTACTTCCTCCGGCTTCACTCCAAGCTCCTCGTTCGGCGGTCCCTTGGATGCTCCAAGCACACGACTTCCGCAAAGCTATCCTTCACCGACTCAAGGACCGAGTCATGAGATGTGAAACTTGCCAAGGCTCCATGTGCGAATTACTAAGTCCTGCACGACTTCAACGCACATATCAAATCACAATAACAAACTGACTTAAACCCTTTGCCACACACATTAAAACCTTACCATGGCAAGAGATTGCCCTAACAACATGGAACTAAATTAGGGCTTACCCTAGAAAGCATGCACCTATAGTTTTAAGGAGCCAACACATCTCACAACACATAGATTAAATGTGTTTGTGTACTAAGCCACATAGATGGGCCTGAGATGTTAAGACCTTACTCCTGATTCCAGATGTAGACCAAGTTCATCAACATGAATCATGGAGTATAATTTATTCAAAATAACTAATTCTAATCAAGACTTATTGATCATCTTATATCAATTGAGTCAAAAAGAGTTGAACATTCATATTAGATGAACTATGTTGAAACTATTATTTTTTAAATAAAAAGGGACATGCTTGGACTTATAAAGGTTCTTTTCTCTTTATAAACATTTAAACATTATAAATACACCCTCATTTTTTGATATATGGCAAAAGGGGGAGAAGAGATTAAAGTTAAAACATTAAGGGAGAGACAAAGTTTTTCAAAACTTGAAGTTAAGTTTCTTTTTCAAAACTCACCTAGGGTTAAGGGGGAGGATTTGAAAAAGAAATTATTTTATGCTTACTGCTTATTTTTCTTTAACTTTGAATCGGTTTGCCATAGATGAAAAAAGGTAGATTGTTGGTGCAGTGGCACCAGATAATCGAACCTAGATTATGATAATGGCAAAGGTTCAAAGTTAAATCATTCCTGTTATCTCATATATTGTGCTGAGTGTGCAGGTAATGTATTAAACTGTGTTAAGGTCGACGACACCAGGAGAATCTTGGGATGAGAAACCTCGGTGGTAGGGTGACACCAGGAGAACCTAGGGGGGTCGAGGAACCTCGATGGTAATCGGAAGCTAAGCGACAGGTTAGGAGGACCAAAGGTAAGCTCCAGGTGCGGAGTGATGGTAAGGACGTGTTCTCCATATGAGGACAACTGTAGGCGGCGATCCAACTAGAACTTCCAGAGGAAGGTCTAGGTCGAGGTCGGATGGTAAGGGACCGTCAGATTTACCATTAATGAACAACTTCTATGCTAACCTTGTATTATAGGTGAGTGATCAAGCTGACAGTCGACTAAACTACCATCAATCAACTGTGTGGGGCATCAGACACCAGGAGAACCTAGGGGGGTCGAGGAACCTCAATGGTGACTGGAAGCTAAGCGACAGGTTAGGAGGACCAAAGGTAACCTCCGGGTGTTGAGTGATGGTGAGGACGTGTTCTCCATACGAGGACGACTGTAGGCGGCAATCCAACTAGAACTTCCAGAGGAAGGTCTAGGTCGAGGTCGGATGGTAAGAGACCGTCAGATTTACCATTAATGAACAACTTCTATGCTAACCTTGTATTCCAGGTGAGTGATCAAGCTGACAGTTGACTGAACTACCATCAATCAATTACTGTGGGGGCATCAGTCAACTAATAGTCAAGTTGATCACTTCGATGAGAGTCAAGATAAGATCCATCAAAAGTAGAGTGATGTGGAGGTTTGACTTAGATCTGGATCTTAACGAGATAAAGTTTAAATGACTATAAAAGGAGAGGCAAATCACTCATCTTAATCATCTAAAAAGGCTCCCAAAGTGCTCCGACAAATCCAAGCTCTCTTCGACAACGCAACGCCATCGTAACACCGACAACAAGCACAACTTCGCATTCTTAAGTCGGTAGCTTCTTTCGTAGTTGTTCTGTTTCTTTTTCTTGTGCTTTTAATTGCTAAGATGAGAGGTAGGCGTGTTGCCTCTTCCTCTATATTCCTTTTGTAATTGTTGTCTCTTACCTCCAATGAGGAAGAGACCTTTTAGTGGATTGCCCATCGAAAGTGATCTAGGATCGCGGGGTTTTAGACTAGCAACCATTTGGTTATGAACCAAGTAAAAACAAAGTTGTCTTTCTTATTTTGTATTCGAGTTTTTCGCTACACACTTTGTTTTAAATGACGAAAAGAAAGATTTTTGAATGCTATTCACCCCCCTTCTAGCGTTTCTCGATCCAACAAGTTAAGTATCAATATGTAGAATAGAGTAAGTAGAATACAGTGTTATTATGCATTTAAAGGCAAATTCAGTAGATGAGTAGTTAAATAAAACTTACTAATGGGATGAGCCTCTATCGACTGGATGGGGGATAATCTGTAATAGGACAGAATGAGTTTTTGTAAAATTTCAGTGATGCTAAAGTGCTTGTTTTTGAGAAGAGATTTGATGGAGGGGAAATCAATGGCAGCTTTAACACTCTTGAGGTCAGGAAGATGTCGAAGGGTGGTTTTTCAGTTCAGGGAAAATTGTAGGACTGGATCTAAGGGGACATAGAAGTAAATATCCTTCCAGCCCTTGTGAGAGGTGGGCATGTCAGTTAGAAATTGGTGATCTTGGCGCGCCATGAAGTAGAACACACCTTTGTCAGCCATTTTTAGTTGATAGAGACAGTGGAAGATGTTGGGATGTATACTGAAAAGCTTATCTTTTGTTTGAACATCTTTATTTTGAAATAAGAATCACATGATCATTGTTTGCATATTTATGGTGATGCATATTGTCTAATACATTACATTGTAGATAACATGGTGTGTGGTGTCACACGGGAGATCATGTTATCGGCTCCTTGTAAAGTATAAGTATAGGCTCACAATCGAGATGGCTTTGGACAAACCATTGGTATGGTTGTAGTGTGATTTGGTATTGGTTTGTCTTGACCATAGAATCACACTAGTACACTTTGTGTGTATTGAGCAGGACCGATTTAGAGGTGATTCGATTTATTGCTGACTACATAATCGAATCGGACCTCAGATATTATATTGTATATACTCTTAATCCCGATATAATAACGGGCACATATACTTAGTATTCATTTCTTTGATTTACCAATGGGTGAGATTTATAGATTAAATCGATAGACTTGGTAAGTTGGGAAATGATACTATTTATATGGTGTGTCATTGATTATAGGAGGAAACCGTGTCCTATATATTAGGATGATGATGTCCCCTTGAGAAGCTCATAAGGTTCATCATGTAAACCCTGCAGGTGGACTTGGTCCGACATGATGATAAGGTTGAGTGGTACTACTCATGGAGTTAGATGTTGATTAATTAATGGTCAGTAAATTAATTAATCGACGGACATTCGAGATCTTAAACACGGGGGGAAAAATGTACAAATAATATATGGAGCCCATATTAATTTATGGGGGTTGGTGAGGTAGATCAATGATAATCCTCTAGTGGAATGAATTATCATTAATGGATTGGACTTTATGTGGGCTTGATCCATTGAGTGGCCAAGATCCAACTCCTCCTCATGGTCTATATTGTAGCCTATTAATACCTCATGAAGCCTAGATCCAATGGATGAAAACAAAACTCTAGATCCAAAGGTAGAGATTAAATCGGCTATTCGTAGAATAGAGGTTGGTGGCTTGAACAACAAGTTTGTTCAATTGACTACTCTAATCGAATAGCACGACGATGAAATGGTTGCTTGGGTGATCCCTTTTGTCTAGGATTAAATTTTTTTAATCCGGGGACATCGATGGGATCGCCATGAACAACCGACCGAGTTGAAGTGGGAAGCGAAGTTTCCTACCTTCAGAAGATGTGGGGGTTTTGGGGGATGTTAAGGTGTTGGAATACAATTAGGGTTATGATTAGGATGCGAATGGAGTTAGGGGTCAGTTGGTTGATGGGAAGTCCATAGTAGGTCAGAATATGGAAAAGGGTCTTCGATACGGGAAGGCAAAGACCTCCTTCTAGTTGACTTGTAAAGAAGGTGTTGGTGCCAGTTGAGGGTTGATGAGGTCATTGATTGGGGGTGGGGATGATGACGGTGAAACCCTCGGGGATATACTTTGGCTCGTGGAGGAAGAAAGGATGGTTGAGGGTTAGTCGGCTGGGTGTGGTTTCATACCAGTGAGGGGTGGAAGAGGAGGAAGCCATAAAGGGAGGTTGGTTGCAGAGAGTTTGAAAGTGTCAGAGAAGGAGGGAGCTAGGGTTCCTAGTGAAAGCAGAGTTTGAACGATAAAGTGTGAACGAAGGCAGTGACTTTTAAGAGGAAAATGGAGAATAAGTATGATGGTCGATGAAGAGGAAACATGAAGTTAAGAATTTCTATTAGCACTAATATTTTTTCTTAAGAATTTTTTCTCTTGCAAAGGTGCTTAAATTTTTTCTGAGGCATTTTATGCCTAATACAGAGCTTGAAGGCTATTTAATACCTTTTTGCAGGGAATAGTAATTTTTCCAAGGCATTTTATGCCTAATATATGAATTTAAAGGCTTTCTAATGTTCTTTTGCAACTACTGGGCATGTTTTTTTAAAGGCTCTTGGGTCTAAAATGAAGTGTTAAGAAACTAATGTTTGTAGGATCGTAATGTTCCAAGAGAGGGGGGTGAATATCAGAAGTTATAAAAATTTTATTTTATAATTTAAAACTTATTTTTACTTTATCTTTAGAGATAAAAGATTATGCAGCAGAATTAAATAAATAAGGAATAAAAAGACAAGTAATTTACTTGGTTCACAACCCTAGTCGGGTTGCTACTCCAAGGTCCGTAGCTCTCTGAGAGCTACCTCGATGGGCAATGCACTAAAAGGCCCTCCGACTCGAGAACTTTTGACTTTGGAGGGATTCGTTTTTTTTTACAATGATTAAGAGAAAGGTAACACACTACCTTCTCTTTAAAATGAAGTACATAAAGCAAAATAATAAGAAGTAAAATGTACTGACACTTTAGTACCTATGAAATTAGGGCACGGAGTGTCGGAGTTGTGTCGTTGCAATGGAATGTAGCTTCTGAAGATGAAGAACACTTGCAACAACACTTGGACATTGTAGAATTATATTTTTTTGAAGATGGTCATGCACTTCTTTTATAAGCTTTCTCCAGTCGACTGAAATGTCCTCCAGTCGACTCCACATTAACCTGTTGATATGGTACTTCAGCCTTCCCAGTCGACTGAACCTGTTCTAGTCGACTCCAAGTCACCTGGCTCTGCATCGGGAAATTTACCTTTCCAGTTAACTGGACCTTCCTAGTTGACTAGAGCTCTTACCATCTTGGTTACCAAATCTTCTATCGATCGCCAGCTAATCTTGCCAACTAGGTGTCTAATCGACTAGATCATACTCAGTCGACGGGAATCCTTTCAGTCGACTGGTTCCTTGCAAAATGAGATTAGCAAAATCATACAATATAAAATACAATAGCAGTAGTAATACTGTTTGATCTTGACTTCTTAGTTCAACGCAAACTATTCGTCGGATCGACGCCTAGCTTTGTCCCCCTATAGAGGACTCGACCTCACCTCTTCACTTAAGGCTTACCTACCGGACTTACCATTCTTGACATCCTATCTGACCCATCAGGACTTCTGCTAGCTGTCTGGTCTCTCTAACCCAATTGGTCTTCATGGCGATTGTCCGGTCTCCTGACCCAATCGGTCTTCATGCTAAATGTCCGATCTCTTGACCCATCTGGTCTTTCTGCCAGATGTCCAGTCCTCCTGATCTGTCAAGGCTTCTGCCTAGTATTCGTTCAATGCGACCTACTAGGACTTTCAATACTCATTGCCTAGTATCCGATCTGCCTGACCTACTAGGACTTTCCTGTTAAGCTTGCACACTTAACTCTCATATTAAACCATAAGTAAATCCTAACTTTAACTATGGTTCATACATCAAAACTAAGGAATTATGCTCCCTGCATCAACAATGTTATGTTGCAGGGATTATGGATATTTTTTCTAAGGCATTTTACCCCTAATTCAAGAGTTTCAAAGCTAAGTAATAAATGCTCTTTTGTAGAATGATTGGTGATAAAAGTTAACTCAAGGCTCTTAAGCCTACTATAATAGTCTATAGGTTGGATAGCTATATTCTCCCACGGGGACTATAATGTCACTTATATGACATATGTAAAAGGTTCTTAAGGCTCTTATGACTACTATAATAGCCTATGGGCTAGATAGCTATATTCCCCCATGGGGACTATAACGCCACTTATATGACATATGTAAAAGATTCTCAAGGCTCTTACGCCTCCTATAACAGCCTATGAGCTAGGTAGCTACAATCCCCTATGGGGAGCTATAACACCAGCTATAATGGGTAGGTAAATTGTTAACATTCAAGGTCCTATGCCTCATATGACAGTTTAAGGCCCAACACCTCATATAACATTCAATGCCCTGCGCCTCTTATGACAGTCTAAGGCTCAGTGCCTATTATGATAACTTGTGGTTTATGGCATAATCTATATCAGTATATACTTGTGAAACTTCATTCGACTTTACTCTTCAGTTTCACTAAAGAGGGAAAACTTACAATGGGTGTGGGGTTTTCAGCTAAGGCAGAGAAGTTTTTTGTATTAGTAGAAGAAGTTTTAGTAAATACTTGTGAAACTTCACTCGACTTTGCTCTTCAGTTTCACTAAAAAGGGGGAAATTATGATGGGTGTGGAGTTTTTAGCTAAGGCAGAGAAGTTTTCGTTGGTAAAGCAGAGCAGAGAGATTTTTGTTTTGTTAGTAAGGGCAGTTTCAGTAGATACTTGTATAACTTCACTCGACTTCGCTCTTCAGTTGTACTAAAGCGGGGGAACTTATGATGGGGTCAGGGTTTTCTGATCAGTTAGAAGGTTTTTTGAGCTGTTTATATAATTCCCGAGCAGTGTATGTGATGATCAAGCCAGGTAGGGGTGTGTGTAGTATCTGTGTTTATGAAGTAATTTGTGTGTTGACAGAGCAGTCTAAGCTTTTCTCGAGCAGTATATGTATTTCTCGAGCAGTATATATAATTTCCGAGCTAAGTAGGGTGGTTTAGAGAAGTGTTATTCAAGAGTTGAGTATTTTGATTATAGCGTAGTTTATGCACTAGCCGAGCCATATATGTGTTTTCCGGGCAGTATATGTATTTCCTGAGCCCAGTAGGGTGGTACGGAGAAGTGTGATTCAGAGTTGAGTATTGTGATTGCAGAGCAGTTTATGCACTTGTCAAGTCGCGTATATGTTTCCCGAGCAGTATGTATATATCCCGAGCCTAGTAGGGTGGCACAGGACAGTGTTGCTCAGAGTTAAATATTGTATTAGTAGAGCAGTTTATATAATTTCTGAGCTACTTATGTATTTCTCGAGCCCAATAGGGTGACACAGGGTAATTGTGATCAAAATTAAGTATGGTATTGGCATATCAGTGTATATAGTTCCCGAACAGTCAGTGTGTTTCCCGAGCCATATGCTTATTTCCCGAGCAGTCAATGTGTTTCCCGAGTCATACTCTTATTTCCCGAGCGAGCAGTATGCCTATTTCCCGAGCCATGTATGGGTTTCTGAGGTTTTTTTTTCTAAATATGTTAAAATAAGAAAGTATGTGTATTGTGGGGTATTAGGAGTAGTAGGAAGAGTTTGGGGATGATGAACATAATTAATATAAGATATTTTATCATTTGTTTATATATTTTATCTAATTAATACTTGGCAGGGAAATATAAAGCACATGAAGCATTTAAAAAAGATATTTTGAAAAGGGACGAGAAAAGCAGTTACACTTGATAACTTAGCAAGGGTATTAGAGTAAATTCACTTCAAGGAGAAGGTGGGACAAATCATCTATAAAAAGGGGTGGAGGTAGAAGGAAGAGGGGATGGTTGTTTTTTCGCTATTCGGTACTTCAAAGATCTTCTTCTCACTTCTTCTATATCTTGCATTTCTATTCTCTTCATCTTACCATTTCTGACTTGAGTGTCGGAGGGGCCGTGTCGTGAAGCCGACCCACCGCTAATACTCTCTTATGAAGTGACAAATTCAAGGCGATCGGAGGAGATCTAGCTGGGAGTTTTTGGATCGGACGAGATCTGTAAGAAGGGGGAGGGAGATATTGGCAAGCCGAAGAAGTAAACACCATCCATATTCATTTAATATAAACTAAATTAATTAAATAAAGAAATTTAAATAATTTATTAAACTAAATAAAAAATCTTGAACATATATATTTTTAGTTTATAAATGTTTATAAATAAATATTATGAATTATTCATCAATAATATTCTGGAAATATGTTCGTAAAAAAAGTTTATGAACTATATTCATCAATCAAACTTTTATCAAATGAATAAATAGACAAAGAAATTCTTAAAATAAATAAATTTTAATATCAAATTAATTAAAAAAATTTCTTGGCTCATTTACAATTCTATCAAAAATAATCCTCCTATTAAACCGTCAACTTAATACCAAAAGGAGCTTTACTAATATAAAATCTCGCTTCTTTCCTTGTAGTATTATAGCGGCATAACTCTTTGTCTCGCTTGTTTCCCAATCTCTTGTTTCCTTCTCTAATGTTCATAATTAACAACATGTCATAGTATTTGAGCACCAGATGTAAGTTTATATTCTTATTTTGTTACTATGCGCTGGACTTCCTATCAATTTTTATGTTTCTTAATTTTAGACCACCATATTTTCTCTTATATAGTTTTTTTTACTCCATTGTGTTTTGGATGCAAAGATTTGCAAGTTGAAATTGTCGAGCTTGTCTTATTGTCTACCTTTACTCGATGTTTCTAATTACCTTATCTGGGCAATACAACAGTAAAAAATATTAGGACCCTTGAAATAAGTCAGAGGGAGATGAATAATGATTGTTCTTTAAAATACAAATTTCTCCTATTTGCTAGTAGTTTAGCAAAATCACACAAAACCTGAGTGTAGTAGAAATACAGTATAAATAAATTGTATACCATAATCACTAACATATATGTAACTGATGTGGATATAACTTAGCCTATGAGATCCAAAAATTAGTTAAACACAAAGGTAGAGTCTCATCGTTGGGCTAGGTACTGAGTTCGGAGTGGGGATGACTCGGAAAGGATAGAAGACAGAAATACACCGGGTCGGGAGTGAGGTGAGTCGAGAGAAGTAGAAGACAGAAGCAAGTCGAGTCGGAAGCGGGGTGACTCAGGAAGGGTGTAAGGCACAAATAAACCAAGTCAGAAGACAGAAGTAAACCGAGTTTGAAGTAGAGTGACTCGAGAAAGGTAGAGGGCAGAAGTAAGCCAAGTCAAGAGTGCAGTGACTCGAAAGGGGTAGAAGACAGAAGTAAACTGAGTCGAGAAGCATAACAACTCGAGAGGCAGGTACCATAGAGGAGATTCTTTCTTCATGCAGAACAACCTCTTCTAGTAATCATGACTCTTATAGACATGGCATACCACGTGAAGATTCCTTGCAGAGGTTGTCTCCTAACAACCTAATAGGCAATGTTGCTAGCGGATAACTCCGACGTGCAAAGAACCTCAAGAATGCTATATAAAGGCAGGTTAAGGTAAAGAGAGGGGATTTTCTTTTTGCTCTTTGACTCTCTAGTCTTTTCTTTTCCTCAAAAAACTTACAAGACTATTCTCTACATCTTCTCTATCTAACTTAAACATCAGAGGGATATAAACTAAGAACACTGATGGTGGTCACTTGACGCATGTCAATTTTGGTAGGGATATTGCTGTGAACTTGAGAACCCTACCTCTCCTAAAATCTTGGCGAAAGGTATTTGAAAAAAGGATGGGACAACTGGCAGAAATTTCAGTTGGTTCAGGAGGGCCAAATGCTGGCAAGAAGTCCTGGTGGGTTGAGAATCGGACATCAAACAAAGGAAGTCCTTTGAGGAGGGATAAGCTTGAGAGGGCCCCAATGTGGTCCTTCATTTGAGGGGGAGAATTATTGGGAGTATTGAGAATACAATCAAAGTCCCACATTGGAAAGGCATCGGAAAGATCATGTGCTTATAAGATGAAAAAAATATCTCCATTGGAATGAGACCTTTTGGGTATAGTTCAAAAATAAAATCATGAAGGCTTTGGCCCAAAGTGGACAATATCATGTAATTTGTAGTGATATGTAAATCTTATAGGCACTAAGACCAAAGATGTAGAGATTGTTGGAGATTTCGAGATAATTCGCAATGGAATAAAGCGAATAAAATATTTTTTATTACATCCCAGACATCTCCTGGGGGCTAGGAAAAACTTGCTTTGACATTATCAAATGAAAACACACAAAAGGAGATGGAGAAGTTATACCTTCGAGTTTCTTTCGAATCCGTCGAAACCATAAGCAAGACTAATAGGCCTTGCCTCTATCAAAATCCACGTCGGGATCACCTGAGACAACTACTAGACAACAAGCCTTTGTCTCCAATTGGTGCTAGCTAAGCAGTGGAGACAAGAGAAGAAGAGAGAGGAGGACGACTAACAAGGAAGAAAACCTAAGAGATTAGAACCTTTTTCCAAATATTATCAAGGGATTTATTTATAGATCTCTTGATTAGGGCATCTTAGGAGGCTTAAACGGAATCTATCTTACCAAAATTATCCCATAATTAAGGTAAGAACAACCCAAAAAATTTCCATAAGAGAAATCTCCAAAAAATGACCATATATCTTACACACGGCCAACCATGCCAAAAGGTACGATTGTGCCAAGACACATGGCCAGCAGTGTGTCCTTCTCAGCATAGCCCAGGTTTTGGCTAGAGCTAGGTACGATCGTGTGAGGCTCTGTATGGTCTGTTTGAGTTCATTTAGGTGCGATATGGTCATGCTAAGTCTGACAAGGCCATAGGAGGTTCCATAGCCTCCGATTCGCACCCTCTCGGTCTGGTCCAACTAGATATATCCTCTCTCATCGAGAATCTCATTCTCAGACTTGTTTTACATCTCGAGATCACTCGTAGTGCGTGTGACCCAATAGGTTTTTGATTATGTTGACCATTCATAATTAACTCCTTAATTATGAATAGATCATGAGTGACACCAAGCAGTGCATCATTGCCCCCAATTGACCGAAAAGTCTAAATCGACTCCAGAACATTTTTGAATCCTTCAACAACTACAGTTGTTTGTACCTTATCCCTTTCACTCATCCTATTCTCACTTGGTTTAGGACATGGTCTATGTGTTCATCTCCACTAGGTTGACTATGTCACACCTAGCCCAAGATAGTTTCCTTGTCCTGTGGATTCAAGTTACTCTTACATGTTCCCAAGAAGGCCATCTTCTTAACATGTTTGCTCTAGCCAAAGACTTCTGAGTAACAATCCTGACAAGAGGCCTAGGTATACATCTCCTTTATCAGGAGTGATGAATCCTCTGTGGGCTATTCAAAGACCTTCGATCACTTTAGCTTATACCCAATCATCCCGAAGTTACACCTCCTATGGAGATGACTATAAAGAAGTCAAAGTGTAAGGTGTCATGACCAAGATAACTTGAATACCTCAAGTCTAAGGAAGCTCACACTCGAGATGCAATGAGATCTTCAACGACATATAGAACCATATGAAGTTTCATAGTCGGTCACCCCAATGAACTAGTTACCATAACTAGCATTCACATGTTCACTCTCAGCATCCCTATGCTTCCATTCAGTGAGAACCGAATTCTTCGATAATCCAAAGGAGTATAATATGTGCTAGTCTCACAGAATTGATGATGTTAAATCTCATCAATTCATCGACTAGGGATAATTTCAATACTTACATATTTACACATGATGAGATACCCACTAACTGTGATCCAATCACAATTTCTCTCATGTTATGCATCTATTGTGAACTTCAGTACATGGGTTTAAGATCCAATCAAATACATAGATAATGTATACTCAAATATTGAATTTTATTAATAACTTCTAAGTCAATTGCCTTAGGACACCTCTCACTTACATCAAACTCCCACTTGACCTATAGCCAATCGCCTTGGTATCTAATACCATAGGTCTCTATATGCCTCTCAAACTTTTCTTGGGGAAGATGCTTTGTCAAGTGATCTGTTAGATTCCTATCAGTGGGAACTTTCTCTATTTGTACTTCTCTTCTACGTATGAACTCTCTGATAAGTTGGTAACGACGTAGTACGTGCTTGGATCGTTGATGAGACTGTGGTTCCTTCGCCTGTGCAATGGCGCCATTGTTGTCGCAGTAAATCGATAATACTTCAATAATGCTAGGAACAACTCCAAGTTCAGTAATAAACTTATTGATCTATACCACCTCCTTTACTGCTTCAGAAGCTGCAATGTACTCTTCCTCCGTAGTAGAATCAGCAATGATATCTTGTTTAGAACTTTTCTAACTCACCGCACCTCTATTCAAGATGAATATGTATCCAGACTAAGAATTGGAATCATCCTTATCTATCTAAAAGCTGGCATCAGTATACCCGCTCACTACCATATCACCTCCTCCATATACCAAGAACAAATCCTTAGTCCTTCTTAAGTACTTAAGGATTGTCTTGACAGCCACCCAATGGTCCATACTAGGATTCGACTAGTATATACTCGTAACGCTCAAAGAGTATGATACATTAGGTCTTGTACATAACATAGTATACATGATCGATCTTATAGCTGACACATATGAGATCTAACTCATGCGAATCCTTTCGTCTTTAGCGCGCAGGCACAAAGACTTCGAAAGGTGAATCCCATGCCTCATGGAAATGAAACCTTTCTTAGATTCTTCCATGCTAAACCATTTTAGTACTTTGTCTATGTATGTAGACTTCAAAAGACCAAAAAACCGATTTGATCTATCTTTATAGATCTTAATCCCCAAAATATAGGTTTTTTTCCTATGTCTTTCATGGAGAACATTTTGAAAAACCAAACTTTGACTGTTTACAAAATAGGAATATCATTTCCTATAATTAATATGTCATCGACATACAATACTAGGAACATGACCACACTCTCACTAACCTTCTTATACACACAGGGCTCCTCAGGATTTTGTGAAAAATCAAACTATTTGATTGCCACATCAAAATGGATATTCCAACTCCTAGATGCTTGCTTCAATCCATAAATGGATCATTGAAGCTTGCATACTTTGTTCTTGTCAATGGATGTGAAATCTTCAGGTTGTATCATATATACATACTCAGACAGGTTCCCATTAAGGAAAGCTATTTTTACATCCATCTGCCATATCTCTTAATCAAAATGAGTCACTATGGCTAGAAGTATCCGAATGGATTTAAGCATAGCTACTGATGAAAAGATTTCGTCATAGTCAACACCTTGTTTTTGACGATAGCCTTTTGCCACTAATCTAGCTTTATAGGTAATAACATTACCATCCATGTCGATTTTTTTCTTGAAAACCCACTTGCACGCTATAGGTGTTATGCCTTTAGGTGGGTCCACCAAGTTCAAAACTTGGTTTTCATACATGGAATCCATTTCTGATTTCATGGCTATTAGCCACCTATCCCTGTATGAACTATTTAGTATCTCTTCATAACCAGTGGGGTCCTCATCCTCAATGAGTAACATATCATTAGATTCACTTATGAGAAATCCATATCTCTCAGGAATCCTACATGTCTTACTAGATCTACGAGGAGGTGGTGTATCATCAGGTTCAGCTATTACCCCATCAGAATGAGTAATCAACTGTGGTTCTTGACTAGGCATCTCTTCTGTGTCTACCAGAGTCTCTTGAACTACACTTAGTTCAATCTCACTCCCATTGTTTTCCTATAAGAGAAACTCCTTCTCTAGGAATATAGCATGCCTTGAAACAAACACCTTTTGTTCTAAGGGATGATAGAATTGATAACTCCTTGTTTCCTTAGGGTAACCAATAAATAAACACTTATCAAACTTAGCCTCCAACTTGTCTGATACTGTCCTCTTCACATAAGCAGGACAACCCCATATCTTCAAATAACATAAATGAGGTTTTCTACTGTTACACATCTCATATGGAGTAGTAGATATTGCCTTAGTCGGAATTCTATTTAACAAGTAAACAATGGTCTCGAGTACGTAACTCCAAAAGGTTTTTAGAAGACCTACATGCTACATCATTGACCTAACCATATCCAACTAGGTTCGATTTCACCTTTCAGCCACACCATTATGTTGTGGCATGTAAGGTGGAGTCTTTTGGGACAAGATGCCATTGTCCCTTAGATAATCTTGAAACTCTTGGCTTAAGTATTCACCACCTCAATCCGATCAAAGTACTTTAATACCGTTCCCATGTTGATTCTCTACTTCTTTTCTGAAATCTTTAAACCTTTCAAAGACTTCAGATTTGTATTTTAACAAATACAAATACCAATATCGTGAATAATCATCGATAAAGGTAACGAAGTAGCTATAACCTCCTATGGCATGAGTTGACATTGGTCCACATATATCAGAATGTATAAGGTCTAATACCTCAACCACTCATTCACCTTTTCTACTAAAAGGTAACTTAGTCATCTTTCCTTTTGAGTATGAAACACATGTGTCTAATGAATCTGATTCATAAGACTCCAAAATGCCAAGCTTATGTAGTTTGGACATGCGTTCATTGCTTATATGGCCAAGACGACATTGTCATAATTGCGAGGTTAACTGATTATCTAACTTAGCACGTTTGCTATTTGATTTGATATTGAATATCTCGTTGGGTGTATCTAACATGTAGATTCCATTATTTAACATTCCAGTAGCATAAAGAACATCATTTAACGTAATGTAACAACAATTATTACTAAACGTCAAATGATAACCTTTCTTATTCAAACATGAAATAGAAAAAATGTTCTTTATTAATGCAGGAATATAAAAACAATCATCCAACTCTAAAACTAGTCCCGTAGGAAGTCGCAACATATAAGTTCCCTTGGATACAACAACAACTTTTGCTCCATTGCCAACCCTTAGATCTGCTTCTCCCTTAACCAGTCTTCTTATGTTCCTAAGCCGCTGTATGTCATTATATATCTGTGAGCCACACCCGATATCCAATACCCAAGTGTTAGAAGAAACAATATGATAAATATACCTAAAGTAGATTGGGCATCAGATGCCTTTTTCTGCTTTAGTGACTCCAAATACTTCTTGCAGTTTCTCTTCCAATGCCCATCCTTGCCACAATGATGGTAGGTGCCCTTGGGAGTTGATTCTTCCTTCTTTGCCTTTTTCTTTCCTTTGGCTTTGGTTTTTGACTTTCTCTTGGAACCTTTCTTTGAGGAGTTAACTAGCATCACCACCTTTTGTCCTTTAACAACAGATGGCTACACTATTTTGAGCATATTGATCAATTCAGGAATAGTGGACTCAATCTTATTCATCCGATAGTTCATCACAAATTGTGAATAGCTACCATTCAAATTATGAAGAATTAAGTCAATACTTAATTCATGGTTCATGAAAAACCCTATTGATCCCAATCGCTCAATATAGCTATTTATCCTTAGTGCAAACTGCACTGCAGATGAACCCTCCTGCACCATTGATCGAAAGAGGAGTTGGGTGTCCTCGAACCTTTCAGATCACGCATGTTCATCAAACAACTGTTGAAGATGGAATACAATTGTATTATCATCCATATGCTCATGTTGCTTCTGCAACTCAGGAGACATCGACGCTACCATAATGCAACACGCAATCTCAGTGTTGGGTTTTTCGAGCCGCAAAAATCACTTTTTGCATTGTGGAAACCTCGGAAGCCCGACCACGAGTTTCAAGTGTACACTCCTCTACAAGTATCCACACGGACAAATGGTGGAGAAAAATGCCTTAGAGTGTGCTAGCACCCTTTAGGTATTTCGGCCAAGGAAGTCTTGGGAGAGCAAGAAGGAGAGCTAGGAAGAAGATGATGGAGTTACCACACAAATGAATTCATCCCATGAATAACACTAAAGTGGCCGACCACTCTTGGATGGGGGGTTACATGCATGCATGTAACTCCAAGAGCCAATGGCTCTTGGTCTACCTCATGAGGTGGCACCACATGATAAGTCCATGATGATGTGGAACATCATCATTGGCCGGCCCCCATACCAAGTCACCATGACATGTCAATTGGTCAAGTCAAAATTGACCATTCATCTTCCCTCATCAAGTCAAGTCAAACTTGACCTCTTATTTCCCATGGTTGATCAAATCTAACCACTTGATTCAAGTCAATTTGATTTAATGAATCTCTATTCATTAATTTAAATTGACTCAATGAATCAAATCTAAATTAGACTCATTCAACACTTGAATCAAATTAGGTTACAAATCTGATATCCTATCCTCAAAAATCTGCTATTATCCGAATACCCAGTAAATCCAAGGAGCTCCAATAGGTATTGGGTTTAGCAATACGTAACAACATAAGCAATGAGCGGTATCTAGCAACACATCATTGCTACCCAAGTTACAAGAATATTGAGCTTCAACATCACCTTTGTGACTACTAATTGTGACTCTCACAATATGTGACAATGTCCTTCTATCCTTGACATATAGATTGACCAATTGAGGCATAGACCGTGTCATCCTCGGTACAATCTATATCTTGAACTCCAAGTAGACTCACTCTAATCAAATGAGCTCAATATCTCAAATTGACTCATTTGGGCATGGCCATGCACTTCGTGGTTTCACTCTATCAAGAATAACGATGTCACTCCCGTCATATAGGAGGGATAGATCCCATCTACATCACTCACATCCCTCCGTATAATTTGTTACATACCCAGTAATCGCCTTTATAGTCCACCCATTTACGGGTGACGTTTGACGAAGCCAAAGTATGCAACTCCTTATGTAGGGAACCATGGTGACTTCAGGTCCAAGAACTAATAGTTATACTAATAGTCACATGAGAAAGTATATGACACTCATATAACGATCCATGATACTTTCTCATGGTGGGACATTCAATATACATTCTCCAATGCATACCCATGTGTCAACTTTATATCTCATATCCATGACTTGTGAGATCACGTCATCGTGTTGACCTACATGCTAGTCTCTACGCATTAACATTGTCCCTGAATGTTAATACTTGACTAGGAATGATTAAGAGTTGTGTTCTCTATATCATCTCATTATCGATTCTACCAATCGATTGATATAGATAAGAACCTACTACTCAAGGACGTTATTATACTTAGTTATTTGGCACCAATACAAGTAAATATAATAACCATGCCTTTATAAATAGGAATATGATACAATAAAGTTCATGCAACAATCATCACTTGATTGACTCTAGGGCTTTCACTAACAATCTCCCACTAGCACTAGTGTCAATCACCATAGTATCTAATACCCAATGACCTAGTGTGACCATCATGCTTTTTCTGTGCCAAAGCCTTGGTCAAGGGATCTGCGATGTTAGCCTCTGTGGGTACTCTACAAATCTTCACATCTCCTCTATCGATAATCTCTCGAATGAGATGGAAGCACCGTAGTATGTGTTTAGTCCGCTGGTGTGAGCGAGGTTCCTTAGCCTGTGCAATCGCTCCATTGTTGTCACAATAGAGCTCTATAGGATCTGCTATGCTAGGAACCACCCTAAGCTCAGTAATGAACTTGTTGATCCAAACTGCCTCCTTCGCTGCCTCTGATGCAGCGATATACTCGGCCTCTGTTGTAGAATCAGCAACTGTGTCCTGCTTCGAACTCTTCCAGCTCACAGCGCCACCTTTCAAGCAAAACACGAACCCTGACTGCGATCTATAATCATCCTGGTCAGTTTGGAAGCTGACATCGCTGTAACCCTTTATAGCTAGCTCCTCATCGCCTCCAAATATCAAGAAATATTCTTTAGTCCTTCTCAAGTACTTAAGAATATTCTTGATTGCTATCCAGTGACGCTCACCTGGATCTGACTAGTATCTACTCATCATGCTCAAAGCATACGAGACATCAGGACGAGTACACAACATGACATACATGATAGATCCTATAGCAGATGCGTAAGGGATCTTATCCATGCGGTGTCTCTCCTCTCTAGAAGAGGGACTTTGAGTCTTCGAAAGACTCACACCATGTGACATCGACAGAAGTCCCTTCTTGGAATTCTGCATGACAAACCGTAGTAATACCATGTCAATATATGTAATCTGACTTAGGCCAAGCAATCTCTTAGATCTATCTCTATAGATCTTGATGCCTAGAATATAGGCTGCTTCACCTAAATCCTTCATTGAGAAGCACGTCCCTAGCCAAGTCTTCACAGACTGTAGCGAAGGGATGTCATTCCCAATGAGTAGTATGTCATCCACATACAATAAAAGGAAGACAATTGTATTCTCATTAACCCTCTTGTAGACACAGGGTTCATCTTCATTCTTGATGAAACCAAACTGTTTGATCGCATCATCGAATCGAAGATTCCAGGTCGGAGAAGCTTGCTTTAGCCCATAAATGGACCTTTGCAGCTTCCATACTTTCCCAGTATGCTGTGGATCCACAAAACCCTCAGGTTGTGTCATGTACACATCCTCGAGCAAGTTTCCATTCAGAAACACGGTTTTGACATCCATCTGCCAGATCTCATAATTGTGGTATGCTGCAATAGCAAGCATGATCCGAATGGACTTAAACATCGCCACTGGAGAAAAGGTTTCATCATAGTCAATACCATGAATTTGCTTGAAACCTTTAGCCACCAATCGGCCCTTATAAGTATGCGTAAGTCCATCCATGTCAGTCTTTCTCTTAAAGACCCACTTACACCCAATGGGTTTGACCCCTTCAGGTGGATCAACCAAAGTCCATACTTGGTTGGTGTACATGGATTCCATCTCGGATCTCATGACCTCTAGCCATTTCTCAGAATCTGGGCTCATCACAGCTTCCTGATAGGAGGTAGGCTCATTCTCAATGAGCATAACGTCATCATGGTTAGGAAAGAGAAATGAGTATCTCTCAGGCTGACGACGTACCCTATCAGATCTGCGAAGAGGTAGGTCTACTTGAACAGGTGGTTGTTCCACAACTCTTTGTGCAACAATCTCATCACCCACAACACTTTGTGGTTCCTGTTCAACCCCCATCAAGGCCTCAGTGCTATGGCCCTTATCTTGAATTTCTTTAAGATCGAACGTACTCCCACTAGTTTTTCTAGAAACAAAATCCCTTTCTAGAAAAACCTCAGTCTTTGCCACAAACACTTTGTGCTGACTGGGAATATAGAAGTAATATCCCTTCGTATCCTTGGGATATCTAACAAAATAGCACCTATCGAATTTGGGTCCCAGTTTGTCTGAGACTTGACGTCGAACGTAAGCCTCACAACCCTAAATCCTCATGAAAGATATATTGGGATTTCTCCCTGTCCATATCGTATATGGTGTCTTTATCACAGCCTTGGATGGTA
The DNA here is from genome assembly GCA_025175895.1 of Wurfbainia villosa. Classification (NCBI taxonomy): domain Eukaryota; kingdom Viridiplantae; phylum Streptophyta; class Magnoliopsida; order Zingiberales; family Zingiberaceae; genus Wurfbainia; species Wurfbainia villosa. The sequence continues at coordinate 28,450,164 of CM045990.1, read as the reverse complement.
CACGGTTAAGTGTGAAGGCTGCTGTGTCTAGAGCATATCCCCAAAAGGATATAGGAAGATCTGTGTGACTCATCATAGATCGTACCATATCTAATAGGGTACGATTCCTCCTTTCGGATACACCATTCCACTGTGGTGTTCCAGGAGGAGTGAGTTGGGATAGAATCCCACACTCAGCTAGATAGTCACGAAACTCATGGCTAAGGTATTCTCCACCTCGATCTGATCGAAGTATCTTAATACTCTTGCCAAGTTAGTTTTGTACTTCATTCTTGAATTCTTTGAACTTTTCAAAGGATTCTGATTTATGTGTCATGAGATACACATAATCATATCTACTGAAGTCATCAGTAAATGTAATGAAGTACTTGTAACCACCTCTAGTAGCAACATTGAAAGGGCCACATACATCACTATGTATAAGTCCTAACAAATCTGTTGCTCTTTCGCTGTGTCCACTAAAGGGAGTCTTGGTCATCTTGCCTAAAAGGCAAGACTCGCATGTCTCATATGATTCAAAATCAAATGAGTCTAGCAGCCCACCCTTATGGAGCTGAGATAAGCGACTCTCATTTATATGACCTAAGCGACAATGCCAGAGATAGGTTTGGTTCAACTCATTTGACTTGAACCTTTTGGTACTTATGTTATAGATGGGGCTCTCTAAGTCTAGAAAGTAGAGTCCGTTCATTAGAGGTACACTACAATGGAACATATCATTTAAATAAACTGAACAACATTTGTTCTTTATTATAAATGTAAATCCTTTCTTGTCCAAACAAGAAACCGAAATTATGTTCTTAATTAAAGCAGGCACATAACAACATTTATCTAATTCTAGTACAAGCCCAGTGGGCAGAGATAGATCATAAGTTCCTACAGCAACAACAGTAACTCTTGCTCCATTGCCTACTCGTAGGTCCACCTCGCCCTTTGTCAATGCCCTGCTATTTCTCAGCGCCTGCACATTGGTACAAATGTGAGATGCCCATCCGGTATCTAATACCCATGATGAAGAAATAGATAGATTGACTTCTATAACATTTATACCTAAAGTAGAAGTCTCACTTCTCTTTTTCTTAAGATCTTCCAGGTATACCTTGCAGTTACACTTCCAGTGTCTAGCTTCCTTGCAGTGGAAGCAAGCCCCTTTCTTAGCCACCCCTCCTTTGGGTTTCAGTTCTTTGCCTTTGCCCTTGGCTTGGGACTTTCCCTTACCTTTAGGCTTGCCCTTGCCTTTCTTCTTTTGCACCATCAAAATGGAGTCAGATTTTCCCTTCTTAAGGTTGAGCTCAGTAGTTCTCAACATGTTGAGCATCTCAGGCAGTGGCTTATCAATTTCATTCATGTTGTAGTTCATGACAAATTGATTATAGCTTTGTGGCAAAGATTGTAAAATCAAGTCAGTGGCCAGCTCTTGGCCAAGTGGGAATCCCAATCTCTGTAGGTTTTCTATGTATCCAATCATCTTGAGTACATATGGACCTACGGGAGTCCCATCTTGCATTTTGGACCCAAACAATGCCTTAGAGACTTCATATCTCTCGTGCCTTGCTTGTCCTTGATATAGTTGACAAAGATGTTCAACCATATCATAAGAATTCATGAACTCGTGTTGCTTCTGAAGCTCAGAGTTCATGGTCGCGAGCATTAGACATGACACATCTAATGCATCATCTTGATGTTTCTTGTAAGCATCTTTGTCAGCTCACGAGGCAGTGGCAGGAGGTGCCTCCGGAATGGGTTGCTCTAGGACGTACAGTTTCCTTTCTTGGGTGAGAACGATTCTCAGGTTCCTGTACCAGTCTAGGAAATTTGCTCCATTGAGCTTGTCCTTCTCAAGGATAGAACGCAGGGAGAGAGTGTTCGTGTTTGTCGACATAATTATCTACAACATACACAATGCAGAAAATTAATATCATATTCCTTTTATCATTTAATTAGGCCTTTAATCAAATGATGCTCCCATTGAATTATAGGAATTTTGTAGAATCGAGTTATGGATGTGGTCAAACCACATTACTAGATTCATACAAACTAGCTATAATTCCTGCGGGACAAGATCCACATCATACTAAGCCTTGAGTTAGCTTTGGCTAAATCGCCCAAGACTTAGTATGATCGGTGGGTAACACATTACCGATTACATCTCTATGCAACTCTTGTTTATAGGATCAAGACCCACATTTACAAAAGACCTTGAGTTAGCTTTGGCTAAATCGCCCAAGATTTAGTATAAATGCGATCTTATCCTATCTTTCCAACGGTTGGAATATGCCTATAGTTCTACTCGATCCAATTGAGTTAACTAGTTTTACTCAATCTAATTGAGCTTACTCTAACCCAAGCCGTGATAGGCGGGACCAAGATTATCCCTCCGCACCCTACCAAGATAATATGCGTTGCTCTGCTTTGGCAGATTCAACAACTATAAATGATCGAGGTAGTGATGGGTATCAAGGACTTGGTAGGCATTTTTGAGTTGATTCGATTAATATCTAATCTAATCGTAATGTGTATCATATACACATTAAGACATTTATTATCCTACACTAGCATGCATCACATACATACAAGCATTATTCTAGCATGCATCATATACATACAAGAATATTATCCTAGCATGCATCATATACATACAAGCATTATTCTACTAGCATGCATCACATACATACAAGCATATATATATATATATATATATATATATATATATATATATATATATATATATATATATATATATATCTATATATATATATATATATATATATATATATATATATATTAATTGTGATTAGGTCATGACCCTACTATGATCTTCTCAAGCCAATGAGAAGATCGGACGGTCAACCTAGGGTTAGCGGCTTCTCCAAGCACCTCCTTTGACCGTCATGTGTCGTCGGCACCCTCCTCGTAACTCCATTCACAAGTGGACCTTTCACCGCTCCATTTTGTACATTACAAACATGAAACTCGAGTTACATTCGAGTCTAAAACTATTTACAACTAGAATTTTAAAAGAAGAGGTACGACACGCAGGTCGCATACCCTATACAATACGCACAACCACAAAAACGGCACGCAGGCCGTATTATGAATTACAACACATCATCATCTAATCATATTGGGGTTCTTGGGCCATGACCATCACAGAATTATATATAATTCTAAATTATGTATTTTACAGAAAATTTCTATAATTTTTCCTTTTTTTTTTAATTTTATGAGTCACCTCTCCGTAACGATCCCGCTAAGCGGTTTTCGGGCACGATCATGGTACAAGGCCCCTTTCGGGGATAAAGGCAGCGCCCCTACTCGCAAAATAAACTTTGTGAGTGTACCTACTATGATCTTACAGTGACTTAAGTCTCTGTCCCAAAAACCTAAAGCAAGAACTCGCCGTTTCGGAGAGTTTTTCTCGATGGTTGAAGCCTATAAGTGTCCCAACACTTGTTGCTTCGACTCTTCGAGAAAAATACCCAAAAATTATATAAAAATAGGAAATTTACAGAAACATAAAAATATATAATTTTTATATCTAATACAAAAACTACAAATATGAAACACATACATGCTTTGCACGTGGCTCTGATACCACTGTTGGGTTTTCCAAGCCACAAAAATCGCTTTTTGCGTTGCGGAAACCTCAGAAGCCTGACCACGGATTTGTGCAAAGATATATAAAAATAAAACATGTATGTGTTTAAGTAAACCTAGATCTACCTTAGATCTAGAAGGTGAGAGCATTACCCTCGTAGCGACGCCCTTCGCTTATCTTGCTCGTCCAAACGCTTTGCCGGAACTCAAGAGTGTCAAGTGGACACTCCTCTACAAGTATCCACACGGACAAATGGTGGAGAAAAACACCTTAGAGTGTGCTAGCACCCTTTAGGTATTTCGGCCAAGGAAGTCTTGGGAGAGCAAGAAGGAGAGCTAGGAAGAAGATGATGGAGTTACCACACAAATGAATTCATCCCATGAATAACACTAAAGTGGCCGACCACTCTTGGATGGGGGGGTTACATGCATGCATGTAACTCCAAGAGCCAATGACTCTTGGTCTCCCTCAAGAGGTGGCACCACATGATAAGTCCATGATGATGTGGAACATCATCATTGGCCGGCCCCCATGCCAAGTCACCATGACATGACAATTGGTCAAGTCAAAATTGACCATTCATCTTCCCTCATCAAGTCAAGTCAAACTTGACCTCTTATCTCCCATGGTTGATCAAATCTAACCACTTGATTCAAGTCAATTTGATTTAATGAATCTCTATTCATTAATTTAAATTGACTCAATGAATCAAATCTAAATTAGACTCATTCAACACTTGAATCAAATTGAGTCTAACTCAATTAGTCTAATTTGGATTACTCTTAATCCAATTTGGTTTATCCCATGAACCTAATCCTCATGGTTCATCATATGAACCTAATCTCCATCTAATTGCCCTTTATGTGTGACCCTATAAGTTCTTGTAACATTGGTAATGCTCCTAAATCGATTTAGGAACATAAGCAATGAGCGGTATCTAGCAACACATCATTGCTACCCAAGTTACAAGAATGTTGAGCTTCAACATCACCTTTGTGACTACTAATTGTGACTCTCACAATATGTGACAATGTCCTTCTATCCTTGACATATAGATTGACCAATTGAGGCATAGACCGTGTCATCCTCGGTACAATCTATATCTTGAACTCCAAGTAGACTCACTCTAATCAAATGAGCTCAATATCTCATATTGACTCATTTGGGCATGGTCATGCACTTCGTGGTCTCACTCTATCAAGAATAACGATGTCACTCCTGTCATATAGGAGGGATAGATCCCATCTACATCACTCACATCCCTCCGTATAATTTGTTACATAACCAGTAATCGCCTTTATAGTTCACCCATTTACGGGTGACATTTGACAAAGCCAAAGTATGCAACTCCTTATGTAGGGAACCTTGGTGACTTCAGGTCTAAGAACTAATAGTCATATGAGAAAGTATGACACTCATATAATGATCCATGTTACTTTTTCATGGCGGGTCATTCAGTATACATTCTCCAATGCATACCCATGTGTCAATTTGATATCTCATATCCATGTCTTATGAGATCACGTCATCGTGTTGACCTACATGCTAGTCTCTACGTATTAACATTGTCCCTGAATGTTAATACTTGACTAGGAATGATTAAGAGTAGTGTTCTCTATATCATCTCATTATCGATTCTACCAATCGACTGATATAGATAAGAACCTATTACTCAAGGACGTTATTATATTTAGTTATTTGGCACAAATACAAGTAAATATAATAACCATGTCTTTATAAATAGGAATATGATACAATAAAGTCCATACAACAATCATCACATGATTGACTTTAGGGCTTTCACTAACACTCAGAGTCAGCAATATATTTCTAGTAAGCCAACTTTTGGTCACCAGATGCATTGTCTACAGGAGGTTGGGGAAGAACCTCTTCAAGGACATAAGCTAGCTTTTAAGCCTTGAGAACAATTCTCAGGTTGCAAAGTCAGTCCAAGAAGTTTGGCTCAGTCAATTTGTTGTTGTCCAAAATAGAACGTAAGTTAATGGAGGTTGACATGTTGTTCTAATTAGTACCTAGACATACAAAAAGAGGTGTATAAGAGAGATGAATTTATAGTAATGCAAACAATTTACATTAACAAGAAACTCCTACTAATTTTATCAAATTCAATAGCCCTCACTTTGAATTCGAGAGAAGGTAGGTTATGTCCTAGTGGGTTGTTATCCATTATGGCTAAGAACAACCTTGGAGAGAGTACAACAAGCCATTCATAGTCATAATGTTAGGTATCAACAGTACCCATTATATATCAAATATATAACTATCACTTTATGCTCTCAACTAATTGAATGTTCACATATACATTAGGTTGTTAACTCATTAACATATATGCATCCAATGCATATCACCTAATTGCACCTCTATTCATATTGACCTTGGAGAGAGTTCAACAAATCAATGCTTTCAGTTAGGGCCAACCCATTAATCGTGAGATCGAATTTAAATGGTTTGAACACATCCAATTTACAAGCCAGGCTTGGAGAGAGTCCAATAACCCAAACTTGAAATTGACCTCTCGTCCTTACCATTTAAAATAAACATCGAATCTCCTATGAATTGAACATGCTCAATGTCATGCCAGGCTTGGAGAGAGTCCAACAACCCAAACACAAAAATAACTCTTGTTCAACCATATTAATGGAAGGTGTTAGCACTAATATTTGCACGAGGGATTTCAGGTTATTCTAGGTCTCATCTATAATAGAAAATAAATCTAAATATGAAAAAACCAAGGTCACATTAGGAAACAAATTTCTCGATGTGAACAAGAGCCGAACAATTGATGCACATGTCGTTTTAAGAATTAGATACGTGCACCGCACAACCTATTCTTCAACTCATGGCTAGTCTACGCTTAGGCTTTAATGATGCACCCAACACCTTCGGTGTTTCTAGGCGCATTCTCGGTTTTTTCTATTAGGTTACAAACATATCGTATATGTAGAATCATGCATACTCTAATCTATCATATAGAAAAACATTGCATAGGTATATTAAAACATCAAACATGCTTTAAATATTCTCCTACAACATGTGATATATGCCAAACAAACAAGGAGGCTATGATACCACTTGTTGGAGATTCCGAGATAATGCACAGCGGAATAAAGCGAATAAAATAATTTTTATTATATCCCAGACATCTCCTGGGGGCCAGGAAAAAGTTTCTTTGGCATAATTACATGAAAACACACAAAAGGAGAAGGAGAAGTTATACATTCGAGATTCTTTCGAATCCATCAAAACCACAAGGAAGACCAACAGGCCTTGCCTCTATCAAAATCCATGCTGAGATCACCTAAGACAACTCCTTGAGTGACAAGTCTTTGTCTCTGATTGGTGCTAGCCAACCGGTAGAGACAAGAGAAGAAGAGAGAGGAAGACGACTAACAAGGAAGAAAACCTAAGAGACTAGAACCTTTTTCCAAAGATTATCAAGGGATCAATTTATAGATCTGTTGATTAGGGCATCTTAGGAGGCTTAAATGGAACCTATCTTACCATAATTATCCCATAATTAAGGTAAGAACAACCTAGGAAATTTCCATAAGAGAAATCTCCAAAAATGATGGAACCGTGACATGACCTTGCCAAAAGGCATGGTCGTGCCAGGACACACGACCATTCGTGTGTCCTTCTGGGCGTAACCCAGGTTTTGGCCATTTTTGGCCAAAGCTAGGCACGAACCGTGCCAGGTTAGGCATGATTGTGTGAGACTATGTATTTGTTGGTGCAATCGACCCAGGTCACGATTGACCCGACTCGAGTTTGACTCGAGTGATGTTTTGATGTTTGACAAAGTAAGTTGACATTGATGTTTGACATTAATGTCTGTTGATGTTTTGGGGAGATTGTTTATAAAATCAACCCAGGTTATGTTTAACTGGACTCGAGTTTGACTCGAGGGAGACTTTGATGGTTGACTAGGGTTAACCATGTGATTATGGAAAGTCCAAGTGGGACACTTGGTATTTGGGAAAGTCCAAGCATGGGTCTTGGCATGGAAAGTCCAACATGGGTTGGCAAGGGAAAGTCCAAGCTTGAGTCTTGGCATTTGAGAAGTCCAAGGGGTTTGATATTGGCAGCGTAAAGTCCAAGCGGGAGTCTTGGCAGAATAAGTCCAATGGTTGGCGGCGTAAAGTCCAAGCGGAGTCTTGGCGGCGTAAGTCCAATGTGCCTTGGCGGTGTAGATACCATTAGCATGACATAGCCGATGGAAGCACTTGAAGGCTAGTGCGATGGATGAACAAGTCATGAATGACTTGGAGGGATCCGAGAGGCGTAAGGCTGATGGAGGTGGCTAGAAGGCTTAGGTCTATGCTAATGGTGGTCTAGTAAGTATGGGGGCACCATACTTGAGCTAAAACCTCATGTTTGAGGTGTGCCAGTCGACTGGTGCCATGTGACAGTCGACTGGCGTAGTCAACTAGGGTTTGACTGCGGGAATTGCCCTAGCAGTGGACTGCCATAGATGGGCAGTCGACTGATTGGATGAGCAGTCGACTGATCTTGTGATCAGTCGACTGATGCTCGGATTTTGGGGCACAGAATGGAGTCTCACTCGACCGCTAGATGAGCAGTCGAGTGATGGCTTGAACAGTCGACTGATGCTCATGATCAGTCGACTGATGTCCTAGCCGTTGGATTTTTCCAGCGTGGATTACACCGTTGTCTCAGAAGAATGATCGGTCATGATAGTCGATGGTCCCGGTGATCGATCGACATTTTCCAAAGACAGTTGAAGCTATAAAAGGAGTTCGTGATGGAGAAAAATGCATCCGGTTCTTGAGAGCTATTGGGGCGATTTGTTGCTGCAAATCAGGTCTCCAAGTGCAAGCAAGCAACCAAGCATTCAAGCAATCAAAAACAAGTGTTGTAAAGTTTTTTCTTTACTTGTCTTTCGTATTTGCATTTTATATTGCTTGTATTTCATTCTTGCTGTTGTAAGATCATTTGTACGAGGTTTCTCCACCTCCGACTTGTGTCGAGAAGGAGTTATTGTGATTAGTAGTGCGTGTTTGCATTGCTAGGGCTTTTAGAGCCCGATCCGTGGAGTAGGAACCGTTTGGTTTCGAACCACGTTAAATACTTGTGCATTTGTGTTTGTCTATTTCGTATTGCTTCATTATTATTCCGCTGCGTGCTAACGAAATTTGTAGACGAATGCCAAACGAATTCCATCATGCGACGCTATTCACCCCCCTCTAGCGGCCTCAAATCTTTTACAATTGGTATCAGAGCCCGGGGCTCTTCTACGGATTAACCGCCGGGAGCTAAAGAAGCTAGAGGGAAGATGGAATTCCAAGACAAGCTTGGATGGGACATCAACACTCCACCGCCATATGATCGAGAAGACTTTTCTGCGTGGAGAACAAGAATGGAGACATTCTTAATGATGGATATAGAGGATTGGTTCATCCTCGTAGAAGGCTTTGAACCTCCTCAGGATAAGAACGGAAATGTCTTGAAATTGAAGAAGTGGACACAAGAGCAACGACTTAAGTTCAAGACCGAAGTCAAGGTAACAAAGCTTTTAGAAGATTTGATACCTAATGACATTTTGTCTAGTTTAGGTGAATTTCAAGATGCCAAGGAGCTATGGGACAAATTGGCCAAGTTCCATGAGAAGCTTCACTTGGCACAAGTAGAAGAAGAAGAATCTTCATCGGCTCAAGAAGAGGAAGAAGATGAGGAAGAATCATTATCATCTTCACAAGTGAGTGAGGACTCGGAAGTTGAGAAGGAATCAACTTCCGGATTGGTGGAAGAAGAGGAGACCTCCACCTCTAAAATTGAGGGGGAGGAGATTAGAGCATCTACACCGGAGCAATCTCAAGAAGAATCATCTACATCCAGTAGAGAAGAAGAGCAAGCTCAAGAGAACCTCGCCACCACCCTAGGTAACTCAAACATGTCAATTAATAACAAAATTCATATAATATGCTTTGAGTGTAGGGAATCCGGACACTATAAGAGTAAGTGTCCAAAAAGGGCTAAGAAATCTCCTCCGGCACCAAAAGTCAATGAAAAAGTCAAAGATGCCAGCGTCCCCACCAAGAAGAGCAAGGAGCACGTGGTGTGCTTCAAATGTCGACAACCGGGACACTATAGGAGCCAATGTCCTAGAAGAAAGGAGGGAGCTTTACAAGTAGGGGGAATCTCTAAGACTAACCCTAAGATATATTTTCATAATGCTCATTCTTTAAATTCTAAGCAAAAGCATGCTAGAATTAATTTAAATAAATCTGCTATTACTCATGAATCAAAGCATGCTAGAAATAATAATTATGGTTGTCTAGAAGCTAAACATGTTGGTTTTAGGACTAAGGAGAAATCTAGAAATGATAACTCTAGATCTATTTCAAAGAAGGTGAAATTTGGGACTAATGTCCCTAGAAATGTCCTTCCTAAGGAAACAATTAAGAAAATCAAAAACCATTTAGGCATTAACTCTAATAAGGGTAGACATATGCCTAAAGAGAATGATAATGCCCAAAAACCTACTCAAAAATCAATTGAGCAAATAGAGTTAGAAAATCAAGCCTTGAGGTCAAGGCTTGAGAAATTGGAAAAGATCCTTGCAAGTATGCAAAATCAATTTAAAGGGTCAAATTGTCAAACTCTAGGATCTAGAGGTCAACAAAAAGGGTGCAAGAGGCAAGAATCATCTAGGAGACAAGGTTTGGGTCACAAGCCTATGTCTAAGAAAGTAATGCCTACTTATCACAATGTTCCATTTGATTATGGAACTAATCCTAAATATAAGAAAACCAAAGTCTCTAGGGAAATTATCTCTAAGGCCAACCATAGTATGTGCCTAGTGGCTAGGGTTTCTAAGAAACCTAAGGGAGTCACTAAGAAGGTTACAAGGGTGGCAATCCCTAAGGCTAACCATGGCAAGACCATAATGACCAAGGCTAACAAGCCAAGAAGGGTCATTAGAAAGGTATCTAGGGAAGTCATCCCTAAGGAATACCTAATTAATCCAATGAGCTCAAATAGATTTTGGGTTCCAAGGAGCGTGGTTGACTCATGCTAAATGGGTCAGGATGTGTCAACTTTGATTGGATGGGTAGTTAACTCAACCATAGCAAAGTTAACATTTTAGGTTATTTTTAAGGTTATGGATACCTTGGAAATAGGTTTGATCTTATATCCTAAAAGGTTTTAGGATGTGTCATATATGTTTGGAATCATGAAAAATCAATAAAATTGGCACAATCTAGATTTACAGGTCATGGTGTGCCATTTTAGGATTTTGACACACTTTAGGAATTAATGTATCAAGAGAAGTGCTTAAAGTTTATAAGTCACATCAAGAGTGATACTTAAGTGCCACACACCTTGATGTCTTACACTTACCATACTTCATGTGTTTTACCATATGTTTGCATGGAAGAAATGTTTATGGTATATTGCATCTCACAAAATAGATCATTCACCTTGATTGTGTATTTCCACACTCAGAAAGGGTGAGATGTTAGATTTTTAAAATCATTGGATGCTAATGATTGTTAAAATGAAATAAAATACCAAAATATATTAACAAATACATGAATATAAGCATAACATTAATATATTCGACATACAAGAGTAAACATGATAAAATGAAACAAATTGAGTGAAGAAATCGAAATTCACTCAATTTCAGGACTCGACTATTTTGTACATCAGTCGACTGATGATACTGTTCATCGAGGTAGAAGGATCATCAGTCAAGTGGTCGCCGAAAGCGATCAGTAATGATCGCATCACGATCGATGACCAACATCGATAACCGATGTTACCGTAGCACGATCTGAGAATGCTCGCGATCGAGTCGAGCCGACGCTGATCACGGCTCGATAAAACCGCCATAAGTTACAATCGCCGATCGATGTTGCACATCAATCGACTGGCGTTGCGATTTTATAACGCCGAACTGCTAGGGTTCGGCGTCTTCACGCTCGATTTCCCTCATCTTCTTCTTCTTCTCCGATCATCGCCTCCTTCTCCAACCAGCTATTCCGACCGCGCCGGCCACCTAAGCCCTAGGTTTGACAGTCAACTCCTCCATTCACGTTTTTAGCATCTCACAACCCTAATCTACTCATCTCCGATGATTTTTTTCCAGCGATTAGGGTTCCGACGAAACCTCTGCTCCGGCAAACTCTCCGGCGCTCTCTTCAGCAGTGTCTGAGTACCTTCTCCTCATCATCCTTAATGGCGCCAAAGTATAACTTTTTACCCCTCTAAAACCCTAATTTTTCGTTATAACTCATTGTGATCTAATTGTGTATTTGTGTCTTTGCATTTCATTTCACTGCATTGCATTCATATAGGCGATCCCGTAGAAATGACCCGACTGAGGTTGAATCACGATTGTACCAAACCATGTTGGTTAGGAACATTGATAGGAATTTCTTTACGCGTTACTGTAGTGATGTCATGGAAATTTTATCATATTATCAGCTCATGAAGATAGCATTATGCACTCATTCCATAAATGATGATCTCCTTAAGGAGTTCTATCAAAACCTGAAGAAAGTTGATGATGGTCCGACATACACCACTCGGGTCACAAAATGCGACCTAGAGTTCACTCCTGCAATCCTGCAGGAGTTCCTTGAATGTCGGCCATCAAATGACACTTTCATATTTTACCCTACCTTCGATGTCCCTCTACCTGAGCCTTTTGATCATATCTCTTTGGACTCCATGCATGGGCATGTCTTTCGCCACCCTCGCTCGCTAGCTCAGAACTTATTTCCCATCAATGAGCTATCTGCGCCCGACAATGTACTTTACAAAGTCATTGTTGGGTATTTTCTCCCGATTGTGACTCGGGGTCTGGCCAAGATTCGGCCTCCCCATCTCTTCCTCCTATACGCCATGCGTCATAGATTGATATAAACATTGCATTGAACATGTTTCATTGCAAGAATGACAAATTCAATTAACTTAGGGTCTAAGAGGCAAGAACCAAGTAGGAGGCAAGGTTTGAGTCACAAACTTAAGCCTAAGGAGACCTACCACAATGTTCCATTTAACTATGGAACAAACCCTAAGTCTAGGAAAATCAAGGTCACAAGGGAAGTCATCCCTAGAGTTGACCATGGTAGGTGTCTGGTGGCTAAGGTTTCGAAGAAACCTAGCTAGGAAAGCCACTAAGAAGGTCACAAGGGAAGTCATCCCTAAAGTTGACCTAGACAAGACTATTATGATCAAGGCTTCAAAGCCTAAAAGGGTCATAAGGAAGGTATCTAAGGAGGTCATCTCTAGAGAATACCTAGTTAACCCAAGGAGCTCAAATAGGTTTTGGATTCCTAGGAGCGTGATTCCATCACACTAGATGGGTTTAGGATGTATCAACCTTAAATGGATGGGTAGTTAACCTAACCATGGTAAAGTTGACACTTTAGGCATTTTCAAGGTTATGCGATACCTTGAAAATGAGTTTAGATTATTATCCTAAAAGATTTTAGGATGTGCCAATAGAAAGTATAAAGGTTGAAAAATTGATCAAAATTGGCACAACTAGATTAATGGTCAATGGTGTGCCAAAATTTGGGGGTTGGCATACTCAAGGGGTTAAATCATAATTATGTCAAATTTGACATTTGACATAATCCTAGATAATGATAAATCAAATTATGGATTAGACAATCTCATTGTACTTCATACACTTGCCATGGTTCATATGTCATATCGTTTGTTTGCATGGAAGGTGTGTTTATGATGTATCGCATCTCACAAAAACTTAGGACTTACCTTGATTGTGTATTTCAACATCTAGATAAGGTGAGACGTTAGGAATAAAAATTTTGACTACTAATACTTGTAAAAAATCAATAGAATGTCAACATACATTAATATACACACAAATGTAAGCATGATGCTATTACAATTAGTATACATGCAACAAATACACAAAACACAACAAGATCAGAGTAAAACAAAGTGATTTTCAGTATTTCAGCCGAGTGATCAGTTATCAGTCGATTACTTTAGTAGAGCAGTTGACTGAAGTTACTGTAGCAATGCATAGAAAGTCTAGTAGTCAACTATTGAACCCTAGCAGTCCACTGCTAATGTTGTACACGACCATAGAAAGGTGAGCAGTCGACTGATGAGGGACATTAGTCGACTGATGGATGCGATTTTATAACATTGAACCTTAGCGGTTCAACTTCTTCACGCAACCAAACTCTCTCAAAAACCATCGCCCTCCCATTCTTCGAACTTCTCTGATGATCTCTGACTTAGGTAAGCCCCAAAACTCTAAATCTAGGCTATCTAGGTTAACTCTTCATCTTATCGAGCTAATGGAACCCCTTTTGTCTTCTCGTTTTCCACTGATTTAGGGTTCCAGGCTAGAGGGTTTGACTTCAGCCATCTTCTTCGACGTTACCGGACTACTCGTCTCTTCCATCACCTCTACCATCTGAAATGACACCTAAGTAACATTTCTACCCTAAATCCCTAATCGTTTATTCATGTATATCCATTATCTAATCAATTCATTTGTGCATTCATGCTCATTCATGCATTACATTGCATTCGTATTAGATAAATACGTAGGCTAGAGTTTGATGACAGATCTAGGGGTCCAGGTGGTGACTCTCGTCCTTCTCTAATGCATCATCCCATCACCGTGCATTATCTAGATGAGCCATTTTTCAGGGCTTTTTGTGGGGATGTCATTCAACTCATCATGCATTATCAGTTAGCAAAGTTAGTCTTTTGCACCCATCCCATAAATGTTGATCTTCTCACTGAATTTTACTCTAAACTCAGGAAAGTCAGAGATGGTCCAACGTATCAGACTCATGTTGCAAAATGTGATCTGGAGTTTACTCCGGAGATCCTACAAAAGTTTTTGGAATGTTGACCATCTGATGGCACTTTCGTCTTCTATCCCACATTTGATGAACCTCTTCTATCTCCTTTTGACCACATCATTATCGATCTTATGCACGAGCTCCTTTTCCATCAACCTCGCCCCTTAGGTCAAAATCTTTTCTCAATTAATGTTTTATCTGCTCCAGACAATGTACTTTACAAAGTCATCGTCGGTTGTCTTTTACCTACAGTGACACGGGGTCAAGCCAAGATCTATCCTCCCCTTCTATTCTTGATGTACGCTATGCATAACTTGCTTGATGTCAATATTGCATTAAACGTCTTTCACTACATAGTCCACTTTGTTTCTCTAGTCTAAGGGAAGATTTTCATGCCCTTGGGCCATATTATCACTGCATGGTTGTCGTCTATTGGCATCAACATCTCTAGGGGTAATTTGAGGTCGTTATCTGACTCTTATAACCGCATCACCATGAGGCATTTCACATTAGCTGGCATACGAACATGCTATGGAGGGATGGAGTGGTCAGCGGTGCAACAACCACCTATAGCTGCAGAGAAGGAAGCAACACAGTATCCAGAGGGAGAGGACTTTCTCGAGGAATCAATTGTGTTTCAGCAGCGTACATCAGATCATCTCACACACATTGAGTCTCAGATAGAGGAGCTCCATGAGATTATGGATACACATTTTGAGGAGCTCAGCCTTGAGCATGATGTGATCGGGCATAATCAGATTGAGATGTACGAAATGCTGCGTACGTTGCTCCAGAGTCAGTAGCCTCCACCGCCTCCCACCTCCAGCCGACGATGGTGGCGAATGGTATTCTTGTGGTTGTAAGATGGGTCTTGTGTCTTTTGACTTTTTGTAGGATGGTGGTGCCTTGTGCTTCTTGACTTTGTCATGGGAAAACTTTGCATGTACACCTTTGAAAATGAATGAAATCATTTTGTGTCACTTAAAATTTTCTATTATTTACCTTGTATTGGTTGATTGTTAAATTGTGTATTGTGTTGTTAATTACATGTATTGATGTGTACTTTGCTCACCCATTACTCTTATGTCATGTCATCATGTACAAGCAATAGCCTTCTTTCAACATTATGAAATCAATACATGTCATGACATTATGCTTCATACAATTATTTAAATGTCATGATCATGCTTAGGGTAGTTTATGTCATGTTTATGGATAGGTTAAAATTTTAAAATGACATGACATCATGCATCATTATCTATGCTTTAAATTATGCAATCCGTATATGCCATGATCATATTTCATGCATTAAGATTAATAAAATGAAATTAAGAACAATGACATGATTTGAAGTCCCATGATAAGGGAATCAAATAGAGTTGCCTAGATAAATGCATGAGACCTTAGATTATGGAAGAACCTAAACCCACGTCTCACAAAATCATTAAATTGACATGTGTGAGTCCCCAGGGCAAACCCAGATGGCTAGCGCAACCATGTTAAGACTTGAAAGGGCAAGGGGTCGATTCTTGGAGGTGACGACCAGACTATCGATGACTCTACATTTCTGCGCTAGCCACCTGCCACCTGATTTACCCCCCTCCATACGTAGGGGCAGCGGTGGGGGGCCGCTAATGTGGAGGTTCCATATTTTATTAAATTGACATGTGTGTATATTGATACACTCTAGACATATGTGAGATGTCAGGAAAATGAGTTAAGTTCAAAGTGCATAGTTCTTGCATCTAAATGAACTCAAACTCGGAATCATGAGGAAAGCTAATGTACAAGTCATATACATCTAGCCCATAGACCATGGTTCAAAATATGGTTTCAAAATAATTTCAAAATCATTTTGAAAAATTTTGGTGAAGTCTATCTTTTGATACCAATCACCATTGAACAAGTTGGCACAAAGTTAGGCAAAAACATTGAAGTTATCAATGCTTTTGATCTTTGTATCAATCTCTTAATTTAATAGGTATTTTAATATAAAAATATTTTTCACCCATTGTATTTGATGTTAGTAATATACTTATGAAGTTTCAAGATTTTTCAAATTATGTATATTTACTTATGACTCTCTAAAAATTATTTCTAAAACTGATTTCTGCACTTTGCAAAAATCAGTTGACTGCTGCTTTGGGCAGTCGAATAGTTACTAATCTAGTTGACTGTTGATGCTGATTTTGACTGAATAAGATTTGTTTAGTTATGTATCAGCAAGTTTAGGCTACCCTGACGTCTCCTAACCCTATGATATGCTTTGGAAAGCATGAGAAGGGTAAAATAACATTGAAAAAGATTAGGAGAGGTGTTTAGGATGGAGTATAGAATTTTAAGATTGGTTAAAGTTCAAGTTTAAACTTTTACCCTTATTTTCTATGGTTTAAGTTTCCTATTGGCTTAGGAACTCTCCAAGGATATTATTAGTGCAATGGTCAAGGGGGAGTAAGCCTTTAGGGGAAGGTTATCCATCAAGGGATGATGGATGAGTATTTCTCAAAGGGAGGAAATGAAGGGTTTGAAACCCTCATTGTGCTCACCAAAGAGGGAGAATTGGAGAAGTGAGGATTGCCACTCATTTAGTGATATGAGACTTATCACTATGAAAAGTGAAGGCAAACTACATATTTTTGGACTAAGGGGGAGAATGTAGGATCTCTTTGAGAGATGAGACATTGAGAACCTTGGTAGTCTTTTTGATGTATTCCAAAGGGGGAGAAGTGAGGTTTAAATTGGGTAAACCTTCACTATGCTTTAGTATTGGAAGAGTTAAGTTGGGTTATTGTTAGCCTAACTTAAAGGTATTGTCAAACATCAAAAGGGGAGAGATTGTTAGTGCAATAAGCCCCGGGTCATTGTTGACAAAACTCGAGTGGGACTCAAGTAGTGTTTTGATGTTTGATAATGGATTTGACCATTGTTTACAATATGGTTTGACCATATGATGACAATATGACTTGTGGATTATTGTGATATCCAATATCATATGAGGGAGATTATTTGAGCAATCAATATCGAAAGTCCAAGTTTGGATACTTGGTAAGGAAAGTTCAAAAATGAATATCTGGCAAGGGAAGTCCAAAGGTATAGTCTTGGCAGCATAAGTCCAAGTGTGTAGTCTTGGAAGTGTAAAGTCCAAGCAACCTTTGGTAATTGGAAAGTCCAACATCGAGTTGGCAGGGAAAGTCCAAGCATGGCCTTGTTAATTGGAAAGTTCATCTCATGGGTACTTGACAATTGAAAGTCCAAGTCATGGGTACTTGGAAAAGGGAAGTCCAAGGGTAGGTTTGACGGCGTAAAGTCCAAGCATGGGTCTTGGCGGCATAAGTCCAAATAGATCTTGTCAATGTGGAAGTCCAAGGGTGAGGTTTTGGTAGCGTAAAGTCCAAGCATAGGTCTTGGCGGCATAAGTCCAAATGAAACTTGGCAAAGTACATGGTTAGCATGACATAGCTAATGGAAGCACTTGAAGGCTAATGGGAAGGATGAAGAGTCGCAGACTCGAGAAATCCTAGAGGCGTGAGGCTAATAGAGGTGGCTAGAAGACTTAGGTCTAGGCTATGGGTGAGTATCGAGTATGAGGGGAACATACTTGGGTTAAACCTCATCTTTGAGATTTACCAGTCGACTAGGGTATTAGACCAGTCGATTGGCCGAGTGTTTAACACTCGAGAGACTAGTTGACTCAGAGCAGTCGATTGAGATTACTACAAGTCGACTATCGAGGAGTCGACTAAGGCTCGACTGCTCGTCAAGGCTGTGGTAGTCAACTAGCCTAGAGCAATCAATTGCCATGGATGGTAGTCGACTTCTGGCACTGTAGCAGTGCACAGATTGTTGTATAGTTGACTGGCTAGTTGACTACAAGAGCACCATTGTCGATCGTAGGACGACTGGATGTTGTTGTTGTGAGATAATGGTATTTAAACCAGTCGAATGCTCTTCCTAGCAGTCAACTAGAAGGGGAAAATCAACCCAGGTTGCAGCTTTACAAGGAGCTCGAGAAGGAGGGTTAAAGCTAGTGTTTCGTAAGGAAGTTGAAGGAGAATTATTGCTTCATTCTAGACCTTCAAGGGATTCCAAAAGTAACCAAAGATCAAGCATTCAAAAGATCAAATTTGTAACGTGTTTTCACTTCTAGTTTTCATTTGCTTGTATCTTGTATTCTTATTGTTGTAAGACCTTGTAAGAAGTTTCTCCACCTCTGATGTCATACTGAGAAGGAGAAGGTTGATAGTGGTGGTGTGCATCACTAGAGCTCAATTAGAGCTCGCCCTGTGGAGTAGGAATCCTAGTTTTGAACCACATAAAATATTTTGTATTGTGTGTGATTGTGCTTGTATTTTATTTTGTGCTATTTATTCTTGTATATTCCGCTGCACACTAACATTGGTGTAGACAAGCATGCATCGAATGAAGAAATCAAGAAAATGCTATTCACCCCCTCTAGCACGTCATCCGATCCCCCAATAGGAGCCCCAAAGGTGATAGCCACATGGTCTGAGGTCGAAGCATAGGTGATCCATGCATTGGAATAGGGTGCGCATTCTGCATGCCAAGATCCGACGACGAGATGTGTGACCAATGCTTGCCCTACATACACATTTTGAAATTATTTCCTAATGTGACATTGTGTTTTGTTAATTAGTTTACAATACAATACATAATTGTTTTATAATTAATATGATTATTTTTGAAGTCTAGTCTTGTAAACTATTTACAAAACACATAGGCTTACCTAGTAGTTAATTGATGAGACTTATGTTAACCTAAAAAATCTCTTTGTGCAAATATTAGGACAAACACCTTCCATTAATATAGTATGAACTAGAGTTCAATTTCATGTTTGTATTATTGGACTCTCTCCCAGCCTGATGTGACATTGGATGTGTTCAGACCATTAAGATTCGATGTTTCATTAAATTGTAAGAACTAGAGTCTAAGTTTCTAGTTTGGCTTATTGGACTATCTCTGTTCAGACCATTAAGATTCGATGTTTCATTAAATTGTAAGAACTAGAGTCTAAGTTTCTAGTTTGGCTTATTGGACTATCTCCAAGTCTGTCTAGAAAATTAAATATGTTCTGATCATTTAATTTTGATCTCATGATTAATGGGCTGACCCTAACTGAAAGCATTAATGTTAGACTCTCTTCAAGGTCACTATGGATAGAGGTGCAATTAGGTGATATGTATATGATGCATATATGTTAATGAGTTAACAACCTAATGTATATGTGAACATTAAATTAGTTAGTATAAAATGATAGTTATATAAATGTTATATAATTGGTACTATTGATACCTACCATTAGAACTAAAGATGGATTGTTGGACTCTCTCCAAGATTGTTCTTAGCTATAATGGGTATCAAGCCAATAAGAGAAAACCTACTATCTCTCGAATTCAAAGTGAGGGCTCTTGAATTTGATAAAATAATGAAAGTTTCTTTGTTAATGTAAATTGTTTACATTACAATAATTCATCTCTCTTATACACTCTATTTGTATGTCTAGGTTGCTAATAGTAGAATAGCATGCCGACCTCCATTAATTTACATTCCATTTTGGACACAAATAAATTGATTGAGTCGAACTTCTTGGATTGACTATGAAACTTGAGAGTTGTTCTCAAGGCTATGAAGATAGCCTATATCCTTGAAGAGGGTCTTCCTAAATGCCCTACAGGAAATGCTTTTGGTGACCAAATGTTGGTCTATCAGAAATATGTTGCTGATTCAGAGCTAGCATGCTGCATCGTGCTGGCAGCGATGTCTACTAAACTACAGAAACAACATAAGCATATGGATGCTTACACCATTGTCTATCATCTGTTGGTGCAGGGGCACCAGATAATCGAACTTGTGTTTTGATTATGGCAAAGACACAAAGTTAAGTTTACATCGTTATCTCACGAGCTAAATCAAGTGTGCAGAAAGGTTAAGCTAAGCCGAAGGTCAGTGACACCCAGAGGGAGCTGTGGTGGTCGGGCGATACCAAGGGAACTTCGTGGGAGTCGAAGAACCTAGGTGGAAGACCGGAAGCAAAGCGATAGATCTTAAAAGACCAGAGGTAAGATTGTGTGAGTGAGAGATGGTAAGGCTATGTCCTCTGTACGGGGATGACCGTAGGTGGTGATCCGACTAAGACTTCCTGTGGAAGGTCTAGGTCGAGATCGGACGATTAGAAATTGTCGCATTTACCATTTTCCATGCTAACCTCTTACTGCAGGGAAGTGGCCAAGCTGGCAGTCGACTGCTGACCATTGGGCAGTCGACTGATGCTCATCAGTTGACTGATGGAAGGCGTTAGTCGACTGATGGCGACGAATCAGCCTTTTGCACTAGGTTAAAATGGATAATGTTTGACGCGGCCACTTCGCGATAAAATTTGGTACCACCTCGTGATCTATTCTAAAAGATGAGGAGACTTATTCAGAGGCTAAACTCTATAAAAGGAGGGAGGATTCCAACTCAAACATTCATCAAGATTATTCTCAAGTACTCCTACAATGCCAAAGCTCCAACACCGTCATAACGCCGACGCGACGACAAGTTCTAATCTTCTTCGTCGGCAGTAGCAGCAAGTAATTGTTTTTGTTATTGTATTCTTTGTTTTAATCGTAACGAGGTGAGGTAGGCTTGTTGCCTCATCCTCGTACTTTCAGTTTTGTGATCGTTGTCTCCTACCTCCAACGAGGAGGAGATCTTATAGTGCTTTGCCCTTCGTACACGGTCTAGGACCATTAGGACCTTGGAGTAGAAACCGCTGGGTTGTGAACAAAGTAAAAATAAACTTGTCTTTTATTCTTTCCACTGCGTAACTCAAGTATCGAAATGAACGAAAATTTTACGCTCGCTATTCACCCCCCCTCTAGCAACGCTTCTCGATCCAACAATTGGTATCAGAGCGGGGGCGCTAAGATTTGGTGAAACCACCAATCTAGCACTTTTTGGTTTTCTTTTGGTATTTTTTTTCATGTTTTTTTAGGTTTTTTTTCTTCCCGCACTACTAATCCAAGACGAAGTCTTGGTACCTTTCTTTTGGTTGTGTGTTTGCAAGTATTCTCTTTTGGAGTAGTCGACGGTAAAACGACCATAACTTTTCGCACAAGTGGACTCACAAAATGATCTACCTACCAAATTGAAGCTCTCTGAAATATCTACAGTTATTATGAGGGTTTACCCTCATAACAAGCTGTTTCCATCCACAAAAAACCAACATCTAGTACCCTTTCGGGGACATCGAAGGTCGTAATTCCTAGTTTTTGTTAGTTTCTTATTCTTCTTATTTATTTCTGTTTATTTTTTATTATTTCCCACATTACTAATCCAAGATCAAGTCTTGGAATTCCTTTTGGTTTTTATTCATGTTTTTCAAGATATTTAATGGTCCACATTGAGGGGTACAACACCACCCAACCTCTATTCTTTAATGGAGATGATTTCCGTTGTCGGAAAGGTCGGATGGAGTGTTTTCTAAATACACAAGTTGAGACTTGGATAATCATCCAAACCGGCTTTGCTCTACCCACCAATGATCGAGGTGAGCCCTTGGACTTCGACAAGTGGACCAATGCAACCAAGAAGCAAATCAAAGCTGATGCAAAGGTGACCCAAATGTTGCAGTGCAGTCTATCCAAAGAGGAGCTCAACCACATTGGACCCTTCATTAGCGCAAAGGACCTGTGTGTTAGGGCAATCTCTTGCCATGATTAGGTTTTGATGTGTGTGGCAAAGGGTTTTAAGTTAGTTTGTTATGTTGATTTGATATGTGTGTTGAAGTCGTGCAGGACTTAGTAATTCGTACATGGAGCCGTGGCGAGTTTCACATCTCATGACTCGGTCCTTAAGTCGGTGAAGGATTGCTTTGCGGAAGCCGTGCACTTGGAGCATTCGAGGGACCGTCGGACGAGAAGCTTGGAGTGAAGCCAGAGGAAGTAGACTTCGAGGCAAGAGATGCGAAGGAGCAATGCAGAGTCGTGCGCCTGATGCTGCCGAGGGACGTGGCCGAGAACGAAGAGAACTTCGAAGGCGAGGGACTCCGAGGGATGAGAGTGAGCGAATGTAACCCGGGAAGGGGTAGCTCTTAGGTGAAACTTGGCCATTTGGCTAAGTGTCGGATGGGTTTTCCCGACACCAGTCGACTGCCATGTCATGGCAGTCGACTGCTCTAAGTCGATAGTTCGATCGACTGGTATAAGACCAGTTTAGTGCTTGGCGATCATTGTCGGATCGGCGGCGATCGGCGATGTCGACAAATGATCGCTGCCGGAATGACAATGATCGACTCCATTGAGCACTTGATTGATCGAGCATCAGCCGACTGATGGTAGGATCAGTCGACTGATGCCAATAATGTTGGATGGAATTCAACGTGAAAAGCGGCCATTATTGGGCAACGGCTACGGGATCAGTCGACTAATCGAGGGCATCAGTCGACTGATCCTGTGTCAACGAGAAGAAACCCTCTTCCTCTATAAAAAGGAAGGGGGTGGGGCTTTGGGAGGCTAATGCTTGAGCTCTAAACTTCTCCCAAAGTGTCATACACGATTCCCTACTCTTCTACTTGTTCTAATCTCTATTCTATTGTAGAAGAGTGATCCTTGTGTAAAAGAGGTTACCTCCACCTAGCTTTGTGCAAAGGAGAGATCTAGTGGATAGATTTGGAGGAGTGATTCACCTTGGATGAATCGGATCGTGGATTAGCGGCGTAGCCGTGAACCACGTTACATCTCGTGTTTGTATTGCTTGTCTATCTTTTGTGTTGTCTTTATTTGTATTTGTATATTCCGCTTGCGCTAACGCTTTGTAGACGAGAGAATTCCGACATCCATCGTAAGAGGGCTATTCACCCCCCTCTAGCCGGCCAATCGATCCTCAACAAGTGGTATCAGAGCCAAGGAAAGCTTGTCGAGGACTAACCGCCACAACAAACAACATTCAAAATGGTCGGCTCAAACATCCACCCACCGAAGTTACGCGAAGCGAATGGAGGTATTCTTCGAAACCGACTTTGAAATCCTTTTAATAATGGAAAACAGTTTCGAGTTGCCCAGGAACGAAAATGGGGAGCCATTGGAGAAATCAAGGTGGAGCAAGAGGCAAAGAGAAGAATATTTGGCAAATTCAAAGGCCAAGCACCACCTATACAATGTCCTCCCTCAACAAGAAGTCAATAGGATAGGAGAGTGTGCTAGCGCCAAGGAAATGTGGGAGAAACTAATAGATATCCATGAAGGCACATCCGAGGCAAAGCTAGTAAGGAGAGATGTTCTTCACTCCCAATTGTCCAATATCAAACTTGAAAAGGGAGAGAAGGTAAAATCCCTACACTCTAGATTTAAGGAAATACTAACCGGTTTAACAAGTGTAGGTGAAAAACTCTCCAATCGGGATATGGTAATGAAAGTCATAGATGCCTTTCCCCAGTCCTCAAGATGGAGCTCCATGGTGGATTCATTTTACATCTCCAAGAACTTGGAAGTAAGTACCTTAGAGGAGTTTTTCTCAACAATGGAGCTCCACGAAACGAGGCTTGAAGGAATACAAGAAGAGCCAAGAATCCAACCTTCAAGAGGAGTAGCTTTGATGGCAAATAAGGGGAAGAAGAAGATGGAAATCCCCTCCTCATCCGATGAAGCCTCTACCTCCTCCATGGATAGCACGGAAGAAGCCTACATGGTAAGGAAGGTAAGACGTGCATTTAAGAATTTTAGATTTGATAAATCTCATGATAGGAATAGAAGACCAAGAGGGAAAATTGTCTGCTACAATTGCCAAGGAGAGGGACACATAAGGGACAATTGTCCTCTCCTAAACAAGAGCAAGGAGGAGAAGAGAAAGAAGGAAGAAAAGAAGAAGAAAAAGGGGAGTAAAAAGAAGGAAGAAGAAAAGAAGGCCAAAGAAAAAGGAAAGGCCATGACACTCAAAGCGAAGACATGGGATGACCTTGCTTCTTCATCCTCATCCGAAGAAGAAGAGCATGTCTATTCCAACCTTGCATTAATGGCCTTCGACGACTTGGATTGCTCCTCCTCCTCAAATGAAGAATCAAGTTCAAGAGGAGAGAGCTCAAGTGAAGGGGGAGCTTCCACATCCTCCTCATCCGAAGAAGAAGAAGAGGACATGGAAACTATGGTAACGAATCTAACTCCTAAGAAAATAGTTTCCATGGTTTCTAGCTTAACTAGGGATTTATTTAGAGCTAAGAAGAAGAACAAAAGCATGCTTGAACAAATTAAGGATTTAGAACAAAAACTAGAAAAAGCATGTGTTAATGATGATGATGATTATGATGCTTGCTCACATGATAACTATATGCCATTTAATGTTAGTGATGCATGCATGGATGAAAATAGGGCATTAAGGGAAAAGGTAGATTATTTAACAAAAGCCCTAGAAAAATTCACTATTGGCTCCAACACCTTGAACATGATCATAGGGAGCCAAAGGGCAAGCTTTAACAAAAAGGGCCTAGGATATAAAGAAAAGAAAAATGAAAAGGCCTATAAATGCCTAATTGCTAGGGGACAAGATAAGAAGAAAGTAATAACTAGGAAATGGATCCCCAAGGAGTATCTAGTGAACCCCATAGGAAAGAATTTGTATTGGGTTCCAAAATCCATCCTTAAGGGTTAGAAAACTCATAGGGTAGTCAACCATATGCAATTGACCTATATCATATTTTGGTTGACTTAGGATGGCGGGACAATATTTTTGAATTAGTGTTGGGTGATGATAACGTGCCCATAAATAGTTAATAATGCTTAAATCATGATGATTAATGTAATTGCTATGTATGTTGGCAATCATGATTTATGATTTTAATATTTGGCACATAATCATGAGAAATAGGTGTAAATCATGCCTTAGGTGATATCTTGCTTATAATCATATGCATGATTATAATTTGATGAATACATGTATTTCATGATCATAATGTAGAATTCATTCATATATGCCTTTATGATCATGAGGATTATTAGGTTGATACTTAACCTTGATAGAATTGTATGAATATAATGGTTAAGTATATACAAATACCCCTAGGATGCATCTCACACTCACCATAGGCTACTTTGATTGCAAACTTAGCATGGGTGAGATGTTAGGATGATACAAATGTCCACTAGTGCCTATGACATTTAGATGGTCATTTAAGGTATCAAAATAGCAATAATAGACCAATCATGGGGAAGACTTATGTTTAATTCATAGACATATTGCCCAAAGATCATGGTTGGATATTTCATATGTTTTCAAAACAATTTCTTAATCTAAAATCTATGTATTCATGTTTTGAGACAATTGGAACCAAAACTAGGTGTTAAACTTGATACTAGAATGGTCAAAGACCTAGTGGTTTTTAAATCTTTTGGATTTTTGGCAAATACGTGAAAATATAATGATTTTTCATGAAAAACTATTTTTCATTGATAGATATACTTAAAAGAAATATGTTCCCCAAATTTCATGATTTTTCGAATTTTTTGAAATTTTTAATGCATTTCTGAAATTCGGTTCGAAAATCAAAATTTTACAGCTAGCGTGCCGATCGTAGTCCGAACGATCGGGTGGCGTAAATCAGAACAGTAATGGTCGAATTCAGTTTTTAAACTAATTTTTGGTATTTTTCTTCTATTAGACTTGATGCCATGAGTTTATAACTTAGTGTTAATCTTTTTGATGGTGTCAAAGGGGGAGAATTGATTATGTTTAAGTAAATTATGATAGGGGGAGAAAATTGAGAATTTGTAGAGAGAATTTCATGGATTAAGGGGGAGTTGCATGTTGCTATATCATGTTTATGTTTACATGCTTTCTTACCTTAGAAATTTTTATCAAATGTTTTTACCTAACTTAAACGGATTGTCACACATCAAAAAGGGGGAGATTGTTAGGGCAATCTCTTGCCATGATTAGGTTTTGATGTGTGTGGCAAAGGGTTTTAAGTTAGTTTGTTATGTTGATTTGATATGTGCGTTGAAGTCATGTAGGACTTAGTAATTCGCACATGGAGCCGTGGCGAGTTTCACATCTCATGAATCGATCCTTGAGTCGGTGAAGGATTGCTTTGCGGAAGCCGTGCGCTTGGAGCATCCGAGGGACCGCCGGACGAGAAGCTTGGAGTGAAGTCGGAGGAAGTAGACTTTGAGGCAAGAGACGCGAAGGAGCATTGCAGAGCCGTGCGCCTGATGCTGCCGAGGGGCATGGCCGAGAACGAAGAGAACTTCGAAGGTGAGGGACTCCGAGGGATGAGAGTGAGCGAATGTAACCCGGGAAGGGGTAGCTCTTAGGTGAAACTTGGCCATTTGGCTAAGTGTCGGATGGGTTTTCCCGACACGGATCGCCATGTCATGGCGATCGATCTCAAGTCGATAGTTCGATCGATGTATAAGACCAGTTTAGTGCTTAGCACGATCGCATGGATCGGCAATGATCGATGATGATAGCGGTCGATCGCCAGGAATGGCAATGATCGATGCACTGTGCACGGGCACAGAATGGAGTCGACTCCATTGAGCACTCGACTGATCGAGCATCAGTCGACTGATGGTAGGATCAGTCGACTGATGCCAATAACGTTGGATGGAATCCAACGTGGAAAGCGACCGTTATTGGGCAACGACTACGGGATAAGTCGACGGATCGAGGGCATCAGTCAACTGATCCTGTGTCAACGGGAAGAAACCCTCTTCCTCTATAAAAAGGAAGGGAGTGGGGCTTTGGGAGGCTAATGCTTGAGCTCTAAACTTCTCCCAAAGTGCCATACACGATTCCCTACTCTTCTACTTGTTCTAATCTCTATTCTATTGTAGAAGAGTGATCCTTGTGTAAAAGAGGTTACCTCCACCTAGCTTTGTGCAAAGGAGAGATCTAGTGGATAGATTTGGAGGAGTGATTCACCTTGGACGAATCGGACCGTGGATTAGCGGCGTAGCCGTGAACCACGTTACATCTCGTGTTTGTATTGCTTGTTTATCTTTTGTGTTGTCTTTATTTGTATTTGTATATTCCGCTTGCGCTAACGCTTTGTAGATGAGAGAATTTCGACATCCATCGTAAGAGGGCTATTCACCCCCCTCTAGCCGGCCAATCGATCCCCAACACTGTGGAACAAATTAATCGAGTTACACGAAGGAACACCCGATGCTAAGGTATGTAAAAGGGATTTGCTTTTAAATAAACTATACAATCTAAAGATGCAGGATCACGAGACCGCTACCAAACTACATGCGCTGATCCAAGACATCGTCAACGGTCTTCACTCGATCGGGCAAGCCATAGAGAACCGAGACCTTATAAGGTATGATTTAAATGCTTTCCCTAGGACTACCTTGTGGGCATCCATGGTCGATGCCTACTAGGTTTCTAAGGACCTTTCTAAAATTAGACTAGACGAATTATTTTCTAAATTTGAACTCCATGAACAGTCTAATTCGGCTCCCGAGAAAGTGTTGGGGATCGATTGGCCGGCTAGAGGGGGGTGAATAGCCCTCTTACGATGGATGTCGGAATTCTCTCGTCTACAAAGCGTTAGCGTAAGCGGAATATACAAATACAAATAAAGACAACACAAAAGATAGACAAGCAATACAAACACGAGATGTAACGTGGTTCACGGCTACGCCGCTAATCTACGGTCCGATTCGTCCAAGGTGAATCACTCCTCCAAATCTATCCACTAGATCTCTCCTTTGCACAAAGCTAGGTGGAGGTAACTTCTTTTACACAAGGATCACTCTTCTACAATAGAATAGAGATTAGAACAAGTAGAAGAGTAGGGAATCGTGTATGACACTTTGGGAGAAGTTTAGAGCTTAAACATTAGGCTCCCAAAGCCCCATCCCCTTCCTTTTTATAGAGGAAGAGGGTTTCTTCCCATTGACACAGGATCAGTCGACTGATGCCCTCGATCAGTCGACTGATCCCGTAGCCGTTGCCCAAAAACGGCCGTTTTCCACGTTGGATTCCATCCAACGGTATTGGCATCAGTCGACTGATGGCACCCATCAGTCGACTGATCTCAATCAGTCGAGTGCTCCGAGAGATCGACTCCATTCTGTGCCCGTGCACAGTGTTATCAGTCGACTGCCGTCCCTTGGCAATCGACTGCTAGTCCATGGCAGTCGACTGCTTGGGCCAAATGCCTATGAGTCAGACACCAGTCGAACCCAATCGACTCAGAGCAATCGACTGTCATTCCATGGCAGTCGACTGGTGTTGGGAAATCCCATCCGACACTTAGCCAAATGGCCAAGTTTCACCTACGAGCTACTACCCCTTCTCGGGTTACATTCGCTCACTCTCATCCCTCGGAGTCCCTCGCCTTCGAAGTTCTCTTCGTTCTCGGCCACGTCCCTCGGCAGCATCAGGCACACGGCTCTGCAATGCTCCTTCGCGTCTCTTGCCTCGAAGTCCACTTCCTCCGGCTTCACTCCAAGCTTCTCGTCCGACGGTCCCTCGGATGCTCCAAGCGCACGGCTTCCGCAAAGCAATCCTTCACCGACTCAAGGACCGAGTCATGAGATGTGAAACTCGCCACGGCTCCATGTGCGAATTACTAAGTCCTGCACGACTTCAACGCACATATCAAATCAACATAACAAACTAACTTAAACCCTTTGCCACACACATCAAAACCTAATCATGGCAAGAGATTGCCCTAATAATCTTCCCCTTTTTGATGTGTGGCAATCCGTTTAAGTTAGGTAAAAATATTTGATAAAAATTTCTAAGATAAGAAATCATGTAAACATAAACATGATATAGCAACATGCAACTCCCCCTTAATCCATGAAATTCTCTCTACAAATTCTCAATTTTCTCCCCCTATCATAATTTACTTAAACATAATCAATTCTCCCCCTTTGACACCATCAAAAAGATTAACACTAAGTTATAAACTCATGACATCAAGTATAATAGAAGGGAAAATACCAAAAATTAGTTTAAAAACTGAATTCGGCCATTACTTTTCTGATTTATACGCCACCAATGATCGTTCAGATTTACCAAATCGGTGCACGCTGAAAATTCTGATTTTCAAACCGAATTTCAGAAATGCCTTAAAAATTCCAGAAAATTCGAAAAATCATGAAAATTTGGGAACATATTTCTTGTAAGGTTCTTTATCAGTGAAAAATAAATTTTCATGAAAAATCATCATATTTTCACGTTTTTGCCAAAAATCCAAAAGATTTAAAAACCACTAGGTTTTTGATCATGTGAGTATCAAGTTTAACACCTAGTTTTGGTTCCAATTGTTTCAAAACATGAATACATAGATTTTAGATTAAGAAATTGTTTTGAAAACATATGAAATATCCAACCATGATCTTTGGGCAATATGTCTATGAATTAAAACATAAGCCTTCCCCATGATTGGTTTATTATTGCTATTTTGATACTTTAAATGACCATCTAAATGTCATAGGCATTAGTGGACATTTGTATCATCCTAACATCTCACCCATGCTAAGTTTTCAATCAAAGTAGCCTATGGTGAGTGTGAGATGCATCCTAGAGGGTATTTGTATATACTTAACCATTATATTCATACAATTCTATCAAGGTTAAGTATCAACCTAATAATCCTCATGATCATAAAGGCATATATGAATGAATTCTACATTATGATCATGAAATACATGTATTCATCAAATTATAATCATGCATATGATTATAAGCAAGATATCACCTAAGGCATGATTTAACCTATTTCTCATGATGATGTGCCAAATCATAAATCATGATTGCAAACATACATAACAATTACATTAATCATCATGATTTAAGCATTATTAACTATTTATGGGCACGATATCATCACCCAACACTAATTCAAAAATGTTGTCCCGCCATCCTAAGTCAACCAAAATATGATATAGGTCAATTGCATATGGTTGACTACCCTAGGGTTATCCTAACCCTTAAGGATGGATTTTGGAACCCAAAATAAGTTCTTTCCTATTGGGTTCACTAGATACTCCTTGGGGATCCATTTCCTAGTTATTACTTTCTTCTTATCTTGTCCCCTAACAATTAGGCATTTATAGGCCTTTTCATTTTTCTTTTCTTTATATCCTAGGCCCTTTTTGTTAAAGCTTGCCCTTTGGCTCCCTATGATCATGTTCAAGGTGTTGGAGCCTATAGTGAATTTTTCTAGGGCTTTTGTCAAGTAATCTACCTTTTCCCTTAGAACCCTATTTTCATCCATGCATGCATCACTAACATTAAATGACATATATTCATGTGAGCATGCATCATTTAAGCTAGAAGAAATATTATCATAATCATTTAAGCATGCATTTTCTAGCTTATTTTCCAATGCCTTAATTTGATCAAGCATGCTTTTATTTTTCTTTTTCATTCCAAATAAGTCCTTAGTTAAACTAGAAATTATGGAAACTATTTTCTTAGGAGAGACATTCGTTACCATAGTTTCCATGTCCTCTTCTTCTTCTTCGGATGAGGAGGATGTGGAGGCTCCCCCTTCACTTGAGCTCTCTCCACTTGAGTTTGATTCTTCATTTTCGGTGGAGGAGCAATCCAAGTCATCGAAGGCCATCAATGCAAGGTTGGAATAGACTTGTTCCTCTTCTTCAGATGAGGAGGAAGAAGCAAGGTCATCCCATGTCTTTGCTTTGAACGCCATGACCTTTCCCTTTTCCTTTGCCTTCTTCTCCTCTTCCTTCTTTCTACTCCCCTTTTTCTTCTTCTTTTCTTCTTTCTTCTTCCTTTCTTCCTTGCTCTTGTTTAGGAGGGGACAATTATCCCTTATATGTCCCTCTCCTTGGCAATTGTAACAAATCACCTTTTCTCTTGGTCTTCTCCTCCTATCATTAGATTTATTAAAATGAAAACCTTTTAAAGCACGCCTTACCCTCCTTACCATATATACTTCTTCCGTGATATCCATGGAAGAGGAGGAGGATGCTTCATCATCGGAGGAGGAGGGGATCTCTACCTTCTTCTTCCCCTTATTTGCCATCAATGCTACTCCTCTTGAGGGTTGAATTCTAGGCTCTTCTTGTATTCCTTCAAGCCTCGTTTCGTGGAGCTCCATTGTTGAGAAGAACTCCTCCAAGGTGCTCACTTCCAAATTCTTGGAAATGTAAAATGAGTCCACCATAGAGCTCCATCTTGAGGACCGGGGAAAGGCATTTATGACCTTCATTACCATATCCCGGTCGGAGAGCTTTTCACGTACACTTGTCAATCCGGTTAGAATTTCCTTAAATCTAGAGAGTAGGGATTTTACCTTCTCTCCCTTTTCGAGTTTGATATTGGACAATTGAGAGCGAAGAACATCTCTCCTTGCTAGCTTTGCCTCAGATGTGCCTTCATGAATCTCTATTAGTTTCTCCCACATTTCCTTGGCGCTAGCACACTCTCCTATCCGGTTGACTTCTTGTTGGGGGAGGACATTATATAGGTGATACTTGGCCTTTGAATTTGCCAAGTATTCTTCTCTTTACCTCTTGCTCCACCTTGATTTCTCCAATGGCTCCCCATTTTCGTTCCTAGGCAACTCGAAACCATTTTCCATTATTAAGAGAATTTCAAAGTCGGTTTCGAAGAATACCTCCATTCGGTTCTTCCACCAAGAGAATTCGCCGTCGAACTTCGGTGGGTGAATGTTTGAGCCGGCCATCTTTTGATGAAGAGCTTGTTGCGGCGGTTAGTCCGATGACAAGCAACCTGGCTCTGATACCACTTGTTGGGGATCGATTGGCCGGCTAGAGGGGGTGAATAGCCCTCTTACGATGGATGTCGGAATTCTCTCGTCTACAAAGCGTTAGCGCAAGCGGAATATACAAATACAAATAAAGACAACACAAAAGATAGACAAGCAATACAAACACGAGATGTAACGTGGTTCACGGCTACGCCGCTAATCCACGGTCCGATTCGTCCAAGGTGAATCACTCCTCCAAATCTATCCACTAGATCTCTCCTTTGCACAAAGCTAGGTGGAGGTAACCTCTTTTACACAAGGATCACTCTTCTACAATAGAATAGAGATTAGAACAAGTAGAAGAGTAGGGAATCGTGTATGGCACTTTGGGAGAAGTTTAGAGCTCAAGCATTAGGCTCCCAAAGCCCCATCCCCTTCCTTTTTATAGAGGAAGAGGGTTTCTTCCCGTTGACACAGGATCAGTCGACTGATGCCCTCGATCAGTCGATTGATCCCGTATCCATTGCCCAAAAATGGCCGCTTTCCACGTTGGATTCCATCCAACGGTATTGGCATCAGTCGACTAATAGCGCCCATCAGTCGAGTGCTCCGCGAGATTGACTCCATTCTGTGCCCGTGCACAGTGTTATCAGTCGACTATCGTCCCTTTGGCAATGATCGATGTCGACGAATGATCGATCGATGGTCCATGGCGGTCGGGCCGCGCTAAATGCCCATGAGTTAGACACCAATCGAACCCAATCGACTAGCGATTCCATGGCGGACACTTAGCCAAATGGCCAAGTTTCACCTACGAGCTACTACCCCTTCCCGGGTTACATTCGCTCACTCTCATCCCTCGGAGTCCCTCGCCTTCGAAGTTCTCTTCGTTCTCGGCCACGTCCCTCGGCAGCATTAGGCGCACGACTCTGTAATGCTCCTTCGCGTCTATTGCCTCGAAGTCCACTTCCTCCGGCTTCACTTCAAGCTTCTCGTCCGACGGTCCCTCGGATGCTCCAAGCGCACGGCTTCCGCAAAGCAATCCTTCACCGACTCAAGGACCGAGTCATGAGATGTGAAACTCGCCACGACTCCATGTGCGAATTACTAAGTCCTGCACGACTTCAACGCACATATCAAATCAACATAACAAACTAACTTAAACCCTTTGCCACACACATCAAAACCTAATCATGGCAAGAGATTGCCCTAACAGAAAGGTATTGCATTATTTGCAGGTTCAAAGAAGAAGGCCACAAACAAACCACCCCCCAAGAAAGTGGATGAATCTGAATCCGAATCCGAAGAGGAGGCCGTAATATTGGTCGGAGAATAGTTTGAAGAGAAAGAAGGCAATTGAAGAACGAGAACCAAAAGAAAAAGGGAGCAAGGAAAGCCTTCCATGCAACTTGGGACAACAGAGAAGACATAGCTTACATGGCAAGACCGGAGGAGTTCGAGTCAGAATCCAATTACAACTCCGACTCCGACTCTGAAGACTACTTCGAGAGGAAACTCAAAGCCGGACCAAAAGGGAAAGTCAAGGTTAGCCACTCTTTAATTAGTACACTTTACCTTACAATTAAAATGCTTACTAGGAAATTAACTAAGTCCGAGTCTAGGGTTGAGTCGTTACTTGAGGAGGTCGAAACCCTCAAGCAAGAGGCTACTCTAACCTCTTCAACTAGTCAAGTTT
The DNA here is from genome assembly GCA_025175895.1 of Wurfbainia villosa. Lineage (NCBI taxonomy): Eukaryota > Viridiplantae > Streptophyta > Magnoliopsida > Zingiberales > Zingiberaceae > Wurfbainia > Wurfbainia villosa. Next base: position 28,416,343 of record CM045990.1, on the reverse strand, counting down.
AAGAGGAAAACTCAACCCAAGTTGAAAAACTTGAGGAGGAGAATTCTCTCTTGAAAGACCGAGTTCAAGAGGTCGAGGCTAGGTTGGAAAGGTTCAAATTGGGATCTAAAAACCTTAACCGACTACTTGGAACCCAAAGAGTCGTGTACAACAAAGCCGGACTCGGATTTAGGTCAACGACTACGAATTGGTCTTACATGTCTATTGTGAATCGTAGTCATCAAAGAGTCCAAGCATGGGTCCTAAAGGTTTTATTGAACTCACATATAAGGACTAATAAGTTTTAGATTCCCCAGGATCAAGTTCATTATTTGAATAGACCATATTGGTTCAATGGTCCAGGGGGAGCTAACACTAAAATAGTATACCCGCTTACTTAGCAAAACCATTGCATATTTTATTTTAATTTTTAGAATGGATAGATAGGGAAAATAGTTAGTCAACTATTGACAACATAGTATCAGGATGCGACGAGATGATAGTACATTAGGGAAACAAAGTCTCGTGTATTCGAGCTAGATAAGGCGTATCTAGCTTGGTGCACTTGACCGAGTGGAACTAGATGAAGCTACCTTGCCGTATCCTAAACTAGTTAGACCAGGAAGTAATCCTAAGTGACGTAAGTGATATTTTCTTGAATTTGGCTTTGTCTAAGGAAGTGGTCGTTGTTCTGATCAAAGAAGGCCCCTGTGCCTCGCCACGACCTGGAAATCAGTTTCTCGAAAAGTTACTTAACAATCTAAAGGTTAAATCTGAATCTAACCCAAGGTTGACTATCTCTAATTAAGTTAAAATCATCTCACAAAACATATAAGGTGAACAAATTCTGAGACACATAGAATGGGTGAGATGTTAAGGATAATAGAAATATACTTAAAATAACCTTTTCAAAATACTATTTATTTTCTCAACTATTGTACTTAACGACTATTTACAATCCTTTAGGCCAAAGTTTAACGCCCCCTACATCTCTTATACTTCATATGTTTGACTAAGGGGGAGAGCAAACTAACCCTAAGGATTATATTACAAACCTTTAGATTATTGGTGCAAAGGGACACACCTCGAACCAATCTATCTAACTACTGCTAGATGCATGCTTGGACTCATAGTTGATTTATCTTGATGCATGCATATACGATATTGTTCTTAAACCTCTATTTTATACAAAAACCCCAATATTTATTTTGATTTATGGCAAAAGGGGGAGAAGAACGAAAGTTAAGGGGGAGTAAGAGTAACACAAAATTTAATTTTGAAAACTAAAGTATCTCTTTCAAAACTCAACTAAAGTATCTCTTTCAAAACTCACCTAGGGTTAAGGGGGAGTTTTGGTTGAGGGGGAGTTTTGGTTGAGGGGGAGTTTTTGTAAATGACATTCATCATTTACTATACTTATTTTATGCTTTAATTTCCCTTAACTTTGTGTTGGTTTGCCATAGATCAAACAGGGGGAGATTATTGGTGCAGGGGCACCAGATAATCGAACCTGTGTTTTGATTATGGCAAAGACACAAAGTTAAGTTTACATCGTTGTCTCATGAGCTAAATCAAGTGTGTAGAAAGGCTAAGCTATGCTGAAGGTCAGCGACACCCAGAGTGAGCTGTGGTGGTCGGGCGACACCGAGGGAACTTCGTGGGAGTTGAAGAACCTAGGTGGAAGACCAGAAGCAAAGCGACAGATCTTAAAAGACCAAAGGTAAGCTCGTGTGAGTGAGAGATGGTAAGGTCGTGTCCTCTATACGGGGACGACCGTAGGCGGCGATCCGACTAAGACTTCCTGTGGAAGGTCTAGGTTGAGATCGGACGGTCAAAAACCATTGCATTTACCATTTTCCGTGTTAACCTCTTACGGCAAGGAAGTGGCTAGGCTGGCAGTCGACTGCTGACCATTGGGCAGTCGACTGATGCTCATCAGCCTGTTGGTGCAATCGGCCTAGGTCATGATTGATCGGACTCGAGTTTGACTCGAGGGGATTTTGATGGTTGACTGGAGTTGACCATGTCATGGAAAGTCCAAGTCTTGAGTACTTGACACGTAAAGTCCAAGCATGGGTCTTGGAATGGAAAGTCCAACATGGGTTGGCAAGGGAAAGTCCAAGCTTGAGTCTTGGCATTTGAGAAGTCTAAGGGGTTTGATATTGGCGGCATAAAGTCCAAGCGAGAGTCTTGGCAGCATAAGTCTAATGGTTGGCGACGTAAAGTCCAAGCAGAGTCTTAGCGGCGTAAGTCCAATGTGCCTTGGCGGTGTAGACACCGTTAGCATGGCATAGCTGATGGAAGCACCTAAAGGCTAGCGCAATGGATGAACAAGTCATGGATGACTTGGAGGGATCCGAGAGGCGTGAGGCTGACGGAGGTGGCTAGAAGGCTTAGGTCTAGGCTAAGAATGATCTAGCAAGTATGGGGGCACCATACTTGGGTTAAAACCTCATGTTTGAGGTGTGCCAGTCGACTGGTACCATGTGGCAGTCGACTGGAGTGAGTCAACTAGGGTTTGACTGTGAGAATTGGCCTAGCAGTCGACTGCCAGAGGAGGGCAGTCGACTGATCATATCATCAGTCGACTGGTGCTCAGTTTCTCGGGCATAGAATGGAGTCTGACTCAACTGCTGGGGTTAGCAGTCGAGTGGAGGCTCGAACATTCGACTGATGGTCATGATCAGTCGACTGATGATGGATCCGTTGGATTTTTCCAGTGTGGATCTAGCCATTGTCTCACGACAACAGTGGCATTAGTCGATTGATGGTCCCGAGCAGTCGACTGATCGACGATTTTTAGCCCAGGTTGCAGCTTTAAATGCAGCTCGTGGAGGAGGAAATCACCACCGATTTTGTTGGACATTTTGAAGCGATTTGCTGTTGCAAATCAGGGCCTTCAGCTGCTAGTCCAAGGCAATCAACAAGCAAGCTTCCAAAAGATTTGTGTAAAGTTTTCTTTGCTTTCTTTTGTTGTATTCACTTGTAATTGCTTGTTATTTACTTGTATTACTGTTGTAATATTTTGTAAGAGGTTTCTCCACCTTCGACTTGTGTCGAGAATGAGTTATTGCATAGTGGTGTGTTTGTGGTATCGCTAGAGCTCTTTAGAGCTCGATCCGTGGAGTAGGAACCATTCGGTTCCGAACCACGTTAAATACTTATGTAATTGTGTGTTTGTCTATTTCGTTATTGTTTTACTATTATTCCACTTCGCGCTAACGAAAATTATAGACAAACGAGAATAATTTCCATCACGAAACGAAAACAAGCTATCCACCCCCTCTAGCTTCCAAGGATCCCCTACAAGTGGTATCATAGCAAGGCCGCTCTTCTAAGTTTAACAACTAAGGGAGCATGCTAGAGGGAACAAGATGGAATTCAAAGACAAGCTTGGATGGGACATCAACACTCCGCCACCATACGACCAAGAAGATTTTCCGACATGGAGGGCTAGAATGGAAAATTTCTTGATGATGGACATAGAGAATTGGTTCATCATCATGGAAGGCTTTGAACCTCCTAGGGACAAGAAGGGAGATGTCCTCAAGTTAAAAAGGTGGACCCAAGAGCAACGCCAAAAGTTCAAGACCGAAGTCAGGGTAATAAAACTCTTAGAAGATTTGATACCTAATGATGTCTTGTGCAAGTTAGGTGAATTTCAAGATGCCAAGGAGCTATGGGACAAATTGGCCAAGTTCCATGAGAAGCCTCACTTGGCACAAGTAGAAGAAGATAAGGAAGAGGAAGAAGAGAGCTCATCCTCAAGTCAAAGTGAGAAATCGGAAGTTGAGATGGAGTCAACTTCCGGATCAGAGGAAGAAGAAGTAGAAGAGGTGGAAGAAGCATCCACCTCTAGGATTGAGGGGGAGAGATCATCCACACCGGAGCCGGAGCAAAATCAAGAAGAAGCCTCAACCTCTGGGATGGATGAAGAACCCACTCTGATCACCACCACCCTAGGTAACTCAAGCATTTTGGTTCAAAATAAAATTCATATAGTTTGCTTTGAGTGTAGGAAAACTGGGCACTATAAGAGCAAGTGCTCAAAGAGGGTCAAGAAAAGTCCACCTGTGCCAAAGTCAAGGATGCCGGTGCCCAAAGTCAAAGGAGCAAGGAGCATATCATTTGCTTCAAGTGCCATCAAAAGAGGCACTATAGGAGTCAATGCTCTAGGGGGAGCAAGAAGACTCAAGAGGGAGTATCACATGTAGGGGGAGCTTCTAAAGTGATCCCTAAGGTAAAAGTTAATAATGCACCTTCTAAATCTAAAAGTCAAAAGCATGCTTTTAATTCAATTGCTATTACTCATGAAAAGCATGTTACTAGAAATAGATTCTATTGCCTAGGAGCTAAGAATGTTAACTTAGGAAATAAGGAGATATTTGGGACTAATGTCCCTAGAAAAACCTTACCTATGGAGTCTATTAGTAAAATAGAGGATCATCTAGGCTTAAACTCTAAGAATTCTAGACATATGTCTAGAAATAAGAATATCTCAAGAAGTAATGAAAAATTAAAAATTGAGATATTAGAAAAGGAAAATCAAGTCTTGAGGTCAAAACTTGAAAAATTGGAAAAGACCCTTAGGATTATCCAAAATCAATTTAAAGGGTCAAATGATCAAAAACCTAGATCCAATGGTCAAAGTCAAAGACCTAAAAATCAAGAACCAATCAAGGGCAAGAAAGGTTTGGGTCACAAACCTAAGCCCAAGGAGACTTATCATAGTGTTCCATTTGATTATGGAACACAAACTAAGTCTAGGAAGACCAAGGTCAATAGGGAAGTCATCCCTAGAATTGACCATGGTGTGTGCTTAGTGGCCAAGGTTTCCATGAAACCTAGTAAGACCACTAAGAAGGTTACTAGGGAAGCAATCCCTAAGGTTAATCTAGTCAAGACTAAAATGACCAAGGCTAACAAGTCTAGAAGGGTCATTAGGAAGGTATCTAGGGAGGTTATCCCTAAGGAATACCTTGTAAAACCTAGGAGCTCAAATAGATTTTGGGTCCCTAAGAGCGTGATCGATTCACGCTAAATGGGGTTAGGGCGTGCCAATTTTAAATGGAAGGGTAGTTAACCTAACCATGGTAAAGGTGGCACTTTAGGTCATTTTCCAGGTTATGGTTACCTTGGGAATGTGTTTTGATCTTGAATCCTAAAGGCTTTCAGGATGTGCCAATATTAACTAAGAAGTTTAATAAATCAATCAAATTGGCACAACTTAGATCTAGAGGTCATAGTGTGCCATTTTTTGGTTTTGGCACACTTTGGGATTTAGTGTATCAAGAAAAGTGTCTTAAGGCTTAGAAATTATATTTAAGATTGATACTAAAGTATTACACCTGTTGATGTCTCATACTTACCTTGCTTCATGTGGTTTACCATATGTTTGCATGGAAGGAATGTTTATAGTGTATTGCATCTCACAAAATAGGTCATTCACCTTGATTGTGTATTTCAACACTTAGAAAGGGTGAGATGTTAGGATTTGAAACTATTGGTTGTTAATGTTTGTGAAAATGAAATAAAATACCAAAATACATTAACAAATACATGAACATAGACATAACATCAATATATTTGATATACATGAATAAACATGGTAAAAAGAAACAAATTAAGTGAAGAAATCGAAATTCACTTAATTTCAAAATTCGTAGCATCGACATCATGTGAGCCCAGTGTCGCTTCAGACTCGATCGATTTGTCCATCACGACCGAACAACTTAATCAATCGATCGATGGTCCTATTCATCGTGACAAAAGAGCCAACAATGAGTGGCTCATCCAGAATGAGTCTTGGTCACATCACGATTGATGACCACTATCACGATCCGATGTTCCGTAGTTTCGGATGAATGTTCGAAGCAATGAGTGCCGAGCCGAGCAATGCCGACCGATTCGAAACTGCCACTAACCCGCCATCACCGATCGATGTCACACATCAATCGACAGGCGTCGCGATTTTATAATGCCGAACCGCTAGGGTTCAGCGTCTTCACACCCTCTTCACTCGATTTCTTCTCTCCGATCGTCGCCAACCTTCTCCGACCAACCATTCCCCGTCCATGCTGGTGACCAAAAGCCCTAGGTTTGGAAGCCATCTCTCTCGTTCATGTTTTTAATCTCTCTATAGCCCTAATGGCATCTCACAACCCTAGGGTTCTCCTCCAGCGTTAGGGTTCCAGCGAGATCATCATTCCGGTGACCCTCCGACATTCTCTCCGGCAAACCAACTGTCCAGTTAGGCCCTCACAACCATCAACCGAGTAATGGCACCAAAGTATATCTCTATACCCTTTAAACCCTAATTTTGTTTTGTTGTTCACTACATTATTGATCTAATCATGGTATTTGTGTCATTACATTGCATTGCATTCATCATATAATCATGTAGAAGACATCGTAGGAATGACTAAAATGTGGGTGGATCACGTTTGTACCAACCAATGGCGGTTAGGTACATAGATAACCAATTCTTTAGACACTACTGTAGCGACATCATTAAGATCCTAATGCATTATCAGCTCATGAAGATTGCTTTGTGTACTCATGCCATAAATGATGATCTCCTCAAGGAATTCTACCAAAACTTGAGGAAGGTAGACGATGGTCTTACCTACACCACTCGCATTGCAAAACGCGACTTGGAGTTCACTCCTGCGATCTTGCAGGAGTTCCTTGAGTGTAGGCTATCGAATGATACCTTCATCTTCTATCCTACCTTTGATGCCCCTCTTCTTGCTCCGTTTGATCACATCTCTTTAGATTCCATGCATGAGCACCTTTTTCGCCATCCACGTCCACCGGCTCAGAACCTTTTTCCCATCAGTGAGTTATCTGCACCTAATAATGTGCTTTATAAAGTCATTGTTGGGTGTTTTCTTCCTATTGTGACTCAGGGTCTGGCCAAGATCTGGCCTCCCCATCTCTTCCTCATGTATGCCATGCGTCATAGATTAGATGTGAATATTGCATTGAACATGTTTCATTGCATTGTCCATTTCATATCCCCTGTGCAAGGGAAAGTTCATATGTCTTTTGGACATATCATCACTACATGGTTAGAGTCCATAGGCATTAACATTTCGAGGGGATCTTTGAGGGCGCTATCCGAGGTTTACGACTGTATATCAGTGCATAACTTCACATTGGCAGGGTTGCAGATCGGAGATGGACAGATGGAGCTGATACCTCGGCCTCAACCCAGGGCACATGGGAAGCCACCTCTAGTGCCTGGAGAGCCTGAAGGACGGTATGAGGACCCCGATGTGTTGGGGATCATTGGAACGCTAGAGGAGGAGGTGAATAGCGTCGTGCTATGCGTCAATGGAATTCGTTCGTGATCGCATCTACATATTTCATTAGCGCAGCGGAAACAAAGATAATAAAGCAATAATGAAAAAACACAATCACAAACACAATTGTTTAACGTGGTTCGGAACCTCAAGGTTCCTACTCCACAGTTGAGTTCAACGAGCTCTAGTGATCCACACACAACCACTAATCACAAAACTAACTCCTTCTCGGAACAATCCGGAGGTGGAGAAACCACGTACAATGATTACAAAAGCAATACAGGAAAATACAAGCAAAATACAAAGAAATGTAAAGAACACATTACAAAACTAGGGTTTGAGCGCTTTGCTTGTTGGTTGCTTGGATGAGGTTGAAGGGCCTTGAAATGCACTTGCAAATCGCCTTCAAATCGACCCAAGAAAGCTTCCAAAGAACCAATACCGAAATCCTCCATGAGCTCCTCTTTTTAACCTGCATCGGGCTGGATTTTCATCGATCGATCGTATCATAAGTCACCGGTCGGTGATGCCTATTCTTGTGAGACAACGACTCAATCCATCTTTGGAAAAATTCAATATGGGACTCTCTACACCCGATTATTTCGGTGCCAACATTGGCGGTCATTTGCCCAGCATGTCGGTACTTGGTCGGTTGCATAGGCATTCTATGCTCGCGACTCAACTAGCGATCATTTGCCCAATAGGGTAATTTCAGCCTAAATGGCGATGGGCTCTAGTCGACTCACGACAGTCGAACCGGCCATAATGTCAGTCGACTGCCAACCTCAAACATGAGGTTTTAACCCAAGTATGGTGCCCTCATACTTGCTAGACTACCCTTAGCCTAGACCTAAGCCTTCTAGCCACCTCCATCAGCCTCACGCCTCTCGGATCCCTCCAAGTCATCCATGACTTGTTCATCCATCGCGCTAGCCTTCAGGTGCTTCCTTCGGCTATGTCATGCTAATGGTGTCTACACCGCTAAGGCACATTGGACTTACGCTGCCAAGACTCTGCTTGGACTTTACGCCGCCAACCATTGGATTTATGCTACAAAGACTCCACCCTTGGACTTTACGCCACCAATATCAAACCCCTTGGACTTCTCAAATTCCAAGACTCAAGCTTGGACTTTCCCTTGCCAACCTATGTTGGACTTTCCATGCCAAGACCCATGCTTGGACTTCCCTTGTGCCAAGTACTCAAGACTTGGACTTTACCAAATGCCAAGTGTTCCACTTGGACTTTCCATGCCAAGTACCATGACTTGGACTTTACCTTGCCAAGACCCATGATTGGACTTTCCCATAATCACATGGTCAACCCTAGTCAACCATCAAAGTCTCCCTCGAGTCAAACTCGAGTCTGGTCAATTATAACCTGGGTTGATTTTATAAACAATCTCCTCAAAACATTAACCGACATCAATGTCAAACATCAATGTCAAACATACTATGTCAAGCATCAAAACATCACTCGAGTCAAACTCGAGTCTGGTCAATCATGACCTGGGCCGATTGCACCAACAATCTCCCCCTTTTTGATGTTTGATAAAACCAACCTTGAGTTAGGCCCCTAACTCAAATTCCCTGACCAATTTTCCCAAATTGGTAATCTTATCTTTCTTCCAATAAATTCTCTCCCAAAACATTTTCCCCCTTTTTGACTAACATCAAAAAGGTTTTCTCTCCAAGGAGGTCAATGACTCATGTCCCAATGAGATTTTACAATCTCCCCCTTGGTCCAAAAATACCTAGGATGCCTACCATCTTCCTAGTGATAAGTCCCATATCACTCAAGAGAGGCAATCCTATTCACTCTCCCAATTTCCAAATTGGATATCAAAAACCCATCAATTTTCCCAATTTATGACACTCTCCCCATAACTTCTCGCCTTCAAGAAGAGAAAAAACACATCCATCATCCCATGATGGATACCTCCCCCTAAAGGCTTGCTCCCTCTTGACCATTGCACCAACAATGTCCTTGGGAAGTTCCTAAGCCAATAGGAACTCTAAACTATCAAAAATAAGGTTCAAAGTTCAAACTTGAACTTTCCACACCTTAAATTTGATACATCGACCTAACACTTCTCCTAATCCATATCCAATGGATTTTGACCCTTTATAATGCTTCCCAAAGCATATCCTAGGGTTAGAAGTGGTTAGGGACCTTAACCGTAGCTGAACACGAGCTAAACAACCTTGTTTTTCTCGAAATCAGCCTGGCAATCGACTACTTACAGTTATTAGTCACGCTTACCATCGATCGCCATCGTGTGATACGATCGATAATCAAATTCTCGAATTTCAACAATCAAAATTGAATTTTGACAAATCATAAGTAATTCTACGTATTTTAAAAAATCGTGAAAATTCATTCGTATATTACTTATAGAAAATAAAATGGGTGAAAATGATAGAAAAATATTTTACCCATAAAATATCGAAATTGACACAAAGTTCAAAAGTGAATAGAAACTTCAATGTTTTAGCTCACTTTGTATTAACTTCATCAATAGTGATTGCTATCAAAAGATAGACTTCACCAAAGTTTTTTAAATTGATTTTAAAATATTTTTAAAACCTTATTTTGGATCATATTCCTTGGGCTCTATGTACATGACTTGTACACAAGCTTTCCCAATGATCCATCATTGAAATTAAATGAGTTTTAGTTCATCTAGATGTAAACAAAATATGCACCTTGAACTCAAATCATATCCTAGCATCTCACATGTATCTAGGGTATATAAATACACACACAAGTCAATGTGATGTGAGATGTGGGTTTTGTTGTCCTAATCTAGGGTTTCATGTATTTTCTAAGGCAACTATACTTGATTCCCTTATAAATGGGACTCCAAGTCATGCCAAAGTCCTTAACTCAATTTTAATCAATTTAGATGCATGAATGATTATGACATTAAAGATGGTATAAATAAACACATGCTCATAATCATGATGTCATGGCATAAGATATAAATCTAAGCATACATGACATTAACCTTAAACCTAAGCATAATCATGGCATATAAATGATAGAAATAAGCATGATGTCATGACATGACATATGGCAAGTCAAAGCATGGAAAATAAGATATAAAGGTATATAATACCTAAATTTCAATATTAGTTTCCATTTGATATAATAAGGTTTATTTTTCCATGTTACTATTAATCTACAATGTGTGCCAAAAACCCAAAATGACACACAAATCTCTAAACCTAAATTGTGCCAATTTAATTAATTTTTCAATCTTCTTAAATGATATTGGCACATCCTAAAATCTTTTAGGATTTATCTGTAGGGATGTATACTTAAAAGTCTATTTTTTATATGAACATCTTTATTTTGAAATAAGAATCACATGATCATTGTTTGCATATTTTTATGGTTATGCAATATTGTCTAATACCTTACATTGTAGATAACATGGTGTGTGGTGTCACACGGGAGATCATGTTATCGGCTCCTTGTAAAGTATAAGTAAAGGCTCACAACCGAGATGGCTTTGGACAAACCATCGGAATGGTTGTAGTGTGATTTGGTATTGGTTTGTCTTGACCATAGAATCACACTAGTGCACTTTGTGTGTATTGAGCAGGACCGACACAGAGGTGATTCGATTTATTGCTGACTACATAATCGAATCGGACCTCAGATATTATTTAGTACATGCTCTTAATCCCGATATAATAACGGGCACATATACTTGGTACTCATCTCTTTGATTTACCAATGGGCGAGATTTATAGATTAAATCGATAGACTCGGTAAGTTGGGAGATGATATTATTTATATGGTGTGCCGTTGATTATAGGAGGAAACCGTGTCCTATATATTAGGATGATGATGTCCCCTTGAGGAGCTCATAAGGTTCATCATGTAAACCCTGCAGGTGGACTTGGTCCGGCATGATGAAAAGGTTGAGTGGTACTACTCATGGAGTTAGATGTTGATTAATTAATGGTTAGTAAATTAATTAATCGACGGACATTCGAGATCTTAAACACGGGGAGAAAATGTACAAATAATATATGGAGCCCATATTATCATATGGGGGTTGGTGAGGTAGATCAATGATGGACCTTTAGTGGATTGGACCATCATTAGTGGATCGGACTTTATGTGGGCTTGATCCATGGGTGGCCAAGACCCAACTCCTCCTCATGGTCCCTAATGTAGCCCATTAACACCTCAAGATGCTTAGATCCAATGGATAGAAACAAAACACTAAGATCCATTGGTAGAGATTAAATCTCTAAGATCCGGCGGTTGAGATTAAATCTCTAGATCCGACGGTTGAGATTAAATCCCTAGAACCAATGGAGGAGATTAATTCATGACTTATCCCTAACTCTATAAAAGGAGGGCATGGGAAGTGGTCATGGATAACATCATTGAGAGGGAGCAAGGCTTGGGCGGCAAGAATAGGGCAATCCTAGTTGAGATAGGATTGGAATTAGGGTTAGGGTTTGGAAGCAAGGGTGGCACCAAATAAGGCAAGTTTTCCTTCTTCTTCCTTGCCTTGTGGCCAACGTCCAGCAGCTATTCCAGCCCTTCCCAGCCCTTGGCCGGCACCCAAAACACTCCCCTCTCTTCTCCTTAGGTGGTGGAAACAAGATATAGGGTTTCCCTTGGTGTCTTGGTAGTTTTCCATCATCTTCTTCTCCTTCTAGTTGGCCGGCGGCAAGAACTTCTATAGTTCTTTGTTGGTTGAGTTTTTGAAGGAGAAAAACATTGTTTCTCTTCTTCCTCTTGCTTGGGAAAAGCAAGGAAGGAAGTTTTGCGATCTAGGAGCTTCGACTTTTGGTGGATCGTCGCCCACACGACGTCCAAAAGGAGGGTCATACATTAGAAGACCAAGAGGTATAACTATTCTTCTATCTCTTTTATTCATTGCTTGTGTTTGTTTTTCAAAATATAAGCATGTTATATTTCTGTAAATAGGCTAAATAATACTTGGATCCCGAGTATAAACACAAAAACCGGCGATCCGGACATCGTCTATTCCGCGGCTACTCGTAGAATAGAGGATGGTCGCTTGAACAACTAGTTTGTTCAAGTGACCTCTCTAAACGAATAGCACGACGATGACTTGGTTGCTTTGGGAATCCCTTTTGTCTAGGATTAAATTTTAATCCGGGGACATCGAAGGGATCACCATGGTCAAGCATCAGAGGCGAAGGGGAAGCGAAGTTTCCCCTCACGGATCAACCCCAACAATTGGTATCAGAGCCAAGGATTCCGGTTTTGTGTGTTTAGGATTCGGTTAATTTTATGCACTTTTTCATATATTATATATGCCGGATAATAGTAGGATATGCGTAGTTTAACTCTTTGGTTGCAGGCATAAGATATGACTATTATGGTCGTGTGTGTGTATGTGATTGTATGTGTGTAAATATTTATTTTGTTGAATCCTCGGGGTTGACGAGGCTAGTATTTAGTTTTTTTTGTAAATTAAATACGGCATTGTTTAGCCGCTCTTTATTTTATTTTACTTTCGATCTAGATTCATGTACACTCCCTCGTGGAGTATAGGATCGATGGATGTAAATTAAAATAGGTTTTAGTCTCGGCTCGGATCTCCGGAGGGCTTGTACATGGCGTAGGAGGAGCGGACGAGATGGCGATGCGACGGGAGCCATATTGAAGACAAAGGCCATAATAGTTGGAAAATAATTTATTTTTCATATTTATTGCTTTTTGTTTGATATGCATGTCGTAGGAAAATTCCTCATTTTTAATTTACTAAGTGGGAGAGGGATATTTTAATTAATTCCCACGGCCTCCATTACAATTTGACGTGTGATGCAACAAACTTGCGTGTTGGCTCTGAGTGCCTTCCTCCCTGCGGATGAGTTTGTTTGCGGATCACTAGGTCAAATAATGGTTATAGGAAATTATCTAGGAGCATGTGTACTTCCACAGTGGTAAGGCACATAATCCGAAATAATTCCCTTAGTATCGTGTAATGGTGCACACTTAGATGCAAATTAAAAGTATCCTCCCCATCGGAGTCACTGCTTTTATTTGTAGGGCCAAAGAGGAACCAACTATTAATTTTATTTGTCGAAAAGTAAGGTTGACAAGATAATAAAATTAATGGGTAAAACCTCCTCTTACAAATGTAGAATTCAGATATCGTCACCTTTGCGTGGCATGCGATATTCTCGGTGGATTGAGGTGTTGGTTGATATCAAAATTTTATTGTTTGAGGAATCAATAATTTTTTGAAATCTAATGTTTTGATTTATGTGATTCTTAGGTTTTCTTTCAAAATGACTTTCAACCCACTTGCTGTGATACTGAAAGAGAACAAACTTACTGGACCCAACTATGTAGATTGGAAGAGGAATCTAGATATTGTCTTAACTACTGAGGAATACAAATATGTACTCCTCGAAGAGTGCCCTCCCAAGCATAAAGATAATTATGGGGAAAAGGAGAGATAGAGCTATAGGAAGTGGAACAAGGCAGATTATATGTCACGGTGTTACATTTTGTCATCTATGTCAAATGTACTCCAACATCAGCATCAAGCCATGCCCACTGCCTATGATATGATGCTCAATCTCAAGGAGCTGGACACGAGAATCCGGGTCATGCAGGCAAGAGGCCATGAGAAACTTGATGACGACCACCATGATCGAGGGAACACCCGTGAGGGATCATGTTCTCAAGATGATGGCTCATTTGAATGAGGAGGTCCTAGGAGCCGAGATCGATGGGGAAACTCAGTCGATATCATACTCCGCCTCGCCTAGGAGTTTTGAGCAGTTTCGCCTCAACTACAACATGAACAAGAAGTTGTATTCATTGGCGGAACTTCTGACAGAACTCCAGGCGGCAGAGGGACTATTTCGTCAGAGTGCTTAGGTGCATGCCGTGATGACCCAGAAGGTTTCGCTTGCCGAAAGGCAAGAAGAAGAAGAAACAAACGGGCAAAGGCGTGGGAGGTACTCAGGAGGAGTGAAGAAGTTTAAAGGCAAGTGCTTCACTTGTAAGCAGACTGGACACTGGAAGAAGGACTGCCCCAACCGCAAGAACAAAGGTATATCTTTTGGACTAGTCGTTGAAACATGTTTAGCGGTGTTATCTACCGGCACCTGGTGTGTAGATACGGGAGCCACTGATCATGTCTGTAATACTTTGCAGGGGTTCCAGGAAACCAGACGACTGGCTGAAGGGGAGATTACCGTGTACTTGGGCGTTGCCACAAAGGTGGCGGCTATTGCAGTGGGAGACGTTCATTTATCTTTTGAGAAAAATAAACTTTTGGTTCTTAAGAATTGCCTTTATGTACCCTTATTTAGAAAGAATTTAATTTTAGTTTCTAAATTGTTTATGGATGGATATTCTATTTCTTTTAATGACAGAGTTGTTATAAGAAGGAATAGGGACATTATCTGTTGGGGTACATTGATAGGAAATTTGTACACACTTGAACCAAAACCTCCCACGATGCAAATTGAAGTTAATAACTCATCTTCTAAATCCAATAAGAGAAAAGAACCTTCGAAGATGAACCAAACATATCTTTGGCATCTTAGGCTTGGTCACATTAACCTAAGCAGGATTCAAAGGTTGATAGCTGATGGACCTTTGGGCTCATTAGTGGTGGAGGATCTCCCAACCTGTGAATCTTGCTTGGAGGGTAAGATGACCAAGAGGCCTTTCAAGGCCAAGGGGTATAGAGCCAAAGATGTGTTAGAATTGGTTCATTCTGATTTGTGTGGTCCTATGTCTATCCAGGCCAGAGGTGGTTTTGAATATTTCGTCTCTTTTATAGACGATTATTCAAGATATGGAAAGTCCAATGCTTTGTGTTCAAAGAATTCAAGGCTGATGTGGAGAACCGTCAAGGTAAAAGTATCAAGACCCTACGATCTGATCGTGGTGGTGAATACCTCTTGGGAGAGTTTAGGAATTACTTATCAGAGGCTGGGATTCAATCCCAATTGTCTGCACCTGGCACACCCCAGCAGAATGGTGTAGCAGAGCGAAGGAATATGACTCTTATGGAGATGGTTAGATCAATGATGAGTTATTCTGACTTGCCAGATTCGTTCTGGGGATATGCTCTAGATACGGCGGTATACATTCTGAACTTGGTTCCATCTAAATCAGTGCCTTCCACTCCCGTAGAATTGTGGACTGGGCGAAAGCCTAGTCTGAGACATATTCGGATATGGGGGAGTCCAGCACATGTGCTGAAGGCAGATGCTGGTAAGTTGGAACCTCGTACAGAAGTGTGCATGTTTGTTGGCTACCCTAAGGGAACGAAGGGTGGTTTGTTCTATAGTCCTAGAGATCAGAAGGTGATCGTGAGTACGAATGCCAGATTTCTAGAGGAGGACTATGTGATGAACCACAAGCCCACGAGTAAAATTGTTCTGGAGGAGTTAAAAGGGGAAGTCACTTCTTTAGTACCACCGGTACAAGAGGATATACCACATGTCACTGTACCGCGTGTCACAGAGGATACACAGGTGATACCTCGTCGTAGTGGGAGGGTTGTGAGACAGCCTGATACATTCATGTTCTTGGGAGAATCTTCTGATTTGATCCCTGACGAACATGAACCTGATCCCTGGACATATGACGAGGCAATCCAAGATAAAGATGCAGTATCTTGGCAGAGTGCAATGAATCTTTGAGATTGAATCTATGGATTCAAATCAGTCTGAGCTAATAGAACCACCCGATGGTGTAAAAACCATTGGATGCAAGTGGATCTACAAAGAAAGAGAGGAATAGATGGGAAGGTTGAGACCTTCAACGAAGGGTATACTCGTAAAGAGGGTATCGATTATGAGGAGACCTTTTTCACGCAGAGCCATGCTTAAATCTATCCGATTCTCTTATGCATAGCAGCTCATATGGATTATGAGGTGTGGCAGATGGATGTCAAGACAGCTTTCCTTAATGGAAGTCTTGAGGAAAACATCTACATGAAGCAACCAGAGGGATTCATTGCTAAGGGAAAAGAGCATCTTGTATGTAAGCTTAATCGGTCCATTTATGGATTGAAACAAGCTTCGAGGTCTTGGAACATTCGGTTTGATGAGGTGATCCAGTCTTATGGATTTATTCAAAGTCCGGATGAGTCTTGTGTATACAAGAGATGTGACGGAAACGTAGTGGTATTTCTTGTACTATACGTAGATGACATTTTGTTGATTGGCAACAATATCAAGGTGTTATCGGACGTAAGGGTATGGTTGTCCAAACAGTTTGATATGAAGGACTTGGGAGAAGTGGGACACATCCTTGGGATCAAGGTTATAAGGGATCGCAAGAAAAGGATGTTGTGCTTATCCCAAGCTTCATACATAGACACGATTATGGAGCGTTTTAGCATGCAGAACTCCAAGAAGGGTTTTCTACCTTTCAGGCATGGAGTACCTCTATCTAAGGAGATGTGTCCTAGATCATCTGAGGAGATAGAGGAGATGAAGGCGGTTCCTTATGCTTCGGCAGTAGGAAGCCTCATGTATGCGATGCTCTGTACGAGACCAGATATCTGTTTTGCCGTGGGCATGGTCAGCAGATATCAGAGTAATCCAGGACAGGGACATTGGACTGCGGTAAAGCATATATTGAAGTACCTGAGAAGGACTAGGAATTATATGCTAGTTTACCGGGCAGACCAATTACTCCCTGTGGGTTACACGGATTCCGACTTCCAATCTGATAGGGATAACAGTAAGTCTACCTCAGGTTTTGTGTTTACTTTGGGAGGTGGAGCCATTGTATGGAGGAGTGTCAAGCAAAGTGCGGGACTCCACCATGGAAGCTGAGTATGTGGCGGCCTCTGAGGCGGCCAAAGAAGCTGTATGGCTCAGGAACTTTCTGATGGACTTGGATGTGATTCCTGGTTTGCCCAGAACTCTCACGATTTATTGTGATAATAGTGGTGCAGTTGCAAACTCGAAGGAACCACGAGCCCATAAGGCTAGTAAACACATAGAGCGCAAGTACCACCTGATACGAGAAATCGTAAAGCGAGGAGAAGTTGCTAAGATTGCATCGGAGGATAACCCCAGATCCTTTCACTAAGGCCTTAGTGAGAGCTTTTGATAGGCATGTGGAGGGAATGGGGATCGGATGTATGACACTTTGAGGACAAAGATAGTCTTTTAGTATAAGTGGGAGATTGTAGGGATGTATACTTAAAAGTCTATTTTTTGTATGAACATCTTTATTTTGAAATAAGAATCACATGATCATTGTTTGCATATTTTTATGGTTATGCAATATTGTCTAATACCTTACATTGTAGATAACATGGTGTGTGGTGTCACACGGGAGATCATGTTATCGGCTCCTTGTAAAGTATAAGTAAAGGCTCACAACCAAGATGGCTTTGGACAAACCATCGGAATGGTTGTAGTGTGATTTGGTATTGGTTTGTCTTGACCATAGAATCACACTAGTGCACTTTGTGTGTATTGAGCAGGACCGACACAGAGGTGATTCGATTTATTGCTGACGGGATTTACCGTCGTCGCCATCGCTAACGGAAGACTATCACCGATCGCCAACAATGGCGATTCGGCGATCGCCAGTGGCGCCGATCGGCTACGGCCATCTGTTTGTGGCGATCGATATCTGGCCGATCCACTTTGCCCGCTATCTTGTATATCAGTGAGTCGAGTCGATCACCGGTTGGACCGATAACCCCCAGTCGACTGATAACAACCTTCTAAACTCTAATGCTATATTTTAAGGGCGATTCGACACCATGTTCGGATCACACCTAAAGTATGACTAATTCATACTTGAAAACATAACCTAAGCCTAGACTTAACCTTTTAGCTTCTCCATCAGCCTTGCGCCTCTAGGATTTCTCTGAGTCCACGACTCCATCCATGCGCTTGCCTTCAAAAGCTTCCTTCGGTTTCGTCATGCTTTGGGTTTCTTCTTTGCCAAAGTACGCTTGGACTTTACGCCGCCAAGACTACATGCTTGGACTTATGCCGCCAAGACTTTCCTTTGGTCTTCCTTTTCCAAGGACTGCTTGGACTTTACGCCGCCAAGACTACATGCTTGGACTTATGCTACCAAGACCTTTCCTTGACTCCTTTTTGCCAAGATCACACTTGGACTTGTCTTTTACCAAGTCTTCATACTTGGATTTTCCTGTCACTTAAACATGTATACAGTTAGATCACAAAACATTGCCTAACTTAGATGATTATCCAAACATCAAAATATATATAAATGCTTGGGGCATTGTTGCACCAACAATCTCCCCCTTTTTGATGTTTGGCAATCATTTAAGTTAGATCTTTAACACATAAATATATTTCAATATGAATTCTAACTTAAATATCCCTTCTCCCACTTTGACATACAACAAAAAGAGAAGAGGTTATTCAATAAGTGCAGGAAAGAATTATAATTGACACATCTTGAACAAAGGTATAAAATTGATATGAAGCTCCCCCTAAATCCAAGACATGTTTCATGATGTGTAAATAACATGATAAACAAAACATAAGCAATAGGCAAATATGTCCTAGCCTTGCACCAACAATTATATAAATAAGGGATGTAGCTCCCCCTAAACCAGTGCACCAAGAAAATCCGCCTTTCCATACAAGGTATCATATATATACTGTGGAAATTGTATAATGTCCAAAATTGAGATGAAAAACCGCATTCCAAAGCAAAGTGACACGGTTCGTCGAATAGGCAAGAATAATCGCTGTCGACCACGGGCAAATGATCGCCAATAACGGCAATGATCGATATCGCATAAATCAATTTCGAGTTTTTCAGTCAAGGTTTGAAAATGCGTAGAAAATTACGTGGGTGTCCAAAAATCACGAAACTTGGCATACACATTTTATTCGACTAATATAACATATGAAAATATTAGATTTAAAAACATGTTCATCAGATTAATGGATTGATACGATATTTAAAACAACAAAATTATGACACAAAAAGTGTAATAGTATCGTATCCATATTCATAACTTCGTACTATATGCTCAACTTCTAAACTTGATAAACAACAAATTGTAGGCACTAATAGAAGTGAATAATAAAAAAACAATTTCATTTCATCAATCAAAAGTCATTACATAAGTAGGAGTTTATGCCGTACATACGGCCAAAAAGAAAATAACAAAGAAAACAAGCGAGCTAACGATCATCGTCCTCGATCCATCTGCCGATGGCGAAACCATCGTGGAGGTGGGTGTCCAGTGCGCAGGCGAGAGAATCGCCAAGATGTCTCGCCGATGCACCTCTCACGAGGGAGAGGAGCTCCTGATGCTCTAGGCGCAGCTCCTCAAGACGTGTGTCCACCCGCTCCGCAAAAGCATCGAAGCGGGCACTGAGGGATGTGTCTGGTAGAACAGTATCGCTCGCAGCCCTCCCCTGCAGAGTCCTCAAGAACACTGCGCACCACCCTCGGCCTACTCCCGCAAAGACCATCCTCAGCAACTCCTTCCGCAGCGGCATCCTCTGGTGCCGGAGCGGCACCTGCTACCCGCCGTGCTGGGTCCCAGAAGACGGATCCTCTGTCGGCCTTCAGGCCCGCCAATGAGAAACTCCGTCGAGTCATCTGATCATATTTCCTATTCATGACTTTAATGACTCCTATATTCACATCAATGCCTACAGAGCTGAGCCATTGAGTGAGGACATTTCCAAATGGTATGTGAATCTTCCCATTGTTTGGCCTTATGAAATGAATGATGCATTGGAAGGTATTGAGACCAATGTTAATGTCTAAGTATTGACGAAAGAAATGCATGAGAAGTAGGTGTGGAGGGCGAACCAAGGCCAAACCACGGGTAACTATGGGGAGAAGACAATGAGCAACGACCTTATAAAGGACATTGTCAGAGGCAGACAGTTCTTGTGATTGAAATAAATTGGTGTTCAAAGGTCGAGGATAGTGATAGAAGGTATCATGAAGGGAATCTAAAGAAATCTCCTCAAAGGGAGATGGAAGAGGTTCACCCAAGATGGATATAGAGTGAAATCACTCTCGGAAGGAAGACATCCGAGAAAAGATCCAGATGGGATCGAAATCCAGATCGCCGAGCAACGCGAGTCCGATTCACCCCATCTCCAACCGGTCGTAGGTTGTTGAAAAATTCAGAGAGGAGGGTGATATTTACGTGATGTTCTGAAAAACTAAAGACTCAAGGTTGTAATGTTGGATGATTTGAACAATGTCGAAAGAGTCTTTAAGAAACTTGGAATCCATTGACCTAGGTGGAATAAGTTGGAATTTGTTTTTATGAAAAGCACTTTCAAGGGCGGAATTTGGAAATCGAGGATCAACAGAGGTTGAGGGTTTGACGGGCCTCATTGGCCTGAGGTGCCCGGGCTTAGTAGCAACGTGCTTAATTCTAAATGGGCGAAAAGACAACAAAAATGCACAATGTAGGTTGATGATGCATGAACAGAGACAACAAGATAAGCATGGGTTAGTGAAATACAATCATAGGAACAAAACAAAACATTGATCATGAATGAAAATATACCTGAAGGCATGGTGAACAAAGATCGTTGTTTACCACGAACCCTAGCCGAAAGGATCGAAACTAGACGCGAACGGAGTGACAAGAGAAGGTCCCCGAGTTGAGAGCACTCCAAATGGGATCACGTCGATGAAGTCGCCGAAAACAAAAGAGAACGGCTAAGAGGTGCGTGTGGGCTGGCTTTAAGAGGAAAAGAAGAGAGAAATCGAGAGGTTCTGGCGAGTCGAACCGGTGGAAAGCCCTAAAATCAAGATACCGCCGATCGCTGCTTAGCCGGCATGAACTGATGATCAATCGACCGGTACCGATGCGGTCGATTTCAGATCGCTGGGCCGATCGCCATATATGGCGGCCGAATCGATGGTGATCCGAATCACCGATCGCCGTGATACGAACCATTTCAGATGGCAGCCGCGATCGCCATAAATGGCAGTCGAACTGATAACGAACCGGGTAAGCCCGGTTCGATATTGGCGTATCAGTCGAACTGGCGTTAGGTACCAGTCGACTGATATCAGTCTGATAGCCTTTTTGGCCAGATTTAAAAATTCATAATTAATTCAATAAAGATCAAAAAATCACGAAATTTCGTGGGTAATATTGTTAGATCATTTCCTATCAAGGAAAAATTATTTTAACAGTATATTACCTCTAGATTTTGATATTGACACAATCTTGAGATTTTGCAAAAGTTATGATATTTTTGCAAAACTTTGTATCACTTTGGCTTATCAATAGGAAATTGTTTCTCAAGGTTTGATAGACATAGTTTATATTTTATTTTATTTGACATTTCCAACCATATTCTTGGAGCTATATGCACATTAATCGTACATAGGCCTTCCCAATGATTGGTCCAATGAAGGATTAATGTTTCTAGATGACACTTTGGTTCATAGTAATGCATCATAACAAGCATGATGAACCAAGTGCATCTTCCTAACATCTCACATTTTGTCTAGGTGGCTCAATACAAAAATCATGGTTTCCTAAGTGTTTTGTGAGATGGTTAAAGGTATAAATCCTAGTATTTCTATAGAATCATGCAAAACTACACTTCTATTCTACAAAGCACATCCCAAGTTCTCTCCTAAGTGATGAAAATTCTAGTTCGGGGAGAGGCTTGGTAAAAATGTCGGCTAGGTTGGACTTAGATTCAATGTAATTAAGCTCAATGTCCCCCTTAGCCACATGGTCTCTAATGAAGTGATGTTTCACTTCAATGTGCTTGGTCCTAGAGTGATGCACCGGATTTTTGGTCAAGTTAATGGTGATCACTTTATCACAAAGTACTTTCTTGTTGGAGTAAGTTAGCTCATAATCTTCTAAGGTATTTTTCATCCATAATAGTTGATCTACACAACCACCCATAGCAACATATTCGGTGGTTGATAAAACAACACAATGTTGCTTCCTACTACTCCAACTAACTAGGGAGGACCCAAGAAATTGGCATCCACCACTAGTACTTTTCCTATCCAATTTGCACCCGGCATAATCGGAATCGGTATACCCAAGTAATTCAAATGACCTAGTCCTAGGGTACCATAGACCTACATTTAGTGTGCCCTTGACATATCTTAAAATTCTTTTAACGGCAACTAAATGAGATTCCTTAGCACATGATTGATATCTAGCACACATACCAACCGCAAATAATATGTCGGGTCTACTAGCGGTTAAATACAAGAGGCTACCAATCATGATCCTATAAAGGGTAAGATCTATTTGTTTTCCTTCACTATCACTATCTATTTTGGTATTGGTTGTCATTGGAGTTGACACTACCTTAGCATTTTCTAAACCAAATTTCTTAATCATTTCCTTAGCATATTTGGTTTGATAAATGTAAATTCCTTCACTAGTTTGTTTAACTTGCAAACCTAGGAAGAAATTTAATTCTCCAACTAGACTCATTTCAAACTCTTTTTCCATATTTTGAATAAAGTCTTCAAGAAGCTCATCATTTGTTGACCCAAAGATAATGTCATCAACATACACTTGGGCTACAAAAATGTCCTTAGATGTTGACTTTATAAAGAGAGTTTGATCTATACTACCCTTCAAATCCTTAGAGATTAGGAAGGTTGACAATCTTTCATACCAAGCCCGGGGAGCTTGTTTCAAACCATATAAGACTTTCCTAAGTTTGTATACATGGTTTGGGTAGTCCATATTTTCAAACCCGGGAGGTTGTTCTACATACACCTCTTCCTTAATAAACCCATTTAGGAATGCCGATTTGACATCCATTTGATGGAGTTTGAAACCCATATAGGAGGCATATGATAAAAGTATTCTAATGGACTCTAATCTAGCAACCGGGGCATATGTTTCATCATAATCAAGTCCTTCAACTTGATTAAAACCCCTTGCAACTAATCGTGCTTTATTTCTAGTGATATTCCCTTGGTCATCTAGTTTGTTCCTAAAGACCCATCTTGTAGTAATAATAGTGTTTTCACTTGGTCTAGGAACTAACTCCCACACTTGACTCCTATCAAATTGAGCTAACTCATCTTGCATTGTTAAGATCCAATCCGGATCAAGTAATGCATCTTTAATGTTTTGGGCTCAATTTGAGAAATTAGAGCTATATGACTAGTGGGGTCCCTATGGAATGACCTAGTCCTAACTCCTTGAGATAATTCACCCACAATTTGATCTAATGGGTGACTTTGATGAACTCTTATGGTTCTAGGAGGTGTATCAAGTTGAGTTTGATCATGATCTACTTCAATTCTATGTTCATTATCGGAATCATCCCTTACTTCCCCTTGATCCAATCCTCCCCTTGATTATTACCCCTAAGTTTAAATCTTGAAATTGTTTGGTAATTTCTTGATTTTCATTATTTATGTCATCATCAATAGGATTTTCTAGGTATGTATTTGAAGTTTCATCAAATTGAACATTTGAAGATTCTTCAATCTTTTGAGTCCTTTTATTGTAGACTCTATATCCTACACTAGTGGATGAGTATCCAACTAGGATTCCTCATCCGCTTTGGACTCAAATTTACTTAGGTTGTCTTTGGTATTTAAGATATAGACTTTACATCCAAAGACCTTAAAATAATGAATTGTTGGAATTGTACCATTCCACAATTCAAATGGAGTTTTTCCTAAAAACCTATGAATTAATACCTATTTTGGATATAGCAAGCAAGATTAATCGCTTCCGCCCACAAGTAGCTAGGTAAGGAATATGCATTAAGCATTGTCCTAGCCGCTTCTTGTAGGGCACGATTTTTCTTTCCACAACCCCATTTTGTTGGGGTATTCTAGGACAAGAAAATTGTGCTTGTACCCTTGTTCTAAGCAAAAGTTGAAAAGTTAGAACTCTCAAACTCTCCACCATGATCACTACGGATCCGGTTGATTTTGAGTTTTCTTTCATTTTCTACTCTTTTGCTAAATCCTATGATTATTTCTAAGGTTTCATCCTTATTTTTCAAGAAAAACACCCAAGTAAACCTAGAAAAATCATCTACTATTACCAAGCAATATTTACTACCAATTATAGATGGGGTACTATGACAATCAAATAAATCCATATGTAGCAATTCTAATGGTAAAGCGGTACTAAGTAAGTTTTTACCTTTGTGTGATGCTTTTGATTGTTTGCCTTCTTGACAAGCATCACACATCTTGTCCTTGAGATATTTGACTCTAGGCAATCCTTTGACTAGCTTCAATTTTGCTATTTTGGCTATATTCTTCATGTTTATGTGACCTAGTCTCCTATGCCAAAGCCAACTTTCTTCCTCTTTTGCAATAAGACACTTAGTGGAAGGATTAGTAGCATAAGATAAATCAACATAATATATATTTGATTTTCTAAAGCCTACTAACATGCAATCATTTATAGTTTTGTGTCTTATAAAGCATTTTGAGGAATCAAACTTAACATCAAAATTTGCATCACATAATTGGCTTACACTAAGTAAGTTAAATTTCATATTTTTAACTAATAGAACTTTATGAATAGCAAGATTGGGAGATACCTCAATGGTGCCCTTTCCTAAAATTTTAAGTTTGCCGCTATTACCAAAAGACACTTTTCCTTGGCTAGTGTGGTTGATAGTGGAGAATTTTCTCTCATCCCCGGTCATATGCTTTGAGCACCCACTATCAACTATCCACAAGCTTGGATCTTCTACCTATGTCACATGAAAAACACAATCCTTAGGTACCCAAATCTTAGGACCACTAGCATTAGTTATAAATTTCTTTGGTACCCATGCCTTTTTCCCCTTGCTTTTAATCATGGATTTTCTACTAACTAGGGATGCAAATGCTACCTCTTTCTCCTTAGGTCTATATCCTAAACCGACCTTATTGTAAATTGCCCTTTGGTCCTTAATAATCATATCTAGATATTTGGAACCATTAGTGAACTTTTCTAGGCATGTTCTTAATTTACTTATTTCTTTTCTTAACTCATCATTTTCATCCCTAAGAGTACAATCATCATCACTAGATGGTTTATCACATGATGCATCTATATTCTTAAATGATTTGATTTCTAATTTTAGATCCTTAATCCTAGTTTTGATCTATTTAAAGCATTTTGTAAACATGCAATAGTCTTATAAAGTAAATCTACTTTGGGTGAGTCATTTACCTCATCATCATCACTTGATGATGATTCATCACTTGAAGAGGAAGAAGACTCTCGCTTGAGCTTCGGTTTCTTCCAATGCCATGAGGGCTAAGTTCCGGGGTTGAATGACAAACTTCTTCATTGTCGGTAGACTCCTCCATACTTAGAGTGTCCCACGCTTTGTGCCATCATCGCCTCCTTCTTCTTCTTTTCCTTCTTCTTCTTATCCTTCTTCTCCTTTTCTTTAGTTCCGCAATTGGGCTTTATATGCCCTTTCTTGTTGCAACCAAAACACGTTAGAAATAGAATTTGAATTGTTAGAAGATTTACCTCTTGAGGATTGAAACATCCTCTTCACATCTTTCTTGGTGAGCCTCCTTGACTTCCCACCAAATTTTTGACGAGTGTGCTACCTCACTTGCCGACAACTTATCCTCACTACTTGATGAGTCCTCCTCGATTCGGATGAGGAAGACACCTCCTTCTTTTCCTTTTTCTTCTTCTCCTTCTTTCCTACAACAAGAGCTATACCCTTCTCTTTGGATGAAGCGTTAGCTTGTTCATGCAATTGAAATTCACAAAATAACTCATCTAATTTAACTAATGAAAGATCCCTAGAGACCTTATAGGCATCTACCATTGAGGCCCATAAGGTGGTCCTAGGGAAGGCTTGTAGTACATACCTCACAAGGTCTCGGTTGTCGACCTTTTCACCTATAACGTGTAGTCCGTTGACTACCTCCTTGAAGCGCCTGCGGCATTTGGCTCACCGTTTCATTTGTCTTCATAGTGAAGCTTTGGAGTTGGCCAATCAAAAGATCCCTCTTGGCCCTTCTTGTCTCTTTGGATCCTTCGTTGAGTTCGATGAGCTTCTCCCAAAGCTCTTTTGCGGAGTTGAATGGCCCGACCTTAGAAAGTTCCTCCTTGGATAGACCACATTGAAGTGTGGTCGTTGCTTTTGCATTCGCTTGTGCTTTCTTGGCCATCTCTCTTGTCCAATCCTTTGTCGGTAGTGGTGCTCCGAATTCGTCGACCGGCTTCTCAAAACCATCTACAATACTAAACCAATTTTTAATATCGTTCATTAAATAATACTCCATCCTACCTTTCCAATATCCAAAATCGTTGCCGTCGAAGAACGAAGGCCTCGCCGTGCTATACCCCTCTTGAAATGTCATCTTTGCTCCGGTTGATTGCTAGATCTTCCGATGCGATCCGGGCTCTGATACCACTTGTTAGGGATCGTTTGAAAGCTAGAGGGGGGGTGAATAGCTTTTTTTGTTTCTACAAACACAATTAGTGGAAGCAACACAAGTAATATATGTAAAAACAAAAACCAATGCTAACAAAGCCTTTACGTGGTTCGGAGATAACGCTCCTACTCCACGGCGATCCTTAAGGTGGATCAACCCAAGCAATTTCACTAAGAAGCTTTCTCTTTACAAAGACCTCCTCTTCTTACAAAAGATGACAATGAAGATTTGAGAGGAGAAAGGAGATTAATACACTTAGAAAGCTTGGAAAACTTGTAGGAGCTTAGAAGAAAGATCAGAATGTAAGCATTAGGCTCTTCTTGCTCCCCTTGGGCTCTTTTTATAGGAAAGAGCCTCTTTTTCCCGTTGGAAGTCTATCAGTCGACTGATGACTTTCATCAGTCGACTGCCGCCGATTCTAACGGCTTCTGAATAGCCGGATTTGCGGGATTTGCCGTCGTCATCGCCAATGGGAAGACTATCGATCGCCAGCGATGGCGATTCGTGATCTCGATAATCGCCGTAGCCGATCGGCCACTACGGCTACGATTCGCGTGGGCCGATCGCTAATATCGGGCGTGATCGCGCACTTGTATTCTGCCGAATGAGTCGAGTCGATCGTGTCACGGTCCTGACCGGGATAACCCCGATCGTCGATAACAACCTTCCAAACTCTAATGCTATATTTTAAGGGCCAGTTCGACCGACACCATGTTCCAGTCGACTGGCACACTCCAAGTATGACTAATTCATACTTGAAAACATAACCTAAGCCTAGACTTAACCTTCTAGCTTCTCCATCAGCCTTGCGCCTCTAGGATTTCTCTGAGTCCACGACTCCATCCATGCGCTTGCCTTCAAAAGCTTCCTTCGGTTTTGTCATGCTTTGGGTTTCTTCTTTGCCAAAGTACGCTTGGACTTTACGCCGCCAAGACTACATGCTTGGACTTATGCCGCCAAGACTTTCCTTTGGTCTTCCTTTTCCAAGGACTGCTTGGACTTTATGCCGCCAAGACTACATGCTTGGACTTATGCTGCCAAGACCTTTCCTTGACTCCTTTTTGCCAAGATCACACTTGGACTTGTCTTTTACCAAGTCTTCATACTTGGATTTTCCTGTCACTTAAACATGTATACAGTTAGATCACAAAACATTGCCTAACTTAGATGATTATCCAAACATCAAAATATATATAAATGCTTGGGGCATTGTTGCACCAACAATAACCCTCTTAGTGGCCATCCTAGGTTTCCTTGAAACCCTAGCCACTAGACACAAACCTTGGTTACTCTTAGGGATAACTTCCCTAGTAACCTTGGTCTTCCTAGACCTAGTTTGTGTTCCATAATCAAATGGAACACTATGATAAGCCACCTTAGGCTTAGGTTTGTGACCCAAACCTTGCTTGCCCTTGGTTGACTTTTGACTCTTATGTCCTAGGTGTTGACTTTGACTTTTGGACCTAGACTTTTGATCATTTGACCCTTTAAATTGATTTTGCATCTTATTGAGGGTATTTTCTAATTTCTCAAGCCTTGACCTCAAGGCTTGGTTTTCCAATTCTAATTGCCCAATTTTAGAATTTTGATTTGGTTTTTGGGCATGGGACTTCCTAGGCATATGCCTAGTCCATTTAGGGTTGAGACCTAGATGCTCTTGTACCTTTCTAATGGTCTCCCTAGGTAGAATTTGTCTAGAATTGTATGACCTAGGGTTGTCCTTAGGTAAAATATTTCTAGGGACATTAGTCCCAAATTTCTTCTTCTTCCTAAGGTAGATATTTTTGGCTCCTAAACAAAATTCCCTATGTCTAGCATGCTCTTTGTGATAAATAGCAAGATTGCTAAAATTATTTCTAGCATGCTTTTTACTGTAATTTAAGTAACGAGCATTGTTTAAATATACCTTAGGGTTTGCCCTAGAGGCTCCCCCTGTAACGCCCATAAAATTCCTAGCAATTTTACAGAAATTTTTGGCTTGATGATCATGGGCTTTATGTGGGCCTTTTCAAAAATAAAAGAAAATAAGCCAAAAAGGGGTGCAAGGCCTAAGAATTGAACCCCAAACCTCTAGAGATAGCCAAGCCTTATAGATGCACCCACTAACCAGAAGCCCAATAGGATTATATGATTAAGGAAAAGGGGGAAACTATAGATAAGTGGGACTAGGAGTAAATGAAGAGGCATGGAAAGGAAAAGAGGAACTTCTCTTCCTCCCCCCCCTTTATAAAGAAGAGGGAAGATTGGATTTGGTCACTTCCACCCTTCTTCTTCTTCTCCTCACCGAATTCTAGCTTCTTCTCCACCTTTGGCCGAATCTCATCCAAGCAAGAGAAGGCTAGGGTTGGTTCTTCCTTAGGTTTTCCTTCCACCAAAAAGCAACGCGAAGGAAGTAAGTATCCCTCACCTGCATACGAGTAGCTCCGATTGCTATTTTTTGTTTTTGTAAAAGAAACCTACATGATATATTCGGCCAAGCCATGATTTAGGGTTCAATGAAGCTCTATGCTATGTTGTTTATAACTAGATGATGATGTTAGGGGTTAAAGGGGATTAGGACAAAAGCTAACCCTAATAACCACTAAGGCCTATTCGGCCAAGCCATGATTTAGGATTCAATGAAGCTCTATGCTATGTTGTTTATAACTAGATGATGATGTTAGGGGTTAAAGGGGATTAGGACAAAGCTAACCCTAATAACCACTAAGGCCTATTCGCCAAGCCATGATTTAGGGTTCAATGAAGCTCTATGCTATGTTGTTTATAACTAGATGATGATGTTAGGGGTTAAAGTGGGTTAGGACAAAAGCTAACCCTAATAGCCACTAAAGACCCATTCGGCCACCCCTAGATATCTAAGACCCAATGAGGTTTCAATCCATGTTTTGTAGGGTTATGATGTTGTAGTCATGTTTAATGAATTAGGTTAAAAGTCTAAACCCTAAAAGCCTTTAAGGCCATTCGCCACCTTTGGTCCTTTAGGTCACAATGAAGTTCATACCATGAAATTTATGGAATTTGTATGCCTA
The DNA here is from genome assembly GCA_025175895.1 of Wurfbainia villosa. Taxonomy (NCBI): domain Eukaryota; kingdom Viridiplantae; phylum Streptophyta; class Magnoliopsida; order Zingiberales; family Zingiberaceae; genus Wurfbainia; species Wurfbainia villosa. Next base: position 28,386,660 of record CM045990.1, on the reverse strand, counting down.
TGTATGTTACTTGAATTAGGTTAAAAGTCTAAACCCTAAAAAGCCTTTAAGGGCCATTCGGCCACCTTTGGTCCTTTAGGTCACAATGAAGTTCATACCATGAAATTTATGGAATTTGTATGCCTATGTATGTTACTTGAATTAGGTTAAAAGTCTAAACCCTAAAAAGCCTATAAGGGCCATTCGGCCACCTTTGATCTCTTTAGGTTACAATGAAGTTCATACCATGAAGTATGCTATGCTATGTTAATGAAATAAGCTATGTTGTTATGAAATGAAGTATGCTATGCTATGTTAATGAAATGAAGCATGATGTGTATGAAATGAAGTATGCTATGCTATGTTAATGAAATAAGCTATGTTGTTATGAAATGAAGTATGCTATGCTATGTTAATGAAATGAAGCATGATGTGTTATGAAATGAAGTATGCTATGCTATGTTAATGAAATAAGCTATGTTGTTATGAAATGAAGTATGCTATGCTATGTTAATGAAATGAAGCATGATGTGTTATGAAATGAAGTATGCTATGCTATGTTAATGAAATGAAGTATGATGTGTATGAAATGAAGTATGCTATGCTATGTTAAAGAAATAAGCTATGTTGTAAAATAAGCATATAAGTATTTTACTTTCTGCATGGCTTGTACCAAGACCTTAACAAGGTCCAAGAAGGGATGGGCTCCTAAGATGCCCTAGGTCGATGGAATAAGACTCGGGCCTAGGATGGGCTTCTATGTATGATTGCCCCTAGGTCGATGGAATAAGATTCGGGCCTAGTACGGGATGGGCTCCAAGATGCCTTAGGTCGATGGAGTAAGACTCGGGCCTAGGATGGGCTTCTACGCTATGACGATTGCCCCTAGGTCGATGGAATAAGACTCGGGCCTAGGAACCTATTAGGTTCGAGACTTGCTACCTCGGGCCTATTTAAGGATGCGCGCTATGATAATGAAGAAGTGGTACAATGCCGGGCCCAAATATGTTGAGATCTATATTTACGTACCTAACATATATGTTTTCAAAAGCATCTTGCATATGTTTGCCTGTTAATGTTTAAGTTACATGTTATGTTAGATGATATGCCATAATGTTTAAGTTACGTGTTATGTTAGATGATATGCCATAATGTTTAAGTTACGTGTTATGCTAGATGATATGCCATAATGTTTAAGTTACATGTTATGTTAGATGATATGCCATAATGTTTAAGTTACGTGTTATGTTAGATGATATGCCATAATGTTTAAGTTACGTGTTATGCTAGATGATATGCCATAATGTTTAAGTTACACGTTATGTTAGATGATATGCCATAATGTTTAAGTTACGTGTTATGTTAGATGATATGCCATAATGTTTAAGTTACGTGTTATGCTAGATGATATGCCATAATGTTTAAGTTACATGTTATGTTAGATGATATGCCATAATGTTTAAGTTACGTGTTATGTTAGATGATATGCCATAATGTTTAAGTTACCTGTTATGTTAGATGATATGTCATGATGTATAAGTTATGTTATGTTTGATGGTACGCTATGATGTTAGGTTACTAAGTTACATATGATGCATATTATGCTGATTAAGTATATGTATATATTTCATGTTATGCTGCTAAGTTAGGGATGATCCATGCTATATTATCTCATGTTACTTAAGCTACAAGTTAAGTTGATGATGCCATGAATGTTACATGATATATTGATTATATGTTATAAATGCTACAAGTCATGATTAATGATGATGTATGGTTTTTGTGAGTGGGACAGGATCTTACTAAGCCTATGTGCTTATAGTTTATCTTTCCCTCGTACTGCAGATAAGGGTAAGAGATGGATAAACTAAAGGGAGCAGCAGGAGGGGTCAATGTGTGTGGTAGTGGCATGGTGGAGAAGATCCGTTAAGTCTACTTATACATGTATTGCCTATGATGATGATGTCTATGGATGTCTTTACTTATGTCTCCCTATGACGATGATGTTATGAACCTACTAAGCCCTAAGTATCTATATATATATATATGATGCATGCTTTATGTTGATAAGAAGAAGTAAAGAAGAATGCTTTATGTTGATAAGAAGAAGTAAAGAAGAAGTAAGAAGAAGTATCTATGCATGCTATGCTATGAAACATACTCTATGTTAAGAAGAAGTGTTAATGCATATCTATGTTTAAAAGAAAAAAAAAGTATTTAGGTCTTAAGTCTTCCGCTGTAAGAAATAAGAAATATATATATATAAAGTCTTCCACTGTATGAAAGGTATGTACGGTCGCGTCACGTGCCACCTCTCCGGACATTTAGGGTCCCGGAAGGGCGGGCGTGACACCCCCTACTTGTGATGCTCCATCTTGTCCCTTCTTCTTCCCCCTTGGGCATTGACTCCGGTAATGCCCTTTTGAATTGCACTTGAAGCATATGACATGCTCCTTGCTCTTTTGACTTTGGGCACCGACATCTTTGACCTTTGTGTTGACTTTTGGTGCCAGAGGAGTTTTCCTAATCCATTTCGGACACTTGCTTTTGTAGTGCACGGTTTCCCTACACTCAAAATATATTATATGCATTTTATTATTAACACATATGCTTGAGATACCTAGGGTGGTTGTGGTGGTCGGAGTGGATTCTTGAGCTTTCTCTTCCTCTCTACCGGATGTAGATGATTCTTCTTGTTGCTCCGGTATTGAGGATGCCCTAATCTCCTCCTCCTCAATCCTAGAGGTGGAGGTCTCCTCTTCTTCCACCGATTCGGAGGTTGATTCCCTATCAACTTCTGAATCCTCAAGCTCTTTGGATGACGATGTACTTGCTTCCTTTTGAGCTTGAGAGGGTGAGCACTCCTCTTCTTCTTCTTCTTCTTGGACTGCCGATGAGTTTTCATGGAGCTTTGCCACTTGGCTCCATAACTCCTTAGCATCCATATAATCCCCTAACATACACACAATATCGTTAGGGATCAAATCAAAAATAAATTTTACTACCTTCATGTTTTTCTTGAAGGCTTGGATTTGATCTTCACTCCATTTCTTCTTCTTGAGGAAACCACCCTTTGGTCCTTTTGGATATACAAATCCATCCATCAAAATTGACCACTCCTCAAAATCTCTCATCATATTAAAATCTTCAATTCTTCTCTTCCAAGAATTGAAGCCTTCTCGTCCATATAGGGTGTAGGGCACCGGTGTGTTGATGTCTCAACCTAGTCGTTCTTCCAACTCCATCTTCACCCTCTAGTGTGCTCCCTTAGTTGTTAAGCTTCAAGAGCGGCCTCGCTCTGATACCACTTGTTGGGGATCGTTGGAATGCCAGAGAGGGGTGAATAGCATCGTGCTATGCGTCGATGGAATTCGTTCGTGATCGCGTCTACAAAGTTCGTTAGTGCAGCGAAAACAAAGATAATAAAGCAATAACGAAAAAACATAATCACAAACACAATTGTTTAACGTGGTTTGGAACCTCAAAGTTCCTACTCCACGGTTGAGCTCAACGAGCTCTATTGATGTACACGCAACCACTAATCACAAAACTAACTCCTTCTCGGAACAATCCGGAGGTGGAGAAACCTCGTACAATGATTACAAAAGCAATACACGAAAATACAAGAAAAATACAAAGAAATGTAAAGAACACTTTACAAAACTAGGGTTTGAGCGCTTTGCTTGTTGGTTTCTTGGATGAGGTTGAAGGGCCCTGAAATGCACCTGCAAATCACCCCAAGAAAGCTTCCAAAAAACCAATACCGAAATCCTCCACAAGCTCCTCTTTTTAACCTGCATCGGGCTGGATTTTTGCTAATCAGTCGACTGTCATAAGTCACCAGTCGACTAATGCCACTGTTGCTATGAGACAACGGCTCAATCCACGCTGAAAAAGTTCCAACGGGACTCTCACCAGTCGACTGCCAACATTGGCAATAATCGCCGACCGTAGTCGATCGCCATCGGCTACGAGCATTCTCTGTCGCGACTCAACCGGGCAATGATCGCCAAGGTAATTTCAGCCCTAAATGGCAGTCGAGCTCTAGTCGACTCACGACAGTCGAACCGGCCATAATGCCAGTCGACTGCCAACCTCAAACATGAGGTTTTAACCTAAGTATGGTGCCCCCATACTTGCTAGACCACCCTTAGCCTAGACCTAAGCCTTCTAGCCACCTCCATCAGCCTCACACCTCTCGGATCCCTCCAAGTCATCCATGACTTGTTCATCCATCGCGCTAGCCTTCAGGTGCTTCCATCGGCTATGTCATGCTAATGGTGTATACACCGCCAAGGCACATTGGACTTACGCCGCCAAGACTCCGCTTGGACTTTACGCTTCCAACCATTGGATTTATGCTGCCAAGACTCCACCCTTGGACTTTACGCTGCCAATATCAAACCCCTTGGACTTCTCAAATGCCAAGACTCAAGCTTGGACTTTCCCTTGTCAACCTATGTTAGACTTTCCATGTCAAGACCCATGCTTGGACTTCCCTTGTGCCAAGTACTCAAGACTTGGACTTTCCCAAATGCCAAGTGTCCCACTTGGACTTTACCTTGCCAAGACCCATGCTTGGACTTTCCTATAATCACATGGTCAACCCTAGTCAACCATCAAAGTCTCCCTCGAGTCAAACTCGAGTCTGGTCAATTATAACCTGGTTCGATTGTATAAACAATCTCCTCAAAACATTAACCGACATCAATGTCAAACATACTATGTCAAACATCAAAACATCACTCGAGTCAAACTCGAGTCTGGTCAATCGTGACCTGGGCCGATTGCACCAACACGATGCTACTGATAAGGATGACCATATGGCAGCAGATGCACCAGCAGCAGGTCTTTCAGATCGTGTTGCACAGCTGGAGGTCCGATTCGGGGATTACCAACAATCTATTGACTTGCGCATGATGGAGATCTTATCAAGCCAGTCCTCCATGAGTCGGCAGCTTAGTCAGATGGAGGAGCGCCACACCAGGATGGAGGAGTGCCAGAGCAGGATGGTGCAACGCCAATCGATATGTACGAGATGATGAGGACTTGGACGCTGAGCCAGTAGCCTTCTCCACCTCCACCATTTGTAGGAGATGACAGTTAGAGGATGTTTAGGGATTCTGTTTTTAGTTTCTTAGTGAAGTTGAGAAATTTAGACTTCCATTTTTGCTTGTAAACACTAAGGTTATATTTGAATGAAATATTTTGTTTATCAAATAAAAATTATGTGTTTTTGTCTGATCATGTGTGTGCTAATGTGTTTATACAAATTTGACATGCCATGACATCATAATTATATTTATCATTAATTTGTCATGATTATGTTTAGTATTAAGGACTAGTGTCATGTGTTTTTAGATTATATCATATGCCATGACATCATGATCATTGGCCATACTTAATTATTGCTATCAATTATGCCATGGTCATCATGCATCTAAATTGATTAAAATTGAGTTAAGGACTTTGGCAAGACTTGGAGTCCCATTTATAAGGGAATTAAGTAGAGTTGCCTTAGAAAATACATGAGGCCTTAGATTAGGATAACCAAAACTCACATCTCACAATCACATTGACATGTATGTGTATTTATACACCCTAGATACATGTGAGATGTTAGGAAAATAAGTTAAGTTCAAGGTGCATAGATAGTGCATCTAGATGAACTCAAACTTATCTCAATAATCAATGTGGATCATTGGGAAAGCTTGTGTACAAGTCATGTACATTGAACCCAAGGAATATGATCCAATATAGGTTTTCAAAAATATTTTAAAATCAATTTAGAAAACCTTGGTGAAGTCTATCTTTTGATAGTAATCACCATTGATGAAGTTGATACAAAGTAGGGCTAAAATATTGAAAATTTCAATGGTTTTGAACTTTGTTTCAATTTCACTATTTTATGGGAAAAATAATTTCAAATATTTTTCTCCCATTGTATGTGTCATAAGTATTATACGTATGAATTTTCTTATTTTTTCGATATACGTATATTTATTTATGCAATTTTGAAACTCAACTCTGATAACCGAAAATCAGATTTTTCAGTTATCAGTCGATTGCTCATGGTGGCAGTCGACTGATGAGAGTGGCAGTCGACTGATCTCTGATAAAGTCGACTGCCAAGGCTGAATTCGGGAAAACAAGGTTTGTTAGCCCAATTTCAGCTACGGTAAAGTACCCTAACCACTCCTAATCCTAGGATATGCTTTGGGAAGCATTATAAAGGGTGAAAATCCATTGGATATGGATTAGGAGAGTTGTTTAGGGTTTGTATCAAATTTAAGGATGGGAGAGTTCATGTTTGAACTTTGAACCTTATTTTTGATGGTTTAGAGTTCCTATTGGCTTATGGACTTTCCAAGGACATTGTTGGTGCAATGGTCAAGGGGGAGCAAGCCTTTAGGGGGAGGTATCCATCATGGGATGATGGATGGTATTTTTTCCTCATGAGGAGGAAAATGAGATTTTGAGATACCTAATTTGGAAATTGGCAGAGTGAATAGGATTGTCTCTCTTGAGTGATATAGGACTTATCACTAGGAAGAAGGTAGGCATCCTAGGTATTTTTTGACCAAGGGGGAGATTGTAAGATCTCATTAGATATGAGACATTGACCACCTTGGGTGAACCTTTTTGATGTATGTCAAAAAAGGGGAGAAAGGTAAGATTACCAATTTGGGAAATTGGTAAGGGAATTTGGGTTAGTGTTCTAACTCAAAGGTAAGTGTTTTTGTCAAACATCAAAAAGGGGAAGATTGTTGGTGCAATCGGCCCAGGTCACAATTGACCGGACTCGAGTTTGACTCGAGTGATGTTTTGATGTTTGACACAGTAAGTTGACATTGATGTCTAATAATATCTTTGGGAGATTGTTGGAACAATCGACCCGGGTTATGATTAACCGAACTCGAGTTTGACTCGAAGGGATTTTGATGGTTGAGTGGAGTTGACCATGTCATGGAAAGTCCAAGTCTTGACTACTTGGCACGTAAAGTCCAAGCATGGGTCTTGGCAAGGAAAAGTCCAAGCATGGGTCTTGGCCTGGAAAATCTAACATGGGTTGGCAAGGAAAAGTCCAATCTTGAGTTTTGGCATTTGAGAAGTCCAAGGGGTTTGATATTGGCGGCGTAAAGTCCAATCGGGAGTCTTGGTAGCATAAGTCTAATGGTTGGCGGTGTAAAGTCCAAGCGGAGTCTTGGCGGCGTAAGTCCAATGTGCCTTGGCGGTGTAGACACCGTTAGCATGACATAGCCGATGGAAGCACCTGAAGGCTAGTGCAATGGATGAACAAGTCATGGATGACTTGGAGGGATCCGAGAGGCGTAAGGTTGAAGGAGGTGGCTAAAAGGCTTAGGTCTAGGCTAAGGGTGGTCTAGCAAGTATGGGGGCACCATACTTGGGTTAAAACCTCATGTTTGAGGTGTGCCAGTCGACTGGTGCCATGTGGCAGTCGACTTGCGTGAGTCAACTAGGGTTTGACTATGGGAATTGGCCTAGCGATCATTGCGCCAGAGGTGGGTAGTCGGTCGATTGGCGATCCGATCATGTGATCGCGATCGTGCTCTTCATTTCGAGCCGCGAATGGAGTTTGACTCGACTGCTGGGGTTAGCAGTCGAGTGGTGGCTCGAACAGTCGATTGATGGTCATGATCAGTTGACTGATGATGGATCCGTTGGATTTTTCCAGCGTGGATCTTGTCGTTGTCTCACGACAATAGTGGCATCAGTTGACTGATGGTCCTAAGCAGTCGACTGATCGACGATTTCCAGCCCAGGTTGCAACTTTAAATGGAGCTCATGGAGGAGGAAATCACCACCGATTTTCTTGAACGTTTTGAAGCGATTTGCTATTGCAAATCAGGGCCTTCAGCTGCTAGTCCAAGGCAATCAACAAGCAAGCTTCCAAAAGATTTGTGTAAAGTTTTCTTTGCTTTCTTTTGTTGTATTCACTTGTAATTGCTTGTTATTTACTTGTATTACTGTTGTAATATTTTGTAAGAGGTTTCTCCACCTCCGACTTATGTCGAGAAGGAGTTATTGCATAGTTGTGTGTTTGTAGCATCGCTAAAGCTCTTTAGAGCTCGATCCGTGGAGTAGGAACCGTTCGGTTCTGAACCACGTTAAATACTTGTGTAATTGTGTGTTTGTCTATTTCGTTATTGTTTTACTATTATTCCGCTGCGCGCTAACAAAAATTGTAGACAATCGCGAATGATTTCCATCACGAAACAAAAACAAACTATTCACCCCCCTCTAGCTTCCAAGGATCCCCTACACAGTCGACTGATGGAAGGCATCAGTCGACTGATGGTGATGAATCAGCCTTTTGTGCTAGGTCAAAATGGATAATGTTTGACGTGGCCACTTCGCGATAAAATTTGGTACCACCTCGTGTTCTGTTCCAAAAGATGAGGAGAATTATTCAGAGGCCAAACTCTATAAAAGGAGTGGAGGATTCCAACCCAAACATTCATCAAGATTATTCTCAAGTGCTCCTACAACGCCGATGCTCTAACACCATCATAACGCCGACACGACGACAAGTTCTAATCTTCTTCGTCGGCAGCAGCAGTAAGTAATTGTTTTTGTTATTGTATTCTTTGTTTTAATTGTAACGAGGTGAGGTAGACTTGTTGCCTCATCCTCGTACTTTCGATTTTGTGATTGTTTTCTCCTACCTCCAACAAGGAGGAGATCTTATAGTGTTTTGCCCTTTGTACGCGGTCTAGGACCGTTAGGGCCTTAGAGTAGCAACCGCTGGGTTGTGAACCAAGTAAAAATAAACTTGTCTCTTTATTCTTTCCGGTGCGTAACTCAAGTATCGAAATGAACGAAAATTTTACGCTCGCTATTCACCCCCCCCTCTAGCGACGCTTCTCGATCCAACATCATCTTTGTGAACTATTTGTTGAGAAAATGAGATCCGAAAGGTTTGAGATCTCCAAGATCCTCTTTTGCTCAAAGATGTAGGAGAGTTCATCTATAGTGCAACATGTAATAGAGATGGGAGGTTGTAAAGGGAATTGTAAGCATTAGCTAGAGTCCTTGAAGGAGAAAAAGACATTTGATGCCCAATCTACTTCAGATATTTTCGTTATTGAATGTAACACTATATCTTCTATCACTTAGGTATTGGACACCGGGTGTGCCTCCCACATATGTAATGATATATAGGGGCTGAAAAATAGCAGACAACTGGTTAAGGGAGAAGAAAATTTAAGGGTTGGTAATGGAGCAAAAGATATTGGTATAACCATAGGGACTTATTTGTTGCATCTTCCTAATGGAATAATTTTAGAGTTGTATGATTGTTTTTATGTTCCTTTGTTAATAAAGAACATTGTTTCTATTTCTTGTTTAAATAAAAAAGGATTCCATTTGATTTTTAATAATAATTGTTATTACCTAATGTTGAATGGTGCTAGTTTTGGGACAGTAATATTAAACAAATGAATCTATATGTTAGATATATCTAACAAAGTATTCAATATAAAATCAAGTAGCAAAAGTACTAAAATAGATAATCAATTAACCTCTTATATATGGCATTGTCTTCTTGGCCATATTAGTAAGGATCACATGACCATATTGCACAAGCTTGGTATTTTGGGGGTCTTTTGAATTAGATTCATTTAACACATGTGATTCATGCTTAAAAGGAAAGATGACAAAGTTACATTTTAAGAGAAAAGGTAAACTAGAGCATGATGTTTTGGGCCTTGTACATATCGATGTATGTGGACCAATGTCAACTCAAACATGTGGAGGTTATAGCTACTTCATTACCTTCATCGATGATTATTCATGATTAGGGTATGTATATCTATTATTATACAAGTCTGAGGCCTTTAAAAAGTTTAAAGAATTCGGACATGAAGTAGAGAAACAACTTGGGAAAAGTATCAATGTCCTTTGATCGGATCGAGGTGGCGAATACTTAAGCCAAAAATTTTAGGATTATCTAAGGGACAATGACATCTTGTCCCAAAAGACTTCACCTTATACACTATAGCATAATAGTATAGTTGAAAAACAAAACCAAACCTTGTTGGATATGGTGACATCGATGATGCTCCTTGCAAGTCCACTAAAATGCTTTTGGGGTTACACAGTCGAGACCATTATTTACTTGCTAAATAGAGTCCTGATTAAGATTTTCTCTACTTCTTCATATGAGGTATGGAATAGTAAGAAACCTCATTTATCTGACTTGAAGATATGGTGTTGTTCTACTAATGTGAAGAGAACAATATCAGACAAGTTGAAGGTTAAGTCTGAAAAGTGTATATTTATTGGTTACCCTAAGGAAATAGAGGGTTACAAGTTCTATCATCCCTTGGAACAAAAGATGTTTGTTTCAATGCATGTTGTATTCCTAGAGAAGGAGTTTCTCTTATAGGAAAATAGTGGTAGTGAGATTGAACTAAGGCTGCGTTTGGTAGGACGTAATGTAATTCAAGTTGTAATGTAATCCAAGTTGTAATGGAATGCAATGTAATCTTAATTACATTACTATGTTTGGATAAAAATTGTATGTAATCTTGGATTACAAAAGTCATTACATTCTTTTGTTTGGTGTCCATTACAAAGACGATAGGAATGGATCGATGACGATGACCGGCGGGCGCCCCCGATCGGTCATCGCCGATCGAACATCGCCAGTCATCGGTCGATGATCGGCCGACAACCGTGGTCGCTTCGCCGGGCCATCCGCCGGCCATCGATCGATCGCCGGCTAGGCCGCGATCGTCCTCGTTGGCCAATCGCGGTCGTCAATCGTCGATCACGGCCACCGCCGATACCAATTGTCGGGTGGCACTGACAATGGCGACCGATGGCAGTGATCGGCGACCGACTGATCGGTGGTGACAACGGACGACAACGATCGACTTCGATTGTTGAGCATCCAACACTTTTCATATTACGGCTTGTAATGTAATTTGAATTTCATAGATTTTGCTTTGTAATCCAGATTACAAAACTTTAGTGTCTTTTGTAATCCAGATTACATTACATTATAAATTTGAAGATAGTAACAAACAAAGGAATCTACCTTGTAATGTAATCTGGATTACATTACAAGGCAGATTACGGCATACCAAACACAGCCTAAGTATAATTTAAGAGACTCCAGTAGAGACACAAGAGATGACTAGTCAAGAATCATAGTCTATTACTTAGAGAGATAAGGTAACGACTGAACCTTTAGAAAAATAACCTCTTTGTAGATCTAGTAGAATAGGACAAGTTCCTAAGAGATATGGATTTCTCATAAGTGAATCGAATGACGAATTGATCATCGAGGGTGATGAGTGATAAGTCACATTTTTGACATGATGTGTATTCATTCCTCTATGTTTTGATTCATTCGTATAGTTAATTTGATGTATTTATCATGTTTTACGAATATGAATTGTTTTAGAACCTTAATGCAAATACATGCTAATTTAATGTATTTAGCATAAATTTGTTGTATACTTTTTTTTTGTAGGACATTTGAAGGATATATTGAGGAGTCTTGGGACCTATTCATCAAGGAAACATGACTATCCTATGGTCACAAACAAAGTCAAGCCATGTACCGAGTTGCGGGAGCCAAGAAAAATGAAGAAATAGGCTTTTTAGAGAGGTCTATGGCCAGATTGTGGTTTTGACCACATAGTCATGAACCTCTCTGGCCATGGCTAGATTTTTGGGATTTAAGGAGGGCATTCGTAATGCTTCCGATCCCATTTAGCGGGATCTTAGGGACACAGACGCAGTGAAAATATAAAACCAATTAAAATTCCATGTCTCATTGATCCCTTTGGCCTTCGAACACTTACTTTTAGCATAATCATACAGGAATAGAGATGAAAAGAAGATGATCGTACCTTCGAGATTATATCGAATTTGTTAAAATCATGAGTAAGACCAACAGGTTTTGCCTCTATCAATATCCATGTCAGGATCTCTTGAGACAACCTTCCAAAGGACAACAAATTTTCTTCTCCGATAGGTGCTAGCCTGACATGGAGAAGAAGCGTGAGAGGAGGATGACGACCACCACATCAAATCCCAAAGAGAATTTCTTAACCTAAGATTATCAAGAGATCTATTTATAGTTCTCTTGATTAGGTCATCTTAGGAGATTTAAATGGAACGTATCTTACCATAATTATCTCATAATTAAGGTGAGAAAACAAAGAAAATTTTCATACGAGAATGCACCAAAACTGGCCGCCCCACAACATAGTTGTGTGTGGGACACACAGCTGGCCATGTGTCCTAGCCACGACCATGCTTGGACACATGACCAACCATGTGTCTCTCTGGGCATGGCCTCAGATCTGGCCATTTTTTGCCAGAGTTAGGCACGACTCATGCCTAGTTAGGCACAGTTGGGTGAGGCTCTGTATTATCCCTTTAACTTTGTTTAAGTGCAATATGTTCATGCTAAACCCCCATATGACCATGGGTGGTTAGATACCCTTCGTTTCACACCGCTATGACCTAGTCCAACCAGGTATAACCTCTCTCTTTAAGAATCTCATTCTCAAACTTATTTTACGTCTCTAGATCACCCATATTGCTTGTGACCCAATAGGTTCCTTGTTATGTTGGTCATTCATAATTAACCCAATACTTATGAATAGATCATCAATGGAACCTAGCAATACATCATGCCCCCCAATTGATCGAAAGTCTAAGTCAACTTTAGAACATTTCTGAACCCTTCAGTAGCAATACATCATTCCTAGTTCCTTTCACTCATCCTATACCCACTTAGTTCAGGACATGGTCTATATGCTCGTTCCCAGTAGGATGACTACATCACACTTAGCCTAAGTATTATTCCTTGCCCTGTGGGTTCAAGTTACTCCCTACATGTGTCCAAAAAGACCATTCTTCTTGACATTTGTGCTTTGGCCAAAGACTTCTGAGTAATAATCATGACAAGAGGCCTAGGCTATACACCTCCTTATAACAGGAGTGGTGAATCCTCTATTGGCTATTCAAATATCTTTGATCACTTTGGCTTATACCTAATCAATCTAGAGTTACACCTCCTATGGAGATGGCTACGAAGAAGTCAAAGTATAAGGTGTCATGATTAAGGTGACTTGAATACCTCAAGTCTAAGAAATCTCACACTCGAGCTGCAGTGAGATCTTCAACGACATAAAGAATCATACCAAGTCTCATAGCAGGTCACTCCAATGAACTAGTTACCCTAACAAGCATCCACATGTTCACTCTCAACAATCTTATTCTTCTATTTAGTGAGTACCAAATGCTTAGATAAACTAAGGAACATAACATGTGCTAGTCTCACATAATTAATGATGTCGATCTCATCAATTCATCGGCTAGAAATTATTTCAATACTTACATAATTACACATGATGAGATACTCACAAATCAAAATCCAATCAAGATTTCTCTTATGCTATGCATCATATTGTGGATTTCAGTAAATGAATTTAAGAAAAAATCAAATACATATACAATGCGCACTCAACTAGTGAATTGTATTAACATCTAAGGCGATTGCCTTAGGATACCTCTCTATATTGTTGGAGGATCAGTGGCTGGCTAGAGGAGGGTGAATAGCCCTTCTTCATACACGATGGAAGACGATCGCTTAACTATCTACGTACAAGGTTAGCGCAGCGGAAATATAAAGATAAACAATACAATTAAGACAATATACAAGACAAGGAAGCACAAACGCTAACATCGGAGATGTAACGTGGTTCACGACCCTTGCCGCTAATCCACAGACTGATTCGTTCTAGGTGAATCACTCCTAAACCTTCACTAGTCTCTCCTTTTGCCCAATCAAGGTGGAGGTAAACCTTCTTACAACAATACACTCATTCTTACAATAGAATTGAAAGAAATGCAAGGAGAAGGAGTTGTGAACGTGTGGAGCACTTAGGAGCATGAAGATTAACCTTCCCAAAGCCCACCCCCTCTCTTTTTATAAAGAGGGACGAAATCTTCCCGTTGGGGTTTCATCAGTCTACTGCTGCATGCCAACAATCGATTGCCGCCATTGCAACGAGTTCTGACGACGTCTGATCCGCGATCGTCACCATCCAATGGAAACCTTAGCAGTCGACTGATGACCTCATAGCCGACTAATCAGTCGGCTACGAGTGCTTCGCGTTCGACACATTCCAGCAATGACCGCCATCCATGGCGCCGATTGCCAACGATAACTACTAATGTAGCACCGATCACGATCGGGCAAATTGTGACACCGCCGAACTCATTCGACTTGGATCAGTTCGACTGCCCATTCATGGCAGTCGACTGGTGGCGGGTAAACTTCAAACAAGAGACTTGTTTGAGAATCCAATGGTCGAGTAAAACCTCAACCCACTCGGTTGAGCATCCGACACTTGACTTAGCCATTCGGCCAAGTTCACCTATGAGCTACGTTACATTTCACTCATTCTCTCATCTCCCTTGAATTCCCTCGCCGAAGTTCTCTTCGTCCGGCTACGTCCCTCGGATGCACCAAGAGCACGGCTTCGCAATGCCATCCTTCATGTCTCACCCTGAAGTCTACTTCCTTTGGCTTCACTCCAAAGCTCCTCGTCCGACGGTCCCTCGGATGCACCAAGCGCACGACTTCCGCAATGTCATCCTTCACCGACTCAAGGACTGAGTCATGAGATGGTGAACCCACCAATGCTATCATCAAGCTAACTCCTGTGTGAATTACTAAGTCCTACATGACTTCAACACAAATATCAAATCCATAAACATCCTAACTTAAACCTTTGCCACACACATCAAAACCATATCATACATGGGTTGATTGCCCTAACAATCTCCCCCTTTTTGATATGTGGCAACCATGTTTAAGTTAGGTAAAACATTAACATAAAAACATAAGGCAAGAAAGCATGTAAAACATGAATATCAAACATACATGCAACTCCCCCTTAACACATGCTAATTTTCTCCGCCTAGCATGATTAACTTAAACCCACATTTTCTCCCCCTTTGATACTATAAAAAACATTAACATATATTATATAAGCATGACATCAAGTCTAAAGGAAGAAAAATAACAAAAACAACCTCAAGATTCGGTCATCATTATCGGCATGGCAATGGCAGTGACACAAGTAAATCTAGATTTTTTGATTTTTCGGACGAAATTCAGAAATGCACTAAAAATTCCACAAAATTTGAAAAGTCATGAAAATTTGAAAACACATTTCTCATAAGTCCCTTTATCAATGAAAAATAGTTTTTCATGAAAATTCATTTAATTTTCTAACATTTGGCAAAAACTCAAAAGTCTTAAAAACTTTCAAAGTTTTATAAATTTTAGAATCTAGTTTTGCCTTTAATTGATTTAAAACACGAATACATAGAATGTAACACAAGAAATGGTTTTGAAATCATTTGAAATATCCAACCATGATCTTTAGGCAATATGTCTATGAATTAAACATATGCTTTCTCCATGATTTGTCTATTATTGCTATCATGATACTTGTAATGACCATCTAAATGTCATAAGCATTAGTGGATCATTTGTATCAACCTAACATCTCACCCATGCTATGTTTTCAATCAAGTTAGCCTATAGTGAGTGTGAGATGTACCTAAGGTATTTGTACTTAACCAACAATTTCATGCAATTCTACCCAAGGTTAAGTATCATCCTAAAACTCCCATTATGATCATAACACAAACATGATCCTAATTGCATATCATGATCATAATAAAAGTAAATCATCAAGTATAAATCATGATTTAATCATTATCAATAATTACACATCATGATAAAACAAATACATCATTCAATTCCTAGGTCACACATTATCATCACCCAACACTAAGTCAAAAATCACTCACATCATCCTAAGTCAACCATTTAACATGATATAAGTAAAGTCCACTTATGGTTGATTTTTCTAGATTCCTCTAACCCTTGAGGAATGACTTGGGAACCCAATACAAATTCTTTCCACTGGGGTTCACCAAGTATTCCTTTGGGATCCATTTCCTAGCTACCATTGTAGTTTTAGCTTGACCCCTTGCAATTAGGCAATGGTAGGCCTTTTCATTCTTGGTTCCCTTATAACCTAGGCCTTTCTTGTTGAAACTTGCCCTTTGCCTTCCAATTATCATGTTCAAGGTATTTGAGCCAATAGTAAACTTTTCTAAGGCTTTAGTTAAATGATCTACCTTTTCCCTTAAGGCCTTATTTTCTTCTACTAAGCATGCATCACTAGTCATAGAAGAAGAAGCATTATCATTAACATTTTAACATGCATTTTCTAGCTTTTCTTCTAATTTACTAATTTCATGAAGCATGCTTTTATTTTTCTTCTTAGCCTTAAATAAATCTCTAGTTAGACTAGTAATCATAGAAACTACATCATTGGAGGGTAATTTAGTTACCTTGCTTACTCAATCTCCTTCCGATGATGATGATGAAGATGAGGATGCTCCCCCTTTACTTGAGCTCTCCTCCTCACTTGAGCTTGTTTCTTCTTTTTCCGAGGAGGTGGACTCTAAGTATTCTATTTCCATAAGTGCAAGGCTTGTGAATGCTTGTTCTTCCTCCGATGAGGATGGATCATCCCATGTCGCCTTGTGTTCCTTGGCCTTCCCTTTTTCTTTTGATTTTCTTTCTTCTTACTTCTTCTTGCTCCCCTTCTTCTTGTCCTCTTTCTTTCTTCTTTCTTCCTTGCTTTTGTTCAAGAGGGGATAATCATCCCTCATGTGTCCCTCTCCTTGGCAATTATAGCAAATAATCTTCCTCCTTGGCCTTCTCCTATCATGGGACTTATTAAATTTAAAATTCTTAAGTGCATGTCTAACCTTCCTTACCATGTAGGCCTTCTCATTGCTATCCATTAAAGAGGATGATGAATCTTCATCGGATGAGGAGGGTAGCATCACCTTCTTCTTCTTTCCCTTCTTGGCTATGAGTACTACTCCCCTTGGCTTTATGCTTGGTTCTTCACTTGTGCCTTCAAGCCTAGTCTCATACAATTCCATGGTAGAGAAAAATTCTTCTAGAGTACTTATCTCTAAATTCTTTCAAATATAGAAGGAGTCCACCATGGAGCTCCATTTGGATGACCGGGGGAAGGCATCTATGACTTTCATTATCATGTCCCGATTGGAGAGTTTTTCACCTACACTTGATAAACCATTTATTATCTCTTTAAATCTAGAGTGTAGTGATAATACCTTTTCCCCCTTATCTAATTAGATATTGCTTAATTGAGAGCGGAGGAGATCTCTTCTTGCTAGCTTGGCTTCGGATGTGCCTTCATGAAGCTCCACTAGCTTCTCCCACATCTCTTTGGCGCTAGAGCATTCTCCTATCCGGTTTACCACTTGTTGGGGGAGCACATTGAAAATGTGGTGCTTGGCCTTTAAATTTGCAAGGTGCTCCTGTTGGATCGAAAGTGTCGCTAGAGGGGGGGGTGAATAGCGATACGGTGTCGTTAAAAACTTTTGCAATAAGTAAAAAGCAAGTAGAGAATGCACAGCGGAAATATAAAGTAGACAAGATATTTTTACGTGGTTCACAATCTTTCGATTGCTAATCCACGGCCCTAGTGATCCTTGATCACGTACGGAGGGCAATTCACTAAAACCACCTCCTCGCTGGAGGTAGGAGCAACGACATAAAGAAATCAAGGCAAAGGGACACTTTCCTTGTTACGATTAAAGCACAAAGACAATTTAAAGAAGTAGAACTTAAATAAATATACCGACAACTCTTATAAGTAGAAGATGTAGCTTTCGCTGTCGGGCTGACTTCGTCGTAGCAAATGTGAGTAGTAGTAGCAAGCATTTACGACGGGCGTGTTGAGAGCTCTTGAATTCTTGTTATTTGCTTGGCTTGAACATGTCTATTTATGGATATTGATCTATGAATTTAGACATAGGTAGTGTCCAAGGTGAGGTTCTTATCCCCAAGACTTGTTCATCCACATCCTGCGCTAACTCAAGGATGAGGTGTTTCATCCAACCACCTTGTGCCACAACTCAAGGATGAGGTGTCTCATCCAACCACCTTGTGCCCCCTCCACCCTCCTTGGGCGCCAACTTGAGGATGAGGTGTTTCATCCAACCACCTTGTGCCACCTCCAACCTCCTTGGGCGCCAACTTGAGGATGAGGTTATTTTGGGCGCCCACCACAAGGAAGCTTGGTGATGGTTTGATGTCCACCTTGATGCCACATCACCCTTTGTACCAAAACACGAGTCAAGTCCAAATTCACCCCCTTGAAATTCGAGCTCTTCTCGAGGCTGGAACTTGACTAGCAGTTGACTGTAGTCAAAGGGTTTTGGACTGCAGACAAGTTAGCTTAAAATATAAAGTACGATGGTTCTAACCATCTGATCTCGACCTAGACCTTCCATTGGAGGTATTGGGTCGGATCTACGCTTAACGACCTTGCTTCGCTTTCACACGAGCTTACCTTGTAGCCTCGCTCGGTCTTCACCGAGTACCTCGGCTTCCTCCGGTCCCTCAAGGCGTTCGACCACCTCGGTTCCCACCGGGTGTCGCAGACCTTCCGCCAACTTTAGCATTTCGCACACTTAATTGAGCTCGTAAGATAACAAATATACCCTTAACTATTGAGCCTTTTGCCATAATCAAAATACGGTTCGACTTTGGTGCCCACGCACCAACAATCTCCCCTTTGATTCATGGCAAACCGACACAAAAGTTAAGGAAAAATTAAGCATAACATAAGAAGCTAGCATAATGATTAAGCATGAATGAGCTAGCATAAAGATTAAATATGAATGAGCTAGCATAATGATTAAGCATGAATGAGCTAGCATAAAGATTAAATATGAATGAGCTAGCATAAAGATTAAATATGAATGAGCTAGCATAATGATTAAATATGAATGAGCTAGCATAATGATTAAGTATGAATGAGCTAGCATAAAGATTAAGCATGAGTGAGAAATATTATTGTTTCAAGTTCTCCTTTGAGGTAACCTCCCTTGACGAAGGTGAGTTCTTGAAAATAATTTTTACTCCCTTAATAGTTGCTTAAGTAAACGGAATTACTTAATATAAAAGGTAATAATTTTGTTTACTTTCTTCCCTTTGCCTTAACTCAAAAAGTTTGTAAATATATTTTAGGGTTTGTAAGTCCAAGCAAGTTCCCAATATAAATATATATATATTTTTTAAATAATAATAAGCTTGAAAATATGTTCATCTAAAATGTACAATGGACTTGATTGATATAGAATGATCAATAAGTCTTGAAGGAGTTGATTAATTTTAAATAATTATACTCCATGGTTCATGTCGATGCACCGAATCTACGTCGAACTGTGGAGTAAGGTCCTAACATCTCACGCCCGTCTACGTGGCATATACACAAACACATTAGTCCTATGTGTTGTGAGATGTGTTGGCTCCTTAAATCTATAGGTATATGATTTCTAAGGTAAGACTTAGGCTAATTTCATAAAAAGAAGCAAAAGTAGAGTACATATATATAAAAATTTAAATCCTACTCTATTACGCACATACATAACTTTCGTCTTAATAAACTAAATTCGGCTTCGGGTAGTGTATTGGTGAAGATGTCCGCGAGGTTTGATTTGGACACAACATACTCTAGTTGTATAGTTCCATTAGTTACATGTTCCCTAATGAAGTGGTGTTTAACTTCTATATGTTTTGTCCTAGAATGACATATTGGATTTTTAGTTAAGTTAATTGAACTAATGTTATCTATGTAGGTTTTAATGTTGTTAAAGATTAAGCTAAAGTCTTGGAGAGTGTGCTTCATCCACAGGAGCTGAGAGACACACTCACCCATCGCAACGTATTCCCGGTGGTAGATAAGGCAACGCAATGTCGCTTCCCATCGCACTAACTTACTAGACTCGAGCCGAGGATTTGACAACAACCACTCGTGCTCTTTCTATCGAGTTTACTACCGGCATAGTCGAGTCGGAGTAGCCGATTAGATTAAACTTCGGTAGATCTAGGGTACCAAATACCTACGCTTTAGCGTGCCCTTTAGATATCTAAGGATACGCTTGACTAGGTTAGGTGAGACTCTGGCACGTGTTTGTAACCTTGCGCACATACTTACCGAATAAAATGTCGGGTCGGCTCATGTTAAGTATAGGAGACTTCCTATTGCGCTCCTATAGTATTTTAGGTCAACGGGTTTTCCTTCTACATCTTCGCTTATATTAACATTAGTTGCCATAGGTGTATTGATTATTTTAGCATCTTGCATTCCAAATCGATTTATTAAGTCCTTAGTATATTTTTGTTGATGTAAATATATTCCATCTTTAGTTTGTTTAATTTGTAAACCTAAGAAGAAACTTAACTCTCCCACTAAATTCATTTCAAATTCACTTTCCATAAGTGAGATGAATTCGCTTAGGTGATCGAGTTGGTAGTTCCAAAAATTATATCATCTACATAGATTTGGGCTATAAAGATTTCTTTTCCTACGGTTTTTAACGAATAAGGTTGGGTCGACTAAACCTTGGTTGAATCCTTTGGACTTAAGATAGATCGAAAGCCTTCGCATCAAGCTCTTGGGGCTTGTTTGAGTCCATATAGGGCTTTCTTAAGTCTAAGGACATGGTCGTTTATCTAGATTTTCAATCCGGAGGTTGACTGACGTAAACTTCTTCCTTAATGTATCCATTCAAAAATGCTGACTTGACATCCATTTGAAACAATTTAAAACCTCGATGTGCAAAGATATGCTAACAACATTCGGATGGACTCTAGTCCAAGCACGGGGCGAGGTCTCATCGTAATCTAAACCTTCGACTTGACTAAACCCTTTGCGACTAACCTAGCTTTATTTCTAACTACTTCACCTTTATCATCAAGTTTATTTCAAATACCCACCTTGTTCCAATAATTGATTTTTCTTTAGGTGGTGGTACTAATTCCCGGACTTCATTTCTAGTGAATTGAGCTAGCTCTTCTTGCATAGCAATAATCCAAATGGGATCAAGAAGTGCTTGTTCAATAGTTTTGGGTTCGATTTTGGAAATTAACGAGATTTGACTAAGGTTTCGATATGAAGCTCTAGTTCGAACCCTAAATTTGGATCACCTATAACTTGATTGATAGGATGATTTGTTTGAGTCTTAGTGTGACTGGGTTAGGGTCATCTATCACTTGGTCGATAGGATGACTTGGGTGAGTTCTAGTTTGACTTGGGTTAGAGTCATCAATAACTTGGTCGATAGGATGACTTGGGTTAGGACGAGATTCAAGTTAAATATCAGAGTCGGGTTCGCTATAAGTTGATTTCCTAGTTGGATATGTTAAGGATTGAACGGGTTAGTGTCCTTCGTAAAACTATATTAATGGTTTCTTCGACTCTAAGAGTGTCGTGATTGTATACCCTATAAGCTCTCGGTGGTTGAGTATCCTAGAAAGGTTCGAGAGGTTTTGGATTTGAATTTCCCTAGGTAATCCTTAGTGTTTAAGATATGTACCTTGCATCCAAATACCCTAAAGTACTTGATGTTCGGTATTTTATCGTGATAAATCTTCTTTTGGTGCCTCTTTACCATAAGGATCCTATTTTGGACATCGTACTAACTCCGCCCAAAATCTATCTAGGTTATACTGCTTAACATTGTCCTAGCGGCTTCTTGTAGGGTTCTATTTTTCCGCTCGACTAACCCATTTTGTTGTGGGGTTCTAGGACATGAAAACTCATGGTGGTATCCGCTTAGGTTACAGTAGATCTGTAAACCTGTGGTTTTCAATTCACCACCATGATCGCTTTTAAGTCTTTTAATCTTAAGGTTCTTTTGATTTTCGATTAACCTACAAAGATTGATTAGTTGGTCTAGAGTATCATTTTTATGTTTGATAAACCTAACCCAAGTAAATCTAGAATAGTCGTCAATTATGACTAAGCAAAATTGACTACCATTGAGTGACTTAGCTCCATGTGAATCAAATAGATCCATGTGTAGGAGCTCAAGAACACTTTTGGTTCGTTTCTTGATTAGTTAATTGATGTTGTGTCCTAGATTGTTTACCTTGTTGACAAGCATTACATATTTTATTATCCAAGTTGTTTAGTTTAGGCAAACCTATAACCAAGCCACTCGACTCATCTTGTGGACGAGTCTTGGAAAAGTGCAGTGTCCGAGTCTTGATTGCCATAACCAAGATTCCTCTTCTGTGTCATAAGACACTTGGTTGAGGAGTTGGGTAAATTTATTGTGTAGATGTTGCTACTCCTAGTTCCTTTAAGTATTATTTTAGATGTTGCATTTATTTTGATTACGATTCATTTTCTAGAAATATGACCTTATAATTGTTATCACACAATTGGCTTACACTAAGTAAATTATATTGAAAGTTTTCTACTAATAAGACATTTTGAATTGTAAAGTTAGAGTTGAGCTCAATATCACCCGATCCGATGATTTTGAGCTTGCCGTTATTTCGAAGGCTACCGATCCTTGTCGCTTGAATCGTAACTCGAAAATTTGAGTTGATCCTCATCATGTGTCGGGAGCAACCACCGCCAACATCCATTGATCCCTTAATGATTCTTTTGAACCGGATACGGATCCGTGGCTTGTCTTGAATGGAAGCTCATCATCGGATTCGGACTCGACTCTTCTTGATTTCGAGTCGTCTCGGTCGGCTTGGCCATTAGAGCTTGGATATCGCCTTCTTCCTCCGACAACTCCTCCCAAGTAGCGCTAGCGCTTTCTTGGTCTTTGATGCGTTATTCTTTAGCTTTGGGCACTCGGACTTGATGTGACCGAACCTCGCTGCACTCATAGCATCTAAAATTAGAAGTATTTGAATTAGGTTTAGGCTTACCTTGAGTTGTTGGTCATTTCGCCTCTTGATCATCTTCCTAACTAGATTGACTAGTTCGGATTCTATTTCGAGTCTACTTCCGATTCGACTCGCCTTCTTCCTTCGGGGTGGCTTGTTTGCTTCTTCTTCTTGGAACTCGCAACTAACGCAATACTCTTCTCGGCCCGACCACGTTAGTTTGCTCATGTAATTCAAGTTCAAAACAATTCGCCTAACCTAATTTTAGAAAGGTCTTGGAGACCTTGTAGGCATCGACCATGGATGCCCACAAGGTGGTCCTAGGAAACGAGTTAAGAGAATACGATAAGGTCGCGATTCTCGACCTTTGTCCGATGGCATGGAGTTGGTTGACGATGTCTTGGATACGAGCATGTAGTTGAGTTGCGGTCTCGCTTTTCCTGCATTTTCAAGTTATACAATTTATTTAAAAGTAAATCTTTTTACATACCTTCGTGTCGCCGTGCCTTCGTAGTTCCACTAGCTTGGTCCATAAGTCCTTTGCACTAATGAAGGGGCCGACGCGTTGAGCTCTTCCTTGACAACCCACATTGCAAGATTTGAGTTGCCTTGGCATCGGCTTCTACTTGTTTTTTCATGGAATTTGACCATTGATCGTAACCCAAAGATTCACCATCTTCATTAATAGGAAGTGTGAAACCGTTTGATTACGATCCACATCTCGATTTGGGTTTTAAGAAAGCATTCCATCCGACCCTTCCAATAACGAAAGTCATTACCGCTGTAAACGGGGTCAAGCTGCTAAACCCTTCGAGATGGGCCATTTAAAAACAAGAAGAAGAACGATTTAAAAGAATCTTGCAAAACACACACGAAAGAATATTCCAAGACTTTCGCCTTGGATTAGTAGAGGGAAGTAAAAAGATATATAAAATGTAACTTGCAAAAAGAAATAAACAATCAAATGCGAATGTCGCTGAAGTTCCGAGGACAACCTTACTCGGATCTAACCCAAGGACAACCTTATCCGATCCTAAAGCCTCTAATGCAATTCTATATGTAGGAGAAGATAAGCAAGTGAAATAATTATAATAAAACAGAAATAAATAAATAAAAATCTGTAAAAAAGAAAACAAAGCTAGATTGGTGGTTTCACCAATCTTAGCGCCTCGCCTCGATACCAATTGTTGGATCGAAAGTGTCGCTAGAGGGGGTGAATAGCGATACTGTCGTTAAAAACTTTTGCAATAAGTAAAAGCAAGTAGAGAATGCACATGAAATATAAAGTAGACAAGATATTTTTACGTGGTTCACAATCTTCGATTGTTAATCCACGGCCCTAGTGATCCTTGATCACGCACGAGGGCAATTCACTAAAACCACCTCCTCGCTGGAAGTAGGAGCAACGACATAAAAGAAATCAAGGCAAAGGACACTTTCCTTGTTACGATTAAAGCACAAAGACAATTTAAAGAAGTAGAACTTAAATAAATATACCGACAACTCTTATAAGTAGAAGATGGCAGACTTCGTCAGAGCAAATGTGAGTAGTAGTAGCATGCTACGACGGCGTGTTGAGAGCTCTTGAATTCTTGTTATTTGCTTGGCTTGAACATGTCTATTTATGGATATTGATCTATGAATTTAGACATAGGTAGTGTCCAAGGTGAGGTTCTTATCCCCCAAGACTTGTTCATCCACATCCTTTGCGCCAACTCAAGGATGAGGTGTTTCATCCAACCACCTTGTGCCACCTCCAACCTCCTTGTGCGCCAACTCAAGGATGAGGTGTTTCATCCAACCACCTTGTGCCACCTCCAACCTCCTTGGGCGCCAACTTGAGGATGAGGTGTTTCATCCAACCACCTTGTGCCACCTCCAACCTCCTTGGGCGCCAACTTGAGGATGAGGTGTTTCATCCAACCACCTTGTGCCACCTCCAACCTATTTTGGGCGTCCACCACAAGGAAGCTTGGTGATGGTTTGGATGTCCACCTTGATGCCACATCACCCTTTGTACCAAAACACGAGTCAAGTCCAAATTCACCCCCTTGAAATTCGAGCTCGTCTCGAGGTTTGGAACTTGACTAGCGAGTTGGTTGTAGTCAAAGGGTTTTGGGCTGCATACAAGTTAGCTTAAAATATAAAAATGCGATGGTTCTAACCATCAGATCTCGACCTAGACCTTCCATTGGAGGTATTGGGTCGGATCTCGCTAACGACCTTGCTTCGCTTTCACACGAGCTTACCTTGTAGCCTCGCTTCCGGTCTTCACCCGAGTACCTCGGCTTCCTCCGAAGTCCCTCTGGCGTTGCCCGACCACCTCGGTTCCCACCGGGTGTCGCAGACCTTCCGCTCAACTTTAGCATTTCTGCACACTTAATTGAGCTCGTAAGATAACAAATATACCCTTAACTATTGAGCCTTTTGCCATAATCAAAATACCGGTTCGACTTTGGTGCCCACTGCACCAACAGCTCCTCCCTTTCCTTCTTGGTCCACCTTGACTTCTCTAGTAGCCTCCCCTCTTCATCCCTAGGCATCTCAAAATCGTTTTCCATGATTAGCATGATTTCGAAATCGATTTCAAAAAAATACCTTCATTCGCTTTTTCCACCAAGTGAATTCTCCTTCGAACTCAAGCAGATCAATGTTAGAGCTGACCATCTCTTGTCGTGCTTGTGTTGGCGATGAGTCCTTGACAAGATCCTCGCTCTGATACCATTTGTTGGAGGATCAGTGGCTGGCTAGAGGGGGGTGAATAGCCCTTCTTCGTACACAATGGAAGTCGATCGCTTAATTGTCTACGTACAAGGTTAGCACAGCGGAAATATAAAGCTAAACAATACAATTAAGATAATATACAAGACAAAGAAGCACAAACGCTAACATCGGAGATGTAACGTGGTTCACGACCCTTGTCCCTAATCCACGGACCGATTCGTTCTCGGTGAATCACTCCTAAACCTTCACTAGTCTCTCCTTTTGCCCAAGCAAGGTGGAGGTAACCCTTCTTATAACAATACACTCCTTCTTACAATATAATTGAAAGAAATGCCAGGAGTTATGAACGTGTGGAGCACTTAGGGAGCACTTAGGAGCATGAAGATTAACCTCCCCAAAGCCCACACCCTCTCTTTTTATAGAGAGGGGCTAAATCTTCCTGTTGGTGTTTCATCAGTAGACTGCTGCATGCCAGTAGTCGACTGCTACCTTTGCAACGGCTTCTGACGACGTCTGATCCACAATCGTCACCGTCTAATGGAAACCTTAGCAGTCGATTGATGACCTCGTAACTGACTAATCAGTCGTCTACGAGTGCTTCGCGTTCGCGGAACACTAGCTAGCGATCGCATCCATGGCAATGATCGCCAATACCAATCGCTAATGTAGTACTCCGACTATTGATCGGGCAGCTCCGTCGCACACCAGTCGAACTCATTCGACTTGGATCAGTTCGACTGCCCATTCATGGCACTCGACTGGTGCAAGATAAACCTCAAACAAGAGACTTGTTTGAGCATCCGACGGTCGGGTAAAACCTCAACCCACTCGGTTGAGCATCAGACACTTGACTTAGCCATTCGGCCAAGTTCACCTATGAGCTATGTTATATTTCGCTCATTCTCTCATCTCCCTTGAAGTCCCTCACCGACGTTCTCTTCATCCGGCCACATCCCTCGGATGCACCAAGCATATGACTTCGCAATGTCTGATGGCATTGCTCGGAGGCTCATTGGCTCCCATGTCCCCGGATTAAAATTTTCACTAATGAAAACTAATCTGGATGGGATGAGTTTCCTAAGCTCAACCAATTCGTCGTCGTGCTAACAACTTGAGCGATCGCTCGAACAAACTAGTTGTTCAAGCAACCAAGCTCTGCTAGTCGATTAGCCGCGGAAGAGACGACGGACGGATCATCGGTTTTTATGTTTATCTTTGGGGTCCATGATTATACAAATACATATGGATGTAGACATGTATAATCAACACATATAAACATATTAATAAGAACATGCAAAGATCAATAATAAAACTTGTAAAACTTTTATACCTCCTGATCTTCTATCGTATGTCCTAACCTCCTTGTAGACTTCGTGTGGGCGAAGATCCTCCACAAGTTGAAGCTTCCTAGATCTTCTTCAATCAAAAGAAAGAAGAACTCTCCTTCCCTTCTTGCTTGAGCCAAACACCAAGCCACAAAGGCTTGATTCCGCCGGCCCCAAGAAAAGGAGAACAAGATGGCCAACCAAGGAACCGAACAAGAGAACAATCCCTAGCTCCTTTGTGCCACCGGCCAAGAGGAAAAGAAGAGGAGAAGAGGAATAGGTTGAGCGCCGACCAAGGTAGAGGGAAGAGAGATAGGTGCCGGCCACACCCTAGGAAGAAGAAGAGATCCTCTCCTATAGTTGTCGCCCACTCTTCCTTCCAAACCCTAGCCGCCCAACCAAGGAACCAAACCCTAATCTCCCTAGGGTTTCTTGCCGCCCAAGCCAATGAAAGGCAAAACCCTAATCTCCAAAAACATCCAACTTCTTTTTGCCGGCCAACCTTAAGCCCCCTTTTATAGAGTTAGGCTTAAGCCTTGTTTTAATCTCCAACGTTGGTTCTAGGGATTTAATCTCAACCGTTGGATCTAGAGATTTAATCCCAACCGTCGGATCTAGAGATTTAATCTCCACTGTCGGTTCTAGGGATTTAATCTCAACCGTCGGATCTAGAGATTTAATCTCAACCGTCGGATCTAGAGATTTAATCTCCACCGTCGGTTCTAGGGATTTAATCTCAACCGTCGGATCTAGAGATTTAATCTCAACTGTCGAATCTAGAGATTTAATCTCCACCATCGGATCTAGAGTTTTGTTTTCCATCATTGGATCTAGGCTTCATGAGGATTATATTACGCTACAATAGGGACCATGAGGAGGAGTTGGATCTTGGCCACCCGATGGATCGGAACCACACTAACTTGATCCATCAATGATGTTCCATTCTACTAGAGGATCATCATTGAATTACCTCACCAACCCCCATAAAATAATATGGGCTCCATACATTATTTGTACATTCATCTCATCATGTTTAAGATATCGAATGTCCGCCAATTAATTGATTTACTGACCATCAATCAATTAACATCTAACTCCTCGAGTAGTACCACTCAACCTTATCATCATGTTGACTAAGTCAACCTACAGGGTTTACATGATGAACCTTATGAGCTCCTCAAGGGGACATCATCAACCTAATATATAGGACACGGTTTCCACCTATAATTAACGACACACCATATAAATAATATCATTTCCCAACTTACCGGGCATATTGATTTAATCCATATAAATCTCACCCTTTGGTGAATCAAAGAAATAAATACTAAGTACATGTGCCCGTTATTATATCGGGATTAAGAGCATGTACAACATAATATCCGAGGTCCGATTCAATTATGTAGTCAGCAATAAATTTAATCACCTCTATGTCGGTCCTGCTCAATACACCTAAGTGTACTAGTGTAACTCTATGTTCAAGACAAAACAATACCAAGCTACACTACAACCATGCCAATGGTTTGTCTAAAACCATCTTGGTTGTGAGCCTCTACTTATATTCTACAAGGGACTGATAACATGATCTTCTGTGTCACACCAAGCACCATGTTATCTACAATGTAAAGTATTAGACAATATGCACACATATAATAAATATAAAGTGCAAACAATGATCATGTGATTCTTATTTCAAAAATAAAAATGTTCATACAAAAAGAGCTAGGCTTTCAGTATACATTCCAACAATCTCCCACTTATACTAAAAGACTATGATGTCATCACACTGCCATACATCTGATCCCCATGTCCTCCACATGCCTATCAAACGCTTTCGCTGGAAGGGCCTTAGTGAATGGATCCGCCAGGTTATCCTCTGATGCAATCTTGGCGACAGCTACTTCTCCTCGCTTTACGATTTCTCGTATCATGTGGTACTTGCGCTCTATGTGTTTACTCGCCTTACGGGCTTGTGGTTCCTTCGAGTTTGCAACTGCACCACTGTTATCACAATAAATTGTGATAGTTCTTGGCAAACCAGGAATCACATCCAAGTCCATCAAGAAGTTCCTGAGCCATACAGCTTCCTTGGCTGCCTTAGAGGCTGCCACATACTCAGCTTCCATGGTAGAGTCCGCCACGCATTTCTGCTTAACACTCCTCCATACTATGGCTCCACCTCCAAAAGTAAACACAAACCCCGAGGTAGATTTATTGTTGTCCCTATCTGATTGGAAATCAGAATCCGTGTAACCCACAAGGACTAATTGATCTGCCCGGTAAACCAGCATATAATCCCTAGTCCTTCTCAGGTACTTCAATATATGCTTTACTGCAGTCCAATGTCTTTGTCAAGGATTACTCTGATATCTGCTAACCATGCCCACGGCAAAGCAGATATCTGGTCTCGTACATAGCATAGCATACATGAGGCTTCCTACTGTCGAAGCATAAGGAACCGCCTTCATCTCCTCTATCTCCTTTGATGTTTTGGGACACATCTCTTTAGATAAAGGTACTCCATGCCTAAAAGGTAGAAAACCTTTCTTGGAGTTCTGCATGCTAAAACGAGCAAGGATAGTGTCAATGTATGAAGCTTGAGATAAGCACAACATCCTTTTCTTGCGATCCCTTATTACCTTGATCCCAAGGATGTGTCCCACTTCTCTCAAGTCCTTCATATCAAACTGTTTGGACAACCATACCCTTACGTCTGATAACACTCTGATATTGTTGCCAACTAACAAAATGTCATCTATGTATAGTACAAGAAATACCACTACGTTTCTATCACATCTTTTGTATACACAAGGCTCATCCGGACTTTGAATGAATCCATATGACTGGATTACCTCATCAAAATGGATGTTCCAAGATCTAGAAGCTTGCTTCAATCCATAAATGGACCGATTAAGCTTACACACAAGATGCTCTTTGCCCTTTGCAATGAATCCCTCTGGTTGCTTCATATAGATGTTTTCCTCAAGACTTCCGTTAAGGAAAGCTGTCTTGACATCCATCTGCCAAATCTCATAATCCTCATGAGCAGCAATAGATAAGAGAATCCAGATAGACTTAAGCAGAGCTACCGACGAAAAGGTCTCCTCATAATCGATACCCTCTTTCTGAGTATACCCTTTCACAACAAGCCTAGCTTTGAAGGTCTCAATCTTCCCGTCTACTCCTCTCTTTCTCTTGTAGATCCACTTGCATCCAATGGCTTTCACACCATCGGGTGGTTCTACTAGCTCCCAGACATGATTAGAATCCATAGATTCTATCTCTGAATTCATCGCTCTTTGCCAAGATACCGTATCTCTATCTTGGAGTGCCTCGTCATATGTCCAGGGATCAGGTTCATGTTCACCAGGGACTAAGTCCGAAGACTCTCCCAAGAACATGAATCTCACGGGTTGTCTAACAACCCTCCCACCATGACGAGGTGCCTCCTGTGTATGCTCAGTGACACGCGGTGCAGTGACTTGTGGTATTTCCTCTTGTACCAGTGGTACTGAAGTCGGGACTTCCCCTGTCAACTCCCCAAGAACAATCCTACTCGTGGGCTTGTGGTTCATCACATAGTCCTCCTCTAGAAATCTGGCATTCGTACTCACGATCACCTTCTGATCTCTAGGACTATAGAACAAACCACCCTTCGTTCCCTTAGGGTAGCCAACAAACAAGCATACTTCTGTACGAGATTCCAAGTTACCAGTATCTCCCTTCAGCACATGTGCTGGACTACCCTAAATCTGAATATGTCTTAGACTAGGCTTTCGCCCAGTCCATAATTCTGTGGGAGTAGAGGGTACTGACTTAGATGGAACCAAGTTCAGAATGTGTGCTGCCGTTTCTAGAGCAAACCCCCAGAACGAATCAGGTAACTCAGAATAACTCATCATCGATCTGACCATCTCCATAAGAGTCCTATTCCTTCGCTCCGCCACACCATTCTGCTGGGGTGTGCCAGGTGCGGACAATTGGGATTGAATCCCAGCCTCTGATAAGTAACTCCTAAATTCTCTCAAGAGGTACTTGCCACCACGATCAGATCGTAGTGTCTTGATACTTTTACCTTGACGGTTCTCCACATCAGCCTTAAATTCTTTGAACCTGTCAAAGCATTCAGACTTGCGGCGCATCAAGTAAATGTATCCATACCTTGAATAATCGTCTATAAAAGAGATAAAGTATTCAAAGTCACCTCTAGCCTAGATAGACATAGGACTGCACAAATCAGAATGAACCAATTCCAATACATCTTTGGCTCTATACCCCTTAGCCTTAAAAGGCCTCTTGGTCATCTTACCTTCCAAGCAAGACTCGCAGGTTGGGAGATCTTCCACCACTAATGAACCCAAGGGTCCATCAGCTATCAACCTTTGAATTCTACTCAGGTTTATATGACCAAGTCTTAGGTGCCAAAGATATATCTGGTTCATTTTCGAAGGTTCTTTTCTCTTATTAGACTTAGAAGATGAGTTATTCACTTCTATATGCATCGTGGGAGTTTTCAGTTCAAGAGTGTACAAATTGCCAACCAATGTACCAGAACAGATAATCTCTCTATTCCTTTTTATAACAACTTTGTCATTAAAAGAAACAGAATATCAATCCATAAACAATTTAGAAACTGAAATTAGATTCTTTCTAAAAGTAGGTACATAAAGACAATTTCTCAAAACCAAAACTTTATTCCTATCAAAAGATAAATAAACGTCTCCCACTGCAATAGCCGCCACCTTTGAAGCATTGTCCATGAAGACGGTAATCTCTCCCTCAGCTAGTCGTCGGGTTTCCTGGAACCTCTGCAAAGTATTGCAGACATGATGATGGGCTCTGATCTACACACCAATCGTAGATAACACCGCTAAACATGTTTCAACAACTAAACAAGAAGATATACCTTTGTTCTTTCGGCAAGGACAGTCCACCTTCCAATGTCCAATCTGCTTGCAAGTGAAGCATTTGCCTTTTGGCTTCTTCACTCCTGCCTGAGGTCCTACTGCCACTTTCTTTGCTCCACCTTGCTTCTTCTTCTTCTTCTTACCTTTCGGTTTAGAAGAAGAAACCTTCTGAGCAACCATGGCTTGAGCGCTTTGACGAAAAAGCCCCTTTGCCGCCTGGAGTTCTGTCAGAAGCTCCGCCAACGAATACAACCTCTTGTTCATGTTGTAGTTGAGGCGGAACTGCTCAAAACTCCTAGGCAAAGACTGGAGAATGATATCGACCTGGGTTTCCCCATCGATCTCAGCTCCGAGGACTTCCATCTCATTCAGATGAGCCATCATCTTGAGAACATGGTCCCTGACGGGTGTTCCCTCGATCATGGTGGTCGTCATCAAGTTCCTCATAGCCTCCTATCTGGCCGCCCTACTCTGATGTCCGAAAAGTTCCTTGAGATTGAACATCTTGTCATAAGCCGTGGCCATGGCTTGATGTTGATGTTGCAACACATTTGACATAGATGCCAAAATGTAACACCGCGCCATCTCATCTGCCTTGATCCATTTCTTATAACTTTCTTTCGCCTTTTCATCAGAGTCATCGGTGGGCTTAGGAGGACAGACCTCGAAGAGTACAATATCCAAATTTATTTTCCAATCAATATAATTTGTTCCAGTAAGTTTATTTTCTTTTAATATCACAGCAAGTGGGTTGAAAGCCATTTGAAAATCCTAAGAATCACAATGATCAAAATATTAGATTTCAAATATCATTGATTCCTCAAACAATAAAATTTTGAAATCAACCAACACCTCAAAACACCGAGAATATCGCATGCCACGATAGTGTGGACGTATACGAATTCTACATTTGTAAGAGGAGGTTTAACCCTTTAATTTTATTATCTTGTCAACCTTACTTTTTAACAAATAAAATTAATAGTTGGTTCTTCTTTGGCCCTACAAATAAAAGCAGTGACTCCGATGGGGAGGATACTTTTTATTTGCATCTAAGTGTGCACCATTACACGATACTAAGGGAATTATCTCGGATTATGTGCCTTACCGATGGGGAAGTACACACGCTCCTAAATAATTTCCTATAACCATTATTTGACCTAGTGATCCGCAAACAAACTCATCCGATGGGGAGGAAGGCACTCAGAGCCAACGTGTAAGTTTGTTGCATCACACGTCAAATTGTAATGGAGGCCGCGGGAATTAATTAAAATGTCCCTCTCCCACTTAGTAAATTGACAGTGAGGAATTTTCAAGCACACACAACATGCATATAAAACAAATCAGCAATAAATATGGAAAAAATCAGAATTTTTCTAACTATTATGACATTGTTTTCCAATATGCATCCCGTCGTGTCGCCACCTTGTCCGCTCCACCTTTTCTCGTGCGCAAGTCACCAAAGAGATCCGAGCCAAGGTAAACTATTTTAATTTACATCCATCGATCCTATACTCCACGAAGGAGTGTACAAATAATCTAGATTGAAAGTAAACTAAAATGAGTGGCTAAACAATGTCATATTTAATTACAAAAATTAAATACTAATTTAGTCTCGTCAACCCCGAGGATTCAAATAATATACAATCACACACACATGCAATCACATACACACATATATAGCCATAATAGTTGGAACTTATGCCTGCAACCAAAAAGTTATGCTACACATATCCTACTATCATCCGGCATACACAATATATGATAAGTGCATGAAAGTAACCGAATCCAAACACATAAAACCGAAAACTGTGGCTCTGATACCAATTTTGATGGCATTGCTCAGAGGCTCATTGGCTCCCATGTCCCCGGATTAAAATTTTCACTAATGAAAACTAATCCAAATGGGATGAGTTTCCTAAGCTCAACCAATTCATCGTCGTGCTAACGACTTGAGCGATCGCTTGAACAAACTAGTTGTTCAAGCAACCAAACTCTTCTAGTCGGTTAGCTACGGAAGAGACGACGGACGGATTGCCGGTTTTTGTGTTTATCTTCGGGGTCCATGATTATACAAATACATATGGATGTAGACATGTATAATCAACACATATAAACATATTAATAAGAACATGCAAAGATCAATAATAAAACTTGTAAAACTTTTATACCTCTTAATCTTCTATCGTATGTCCTAACCTCCTTGTAGACTTCGTGTGGGCGAAGATCCTCGACAAGTTGAAGCTTCCTAGATCTTCTTCAATCAAAAGAAAGAAGAACTCTCCTTCCCTTCTTTCTTGAGCCAACCACCAAGACACAAAGGCTTGATGCCGCCGGCCCCAAGAAAAGGAGAACAAGATGGCCAACCAAGGAACCGAACAAGGGAACAATCCCTAGCTCCTTTGTGTCGTCGGCCAAGAGGAAAAGAAGAGGAGAAGAGGAATAGGTTGAGCGCCGACCAAGGTAGAGGGAAGAGAGATAGGTGCCGGCCACACCCTAGGAAGAAGAAGAGATCCTCTCCTATAGTTGCCGCCCACTCTTCCTTCCAAACCCTATCCGCCCAACCAGGGAACCAAACCCTAATCTCCCTAGGGTTTCTTGCCGCCCAAGCCAATGAAAGGCAAAACCCTAATCTCCAAAAACATCCAACTTCTTTTTGCCGGCCAACCTTAAGCCCCCTTTTATAGAGTTAGGCTTAAGCCTTGTTTTAATCTCCACCGTTGGTTCTAGGGATTTAATCTCAACCGTCGGATCTAGAGATTTAATCTCAATCGTCGGATCTAGAGATTTAATCTCCACCGTCGGTTCTAGGGATTTAATCTCAACCGTCGGATCTAGAGATTTAATCTCAACTGTCGGATCTAGAGATTTAATCTCCACCGTCGGTTCTAGGGATTTAATCTCAACCGTCGGATCTAGAGATTTAATCTCAACTGTCGAATCTAGAGATTTAATCTCCACCATCGGATCTAGAGTTTTGTTTTCCATCATTGGATCTAGGCTTCATGAGGATTATATTAGGCTACAATAGGGACCATGAGGAGGAGTTGGATCTTGGCCACCCGATGGATCGGAACCACACTAACTTGATCCATCAATGATGTTCCATTCTACTAGAGGATCATCATTGAATTACCTCACCAACCCCCATAAAATAATATGGGCTCCATACATTATTTGTACATCCATCTCCCCGTGTTTAAGATATCGAATGTCCGCCAATTAATTGATTTACTGACCATCAATCAATTAACATCTAACTCCTCGAGTAGTACCACTCAACCTTATCATCATGTTGACTAAGTCAACCTGCAGGGTTTACATGATGAACCTTATGAGCTCCTCAAGGGGACATCATTAACCTAATATATAGAACACGGTTTCCTCCTATAATTAACGGCACACCATGTAAATAATATCATTTCCCAACTTACCGGGCATATTGATTTAATCCATATAAATCTCACCCTTTGGTAAATCAAAGAAATAAATACTAAGTACATGTGCCCGTTATTATATCGGGATTAAGAGCATGTACAACATAATATCCGAGGTCCGATTCAATTATGTAGTCAGCAATAAATTTAATCACCTCTATGTCGGTCCTGCTCAAAGTGTACTAGTGTAACTCTATGTTCAAGACAAAACAATACCAAGCTACACTACAACCATGCCAATGGTTTATCCAAAACCATCTTGGTTGTGAGTCTCTACTTATATTCTACAAGGGACTGATAACATGATCTTCTGTGCCACACCAAGCACCATGTTATCTACAATGTAAAGTATTAGAAAATATACACACATATAATAAATATAAAGTGCAAACAATGATCATGTGATTCTTATTTCAAAAATAAAAATGTTCATACAAAAAGAACTAGGCTTTCAGTATACATT
This sequence comes from Wurfbainia villosa, assembly GCA_025175895.1. Classification (NCBI taxonomy): domain Eukaryota; kingdom Viridiplantae; phylum Streptophyta; class Magnoliopsida; order Zingiberales; family Zingiberaceae; genus Wurfbainia; species Wurfbainia villosa. Next base: position 28,351,024 of record CM045990.1, on the reverse strand, counting down.
CCAACAATGTTATCCTTCACGTCTCGCCCTGAAGTCTACTTCCTTTGGCTTCACTCCAAAGCTCCTCGTCCGACGGTCCCTCGGATGCACCAAGTACACGACTTCCGCAATGCCATTCTTCACCAACTCAAGGACTGAGTCATGAGATGGTGAACCCACCAATGCTATCATCAAGCTAACTCCTGTGTGAATTACTAAGTCCTTCATGACTTCAACACACATATCAAATCCATAAACATCGTAACTTAATCCTTTGCCACACACATCAAAACCACATCATACATGGGTTGATTGCCCTAACATATACAACATACTATCACCTGGCCTACAACTAATCACCTTGGTATCTAATACCATAGGCCTCTATATGCCTCTCGAATTTTATTGGGGAAGAGGCTTTGTTAAGAGATCTACTAGATTCCTATCGGTGGGAATTTCCCTTATTTGCATGTCTCTTCTACATATGATCTCTTTGATATGATGGTAACGACGAAGTACATGCTTATATCACTGATGAGAGTGTGGTTCCATCACCTTTGCAATGGCGCCATTTTTGTTGCAGTAGACCAATATGCTTCAACAATGCTCGGAACCAATCCAAGTTCAGTGATGAACTTCTTGATCCAACCCACCTCGTTTGCTGCTTGAGAAGCCGCAATGTACTCTGCCTTTATGGTAGAATTTATAACGATGTTTTGGAACATTTCCAACTCATCACACATTCATTCAAGGTGAATATATATCCAGACTACGATTTGGAATCTTCCATATCCATCTCGAAGCTGGCATCAATATATCATATCACCTCCTCCACATACCAAGAACAAATCCTTAATTCTTCATAATTACTTAAGGATTTCCTTGACAGACATCCAATGACCCATACCTAGATTAGACTGATATCTAATCGTAACACTCAAAATGTACTTTACATTGGGATAAATACATTACATAGCATACATGATTGATCCTATAACTATCGCATATGGGATATGTTTCATGTGAATCCTCTTGTTTTCTGTGCTAAGGTACATAAACTTCGAAAGGTGAATCCCATGCCTGATGAGAATGAAACCTTTCTTAGATTCAAACATTCTAAACCGTTTTAGCACTCTATCTATGTATGTAGACTGTGAAAGACCAATCAACCTTTTTAATCTATTTCTATAAATCTTAATCCCCAAGATATAGGTCACTTCTACTATGTCTTTCCTATAGAGAATCATTTTGGACAACCAACCTATACCAAACTATAAAACTAGGACATCGTTTCCTATGTGTAGTGCATCAACAACATACAACACTAGGAACACAACTGCACTCTCACTTGCCCTTTTATACATACAAGCTTGGTCAGGATTGTTGGTGCAATCGTCCTAGGTCACGATTGACAGGACTCGAGTAGTATTTTAATGTTTGACAATGGGTTGACCATTGTTTGGCAATGGGTTTGACTATATGGTTGACATGGGGTTGCCCATATGATGGAGAAGTCCAAGTGGGACACTTGACATGTAAAGTCCAAGTCTTGAGCACCTGGCATGGAAAGTCTAAGTCTTGTGCACTTAGAATGGAAAGTCCAAGTCATGGGTACTTGGAAGTCCAATCATGGGTCTTGGCAATGGTAAAGTCCAAGCATGTAGTCTTGGCGGTGTAAAGTCCAAGCATGTATCTTAGCAGCGTAAGCTCAAATGTGCCTTGGCAGTGTAGACCCGGTTAGCATGACAATAGCCGATGGAAGCAATTGAAGGCTAGCATATGGATGAACAAGTCATGGATGACTTGAAGGGATCTTATAGGCGTGAGGCTGATGGTGGTGGCTAGAAGGCTTAGGTTTAGGCTAAGGGTGGTCTAGCAAGTATGAGGGGATCATACTTGGGTTAAACCTTACGGTTAAGGTTCTATCAGATGACTGGGTTATGGACCAGTCAATTGGTCAAGTGTTTTAACACTTGGCAGTCGAGTCGACTCTGAGCAGTCGATTGAGATTATGACCAGTCAATTGGTCGGGAGTCGACTGACATTCAATTACAGCCACGTGGCCTTGGCGATTGGTGCTAGCTTTGCGATAACTAGATTTGAGCAAATCAACTACCATGGAGGCGATTGATCACGTTGAGGCTACTACGCGAAATTTGGTAGATGATTGAGTAGTAGACTACGAGCTTTGTAGTTGACCGCTTGTAATGGCAGTCGACTGTCAGTGTATCCGTTGGCTGGAATGCCAATATGGATTAAGCCCATTGTGAGACAACGACACTATAGACAGTCAACTAGGACCTTTTGGCAGTCGACTATCAGGCATAGAATCAGCCCGATGCAGGCATAAAAGGAATAGTTCGTGAAGGATTTCAGCTATGGTTTATTGAGGGGTTCTTGAGGCGATTTGAATGTGAAGTGTTGGTGCATTTTAGGGTCCTTCAAGCTCATCCAAGCAACCAACATGCAAATCATTCAAAGCAATCGTTTGTAAAGCTTCCTTTACTTGTATTTCATTATTGTCTTTGTATTTGCTTGTATTCTTTTATTTATTATTGTAAACATTATACGAGGTTTCTCCACCTCTAGATTGTTTCGAGAAGGAGTGTATTAGTAATGGTTTGCATCACTAGAGCTCATTTGAGCTCGACCCGTGGAGTATGAACCCTTGGTTCTGAACCACGTTATATTATCTTGTCGCTTATGTTGTTTGTCGTATTTTGTTATTGTTTTATTTTTATTTCTGCTGCACATAACAAGTATTGTAGAGACAAGCACAAACGAATTCCATTGAGCGACAATGCATTCTGCTATTCACCCCCATCTAGCAATGTCCGATTCCTCTATAATTGGTATCAGAGCTAGGAGCTCTTCTACGAACTAACTGCTAAGGGAGCATCGCTAGAGGTTAAGAAGATGGAGGAGCCATGCTTTAGTCTTGGTCATGACATCAACACTCCACCACCTTATGGATTTTATGGAATTGGGGGCATCAACCAATGGAAGGAGAGTATAAAAACCTTCCGTATGATGAACATCGAAGATTGGTTCATCTTGATGGAAGGATTCGAATATCCAAGAGGGTCAAAGGGAGGATTCCTCAAGATGAAGAAATGGACCGAGGAACAACTCTAAAAATTTGAGAAAAATAAGAAGGTAATTGTTGGAGGATCGGTGGCTAGATAGAGGGGGGTGAATAGCCCAATTCGACGTATATGATGGAATTCGTTCGCTCATCATGTGCTTGTCTACTATATTCGTTAATATGCAGTGGAAAGACAAATAACAAATACGAATGCAAGAGACACAAGCACAAATACAACATGATATACGTGGTTCGGAACCTTAGGGTTCCTACTCTACGGGGTGAGCTCAATAAGCTCGTGTTATGCGCACGTCACTAACAAAACTCCTTCTCGACAATAAGTCGGAGGTGGAGAAACCTCGTACAAGCAATTACAATAGGTAATACAAAAGTACAAGAAAAATACAAAGATAAAATGAAATACAAGTAAAGAACACTTTACAACAAATGACTTTGATCACTTGCTTGTTGCTTGCTTTGGTTTGCTCTTGAAGGTCTAGAATGCAGCAGCAATTCCCCTCCAAAATCTCCCCAAAAACAGTTTCAAAATCATCCATCTTGAGCTCCTTAAATAACTTGCATCGAGCTGATTTCGTGCCAATCAGTCGATAGTTCATTACCATCAGTCGATTGCTCCTATAACTGTTGTCTCACAATGACTCGATCCACACTGGACAAGTTCCAACGGATCCTCTATCAGTCGACTCAGATCAGTCGACTGATGAACGGTGTCATTGGCACAGAAGGGTTAAAAGTCTATTGATGGTTAGATTAATCGACTAATGGTGCGGTCATTGCCGCCAAACCATAGCGATCATTCGGGCGAAGCACTTACGAAACACCGATCGACATTCAGTCAACTCAGATCAGTCGACTAGAACCTATACCAGTCGATTGTTGTCGGGCAAAAACTCAAACAAACACTTGTTTGAGCATCCGACCATCGGGTAAACCTCAAACATGAGCATCCGACACTCGATCTCAGCCACTTGGCCAAGCTCAACTCTCATCTCCCTATGGAGTCCCTCACCAAAGCTCTCTTCATCCGGCTGTTGGGTTTCGGCACCGCGGCGAGTGTGTGTTCGAACATGTTTCGTAAACATGTGCACAACGGAAGAGATAAAATAATAAATCTAATTTATTACATCACACACACCACACACATGCATAGTACAACATGTGTAGACATAATCTTAGTTTCAAATTTTGCAATAAAAGGAAATTACTCTACGTATACCTGACGTATCACGTGTAGCGGGAAAGGCATCGATCGGAGTCACTCTCATTAGAATCATCTCTATCCGTATCCACGCCGAGTATCATCGAGATGACTTCACAAAGCCACGAGCCTTGTCTTCGTATGAGTCACTAGTCTCGTGTCGAAGACGATGTGATCAAGAGAAGATCACAATCCGAATCAAAATTTGGATTCAAAAACGAGTCCCTAAAACTCGCTTCTCCGGAGAGGTATTTGTCAACCGTTTGAAGAATCCTTCGTCCTCCACCTATGAGGATTACCAGAGATCGAATCCTCGGTAAGGTAGCCGCTGTCGGAGCTCCAAACGTCATCCAAACGATGCTCCAACATGAAGGAAACAAACTGTCCAGAAAACTTTACAGCTTGGTTGAGGATGTTGCGCTAGCCAAAGAGGATGGTCGGCCAACCCTTGGTCATCGGAACCAAGGTGAGTCACCAGAGGGTTGCCGAAGGAGTAGTTGGCAGCAGCTGGACGTCGGCAGCAAGGGTGGACGGCGCAAAAAGCTGGGCGGTGTGGAACCCTTGGGTGGTGGCAAGGAGAAGAGAGGGAGAGGGTGGCTAGGTTTTCCAACACCAAAAGTTCTCCAAGAAAAACCCTTAAGCCATATTTTTATAGAGAACACATTCTCCTATCAGTTATTGGTTCATAACCGAAACCCGTTAACCTGCTCCAATAACTTAAGTTAAAATAAACCGAACCGAGTTGGTCTATTTTAAGTTAAAACGAACCGAACCAACTTTTGGTTCATTCGTTTAAAACAAACCAAACCCCTTTAGTTTATTCTCCAACATTGGATTAGAACCAAACCAATTTGGTTCATCCATCATGTCTTCATAAGACATGGCACATCCATGCTTCCATTGTGACTGAAACGATTTCATGCTCGATCCTTGTTTGGTCCAACCAAACCTAGTATCTCTCGGTCTGAGAATCTTATTCTCAAGCTCGTTTTAAATCCTTCAGATTACGCTTGTTGTGCGTATGACCAAATATGTTCTCGGTTTATGTTGGTCGTCCATAATTAAGCATTAATTATAGAACAATCATGAGTGGCACCTAGTAGTACATCATGATCCCCAATAAACCGAAAAGATCAATTGTTGATCCAGAACTATTTCTGAAACCATTCGGTAGCTACAATGAATCATACCCCGTTCCCTTCACACATCTTATACCCACTTGGTTCAGGACATGGTCTATAGTGTCAGTCCCCACTAGGTTGACTACATCACAGCTAGCCCAAGTTGTTGGTGCAATCGGCCCAGGTCACGATTGACTAGGACTTGAGTTTGACTCGAGTGATGTTTTGATGTTCGATAAAAACATATGACAATGTGATTGTCATGGGAAAGTCCAAGTCATAGGTACTTGGATTGGAAAGTCCAAGTGGGACACTTGGCATTTGGGAAAGTCCAAGTCTTGAGTACTTGGCATGTAAAGTCCAACATGGGTTGACAAGGAAAAGTCCAAGCATGGGTCTTGGCAAGGAAAAGTCCAAGCATGGGTCTTGGCATGGAAAGTCAAACATGGGTTGGCAAGGGAAAAGTCCAAGCTTGAGTCTTGGCATTTGAGAAGTCCAAGGGGTTTGATATTGGTGGCGTAAAGTCCAAGCGGAGTCTTGGTAGCATAAGTCCAATGGTTGATGGCGTAAAGTCCAAGCGGAGTCTTGGCGGCATAAGTCCAATGTGCCTTGGCGGTGTAGACACCGTTAGCATGACATAGCCGATGGAAGCACCTGAAGGCTAGCGCGATGGATGAACAAGTCATGGATGACTTGGAGGGATCCGAGAGGCGTGAGGCTGATGGAGGTGGCTAGAAGGCTTAGGTCTAGGCTAAGGGTGGTCTAGCAAGTATTGGGGAACCATACTTGGGCTAAAACCTCATGTTTGAGGTGTGCCAGTCGACTGGTGTCATATGGCAGTCGACTGGTGAGAGTCAACTAGGGTTTGACTGCGGGATGTGTCAAGATCATGCCGACGCTGAGACCGGCAATGATCGATTGACGAGGAGCAATGATCGTGATCTTGTGATCAGTCGACTGATGCTCGAGTTTTGGAGCACATAATGGAGTCTCTCTCGATCGCTGCAGTCAGCAGTCGAGTGATGGCTTGAATAGTCGACTGATGGTCATGATTAGTCGATTGATGTCCTAGCCGTTAGATTTTTCTAGCGTGGATTACACCGTTGTCTCACAGCAATAGTGTGATCTGTCGACTGATGTTCCCGAGCAGTCGACTGATTGGCTTTTTCCAGCATAGGTAGAAGATATAAATGGATCTCATGGAGGAGAAAAAGCAATCCGGTTCTTGAGAGCTTTTGGGGCGATTTTTTGCTGCAAATCATGTCTCCAAGTGCAAGTCAAGCAACCAAGCATTCAAGCAATCAAAAGCAAGTGTTGTAAAGTTTTTCTTTACTTGTCTTTCGTATTTGTATTGTATATTGCTTGTATTTCATTCTTGCTGTTGTAAGATTATTTGTACGAGGTTTCTCCACCTCCGACTTGTGTCGAGAAGGAGTTATTGTGATTAGTAGTGCGTGTTTGCATTGCTAGGGCTTTTAGAGCCCGATCCGTGGAGTAGGAACCGTTCGGTTCTGAACCACGTTACATCTCGTGTCTATCGTGTTGTGTTTGTTCTTGTTATATTTTATTATATTCCATTGTGTACTAACAAGATTGTAGACAAGCAAATGCGAATGAATTCCATCGTACGAGTGATAGTCGCATTTTTATCGCATGATTTCTATTCGCATTTGGGGATTTTAGGCTCTTTGATTTGGGTAATTACGGCTATTCATGACATTTTTTGCATATTGGATTTAATTGAAATTAATTGTTTATTCCCTATAATTTCAGTATTATTTTTCACGAGTGAATGTGATTTTGTAGGGAACATAAAAGAGCTAAATCGGAGTAATCGCAGCCGTCGATCCGGATCAAATCAATCGCAACCATCGGATTTGATTGATCAACACTTAGGGATGATTAATTGGATTCATTTAACCGTAGCTCTAAATGGGAGGCTGAGAAAATTGGAGATAAAATCTAACTTTTTCCAACAGGTGTCTTCTTCCTCGCGAGCAATGATCGACGATCAGCGACATGAGCGATCGACGCAGCCGAGATTCCGCAAGTTTCCCTCACGGTGACGGCGATCCCATCCGATCCTTGGCGGCAGATCTAGATGTCGTGATTCGGGCAGCTGATCCAAAGCGAGGTGAGGCGGGATTCCGGCGAGTTCATCCTTCACCGGCATTCTACTTCATTTCGGCGACTGGGATAGGCCGTTCTATCTAACTGGAATCACCCACCGGTTGTGCCGATTTGACAGCTCCATATTCACCATCGGTGAAGATTTCCTCCACTATCCGGCAATCCAGATTCGCCGGAGCAGTGATCACAGTCATCCATCTCTCCTTCCTTCCTGTTGCGCCGATCGGGGCAGCTTCACATTCACCGTCGGAGTGGTTGTTCGGTTTGTTGTGATCGTCGTGTGGTTACGGGTCATTGTTTTATTTGGAAGTCTGAGTGTGTTTGTGTTAAACACTCATTTAGTTGGGATTTCATGTTATTTACATTCTTCTTTTTATTCCAGTTTAGTTATGCAATTTTTAGTAGTTGATTATGTTTGTTTCGGTTAATTATTGGTTTGTTAACATGCAATGTTATTTCTATCGGTTTGTTGTGCTTAGTTGTTTAACTTTGTTCATCCTGCATTTTTATTAGACTTAATACTGACATTCGTTATTTAGTTGTCAGTTAGTTTAATTTCTTGTTACTGATGTACGCACCCCATCAATTAAAATTGTCCAACCAATGCATCGTATAGTGACAGTATGGTGTTTGGTTGGAGTGCTTTCATTATTAGGTTAGATTTCCTTTATATTCGACCAATGTGTCGTATAGTGACAGTGCGGTGCCTGGTTGAATTGCTTTCTTTCCTCGCATTTAGTTTAGCATTTCAGTGACTGTTTGATCACTGTGTCGTATAGTGACAGTGCGGTACTTGGTTGAATTGTTCACCTTTGTTTCTTGACTACTGTGCCGTATAGTGATAGTACGGTGCTTGATTGAGCTATTTTCTATCTGTTAGTGTAGCTTTTTAGTGATTGTTTGATCACTGTGTCGTATAGTGACAGTGCAGTACTTGGTTGAATTATTCACCTTTGTTTCGTGATAATTGTACCGTATAGTGACAGTGCGGTGCGTGATTACTTACTTTTGCGCATTAGGATAGTTACTTGTTAATTGTTATTTGGTAGTTAGATTTACTTCCTCAGATTTTATTTCGATGTATGTTTACCAGAATTGTTTGTCCATTGCATCGTATAGTGACAGTGCGGTGCAAGGTTGAATCGTTCTTGCATTAGGTTAGCTTTGAATAATTGTTTTAATAAATTGTAAAAACCCCCAGTGTTTACTTCTGTTTAAAAACAAACATTCAACCATTAGGTTCGTTGGGAGACGATCCGAGTCAGTCCTATACTGCATTAGTGTAGTTAGGGGGTTCGGTAAATAATTTGTAATGGTACCATGACATAATAACCGTCTATCAAATTTGGCGTCGTTGTCGGGGAACCTTTTTATAATGGTGTTCATTTGTCTTTAAACTGTAGTTTGTTTGTTTGTTTTCTTTTTCTTTTGTTATTATTGTCTTTCTTATTATCTATATTTGTTTCTCATTTTATTTGTTTGTGTGGATGAATAGGTCTTTAGGCGATAATCTACTTGAGTTTTATGCAGCAGTTTTTCTCTTCCCTCAGAGGCCCAACCTAGGAAGAGGGTTGTTGAAGAAAAGGCTAGGGAATTCCAGGAGCTAGTAAATTTCCAAGTATGCCGAGGGATATGGAAGGTGTAGGGACTTGCACGCTTCAGGTGATGCCCCAAGAATCACTTCCATCATATGTTTGTGAGATTCATGGTCGAGCATGGAATAGTCTTAGGTTATATTATCTCTATGTATTGTATTGAAGTAGATCCTGCTACAATTCATGTTATATCTTCTTTATCTTACTCCGCTTCTATGCGGGAAGTTTGTGCTTTTCTAGGTCATGCAGGTTTCTACAGACATTTTATCAGAGACTTCAATAAGATTGCCCTACCCTTGACCAACTTATTGCAGAAGGAGGTGGTATTTCAGATTGACTAGGATTGTGGTAGAGATCGAGTCCACCCCCATAGAGAATTCTTTTCCAGATAAGCAGTTTTTCACCTGTAGGGTAAGAGACTATGGTATGTAGATCTTGCTATTTATTTAGTTGTCGTGTTATACCTTCACATTTTACTTATGCACAAGTCCAGAAATTGAAAAGTGATGCTAAGTATTATGTATGGGATGATCCTTATCTTTGGAAATTTTGTAGTGATCATATCATTAGACGATATGGACTTGATTATGAGTTTCATTCCATACTTACTTATTTTTTTTGTCATTCTCTGGCTTGTGGGGGGCACTTGGGACCCCAAAGAACTGCTAGGAAAGTTTTATAGTCTAGTTTGTATTGACCCACCTTATTTCATGATGCCTCTGAATTCTACAAGTCTTGTGAGCGATGTCAACGAACAGGGAGAATAGGACGTAGAAATGAAATGCCTCAACAACCCTTGTTATTCTGTGAGATTCTTTATGTTTGAGGTATCGATTTTATGGGTCCTTTTCCTATATCTTTTAGATTTTCTTATATTCTTTTGGCTATTGATTATGTTTCCAAATGGGTGGAGGTCATCCCCACCAAGACTGATGATTCTCCAGTTGTTGTGAATTTTGTTAGGTCTCACATATTTTGCAGATTTGGGGTACCCAGGGCGATCATTAGCGATCAAGGGTCTCACTTTTGCAATAGACTCATGAAGTGTCGAACAGAGAGATCAAGTCTATACTGGAGAATACGGTGGGGACAGACATGATGATGCTTCTTCTCCGACATGAAAGGGGAGTGTGTTCTTTTATTTACTGCATTTATTTTCTTCCTTTTATGTTTAGAATAATTTGTATGGGTTTATTGTTGATTTGCCATTGACTTAGGTTTGTTTGTTTGTTGGTTTGTGTTGAATCAAATAATTTTCCCTTTTGCATGCCTTAGTATCATGTCAGAGACGGTAAAAATTAGTTAAGTTTGATTATCAAATTATGGAATTTTGGTGTATGATAGGAGACTTCACTTGCATGCAGTCACTTGTTAGGATGGTGAATTTTTGTCAATAGACCAAGCTTGATTTTTATTCACCTAGTGAGGTTGTAAGTCATTTTCATCATTTACCCACTTTGGTGTGATACATGTGTGATATTTGTTACTCTAGAACTTGCTTTGAGTCTTTTCAAAACTGTAAGAACATTTATTTGCATGAATATGATGAAGAATTTCACTCTTGATTATTTTCCTTACTTGAATTGCTTGTTTAATCCACTTGATACTTTCATGTTGTTGTACTTGTCATTCCTATTCATTTATTTTCCATTGTCTTGTGAATTACCTCTACCATCTTTTGTTCTCACATTGGAAGAATAACTTATTAAGTTGCATTGTCCAAGATGGACAAAATTTTTAAGTGTGGGGGAAGAGATATTGGTTGTTTGAAGATTGACATGAAGGAGAACTGTTCTGAATTTGAATATGGAAATCCAGCTTTGTGAAGGGAGCAATACGAGAATACCAAGGAGGAAATTGATTGAAGTCATTCATAGAGCAGAGAAACTGAGAGATGCTTGACTTAATTGAGCAGAAAATTTAATTGGCTCAGAATGTTGTATTAGAAATTCCACATGGCTATCGAAAGGAAGGGCAGCCTTGGTTCCAATGTGACTACTAATCACAAGCTCCAGTTAGCAAGTGATCAAGGGTCGACAAAGACCAGATTGAGAGAAGCAGAACAGAGTTTAAACTTGAGGATGGAATTGTAGGACAGAATATGCATCTAAATAGTTGGGTAGGGAAACAACATTGGAGACACTATTGGTGTCGGAGGTCAGGGTCCTCGAGCTGGGTTTTTCTCTTCTGGCAGGAAACTATATGGGAAAATTCTATACAGGAAAATTCTGGATCACAGTAGGGCCAAGATGGAAACAAAGGGTTCTCCACTATTCTTGAACATCAGTTGAGATTTATTCGGAAGGACCAGTGGGATGAATCACTTTCATTTGGTACACTTACTATTGCAGTTGCTGCCAGTTTCAATGCCAAACCAAATCCAATCTAACTGCTTATGCACAAGCTGCATCACAACTTCCTACTCGACAATGTTACTACCAGCAACAATAGCAGCATTATCAGAATTATGCCAGTATCAACAGCAGCCTCCCCACAATTGGAAGGTCAACTATGTGAAAAAAAAAATCTGAATGATGGCAGAATGAAACTGAAGACTGACGTTCCTTTGTCTCATGCCATGGATGCTACTGATACAGTGTCATGCCAGGGGAATGATGTAACTTAAAAATGTTGAGGTAACTGAAAAACTTGCAGATCCTGCTAAATCTGCTCTGTTGTCTGGGAATGAAAATGGACCTTGCTTGATAGAACCAAGCTATGCTTGCGGTAGTAGTGAGCTGTGCCAAGTACTCTGAAGCTTTCAGTTCCTTGGCTCTGGGATGACGATAAAGGGACAAAACAACATGCACATGCACTTCCATTGCCAACATTTGACGGAAATGCAACTATAAGTTTTCGTTCTGGGCAAGGTGGCAGTCATGTGGTTGCAAGGAATTTACCTTAGCAGACATCCACTCAATTTGGAGGAATTCTATAAGGATCGATGTAATCTAAATCATCTCAAGGAAGAAATGTCATTCTTTCATTACAAAACGGATTCTGCAGAGAGAAAAAAAAGGAGAAGAAAAAGACAGATAGAAAAATGCAACAACATGACTAGATAAATTCTTCTTATCACTACTTGCAGGGTTATTGTTTGCTGGCCTTTGAGAAGCTGCACGTACAAGTTTATATGAGTTAGTCACATTCTGGAAAAATGCATGAGTCACCAAAGCTCTAAGAGGATATGCATACAAGTGGATTCTTTTTGCCAAGGTCTAATTTAAAAGGGAGTGCAGCACCTGCAACTGTAGAGATAAGGCAGAAAAATAGGGCTAAATAATTAGATGTATCAATACATTCAGGAAGCTAGCTTTGTTGGAAATTCTGCTCTTGGTTTTTGATCTTTCAGATTGCAACAGACGAGGAGATCCACATTGATGTCGTGAGGATGCACATGAAATCAAATTATGCTAGTAACAGCAGCCACGTGTGAAAAAAAAATGGTGGATGCTAGTATGCTGCCAAAGGATGGAAGAAGAAAAAAAAATTCTGATTAGTACTTTAACGTGTTGAAGCAGTATCTACTTCCATGAAATCCCTCCTAACTGTTATTATCTGTGGACTTTGGATAATGATGTCGTGTGCCAAATCAGAGATCCTGAGAGAAGATATCATGGTTTTTAATGAAGTTAGAACAAGCAGAGAAAAAAAAATGGAGAATACCAAGGTGAAACGGTTCTGAATCTGAAAATGTAGCTCACTTCCAGTTACTCATCTAACAGAAACATCCAAATTGAAAAGAAAAAAAAATCTGATAAGATGATAGATGAAGTCTGGGTTTAGAGACTGTACAACAAGTATTAGAAAAAGAAGGCTTGGAAGAAGAGAGGAAAGTGGTATCACCTTGCAATTGTACACAACAAAATCTAATGCATCAGCTGGACTATTCACTGTCTATTGGTGGAAATTGTGAAACTGATTTTTTCTTGTAAGCAGGATTTGCTACCCATGGAGCTAGAGTTAATTGCATGTCCACATGATAAAAATATGCACAATGGCAAAGGTACTAGAAAGAAAGTGTCACCTGCGGATTCTAACTATTCATTGAGAGGAAAGAAGCAAAAGGCCAACTCAAAAGCACCCTCTAATGAGTGTGAGACATGTGGGGAAATCTTTGCAACAAGGAATAAGTTATTTGAGCATTTGGGAGACACTGGCCATGCTTCATTGAAGCACAGGTGAAAATACATCGTTCTTTTGCATCGAGAAATTATTAAGACAAGCAACTTTGTCAATTCTTTTAGGATAAATTTATCTTTGTGTTACCTGCTCTTTGCTCGGTAAAAGGATTGTTATATCTGAACCCATCTAGATATGATGACAAGTTTTGGGATTTCAGATATATGCAGTGAGAAATATTTTAGGGAATGGTATCAGTTGCTTTCTCGTGTAATTTTTGGGAAGGGTGCTCTTCTTTTCACAAGTTTCATATCTTAAGTTTGTTGGATGAGTGGTCAGTAAAGCACTTTTTGACAGTCAGCACCTTGATGTGCATTTTACACGGTCAATTTACAAGCACATTCTTGGAGTAAAGGATTACTTATCATGACTTTGAGGCTGTTGATCTAGATTACTATAAGAACCTGAAGTGGATGCTTGAGAATGATATACGTGAGGTTTTGGACCTTACTTTTAGTACTTTTAGTATGGATGCTGTTGAGTCTTATTTTCTTGGACAGTTATTGGAATATCTCCCTCCACACTCCTAATTGTAACTCATCAGGTTTATTCTTCCAATTCTTCTATTGTTGCTCTATTCATTATATCTTGATCTTCTGGTATGTTTCTTTTGCAATCCACTTCTGATCTTATTTGATTTTTGATAAATCCTTTTGATTCATGTATGGAATGTATTGATAGCGGTGGAGAAGTAGATGATAAGCAAGCATATGGTAGGACAAGATTACATGGTGTTTTGAGGGTACCCCACTCCTACGATCATTATGTGAGCATGAGTGCATATATCCATTTGAGAGGTTTTTGTATCAGGCTTGGTTTATTTGATTTGACTGTAAATCATCATACATGTTGACTGTGTAGGAGTCGGATCTTTTGAATACCCTAGATCCTGATGAATTTGGTAATCCTAAGTAACTTATTTTTTCTGTCTCTGAATTATTAATCTAGGTATTGCTAGGGGAATGAGTTAGGGAGTTAGTGTGTCTTTGTTTTTGTTATTGCACGGGACGCGCAAAAATAAGTGTGGGGGAATTTGATAGTCGCATTTTTATTGCATGATTTCTATTCGCATTTGGGGATTTTAGGCTCTTTGATTTGGGTAATTACGGCTATTCATGACATTTTTTGCATATTGGATTTAATTGAAATTAATTGTTTATTCACTATAATTTCAGTATTATTTTTCACGGGTGAATGTGATTTTGTAGGGAACATAAAAGAGCTTAATCGGAGCAATCGCAACCGTCGATCCGAATCAAATCGATCGCAGCCATCGAATTTGATTGATCAGCACTTAGGGATGATTTATTGGATTCATTTAACCCTAGCTCTAAATGGGAGGCTGAGATTGGAGATGGCTCGATCAAACGACTGAGAAAATTGGAGATAAAATCTAACTTTTTCCCATCTGCGACAGAACACGCGATAGAACAGTGAGCGGCGTCTTCTTCCTCTCGCGAGCGCAGGGATCGGCGACTACACGAGCGATCGACGACAGGCCAACAGTATTTCGGTGAGTTTCCCTCCGACAGCTGGCGGCGATCCCATCCGATCCTTGGCGGTAGATCTAGATGCCGTGATTCGGGCAGCTGATCTAAAGCGAGGTGAGGCGGGATTCCGACGAGTTCATCCTTCATCGGCATTCTACTTCATTCCGGCGACTAGGATAGGCCGTTCCATCTCGCCGGAGTCACCCACTGGTTGTGCCAATTGGACAACTCCATATTCACCACCGGTGAAGATTGTTAGGGCAATCTCTTGCCATGATAAGGTTTTGATGTGTGTGGCAAAGGGTTTAAGTTAGGATGATATTGTTATTTGATATGTGCGTTGGAGTCTTGCAGGACTTAGTAATTCGTACATGGAGCCTTGGCGGGTTCACCCTCACAACCTCGGTCCTTGAGTCGGTGAAGGATGACTTTGCGGAAGTCGTGCACTTGGAGCATCCGAGGGACCGCCAGACGAGATGACTTGAAGTGAAGCCAAGGAAGCAGACTTCGAAGGCAAGAGACGTGAAGGAGCATTGCAGAGCTGTGCGCCTGATGCTGCCGAGGGACGTGGCCGCGAACGAAGAGATCTTCGGCGAGGGACTTCGAGTGAGATGAGAGAATGAGTGAAATGTAAGTAGCTCATTAGGTGAACTTGACTGAATGGCTGAGTGTCGGAGACTTGACCGCAAGGGTTAAGGTTTACCCGACCGCCGGAAGCTCAAACTTATGTTAAGTTACCGATGGGTTTATGCCCGAAGATCAGCCATGGAATAGCGAATGATCATGGAATGATACCGCCAGAGGATGTCGCGGGCACGCTCGCCAGAGCCGATCAAGGCGATCGACTACGGAGGCGAAATGATCCGGTGAGGTCCATCAGTCGACTGCCAAGTGTTCCGTTGGACTACAATGGTCGAAATCCGACGTGTTCGGAGGCCGCTGTAGTGACGGCAATGATCGCCAAGGGCAGCGTGATCGTGGCGCCAACGGAAGAAATCATCCTCTCTAAAAAGAGAGGGTGTGAGCCTGAGAGGTTAATGCTTATACTCTAAGTGATCTTCCTAGTGCCCCACAAGCTCTAAACTCTTCTTACTTGTTTTTACTCCATTCTTATTGTAAGAAGAGTGATCTTGATTGTAAAGGTTACCTCCACCTAGCTTGGTGCAAAGGAGAGACCAATAGTGATTGGCTTTGGAGGAGTGATTCACCTCGGACGAATCGGGATCGTGGATTAGCGGCGTAGTCGTGAACCACGTTACATCTTCTTTGTTAGCGTTTGTATTTTCATTTATTGCTTTGTCTTTATTGTTTATGCTTCCGCTTGCGCTAACGATTGTGTAAACGAGCAAACGAACGAGAGAATTCCGACATCCATCGTAAGAGGGCTATTCACCCCCCTCTAGCCGGCCAATCGTTCTCCTACAAGTGGTATCAGAGCCAAGTCGCTTGTCGAGGACTAACCGCCGCATCAAGCTCTACATCAAAATGGTCGGCTCAAACATCCATCCACCAAAGTTTGAAGGAGAATTCGCTTGGTGGAAGAAGTGAATGGAGGTATTTTTCGAAACGGATTTTGATATTATGATTACAATGGAATCCGGTTTCGTTTTGCCTAGGGATGAAGAGGGGAAGCCAATAGAGAAATCTAGGTGAACCAAAAGGCAAAGGGAAGAGCACCTTGCAAATTCAAAAGCCAAGCATCATCTCTTCAATGTGCTCCCCCAACAAGAAATCAACCGAATAGGAGAATGCCTAAGTGCCAAGGAGATGTGGGAGAAGCTAATTGAGCTTCATGAAGGCACATCCGAGGCGAAGCTAGCAAGGAGAGATCTCCTCCGCTCCCAACTATCCAACATTAAATTAGAAAAGGGAGAAAAGGTAACTTCTTTGCATTCTAGATTCAAAGAAATTTTAATTGGGCTAACAAGTGTAGGAGAAAGGCTCTCAAATCGCGATATGATAATGAAGGCCATAGATGCTTTCCCCCGATCATCCAAGTGGAGTTCAATGGTGGACTTATTTTACATTTCAAAGAATCTAGAGGTAAGTACTCTAGATGAATTTTTCTCCACTATGGAATTACATGAATCTAGGCTTGAAGGAATACAAGAAGAGCCAAAAATACAACCTTCAAGGGGAGTAGCATTGTTGGCAAATAAGGGGAAGAAGAAGATAGAGATCTCCTCCTCCTCCGATGATGAAGCGTCTTCCTCCTCCTCCATGGATAGCACCGAAGAAGCCTATATGGTAAGGAGGGTAAGACTTGCTTTAAAAGGTTTTCATTTTCATAAATCAAATGATAGGAATAGAAGACCAAGGGGGAAGGTCATATGCTACAATTGCCAAGGAGAGGGGCACATAAGGGATAATTGTCCCCTCCTAAACAAGAGCAAGGAAGAGAAGAAAAAGAAAGAAAAAAAAAAGAAGAAAAAGGGGAGCAAGAAAAAGAAGGAAGAGGAGAAGAAGACAAAAGAAAAGGGGAAGACCAAAGCTCTAAAGGCAAGGACTTGGGATGATCCATCCTCATCCTCCTCATCATCATCGGATGAGAAGAATGCCTTTGTCACCAATTTGGCCTTGATGGCCTTTGATGACTTGGATTGCTCTTCCTCCGAAAATGAAGGATCAAGCTCAAGTGAAGGGGGAGCTTCTACATCCTCCTCATCCGAAGAAGAAGAAGAGGATATGGAAACTATGGTAACGAATGCCTCTCCTAAGAAAATAGTTTCCATAATTTCTAGTTTAACTAATGACTTATTTGGAATGAAAAGAAAAATAAAATCATGCTTAATCAAATTAAGGCATTGGAAAATAAGCTAGAAAATGCATGCTTAAATGATAATATTTCTTCTAGCTTAAATGATGCATGCTCACATGATCTTTATGTGCCATTAGATGTTAGTGATGCATGTATAAATGAAAATAGGGTCTTAAGCGAAAAGGTAGACTATTTAACAAAAGCCCTAAAAAAATTCACAATTGGCTCCAACACCTTGAACATGATAATTGGGAGTCAAAGGGCAAGTTTCAACAAGAAGGGCCTAGGTTATAAAGAAAAGAAAAATGAAAAGGCCTACAAATGTCTAATTGCAAGGGGACAAGATAAGAAGAAAGTAATTGCTAGGAAATGGATTCCTAAGGAATTTCTAGTGAACCCCATAGGCAAGAATCTATTTTGGGTTCCAAAATCCATCCTTAAGGGTTAGGAAAATCCTAGGGTAGTCAACCATATGGAATTGACCTATATCATATTTTGGTTGACTTAGGATGGCGGGACAACATTTTTAGAATAGTGTTGGGTGATGATAACGTGCCCATAAATAAATAATAATGCTTAAATCATGATGATTAATGTAATTGCTATGTATATGTGCAATCATGATTTATGATTTTAATATTTGGCACATCATCATAAGAAATAGGGTTTAAATCATGCCTTAGGTGATATTTTGTTTATTATCATGATATAATACCTAATTCATGAGAACAATTCAATGAATACATGTATTTCATGATCATAATGTGAAATTAAGTCATATATATCTTTATGATCATGAGGATTGTTAGGTTGATACTTAACCTTGATAGAATTGTATGAATATAATGGTTAAGTATATACAAATACCCCCTAGGATGCATCTCACACTCACCATAGGCTACTTTGATTGTAAACTTAGCATGGGTGAGATGTTAGGATGATACAAATGTCCACTAATGCCTATGACATTTAGATGGTCATTTAAGGTATCAAAATAGCAATAATAGACCAATCATGGGGAAGACTTATGTTTAATTTATAGACATATTGCCCAAAGATCATGGTTGGATATTTCATATGTTTTCAAAACAATTTCTTCCCCTAAAATCTATGTATTCATGTTTTGAAACAATTGGATGCAAAACTAGGTAGTTAACTTGATACTAGAATGATCAAAAACCTAGTGGTTTTTAAAGCTTTTGGATTTTTGGCAAAAACAAGAAAATCTAATGAATTTTCATGAAATCCTATTTTTTATTAATAGATATACTTAAAAGAAATATGTTCCTCAAATTTCTTAATTTTTCAAATTTTCTGGAATTTTTAATGCATTTCTGAAATTCGCCCAGAAAATCAGAATTTCGGAATCCATTGTGCCAATGATCACATATCGATAGCAAATGATCGCCACCAAAAAACAGCCCAATATCTTCTGATTTCAGATTTTAATCATGTTTTTGGTATTTTCCTTCTATTTAACTTGATGCCATGGATTTATAACTTAGTGTTAATCTTTTTGATGATGTCAAAGGGGGAGAAGTAATTATGTTTAAGTAAATTATAATAGGGGGAGAAAATTTGAAAATTTGTATGGGGAGTTTCATGGATTAAGGGGGAGTTGCATGTTGCTATATCATGTTTATGTTTACATGCTTTCTTACCTTAGAATTTATATCAAATGTTTTTACCTAACTTAAACGGATTACCACACATCAAAAAGGGGGAGATTGTTAGGGCAATCTCTTGCCATGATAAGGTTTTGATGTGTGTGGCAAAGGGTTTAAGTTAGGATGATATTGTTATTTGATATGTGTGTTGGAGTCTTGCAGGACTTAGTAATTCGCACATGGAGCCTTGGCGGGTTCACCCTCACAACCTCGGTCCTTGAGTCGGTGAAGGATGACTTTGCGGAAGCCGTGCGCTTGGAGCATCCGAGGGACCGCCGGACGAGATGACTTGAAGTGAAGCCAAGGAAGCAGACTTCGGAGGCAAGAGACGTGAAGGAGCATTGCAGAGCCATGCGCCTGATGCTGTCGAGGGACGTGGCCGCGAACGAAGAGAGCTTCGGCGAGGGACTTCGAGTGAGATGAGATAATGAGTGAAATGTAAGTAGCTCATTAGGTGAACTTGGCCGAATGGTGAGTGTCAGAGACTTGACCGCAAGGGTTAAGGTTTACCCGACCGCCGAAAGTTCAAACTTATGTTAAGTTTGAGTTTCACACGACACCAGTCGACTTCCATGTAATGGCAGTCGACTGCTCTGAGTCGAGTGTGTTCGATTGGTATCCGATTGATGGGTTTATGCCGATCGCCATGGAATGACACGATCGCCAGAGGATGTCGCGCACAGACCGCCAGAATGATCGGGCCGATTACGGAGGCAACAATGATCGGGTGAGGTCCATCAGTCGACTGCCAAGTGTTTCGTTGGACTACAATGGTCAGAATCCGATGTGTTCGGAGGTTGTTGTAGTGATGACAGTCGACTGCCAAGGGCAGCAGTCGACTGGTGGCGGCCAACGGGAAGAAATCAGCCCTCTCTATAAAAAGAGAGGGTGTGAGCCTTTGAGAGGCTAATGCTTATGCTCTAAGTGATCTTCCTAGTGCCCCACAAGCTCTAAACTCTTCTTACTTGTTTTTACTCCATTCTTATTGTAAGAAGAGTGATCTTGATTGTAAAGGTTACCTCCACCTAGCTTGGTGCAAAGGAGAGACCAATAGTGATTGGCTTTGGAGGAGTTATTCACCTCGGACGAATCGGGATCGTGGATTAGCGGCGTAGCCGTGAACCACGTTACATCTTCTTTGTTAGCATTTGTATTTTCGTTTATTGCTTTGTCTTTATTGTTTATGCTTCCGCTTGCGCTAACGATTGTGTAAACGAGCAAACAAATGAGAGAATTCCGACATCCATCGTAAGAGGGCTATTCACCCCCCTCTAGCCAGCCAATCAATCTCCTACAAAGATTTCCTCCACTGTCCGGCAATCCAGATTCGTCGGAGAAGTGATCGCAGTCATCCATCTCTCCTTCCTTCTTGTTGCGCCGATCGGGGCAACTTCGCATTCACCACCGGAGTGGCTGTTCGGTTTGTTGTGATCGCCGTGTGGTTATCGATCGTTGTTTTATTTGGAAGTCTGTGTGTGTTTGTGTTAAACACTCGTTTAGTTGGGATTTCGTGTTATTTACATTCTGCTTTTTATTCCAGTTCAGTTATGCAATTGTTAGTAGTTGATTATGTTTGTTTCGGTTAATTGTTGGTTTGTTTACATGCAATGTTATTTCTATCGGTTTGTTGTGCTTAATTGTTTAACTTTGTTCATCCTGCATTTTTATTAGACTTAATACTGGCGTTCGTTATTTAGTTGTCGGTTAGTTTAATTTCTTGTTGCTGATGTACTAACCCCATCAATTAAAATTGTCCAACCAATGCATCGTATAGTGACAGTATGGTGTTTGGTTGGAGTGCTTTCATTATTAGGTTAGATTTCCTTTACATTCGACCAGTGTGTCGTATAGTGACAGTGCGATTCCTGGTTGAATTGCTTATTTTCCTCGCATTTAGTTTAGCTTTTCAGTGACTGTTTGATCACTGTGTCGTGTAGTGACAGTGTGGTACTTGGTTGAATTGTTCACCTTTGTTTCTTGACCACTGTGCCATATAGTGACAGTGCGGTGCTTGGTTGAGCTATTTTCTGTCTGTTAGTGTAGCTTTTTAGTGACTGTTTGATTACTGTGCTGTATAGTGATAGTGTGGTACTTGGTTGAATTGTTCATCTTTATTTCATGATCATTGTACCGTATAGTGACAGTGTGGTGCGTGATTACTTACTTTTGCGCATTAGGATAGTTACTTGTTACTTGTTATTTTGTAGTTAGATTTACTTTCTACAGATTTTATTTCCATGTCTGTTTATCAGAATTGTTTGGCCATTGCATTGTATAGTGACAGTGCGGTGCAAGGTTGAATCGTTCTTGCATTAGGTTAGCTTTGAATAATTGTTTTAATAAATTGTAAAAACCCCCAGTGTTTACTTCTGTTTAAAAATAAACGTCCAACTATTAGGTTCGTTGGGAGACGATCCGAGTCAGTCTTATACTGCATTAGTGTAGTTAGGAGGTTCGTAAATAATTTGTAATGGTACCATGACATAATAACTGTCTATCAACGAGCACACCGCTATTCACCCCCCTCTAGTGGCCTCAAATTTCTTACAATTGGTATCAGAGCCCAGGGCTCTTCTACGGACTAACCGCCGGGAGCTAAAGAAGCTAAAGGGAAGATGGAATTCCAAGACAAGCTTGGATGGGACATCAACACTCCACCACCATACGACCGAGAAGATTTTCCGACGTGGAGAGCAAGAATGGAGACATTCTTGATGATGGATATAGAGGATTGGTTCATCCTTGTAGAAGGCTTTGAACCCCCTCGGGATAAGAAGGGAAACGTCTTGAAGTTGAAGAAGTGGACACAAGAGCAACGTCTCAAGTTCAAGACCGAAGTCAAGGTAACAAAGGTTTTAGAAGATTTGATACCTAATGACATTTTGTCTAGCTTAGGTGAATTTCAAGATGCCAATGAGCTATGGGACAAATTGGCCAAGTTCCATGAGAAGCCTCACTTGGCACAAGTAGAAGAAGAAAAATCTTCATCGGCTCAAGAAGAGGAAGTAGCCGAGGAAGAATCATCATCATCCTCACAAGCGAGTGAGGACTCGGAAGTTGAGAAGGAATTAACTTCTGGATCGGTGGAAGAAGAGGAGACCTCCACCTCTAGGATTGAGGGGGAGGAGATTAGAGCATCTACACCAGAGCAACCTCAAGAAGAACCATCCACATCCGGTCGAGAAGAAGCTCAAAATTCCACCATTGACCTAGGTAACTCAAGCATTTCGGTTCAAAATAAATTCCATATAATTTGCTTTGAGTGTAGGGAAATCGGGCACTATAAGAGCAAGTGCCCAAAGAGGGTCAAGAAAAGTCCACTGGCACCAAAGGTCAAGGATGCCAATGCCCAAAGTCAAAGTAGCAAGGAGCACATCATTTGCTTCAAGTGCCATCAAAAGGGGCACTATAGGAGTCAATGCTCTAGGGGGAGGGGGGGGGGCAGGAAGACTCAAGAGGGAGTATCACATGTAGGGGGAGCTTCTAAAGCAATCCCTAAGGTAAAAGTTAATAATGCATCTTCTAAATTTAAAAGTCAAAAGCATTCTTTTAATTCAATTGCTATTACTCATGAAAAGCATGTTAGTAGAAATAGATTCTATTTCCTAGGAGCTAAGAATGTTAACTTAGGAAGTAAGGAGAAATTTGGGACTAATGTCCCTAAATCAATATTACCTAAGGAAAGCATTAAGAAAATAGGAGAACATCTAAGTTTTAATGCTAAGAATTCTAGACATATGTCTAGAAATAACAAAAATGATCAAAGAAATAATGGCCACACAAAATTAGAGAGGTTAGAGTTAGAAAATCAAGCCTTGAGGTCAAGGCTTGAGAAATTGGAAAAGACCCTTGCAAATATGCAAAATCAATTTAAAGGGTCAAATTGTCAAACTCTAGGATCTAGGAGTCAACGTAAAGGGTGTAAGAGGCAAGAATCATCTAGGAGACAAGGTTTGGGTCACAAGCCTATGTCCAAGAAAGTAATGCCTACTTACCACAATATTCCATTTGATTATGGAACTAGACCTAGGTCTAAGAAAACCAAGGTCTCTAGGGAAATTATCCCTAAGGCCAACCATGGTGTGTGCCTAGTGGCTAGGGTTTCTAAGAAACCTAAGGAAGCCACTAAGAAGGTTACTAGGGAGGCAATTCCTATGGTTAACCATGGCAAGACTATAATGACCAAGGCTAACAAGCTTAGAAGGGTCATTAGAAAGGTATCTTGGGAGGTCATCCCTAAGGAATACCTAACTAATCCAATAAGCCCAAATAGATTTTGGG
This sequence comes from Wurfbainia villosa, assembly GCA_025175895.1. Lineage (NCBI taxonomy): Eukaryota > Viridiplantae > Streptophyta > Magnoliopsida > Zingiberales > Zingiberaceae > Wurfbainia > Wurfbainia villosa. The sequence goes on along the minus strand of CM045990.1, from coordinate 28,327,517 downwards.
TTCCAAGGAGCGTGATTGACTAATGCTAAATCGGTTAGGATGTGCCAACTTTGATTGGATGGGTAGTTAACTCAACCATAGCAAAGTTGACATTTTAGGTTATTTTCAAGTTATGGATACCTTGAAATAGGTTTGATCTTATATCCTAAAAGATTTTAGGATGTGTCAATACATTTTTGGAATTATGAAAAATCAATAAAATTGGCACAATCTAGATTTAGAGGTCATAGTGTGCCATTTTGGGTTTTGGCACACTTTGGGAATTAGTGTATCAAAGAGAATTGTCTTAAGGTTTAGAAGTTACATCAAGAGTGATACTCAAGTGCTACACACCTTGATGTCTTACACTTATCATGCTTCATGCATTTTACCATATGTTTGCATGGAAGGAATATTTATGGTATATTGCATCTCACAAAACAGGTCATTCACCTTGATTGTGTATTTCAACACTTAGAAAGGGTGAGATGTTAGGATTTTGAAACCATTGGATGTTAATAATGAAATAAATTACCAAAATACATTAACAAATACATGAATATAAGCAGAACATTAATGTATTCGACATACAAGAGTAAACATGATAAAATGAAACAAATTGAGTGAATAAATCGAAATTCACTCAATTTCAATCGAAATCGAGATCACCGATCGATCATACTATAGCACGATATACGAGTCCAGAATGAGTGTCGCTTCAGACTCGATCGATTTGTACATCACGATCGTTAGTACTGCTCATCGAGGCGTAAGAGTCATCACGAGTAGCCGCTCGAGCCGAGTGATGATTACATCACCAACCGATGTTATCAGTAGCTCGATATAGAATGCAAGCAATGAAAGGCCGAGCCGGCACGATCGCACGGCTCAAAGAAATCGCGACACTAACTCTCCATCACCGATCGATTTCACACTTCCCGATCGACGTCGCAATTTTATAACGCCGACCCACTAGGGTTCGACTTCTTCACTCTTTCTCCTTCGCGCGATTCCTTTCTCCAATCATCGCCAACTCTCTCCGACCAGCCATTCCTCATCCACGTCGGCGACCAAAGACCTAGGTTTGGTAGTTTTCTCTTCCGTTTATGTTTTTGATCTCTCTATGGCCCTAATTGTTGGATCGAAGCGGATCGCTAGAGGGGGGTGAATAGCGATAAAACCTTTTTCTTTTCTTTTCGTTCGTTAAAACTCGAGAGATAAATAATTGTAGCGGAAATGTAAATGTAAAGTAAAAAGAGACAAAGGAGTTTTACTTGGTTCGTAGCCTTCAGCTACTACTCCAAGGCCCTAGCGGTCCTCGACCACATACGGAGGGCAAAAACACTAAAGAACTCCTCCCCTTTAGAGGTAGGAGTTTAATCGATACAAGTAAAGCACAAAGCTTGAGGTAGAGGGACACTCCCCCTCTCCTCGTTACGATAAAAGCTCCGAAAATGAAAGTACTAAACTGAAATAAAACTCTAACCGACGTAATAAAATGAAAACAAATAAACCTAGACGTCGGAGAAGAAGCACTTCGTTGTCGGAGAAGTTGTAGCTTTGCGGAGGCTTTTGGAGGCTTAGAATTGATGAAGAAACCCTAGGTTAGGACCTCATTTTATAGCCTTTAAGCCCCTCATCGAATGGGTCTTCAACCAATTGGAATTGGGCACAAAACTCCTTGAAAAATGGTGATAAAGCTTGACTCCTCGAGGCTGATTTTTGACCATCGGTTGAACTGATTTCTTGGCCGGTTGAACTGATGGCTCAGCAGTTGAACTGATCCATGGCCGGTTGAACTGATGGCTTAGCAGTTGAACTGATTTTTGGCCGGTTGAACTGATTTTTAGACTTTTCGACTGTAATAAAGAGTTAGCTAGAAATATAAGTGAATTCGATGGTCACTTGCCATCCGATCTCAACATAGACCTTCCATGGGAAGTCTTGGTCGGATCGTCGCCTAAGGATGTCCCCGTATGGATGACTCGACCTTACTTACGCTCACTCACACGAGCTTACCTCAACATTTACCTTTGAAGCCTTGCTTTCGGTCTCCACCTGATTCCTTCGGCTCCCTCCGAAGTCCTCCCGGTGTCGCCCGACCATCGCGGCTTCCTCCGGGTGTCGCTAGCCATTAGCTCAAGCTATAGCAATCTTCTGCACACTCGATTCAGTTCGTGAGATAACGACATGAGCTTAACTTTGTATCGTTTGCTATAATCAAAACTCAGGTTCGACTTAGGTGCCTACTGCACCAACAATCTCCCCCTTTTTGATTTATGGCAAACCCACATACAAAGTTAAGTAAATAGCAAGCATGAAGAATAATGTGCATTAGAAACAAGAAATAAAGAAGATTAAGTTGGAGTAGTAAGGATTTTCTTCAAGTACTCCCCCTTGAGGAAACCTCCCCCTTGACCGAGGGTGAGTCTTGAAGAAAGACCTTAATCCTCCCCTTTGAGGGTTTCTTTAAGTAATTAACATTACTTAAAGTTAGCCTTAGTAAAATGTTTAAGTTAAGAGTTCTTCTTAACTTGGCCCTTTCTCCCCCTTAAGTAAAACATTAAGGGCATAATAAAAAATAAGTAAAACGTTGACGCCACAAATAAGTTTAAGTTAAGAATTCTCTTAACTTGGCCTTTAATAAGTTTTCAAAACTTAAAGTTAACTTTTGGTTTAAATATAAAGTAAGAGTTAAGTTATCAAAAAATTTGACCCTTAACTTTGGCCTTTTCTCCCCTTTTGCCATATATCGAAAAAGAGTGAGTGTGTGTGCAAAACAAAAATAAGTGTTAAATTTAAAGTCCAAGCATGTTCCACATTATTTTGAAAATAATATACTGAAAATAAGTTCATCTATAAGATGTTCGACTCATATTTGGCTTGATTGATATGAAAGATCAACCAGTCCTGGTCAGAGTCGGTTAGTATGTATGATTATACTCCGTGGTTCATAGCGATGCACTAGCTCTACATCTGGAACCAGGAGTAAGGTCCTAACATCTCACGCCCATCTACGTGGCTAAGTACACAAACACATTAGTCCTATGTGTTGTGAGATGTATTGGCTCCTTAAATCTATAGGTGCATGATATCTAAGGTATGTCCTATACTAGTTCCATAAAAAATGAAAGTTAAGAAATAGTAGTAAGAAAATATAATTTGCAAGTTCCTATTCTACTACGCACATGCCCAATTTTCGTCTTAATAGACTAAATTCGACTTCGGGTAGGGGTTTAGTAAATAGGTCTGCTAAGTTAGACTTTGATTTGACGTATTCGAGTTGTATGGCTCCGTTGGCCACATGTTCTCGAATGAAATGGTGTTTGACCTCTATATGTTTGGTCCTAGAGTGACATATCGGATTCTTTGTAAGATTAATTGAACTAATGTTATCTACGTGAAGTTTAGTATTCGTAAAGTCTAACTTAAAGTCGCGGAGAGTGTGCTTCATCCAAAGAAGCTGCGTGACACACTCACCCATCGCGATGTATTCGGCTTCGGTGGTAGATAAAGCAACACAGTGTTGCTTCCTACTGCACCAACTCACTAGACTCGAGCCGAGAAGTTGACAACAACCACTCGTACTCTTTCTATCGAGCTTACTACCGGCATAGTCCGAATCGGAGTAGCCGGTTAGTTCGAACTCGGTAGATCTAGGATACCAAATACCGACATTAAGTGTACCCTTTAGATATCTAAGGATACGCTTGACTAGAGTTAGGTGAGACTCCTTGGCACAGGTTTGAAACCTTGCGCACATACTTACTGCAAATAAGATATCAGGTCGGCTTACAGTTAGGTAAAGGAGACTCCCTATTATGCTCCTATAGTATTTTAAATCAATTGAATTTCCGATTACATCTTCTTCTATATTCACATTAGTTGCCATTGGGGTATTAATAATTTTAGCGTCTTGCATTCCAAAGCATTTAATTAATTCCCTAGTATATTTGCATTGATGTAGGTATATTCCATCTTTAGTTTGTTTAATTTGTAGACCTAAAAAGAAACTTAACTCACCTACTAAATTCATTTCAAATTCACTTTCCATAAGTGAAATGAACTCATTTAGTAGGATTGAGTTGGTGGTTCCGAAAATAATATCATCTACGTAGATTTGGGCTATGAATATGTCTTTACCTAAGGTTTTTACGAAAAGGGTTGGGTCAACTACACCTTGGTTAAAGCCTTTGGACTTAAGATAAATCGAAAGTCTCTCGTACCAAGCTCAAGGAGCTTGTTTAAGTCCATAGAGAGCTTTCTTTAACCTAAGGACATGATCGGGTTTGTCTAAACTTTCGAAACCGGGGGTTGACTAACATAAACTTCTTCTTTAATGTATCCATTTAAGAATGCAGATTTCACATCCATTTGAAACAACTTAAATCCTCGATGTGCTGCATATGCTAATAGCATTCGAATGGACTCTAATCTAGCTACTGGGGCATAGGTCTCGTCGTAATCTAAACCTTCGACTTGACTAAACCCTTTAGCAACTAGTCTAGCTTTATTTCTAACTACTTCACCTTTATCATCAATTTTATTTCTAAACACCCACCTTGTTCCAATGATTGTTTTATCTTTAGGTGGTGGTACTAATTCCCATACTTTGTTCCTAGTGAATTGAGCCAACTCTTCTTGCATTGCAATAATCCAATCGGGATCAAGAAGAGCTCAATAGTTTTGGGTTCAATTTTAGAAATCAAAGATATTTGACTAAGGTTTCAGTATGAGGCTCTAGTTCGAACTCCTAGATTAGGATCTCCTATCACTTGGTCGATAGGATGATTCGTTTGAGTCCTAGTTGGATTTGGGTTTGAGTCTACAACTTGATCCATAGGATGACTCGTTTGAGTTCTAGTTTGGTGGAGTCCATCTATCACTTGGTCGATAGAGTGACTTGGTTGACTTAGGTTAGGATTAACACTAGACCTGATCTCCTGGATCAGAGTTAGGTCTAGTATGAATCGGCTCGCTAATTGGGGTTGCCGGGGTTTTGTAGGTTCTGTCCTTCAAATACTACATTGATAGTCTCTCGACTCTAAGGGTGTCGTGGTTATATACTCTATAAGCTCTGCTTGTAGTCGAATATCCTAGAAAGATTCCGGTCGTGATTTTGGATGTAAATTTCCCTAGGTAATCCTTAGTGTTTAGGATATGTACCTTACATCCAAATACCCTAAAGTACTTGATGTTAGGTATTTTATCGTGATAAATCTCGTATGAGGTCTTAAGGTGCCTCTTTACCATAAGGATTCTATTTTGGACATAGCATGTCGTACTCACGGCTTCTGTCCAAAACCTATCGGGTAGGTTATACTCATTTAACATTGTCCTAGCGGCTTCTTGTAGGGTTCTATTTTTGCGTTATACTAGGACATTTTGTTGTGGAGTTCTAGGGCAAGAGAACTCGTGGTGGTATCCATTTAGGTTACACTCAGAAACCTATGGTTTTAATTCACCACCATGATCAGTCCTAAGTCTTTTGATTTTAATGCTTTGTTGATTTTCTATTAACTTAAATAGATTGATTAATTGATCTAGGGTATCATTTTTGTGTTTGATGAACCTAACCCAAGTAAATCTAGAATAGTCATCAATTATGACTAAGCAGAATTTACTTCCGTTAAGTGACTTAGCTCCGTGTGAATCAAATAGATCCATGTGTAGGAGCTCAAGCACACTTTTGGTTCGTTCTTGACTAGTTAGTTGATGTTGTGTCCTAGATTGTTTACCTTGTTGACAAGCATTACATATTTTATTATCCAAGTTGTTGAGGTTAGGCAAACCTCTGACTAAATCACTCTGACTCATCTTGTGGATGAGTCTTGGGTGTGAGTGACCGAGTCGTCGGTGCCACAACCATGATTCCTCTTGCCGTGTCATAAGACACTTAGTTGAGGAGTTAGTTAAGTTGATAGTGTAAATGTTGTTATTTCTAGTCCTTTTAAGAATTGTTTTAGAGGTTTCGTTTGTATTAATTACGCATTCATTTTCTAGAAATATGACCTTATAGTTATTATCACACAATTGGCTTACACTAAGTAAATTATATTGAAAATTTTCTACTAATAAAACATTTTGAATAACAAAATTTGAATTGAGCTCAATATCACCTGATCCGATGATTTTGAGCTTGCCGTTATTTCCGAAGGCTACCGATCCTTGTCGTTTGAATCGAAGCTTCGAAAACTTGAGTTGATCCCCAGTCATGTGTCGGGAGCAACCACTGTCCAACATCCATTGATCCTACACGCAAGGTAGTTGGATCGGATATTGGATTTATTAAAAATTGGTTGAAGAATTATTAACCTAAATCATCTCACCCATGTCTACATGATCAAACATGTTAATCCTATATGTTCTTGTGAGATGACTTCCAATTTTAGTTGAATTAAATTTAATGACTTAAACACTTGTCAACCTTGCGTTAGATTCGGATTTGACCTTAGGCTCATCAAGTCACCTTTTCAAGATCATGGCTTCCAGGTCATGGCGAGGCACAGAGGCCTTCTTTGATCCGAACAACGACCACTTCCTTAGACAAAGCCATTTTCAAGAAAATAGAGACTTGACTCACCTAAGACCACTTCCTGGTCTAACTAGTCTAGGATACGGCGAGGTAGCTTCAGCTAGTTCCGTTCGGTCAAGTGCACCGAACTAGATACGCCTTATCTAGCCCGAATACACAAGACTCCGCTTTCCTAGCGTACTATTATCTCGCCGTGTCCTGGTACTATGTTATCAAGTATTGACGAGTTATAGTCCTATCTAACCATTATAAAAAGGAAAATCAAACTAAATAAAAACCTAAGCATGCAATTTCTAAGTTAAAACACAAACAAATTTCGTACTAGCTCCCCCTGGACCGTTGAATCGATTCGGTCTCTCCATATAGTGGATTTGGTCCTTGGGAACCCAGTACTGGTTTGATCCTAAGTTTGAAATCAAGGTGGTCTTAGGGACCCATGCTTGGACACATTTTCTATGTCTACTTACGATTGACATATACGACTTATTGGTCGTGTTTGAGCTAAACCCTAGCCCGACCTTGTTGTACACGGCCCTTTGCGATCCAAGTAGGAGGTCAAGTCCTTTGGATCCCAAAGTAAACCTTTCCAACATATTCCTAAGATCTTCGACTTGACTTTTCAAGAGTGAGTTCTCAACTTCGAGTTTTTCAACTCGAGTTGAGTCCTTCTCTTGAACTCGACTAGTCGAAGAGGTTAGGGAGACCTCGTGTTTGAGGAGTTTAACTTCCTCAACCAGGGTCTCGACCTAGGACTCGGACTTAGCTAACTTTTTATTTAAAAACTTAATTGCACTATAAAGAGTAGTAATAAGAGACCGACTTACCTTGAGTTTATCTTTTGAACCGGATGCGTATCCGTGGCTTGTCTTGAATAGTGTTTCGTAGTCCGACTCGTCTTCGGTTTCTGATTCTGGTTCCGGTTCCGACTCCATCTCCGATTCCACCGGTTTAGCCATAAGGACTCGATCGTTGTCTTCTTCCTCAGAGGCTTCTTCCCAAGTAGCGTTGAGTGCCTTTTTATGTTTTGGTGCCTTGCTCTTGAGTTTTGGGCACTCGGACTTAATGTGTCCAAACCTGTTGCATTCATAACATCTTATGTTTGAACTTTTAGGCTTACCTTCGTTGGGTCGAGTGATGGCTCATTTTCGGCCCTTGACTATCCTCCGAACTAGGTTGACTAGTTCGGCTTCCATTTTCGAGTCGACCTCCGAATCCGACTCATCCTCTTCTTCCTTCGGAGGTGGCTTGCTAGCGGTTTTCTTCTTTGAACCTGCAAATAAAGCTATACCTTTCTCGGGTTCCGAATTAGATTGCTCATGAAGTTCAAAATCAAAAAAAAGTTCATCTAATCTAAGTTTAGAAAGATCCTTGGAGACCTTGTAGGCATCGACCATGGATGCCCACAAGGTAGTCCTTGGAAAGGAGTTTAGGACATACCTTATTGTTAGTTATAGCCCTAGAACCAATCATGTGATGGTTGAATAGGGAACATGTTGTATCATATTCTATAAAGGCAAAGGATTGGTTATTATATTTACATCTTGCTTGTGCCAGCTAATTTAAATATAATAATGCCCTAGAAAAGTAGGTTCTTATCTACAACACATCAATTGGCAGAATTGATTATGAGAGGCTGTAGAGAACACTTTCCTAAATGTTCCTAGTCAAGTATTAATATGCAAGGGCAATATTAATACATAAAGACTAGCATGTAGGTCAATTGATGACTTGATCTCACAAGTCATGGATATATGATATCAAGTTGACACATGGGTATATATTAGAGAATATATACTGAACTGACCCACCATGAGAAAGTTTCATGGATCGTTATATGAGTGTCATAAACTTTCTCATGTGACTATTGGTATGAATAGTCCTTAGACCTGAAGTCACTACGGTTCCCTACATAAGGAGTTATGTACTTTGGTATCGTCAAACGTCACCCGTAACAGGGTGGACCATAAAGGCGATTACTGGGTATGTAACAAATTATGCGGAGGGATGTGAGTGATGTAGATGGGATCTATCCCTCTCATATGACGAGAGTGATATCGGTGGGCCCCTTGATTGAGTAGAACTACTAAAACGCATGGCCATGCTCGAATGAGTCAATATGAGATCTTGAGCTCATTTGTTTGAGTTAGTTTACTCAGGGATCAAGAAACACATAGATTGATCGAGGATGACACGGTCTATGCCTCATTGATCAATCTGATATCAAGGATAGAAGGACACGGTCATATATTATAGTAGTCACGGAAAGGTTAGTCGGATCTTGACTTATCTCGTAACTTGGGTAGCAATGATGTATTGCTAGATGTCGCTCATTGCTTGTGTATCTAAAAGAGTTTAGGTCCTCTTTGCCAGCGTTATGAGAGCCTATAAGGGTCACACACAAAGAGCATGATAATTAGAGGAATTAGAGTATTCTAGTTTGACTAGAATAATTTGGGAATAAGCTTAAGTACAAAATGGTTTTGGACTTTAAGCTTAATAGAATTTTAGCTAATTGATTTAATGAGATTAATTCAATATGTTACCTTATTGATTTAATAAGATTAATTCAATATGATAACATAAGCTTAATTGAATTAATAAGATTAATTCAACATGCATGAAAGCCACATAAGAATGCCACATAAGCATGCCACCTAAGCATCCACCTAAGCATCCACCTAAGCTAGATGAGGTGGAAGAAGACAAATTGGTTTTTGTCTCCTTAAGTGGCCGGCCAAACAAGGATATGTCTCAATGCAATGGATTGCATTGAATGTGTGGAGGTGAAAGGGTTTTCCAACCCTATAAAGACACCCTAAGTGGCGGCCAAAGGGAGTATTGGCTTTTGTTGGTGGAAGCTTTGGTTGTGTTAGTGGTGAGAAAGCTTGGTGGAAGCTTTAGTTGTGTGGGTTTGTGAGTGTAGGCTAGCAAGAAGAGGAGTCTTCTTCTTCCTTTCTCCTTTTCCCTCTCTTCCTCTCCTTTAGGGACTTCTCTAGCAAGAAGTGAAGGAGAGCTCTTCTAGTTTTCCTTTTGTGAGACAAGAGCGTGCTCGTGTGGATACGTATAGAGGCACGGACACTTGAACGTGCTAAAGATCCAACAAACCGAAAGGAAAAGCGGGATTAACAAGGGCACGCAACAAAGGTAATCCTCTCCTATAAGATAGGTTTGGTTTAGAGAAATTTATTTTATACGAGTTTGCTTTCGCATGGATCACTTGGAAGGGATCCTATTTTCCGTTGCGCATATGCCATTTGGCATACGAGATTTCCCTACAGTGGTATCAGAGCCACTTGCGAAAGATCGTATAAAAATAGGTTTTCTCTATTTTATATGTGATATAGAAGTAGGATAAATTTTATTATGAGTTGATAATTGCATTAGCAAATTTTCAAACATAATAAAATATCCAATGTCTTTTAAAAGTTAAAATGACATGGTGCATGGTTATGGCCTAGTCCCAAAAAGTTTGTGATTGTGTGTTGTAATTCTTAATACGGCTGCGTGTGCCTTTCTCCTAATATTCTTGTTGTAAAATTAGTTTTAGACTCGAATGTAACTCAGTATTTCTCCTTTGTAATGTACAAAACAAGGATGGAGGGTCCATTGGAAGATGAGGTTACAAGGAGGAAGTCAACACACAAGACAACCAAAAGGAAGCACTTAGGAGAAGATGCTATCCCTAGGTTGACCAATCAATCTTTTCATTGGCTTGAGAAGATTGTAGAATAAGGGCCATAACCATGACACGTTAGTTTAATATGTATGTGATGCATGTTAGTTTAGCTTGTATGTGATGCATGATTAGTTTAGCTTATATGTGATGTATGCTAATATGTATATGATACATGTTTATTTCTTAATAAGTCTAAGCGATATGCCTACCAAAGTTGGTACTCACTACTTCCTCGATCATTTGTTATTGGGTTTGCCAAAGCAAAGCAATGCATTTTATCTTGGAGGTGCGAGTGGACAATCGTGATGTCCGCTATCAGTCTTAGTTAAGACTTAATTAAGTGTTTTCTTAATTGGTTAAGAAAGTAGAGGCATATATTAGCTTTGAACATAAGTGTTAACATTAGTTTTGTGTGATTTCGAACATCGACTTTGTCTTAGAAGTGGTCGTTGCTCGATATCCAAGAAGGCCCCTGTGCCTCGCCACGACCTGAAGTGGTTTAGGAATAAACACTAAACTAATCTAAAACTTAACCAAAGCTATTAAAGAGTTACATCAGATGTAATTGGTAAAGATTGCCTACCTAATTATACTACGTCTTGGGCGATTAGCCAAAGCTAACTCAAGACGAATTATGATGTGGATCTTTATCCCATATAAATTTATAGCTAAATAGTAGCTATGAGAATTTAGTGGAGCCTCATTTAATTAAAGGCCTAATTAAATGATTTAGGTATGATACTTAACTTTGCATTTTAATGTTGTAGATCACCATGTCATCTAACACGACACACCCTCAACTTGCGATCTGCCCTTGAGAAGGACAAGCTCAATGGAGCAAACTTTCTTGATCGGTATAGGAACTTGAGGATTATCCTCAAGCAAGAACGCAAACTATATGTCCTAGAGCAGCTACCCCTGAAATACCCGCCTACGGCCACTGTCTTTGAAAAGGATGCTTATAAGAAGCATCAAGATGACGCGATTAGATGTGTCATGCCTTATGCTTGCCACCATGAACTCGAGTTTGAAACATGAGAACATGGATGCCTATGATATGGTTGAGCATTTGAAACAACTATATCAAGGACAAGCTAGGCACAGCGCGTTTTGAAGTGTCTAAGGCTCTTTTGCATGCAAGATGCAAGAAGGAACACTGTAGGAACTCACGTACTCAAAATGATTGGATGCGTTGAGAACCTTGAAAGACTAGGTTTTCCGAGCCAAGAATTGGCAACGATGTTATCCCAATCGCGTTAGGAAGCATACAATCAATTTCGCCATGAATTATAACATGAATGAAATTGATAAACCTTTGCTGAGATTCTCGGATGTTGAGAATCACAACCAAATCTTAAGAAGAAAGTTAGTAATGTACTAATGGTCAAGAAGGACAAAGGTAAGCGCAAAGGCAAGGGTAAGACCCAAGCCAAAGGCAAGGCCAATTCATCCACTTCAAAGGGTAAAGGTAAAGTACCTAAGGAAGGGGACTGCTTCCATTGCGGTGAGATCGACACCGAAGCGGAACTGCAAAGTCTACCTTGAGGAAGTAAAGAACAAGAGAAGTGGGACTTCTGCCTCAGGTATACACGTTATAGAAGTTAATCTATCTATTTCTTCTACATGGGTATTAGATACCGGATCTGCATCTCACATTTGTACTAATGTGCAGGGACTGAGAAATAGTAGAATAATGGCAAAGGGTGAAGTGGACCTCTAGTAGGCAATGGCTGGCGCAAAGTTCTTCTTGTGTAGGAACATATTCTTTGTCTTTGTTGCCCCGGGCTTATCTTAGAACTAGAGGAGTGCTTCTATGTACCCGCATTAACAAAGAACATAATTTCTGTATCTTGTTTAGACAAGAAAAACTTTTCTTTTATAATAAAGGACAAATGTTGTTCCATTTATTTAAATGAAATGTTCTATTGTAATGCACCACTTATGAATGGTCTCTATGTTCTAGATTTAGATAACCCAATTTATAACGTAAATACCAAACGGTTCAAATCGAATGATTTGAACTGCATATATCTCGCATGCCGCCTAGGTCACATAAATGAAAAACGCATATCCCAACTCCATAAAGATGGATTATTGGACTCATTTGATTTTGAATCATATGAGGTATGCGAGTCTTGTCTTTTAGGAAAGATGACTAAAACTCCATTTAGTGGACATGGCGAGAGAGCGACGGATTTGTTAGGACTCATACATACTGATGTATGTGGCCCTTTCAATGTCGAAGCCAGAGGAGGCTATAAGTACTTTATTACTTTCACTGATGATATGAGTAGATTTGGCTACTTATATTTGATGAGACATAAGTCAGAATCCTTTGAAAAGTTCAAAGAATTCAAGAATGAAGTACAAAACCAACTTGGTAAGCGTATTAAGCTACTTCGATCAGATCGAGGTGGTGAATACCTTAGTCAAGAGTTTCGTGATCACCTGGCTGAGTGTGGGATAATATCCCAACTCACTCCACCTGGAACACCACAATGGAATAGTGTATCTGAGAGGAGAAATCGTACTCTATTAGATATGGTACGATCAATGATGAGCCAGACTGATCTACCTACTTCCTTTTGGGGTTTATCTCTAGAGACAGCCGCTTTCACACTTAATCGCGTTCCATCAAAAGCCGTAGAAAAGACACCATATACGATATGGACCGGGAAGAGTCCCAAAATGTCTTTTATAAAGATTTGGGGTTGTGAAGCTTATGTTAGACGTCAAGTCTCAGATAAACTAGGACCCAAATCAGATAAGTGTTATTTTGTAGGATATCCCAAGGAAACTAAGGGATATTACTTTTACAATCCCACACTTGGCAAGGTGTTTGTTGCCAGAAATGCTGTCTTTCTAGAAAGAGAATTTATTTCTAGAAATACTAGTGGGAGTAAAATTCATCTTGAAGAAGTTCAAGATGATGATAACACTAAGGCTTCGATGGAAAATGAACAGGCACCACAAAGTGTTGTGGATTGCAATGGAAGGCCCGTGAAGGTTGTTGACTATGTCTTGGACTCGGGCGTGAAGTTGTGTCACGGACTCGTGTTCCTGCATTTTTAGGTTATATAGTTTATTGAATAGATGATCACGCTTACATACCTTGGCTTCATCGGTCCCTTCGTGTAGCTCCACTAGTTTTGTCCAAAGGTCCTTTGCACTTATGAAGGGGCCGACGCGATTTAGCTCTTCCTTGGATAAAGCCGCATTGGAGGATTTGTGTTTCCTTGGCGTCGGCTTCGACTTGTCGTTTTGTCGCAATGGTCCATTGATCATAATCCAAGGAGTCACCCACTTCATTAGTCGGAAGTGTGAAACCCGTTTGGATTATGATCCACATCTCGATTTGGGTTTTGAGAAAGTATTCCATCCGACCCTTCCAATAACGGAAGTCATCTCCGTTGTAAAACGGAGGTCGGACGGTGATAAAACCCTCGAGATGGGCCATTAGAACAAAAGACACAAGGAGACGAAGACGAAGAAACTAGCAACGACAAAAACACAAAAAAAAGTACCAAGACTCGCGTCTTGGATTAGTAGTGCGGGAGAAAAAATAACAAAGAGAAATAAATCTAAAATAAACAGAATTAAAAAGAAAAAAAATCTGTAAAATGGCTAGATTGGTGGTTTCACCAAATCTTAGCAACCCCCAGCTCTGATACCAATTGTTGGATCGAAGCGGATCGCTAGAGGGGGGGTGAATAGCGATAAAACCTTTTTCTTTTCTTTTAGTTCGTTAAAACTCGAGAGATAATTAATTACAGCGGAAATGTAAATGTAAAGTAAAAAGAGACAAAGGAGTTTTACTTGGTTCGTAGCCTTCGGCTACTACTCCAAGGCCCTAGCGGTCCTCGACCACGTACGGAGGGCAAAAACACTAAAGAACTCCTCCCCTTTAGAGGTAGGAGTTTAATCGATACAAGTAAAGCACAAAGCTTGAGGTAGAGGGACACTCCCCCTCTCCTCGTTACGATAAAAGCTCCGAAAATGAAAGTACTAAACTGAAATAAAACTCTAACTGACGTAATAAAATGAAAACAAATAAACCTAGACGTCGGAGAAGAAGCACTTCGTTGTCGGAGAAGTTGTAGCTTTGCGGAGGCTTTTGGAGGCTTAGAATTGATGAAGAAACCCTAGGTTAGGACCTCATTTTATAGCCTTTAAGCCCCTCATCGAATGAGTCTTCAACCAATAGGAATTGGGCACAAAACTCCTTGAAAAATGGTGATAAAGCTTGACTCCTCGAGGCTGATTTTTGACCATCGGTTGAACTGATTTCTTGGCCGATTGAACTGATGGCTCAGCAGTTGAACTGATCCTTGGCCGGTTGAACTGATGGCTTAGTAGTTGAACTGATTTTTGACCGGTTGAACTGATTTTTAGACTTTTCAACTGTAATAAAGGGTTAGCTCGAAATATAAGTGAATTCGACGGCCACTTGCCATCCGATCTCAACATAGACCTTCCATGGAAAGTCTTGGTCGGATCGTCGCCTAAGGATGTCCCCGTATGGAGGACTCGACCTTACTTACGCTCACTCACACGAGCTTACCTCAACATTTACCTTTGAAGCCTTGCTTTCGGTCTCCACCTGATTCCTTCGGCTCCCTCCAAAGTCCTCCCGGTGTCGCCCGACCATCGCGGCTTCCTCCGGGTGTCGCTAGACTTTAGCTCCTGCTATAGCAATCTTCTGCACACTCGATTCAGCTCGTGAGATAACGACATGAGCTTAACTTTGTATTGTTTGCTATAATCAAAACTCAGGTTCGACTTAGGTGCCTACTGCACCAACACTAATGGCATCTCACAACCCTAGTTTTCTTCTCCAAACGTTAGGGTTACGACGAGATCCTTCCTCCGGCAATCTTTCCGGCATTCTCTTCAGCAAACCAACTGTCCAGTTGCCTTGCGCCTTCTCCTCATCAACTTCAAATGGCACCAAAATATATTTCTATACCCCTTAAACCCTAATTTTCTTTTACAACTCATTTTTGATCTAATCATTGTGCTTGTATCATCACATTCCATCGCATTGCATTGCATTCATATAGACGCCCCCATAGAAATGACCAGAATGAGGTCGCATCATGATTGTACCAACCCATGGCGGTTAGGTACATCGATGTCGATTTCTTTAGGCATTACTGTAGCGATGTCATGGAGATTTTAGCATATTATCAGCTCATGAAGGTAGCTCTATGTAATCATGCCATCAATGATGATCTTCTTAAGGAGTTTTATCAAAATCTAAAGAAAGTAGACGATAGTCCTACAATTATAAAAACACGACCTAGAGTTCACTCCTGCAATCCTGCAGGAGTTCCTTGAGTGTAGGCCATCGAATGACACTTTTATATTCTATCCTACCTTCGATGCCCCTCTTCCCGAGCCTTTTGATCATATTTCTTTAGACTCCATGCATGAGCACATTTTTCGTCATCCTCGCCCACCAGCTCAGAACTTATTTCCTATCACTGAGCTATCTGTACCTGACAATGTGCTCTACAAAGTCATTGTTGGGTGCTTTTTCCCTATTGTGACTCGGGGTCTGGCCAAGATTCGGCCTCCCCATCTCTTCCTCATGTACGCCATGCATCATAGATTAGATGTAAACATTGCATTGTACATTTCATATCTCCTGTGCAAGGGAAAGTGCATATGCCTTTTGGACATATCATCACTGCATGGCTAGAGTCCATAGGCATTAACATTAACAGGGGATCTCTGAGGGCGCTATCCGAGATTTACGACTGTATATCAGTTCGTAACTTCACATTGGCGAGGTTGCTGATTGGAGATGGGCAGATGGAGCTGATACCTTAGCCTCCGCCCAGGCCACATAGGGAGCCACCTCTAGTACCGGGAGAGCCTGCAGAACGATATGAGGACCCCGATGCTGCTGATGAGGATGACCAGATGCCAGCAGATACATCAACAGTAGGTCCTTCAGATTGGGTTGGACAGCTGGAGGCCAGATTCCAGGATTACCAGCAGACGGTTGACTCTCGGCTGGTAGAGATTATATCGGGGCAATCCTTCATGGGTCAGCACCTCAGCCGGATGGAGGAGTGCCACACCCGGATGGAGGAGCACCACACCCGGATTGAGGAGTGCCAAAGCTGCAAGGAGCAGCGTCAGCTTGACATGTACGAGATGATGTGGGCCTGGACCCTGAGCCAGCAGCCTCCTCCGCCTCCACCTTCTGCAAGAGATTAGAGCTAGAGGATGTTTAGGGTTTCTATTATTTTGGTTTTCGTAGTGAGATTGAGCATTTCAAACTTCTATTTTGGTTGTAAAAAACTGAAGTTTTAATTGAATGGAATGTTTTGTTTATAAAAGAAATGATTTTGTCTGATTATATGTGTGTATTAATGTGCTTGTTTATATAAATTTGCCATGTCATGATATTAAATTTTATCTTATCATATAACATGTCATGACATTGTTTAGGATTATTTTAGATGTCATGTTTGTTTTTAGATTATATCATATGCCATGACATCATGATCATTGGCCATGCTTTATTATTGCTATCATTTATGCCATGATTATTTATGCATTTAACTTGATTAAAATTGAGTTAAGGACAATGGCATGACTTAGAGTCCCATTTATAAGGGAATCAAGTAGGGTTGCCTAGAAAATGCATGAGGCTATAATAATCCTAACTCCACATCTCACATCTAAATTGACATGTATGTGTGTGTATACACCTTAGATAACATGTGAGATGTTAGGATAATAAGTTCGGTTCAAGGTGCATAGGTAGTGCATCTAGATGGACTTAAATTTATTTCAATCATCACAAAGAATGATGAGGAAAGCTAATATACAAGTCATGTATATCTAGCCAATAGTCCATGGTTCAAAATAGGTTTTCAAAAACATTTTAAAATCACTTTAGAAAACCTTGGTGAAGTATATCTTTTGATAGCAATCATCATTGTAGAAGTTGATACAAAGTAGATTAAAAACTTTAAAGTTTTAATAGTTTTTGAACTTTGTACCAATCTCCTATTTTAATGGTTAAAATATTTTTTCAATATTTTTCACTGATTGTATGTGTTATAAGTATTATACATATGAAATTTTGTGATATTTTGAGCTATGTATAATTACTTATGCTTTTTCAAACTTGAATTCGATAATCAAAACTGGGTTTTGGTTATCGATCAGCTACGCCTCTGCTGTCGTGATCGATGGGCGCAAATGCTCCGGCAACGACTGTGAAACCACTGAGGCAAAATCGCTCGCAAATCGCCGCGCCAAACCGCCTCGCAAAACTACTGGCGCATGACGACACCGCCTAGCGGAAACTACTCGTAAAACCGCCTCGGCGAAAACTACCTGGCGGAAACCACCTGGCGGGAAGTGGCTGGCGGAAGTACTGGCGTAGTATTCGATCACGCTTTGCCGGCCGATCGATGGGCACTCTAGTCGATTGGTTTCTGAATGACTCGACTACTAGCCTGATTTTGGGATAAACAAGGTTGTTTAACCCGATTTCAACTACGGTAAAGGTTCCTAACTACTTATAACCTAGGATATGCCTTGGGAAGCATTATAAAGGGTGAAAATCTATTGGATATGGATTAGGAGAGGTGTTAGGGCGATGTATCAAAATTTAAGGGTGGAAAGTTCATGTTTGAACTTTGAACCTTAATTTTGATGGTTTAGAGTTCCTATTGACTTAGGGACTTCCCAAGGACATTGTTGGTGCAATGGTCAAGGGGGAGCAAGCCTTTAGGGGGAGGTATCCATCATGGGATGATGGATGGTATTTTTCCTCATAAGGAGAAAAATGAGATTTTAAGATACCCAATTTGGAAATTGAGAGAGTGTATAGGATTGCCTCTCTTGAGTGATATGGGACTTATCACTAGGAAGATGGTAGACATCCTAGGTATGTTTGGACCAAGGGGGAGATTGTAAGATCTCATTGGGACATGAGACTTTGACCTCCTTGGAGATAGTCTTTTTGATGTTAGTAAAAAAGGGAGAGAATGTTTTGGGGAGAACTTATTTAGAGAATGACATCAAATGGGATTTTGATGGTCTAACTCAATGGTTTATTTGGTTTTTGTCAAACATCAAAAAGGGGAAGATTGTTGGTGCAATCGACCCAGGTCACGATTGAGCAGGACTCGAGTTTGACTTGAGTGATGTTTTGATGTTCGACAAAATCATATGATAATGTGATTGTCATGAGAAAGTCCAAGTCATGGGTACTTGGCATGGAAAGTCCAAGTGGGACACTTGGCATTTGGGAAAGTCCAAGTCTTGAGTACTTGGCATGTAAAGTCCAACATGGGTTGACAAGGAAAAGTCCAAGCATGGGTCTTGGCAAGGAAAAGTCCAAGCATAGGTCTTGGCATGGAAAGTCCAACATGGGGTGGCAAGAGAAAAGTCCAAGCGGAGTCTTGGCAGTATAAGTCCAATGGTTGGCGGCGTAAAGTCCAGCGGAGTCTTGGCGGCGTAAGTCCAATGGGCCTTGGCGGTGTTGACACCGTTAGCATGACATAGCCGATGGAAGCACTTGAAGACTAGCGCGATGCATGAACAAGTCATGGATCACTTGGAGGGATCTGAGAGGCGTGAGGCTGATGGAGGTGGCTAGAAGGCTTAGGTCTAGGCTAAGGGTGTTCTAGCAAGTATGGGGGAACCATACTTGGGCTAAAACCTCATGTAATGATCGACGATCGATGGTTTTGGGGCGCAGATGGAGTCTCATCGATCACGACCGCGTCGCGATCAAGTGATGGCATGGCTTGAAATGAATCGATGGTCATGATTAGTTGACTGATGTCCTAGCCGTTGGATTTTTCTAGCGTGGATTACACCATTGTGTTATAGCAACAGTGTGATCAGTCGACTGATGTTCCCGAGCAATCGACTGATCGACTTTTTCCAGCACAAGTAGAAGGTACAAATGAAGCTCATGGAGGAAAAAAGCAATCCGGTTCTTGAGAGCTTTTGGGGCGATTTGTTGCTGCAAATCAGGTCTCCAAGTGCAAGTCAAGCGACCAAGCATTCAAGCAATCAAAAGCAAGTTTTGTAAAGTTTTTCTTTACTTGTCTTTCGTATTTGCATTGTATATTGCTTGTATTTCATTCTTGCTATTGTAAGATTATTTGTACGAGGTTTCTCCACCTTCGACTTATGTCGAGAAAGAGTTATTGTGATTAGCAGTGTGTGTTTGCATTGCTAGGGCTTTTAGAGCCCGATCCGTGGAGTAGGAATCGTTCGGTTCCGAACAACATTACATCTCGTGTCTATCGTGTTGTGTTTGTTCTTGTTATATTTTATTATATTCCGTTGCATACTAACAAGATTGTAGACAAGCAAACGCGAACTAATTCCATCGTACGAGCACACCGCTATTCACCCCCCTCTAGCGGCCTCAAATTTCTTACACAAGTATCATTTCCTCGTCCTACGAATTTTAGTTACTACACATGTATCCAAGAGTACCTTACTCTAAACATGTAATGCTTTAGCCAATGACTTTAGTAATAATACGACGAGAGGCCATGGGTATACATCTCCTCGCAAGGAGTGGTGAATCCTTTATAGGCTATTCAAACACCTTTGATCACTTCGACATATGCCCAATCATCCTGGGTCCACATCTCCTCAGAGATGTTTGGTTAAGATGTAAAAGCATAAGTCTTCATGACCAAGATGACTTGAATACCGCAAGTCAAAGGAACATCGCACTTAAGCTGCAGGAAGAACTTCATTGACATATTTATATATGCAGACAACCATATGAAATTTTACAGCAGGTCACTCCAATGAACTAGTTACCATAACTAGCATCCACGATTAACTCTGGACATCACAATGTCTCCAGCCAATGAGAATCAGCTGCTTGGATACACTAAGGAGTATACCTCATGCTAGTCTCGATAGAATTAATGGGGTCCAAATCCATCAATTCATCGACTAGGGACAATTCCGATACATCACAATTACACATGTAGAGATACTCACTAGTTGTGATCCAATCATAAATTCTCTCATACTGTGAATCGTATCGTTGACATTTAGTAAATGAGTTTAAGATCTAATCAAATACATGAAAACATGTATACTCAAATAGTGAATCTTCATTTATCATATAAATGGTTCAAACATAAGGTGATTGCCTTAGGACATCTCTCATATATTACTAAGAAACTCCCACTTGGCCTAATGCCAATCGCTATGGTATCCAATACCATAAGCTCTAACATGACCCTCAAACTTACTTTAAGGTAATGCCTTAGTTAAAGGATCCGCTAAGTTTCTTTCAGTGGGAATCTTCTCGATTTGTATTTCCTTCCTACTTATGATCTCTCTGATCAAATGATAGCAGCAAAGCACATGTTTGGATCATTGATGAGACAACATCAAGTTCAGAGATGAACTTCTTGATCCAAACCGCTTCCTTTGCTGCTTCCAAAGCTGCAATGTATTCTGCCTTAGTGGTAGAATCCGCTATAGTGTCAAGCTTGGAACCTTTCCAACTTATTGCGCCTCCATTCCAGGTGAATACATACCCCGACTGAGACTTGGAATCATCCTTGTTTGTCTGGAAGCTGACATCCGTATACCCGCGTATCACCATGTCCCCTTCTCCATATATTAGGAACACATCCTTAGTTCTTCTTAAGTACTTAAGGATCGTCTTTACAGGCGCCCAATGATCCATTCCTAGATCAGACTGATATCTACTCGTGACACTTAGAGCATATGATACATCGGGCCTCGTGCATAACATAGCATACATGTAGATCCTATTGCGGATGCATAGGGAATCTTACTCATGCAAATCCTCTCGTCTTCTGTGCGTTGACACATAGACTTCGAAAGGTGTATCCCATGCCTGATGGGTAGGAAACCTTTTTTGGATTCCGACATGCTAAACCTCTTTAGCACTCGGTCTATATATGTAGACTGCGAAAGACCAAGCAACTATTTTGATCTATCTCTATAGATCTTAATCCCGAGGATGTAGCTTACTTCTCCCAGGTCTTTGATGGAGAATGTCTTGGACAACCAAATCTTAACCGACTGTAAGACAGAAATATCGTTTCCTATAAGTAATATGTCATCGACATACAATACTAGGAATACGACTGCACTCCCACTAACCTTCTTGTACACACAAGGTTCGTCCGGATTTTGTGAGAAAACAAACTTTTTGATTGTCTCATCAAAATGGATATTCCAGCTCCTAGATGCTTGCTTCAGTCCATATATGAACCGTTGCAATTTGCATACCTTGGTTTTATTAACTGATGTGAAACCCTCAGGCTATATCATATACACATCCTTGAGTAGGTTTCCATTAAGGAAAGTTATTTTCATATCCATCTGCCATATCTCATAATCAAAATGAGCCACTATGGCTAGGAGCATCCGAATGGATTTAAGCATAGCAACAGGCGAATAGGTTTCGTCATAATCAACACCTTGCTTTTGAAGATATCCTTTCGCCACCAATCTAGCCTTATAGGGAATCACATTGCCATCCATGTCGGTTTTCTTCTTGAAACCCCACTTTCACCCTATAGGCTTTATGCCTTCAGGTGGGTCAACCAAGTTCCAAACTTGGTTTTCATACATGGAATCCATTTCCGACATCATGGCGTCAAGCCACTTATCCCTTTTTGAACTTTTCAGAACTTCTTCATAACTGGTAGGCTCCTCATCATCAATAAGTAACACGTCATTCGATTCACTTACGAGAAATCCATATCTCTCAGGAATATTGCGTGTTCTACCAAATCTATGAAGTTGTGGTGTCTCAATAGGTCCAGATGATGGCTCATCACGATGAGTTATTGGCTGTGGTGCTTCACCAAGTATCTCATCAATGTCTACTGGAGTCTCTTGAACCTCCTCAAATTCAACTAACTCCCACTATTTTCTTGCAAGAGAAACTCTTTCTCTAGAAACACAATATTCCTTGAAACAAACACCTTTTGTTCCAAGGGATGATAGAATTGGTAACCCCTCATTTCCTTAGGGTATCCAATAAATAGGCATTTATCAGACTTAGCATCCAATTTGTCTGACACAGTCTGCTTCACATAAGCAGGACAACCCCATATCTTCGTGTAAGATAAATGAGGTTTCTTACTAGCCCATATCTCATATGGAGTAGTAGAGACTACCTTGGTCGGGACTCTGTTTAACAAGTAAATAGTTGTCTAAAGTGCATAGCCCCAAAAGGACTTGGGAAGATTCGTGTGATTCACCATTGACCTGACCATGTCCAACAAGGTTCGATTTCGCCTCTCAGATACACCATTAAGTTGTGGTGTATACGACGGAGTCCATTGAGACAATATACCATTGTCCCTCAGATAATCTAGAAACTCTTGACTCAAGTATTAACCACCTCGATCCGATCGAAGTATTTTAATACTCTTGCCAAGTTGTTTCTCTACTTCATTTATGAATTCTTTGAACCTTTCCAAGGCTTCAGACTTGTGTTTCATCAAGAACACATACCCAAACCGTGAGTGATCATCGGTGAAGGTAATGAAGTAGCTATAACCTCCTAAGGCTTGAGTTGACATAGGTCCACATACATCAATATGTATTAGACCAAGCAACTCACCCACCGGTTCACCTTTTCCAGTAAAAGGTAACTTGGTCATCTTGCCTTTTAAGCATGATTCACATGTATCATATGAATCTAATTCAAATGATTCCAGAATTCCACATCGGTGTAATTCGGATATGCATTTCTTGCTCACATGGCCAATACGATAATGCCACATGTAGGAGTCTAATTGATTATCTTTTCGAGCACGCTTGTTGCTCGCTTCGATATTGAAAATGTCACTGGATACGACCAACGTATAAATACCATTGCTTAAAGTTCCAGTCCCATAAAGAATGTCATTCAAAGTTATGTAACAACAATTGTTACTAAAAGTTAAATGGTACCCATTTCTATTTAAACAAGAAATAGAAATGATGTTCTTTATCAACGAAGGAACATAAAAGTAATTGTTCAGTTCTAAGACAAGTCCTATAGGGAGTTTCAATAAATACGTTCCGATGGCGAGTGCAGCAACCTTTGCTCCATTCCCAACACGTAAATTTGACTCTCCCTTGACGAGTCTTCTTTGTTGGATCGAAAGTGTCGCTAGAGGGGGGGGGGTGAATAGCGATACGGTGTCGTTAAAAACTTTTGCAATAAGTAAAAAGCAAGTAGAGAATGCACAGCGGAAATATAAAGTAGACAAGATATTTTTACGTGGTTCACAATCTTTCGATTGCTAATCCACGGCCCTAGTGATCCTTGATCACGTACGGAGGGCAATTCACTAAAACCACTCCTCTTCGTTGGAAGTAGGAGCAACGATTACAAAAAGAAATCAAGGCAAAGGGACACTCCCCCTTTCCTTGTTACGATTAAAGCACAAAGACAATTTAAAGAAGTAGAACTTAAATAAATATACCGACAACTCTTATAAGTAGAAGATGTAGCTTTCGTTGTCGGCGGCACTTCGTCGTAGCAAATGTGAGTAGTAGTAGCGGCGTTACGACGGCGTGTTGAGAGCTCTTGAATTCTTGTCATTTGCTTGGCTTGAACATGTCTATTTATGGATATTGATCTATGAATTTAGACATAGGTAGTGTCCAAGGTGAGGTTCTTATCCCCCAAGACTTGTTCATCCACATCCTTTGCCAACTCAAGGATGAGGTGTTTCATCCAACCACCTTGTGCCACCTCCAACCTCCTTGTGCGCCAACTCAAGGATGAGGTGTTTCATCCAACCACCTTGTGCCACCTCCAACCTCCTTGGGCGCCAACTTGAGGATGAGGTGTTTCATCCAACCACCTTGTGCCACCTCCAACCTCCTTGGGCGCCAACTTGAGGATGAGGTGTTTCATCCAACCACCTTGTGCCACCTCCAACCTCCTTGGGCGCCAACTTGTTGGAGCCATTCAACTTGCCACATCATGGGAGCCAACCATCTTGTGCCAACTCACCTTATTTTGGGCGTCCACCACAAGGAAGCTTGGTGATGGTTTGGATGTCCACCTTGATGCCACATCACCCTTTGTACCAAAACACGAGTCAAGTCCAAATTCACCCCTTGAAATTCGAGCTCTTCTCGAGGTCGAACTTGACTAGCAATGATGTAGTCAAAGGGTTTTGGACCGCAGCAAGTTAGCTTAAAATATAAAGTACGATGGTTCTAACCATCCGATCTCTCGACCTAGACCTTCCATTGGAGGTATTGGGTCGGATCTACGCTAACGACCTTGCTTCGCTTTCACATGAGCTTACCTTGTAGCCTCGCTCGCCTTCACCCGAGTACCTCGGCTTCTCCAAGTCCTCTCCAAGGCGTTCGACCACCCTTGCCCCCACCGGTGTCGCACCTTCCGCCAACTTTAGCATTCGCACACTTAATCGAGCTCGTAAGATATAATATACCCTTAACTATTGAGCCTTTTGCCATAATCAAAATACCGGTTCGACTTTGGTGCCCACTGCACCAACAATCTCCCCCTTTTTGATTCATGGCAAACCGACACAAAAGTTAAGGAAAATTTAAGCATAACAGTAAGCTAGCATAATGATTAAGCATGAATGAGCTAGCATAAAGATTAACTATGAATGAGCTAGCATAATGATTAAGCATGAATGAGCTAGCATAAAGATTAAATATGAATGAGCTAGCATAAAGATTAAATATGAATGAGCTAGCATAATGATTAAATATGAATGAGCTAGCATAATGATTAAGTATGAATGAGCTAGCATAATGATTAAATATGAATGAGCTAGCATAATGATTAAGTATGAATGAGCTAGCATAAAGATTAAGCATGAGTGAGAAATATTATTGTTTCAAGTTCTCCCCTTTGAGGTAACCTCCCCCTTGACCGAAGGTGAGTTCTTGAAAAATAATTTTTACTCCCCCTTAATAGTTGCTTAAGTAAACGGAATTACTTAATATAAAAGGTAATAATTTTGTTTACTTTCTTCCCCTTTAATTTTGGTAATAATTTTGTTTACTTTCTTCCCCTTTAATTTTGGTTAATTTTGGTTACTTTTGTGACTTTCTCCCCCTTTTGCCTTAACTCAAAAAGTTTGTAAATATATTTTAAGGTTTGTAAGTCCAAGCAAGTTCCCAATATAAATATATATATATATATATATATTTTTTAAAATAATAATAAGCTTGAAAATATGTTCATCTAAAATGTACAACTCCGGTTGGACTTGATTGATATAGAATGATCAATAAGTCTTGAAGGAGTTGATTAATTTTAAATAATTATACTCCATGGTTCATGTCGATGCAATCAATCTACATCCGAGACTGTGAGTAAGGTCCTAACATCTCACGCCTGCTCTACTTGCATAATACACAAACACATTAGTCCTATGTGTTGTGAGATGTGTTGGCTCCTTAAATCTATAGGTATATGATTTCTAAGGTAAGACTTAGGCTAATTTCATAAAAAGAAGCAAAAGTAGAGTACATATATAGAAAAATTTAAATCCTACTCTATTACGCACATACCTAACTTTCGTCTTAATAAACTAAATTCGCCGGGTAGTGGTTTGGTGAAGATGTCCGCTAGGTTTGATTTGGACTCAACATACTCTAGTTGTATAGTTCCATTAGTTACATGTTCCCTAATGAAGTGGTGTTTAACTTCTATATGTTTTGTCCTAGAATGACATATTGGATTTTTAGTTAAGTTAATTGAACTAATGTTATCTATGTAGGTTTTAATGTTGTTAAAGATTAAGCTAAAGTCTTGGAGAGTGTGCTTCATCCACAGTGAGCCGAGAGACACACTCACCCATCGCAACGTGATTCGGGTGGTAGATAAGGCAACGCAATGTCGCTTCCATCGCACCAACTTACTAGACTCGAGCCGAGGATTTGACAACAACCACTGCGGCTCTTTCTATCGAGTTTACTACCGCATAGTCGGAGTCGGAGTAGCCGATTAGATTAAACTCGTAGATCTAGGGTACCAAATACCTACGTTTAGCGTGCCTTTAGATATCTAAGGATACGCTGACTAGGTTAGGTGAGACTCCTTAGCGCAGGTTTGTAACCTTGCACATACTTACCATGAATAAAATGTCGGGTCGGCTTTCGCGGTTAAGTATAGGAGACTTCTATTGCGCTCCTATAGTATTTTAGGTCAACGGGTTTTCCTTCTACATCTTCGTTATATTAACATTAGTTGCCATAGGTGTATTGATTATTTTAGCATCTTGCATTCCAAATCGATTTATTAAGTCCTTAGTATATTTTTGTTGATGTAAATATATTCCATCTTTAGTTTGTTTAATTTGTAAACCTAAGAAGAAACTTAACTCTCCCACTAAATTCATTTCAAATTCACTTTCCATAAGTGAGATGAATTCGTTTAGCAGGATCGAGTTGGTAGTTCCAAAAATTATATCATCTACATAGATTTGGGCTATAAAGATTTCTTTTCCTACGGTTTTAACGAATAAGGTTGGGTCGACTAAACCTTGGTTGAATCCTTTGGACTTAAGATAGATCGAAAGCCTTCGCATCAAGCTCTTGGGGCTTGTTTGAGTCCATATAGGGCTTTCTTAAGTCTAAGGACATGGTCAGTTTATCTAGATTTTCAATCCGGGAGGTTGACTGACGAAACTTCTTCCTTAATGTATCCATTCAAAAATGCTGACTTGACATCCATTTGAAACAATTTAAAACCTCGATGTGCAAGATATGCTAACAACATTCGGATGGACTCTAGTCCGCTACGGGCGTAGGTCTCATCGTAATCTAAACCTTCGACTTGACTAAACCCTTTTGCGACTAACCTAGCTTTATTTCTAACTACTTCACCTTTATCATCAAGTTTATTTCGAAATACCCACCTTGTTCCAATAATTGATTTTTCTTTAGGTGGTGGTACTAATTCCCAGACTTCATTTCTAGTGAATTGAGCTAGCTCTTCTTGCATAGCAATAATCCAGTCGGGATCAAGAAGTGCTTGTTCAATAGTTTTGGGTTCGATTTTGGAAATTAACGAGATTTGACTAAGGTTTCGATATGAAGCTCTAGTTCGAACCCCTAAATTTGGATCACCTATAACTTGATTGATAGGATGATTTGTTTGAGTCTTAGTGTGACTCGGGTTAGGGTCATCTATCACTTGGTCGATAGGATGACTTGGGTGAGTTCTAGTTTGACTTGGGTTAGAGTCATCTATCACTTGGTCGATAGGATGACTTGGGTTAGGACGAGATTCAAGTTCAAGATCAGAGTTGGGTTCGCTATAAGTTGATTTGCTAGTTGGTTTTGTTAAGGATTGAACGGGTTCGTGTCCTTCGTCGAAAACTATATTAATGGTTTCTTCGACTCTAAGAGTGTCGTGATTGTATACCCTATAAGCTCTACTGGTGGTTGAGTATCCTAGAAAGGTTCCAGTAGAGGTTTTGGATTTGAATTTCCCTAGGTAATCCTTAGTGTTTAAGATATGTACCTTGCATCCAAATACCCTAAAGTACTTGATGTTCGGTATTTTATCGTGATAAATCTCGTACGAGGTCTTTTGGTGCCTCTTTACCATAAGGATCCTATTTTGGACATAGCAAGCCGTACTAACGGCCTCTGCCCAAAATCTATCGGGTAGGTTATACTCGTTTAACATTGTCCTAGCGGCTTCTTGTAGGGTTCTATTTTTCCGTTCGACTAACCCATTTTGTTGTGGGGTTCTAGGACATGAAAACTCATGGTGGTATCCGCTTAGGTTACGTAAATCAGTAAACCTGTGGTTTTCGAATTCACCACCATGATCGCTTCTAAGTCTTTTAATCTTAAGGTTCTTTTGATTTTCGATTAACCTACAAAGATTGATTAGTTGGTCTAGGGTATCATTTTTATGTTTGATAAACCTAACCCAAGTAAATCTAGAATAGTCGTCAATTATGACTAAGCAAAATTGACTACCATTGAGTGACTTAGCTCCATGTGAATCAAATAGATCCATGTGTAGGAGCTCAAGAACACTTTTGGTTCGTGCTTGATTAGTTAATTGATGTTGTGTCCTAGATTGTTTACCTTGTTGACAAGCATTACATATTTTATTATCCAAGTTGTTTAGTTTAGGCAAACCTATAACCAAGCCACTCGACTCATCTTGTGGACGAGTCTTAAAAGTGCAGTGTCCGAGTCTTGTGCCATAACCAAGATTCCTCTTCTTTGTGTCATAAGTCTCTTGGTTGAGGAGTTGGGTAAATTTATTGTGTAGATGTTGCTACTCCTAGTTCCTTTAAGTATTATTTTAGATGTTGCATTTATTTTGATTACGCATTCATTTTCTAGAAATATGACCTTATAATTGTTATCACACAATTGGCTTACACTAAGTAAATTATATTGAAAGTTTTCTACTAATAAGACATTTTGAATTGTAAAGTTAGAGTTGAGCTCAATATCACCGATCCGATGATTTTGAGCTTGCTGCTTATTTCGAAGGCTACCGATCCTTGTCGCTTGAATCGTAACTTCAAAAATTTGAGTTGATCCCGGTCATGTGTCGAGCACCAGCCCAACATCCATTGATCCTACACATAAGGTAGTTGGATCGGATATTGGAATTACTAAAGGGTTGTTTGTAAGTTTTAAACCTAAATCATCTCACCAATATCTACATGATCAAAACATGTTATTCCTATGTGTTATTGTGAGATGACTATCAATTTTACTTGATTAATTTTAATGAATTTAAATTAACCAACATTAGGTTAGATTCGATTTAGTCTAAGCTCATCAAGTAATCTTTTCAAGAGATTAGCTTCTGTGTCGTGGCGAGGCACAGAGGCCTTCTTTGATCGGAACAACGACCACTTCCTTAGCCAAAGCTAATTTCAAGAAATTGATAACTCGACTTACTTGAGACTACGCCTTGGTCTAACTAGTTATTTTTGAAAAGAGGCTCCCGAGGCTCAATCTTTAGGATTTTAGTTGGTTTATTTTTGAAAAGAGGCTTCCGAGGCTCAATCTTTTCAGGATTTTAGTTGGTTTATTTTTTGAAAAGAGGCTCCCGAGGCTCAATCTTTTCGCAGGATTTTAGTTGGTTATGAGTCCTATCTAACCATTCTAAAAATAAAGGAAAAACTAAGCATGCAATTTCTAAGACTTAACAAAAATACATTTTGTATTGGCTCCTCGACCATTGAATCGAGTGGGTCTATTCACATAGTGAATTTGGTCCTTGGGAACCCAATACATGTTAGATCCTAAAGTTGAAATCAAAGTGGTCTTAGGGACCCATGCTTGGACATTTTTCTTATGTTGGTTTACTATAGACATATATGACTTATTGGTTGTATTTGAGTTAAACTGAGTCCGCCTTGTTGTACACGGCCCTTTGTGATCCAAGTAAGAGGTCAAGTCCCTTGATCCCAAAGTGAACCTTTCCAACGTGTTCCTAAGGTCTTCGACTTGTGTTTTCAAAAGCGAGTTCTCAACTTCAAGCTTTTCAACTTGAGTTGAGTCCTCCTCTTGAATACGAGTAGTCGAAGAGGTTAGGAGACCTCATGTTTGAGAAGGTTAACCTCCTCATTAGGGTCTCGACCTTGGACTCGGACTTAGCTAGTTTCTTATTTAAAAATTTAATTGCACCATACAAAGTATTAAGTAACGACCGACTTACCCTTAATGATTCTTTTTGAACCGGATACGGATCCGTGGCTTTGTCTTGAATGGAAGCTCATCATCGGATTCGACTCGGACTCTTCTTCTTGCTTTCGAGTCGCGGCTCGGTCGGCTTGGCCATTAGAGCTTGGATATCGCCTTCTTCCTCCGACAACTCCTCCCAAGTAGCGCTTAGCGCTTGGTCTTTGATGCGTTATTCTTTAGCTTTGGGCACTCGGACTTGATGTGACCGAACTCGCTGCACTCATAGCATCTAAAATTAGAAGTATTTGAATTAGGTTTAGGCTTACCTTGAGTTGTTGGTCGTTTCGTCCTCTTGATCATCTTCCGAACTAGATTGACTAGTTCGGATTCTATTTCGAGTCTACTTCCGATTCGGACTCGCCTTCTTCCTTCGGGGTGGCTTGCTTTATGGGCTTCTTCTTCTTGGAACCTGCAACTAACGCAATACTCTTCTCGGCCCGACCACGTTAGTTTGCTCATGTAATTCAAGTTCAAAACAATTGCCTAACCTAATTTTAGAAAGGTCCTTGGAGACCTTGTAGGCATCGACCATGGATGCCCACAAGGTGGTCCTAGGAAACGAGTTAAGAGAATACGATAAGGTCGCGATTCTCGACCTTTTGTCCGATGGCATGGAGTTGGTTGATATGTCTTGGATACGAGCATGTAGTTGAGTTGCGGTCTCGCTTTTCCTGCATTTTCAAGTTATACAATTTATTTAAAAGTAAATCTCTTTACATACCTTCGTGTCGCCGGTGCCTTCGTAGTTCCACTAGCTTGGTCCATAAGTCCTTTGCACTAATGAAGGCCGACGCGGTTGAGCTCTTCCTTGACAACCCACATTGCAAGATTTGAGTTGCCTTGGCATCGGCTTCTACTTGTTTTTTCATGGAATTTGACCATTGATCGTAACTCCAAAGATTCACCATCTTCATTAATAGGAAGTGTGAAACCGGTTTGATTACGATCCACATCTCGATTTGGGTTTTAAGAAAGCATTCCATCCGACCCTTCCAATAACGAAAGTCATTACCGTTGTAAAACGGGCTCAAGCGGTGCTAAACCCTTCGAGATGGGCCATTTAAAACAAGAAGAAGAACGATTTAAAAGAATCTTGCAAAACACACACGGAAAGAATATTCCAAGACTTTCGCCTTGGATTAGTAGGGAAGTAAAAAGATATATAAAATGTAACTTGCAAAAAGAAATAAACAATCAAATGCGAATGTCGCTTGAAGTTCCGGAGGACAACCTTACTCGGATCTAACCCAAGGACAACCTTATCCGGATCCTAAAGCCTCTAATGCAATTCTATATGTAGGAGAAGATAAGCAAGTGAAATAATTATACGAAACAGAAATAAATAAATAAATAATCTGTAAAAAAGAAAACAAAGCTAGATTGGTGGTTTCACCGAATCTTAGCGCCTGACTCGATACCAATTGTTGGATCGAAGTGTCGCTAGAGGGGGTGAATAGCGATACGATGTCGTTAAAAACTTTTGCAATAAGTAAAAAGCAAGTA
The DNA here is from genome assembly GCA_025175895.1 of Wurfbainia villosa. NCBI lineage: Eukaryota > Viridiplantae > Streptophyta > Magnoliopsida > Zingiberales > Zingiberaceae > Wurfbainia > Wurfbainia villosa. Next base: position 28,296,117 of record CM045990.1, on the reverse strand, counting down.
GAGAATGCACAATGGAAATATAAAGTAGACAAGATATTTTTACGTGGTTCACAATCTTTCGATTGCTAATCCACGGCCCTAGTGATCCTTGATCACGACGGAGGGCAATTCACTAAAACCACTCCTCTTCGCTGGAAGTAGGAGCAACGACATAAAAGAAATCAAGGCAAAGGGACACTCTTTCCTTGTTACGATTAAAGCACAAAGACAATTTAAAGAAGTAGAACTTAAATAAATATACCGACAACTCTTATAAGTAGAAGATGTAGCTTTCGCTGTCGGGCGACTTCGTCGTAGCAAATGTGAGTAGTAGTAGCGGCGTTACGACGGCGTGTTGAGAGCTCTTGAATTCTTGTCATTTGCTTGGCTTGAACATGTCTATTTATGGATATTGATCTATGAATTTAGACATAGGTAGTGTCCAAGGTGAGGTTCTTATCCCAACTCAAGGATGAGGTGTTTCATCCAACCACCTTGTGCCACCTCCAACCGTCTTGTGCGCCAACTCAAGGATGAGGTGTTTCATCCAACCACCTTGTGCCACCTCCAACCTCCTTGGGCGCCAACTTGAGGATGAGGTGTTTCATCCAACCACCTTGTGCCACCTCCAACCTCCTTGGGCGCCAACTTGAGGATGAGGTGTTTCATCCAACCACCTTGTGCCACCTCCAACCTCCTTGGGCGCCAACTTGTTGGAGCCATTCAACTTGTGCCACATCATGGGAGCCAACCATCTTGTGCCAACTCACCTTATTTTGGGCGCCACCACAAGGAAGCTTGGTGATGGTTTGATGTCCACCTTGATGCCACATCACCCTTTGTACCAAAACACGAGTCAAGTCCAAATTCACCCCTTGAAATTCGAGCTCTTCTCGAGGTCGAACTTGACTAGCAATGACCTGTAGTCAAAGGGTTTTGACTCATGACAAGTTAGCTTAAAATATAAAGTACGATGGTTCTAACCATCTGATCTCGACCTAGACCTTCCATTGGAGGTATTGGGTCGGATCTACGCTTAACGACCTTGCTTCGCTTTCACACGAGCTTACCTTGTAGCCTCGCTTCCGGTCTTCACCCGAGTACCTCGGCTTCCTCCGAAGTCCCTCTGGCGTTGCCCGACCACCTCGGTTCCCACCGGGTGTCGCAGACCTTCCGCTCAACTTTAGCATTTCTGCACACTTAATTGAGCTCGTAAGATAACAAATATACCCTTAACTATTGAGCCTTTTGCCATAATCAAAATACCGGTTCGACTTTGGTGCCCACTGCACCAACATTCTTCTATTCCTTAGCCCATGTATGTCATTTCATTTATGTGAGCCACACCCAATATCCAATACCCAAGTGTCTGAGAAAATAGAATGATAATAAATAACGAAGATATCTGAAGAAGATGGGGCATCTGATGCCTTATTCTTTTTTACGGACTCAAGATAAATCTTGCAGTTTCTTCGCCAATGGCCCTCCTTGCCATAATGATGGCAAGTACCATTTTGAGCTGGTTCTGCCTTTTTAGCATTTTTCTTCTTCCTCTTCTGTTGTTCCTTTGACTCCCTCTTAGAACCTTTCTTCGAGGAATCAACTAACAACACTGTCCCCTGCTCATGCTTCTCAGAAGGCTCCACAGTCTTCAACATGTTGAGCATTACCACAGATGAACCTTCTTGCATCTCAGAGGTGAAGAGGAGCTTGGAGACTTCGAACCTTTCGAATCTCACTTGCTCATCAAACAACTCATAAAGATGAAGGACTATGGTATGAGCATCCATATGCTCATGCTGCTTCTGCAGCTCGGGTACCATCGCGACTAGCATGATGCAACTCACTTGCTCACAATCACTCACATGTTTCTGATGGGCCAACAAATTGGTCCGGTGTTGCATCATCACTAGGACGGGCGGGAAGAGACGCTTCGAGGACATACTCAAGATTTTCCGCCTTGAGAACAATTCTCAAGTTTCTAAGCCAGTCCAAGAAGTTCGGCCCAGTCAATTTATTCGAATTCAAAATAGAGCGCAAATTCAAAGACATCATGATCAAGCGATTAACCTAGAAATACAAAACGAGCATGTTTGAGAAAGATGATTTAAAATGCATCCACATACATTTACAAAATCCCATTCATTTTTCGAATTCAAAAACCCTCAAAATCAATTCGGGAGATTGTAGGTCAATCTCCGAATGGGTTGATATCCAATATAGATAAGAACAACCTTAGAGTGAGTCCAACAAGCCATTCTTAGCTATGATGATGGGTATCAAGTATACCGATTACATATCACGTATATGTAACTATCACAATGTGCTATCAACTAATTGAATGTTCACACATACATTGGGTTGTTAACACATTAACAAGTATGCATCATATGCATAGCACCCAACTTCACCTCTCTTCACATCGACCTTGGAGTGAGTCCAACAAATCAATGCTCCAAGTTAGAGTCGACCCATTAATCGCGAAATAGTTTTAATATGGTTAGAGCGCATTCAACCAATTAGCCAGGCTTAGAGTGAGTCCAACAACCTAAACTAACGATTGACCTCTAACTCTTACCATATTAGTGTTAAACTATTCCAATGATTTGAACATGTTCAGGTTTGAGCCGGGCTTGGAGTGAGTCCAACAACCCAAACAAGAAATAGAACTCTGGTTCTAATTATATTAATGGAAGGTGTAGGCTTTAATATTGTATAAGGGTTTTAAAGTCTCATCCTCTTTGCATGCAAATAACTATTATCTACATGGCATGACATACATGGCAAACATCTACATGTCACGATACGCATGACATAATGATATGGTTCTAATGCAATTACATGGAATACAATTATGACATGTACTTAATTTCCTTATATGTCATAACTATTTATGGAAATAAAATATGTTTAAGATTTGATTCCCAAAATCAAATCATGATTAAATTAGGAAACAAATTTTCAAATCGAATCACATATTTTATTTATGGAAGGTCTCAATTAAAGAAAGTCAAATTTAATTTAGGAAACAAATTTCCTAAATTGTCAAAACTATTTATTGAAATCAATTATATTTTATATTTGATTTCACAAATCAAATCATAATTAAATTAGGAAACAAATTTCCAAATCTAATCAAATATTTTATTTATGGAAAGTGTTAATTTCCATAAATACTTCTAACTTTCCAAAAGTAGAAGATTTCCATAAATACTTCTAGACTTTCCAAAATTAGAAAATTTCCATAAATACAATTACGATTATCGCAAAATAATTTTACGATTATGTCGAAACACAACCCGGGCTTTGATACCACTGTTGGGTTTCCGGCACCGCAGCGAGTGTGTGTTCGAACATGTTTCGTAAACATGTGCGTAGTGGAAGAAATAAAAATAATAAATCTAATTTATTATATCACACATACCACACGCTTGCATAGTACAACATGTGTAGACATAATCGTAGTTTCAAATTTTGCAATAAAAGGAAATTACTCTACGTATACCTGACGTATCACGTGTAGCGGGAAAGACATCAACCGGAGCGACTCTCGCTAGAATTGTCTCTATTCGTATCCATGCCGAGTATCATCGGGATGACTTCACAAAGCCACGAGCCTCATCTTCATACGAGTCACTAGCTTCATGTCTAAGATGATGTGATCGAGAGAAGATCACAATCTGAATCAAAATTCGGATTCAAAAACAAGTACCCAAAACTCGCTTCTCCGGAGAGGTATTCGTTAACCGTTTGATGAATCCTTCGTCCTCCACCTATGAGGATTACCAGAGATCGAATCCCCGGAAAGGTAGCCGCTGTGTGAGCTCCAAACGTCGTCCAAACGACGCTCTGACATGAAGGAAACAAGCTGTCCAGAAAACTGGACAGCTTGGTGGAGGATGTTGCGCCAGCCAAAGAGGATGGCCAGCCAACCCTTGGTCGTCGGAACCAAGGTGAGTTGCCGGAGGATTAGCCGACATCATCTGGACGCCGGCAGCAAGGGTGGACGGCGACAAAAAGCTAAGTGGCATGGAACCCTTGGGCGGCGGCAAGGAGAAGAGAGGGAGAGGGTGGCTAGGTTTTCCAACACCAAAAGTTCTCCATGAAAAACCCTTAAGCTATATTTTTATAGAGAACACATTCTCTTAACGGTTATTGGTTCATAACCGAAACCCGTTAACCTGCTCCAATAACTTAAGTTAAAATAAACCGAACCAAGTTCGTCTATTTTAAGTTAAAACGAACCGAACCAACTTTTGGTTCATTCGTTTAAAACAAACCAAACCCCTTTGGTTTATTCTCAACCATTGGATAAGAACCAAACCAATTTGGTTCATCCATCATGTCTTCATAAGACACGGCCCATCCACACTTCCATTGTGACTGAAATGATTTCATGCTCGATCCTTGTTTGGTCCAACCAAACCTAGTATCTCTCAGTCTGAGAATCTTATTCTCAAGCTCGTTTTAAATCCTTCGGATTACGCTCGTTGTGTGTGTGACCAAATATATTCTCGGTTTATGTTGGCCGTCTATAATTAACCATTAATAATAGAATGATCATGAGTGGCACCTAGTAGTACATCATGATCCCCAATTAATCAAAAAGATCAACGGTTGATCCAAAACTATTTCTGAAACCCTTCAGCAGCTACAATGAATCGTACTCCGTTCCCTTCACGAATCTTATACCTACTTGGTTCAGGACATGGTGTATAGTGTCAGTCCCCACTAGGTTGACTACGTCACACCCAACATGTATCCAAGAGTATCTTACTTTAAACATGTAATGCTTTGGCCAAAGACTTTAGTAACAATCCGACGAGAGGCCATGGGTATACATCTCCTCGCAAGGAGTGGTGAATCTTTTATAGGCTATTCAAAGGCCTTCGATCACTTTGACATATACCCAATCATCCCGGGTCCACATCTCCTCAGAGATGCTTGCTTAAGATGTCAAAGGATAAGTCTTCATGACCAAGATGACTTGAATACTGCAAGTCAAAAGAACATTGCACTTAATCTTCAATAAGAACTTCATTGACATATCCATATATGCAGAGAACCATATAAAGTTTTACAGCTGGTAACTCCAATGAACTAGTTACCATAACTAGCATCCACGATTAACTTTGGACATCATAATGTCTCCAGCCAGTGAGAATTAGCTGCTTGGATACACCAAGGAGTATACCTCGTGCTAGTCTCGACAGAATTGATGGGGTCCAAAACCAACAATTCATCGACTAGGGACAATTTCGATACATCACAATTACACAAGTAGAGATACTCACTAGTTGTGATCCAATCACAAATTCTCTCATGTTGTGAATCGTATCGTGGACATTCAGTAAATGAGTTTAAGATCTAATCAAATACATGAAAACATGTATACTCAAATAGTGAATCTTCATTTATCATATAAATGGTTCAAACATAAGGCGATTGCCTTAGGATATCTCTCACATATTACTAACAACAACCACGTCCCTCGGAGGCACTAAGCGCATGACTTCGCAATGTCATCCTTCGTGTCTCGCCCTGAAGTCTACTTCCTTTGGCTTCACTCCATTCGCTCCTCGTCCGACGGTCCCTCGGATGCACCAAGTGTATGACTTCCGCAATGTCATCCTTCACCGATTCATAGACCCGAGCCATGAGACATTGAACTTGCCAATGCATTATCATGCTACTCAAATGGCAAGACTCAAACTTGAACTTTCCCTTGCCAACCCATGTTGGACTTTCATCGCCAAGGCTACACACTTGGACTTACGTGGCTAAGGCTACCTGTAGGGGATCAATATGTATGTGTTGGCCGGCTAGAGGGGGGTGAATAGCCCTCTTCGTATGATGATGGAATTTGCTCATCTACAAAGAATATTAGCGCAACGAAAACAAAACAAGACAAGCAAATAGAAATAAGAATACCAAACAATGCTAACACCGAAATATAATGTGGTTCATGGCCTCGCTGCTAATCCACGGTCCGATTCGTCCACGGTGAATCACTCTGCAACCAATTCACTATTAGTCTCTCCCTTTAGCCAATGCAAGGTGGAGGTAAACCTTCTTACAACCCAAACACTCCTTCTTACAATAAATATGAAAGAAAACTAGGAGAAGGAGTTGAAAGCTTGTGGGGCACTTGGATGATCGTTTGGGACTTAAGCATTAGCCATCCAAAAGCCCACACCCTCTATTTTTATAGAGAGGGCTGATTTCTTCCCGTTGGCCACCATCAGTCGACTACTGCCCTTAGCAGTCGACTGCCGCCACTACAAGGGCCTCCGAACACGTCAGATCCCGACCATTATAGTCCAACGAAACCCTTTGCAGTCAACTGCTATATCCATCAGTTGATTGATGCCTCCGTAGTTGATCGCGATCGACTACGGCTTGTGCGCGACTACCTTCATCGATCCGATCGATGGTCCGGCAATGATCGTCATTCCATGGCAATGCGATCATTAGGCAAAACCCATCGATCGAACACCGCTTGAACCCGTTCGACTAAGCGATCGATCGCCATTTCATGGCAGTCGACTAATGTCGGGAAATCTCATCCGACACTTAGCCAAATGACCAAGTTTCATCTAAGAGCACTACCCCTTCCCGGGTTACATTCGCTCACTCTCATCCCTTGGAGTCCCTTGCCTTTGAAGTTGTCTTCTTCCGACCACGTCCCTCGGATGCGCCAAGCGCACGGCTCTGCAGCGCCATCCTTCGCGTCTCGCCCTGAAGCCTACTTCCTCCGGCTTCACTTCAAGCTCCTCGTCCGGCGGTCCCTCGGATTCTCTAAGTGCACGACTTCCGCAAAGCCATCCTTTACCGACTCAAGGATCGAGTCATGAGATGTGAAACTCGCCAAGGCTCCATGTGCAAATTACTAAGTCCTGCAAGACTCCAATGTACATATCATATCACAATAACAACCTAACTTAAACCCTTTTCCACACACATCTAAACCATATCACGGGTTGATTGCCCTAACAATCTCCCCCTTTTTGATGTGTGGCAATCCGTTTAAGTTAGGTAAAAACATTTGATGAAATATTAAGGAAAGAAAGCATGTAAATAACATGATTAGCAACTCTCCCCCTTAATACATGAAACTCCCCCTAAATGCATTCCCCCTTACTTAAACATATATCTTTCTCCCCCTTTGACACCATCAAAAAGATTAAAACAAAGTTTATATGACATGGCATCAAGTCTAGAGAGAAGCAGAAACCAAAAACAATAAAAAACCTGATAAAATCAGGTTACTGGGCTCGTGCACAGTACATCAGTCGACTGCTATCAGTATGGCAGTCGACTGGCACAAGGAAATTAGGTTTTCTGATTTTCTGGACGAAATTCAAAAATGCACTATAAATTCCAGAAAATTCGAAAAATAGAAATTTGGAGAACACATTTCTTTTAGGGTTCTTTATCAACGAAAAATAGTTTTCCATGAAAAATCATTATATTTTCAAGGATTTGCCAAAAATCCAAAAGCTTCAAAAACAACTAGGTTTTTGATCATGTTAGTATCAATTTTAACACCTAGTTTTGCTTTCAATTGTTTCAAAACATGAACACATAGATTTGAGTAAGAAATTGTTTTGAAAATATATGAAATATCCAACCATGATCTTTGGGCAATATGTCTATGAATTAAACATAAGTCTTCCCCATGATTGGTCTATTATTTCTATTTTGACACTTTACATGACCATCTAAATGCCATAGGCATTAGTGGACATTTGTATCATCCTAACATCTCACTCATGCTAAGTTTTCAATCAAGGTAGCCTATGGTGAGTGTGAGATGTATCCTAAAGGTATTTGTATATACTTAACCATTATTTTCATGCAATTCTATACAAGGTTAAGTATCATCCTAACATCCAACATGATCATAAAGACATATATGGATGAATTTCATATTATGACCATGAAACAAATGTATTCATCAAATTGTGATCATGCATTAGGTATTACATCATGATAATAAGGCAAATATCACCTAAAGCATGATTTATCTATTTATGGGTGCATTATCATCACCCAACACTATTTCAAAAATATTGTCCCACCATCCTAAGTCAACCAAAGACATAATATAGGTAAATTCCATATGGTTGACTATCCTAAGGTTTTCCTAACCCTTAAGGATGGATTTATGAACCCAAAATAAATTCTTTCCTATGGGGTTCACTAAAAATTCCTTAGGGATCCATTTTCTAGCTATTACCTTCTTTTTGTCTTGACCCCTAGTAATTAAACATTTATAGGCCTTTTCATTTTTATTTTCTTTATATCCTAGGCCTTTCTTGTTGAATCTTGCCCTTTGGCTCCCTATGATCATGTTAAGAGTGTTGGAGCCAATTGTAAACTTTTCTAGGGCCTTGGTCAAATGATCTACCTTTTCCCTTAGGACCCTATTTTCTTCAATGCATGCATCATTAACATCAAACGGTATATAGTCATGTGAGCATGCATCATTTAGGCTAGAAGAAATGTCATCATTAATATTTAAGCATGATTTTTCTTGTTTATTTTCAAAGTCCTTAATTTGATCAAGCATGCATTTATTTTTCTTCTTTTCTCTAAACAAATCCTTAGTGAGGCTAGAAATAATTGACATAATTTTCTTAGGGGAAAGATTTGTTACCTCACTTACCAAATCCTCTTCCGATGATGAGGATGTAGAAGAAGCTCCCCCTTCACTCGAGCTCTCCTCACTAGAACTTGCTTCTTCATTTTCGGAGGAGGAGGAGTCTAGGTTGTCAAATGCCATTAGGGCAATGTTTGAGTAGACATGTTCTTCCTCTTCTTCGGATGAGGATGACGAAGAAGAGGGATCATCCCATGTCCTTGCTTTTAGTGCCTTTGCCTTCCCCTTTTCCTTGGCCTTCTTCTCTTCCTTCTTTTTTCTCCCCTTCTTCTTCTTCTTTTCTTCTTTCTTTTTCTTCTCCTCTTTGCTCTTGTTCAAGAGGGGACAATTATCCCTTATATGTCCCTCTCCTTGGCAATTATAGCAAATCACCTTCACCCTTGGTCTTCTCCTCCTATCATTAGATTTATTAAATTTAAAAATTTTCAATGCACGCCTTACCTTCCTTACCATGTAGACTTCTTCCGTGCAATCCATGGAGGAGGAGGAGGATGCTTCATCGGAGGAGGAGGGAGTCTCCATCTTCTTCTTCCCCTTGTTTGCCATCAAGGCTACTCCTCTTGAAGGTTGAAATCTTGGCTCTTCTACTATTCCTTCGAGCTTTGTTTCATGGAGCTCCATAGTTGAGAAGAACTCCTCCAAGGTGTTCACTTCTAAGTTCTTTGACATGTAGAAGGAATCCACCATTGAGCTCCATCTTGAGGACCGAGGGAAGGCATCTATTGCCTTCATGAGCATGTCCCTATTTGAAAGCTTCTCCCCTACACTAGATAAACCGGTTATTATCTCTTTAAATCTAGAGTGTAGTGAGGTTACCTTTTCTCCCTTTTCAAGTTTGATATTCATTAGTTGGGAGCGGAGGAGGTCTCTCCTTGCAAGTTTGGCCTCCGAGGTGTTAGGGCAATCTCTTGCCGTAATATGGTTTTGATGGTGTGGCAAAGGGTTTAAGTTAGTTTGATATATTGATTTGATATGTGCGTTGAAGTCGTGCAAGACTTAGTAATTCGCACATGGAGCCGTGGCGAGTTTCACATCTCATGACTCGTGCCTTGAGTCGGTGAAGGATAGCTTTACGGAAGTCGTGCGCTTGGAGCATCCGAGGGACCGCCGGACGAGAAGCTTGGAGTGAAGCCGGAGGAAGTAGACTTCGAGGCAAGAGACGCGAAGGAGCATTGCAGAGCCGTGCGCCTGATGCTGCCGAGGGACGTGGCCGAGAACGAAGAGAACTTCGAAGGCGAGGGACTCCTAGAGATGAGAGTGAGCGATTGTAACCTGGGGAGGGGTAGCTCTTAGGTGAAACTTGGCCATTTGGCCAAGTGTCGGATGGGTTTTCCCGACACCAGTCGACTGCCATGTCATGGCAATGATCGCGTTGAATGGAGTTCGACCGTATACGATCGATCGAGGTGGCAAATGATCGCCATATCGCATGTGGGATCGATTGCCAAGACCATCGATCGGCAAAGGCATCGATCGGTCAATAGGGTTTTGACCAGACGTTTCGTGAGCCGACCGGCGCGATTACGGAGTGCACGATCGATAAAGGTCCATCACGATCGAAGAGTTTCATTGGACTACAACGGTCGGGATCCAACGTGTTCGGATGCTGTTGTAGTGACGGCAGTCGACTGCCAAGGGTGGCAGTCGACTGGTGGCGGCCAACGGGAAGAAATCAGCCCTCTCTATAAAAAGAGAGGGTGTGAGCCTTTGAGAGGCTAATGCTTATGCTCTAAGTGATTTTCCTAGTGCCCCACAAGCTCTAAACTCTTCTTACTTGTTTTTACTTCATTCTATTTGTAAGAAAAGTGATCTTGATTGTAAAGGTTACCTCCACCTAGCTTGGTGCAAAGGAGAGACCAATAGTGATTGGCTTTGGAGGAGTGATTCAACTCGGACGAATCGGGATCGTGGATTAGCGGCGTAGCCATGAACCATGTTACATTCTTTGTTAGCGTTTGTATTTTCATTTATTGCTTTGTCTTTATTGTTTATGCTTCCGCTTGCTCTAACGATTGTGTAGACGATCAAACGAACGAGAGAATTCCAACATCAATTGGAAGAGGGCTATTCACCCCCCTCTAGCCGGCCGTACCGATCCCCTACAAGTGGTATCAGAGCCAAGGAAATCTTGTCACCGGACTAACCGCTGCAACAAGCTCTACATCAAAAATGGCCGGCTCAAACATCCACCCACCGAAGTTCGACGGCGAATTCTCTTGGTGGAAAAAGAGAATGGAGGTATTCTTCGAGACCGATTTTGATATTATGCTTATAATGGAAAATGGTTTCGAGTTGCCTAGGGATGAAAGGGGTGAACCAATTGAAAAATCACGTTGGACTAAGAAGCAAAGAGAGGAACACCTTGCAAACTCAAAGGCAAAACATCATCTTCTCAATGTGCTCCCTCAACAAGAGATCAACCGGATCGGAGAATGTGCTAGCGCCAAAGAGATGTGGGAAAAGCTTGTAGAACTCCATGAAGGCACATCCGAGGCCAAGCTAGCTAGGAGAGACCTCCTCCGCTCCCAACTCTCAAACATCAAATTAGAAAAGGGAGAAAAGGTAACTTCCCTACATTCTAGATTTAAAGAAATATTAATTGGGCTAACAAGTGTAGGAGAAAAGCTTTCCAACCGGGATATGGTAATGAAGGCCATAGATGCCTTTCCCCGGTCCTCAAGATGGAGCTCCATGGTGGACTCATTTTACATCTCCAAGAACTTGGAAGTAAGTACCTTGGAGGAATTTTTCTCAACAATGGAGCTCCATAAACTAGGCTTGAAGGAATACAAGAAGAGCCTAGAATTCAACCTCAAGAGGAGTAGCCTTGATAGCAACAAGGGAAGAAGAAGATGGAAATCCTCCTCCTCCGATGATTTGCCGCCTTCTTCCTCCTCCATGGATAGCACCGAAGAAGCCTATATGGTAAGGAAGGTAAGACGTGCATTTAAGAATTTTAGATTTGATAAATCTCATGATAGGAATAGAAGACCAAGGGGGAAGGTCATATGCTACAATTGCCAAGGAGAAGGGCACATAAGGGACAATTGTCCTCTCTTAAACAAGAGCAAGGAAGAGAGGAAAAAGAAAGAAGAAAAGAAGAAGAAAAAGGGGAGCAAGAAAAAGAAGGAAGAGGAGAAGAAGACAAAGGAAAAGGGAAAGGCCAAAGCTCTCAAGGCAAGGACTTGGGATGATCCATCCTCATCCCCCTCATCATCATCGGATGAGGAGAATGCCTTTGTCACCAATTTGGCCTTGATGGCCTTTGATGACTGGGATTGCTCTTCATCCAAAAATGAAGGATCAAGCTCAAGTGGGGAGAGCTCAAATGAAGGGGGAGCCTCTACATCCTCATCATCCGAAGAAGAAGAGGACATGGAAACTATGGTAACAAAAGCCTCTTCTAAGAAAATAGTTTCCATAATTTCTAATTTAACTAAGGACTTATTTGGAATGAAAAAGAAAAATAAAAGCATGCTTAATCAAATTAAGGCATTGGAAAATAAGCTAGAAAATGCATGCTTAAATGATAATATTTCTTCTAGCTTAAATGATGCATGCTCACATGACCTTTATGTGCCATTAGATGTTAGTGATGCATGTATAAATGAAAATAGGGCCTTAAGGGAAAAGGTAGATTATTTAACAAAAACCCTAGAAAAATTCACAATTGGCTCCAACACATTGAACATGATCTTAGGGAGCCAAAGAGCTAGTTTCAACAAAAAGGGCCTAGGCTACAAGGAAAAGAAAAATGAAAAGGCCTACAAATGCCTAATAGCTAGGGGACAAGATAAGAAGAAAGTAATAGCTAGGAAATGGATCCCCAAGGAATACTTAGTGAACCCAATAGGAAAGAACTTATTTTGGGTTCCAAAATCCATCCTTAAGGGTTAGAAAACCCTTAGGGTAGTCAACCATATGCAATTGACCTATATCATATTTTGGTTGACTTAGGATGGCGGAACAACATTTTTAGAATAGTGTTGGGTGATGATAACGTGCCCATAAATAGATAATAATGCTTAAATCATGATGATTAATGTACTTGCTGTGTATGTTAGCAATCATGATTTATGCTATTGATATTTGGCACATAATCATGGGAAATAGGGTTGAATCATGCTTTAGGTGATACTTTATTTATTATCATCTTATAATACCTAATGCATGACTATTATTTGATGAATACATGAGTTTCATGATCATAATGTAGAATTCATCCATATATGCCTTTATGATCATGAGGATTATTAGGTTGATACTTAACCTTGATAGAATTGCATGAATATATTGGTTAAGTATACACAAATACCCCCTAGGATGCATCTCACACTCACCATAGGCTACCTTGATTGAAAACTTAGCATGAGTGAGATGTTAGGATGATACAAATGTCCACTAATGCCTATGGCATTTAGATGGTCATTTAAAGTATCAAAATAGCAATAATAGACCAATCATGGGGAAGGCTTATGTTTAATTCATAGACATATTGCTCAAAGATCATGGTTGGATATTTCATATGTTTTCAAAACCATTTCTCACTTTAAAATACATGTATTCATGTTTTGAAACAATTGGATGCAAGACTAGGTGTTAAAATGGATACTCTTATGATCAAAAACCTAGTAGTTTTTAAAGCCTTTAGAATTTTGGCAAATCTCGGAAAATATAATGATTTTTCTTGAAAAACTATTTTTCATTGATAGATATACTTAAAAGAAATATATTCCCCAAATTTCATGATTTTTCAAATTTTTTGGAATTAATAATGCATTTCTGAAATTCATCCGAAAATCGTAATTGATTTTGTGCCACGACTACCATACATCGATAGCAATGAATCGATGGATCGTGAACAAGTACAAGAGAACCTGATTTTATCAGGTTTTTACTGATTTTAATATATATTTCTCTTTATACTTGATTCCATGAGTTTATAACTTAGTATTAATATTTTTGATGGTGTCAAAGGGGGAGAAATAATTATGTTTAAGTTAATTATGATAGGGGGAGAAATTAAGGGGGAGTTGCATGTTGCTATATCATGTTTATGTTTACATGCTTTCTTTCCTTTAAAATTTATATCAAATGTTTTTACATAACTTACACGGATTGCCACACATCAAAAAGGGGGAGATTGTTAGGGCAATCTCTTGCCGTAATATGGTTTTGATGGTGTGGCAAAGGGTTTAAGTTAGTTTGATATATTGATTTGATATGTGCGTTGAAGTCGTGCAGGACTTAGTAATTCGTACATGGAGCTGTGGCGAGTTTCACATCTCATGACTCGTGCCTTGAGTCGGTGAAGGATAGCTTTACGGAAGCCGTGCGCTTGGAGCATCCGAGGGACCGCCGGACGAGAAGCTTGGAGTGAAGCCGGAGGAAGTAGACTTCGAGGCAAGAGACGCGAAGGAGCATTGCAGAGCCGTGCGCCTGATGCTGCCGAGGGATGTGGCCGAGAACGAAGAGAACTTCGAAGGCGAGGGACTCCGAGAGATGAGAGTGAGCGATTGTAACCCGGGAGGGGTAGCTCTTAGGTGAAACTTGGCCATTTGGCCAAGCGTCGGATGGGTTTTTCGACACCCGCCGATCGCCATGTCATGGCGATCGCCCGGTCGAATGGAGTTCGACCGGTATACGACGAGTGTGGCCGAATACCGCCATACGTAAGGGCATCGCGCCGATATCAACATCACCGATCGTCAATAGGGTTTTAGCCAGAACCATTCGTGAGCCGATCGGGCTCGACTACGAAGGCAGCGGATCGATGAGGTCCATCATCGACCGACAAGAGTTTCGCTGGACTACTGCCGGATTCGACGTGTTCGGAGGTTGTAGACGGCGATCGCCAAGGCGGCGATCGTAGTGGTGGCCAACGGGAAGAAATCAGCCCTCTCTATAAAAAGAGGGTGTGAGCCTTTGAGAGGCTAATGCTTATGCTCTAAGTGATTTTCCTAGTGCCCCACAAGCTCTAAACTCTTCTTACTTGTTTTTACTTCATTCTATTTGTAAGAAGAGTGATCTTGATTGTAAAGGTTACTTCCACCTAGCTTGGTGCAAAGGAGAGACCAATAGTGATTGGCTTTGGAGGAGTGATTCACCTCGAACGAATCGGGATCGTGGATTAGCGGCGTAGCCGTGAACCACGTTACATTCTTTGTTAGCATTTGTATTTTCATTTATTGCTTTGTCTTTATTGTTTATGCTTTCGCTTGCGCTAACGATTGTGTAGACGAGCAAACGAACGAGAGAATTCTAACATCAATTGGAAGAGGGCTATTCATCCCCCTCTAGCCGGCCGTACCGATCCCCTACACGAGGTACCTTCATGAAGCTCTACTAGTTTCTCCCACATCGCCTTAGCACTAGAGCATTCCCCAATCCGGTTTACTTCTTGTTGGGGGAGTACGTTGAGGAGATGATGCTTAGCCTTAGAATTTGCAAGGTGCTCTTCTCTTTGCTTTTTAGTCCACCTTGATTTGTCTAGTATTCTCCCCTCTTCATCCCTAGGCATCTCAAAACCGTTTTCCATTATAAGCATAATATCGAAATCGGTTTAAAAGAATACCTCCATTCGCTTTTTCCACCAAGCGAATTCCCCTTCGAACTTCGGCGGATGAATGTTCGAACCAGCCATCTTTTGATGAAGTGATTGTTGCGGAGGTTAGTCCTCGACAAGCGACATGGCTCTGATACCACTTGTAGGGGATCGATGTGTATGTGTTGGCCGGCTGGAGGGGGGTGAATAGCCCTCTTCGTACGATGATGGAATTTGCTCGTCTACAAAGAATATTAGCGCAACGGAAACAAAATAAGACAAGCAAATAGAACTAAGAATACCAAACAATGCTAACACCGAAATATAATGTGGTTCACGACCTCGCCTCTAATCCACGGTCCGATTCATCCATGGTGAATCACTCCGCAACCAATTCACTATTGGTCTCTCCCTTTAGCCAATGCAAGGTGGAGGTAAACCTTCTTACAACCCAAACACTCCTTCTTACAATAAATATGAAAGAAAACTAGGAGAAGGAGTTGAAATCTTGTGGGGGCACTAGGATGATCATTTGGGACTTAAGTATTAGCCATCCAAAACCCCACACCCTCTCTTTTTATAGAGAGGGCTGATTTCTTCCCATTGGCCGCCATCAGTTGACTACTACCCTTGGCAGTCGACTGTCACCACTATAATGGCCTCCGAACACGTCAGATCCCAACCATTGTAGTCCAACGGAACCCTTGCCAGTCGACTGATGTATCCATCAGTTGACTGATGCCTCCGTAGTCGACTGGCCAATCGGCTACGAGTGGTTCTGTGCCCGTGATTGCCTTCATCACCGATCACACGATGGCCGATCGATGGTCAGTACCGATCGCCATTCCATGGCAATGACCATCGGGCCAAAAACCCATCAATCGAACACCAGTCGAACCCCGTTCGACTCAGAGCAGTCGACTGTCATTTCATGGCAGTCGACTAATGTCGGGAAATCTCATCCGACACTTAGCCAAATGGCTAAGTTTCACCTAAGAGCACTACCCCTTCCCAAGTTACATTCGCTCACTCTCATCCCTTGGAGTCCCTCTCCTTCGAGGTTGTCTTCGTCCGACCACATCCCTCGGATGCGCCAAGCGCACGACTCCGCAGCACCATCCTTCGCGTCTCGCCCTGAAGTCTACTTCCTCCGGCTTCACTCTAAGCTCCTCGTCCGGCGGTCCCTCGGATGCTCCAAGCCCACGGCTTCCGCAAAGCCATCCTTCACCGACTCAAGGACCGAGTCATGAGATGTGAAACTCGCCATGGCTCCATGTGTGAATTACTAAGTTCTGCAAGACTCCAACACACATATCAAATCACAATAACAACCTAACTTAAACCCTTTGCCACACACATCAAAACCATATCACGGGTTGATTGCCCTAACACTACCCACTTGGTCTTCCCATGCCAATCCATATTGGACTTTAAATGTCATGCCCCATGCTTGGACTTCCCATAACAATCACATGTCATACGTTTTATCTAACATCAAAATACAGTTTGAGTCAAACTCGAGTCCGGTCAATTGTGACCTGGGCCGATTGCACCAATAATCTCCCCCTTTTTGATGTTTGACAAAACCTCAAACTTAAGTCTACCAATTATCCCCATTTGGCAATTCTCGCATCCCAATGAGAATTCCAACTAACCCCAATTGGTAACTTCTCTCTCTTTTTGACATACATCAAAAAGGTCCTCCTTAAGGGTGTCAATGTCTCATATCCCAATGAGATCTTACAATCTTTTCCTTGGTACAAAAACATCTAGGATGCCTTCAATCTTCCTAGTGATAAGTCCCATATCACTTAAGAGAGGCAATCCCCCAATTTTCCTCCCATGAGGAAAAATACACATCCATCTTCCCATGATGGATACCTTCCCCTAAAAGCTTACTCCCCCTTGACCATTTCACCAATAATGTCCTTGGAGAGTCCCTAAGCCAATAGGAACACTGAACTATTGAAATTAAGGGAAAAGATTCAACATTGAACTTTCACCTCCCTTAATTCGATACACACCCTAAACACTTCTCCTAATCCATGTCCAATGGATTTACACCTTTTCTAATGCTCTCCAAAGCATGTCCTAGGGTTAAGAGTAGTTAGGGAACCAAAACATAGCTGAACATGGGCCTAAAAACCTTATTTACTCGAAATCAACATTATCAGTCGACTCCTTCAGCCACCAGTCGACTGCCATCCATGGCAGTCGACTGATTTCTGCATAGTGTAGAAATCAGATTTTAGAAACGAAATTCCAAAATTCATAAGTAAAAATATGTAATTTGAAAAATCTTGAAATTCCATACGTACATTACTTATTACAAACATTATGGGTGAAAAATATTAGAAAAATAAAATACCCATAAACTAGTGAGATTGATACAAAGTTCAAAACTCTTGAAATTTTCAATGTTTGGCCTTACTTTGTATCACCTCATTCAATGGTGATTGCTATCAAAAGATATACTTCACCAAGGTTTTTCAAAATAATTTTGAAATGATTTTAAAACCTTAAAATTCATTTTCCTAAACATCTCACTTGTATCTAAGTGTATGAAACACATACCAGTCAAGTATTTTAGTGAGATGTGGGTTTTGTTCATTTATGGTCTCATGCATATGCTAGGCAACACTATTTGATTCCCTTATGCATGGGACTTCAAATCATGCCTTAGTCTTTAACTCAATTTTATTTAATGCATGAATAATGATTATGGTATAAATGATAACAAGTATAAAAGCATATGCCAATAATCATGATGTCATGTCATGTGAGACAAGCTTAAGCATAACGTGACATTTAGCTAACCCTAAGTATTATCATGACATTTATACGATAAAAATAAATATGATATCATGATTGTTGGGATGTATACTGAAAAGTCTATCTTTTGTATGAACATCTTTATTTTGAAATAAGAATCACATGATCATTGTTTGCATATTTATGGTGATGCATATTGTCTAATACATTACATTGTAGATAATATTGTGTGTGGTGTCACACGGGAGTTCATGTTATCGGCTCCTTGTAAAGTATAAGTATAGGCTCACAACCGAGATGATTTTGGACAAACCATTGGTATGGTTGTAGTGTGATTTGGTATTGATTTGTCTTGATCATAGAATCACACTAGTACACTTTGTGTGTATTGAGTAGGACCGACTTAGAGGTGATTCGATTTATTGTTGACTACATAATCGAATCGGACCTCAGATATTATATTGTACATACTCTTAATCTCGATATAATAACGGGCACATATACTTAGTATTCATTTCTTTGATTTACCAATGGGCGAGATTTATAGATTAAATCGATAGGCTCGGTAAGTTGGGAAATGATATTATTTATATGGTGTGTCGTTGATTATAGGAGGAAACCGTGTCCTATATATTAGGATGATGATGTCCCCTTGAGGAGCTCATAAGGTTCATCATGTAAACTCTGCAGGTGGACTTGGTCCGGCATGATGATAAGGTTGAGTGGTACTACTCATGGAGTTAGATGTTGATTAATTAATGGTCAGTAAATTAATTAATCGACGGACATTCTAGATCTTAAACACGGGGAGAAAATGTACATATAATATATGGAGCCCATATTAACTTATGGGGGTTGGTAAGGTAGATCAATGATAATCCTTTAGTGGAATGGATAATCATTAATGGATCAGACTTTATGTGGGCTTGATCCATTGGGTGACCAAGATCCTGTAGGGATTTCTTATGCAAAATAGCATATGCGCAACGGAAAAATAGGATCCCTTCCAAGTGATCCTTGCGAAAGAAAACCTAGTACAAAAATAAATTTCTCAAAACCTATCTTTATAGGAGAATATTACCTTTGTTGCGTGCCCTTTTTAATCCTGCTTCTCCTTGTGTTTGTTGGATCTTTTAGCACGTTCAAATGTTCGTGCCTCTATATGTATCCACATGAGCAAGCTCTTGTCTCACAAAAGAAGCTAGAAGAGCTCTCCTTTACTTCTTGCTAGAGAAGTCCTTAAAGGAGAGGAAGGTAGGGAAAAAGAGAAAGGAAGAAGAAGACCACTCTTCTTGCTAGCCTACACTCACAAAAGCCACACAACCAAAGCCTCTCACCACCAAGCTCTCTCCAAGCCTCAAGCTTCACCAACCTTGGCTGGCCACCCCATGGAGTGTTTTATAGGATTGAAAAAACCTTTCACCTCCTATCAAATTCAATGCAATCAATTGCATTGAAAGATAACACTCCTTGTTTGGCCGGCCACATGTGGAGAAATTCCAAAGGTCAAAACCCTTTGTCTCCTTCCACCTCATCAAGCTTAGGTGACATGCTTATGTGGCATGCTTAGGTGGCATGCTTATGTGGCATTCATGCATGTTGAATTAATCTTATTAATTCAATAAGCTTATGTTATCATATTGAATTAATCTCATTAAATCAATAAGGTAACATATTGAATTAATCTTATTAAATCAATTAAGCTTAGGCTATCATGATAACATATTTATTTAATCTTATTAAATTAATAAGCTTAGTATATTGAATTAATCTCATTAAATCAATAAGCTAAAATTCTCATTAAGCTTAAAGTCCAAAAACCATTTTGTACTTAAGCTCATTCCCAAATTATTCTAGTCAAACTAGAATACACTAATTCTTCTAATCATCATGCTCTTTGTGTGTGACCCTATAGGCTCTCATAACGTTGGCAGTGGATCTAAACTCTTTTAGATACACAAGCAATGAGCGGCATCTAGAAATACATCATTGCTACCCAAGTTACGAAATAAGTCAAGATCCGACTAACCTTTCTGTGACTACTATAATGTATGACCGTGTCCTTCTATCCTTGATATCAGATTGACCAATGAGGCATAGACCGTGTCATCCTCGATCAATCTATGTGTTTCTTGATCCCTGAGTAAACTAACTCAAATAAATGAGCTCAATATCTCATATTGACTCATTCGAGCATGGCCATGCGTTTTAGTAGTTCTACTCAATCAAGGGGCCCACAGATATCACTCCCATCATATGGGAGGGATAGATCCCATCTACATCACTCACATCCCTCCGCATAATTTGTTATATACCCAGTAATCGCCTTTATGGTCCACCCTGTTACGGGTGACGTTTGACGATACCAAAGTACATAACTCCTTATGTAGGGAACCGTAGTGACTTCGTGTTTGAGGACTATTCATACCAATAGTCACATGAGAAAGTTTATGACACTCATATGACGATCCATGAAACTTTCTCATGGCGGGTCAGTTCAGTATATATTCTCTAATATATACCCATGTGTCAACTTGATATCATATATCCATGACTTGTGAGATCAAGTCATCAATTGACCTACATGCTAGTCTTTATGTATTAATATTGCCCTTGCATATTAATACTTGACTAGGAACATTTAGGAAAGTGTTCTCATACCTCTCATAATCAATTCGCCAATTGATGTGTCAGAGATAAAAATCTACTTTTCTAGGGCATTATTATATTTAATTTAGCTGGAACAAGCAAGATGTAAATATAATAACCAATCCTTTGCCTTTATAGAATATGATACAAAATGTTCCCTATTCAACCATCACATGATTGGTTCTAGGGCTATAACTAACAATCTCCCACTAGCACTAGTACCAATCACTATAATATCTGATACCTAGTGACCTAGTGTGACCATCATGCTTCCTCTGTACAAAGCCTTGGTCAGTGGATCTGCGATGTTAGCTTCTGTTTGTACTCTGCATATCCTCACATCTCCTCTATCGATGATCTCTCGAATGAGATGGAAGCGCCGCAGTATGTGTTTGGTCCGCTGATGTGATCGAGGTTCCTTAGCCTGTGCAATAGCCCCATTGTTGTCACAATAGAGGTCTATTGGATCTGCAATGCTAGGAACTACCCCAAGTTCACTGATGAACTTGCGGAGCCAAACAGCCTCCTTTGCTGCATCAGACGCAGCAATATACTCGGCTTCTGTTGTAGAATCAAGAATCGTGGTCTCGCTCAACTCTTCCACCACACCCACCATTCAGCAAAACACGCACCGATTGCGATCTATAGTCATCCTTATCTATGTTGGAAGCTTGCATCACTTTAACCCTTACGCTTAGCTCTCATTGCCTCCAAATATCGTGAAATATTCTTTCGCTCTTCGTAAGTATTTAAGAATATTTTTGATCGCTATCCGCTGACTTTCACCTGGATCCGACTGGTATCTACTCGTCATGCTCAAAGCATACGAGACGTCAGGACGAGTACAAAGCATGGCGTACATGATAGACCCTATAGCAGATGCATAAGGGATCTTATCCATGCGATCTCTCTCCTCCTTAGAAGAGGGGCATTGAGTCTTCGAAAGACTCACACCATGTGATAAAGGCAGAAATCCTTTCTTGGAATTTTGCATAGCAAAACGATCTAGCACTTTATCAATGTATGTACTCTGACTTAGGCCAAGTAATCTTTTAGATCTATCTCTATAGATCTTGATGCCTAGAATATAGGCAGCATCACCTAAGTCTTTCATCGAGAAACAATTCCCTAACCACATCTTCACAGATCGGAGTGAGGGAATATCATTTCGGCGAGAAGTATGTCATCTACATACAAGATAAGAAATACAACTATGTTCCCACTATTTCTCTTGTAGACACAAGGTTCATCTTCATTCTTGATGAAACCAAACTCCTTGATTGCATCATCGAATCAAGATTCCAAATGAGAGGCTTGCTTTAGTCCATAAATGGACTTTGCGCTGATACCTTTCCAGATGCTTTGGATCTTCAAAACCCTCAGCCGTGTCATGTACACATCCTCGAGTAGCTTTCCATTCGAAAAGCGGTTTGACATCCATCCGCCAGATCTCATAATCGTGGTAGGTCAAATAGCAAGTATGATCCGAATGGATTTAAGCATCGCAATCGTGAAAAGGTTTCATCATAGTCAATACCATGAATTTGTTTGAACTTTAGCCACCAATCTACCTTTATAGGTATGCTTATTACCATCCATGTCAGTCTTTACTTTAAAGACCCACTTACACCCAATGGGTTTTACCCCTTCAGGTGGATCAACCAAAGTCCATACTTGGTTAGTGTACATGGATTCCATTTCGGATCTCATGGCCTCTATCCATTTCTCGGAATCTGGGCTCATCATAGCTTCTTGATAGGATGTAGGCTCGTCAAGATCGACAAGCAATACATCACCGTTGTCAATCAAGAGAAAAGAATATCTCTCGGGTTGACGACGGATCCTATCAGATCTACGAAGAGGTTGGTCTACTTGAACAGGTGTTTGCTCCACAACTCTTTGGGCAATATTTTCCTCATCCACAACACTTTGTGGTGCCTATTCATTTTCCATCGAAGCCTTAGTGTTATCTTCATCTTGAATTTCTTCAAGATGAATTTTACTCCCACTAGTGTTTCTAGAAATAAATTCTCTTTCTAGAAAGACAATATTTCTGGCAACAAACACCTTGCCAAGTGTGGGATTGTAAAAGTAATATCCCTTAGTTTCCTTGGGATATCCTACAAAATAACACTTATCTGATTTGGGTCCTAGTTTATCTGAGACTTGACATCTAACATAAGCTTCACAACCCCAAATCTTTATAAAAGACATTTTGGGACTCTTCCCAGTCCATAACGTATATGGTGTCTTTTCTACGGCTTTTGATGGGACGCGATTAAGTGTGAAAGCGACTGTCTCTAGAGCTAAACCCCAAAAGGAAGTAGGTAGATCAGTCTGACTCATCATTGATCGTACCATATCTAATAGAGTACGATTTCTCCTCTCAGATACACCATTCCATTATGGTGTTCCAGGTGGAGTGAGTTGGGATATTATCCCACACTCAGCCAGGTGATCACGAAACTCTTGACTAAGGTATTCACCACCTCGATCTGATCGAAGTAGCTTAATACGCTTACCAAGTTGGTTTTGTACTTCATTCTTGAATTCTTTGAACTTTTCAAAGGATTCTAACTTATGTCTCATCAAATATAAGTATCCAAATCTACTCATATCATCAGTGAAAGTAATAAAGTACTTATAGCCTCCTCTGGCTTCGACATTGAAAGGGCCACATACATCAGTATGTATGAGTCCTAACAAGTCCGTCGCTCTCTCGCCATGTCCACTAAATGGAGTTTTAGTCATCTTTCCTAAAAGACAAGATTCGCATACCTCATATGATTCAAAATCAAATGAGTCCAATAATCCATCTTTATGGAGTTGGGATATGCGTTTTTCATTTATGTGACCTAGGCGACAGTGCCAGAGATATGTTTGGTTCAAATTATTCGATTTGAACCGTTTGGTATTTACGTTATAAATTGGGTTTTCTAAATCTAGAACATAGAGACCATTCATAAGTGGTGCATTACAATAGAACATTTCATTCAAATAAATGGAACAACATTTGTCCTTTATTATAAAAGAAAAGTTTTTCTTGTCTAAACAAGATACAGAAATTATGTTCTTCATTAATGCAGGTACATAAAAGCACTCCTCTAGTTCTAAGATAAGCCTAGTGGGCAAAGACAAAGAATATGTTCCTACAGCTACAGCAGCAACTTTTGCGCCATTGCCTACTCGTAGGTCCACTTCGCCCTTTGCCATTAGTCTACTATTTCTCAGTCCCTGCACATTAGTACAAATGTGAGATGCACATCCGGTATCTAATACCCATGTAGAAGAAATAGATAGATTAACTTCTATAACGTGTATACCTGAGGCAGAAGTCCCACTTCTTTTCTTCTTTACTTCCTCAAGGTAGACTTTGCAGTTACGCTTCCAGTGTCCAGTCTCACCGCAATGGAAACAGTCCCCTTCCTTAGGTACTTTACCTTTATCCTTTGAAGTGGATGAATTGGCCTTACCTTTGGCTTGGGTCTTATCCTTGCCTTTGCGCTTACCTTTGCCCTTCTTGACCATTAGTAAATTACTAACTTTCTTCTTGAGATTCGGTTCAGCAATTCTCAACATGCTGAGAATCTCAGGCAAAGGCTTATCAATTTCATTCATGTTATAATTCATGACGAATTGATTATATGCTTCCGGCAATGATTGCAGGATAACATCGGTTGCCAATTCTTGGCTCAGTGGAAAACCTAGTCTTTCAAGGTTCTCAACGTACCCTATCATTTTAAGTACGTGAGTTCCTACAGGTGTTCCTTCTTGCATCTTGCATGCAAAAAAAGCCTTAGACACTTCAAAATGCTCGTGCCTAGCTTGTCCTTGATATAGTTATTTCAAATGCTCAACCATATCATAGGCATTCATGTTCTCATGTTGCTTCTGAAGCTCAGAGTTCATGGTGGCAAGCATAAGACATGACACATCTAATGCGTCATCTTGATGCTTCTTATAAGCATCCTTTTCAGCACGAGTGGCCAGCGAGGCAGTGTTTGAGGATACTGCTCTAGGACATACAGACGTTCTTGCTTGAGGATAATCCTCAAGTTCCTATACCGATCTAGAAAGTTAGCTCCTTTGAGCTTGTCTTTCTATTTGTCAGTTCGCTAGTTGAGGGGGTGTGTCGTGTTAGATGACATGGTGATCTACAACATTAAAATGAAAAATTAAGTATCATACCTAAGTCATTTAATTAGGCCTTTAATTAAATGAGGCTCCCACTAAATTCTCATAGCTTTGATATGAGCTAATCATTGATGTAGGCAAACACATTTTGCTTACATCATTAGCTTCTATTTAGCTATAAATTTATATGGGATAAAG
Organism: Wurfbainia villosa; assembly: GCA_025175895.1. NCBI lineage: Eukaryota > Viridiplantae > Streptophyta > Magnoliopsida > Zingiberales > Zingiberaceae > Wurfbainia > Wurfbainia villosa. The sequence goes on along the minus strand of CM045990.1, from coordinate 28,271,179 downwards.
ATCCACATCATACTTCGTCTTGAGTTAGCTTTGGCTAATCGCCCAAGATGTAGTATGATTAGGTAGGCAATCTTTTGCCAATTACATCTGATGTAACTCTTTAATAGCTTTGGTTAAGTTTAGATTAGTTTAGTGCTTATTCCTAAACCAGCTTCCAGGCCGTGGCAAGGCACAGAGGCCTTCTTTGATATCGGAGCAACGACCACTTTCTAAGACAAAGCTGATGTTCGGAAATCACACAAAACTAATTTTTAAAACTTATGTTCAAAGCTAATATATGCCTCTACTTTCTTAATTAATTAAGAAAAACTTAATTAAGTCTTAACCAAGTTTGATAGCGGGACATCACGATTGTCCACTCGCACTCTTCCAAGATAAAATGCATTGCTTTGCTTTGGCAAACCCAACAACAAATGATCGAGGAAGTAGTGAGTACCAAACTTTGGTAGGCACATCATTTTTGACTTATTAAGAAATAACTTAAACATGCATCACATACATCACATATAAGCTAAATTAACATGCATCACATACATATTAAACTAAGCGTGTCATGGTTATGGCCCTTATTCTACAATCTTCTCAAGCCAATGAAAAGATTGATTGGTCAACCTAGGGATAACATCTTCTCCCAAGTGCTTCCTTTTGGTTGTCTTGTGTTGTTGACTTCCTCCTTGTAACGTCATCTTCCAATGGACCCTCCATCTTTGTTTTGTATATTACAAAAGGAGAAATACTCGAGTTACATTCGAGTCTAAAACTAATTTTACAACAAGAATTTTAGGAGAAAGGCATGACACGTAGGCCGTATTAAGAATTACAACACACACATTCACAAACTTTTTGGGACTAGGCCATAACCATGCACCATGTCAATTTTAACTTTTAAAAGACATCGGATATTTTATTATGTTTGAAAAATTGCTAATGCAATTATCAACTCATAATAAAATTTATCCTACTTCTATATCATATATAAAATAGAGAAAACCTATTTTTATACGATCTTTCGCAAGTGGCTCTGATACCACTGTAGGGATTTCTTATGCAAAATAGCATATGCGCAACGGAAAAATAGGATCCCTTCAAAGTGATCCTTGTGAAAGAAAACCTTGTACAAAAATAAATTTCTCAAAACCTATCTTTATAGGAGAATATTACCTTTGTTGCGTGCCCTTTTTAATCCCGCTTCTCCTTGGGTTTGTTGGATCTTTTAGCACGTTCAAATGTCCGTGCCTCTATATGTATCCACACGAGCAAGCTCTTGTCTCACAAAAGAAGCTAGAAGAGCTCTCCTTTACTTCTTGCTAGAGAAGTCCCTAAAGGAGAGGAAGGTAGGGAAAAAGAGAAAGGAAGAAGAAGACCACTCTTCTTGCTAGCCTACACTCACAAAAGCCACACAACCAAAGCCTCTCACCACCAAGCTCTCTCCAAGCCTCAAGCTTCACCAACCTTGGCTGGCCACCCCATGGAGTGTTTTATAGGATTGAAAAAACCTTTCACCTCCTATCACATTCAATGCAATCAATTGCATTGAAAGATAACGGCCACATGTGGAGAAATTCCAAAGGTCAAAACCCTTTGTCTCCTTCCACCTCAACAAGCTTAGGTGGCATGCTTATGTGGCATGCTTAGGTGGCATGCTTATGTGGCATTCATGCATGTTGAATTAATCTTATTAATTCAATAAGCTTATGTTATCATATTGAATTAATCTCATTAAATCAATAAGGTAACATATTGAATTAATCTTATTAAATCAATCAAGCTTAGGCTATCATGATAACATATTTATTTAATCTTATTAAATTAATAAGCTTAGTATATTGAATTAATCTCATTAAATCAATAAGCTAAAATTCTCATTAAGCTTAAAGTCCAAAAACCATTTTGTACTTAAGCTCATTCCCAAATTATTCTAGTCAAACTAGAATGCACTAATTCTTCTAATCATCATGCTCTTTGTGTGTGACCCTATAGGCTCTCATAACGTTGGCAGTGGATCTAAACTCTTTTAGATACACAAGCAATGAGCGGCATCTAGCAATACATCATTGCTACCCGTTCTGAAATAAGTCAAGATCCGACTAACCTTTCCGTGACTACTATAATGTATGACCGTGTCCTTCTATCCTTGATATCAGATTGACCAATGAGGCATAGACCGTGTCATCCTCGATCAATCTATGTGTTTCTTGATCCCTGAGTAAACTAACTCAAACAAATGAGCTCAATATCTCATATTGACTCATTCGAGCATGGCCATGCATTTTAGTAGTTCTACTCAATCAAGGGGCCCACAGATATCACTCCCATCATATGGGAGGGATAGATCCCATCTACATCACTCACATCCCTCCGCATAATTTGTTATATACCCAGTAATCGCCTTTATGGTCCACCCTGTTACGGGTGATGTTTGACGATACCAAAGTACATAACTCCTTATGTAGGGAACCGTAGTGACTTCAGGTTTGAGGACTATTCATACCAATAGTCACATGAGAAAGTTTATGACACTCATATGACGATCCATGAAACTTTCTCATGGCGGGTCAGTTCAGTATATATTCTCTAATATATACCCATGTGTCAACTTGATATCATATATCCATGACTTGTGAGATCAAGTCATCAATTGACCTACATGCTAGTCTTTATGTATTAATATTTCCCTTGCATATTAATACTTGACTAGGAACATTTAGGAAAGTGTTCTCTACAGCCTCTCATAATCAATTCTACCAATTGATGTGCTGTAGATAAGAACCTACTTTTCTAGGGCATTATTATATTTAATTTAGCTGGCACAAGCAAGACGTAAATATAATAACCAATCCTTTGCCTTTATAGAATATGATACAAAATGTTCCCTATTCAACCATCACATGATTGGTTCTAGGGCTATAACTAACAGATCCAACTCCTCCTCATGGTCCCTATTGTATCCTATTAAAACCTCATGAAGCCTAGATCCAATGAATGAAAACAAAACTCTAGATCAAAAGGTAGAGATTAAATCTCTAGATCCGAAGGTTGAGATTAAATCTCCAGATCCGACGGTATAGATTAAATCCCTATAACCAATGGTGGAGATTAAAACAAGGCTTATCCCTAACTCTATAAAAAGTGGCTTAAGGGTTGGCGTGGAGAATTAATGAGAAGCAAGGGAGTTTAGGGTTGGGCGGCAAGAGGCTTGGAGTTAGGGTTTGTGCTTGGGCGGCCACAAATAAGGAAAGAGTTTCCTTTCTTCTCTTCTTCCTCAAGGTGGCCGACGCCCATAATCTTCTTTCCATCTCTTGGCCGGCGTCCAAACCACTTGATCCTCTTCTCCTTGGCCGGTGGAAACATAGCTTAAGGTCTTCCCTTGGAGCTTTTTGCCGACATCCATCCTTCTCATCCCTTTCATTGTTGGCCGGCGGCAAGCATCTTGCTTGGTGCTTGTTGGTTGGATAAAGGAAGGAGAAGGGCCTTGTTTCTATACTTCCTCTTGTTCGGAGCGAGGAAGGAAGGAAGATTGGTGATCTTGGAACTTCGACTTTTGGTAAATCGTCGCCCACACGACGTCCAAAAAAAGGAAGGTTATACAATAGAAGATCGAGAGGTATATCACTTATCTATATTCATATGTAACATGTTTGTAATTGTTTTTCAATTATATATGCATGATATATTCTGTTTTGTGGCTAATATAACTTGGACCCCGAACATAAACACAAAAGCCCGATAGCACATCGTTACATAGAATAGAGGTTGGTTGCTTGAACAATAAGTTTGTTCAAGTGACTACTCTAATCGAATAGCACGACGATGAAATGGTTGCTTGGGTAATCCCTCTTGTCAAGGATAAATTTTTTTTATCCGGGGACGTAGAAGGGATTGCCATGAACAAGCGACCGATTTGAAGTGGGAAGCGAAGTTTCCTACCTTCATGTGGTATCAGAGCCACAGTTTTCGGTTTTGTGTGTTTAGGATTCGGTTACTTTTATGCACTTTTCATATATTATATGTGCCGGATAATAGTAGGATATGAGTAGGTTAACTCTTTGGTTGCAGACATAGGATCCAACTATTATGGCCATATGTGTGTATGTGATTGTATGTGTGTAATTGTATAATTTGTTGAATCCTCGGGGTTGACGAGGCTAGTATTTAATTTTTGTAAATTAGATACGACATTGTTTAGCCACTCTTTCTATTTTAGTTTACTTTCTATCTAGATTTCATGTACACTCCCTCGTGGAGTATAGGATTGATGGATGTAAATTAAAATATTTTATTCTCGACTCGGATCTCCGGATGGCTCGTACATGGTGTAGGAGGAGCGGACGAGATGGCGATACGACGGGAGACATATTGAAGACAAAAGCCATAATAGTTGGAAAATTTTTATTTTTCATATTTATTGCTTATTGTTTGATATGCATGTTGTAGGCTAGAAAATTCCTCAATTTCAAATTACTAAGTGGGAGAGGGATATTTTTATAAATTCCCACGACCTCCATTACGATTTGACATGTGATGCAAACAAACTTGCGCGTCAGCTTTGAGTGCCTTCCTCCCCATATGATGGGTTTGTTTGTGGATCACAAGGTCAAATATGGTTATAAGAAATTATTAAGGAGCGTGTGTACTTCTCCATTGGAAGGCACATAACCCAAGATAATTACCTTGGTACCGAGTAATGGTGAACACTTAGATACAAATATAAGTATCCTCCTCATCAGAGTCACTGCTTTTATTTGTAGGGCCAAAGAGGAACCAACTATTAATTTTACTTGTCAAAAAGTTAGGTTGACAAGATAGTAAAATTAATGGGTAAAACCTCCTCTTACAAATGTAGAATTCGTATACGTCCACACTATCATGGCATACGATATTCTCGGTGTTTTGAGGTGTTGATTGATTTTAAAATTTTATTGTTTGAGGAATCAATAATTTTTTGAAATCTAATGTTTTGATCTATGTGATTTTTAGGTTTTCTTTCAAAATGACTTTCAACCCACTTGCTGTGATACTGAAAGAGAATAAATTTACTGGACCCAACTATGTTGATTGGAAGAGGAATATTGACATTGTCTTGACTGCTGAGGAATACAAATATGTACTCCTCGAAGAGTACCCTCCTAAGCCTGCGGATGATTCTGGGGAAAAGGAGAAGGAGAGTTATACGAAGTGGATCAAGGTCGATGAGATGGTGCGGTGTTACATTTTGTCATCTATGTCAAATGTACTGTAACATCAGCATCAAGCCATGCCCACTGCTTATGACATGATGCTCAATCTCAAAGAGCTTTTTGGACACCAGAATCGGGTTGCAAGGCAGGAAGCCATGAGAACTTGATGACGACCACCATGATCGAGGGAACACTCATGAGGGATCATGTTCTCAATATGATCGCTCATTTGAATGAGTTGGAAGTCCTCAAAGCTGAGATCGATGGGGAAACCCAGGTCGATATCATTCTCCAGTCTCTACCTAGGAGTTTTGAGTAGTTTCGCCTGAACTACAAGATGAACAAAAGGTTGTATTCATTGGCGAAGCTTCTGACAGAACTCCAGGCGGCAAAGGGGCTATTTCGTCTGAGTGCTCAGGCGCATGCCATGGTGACCCAAAAGGTTTCTACTTCTAATCTGAAATGCAAGAAGAAGAAGAAACAAACTGGGGCAAAGGCGGTGGGAGGAACTCAGGGAGGAGTGAAGAAGCCGAAAGGCAAGTGCTTCACTTGTAAGCAGACTGGACACTGAAAGAAGGACTGCCCCAACCACAAGCAGAACAAAGGTATATCTTTTGGTCTAGTCGTTGAAACGTGTTTAGCAGTGTTATCTACCAGCACCTGGTGTGTAGATACGAAAGCCACTGATCTTGTCTGCAATACTTTGCAGGGGTTCCAGGAAACCAAACGACTGGCTGAGGGGGAGATTACCGTATACTTGGGCGATGTCACGAAGGTGGCGTCTGTTGCAGTGGGAGACATTTATTTATCTTTTTAGAAAAATAAAGTTTTGGTTCTTAAGAATTGCCTATATGTACCTTTATTTAGAAAGAATTTAATTTCAGTTTCTAAATTGTTTATGGATGGATATTCTATTTATTTTAATGACAGAGTTGTTATAAAAAGGAATAGGGACATTATCTGTTCAGGTGCATTGATAGGAAATTTATACACGCTTGAACCAAAATCTCCCACGATGCAAATAGAAGTTAATAACTCATCTTCTAATTCCAATAAGAGAAAAGAACCTTCGAAGATGAACCAAACATATCTTTGGCATCTTAGGCTTGGTCATATTAACCTAAGCAGAATTTAAAGGTTGATAGCTGATGGACCTCTGCGTTCATTAGTGGTGGAAGATTTCCCAACCTGTGAATCTTACTTGGAGGGTAAAATGACCAAGAGGCCTTTTAAGGCCAAGGGGTATAGAGCTAAAGATGTGTTAGAATTGGTTCATTCTGATTTGTGTGGTCCTATGTCTATCCAGGCTAGAGGTGGTTTTGAGTGTTTCGTCTCTTTTATAAATGATTATTCGAGATATGGATACATTTACTTGATGTGCTGCAAGTCTGAATGCTTTGACAAGTTCAAATAATTCAAGGCCGATGTGGAGAAAAGTCAAGGTACAAGTATCAAGACACTACGATTTGATAGTGGTGGTGAGTACCTCTTGGGAGAGTTTAGGAATTACTTATCAGAGGCTGGGATTCAATCCCAATTATCTGCACCTGGCACACCCCAGTAGAATGGTGTAGCAGAGCGAAGGAATAGGACTCTTATGGAGATGGTTAGATCGATGATGAGTTATTCTAAGTTGCCAGATTCATTCTGGGGATATGCTCTAGATACGGCGGTGTACATTCTGAACTTGGTTCCATCTAAATCAGTGCCTTCTACTCCCACAGAATTGTGGACTGGGCGAAAGCCTAGTCTAAGACAAATTCGGATATGGGGGAGTCCAGCACATCTGCTGAAGGTAGATGTTGGTAAGTTGAAACCTCGTACAGAAGTACACATGTTCGTTGGCTATCCTAGAGAAACGAAAGGTGGTTTGTTTTATAGTCCTAGAGATCAGAGGGTGATCGTTAGCACGAACGCCAGATTTCTAGAGGAAGACTATGTGACGAACCACAAGCCCATGAGTAAGATTGTTCCGGAGGAAATAAAAGGGGATGTCACTTCTTCAGTACCACCGGTACAAGAGGATATACCACAAGTCACTACACCGCGTGTCACAAAGGATACACAGGTGATACCTCGTCGTAGTGGTAGGGTTGTGAGACAGCCTGATAGATTCATGTTCTTGGGAGAATCTTCTGATTTGGTCCCTGACGAACATGAACCTGATCCCTGGACATATGAAGAGGCAATCCAAGATAAAGATGCAGTATCTTGGCGAAGTGCAATGAATGCTGAGATTGAATCTATGGATTCAAATCAGGTATGGGAGCTAGTAGAACCACCTGATGGTGTAAAAACCATTGGATGCAAGTGGATCTACAAAAGAAAGAGAGGAATAGATGGGAAGGTTGAGACCTTCAAAGCAAGGCTTGTTGCGAAGGGGTATACTCAGAAAGAGGGTATCGATTATGAGGAGACCTTTTCGTCGGTAGCCATGCTTAATTCTATCTGGATTATCTTATGCATTGCAACTCATATGGATTATAAGGTGTGGCAGATGGATGTCAAGACAGCTTTCCTTAATGGAAGTCTTGAGGAAAACATCTATATGAAGCAACCAGAGGGATTCATTGCAAAGGGCAAAGAGCATCTTGTATGTAAGATTAATCCGTCCATTTATGGATTGAAGCTAGCTTCGAGCTCTTGGAACATCCGCTTTGATGAGGTAATCCAGTCTTGTGTATACAAGAGATGTGACGGAAACGTAGTGGTATTTCTTGTACTATACGTAGATGACATTTTGTTAATTGCCAACAATGTCAAGGTGTTATCGGACGTAAGGGTATGGTTGTCCAAACAGTTTGATATGAAGGACTTGGGAGAAGTGGGACACATCCTTGGGATCAAGGTTATAAGGGATCGCAGGAAAAGGATGTTGTGCTTATCTAAAGCTTCATACATAGACACCATTATGGATCGTTTTAGCATGCAGAACTCCAAGAAGGGTTTTCTACCTTTCAGGCATAGAGTTCCTTTATCTACGGAGATGTGTCCTAGAACATCTGAGGAGATAGAGGAGATGAAGGTGTTTACTTATGCTTCGACAGTAGGAAGCCTCATGTATGCGATGCTATGTACGAGACTAGATATCTGCTTTGTCGTGGGCATGGTCAGCAGATATCAGAGTAATCCAGGACAGGGACATTGGATTGCGGTAAAGCATATATTGAAGTACCTGAGAAGGACTAGGAATTATATGCTAGTTTACCAGGCAAACCAATTACTCCCTCTGGGTTATACAGATTCCGATTTCCAATCAGATAGGGAAAACAGTAAGTCTACCTCAGTTTTTGTGTTTACTTTGGGAGGTGGAGCCATTGTATGGAGGAGTGTCAAGCAGAAATGCGTGGCGAACTCTACCATGGAAGCTAAGTATGTGGCAGCCTCTGAGGCGGCCAAAGAAGCTGTATGGCTCAGGAACTTCTTGATGGACTTGGATGTGATTCCTGATTTGCCAAGAACTATCACAATTTATTGTGATAATAGTGGTGCAGTTGAAAACTCGAAGGAACCACAAGCCCATAAGGCAAGTAAACACATAGATCGCAAGTACCACCTGATATGAGCAATCGTAAAGAGAGGAGAAGGTGTTGTCGCCTAGATTGCATCAGAGGATACCCTAGTAGATCCTTTCACTAAGGCCTTTCTGGCGAGAGCTTTCGATAGGCAAGTGGAGGGAATGAGAATTAGATGTATGACAGTTTGATGACAATATAGTCTTTTAGTATAAGTGGGAATTGTTGGGATGTATACTGAAAAGTCTATCTTTTGTATAAACATCTTTATTTTGAAATAAGAATCACATGATCATTGTTTGCATATTTATGGTGATGCATATTGTCTAATACATTACATTGTAGATAACATGGTGTGTGGTGTCACACGGGAGATCATGTTATCGACTCCTTGTAAAGTATAAGTATAGGCTCACAACCGAAATGACTTTGGACAAACCATTGGTATGGTTGTAGTGTGATTTGGTATTGATTTGTCTTGATCATAGAATCACACTAGTACACTTTGTGTGTATTGAGCAGGACCACCTTAGAGGTGATTCGATTTATTGTTGACTACATAATCGAATCGAACCTCAGATATTATATTGTACATACTCTTAATCTCGATATAATAACGGACACATATACTTAGTATTCATTTCTTTGATTTACCAATGGGCGAGATTTATAGATTAAATTGATAGGCTCCGTAAGTTAGGAAATGATATTATTTATACGGTGTGCCATTGATTATAGGAGGAAACCGTGTCCTATATATTAGGATGATGATGTCCCCTTGAGGAGCTCATAAGGTTCATCATGTAAACCCTGCAGGTGGACTTGGTCCGGCATGATGATAAGGTTGAGTGATACTACTCATGGAGTTAGATGTTGATTAATTAATGGTCAGTAAATTAATTAATCGACGGACATTCGAGATCTTAAACACGGAGAGAAAATGTACATATAATATATGGAGCCCATATTAACTTATGGGGGTTGGTGAGGTAGATCAATGATAATCCTCTAGTGGAATGGATAATCATTAATGGATCGGACTTTATGTGGGCTTGATCCATTGGGTGGCCAAGATCCAACTCCTCCTCATGGTCCCTATTGTAGCCTATTAAAACCACATGAAGCCTAGATCCAATGAATGAAAATAAAACTCTAGATCAAAAGGTAGAGATTAAATCTCTAGATCCGACGGTTGAGATTAAATCTCTAGATCGGATGGTTGAGATTAAATTCCTATAACCAATGGTGGAGATTAAAATAAGGCTTATCCCTAACTCTATAAAAAGGGGCTTAAGGGTTGGCGTGGAGAATTATTGAGAAGCAAGGGAGTTTAGGGTTGGGCGGCAAGAGGCTTGGAGTTAGGGTTTGTGCTTGGGCGGCCACAAATAAGGAAAGAGTTTCCTTTCTTCTCTTCTTCCTCAAGGTGGCCAGCGCCCATAATCTTCTTTCCAGCTCTTGGCCGGCATCCAAACCACTTGATCCTCTTCTCCTTGGCCGGTGGAAACATATCTTAAGGTCTTCCCTTAGAGCTTTTGGCCGACATCCATCCTTCTCATCCCTTTCATTGTTGGCCGGCGGCGAGCATCTTGCTTGGTGCTTGTTGGTTGGCTAAAGGAAGGAGAAGGGCCTTGTTTCTATACTTCATCTTGTTCGGAGCGAGCAAGGAAGGAAGATTGGTGATCTAGGAGCTTCGACTTTTGGTAGATCATCGCCCACACGACGTCCAAAAGGAGGATGGTCATACAATAGAAGATCGAGAGGTATATCACTTATCTATCTTCATATGTAACATGTTTGTAATTTTTTTTCAATTATATATGCATGATATATTCTGTTTTGTGGCTAATATAACTTGGACCCCGAACATAAACACAAAAGCCGGCGATCCGTACATCATCTATTCCGTGGCTATTCGTAGAATAGAGGTTGGTTGCTTGAACAATAAGTTTATTCAAGTGACTACTCTAATCGAATAGAACGACGATGAAACGGTTGCTTGGGTAATCCCTCTTGTCAAGGATAAAAAATTTTTATCCGGGGACGTAGAAGGGATCACCATGAACAAGCGACCGAGTTGAAGTGGGAAGCGAAGTTTCCTACCTTCAATGACATGACAAGGCAAATAAATCTTGACAAGTATAAAATACTAAGGTATAAAATACCCAAGTGTTAAGCTCAAATTGACATTATTAGAATTAAATCCATTTTGCCTTAATACCAACTATCCCCCTACTGTGCCAAAAACCCAAAATGACACACCAATACTTCTAAGACCTAATTGTGCCAATTTAATCAATTTTCAACTTCTCAAAGCACATTGGCACATCCTAAAGTGTCAACTCTACTATGGTTAGGTTAACTACCTATCCACTTAAGGTTGGCATACCCTAACTCATCTAGCGTGAATCGATCACGCTCCTAGGAACCCAATACCTATTGGAGCTTCTTGGGTTAACAAGATATTCACTAGGGATAACTTCCCAGATACCTTCCTAATGACCCTTTTTAGCTTTGAAGCCTTAGTCAATTGGGTCTTTCCTAGGTTAACCTTAGGGATTGCCTCCCTAGTGACCTTCTTAGTGGCTACCTTAGATTTTTCTTGAATTTTTAGCCACTAGAGACACACAATGGTTAATCTTAGGGATAACTTCCCTATTAACCTTGGTTTTTCTAGACCTAGATTTAGTTCCATAATCAAATGGAACATTATGATAAGTCTTCTTGGGGTTAGGTTTGTGACCCAAACCTTTCTTACCCCTAGACGGTTCTTGCCTTCTAGGATCTAGATTTTGATCATTTGATCTCTTAAAAGAATTTGTCATAATTGCTAGGGTCTTTTCAAGTTTCTCAAGCCTTGACCTCAAGACTTGGTTTTCTAATTCTAATTTTCTCAATTTTGATTTTTCATTACTCTTTTGGGAGGGAGTCTTCATCTTAGGCATGTGTCTACCCTTCTTAGGGTTAATGCCTAAATTCTCTTTTATTCTCCTAATACTCTCCCTAGGTAAAATAGGTCTAGAGTTGTTGTTCCTAGGTTTGTCCTTAGATAAATTTACATGCTTAACACCTAAACAATAAAATCTATTATTTCTACTAGCATGCTTATGTTCATGGACAATAGCGAGTGAATTAAAATAACTTCTAGCATGCTTCTTAATCCTAGAACTAGAAGGTGCATTAAAGTATAACTTAGGGTTTGCTTGGGAAGCTCCCCCTACTTGTGTAGCTCCTTCTTGCCCCTTCTTCCTCCCCCTAGGGCATTGGCTTCGGTAGTGTCTTCTTTGGTTGCATTTGAAGCACACAATGTGCTCTTTGCTCTTCTTAGCGAGGACTCCAACATCCTTTGACTTTTGGTTCCGGTGCTTTCTCCTTAGCTAATTTTGGGCATTTGCTCTTGTAATGCTCGACTACCCTACACTCAAAGTATATAATGTGATTTTTATTCTTAATTACAATGCTTGAGTTACCTAGGGAGGTTGTAGCGATATAGGAGGTTTCTTCACTTTTTCCGGAGGTGGATGCTTCTTCTTACTCTTCCTCTAGCTCCGGTGATCTAACCTCCACTCGGATGTTGAGCATCTCTCAACTTCCGAACCCTCGAGCTCTTGGGATGATGATGTGCTTTCCTTGTCTTGAGCTTGGGAGGATGAACACTCTTCCTCGCCATCCTTCTCTACTTGTGCCAGTTCAGAAATTTCGTGGAATTTTACCAACTTGCTCAATAATTCCCTCGCATCCCTATATTCACCTAGTCTAGACAAAATAGCGTTAGGTATCAATTTTACTAGCATAATTGTTACCTTAACGTTTGTGTTGAATTGTTGTCGTTGCTCCTCGGTCCATCTTTACTTTACTAACGGCACGTTGTCTTCACCCCTAGGTACTTCAAAACCATTTTCAATGATTAGCATTGTATCGAAATCGGTTTCGAAGTATACCTCCATCCTTTTCTTCCACCATGAGAATTCTCCTTCAAATTTCGATGGTTTGATGTTGATGCTGGCCATCTTGTTTGATTGTCACAGCGGTGAGTCCGATGACAACCTCCTCGCTCTGATATCATTTGTTGGAGGATCGGTGGCCGGCTAAAGGGGGGTGAATATCCCAATTCAACATATATGATGGAATTCGTTTGCTCGCTGTGTGCTTGTCTACAATATTCATTAATATGCAGTGGAAAGACAAATAAAAAATACGAATGCAAGTGACACAAGCACAAATACAACACGATATACGTGGTTCGGAACCTTAGGATTTCTACTCCATGGGGTGAGCTCAACAAGCTCGTGTTATGCGCACGACACTAACAAAACTCCTTGATAACAAGTCGGAGGTGGAGAAACCTCGTAGAAGTAATTACAACAGGTAATACAAAAGTACAAGCAAAATACAAAGAAAATATGAAATACAAGTAAAGAACACTTTACAACAAATGGCTTTGATCACTTGCTTGTTGCTTGCTTTGGTTTGCTCCTGAAGCTCTGGAATGCAGCAGCAATTCCACTCTAAAATCTCCCCAAAAATGGTTTCAAAATCCTCCATCTCGAGCTCCTTAAATAAGCTGCATCGAGTTGATTTTGCGCCAATTAGTCGACTGCTCCTGTAGCCATTGTCTCACAATGACTCGATCCACGCTGCACAATTTCCAATGGATCCTCTATCAGTCGACTGATCAGGCCCATCAGTCGACTGATCTAACCATTAATCGAGTGATTCAGGCAATCAGTCGACTTTTAACCCTTCTATGCTCGTGACACCCTTTATCAGTCGACTGATGGTGCAACAGTCGACTGATGGTGCAGTAGTTGACTGCCAAACCATAGTAGTTGACTGTTGGGCCAGAAGCACTTCAGTTGAACATTGGTCGACATTCAGTCGACTCAGATCAATCGACTGGAACCTATACCAATCGACTATTGTCAGGTAAAACCTCAAACAAACACTTGTTTGAGCATCCAACCGTCGGGTAAACCTCAAACGCCAATGTTTGAGCATCCGACACTCGATCTCAGCCACTTGGCCAAGCTCAACTCTCATTTCCCTATAGAGTCCCTCATCGAAGCTCTCTTCGTCCTGCCATGTCCCTAGGAGGCACCAAGTGCACGACTTCGCAATGTCATCCTTCGTGTTTGACCCTGAAGTCTACTTCCTTTGGCTTCACTCCATTCTCTCCTCGTCCGGCGGTCCCTCGGATGTACCAAGCGCATGACTTCCTCAATGCCATCCTTCACCGACTCAAGGACCCGAGCCATGAGATATTGAACTTGCCAATGCTTTATCAAGCTACTCAAATGCCAAGACTCAAGCTTGGACTTTCCTTTTCCAACCCACGTTGGACTTTCATCGCCAAGGCTACACACTTGGACTTACATGGCCAAGGCTACCCACTTGGTCTTCCCATGCCAACTCCATGTTGGACTTCCAATGCCAAGCCCCATTCTTGGACTTCCCATGACAATCACATGTCATACATTTTGTCTAACATCAAATTACAGTTTGAGTCAAACTCGAGTCCGGTCAATCATGACCTGTGACGATTGCACCAACAGTAATAAAATTCTTGGTTGATTTAATCTCTAATGACATCTTGTGTAGATTATGTGAATATAAGGATGCCAAGGAGCTTTGGAGTGAATTGACAAAATTCCATGAGAAGCCTCAACCGTCCAAGAGGATAAGGAGGAAGAAAGCTCATCCTTGATAACTGCCATTTAATCGTATTATTTTGGTTCTTAATATCAATATTTTTATCCTCTCTAGTGATTTATTATTAATTATTAACATGTTTTATGAGTTTGGATTCATTTTGGATCTTATTGTAAATTCTCCTAAATTTTGGACTATATGCAAATTTTATCTTTGTTTGTAGGAGATTGAGATGAGCCAATGAACTAGACTCAAGTTTGATCAAATATGGATTCATCTAGGGCCATAATGGGCATTTCAAGCTGACTTAATATGAGCCCTTCATCAAGAGCTGAAGCAATTTAATCAAGGGACAAGATTTGATCAATCTGGATCGTCCACTGTGATTGTCTTGATTTGAGCCATTAATCCGAATCTGGAGCGATCTGACCCATACATTAAAATCCACACATCTTGGTCGTTCATCCAGACCGTTTGATCTCGACCATTTATTCAGATCTGATAAAATTCGTCCATCTCAAATCAGAGTAATTTCAGCCGTTGGATGCACAACCTTTTTAATGGATTAATCAGATTAATTTAGCCCTAGCTTTAATGGACGATTGGGATTTGATCCTGCTTTGATCGAACGACCAAGGAAAACCACTTAATCCCTCTTAATCGTGACACAGAAAGAATGGGGAATTCTTCTTCCTCCTCGTGAGCGGGCGAGTGATGGTTGATCCACAGCAGCTCGGCGACAATTCCAGCAGCAACCTGCAACGTCTCCTTCACATCCATTCCATCCGAAGCTTGCTTGGTGTTTTTAGCGGAGATCGGTGGTGAGGTTGGGCATCACGACTTCGCCGAGCAGAGTAGGATTTCGGACATCTTCACCGCTGCTCCTCTCACGCCTAGCGATCAGAGCTGAGACGACCCAGTTGGACGTGATTTCAGAAGGCTGGGGTTATCTTCTACTATCGTGATTTCGGCAGCATGGTTTTCTAGCTCTGGTAGCTTTTGATTCTTCCATTTTTGATGTCAGATCATCAATCTAGCAGCTGGTGAAGATCTATTGACATTCATAGCTTCGGTACATTCCATTTTCGCAGTCGTGATTCATGCTGCTTCGCCTCCGCAGATCCATCCATCGACTAACGTGATTTGATAGCCCCAAAGTTCATCACCGAAGCAGTGATCCATGACCACCGATTCCAGCTTTCGTCGGAGGGATAGTCTAACAAGAGATCCATGCCACTGAAGCTGTTAGAAGCTGTCCAGCTCTGTCGTGGGTCACCGGACATGGTGGTTCCTTTCCAGGAGTTGTAGACGATCGTCGGTTAATTTTTATTGCTATGTTCATTGGTTAATTTTTATTGTTATGTTCGTCGGTTAATTTTTATTGTTATGTTTGTCGGTTAATTTTTATTGTTAATTTTGTTTGGTTATGTTTTGTTATGTTTTGTTTGTTTTGTTATGTCTAATTTTTTATATTTTTTTATGGTTATGATGTTCATTTATGTTTGTTGATGTTTGTTTTCTATTTGCATTGTTTCGGTTGATGTTTCATGTGGTAGTTTATTTTGGAGTTTAGTAGTTGTTGTTGTTGTTGATCATTTACTATGTTCACTTGTTCGTTAGGTTTATTTCTTGCACGGTTAATTTCTCTTTCCATTAATTAGCGTTGTTCGACCATTGTGCCGTATAGTGACAGTGTAGTGCTTGGTTGAATTGCTTAGGTTTATTTCGTTTAGTTTTTAGTTAATCTTTTACCATTGTGCCGTATAGTGATAGTGTGGTGCTTGGTTGAATTTCTTAGGTTTATTTCGTTTAGTTTTCAGTTAATCTTTGACCATTGTGTCATATAGTGATAGTGCGGTGCTTGGTTGAATTGCTTAGGTTTATTTTGTTTAGTTTTCAGTTAATCTTTGACCATTGTACCGTATAGTGATAGTGCGGTACTTGGTTGAATTGTTTATGTTTGTTTAGTTTAGTTTTCAGTTGATATTTGATCATTGTATCGTATAGTGACAGTGCGGTGTTTGGTTGAATTGTTTAAGTTTGTTTAGTTTAGTTTTCAGTTGATATTTGATCATTGTACCGTATAGTGATAGTGTGGTGCTTGGTTGAATTTTTAAGTTTGTTAGGTTAGTTTTCAGTTAATATTTGATCATTGTATCATATAGTGACAATGGGGTACATGGTCATGTTCGTTAATCAGAATTGTTTAACCATTGTATCGTATAGTGACAGTACGGTGCATGGTTGAATGATTCTTGCACATTAGGTTAGCTTTCAAATAATTGTTTTGATAGTTGTAGGAAACCCCAATGTTAATAATGTTTAGAAACAAATGTTCAACCATTATGTTCGTGGGAGATGATCCGAGTCATTCCTATACTGCATTAGTGTAGTTAGGGGGTTTGGTAAATAATTTGGGAACGATACCGCGACACAAAAAACTATTCAATGCCAAATTTTGGCATCGTTGCCGGGGACCAATAATGGTGTTCGTTTGTATTTAAACTATAGTTAGTTAGTTTGTTTTCTTTTCTTTTGTTATTAGTATCTTTCTTATCATTTCTATTTGTTACTCATTATATTTGTTTGTGGTGATGACTAGGTCTTCAGGCGATAATCTATTTGAGTTTTATGCAGAAGTTTTTGGTGCAACAACTGTAGTATCAGCAGAAGACAGATGCATTTATTCGGAGCATAGAGAGACAGATTAGCCAGTTTCATCTAATATTAATCAGTTGCAGTCTCAGGGATCTAGTCAAATACCATCTCAAACCATTCCAAATCTTAAAGGAAACCTCAGTGTGATTACATTGCGGAGTGGCAGAGTTACCTTGGACCTTGTAGCACTAGTTCCAGATCCAGTTGCTGATTCTAGCAGTGCCAAGTAGAGCAGGATCCACAGCCACGACAATCAGAGTCACTAGTTCCATTACCCTTCCCTCAGAGGCCAGTGCAATCTAGGAAGAGGGTTGATGAAGAAAAGGCTAGGGAATTATTCTGAAGTATGCCAAATTTCTTAAAGATCTGTGTGTTCACAAGAAGAAGTTGAAAGGGTGATACAAAATACAGCAGAGCTCCACTTATTTTGGGCAGACCTTTCCTTAAGACTGCAAAGACCAAAATTGATGTGTATGCAGGTACTCTTTCTATGGAGATATGAGATACTGTAGTTCGGTTCAATATTTTGGATGCTATGAAGCACCCGATGGAGGATCATTCTATTCTTAGCGTGGATATAGCTGATGAACTGGACTGCATGAACTTTATTTCTTAGTCTTTTTTGCATTTGGATATCTCTGCGCCTTCTACATTTTGTTATGATTTTATTGATTATGATGATTCTAATGTTGATGATAATTTGTTGTTAGGACCTATCTGTGGGCCCTTTTATGTAGATAGGGATATGAAATGTGTAGGGACTTGCGTTCTTCAAGCGACACCCCAAGAATCACTTCCATCAAATGTTTTTGAGAATGTCATTTCATGGTTGAGCATGGGATAGTCTTAGGTCATATTATCTCTATGAATGGTATTGAAGTAGATCCTACTAAAATTTATGCTATGTCTTCTTTATCTTAGCCCGCTTCTGTGTGGGAAGTTCATGCTTTTCTGAGTCATCCAGGTTTCTACAGACGTTTTATTCGAGACTTCAGCAAGATTGCCCTACACTTGACTAGCTTATTGCAAAAAGATGTGGTCTTTCAGTTTGACCAGCGGTGAAAGGACTCCTTTGATCAGCTTAGGCAGGCTTTGATATTAGCATCGATCCTTAGACCACTTGAGTAGGATTGTGGTGGAGATCGAGCCCACCCCCATAGCAGATTCTTTTCCAGATGAGCAGCTTTTTCACTTGCAGGGTAAGACACCATGGTATGCATATCTTGCTAATTATTTAGTTGCCTGTGTTGTACCTACACATTTTACTCATGCACAAGTCTAGAAATTGAAAAGTGATGCTAAGTACTATGTATGGGATGATCCTTACCTTTGAAAATTTTGTAGTGATCAGATCATTAGACGATGTATATGTTGGGAAATTCTGGGATCTCGACGTTCAAAACATCGGGGGTGAATACTTCGCACAACCGCAACAGAAACAATAATAAAATCCCGATCCCTCCAGAGATCAATGCAAAAACATATAAGTCATTTTTCTTAATCTTATCTAGAAGAAGAGATGTACCTTCGAAGCGTGCCCTTCGCAATCCCATTTTTTTCAAACGCTATCGGATCTCAATACGATAAGGATAACCATATCTCTAAGGTATCCACACTGACACTCAATAGGTTTTTGGAGTCACATTGTGCTAGCAACCCTAGCAAACACCAAGACTACTTAGAGGAGAGTAGGAGAGAAGAGAAGGGAAGGGAAGAAGAGAACTCTTTCTCTTAACTTTTCCTAGGCTTGCACGCTGGAGCTTCTTTCCAATTCTAAAATCTGCAACAACGTTGGAACTTCTCACTAGGGAACAAGAATTCTGCACAAGCCTTTTTAAACCAAAAGCCCCACCCCTATTTATCCTTTCACGTTGAATGCATTTAAGCAAAATCCCATTTTGCTTTCTCCCTCAAACAAGCCAAATCCTCTTTTGCCTTCTCAAGCCAAATCACATTTGCTTTTCAAGTTGGAAGCATTCCTTTAAACCAAATCCAATTTGCTTTTCATGTTGGAAGAATTCCTTTAAGACAAATCCAATTTGCTTTTCTCATGACAAATCCTATTTAGCCTCTCCTTTTATCCTTCATCATGAATATTCCCATGCATGATTAATCACATTAATCATGCATGTTGATGATGAATCATTTTCCATGGTTCAACTTGAGTCTAACTCAAGTTTAACCAGTTTGAGTCAAACTCAAGTCTTGGTCATATGCTCAATTGTTCTTTTTAGTCCAACTAAAAGAAACCATCTCCAAAAAAGAATGTCATTTGTGTGTGACCCAATAAGCTCTCGTAATATTGGCAATGTATCTAAAACCATTTTAGATACATAAGCAATGAGGGGCATCTAGCAATACATCATTGCTACCCAAGCTACAAGATAGTCGAGATCCGACAACTTTTCTGTGACCATTATCATGTATGACGGTGTCCCTCTATCTCTGATATCTTAGATCGATCAATGAGGCATAGACCGTGTCATCCCCTTATCGACCTTTATATTTCTTGATCCCCAAGTAGACACACTCAAACAAATGAGCTCAATACCTCATATTGACTCATTTGAGCATGACCATGCATTTCGTGGTCCTACTCTATCAAGAGGCTAAAAATATCACTCATGTCATATAGGAGGGATAGATCTCATCTACATCACTCACATGCCTCCGCATAATTCATTACATACCCAGTGATCGCCGTTATAGTGCACCCTATTACGGTGTGACGTTAAATGATACCAAAGTACATAACTCCTTATGTAGGGAACTGTAGTGACTTCAGGTCTAAGGACTATTTATATCAATAGTCACATGAGAAAGTATATTACACTTGTATAATGATCCATGATACTTTCTCATGGCGGATCAATTCAGTATATATATTCTCCAATATATATACCACATGTCAATGTGATATCACATATCCATGACTTGTGAGATCAAGTCATCCATTGACCTACATGCTAGTCTCAATGTATTAATATTGCCCTTGTCTATTAATACTTGACTAGGATTATTAAGAATAGTGTTCTCTACAACTTCTCATAATCAATTCTACCAATTGATATACTGTAGATTAGAACCTACTATTCAAGGGCATTATTATATTTATTTAGCTGGCACACACATAGAGTAAATATAATAATTAATCTTTTTCTTTTATTAATGAAATATGATACATATGATCCCTAATCAATCATCTCATGATTGGCACTAAGGGCTGACACTAACAATCTCCCACTAGCACTAGTGTCAATCACTGTAATCTCTAAGACCCAGTGACCTAGTATGATCATCATACTTTCTCTGTGCAAAGCCTTGGTCAAGGGATCCGCAATGTTGGCATCAGTATCTATATATTCGCACATCTCCTTTATCGATGATCTCTCGAATGAGGTGATACCGCCGTAGTATATGTTTGGAACGCTGGTGAGAACGAGGTTCCTTAGCCTGTGCTATAGCCCCGTTGTTGTCACAATAAAGCTCTATGGGTCTCAAAATGCTAGGAACTACACCAAGCTCAGAAATAAACTTTCTAATCTAAATAGCCTCCTTTGCCGCATCTGAAGTAGCAATATACTTGGCCTCTGTAGTAGAATCTACGACTGTATCTTGCTTTGAACTTTTCCAGCTCACAACACCACTATTTAAACAAAAGATATACCCTGATTGCGATCTGTAATAGTCCTTGTCCATTTGGAAGCTAGCATCGCTGTAACCCTTTACAGCGAGCTCCTCATTGCCTCCAAATATCAAGAAATATTATTTAGTTCTTCTCAAGTACTTAAGAATATTCTTGACAGCTATCCAGTGACTATCACCTAGATTCGACTGGTACCTACTTGTCATGCTCAAAGCATACGAGACATTAGGACGAGTGCATAGCATGACATACATGATAGACCCTATAGCAGATGCATAAGGGATCTGATCCATGTGTTCCCTTTCTTCTTTAGAAGAAGGGCATTGAGCCTTTGAAAGGCTCACACCATGTGACATTGGCAGAAATTCCTTCTTGGAATTTTGCATGGCGAAATGTTTAAGCACTTTGTCAATGTATGCACTCTGACTTAGGCTAAGAAATTTTTTATATCTATCTTTATAGATCTTAATGCCTAAAATATAGGCTGCTTCACCTAAGTCCTTCATTGAGAAACAATTCCCATGCCAAGTCTTCACAGACTGCAGCGTAGGGATGTCATTCCTAATGAGAAGTATGTCATCAACATACAAGATAAGAAAGATAACTATGCTCCCACTAAGCTTCTTGTAGACACAGGGTTCATCTTCATTCTTGATGAAACCAAACTGTTTGATCGCATCATCGAATTGAAGATTCCAGCTTCTAGATGCTTGCTTTAAACCATAAATGGACCTTTGTAGCTTGCATACCTTACCAACATGCTTTGGATCTATAAAACCCTCAGGTTGTGTCATGTACACATCCTCGAGAAGGTTTCCATTCAGAAACACAGTTTTGACATCCATTTGTCAGATCTCATAATCGTGGTAAGCTGCAATAGCAAGCATGATCCGAATAGACTTAAGCATCGCAACTAGAGAAAAAGTTTCATCATAGTCAATACCATGAATCTGTTTGAAACCTTTAGCTACCAATCGCCCTTTATAGGTATGCATAAGTCCTTCCATGTAAGTCTTTCTCTTAAAGACCCACTTACACCCAATGGGTTTGACCCCTTCAGGTGGATCAACCAAAGTCCATACTTGGTTGGTGTACATGGATTCCATTTTGGATCTCATGGCCTCTAGCCATTTTTTAGAATCTGGGCTCATCATAGCTTTCTGATAGGATGTAGGCTCGTTCAACTCCACAAGCATAACGTCATCATTGTCAAACAAGAGAAATGAATATCTCTCAGGCAGACGACGTATCCTATTAGACCTGCGAAGAGATTGGTCTACTTAAACAGGTTGTTGCTCCACAACTTCTTGTGCAACAATCTCATCATCCACAACACTTTGTGGTAACTATTCAATTTCCATCTGAGTGCTATCTTTATCTTGAATTTCTTCAAGATGTATTTTACTCCCACTAGTTCTTCCAGAGATGAACTCTCTTTCTAGAAATACTCCATTTCTAGCGACAAACACTTTGCCTTGTGTGGGATTGTAGAAGTAATATTCTTTCGTTTCCTTAGGATATCCTACAAAGTAGAACTTGTCTGATTTGGGGCCTAGTTTATCGGAGACTTGACGTTGAACATAAGCCTCACATCCCTAAATCTTCATAAAAGACATCTTGGGACTCTTCCCAGTCCATATCGTATATGGTGTCTTTATGACTGCCTTAGATGGGATGCGGTTAAGTGTGAAAGCAGCCGTCTCTAAAGTGTATCCCCAGAAGAAAGAAGGAAGATTTGTGTGACTCATCATTGATCGTACCATATCTAATAATGTACGATTTATCCTTTCTGATACACCATTCCACTGTGGTGTTTCAGATGGAGTGAGTTGAGATCTAATCCCAAACTCAATGAGATAGTCACGAAAAGCTTGGTCAAGGTATTCCCCGCCTCGATCTGATCGAAACACTTTAATACTCTTACCAAGTTGGTTTTGTACTTCATTCTTGAATTATTTGAACTTTTCAAATGATTTAGATTTGTGTCTCATAAGATACAAATATCCATATCTACTGAAATCATCAGTAACAGTAATAAAGTACTGATAGCCTCCTCTAGCTGCTACATTGAAAGGCCCACATAATCAGTGTGTATGAGATATAACAAATCAGTAGCTCGTTCGCCATGTCCACTAAATGGAGTCTTGGTCATCTTGCCTAGAAGACAAGATTCACATGTCTCATATGATTCAAAATCAAATGAGTCCAGTAATCCATCCTTATGGAGCTGGGATATGCGACTCTCATTTACGTGACCCAGGCGACAATGCCAGAGATACGTTTGGTTCAGATCATTAGATTTGAACCGTTTGGTATTTATGTTATAGATTGGGGTTTCAAGATCTAGAAGATAGAGACCATTCACAAGATGTGCACTACAATAAAATATATCATGTAAATAAACGGAGCAACACTTGTCCTTTATTACAAATGAGAAACCTTTCTTGTCTAAACAAGAAACAGAGATAATATTTTTCATCAAGGCAGACACATAACAACAGTCCTCGAGTTCTAAGATAAGCCCAGTGGGCAAAGATAAAGAATATGTCCCTACAGCGATGGCGGTAACTTTTGCTCCATTGCCTACTCATAGGTCCATCTCGCCCTTCGTCAATGATCTAGTCTTTCAAAGACCCTGCACATTGGTACAAATGTGAGAAGCACAATCGGTATCTAATACCCATGAAGACGAGATAGATAAATTGACTTCTATAACATATATACCTGAGGCAGAAGTCTCACTTCTCTTCGTTTTCACCACTTCCAGGTATAGCTTGCAGTTTCTCTTCCAATGCCCGGTCTCACCGCAGTGGATTCCCCTTCCTTAGACACCCCTCCTTTGGGTTTCAATGCCTTTGCCTTTGGCTTGGGTCTTACCCTTACCTTTAGGCTTTTGCTTGCCTTTGCCTTTGTTCTTGTTCACCATCAAAATGGTGCTAGGATTTTCTTTCTTAAGGTTGAGTTCGACAGTTCATAACATGCTTAACAACTCAGGTAAAGGCTTGTCAATTTCATTCATGTTGTAGTTCATGACAAATTGACTGTAGCTTTCTGGCAACGACTGTAAAACAAGGTCAGTGGCTAGCTCTTGGCCTAATGGAAATCCCAATCTCACTAGGTTCTCAGCGTACCCAATCATCTTGAGTACATGAGTACCTATGGGAGTTCCCTCTTGCATCTTGCATTGAAACAAGGCCATTAACACCTCGTATCTCTCGTGCCTTGCTTGTTCCTGATATAGTTGTTTCAGATGCTCAACCATATCATAGGCATCCATGTTCTCATGTTGCTTCTGAAGCTCAGAGTTCATGGTGGCAAGCATAAGGCATGACACATCCATTGCATCATCTTGATGCTTCTTATAAGCATCCTTGTTAGCACGAGTGGTCGTAGGTGCGGGTGGTTCAGGAATGGACTGCTCTAGGACATATAGTTTACTTTATTGCTTGAGGACTATCCTCAAGTTCTTATACCAGTCTAGGAAGTTAGCTCTAGTGAGCTTGTCCTTATCAAGGATAGATCGCAGAGAGAGTGTGTTTGACATATTTGATGACATGGTGATCTACAATACAGAAATGCAGACATGTATCATATTTCTATCATTCAATTAGGCCTTTAACTAAATGATTCTCCCACTTGTCACAAAGTGGGACAAGATCCATATTATACCGCATCTTGAGTTAGCTTTGGCTAATCGCCCAAGACGCGTATAAGTTAGGTAGGTAACTCGTACCAATTACATCTAATGTAACTCTTGTATATCTATATGAACAACATTATTTGTTCATAGTGCTCATCGAATGAGATATCCTTCTAAATTACTACTCTTCTTGAGTTAGCTTTGGGTAATCACCCAAGATTTGTATAATGTAGGTTGATGTCTCGTATGAGCTATGCCTCTAAGTTCATCAATCTAATTGAGAGAGCTTACTTAAGTCAAACCCAAAGTTTAATAGGTGGACATCACGATTGTCCTATCGTACTTTATCGAGTCACTTTGCTTTGGCAAATGCGCTACGATTGAACAAGGTAATAGTAAGTATTAAACTTTGGTAGGCATATGATAAGTGACCTAATTTTGTGACAACTAACTACGCATGCATCATTCACAAGCATCATGTACACAAGCATCACATGCAAGCATAATATATATCAACATATAACTTTAAATGTGACATGGTTATGGCTCGAATCTACGATCTTCTCAAGCCAATGAGAAGAGCAAATGGATAACCTAGGGATGACATCTTCTCCAAGTCCTTCCTTCGGTCATCCTGTGTTGTCGGCATCCTCCTAGCAACTTCATCCTTCAATGGACTTTCCACTCATCATTTTGTACATTACAAAATAAGAATACTCGAGTTACATTCGTGTCCAAGTCTATTTTAAACCAGAAAATAGAGATGAAGACACGACACGTAGGTCGTATTATGAATTACAACATGCACCAACAACACACAAACACAATCACATTGGGTCCTAGGCCATAACCATGTACCATGCATCAAATCATTCATAATGATATAATTTCATAAAATCTATTATGAATACACACACGAATTTTA
Organism: Wurfbainia villosa; assembly: GCA_025175895.1. Lineage (NCBI taxonomy): Eukaryota > Viridiplantae > Streptophyta > Magnoliopsida > Zingiberales > Zingiberaceae > Wurfbainia > Wurfbainia villosa. The sequence continues at coordinate 28,245,972 of CM045990.1, read as the reverse complement.
AGCCGCAACGCCACGGCGGTCCCTCTTTTCAACTCAACTTCTTGAATGAGTTGTAGCCCTTGGTCCATCACTATGAACCCAAGACCCTCGCTTCCAAAGCGTCCCGTGTCTAATACGGTTGGACCATGCCAATTGGCATGACCATTCTGGGGTGATCAGTGGCATCCACGGCCAGGCCGTGTTCGCCACTGTTGGTACCCCCTTATCAACATTTGAAGCCTAAAAATCGTGTACCCATAATCTATATGTTTTATATCTCATAGAAAACATGAAAATGTAAATTTATATTACATATAAATCATGATAACCAAATATATGTTTTGCAAGTGGCTCTGATACCAATGTTGGGAAATTCTTGGATCTTGACGTTCAAAACATCGCGGGCGAATACTTCGCACAATCGCAGCGGAAACAATAATAAAACCCGGATCCCTCCAGAGATCCATGCAAAAACATATAAGTCATTTTCCTTAATCTTATCTAGAAGAAGAGATGTACCTTTCGGTGCATGCCCTTCGCAATCCCATTTTTTTCAAACGCTATCGGATCTCAATATGGTAAGGATAACCGTATCTCTAAGGTATCCACACTGACACTCAGTAGGTTTTTGGAGTCACGTTGTGTTAGCAACCCTAGCAAAACACCAAGACTACTTAGAGGACAAAAGGAGAGAAGGGAAGGGAAGAAGAGAACTCTTTCTCTTGGCTTTTCCTAGGCTTGCACATTGGAGCTTCTTTCCAATTCTAAAATCTGCACCAACGTTGGAACTTCTCACTAGGGAACAAGAATTCTGCACAAGCCTTTTTAAACCAAAAGCCCCACCCCTATTTATCCTTTCACGTTGAAGGCATTTAAGCAAAATCCCATTTTGCTTTCTCGCTCAAACAAGCCAAATCCTCTTTTGCCTTCTCAAGCCAAATCCCATTTGCTTTTCACGTTGGAAGCATTCCTTTAAACCAAATCCAATTTTCTTTTCACGTTGGAAGCATTCCTTTAAGCCAAATCCAATTTGTTTTTCTCATGCCAAATCCAATTTAACCTCTCCTTTTATCCTTCATCATGAATATTCCCATGCATGATTAATCACATTAATCATGCATGTTGATCCCATGCATGATTAATCACATTAATCATGCATGTTGATGATGAATCATTTTCCATGGTTCAACTTGAGTCTAACTCAAGTTTAACCAGTTTGAGTCAAACTCAAGTCTTGGTCATATGCTCAATTGTTCTTTTTAGTCCAACTAAAAGAAACCATCTCCTATAGACAAGAGTGATATCTTTGGCCTCTTGATAGAGTAGGACCACAAAATGCATGGTCATGTTCAAATGAGTCAATATGAGATATTGAGCTCATTTGTTTGAGTGTGTCTACTTGGGGATCAAGAAACATAAAGATCGATAAGGGGATGACACGGTCTATGCCTCATTGATCGATCTAAGATATCAGAGATAGAGGGACACCGTCATACATGATAATGGTCATGGAAAGGTTGTCGGATCTCGACTATCTTGTAGCTTGGGTAGCAATGATAATGTGATTCATCATCACGTTGGAAGCATTCTTTTAAGCCAAATCCAATTTGTTTTTCTCATGCCAAATCCTATTTAACCTCTCCTTTTATCCTTCATCATGAATATTCCCATGCATGATTAATCACATTAATCATGCATGTTGATCCCATGCATGATTAATCACATTAATCATGCATGTTGATGATGAATCATTTTCCATGGTTCAACTTGAGTCTAACTCAAGTGTAACAGGTTTGAGTCAAACTCAAGTCTTGGTCATATGCTCAATTGTTCTTTTTAGTCCAACTAAAAGAAACCATCTCCAAAACATAATGTCATTTGTGTGTGACCCAATAGGCTCTCGTAACGTTGACAATGTATCTAAAACCATTTTAGATATATAAGCATTGAGCGGCATCTAGCAATACATCATTGCTACCCAAGCTACAAGATAGTCGAGATCCGACAACCTTTCCATGACCATTATCATGTATGACGGTGTCCCTCTATCTCTGATATCTTAGATCGATCAATGAGGCATAGACCGTGTCATCCCCTTATCGATCTTTATGTTTCTTGATCCCCAAGTAGACACACTCAAACAAATGAGCTCAATATCTTATATTGACTCATTTGAGCATGGCCATGCATTTCGTGGTCCTACTCTATCAAGAGGCCAAAGATATCACTCTTGTCATATAGGAGGGATAGAGCCCATCTACATCACTCACATCCCTCCGCATAATTCGTTACATACCCAGTGATTGCTGTTATAGTGCACCCTATTACGGTGTGACGTTAGACAATACCAAAGTACATAACTCCTTATGTAAGAAACCGTAGTGACTTCAGGTCTAAGGACTATTCATACCAATAGTCGCATGAGATAGTATATGACACTCATATAACGATCCATGATACTTTCTCATGGCGGGTCAATTTAGTATATATATTCTCCAATATATATACTCATGTGTCAATATGATATCACATATCCATGACTTGTGAGATCAAGTCATCCATTGACCTACATGCTAGTCTCAATGTATTAATATTGCCCTTGTCTATTAATACTTGACTAGGAATATTAAGAATAGTATTCTCTACAACTTCTCATAATCAATTCTACCAATTGATATACTGTAGATTAGAACCAACTATTCAAGGGCATTATTATATTTATTTAGCTGGTACACGCATAAAGTAAATATAATAATCAATCTTTGCCTTTTATTAATGAAATATGATACATATAATCCTTAATCAATCATCTCATGATTGACACTAAGGGCTGACACTAACAGTATACCTGATTATGAGTTTCATTCCGTACTTACATTTTGTTATTCTCTCGCTTGTGGGGGGCATTTTGGACCCCAAAAGGACTGCTAGGAAAGTTTTAGAGTCTGATTTGTATTGACCCACTTTATTTCATGATGCCTATGAATTTTACAAAGCTTGTGAGCGATGTCAACGAACAGGAAACATAGGATGTAGAAATGAAATGCCTCAAAAATCCATGCTATTCTATGAGATTTTTTTTTATGTTTGGGGTACTGACTTTATGAGTTCGTTTCCTGTATCTTTTGGATTTTTATATATTCTTTTGGCAGTTGATTATGTTTCAAAATGGGTGGAGGCCATCCCCAACAAGACTAATAATTCTCCAATTGTTGTGAATTTTATTAGGTCTCACATATTTTACAGATTTGGGGTACCCAGGGTGATCATTAGTGATCAAGGGTCTCACTTTTGCAACAGACTCATGAAGTATCAAACAGAGAGATCAAGTCTATACTGGAGAAGACAGTGGGACCAGATAGAAAAGATTGGAGCTACAGTGGAGGAAGTGGGCCTTGAGGATGCTTCTTCTCCGACCTGAAATGGGAGTGTGTTCTTTTATTTACTGCATTTATTTCCTTCCTTTCATGTTCTGAAAAATTTTTAAGTGTGGGGGAGGAGCTATATTGTTTTGTTGGAAACATGATATGAAAGGCATAGTTTTCAGAGGTCATTGGCCTTGAGAAGTATTTGCCTATGATTAGTACTTAATTTTTTGCACCTAAAAAAAAAAGAAAAAGAAAAAAAATTGTGCCATTGCATATTAAAAAAAAAGAGAAAAAAAAGGAAAAAAAAAATTGTGCAATTGTAATGTAGGCAAATGGAATTTGCAATGTCTGGATAGAGTCATTTGATCCTGAAAATCTAATTCTTAAGTTTCCAAATGTTCTAGCCTCACCCCATATTGCAGGTGTCACTGATCATTCTCACATAGCAACTCATCAGGTTTATTTCTCCAATTCTTCTATTGTTTCCTATTCATTGTACCTTTGTTTTGTACTTCTCTTTGTATACTTTATTTGTAGTCTACCGTTGATCTTGTTTTGATTCTTGATAAATCCTTTTGATTCATGTATGAGATGTATTGATAGCAGTAGAGAAGTAGACGATAAGCAAGCATATGGTAGTGTTGGAATGTATACTGAAAGCCTAGCTCTTTTTGTATGAACATTTTATTTTGAAATAAGAATCACATGATCATTGTTTGCATTTTATATATTCATTATATATGTGTGCATATTGTCTAATATTTTACATTGTAGATAACATGGTGCTTGGTGTGGCACAGAAGATCATGTTATCAGTACCTTGTAAAATATAAGTAAAAGCTCACAACCAAGATGGTTTTGGACAAACCATTGGCATGGTTGTAGTGTAGCTTAGTATTGTTTTATCTTGAACATAGAGTTACACTAGTACACTTAGGTGTATTGAGTAGGACCGACATAGAGGTGATTCAATTTAGTACTGACTACATAATTGAATCGGACCTCGGATATTATGTTGTACATGCTCTTAATCCCGATATAATAACGGGCACATGTACTTAGTATTTATTTCTTTGATTTACAGGTGAGATTTAGATGGATTAAATCAATATGCCCGGTAAGTTGGGAAATAATATTATTTACATGGTGTGTCGTTGATTATAGGAGGAAACCGTGTCCTATATATTAGGTTGATGATGTCCCCTTGAGGAGCTCATAAGGTTCATCATGTAAGCCCAGCTGGTTGACTTAGTCAACATGATGATAAGGTTGAGTGGTACTACTCGAGGAATTAGATGTTAATTAATTGATGGTCAGTAAATCAATTAATTGACGGACATTCGATATCTTAAACATGGGGAGATTAATGTACAAATAATATATGGAGCCCATATTGATTTATGGGGGTTGGTGAGGTAGTTCAATGATGATCCTCTAGTGGAATGGAACATCATTGATGGATCAAGTTTGTGTGGTTCCGATCCATCGGGTGGCCAAGACCCAACTCCTCCTTATGGTCCCTATCGAAGCCTAATATAATCCTTATGAAGTCTAGATCCAAGAATGTAAAACAAAACCTAGAACCAACGGTTGGGATTAAATCCCTAGATCCGATGGTTGGATGAAACCCTAGAACCAACGGTTGGGATTAAATCCCTAGATCCGATGGTTAGGATGAAACCCTAGAATCGACGGTTGGGATTAAATCCCTAGATCCGACGGTTGGGATGAAACCCTAGAACCGACGGTTGGGATGAAACCTTAGATCTGAAGGTTGGGATGAAATCCTAGATCCGATGGTTGGGATTAAACCCTAGATCCGACGGTTGGGATAAAACCCTAGATCCGACGGTGGAGATTAAATCCCTAGATCCGACGGTGGAGATTAAAGGAGGCTTAAGCCCTATTCTATAAATAGATGCTTAGGGTTGGGCGGCAAGAAAAGGGGATCAAGAATTGGTTTTGGAATTAGGGTTTGGCTCTTGGAGAGGTGGGCGGCTAGGGTTTGGAGCTAGGGTGGGCGGCAACCATCTTCATCCAAAGTTGTTGCCGGCGCCCAACTTGCACCATCAATACTTGGCCGGTGCCCAACCTTAAGGCTTTTCTCTTCTTCCTTGGCCGGCGGTTCTCCTCCCATTGGTGGCTGGTTCTCTTCCTCCTCCCTATTCTCCAAAAGTGGTCGGCGGCAACTCTTCTTGGAGAAGTTGGCCGGCGCATCATCCATTGCTCCTTGGCCGGCGATTGCACCAAATTCCCTAATTTGGTGGCCGGTTCTAGATAGGAAAGGTATTTGCTAGTTCTTCTCTTTGTTCGCAGCGGACAAGGTAGAAAAGAAAGCGATCAAGAAGGCTTCTACTCGTGGAGGATCTTCGTCCACATGTCATCCACGAGAAGGATAGGACATACGGTAGAAGATCGTGAGGTATAAAGTTATTTTAACTTTATGTACAGATCTGAGCATGTTCTTATTTGTTTTGATTATGCATGTGTGTGTATGAATATATATTGTATAATCATGGACCCCGAAGACAAACACAAAAACCGGCGATCCATCCGTCGTCTCTTCCACGGCTAACCAACTAGAAGAGTTGTGTTGCTTGAACAACTAGTTTGTTCAAGCGACCACTCAAGTTGTTAGCACGACGACGAATAGGTGGTGCTAAGGAAGCTCATCCCATCCGGATTAATTCTTTCATTAGTGAAAATTTTAATCCGGGGACATGGGAGCCAATGAGCCTCCGAAGCATCCACCTAACAATTATTATCGAGCCACGATTTCGATTTTGTGTGTTTTGGATTGATTAATTTTTATGCACTTTTTCATATATTATATGCGGATAATAGTAGGATATCGTAGTTTAACTCTTTGGTTGCGGGCATAAGATCACTATTATGGCCATGTGTGTGTATGTGAATGGATGTGTGTAAAAATTATTTGAATCCTCGGGGTTGTGAGGCTAGATTAGTATTTAATTTTTGTAATTAAATACGACATTGTTTAGCCTATCATTTTAGTTTACTTTCGATCTAGATTATTTGTACACTCCTTCATGGAGTATAGGATCGATGGATGTAAATAAAATGATTTATCTCGGCTCGAAACTCTTTGGTGACTTCTTGCGGGAAAGATGGAGGCGACGAGGTGGCGACACTGACGGGATGTATATTGGAGGACAATGCCATAATAGTTGGAAAAATTCTATTTTTTCCATATTTATTGCTTATTTGTTTTATATGCATGTTGTGTATGTTTAAAATTCCTCGATTGCAATTTACTAAGTGGGAGAGGGATATTTTAATTAATTCCCGCGGCCTCCATTACAATTTGACGTGTGATGCAACAAACTTGCGCGTTTGCTTTGAGTGCCTTCCTCCCCATCGGATGGGTTTGTTTGCGGATCACTAGGTCAAATAATGGTTATAGGAAATTATTTAGGAGCGTGTGTACTTCCCCATCGGTAAGGCACATAATCTGAAATAATTCCCTAAGTATCGTGTAATGGTGCACACTTAGATACAAATAAAGTATCCTCCCCATGAGTCCTTTGCTTTTATTTGTAGGGCTAAGAGGAACCAACTATTAATTTTATTTGTCAAAAAGTAAGGTTGACAAGATAATAAAATTAATGGGTAAAACCTCCTCTTACAAATGTGGAATTCATTATCGTCCACACTATCGTGGCATCACGATATTCTCGGTGTTTTGAGGTGTTGGTTGATTTATTTTATTGTTTTGAGGAATCAATAATATTTAAAATCTAATATTTTGATCATTGTGATTTTAGGATTTTCAAATGGCTTTCAACCCACTTCTTTGTGATTTTAAAGAAAACAAACTTACTAGTCAAACTACATTGATTGGAAAAGAAACACGGATATTGTCTTAGCTGCGGAAGAGTACAAATTTGTACTCTTAGGTCTCATCCTCCTAAGCCCTCGGATGACTACGATGAAAGGAGATAGAGCGTTATAAGAAATGGGTTAAAGCGGATGAGATGGCGCGGTGTTACATTTTGGCATCTATGTCAAATGTCTTTGCAACATCGACATCGAGCCATAGCGACTTATGACATGATGTTCAATCTCAAGGAACTTTTAGGACATCAGTAGTAGCGGCTAAGGCGAAGCTATGAAACTTGAGGACGACCTCCATGATCGAGGGAACACCCGTTAGGGATCATGTTCTCAAGATGATGGCTCATCTTAATGAGATGGAAGTCCTAGGAGCTGAGATCGATGGGGAAACCCCGGTCGATCTCCTTCTCCAGTCTTTGCCTAGGAGTTTTGGCGTTCGCCTCAGCTACAACATGAACAAAAGGTTGTATTCGTTGGCGGAGCTTCGGCGAGAACTCGAGTGCGAGAGGGGTTTTTCGTCGAGTTCTCAAGCCATGGTCACTCGAGAAGGTTTCTTCCTCTAAACCAGAAAGGTAAGAAGAAGAAGAAGCAAGGTGGAGCGAAGAAGGTGAGGACCTCGGCGAGAGTGAAGAAGCCGAAGGCAAGTGTTTCACTTATGCAAGGTGGACATTGGAAGGTGGTTTGTCCTCGCCAGAAGAACAAAGGTATATCTTCTTGTTTAGTTGTTGAAACATGTTTAGCGGTGTTATCTACGATGCACGGTGTGTAGATCTGAGAGCCACCGATCATGTCTGCAATACTTTGCGAGGGTTCGAGAAAGCGACGACTAGTGAGGAGAGATTACCAGTCTTCATGGGCAATGCTTGAGGTGGCGGCTATTGCGTGGGAGGCGTTTATTTATCTTTTGATAGGAATAAATTTTTGGTTTTAAGAAATTGTCTTTATGTACCTACTTTTAGAAAGAATTTAATTTGATTTCTAAATTATTTTTGGATGGATATTCTATTTCTTTTAATGACAAGGTGGTTATAAAGGAATAGGGAGATTATCTGATACAGTACATTGGTTGGCAATTTATATACTCTTGAACCAAAAACTCACGATGCAAATAAGTAAATAACTCATCTTCTAAATCTAATAAGAGAAAAGAACCTTCATGAATAAACATATCTTTGGCATCTAAGGCTTGGTCATATTAACCTAAGTAATTCAAAGGTTGATAGTGATGGACCTTTGGGTTCATTAGTGGTGGAGGATCTCCCAACAATCTTGCTTGGAAGGTAAAATGACCAAGAGGCCTTTAAGGCCAAGGGTATAGAGCCAAAGATGTGTTAGAATTGGTTCATTCCCGATTTTCCTATGTCTATCCAGGCAAGAGGTGGCTTTGAATACTTCGTCTCATTTATAGACGATTATTCAAGGTATGGATACATTTACTTGATGCGCCGCAAGTCTAAATGCTTTGACAAGTTCAAAGAATTCAAGGCTGATGTGGAGAACCGTCAAGGTAAAAGTATCAAGACATTACGATCTGATCGTGGTGGTGAGTACCTCTTAGGAGAGTTTAGGAGTTACTTATCAGAGGCTGGGATTCAATCCCAATTGTCTGCACCTGGCACACCCCAGCAGAATGGTGTAGCGGAGCGAAGGAATAGGACTCTTATGGAGATGGTCAGATCGATGATGAGTTATTCTGAGTTACCTGATTCGTTCTGGGGGTTTGCTCTGAAGCAAAGAAAGACACATTCTGAACTTGGTTCCATCTAAGTCAGTACCCTCTACTCCCACAGAGTTGTGGATTGGGCGAAAGCCTAGTCTAAGACATATTCAGATTTGGGGTAGTCCAGCACATGTGCTGAAGGGAGATGCTGGTAAGTTGGAATCTCGTACAGAAGTGCGCTTGTTTGTTGGCTACCCTAAGGGAACGAAGGGTGGTTTATTCTATAGTCCTAGAGATCAGAAGGTGATCGTGAGTACGAATGCCAGATTTCTAGAGGAAGACTATGTGATGAATCACAAGCCCACGAGTAGGATTGTTCTTGATGAGATGACAGGGGAAGTCCCTGTTAGTAATATATGAGAGATGTCCTAAGGCAATCGCCTTATGTATGAACCATTTATATGATAAATGAAGATTCACTATTTGAGTATACATATTTTATGTATTTGATTGGATCTTAAACTCATTTACTGAATGTCCACGATACGATTCACAGCATGAGAGAATTTGTGATTGGATCACAACTAGTGAGTATCTCTACATGTGTAATTGTGATGTATCGGAATTATCCCTAGTCAATGAATTGATGGATTTGGACACCATCAATTCTGTCGAGACTAGCACGAGGTATACTCCTTGGTGTATCCAAGCAGCTGATTCTCACTGGCTGGAGACATAGTGATGTCCGGAGTTAATCGTGGATGCTAGTTATGGTAACTAGTTCATTGGAGTGACCAACCGTAAGACTTCATATGGTTTTCTGCATATATAGATATGTCAATGAAGTTCTTACTGTGGCTTAAGTGCGATGTTCCTTGACTTGCGGTATTCAAGTCATCTTGATCATAGAGACTTATGCTTTGACATCTTAAGCAAACATCTCTAAGGAGATGTGGACCCGGGATGATTGGGTATAAGTCGAAGTGATCGAAGGTGTTTGAATAGCCTATAAAGGATTCACCACTACTTGCGAGGAGATGTATACCTATGGCCTCTCGTCGGATTGTTACTAAAGTCTTTGGCCAAAGCATTACATGTTTAGAGTAAGGTACTCTTCGATACATGTGGAGTAACTAGAATCCGTAGGACGAGGAAATGATACTTGGGCTAGGTGTGACGTAGTCAGCCTAGTGGGGATCGACACAATAGACCATGTCCCGAACCAAGTGGGTATAAGATGAGTGAAGGGAATGGGGCACGAATCATTCAAGCCATCAAGGGTTTCGTAAATAGTTCGGGATCAACTGCTGATCTTTTCTGCTAATTGGGGATCATGATGTACTACTAGGTGCCACTCATGATCGCTCTATAATTAATGGTTAATTATAGACGGCCAACATAAACCGAGAACCTATTTGGTCACACGACAACGAGTGTAATCCAAAGGATTTAAACGAGCTTGAGAATGGGATTCTCGCATCGAGAGAAACTATGTTTGGTTGACAAACATAAAGCGAGCATGAAATTGTTTCATGCAATGGAAGCGTGGATGGGCGTGTCTTATGAAGACATAATGGATGGACCAAAATGGTTTGGTTCTAATCCAATGGATAAGAATAAACCAAAGGGTTTGGTTTATTTTAAACGAATGAACCAAAAGTTGGTTCGGTTCGTTTTAACTTAAAATAAACCATCATGGTTTGGTTTATTTTAACTTATCTTAATGGAGCGGTTAACGGGCTTTATGGATATGATCCATTAACCATTAAGAGAATTAGTTCTCTATAAAATAGGATTAAACCCTAACCCTAAACCTAATCCAATTAGTGGCCGCCAACCCATCCTCCTTGTTGTTGGCGCCAACAACAAGGGCTGCCGCCAACTTCATTGAGTGGCTGCCATCTCCTTGCCGGCGCCCAAGCTTCGCCGGTGGACCTCCGGCGACCCTCCGGTGATCTCCCTTGGGTTCGGTGTAAAGGTGAGGCTCCATCTCTTCTTTAGCCGGGCGCTATTTCCACCAAAGCTGTCCAGTTTTCTGACAGCTTCTTCTCTCTCGCCGGAGCGTCGCTTGACGACGGTTAGTGCTCCGACAGCGGATAACATACCGGGATTTGATCTCCGGTAATCCTCTGAGGTGGAGGACGAAGCGATTCGTCAATCGGTTGTGAATACCTCTCCGGAGAAGCAAGTCTTGAGGACTTGTCTTTAGGTCCGAATTTGGATTCGACCGTGATCATCTCTCGATCACGCCTTCAACACGAGGCTAGTAACCCGCACGAAGACGGCTCGTGGCTTGGCGGTCATCCCGAGGAGCTCGGGCGTGGATACGGATAGAGACGATTCTTACGAGAATCGCTTCCGGTTGATGCCGTTTCCGCTACACGCCATACTAAGGTATAACGAGTTTAATTTCCTTTTATTGCAATTTTAATTTACGGTTATGTCTACACTTGTTGTAATAGCATGCGTGTGTTGTGTGTGTTGTAATAAATAGGAGTATTTATTATTTTTATTGATTCCGTTGTGCTCATGTTTACGAAACATGATCGAACACACACACGCCATGCGGCTTTAAAACCCAACAAAGGGTATCAGAGCCCGTGTTGTGTTTCCACATAATCGTAAAATTGGTTTTGCGATAGTCATAATGTATTTCTGGAAGTTTTCTAAATTTTGGAAATTTAGAAGTATTTATGGAAATTTTTCAATTTTGGAAAGTCTAGAAGTATTTATGGAAATCTTCCACTTTTGGAAAGTTGGAAGTATTTATGGAAATTGATATTTTCCATAAATAAAATATTTGATTAGATTCTGGAAATTTGTTTCCTAATTTAATCTTGATTTGATTTGGGAAATCAAATCTTTAATATATTTTATTTCCATAAGTAGTTTTGAAGATTTAGGAAATCAGTTTCCTAAATAGATTTTCCTTAATCAAATAATTCCATGAATAAAATATGTGATTAGATTTGGAAATTTGTTTCCTAATTTAATTATGATTTGATTTGGAGAATCAAATCTTAAACATATTTTATTTCCATAAATAGTTATGACATATAAGGAAATATTGTACATGACATAATTGTATGACATGTAATTGCATTAGATGCATAACATAATGCCATGCGTGTCGTGACATGTAGATGTATACCATGTATGCCATGCCATGTAGATAATAGTTATTTGCATGCAAAGAGGATGAGACATAAAAACCTTTAAACAATATTAAAGCCTACACCTTCCATTAATATGGTTTGAACCAGAGTTCCGTTTCTTGTTTGGGTTGTTGGACTCTCTCCAAGCCCGGCTCGAACCCGAACATGTTCAAACCATGGACTAGTTTAATACTAATATGGTAAGAGTCAGAGGTCAATCGTTAGCTTTGGTTGTTGGACTCTCTCCAAGCTGGGCTAATTGGTTGAATGCGCTCTAACCATATTAAAACTATTCTTGATTTAATGGGTTGGCTTTAACACAGCATCGGCTTGTTGGACTCTCTCAAGGTCGATGTAAAGGGAGGTGAAGTTGGGTGCTATGCATATGATGCATACTTGTTAATGTGTTAACAACCCGATGTATGTGTGAACATTCAATTAGTTGATAGCACATTGTGATAGTTGCATATACGGGATATGCAATCGGTATAGATGATACCTACCGTCGTAGTTATGAATGGCTTGTTGGACTCTCTCCAAGGTTGTTCATAACAATGATGGATATCAGCCCATTCGGAGATGGACCTACAATCTCCCGAAGTGATTTTGGGGTTTTTGAAATTCGAAAAATGAATGGGATTTATAAATGTATATTGATGCATTTTAAAATCATCTTTCTCATATATGCTCGTTTTGTATTTCTAGGTCAATAAATTGATCATGATGTGTCTTTGAATTTGCGTTCCATTTTGGATTGAATAAATTGGTGGGCCTAACTTCTTGGGTGGCTTAGAAACTTGAGAATTGTTCTCAAGGTGAAAAGCTTGCATATGTCCTTGAAGAGCCTCTTCCACGATCCTAGGGCGATGCAACTCGGACCAAATGTTGGTCTATCGAAACATGTGGTGATTACGAACAAATGAGTTGCATCATGCTAGCGCGATGGAACCCAAGCTCTGAGCATATGGATGCTAACACTATGGTCTTCCATCTTCATGAGTTGTTGATGAGCAAGCGAGATCCGAAAGGTTCGAGTCTCTAGGCTCCTCTTCACCACGAAGATGCAAGAAGGTTAAATGCGTAATGTACGATTTGTGCTAAAGATGAGCGGGTACATCGGCTAGCTACCCTGGGTTTTGTGATGGATCATGAGTTAAGTATTGACTTAGTGCATTGTTTGCCCAAGAGTTTCTCGCAATTTGTGATGAACTATCGGATGAACAAATTGGAATCCACCATTCGAGCTCCTCAATATCTTGGCTGTGGAGCCTTACATGAAGCATGAGGAAAGGCGGTTACATTAGTTGATTCCTCGAAGGTTCTAAGAGGAAGGCAAAAGCGAGAAGAAAGGAAAGAAAAAGGCAAAGAAGGCGGAACCAGGGCACTTGCCATCCTTGTGGCAAGGAAGGCCAGCGAAGAAAGCTGCAAGATTTATCTTGAGTCCATGAAGAAGAAGAAGGCATCCGATGCCCCATCCTCTTGGTATCTTAGTTATTGATTGTCATTCTATTTCCTTAGACACTTGGGTATTGGATCTGGGTGTGGCTCACATATATGTAATGACATACATGGGCTAAGGAATAGAAGAAGACTTGTCGAGGAGAGTCAAATTTGCGAGTTGGCAATGGAGCAAAGGTTCTTTGATCGCCATCGGAACTTATTTGTTGAAGCTCCTAGTGGACTAGTCTTGGAAGGACAATTGCTATTATGTTCCTTCTCTAATAAAGAACATTGTTTCTATTTCTGCTTAAATAGAAATGGTTTCCATTTAACGTTTAGTAACAATTGTTGTTATATAACTTTGAATGGGCGTACTTTATGGGCTGGAACTTTGAGTAATGGCATTTATCGTTGGGCGTATCCGGTGACATTTTCAATATCGAAGCGAGCAACACAGCGTGCTCGAAAGGATAATCACATAGACTCCTATATGTGGCATTGTCGTCTTGGCCATATAAGCAAGAAAGCATGTCCGAATTACACCGATGTGGAATGCGGAATCGTTGAATTGGATTCATACGATACATGCGAATCATGCTTAAAAGGCAAGATGACTAAGTTACCTTTGGAAAGGTGAGCAGTGGGAGAGTTACTAGGTTTAGTACATCTTGATGTATGTGGACCTATGTCAACTCAAGCATTAGGAGGCTATAGCTACTTCATTACCTTCAGATGATCACTCACGGTTTGGGTATGTGTTCTTGATGAAACACAAGTGCGAAGCCTTTGAAAGGTTCAAAGAATTCAGAAATGAAGTAGAGAAACAACATGACAAAGTATTAAAATACTTGATCGGATCGAGGTGGTGAATACTTAAGTCAAGAGTTTCTTGATTATCTAAGAGACAATGGCATATTGTCTCAATGGACTCCGCCCTATACACCACGGCATAATGGTGTATCGAGGCGTAAGGACCTTGTTGGACATGGTCAGTCAATGATGAATCATCGACTCTTCCCAAGTCCTTTTGGGGTTATGCACTTGAGACATTTGTTTACTTGTTAAGCAGAATGCCTACAAGGTAGTCTCAACTACTCCATATGAGATATGGAATGGTAAGAAACCTCATGTATCTTACTTGAAGATATGGGGTTGTCTCACCTTATGTGAAGCGGGTATGTATCGGACAAATTGGATGCTAAGTCGATAAATGTCTATTTATTGGATACCCTAAGAAACAAGGGGTTACCAATTCTATCATCTGTGGAACAAAGGTGTTTGTTTTGAGGCATCTTTGTGTTTCTAGAGAAAGAGTTTCTCTTGCAAGAAAGCAGTGGGAGTGTCGTCGAGCTTGAGGAGGCTCGAGACTCAAATAGACATTGATGAGATACAGGTGAAGCACTGGTAGATAACTCATAGTGATGAGCAATCGGAATTTGGACCTATTGTAACACCACATCTTCGTAGATCACGGTAGAACACGCAATATTCACGAGAGATATGGATTCTCGTAAGTGAATCGAGCGACGTGTTACTCATTGATGATGAGAGCCTACAGTTATGAAGAAGTCTTGACAAGTTGAGAAAGGGATAAGTGGCTTGGTGCCATGAAGTCGGAAATGGATTCCATGTATGAAAACCAAGTTTGGAACTTGGTTGACCCACTGAAGGCATAAAGCCTATAGGGTGCAAGTGGGTTTCAAGAAGAAAACCGACATGGATGGTAATGTGATTACCTATAAGGCTAGATTGGTGGCGAAGGATATCGTCAAAAAGCAAGGTGTTGATTATGGCGAAACCTATTACTTTGTAGCTATGCTTAAATCCATTCGGATGCTCCACGGCCATAAGCGGCTCATTATGATTATGAGATATGGCGGATGGATGTGAAAAACTTTCCTTAATGGAAACACCTCGAGGGCGTGTATATGATAATCTGACTGAGGGTTTCACATCGGTTGATAAAACCAAGGTATGCAAATTGCGGCGATCCATTTATGGATTGAAGCAAGCATCCGAGGCTGGAATATCCGTTTTGATGAGACGATCAAAAGTTTGATTTCTCACAAAATCGGAGAACCTTGTGTGTACAAGAAGGTTAGTGGGAGTGCGATCGTGTTCCTAGTATTGTATGTCGATGACATATTACTTATAGGAAGCGATGTGTCAATCTTCTGATCGATGAAGGTTTGGTTATCCAAGACATTCTCCATGAAAGACACAGGAGAAGCAACCTACATCCTTGGGATTAAGATCTATAGAGATAGATCGAAGCAGTTGTAGTCTTTCGATCTACATATATAGGCCAAGTGCTAAAGAGGTTTAGCATGTCGGAATCCAAGAAAGGTTATCTCGCCCATCGGGCATGGGGTACACCTTTCAAAGTCTATGTGTCACGAAGGCGAGAGGATTTGCATGAGTAAGATTCCTATGCATCCGATAGGATCTATCATGTATGCTATGTTATGTCACGAGGCCCGATGTATCGTATGCTCGAGTGTCACGAGCAGATACCGATCTGATCGAGGAATGGATCATTGGTATTAAGGCGATCCTTAAGTACTTAAGAAGAACTAAGGATGTGTTCCTAATATATGGAGAAGGGACATGGTGATACGCGGGTATCACGGATGCGGCTTCGAGACGGACAAGGATGATTCAGTCTCGGTCGGATCGTGTTCACCTTGAATGGGGCGCAGATGAGTTGGAAAAGTTCCAAACAAGAGGCGTAGCGGATTCTACCAGGCGAGAATATATTGCGGCTTGGGCAGAAAGGCGGTTTGGATCAGAAGTTCGTTCATGAACTTGGTGTGATTCGGCCATTGTTGAAGCAATCTGGGTCTCTGCGACAACAATGGAGCAATTGCACCTGACGAAAGAGCCAAGGTCTCATCAATCGATCCAAACATGTGCCGCCGCTATCATCTTATCGAGAGATCATCGGTAGGAAGCGAAATACAAATCGAGAAAATTCCCTTTGAAGGAACTTAGCGGATCCCTTGTCTAAAGCATGACCTCTAAGCATGTTTGAGGGTCATGTTAGAGTCTTTGGTATTGGATACCGTAGCGATTGGCATTAGGCCAAGTGGGAGTCTGTTAGTACTAGATGAGAGATGTCCTAAGGCAATCGCCTTATGTATGAACCATTTATATGATAAATGAAGATTCACTATTTGAGTATACATGTTTAATGTATTTGATTGGATCTTAAACTCATTTACTGAATGTCCACGATACGATTCACAGCATGAGAGAATTTGTGATTGGATCACAACTAGTGAGTATCTCTACATGTGTAATTGTGATGTATCGGAATTATCCTAGTCGATGAATTGATGGATTTGGACACCATCAATTACATCGAGATTACGAGGTATACTCCTTGGTGTATCCAAGCGGTGATTCTCCTTTGGTGGAGACATAGTGATGTCGGAGTTAATCGTGGATGCTAGTTATGGTAACTAGTTCATTGGAGTGACCAATAGTAAGACTTCATATGGTTCTCTGCATATATAGATATGTCAATGAAGTTCTTCTTTGTGGCTTAAGTGCGATGTTCCTTTGACTTGCGGTATTCAAGTCATCTTGATCATAGAGACTTATGCTTTGACATCTTAAGCAAACATCTCTAAGGAGATGTGGACCGGGATGATTGGGTATAAGTCAGTGATCGAAGGTGTTTGAATAGCCTATAAAGGATTCACCACTCCTTGCGAGGAGATGTATACCTATGGCCTCTCGTCGGATTGTTACTAAAGTCTTTGGCCAAAGCATTACATGTTTAGAGTAAGGTACTCTTGATACATGTGGAGTAACTAGAATCCGTAGGGCGAGAAATGATACTTGGGCTAGGTGTGGCGTAGTCGACCTAGTGAGGGGGACACAATAGACCATGTCTGAACCAAGTGGGTATAAGATGAGTGAAGGGAATGGGGCACGATTCATTCAAGCTCTTGAAGGGTTTTGAAATAGTTACGGATCAACCGTTGATCTTTTCGGTTAATTGGGGATCATGATGTACTACTAGGTGCCACTCATGATCGTTCTATAATTAATGGTTAATTATAGGCGGCCAACATAAACCGAGAACCTATTTGGTCACCACGCGCGAGTGTAATCCAAAGGATTTAAAGCGAGCTTGAGAATGGGATTCTCGGGCCAGGAGAAACTATGTTTGGTTGGACCAAACATAAAGCGAGCATGAAATTGTTTGATGCAATGGAAGCGTGGATGGGCTGTCTTATGAAGACATAATGGATGGACCAAAATGGTTTGGTTCTAATCAATGGATAAGAATAAACCAAAGGGTTTGGTTTATTTTAAGCGAATGAACCAAAAGTTGGTTGGTTCGTTTAACTTAAAATAAACCATCATGGTTTGGTTTATTTTAACTTATCTTAATGGAGCGGGTTAGGGCTTTATGGATATGATCCATTAACCATTAAGAGAATTAGTTCTCTATAAAATAGGGATTAAACCCTAACCCTAAACCTAATCCAATTAGTGCGCCCAACCCATCCTCCTTGTTGTTGGCGTCAACAACAAGGGCTGCCGCCCACTTCATTGAGTGGCTGCCATCTCCTTGCGGCGTCAAGCTTGGCCGGTGGACCTCCGGCGACCCTCCGGTGATCTCCTTGGGTTCGGTGTAAAGGTGAGGCTCCATCTCTTCTTTAGCGGCGCCTATTTCCTCCACCAAAGCTGTCCAGTTTTTCTGGACAGCTTCTTCCTCTCGTCGGGCGTCGTTTGGGCGGCGGTTAGTGCTCCGACAGCGGATAACATACGGGATTTGATCTCCGGTAATCCTCTGAGGTGGAGGACGAAGGATTCGTCAATCGGTTGACGAATACCTCTCCGGAGAAGCAAGTCTTGAGGACTTGTCTTTAGGTCCGAATTTGGATTCGGACCGTGATCATCTCTCGATCACGTCGTCTTCAACACGAGGCTAGTAACCCGTACGAAGACGAAGCTCGTGGCTTGGCGAAGTCATCCCGAGGAGCTCGGCGTGGATACGGATAGAGACGATTCTTACGAGAATCGTTCCGGTTGATGCCGTTCCCGCTACACGTCATACGGAAGGTATAACGTAGTTTAATTTCCTTTTATTGCAATTTTAATTTACGGTTATGTCTACACTTGTTGTAATAGCATGCGTGTGTTGTGTGTGTTGTAATAAATAGAAGTATTTATTATTTTTTATTGCTTCCGCTGTGCTCATGTTTACGAAACATGATCGAACACACACACGCCGCGGTGCCGGAAACCCAACAGTCCCGACTTCAGTACCACCGGTACAAGAGGAGACACCATAAGTCACTGCACCGCGTGTCACAGAGCATACACATGAGGCACCTCATCGTAGTGGGAGGGTTGTTAGACAACCCGACAGATTCATGTTTTTGGGAGAGTCTTCGGACTTAGTCCCTGGTGAACATGAACCTGATCCCTGGACATATGACGAGGCAATCCAAGATAGAGATGCAGTATCTTGGCAAAAAGCGATGAATTCAGAGATAGAATCTATGGATTCTAATCAGGTCTGGGAGCTAGTAGAGCCACCCGATGGTGTAAAAACCATTGGATGCAAGTGGATCTACAAGAGAAAGAGAGGAGTAGACGGGAAGTTTGAAACCTTCAAAGCTAGGCTTGTTGCGAAAGGGTATACTCAGAAAGAGGGTATCGATTATGAGGAGACCTTTTCGCCGGTAGCTATGCTTAAGTCTATCCGGATTCTCTTATCTATAGCTGCTCATATGGATTATGAGATTTGGCAGATGGATGTCAAGACAGCTTTCCTTAACGGAAGTCTTGAGGATTCATTGCTAAAGGCAAAGAGCATCTTGTATGTAAGCTTAATCGGTCTATTTATGGATTGAAGCAAGCTTCTAGATCTTGGAACATCCGCTTTGATGAGGTAATCCAGTCATATGGATTTATTCAAAGTCCGGATGAGCCTTGTGTATACAAGAGATGTGTGAGCGTAGTGGTGTTTCTTGTACTATCGTAGATGACATTTTGTTAGTTGGCAAACAATATCAAAGTGTTATCGATGTAAGGGTATGGTTGTCCAAACAGTTTGACATGAAGGACTTGGGAGAAGTGGGACACATCCTTGGGATCAAAGTAATAAGGGATCGCAAGAAAAGGATGTTGTGCTTATCTCAAGCTTCATACATTGACACTATCCTTACTCGTTTTAGCATGCAGAACTCCAAGAAAGGTTTTCTACCTTTTAGGCATGGAGTTCCTTTATCTAAAGAGATGTGTCCCAAAACATCAAAGGAGATAGAGGACATGAAGGCGGTTCCTTATGCTTGGTGATGGAAGCCTTATGTATGCTATGCTATTATATGAGACCGGATATACGCTTTGTGGGCATGGTTATGAATATCGAGTAATCTTAGACGAGGATATTGGGCGGTAAAGCATATATTGAAGTACACGAGAAGGACTAGGGATTATATCTTTGGTTTAGGGATCAATTAGTCCACATGGGTTACACGGATTCCGACTTCCAATCTGATAGGGATAACAATAAGTCTACCTCAGGTTTTGTGTTTACTTTGGGAGGTGGAGCAATTGTATGGAGGAGTGTCAAGCAAAAGTGCGTGGTGGACTCCACCATGGAAGCTGAGTATGTGGCGACCTCTGAGGCGGCCAAAGAAGCTGTATGACTCAGGAACTTCCTGATGGACTTGGATGTGATTCTTGATTTGTCCAAAACTATCACAATTTATTGTGATAATAGTGGTGCAGTTGCAAACTCGAAGGAACCACGAGCCCATAAGGCTAGTAAACACATAGAACGCAAGTACCACCTGATACGAGAAATCGTAAAGAGAGGAAAAGTTGCTGTGGCCAAGATTGCATCAGAGGATAACCTGGCAGATCCTTTCACTAAGGCCCTTCCGGCGAGAGCTTTTGATAGGCATGTGGAGGACATGGGGATCGGATGTATGGCGAGTGATGACGCATAGTCTTTTAGTATAAGTGGGAGATTGTTGGAATGTATCTGAAAGTCTAGCTCTTTTGTATGAACATTTTATTTTGAAATAAGAATCACATGATCATTGTTTGCATTTTATATATTCATTATATATGTGTGCATATTGTCTAATATTTTACATTGTAGATAACATGGTGCTTGGTGTAGTACGAAGATCATGTTATCGGTCCTTATAAAATATAAGTAAAGGCTCACAACCAAGATGGTTTTTGGACAAACCATTGGCATGGTTGTAGTGTAGCTTGGTATTGTTTTATCTTGAACATAGAGTTACACTAGTACACTTAGGTGTATTGAGTAGGACCGACATAGAGGTGATTGATTTATAATCGACTACATAATTGAATCGGACCTCGGATATTATGTTGTACATGCTCTTAATCCGATATAATAGGGCACATGTACTTAGTATTTATTTCTTTGATTTACGATGGGTGAGATTTAGATGGATTAAATCAATATGCATTAAGTTGGGAAATAATATTATTTACATGGTGTGCCGTTGATTATAGGAGGAAACCGTGTCCTATATATTAGGTTGATGATGTCCCCTTGAGGAGCTCATAAGGTTCATCATATAAACCCAGCTGGTTGACTTAGTCAACATGATGATAAGGTTGAGTGGTACTACTCGAGGAATTAGATGTTAATTAATTGATGGTCAGTAAATCAATTAATTGACGGACATTCGATATCTTAAACACGGGGAGATTAATGTACAAATAATATATGGAGCCCATATTGATTTATGGGGGTTGGTGAGGTAGTTCAATTATGATCCTCTAGTGGAATGGAACATCATTGATGGATCAAGTTTGTGTGGTTCCGATCCATTGGGTGGCCAAGACCCAACTCCTCCTTATGGTCCCTATCGTAGCCTAATATAATCCTTATGAAGTCTAGATCCAAGAATGTAAAACAAAACCTAGAATCAACGGTTGGGATTAAATCCCTAGATCCGATGGTTGGATGAAACCCTAGAACCAACGGTTGGGATTAAATCCCTAGATCCGATGGTTAGGATGAAACCCTAGAATCGACGGTTGGGATTAAATCCCTAGATCCGACGGTTGGGATGAAACCCTAGAACCGACGGTTGGGATGAAACCTTAGATCCGAAGGTTGGGATGAAATCCTAGATCCGATGGTTGGGATTAAACCCTAGATCCGACAGTTGGGATAAAACCCTAGATCCGACGGTGGAGATTAAATCCCTAGATCCGACGGTGGAGATTAAAGGAGGCTTAAGCCCTATTCTATAAATAGATGCTTAGGGTTGGGCGGCAAGAAAAGGGGATCAAGAATTGGTTTTGGAATTAGGGTTTGGCTCTTGGAGAGGTGGGCGGCTAGGGTTTGGAGCTAGGGTGGGCGGCAACCATCTTCATCCAAAGTTGTTGCTGGCGCCCAACTTGCACCATCAATACTTGGCCGGCGCCCAACCTTAAGGCTTTTCTCTTCTTCCTTGGCCGGCGGTTCTCCTCCCATTGGTGGCCGGTTCTCTTCCTCCTCCCTATTCTCCAAAAGTGGCTGGCGGCAACTCTTCTTGGAGATGTTGGCCGGCGCATCATCCATTGCTCCTTGGCCGGCGGTTGCACCAAATTCCCTAATTTGGTGGCCGGTTCTAGATAGGAAAGGTATTTTCTAGTTCTTCTCTTTGTTCGTAGCGGACAAGGTAGAAAAGAAAGCGATCAAGAAGGCTTCTACTCGTGGAGGATCTTCGTCCACACGTCGTCCACGAGAAGGATAGGACATACGGTAGAAGATCGTGAGGTATAAAGTTATTTTAACTTTATGTACAGATCTGAGCATGTTCTTATTTGTTTTGATTATGCATGTGTGTGTATGAATATATATTGTATAATCATGGACCCCGAAGACAAACACAAAAACCGGCGATCCATCCGTCGTCTCTTCCACGGCTAACCAACTAGAAGAGTTGTGTTGCTTGAACAACTAGTTTGTTCAAGCGACCACTCAAGTTGTTAGCACGACGACGAATAGGTTGTGCTAAGGAAGCTCATCCCATCCGAATTAATTCTTTCATTAGTGAAAATTTTAATCCGGGGACATGGGAGCCAATGAGCCTCCGAAGCATCCACCTAACAGGTAGTGCAAGATTATATGTTGTTTTAAGGGTGCCCCACTCCTACAATTATTATATAAGCATCAGTGCATTTATCCATTTTAGGAGGTTTTGTATCAGGCTTGGTTTATTTGATTGGATTGGAAATCATCATACATGTTGACTGTTGTAGAAGTCGGATCTTTTGAATACCTGGGATCCGGATCAATTTAGTGATCCTAAGTAACTAATTTTTTTGATTTCTAAATTATTGATTTGGGTATTATTTGGGGAATAAGTGAGTGAGTCAGTATTTCTTTATTTTCATTATTGCTTGGGATGTGCAAGAATAAGTATGGGAGAATTGATAACTACCATTTTATCGTATTATTTTGGTCCTTAATATCAATGTTTTTATCCTCTCTAGTGATTTATTATTAATTATTAACATGTTTTATGAGTTTGGATTCATTTTGGACCTTATTATAAATTCTCCTAAATTTTGGACTTATATGCAAATTTTATCTTTGTTTGTAGGAGATCGAGATGAGCCAATGGACTAGACTCAAGTTGAATCAAATATGGCTTCATCTAGGGCCATAATGGGCATTTCAAGTTAATTTAATCTGAGCCCATCATTAAGAGCTGAAGCAATTTAATCAAGGGAAAAGATCTGATCAATCTGGATCGTCCACTGTGATTGGCTTGATCTAAGCCATTAATCCGGATCTTGAGCGATCCGGCCCATACATTAAGATCAACACATCTTAGTCGTTCATCCAGACCGTTTGATCTCGACCATTCATTCAGATCTAATCAAATCCGTCCATCTCAAATCAAAGTAATTTCAGTCATTGGATACACAACCTTTTTAATGGATTAATCAAATTAATTTAGCCCTAGCTTTAATGGACGGCTGGGATTTGATCCTACTTCGATCGGACGGGCAATGAAAACCACTTAATCCCTCTTAATCGTGACACAAAAAGAATGGGGCATTCTTCTTCCTCCTCGCGAGCGGGCAAGAGGCGGTTGATCCATAGTAGCTCAGAGACAATTCCGACAGCAACCAACGACGTCTCCTTCACAATCCATTCCTTCCAAAGCTTCCTTGGTGTTTCTGGCAGAGATCAGTGGTGAAGTTGGGCATCACGACTTCGCCGAGCATAGTGGGATTTCAGACATCTTCACCATTGCTCCTCTCATGCCTGGCAATCGAAACTAAGACAACCCAGTTGGATGTGATTTCAGAAGGCTGGGGTTATCTTCTACTGCCGTGATTTCGGCAACATGGTTTTCCAGCTCCGGTAGCTTTTGATTCTTCCATTTCCGATGTCAGATCATCAATCCAGCTGCTGGTGAAGATTTATTGACGTTCACAGCTTCGATCCCTTCCATTTTTACGATCGTGATTCATGTTGCTTTGCCTCCGCAGATCCATCCACCAACTGACGTGATTCGACAGCCCCGAAGTTCATCACCGGAGCAATGATCCATGACCATCGATTCCAGCTTTCGTCGGAGGGATAGTCTCACAAGAGATTTGTGCCACTGAAGTCGTTGGAAGTTGTCCAGCTTTGTCATGGGTCTCCGGAGAGGGTGGTCCCTTTCCGAGAGTTGTGGACGATCATGGTTAATTTTTATTGTTATGTTCATCGGTTAATTTTTATTGTTATTTTCATCAGTTAATTTTTATTGTTATGTCTGTTCGGTTATGTTTTGTTATGTTATGTTTGTTTTGTTATATCTATTTTGTTATATTTTTTTATGGTTGTGATGTTCGTTTATGTTTGTTGATGTTTGTTTGTTGTTTGCATTGTTTCGGTTGATGTTTCATGTGGTAGTTTATTTTGGAATTTAGTAGTTGTTGTTGATCATTTACTCTGTTTACTTGTTCGTTAGGTTTATTTCCTGCACAGTTAATTGTTCTTTCCATTAATAAGCGTTGTTCGACCATTGTGTCGTATAGTGACAGTGCGGTGCTTGGTTGAATTGCTTAGGTTTATTTCATTTAGTTTTTAGTTAATCTTTAACCATTATGTCGTATAGTGACAGCGTGGTGCTTGGTTGAATTACTTAGGTTTATTTCATTTAGTTTTTAGTTAATCTTTGATCATTGTGTCGTATAGTGACAGTGCGGTGCTTGGTTGAATTGCTTAGGTTTATTTTGTTTAGTTTTCAATTAATCTTTGACCATTGTACCGTATAGTGATAGTGAGGTGCTTGGTTGAATTGTTTATGTTTGTTTGGTTTAGTTTTCAGTTGATATTTGATCATTGTACGTTATAGTGACAGTGCAGCGCTTGGTTGAATTGTTTAAGTTTTTATAGTTTAGTTTTTAGTTGATATTTGATCATTGTACCGTATAATGACAGTGCAGTGCTGGTTGAATTGTTAAGTTTCTTAGGTTAGTTTTTAGTTAATATTTGATCATTTTATCGTATAGTGATAGTGCGGTGAATGGTCATGTTTGTTAATCAAAATTGTTTAACATTGTATCGTATAGTGACAGTGCGGTGCATGGTTGAATGATTCTTACACATTTGGTTAGCTTTCAAATAATTATTTTGATAGTTGTAGGAACCCTCAGTTTTAATAATGTTTATAAACAAACGTTCAACCATTAGGTTCGTGGGAGACGATCCGAATCATTCCTATACTACATTAGTGTGTGTAGTTAGGGGGTTCAGTAAATAATTTGGGAACGGTACCGCGACACAAAAAACTGTTCAATGCCAATCCTCCCATGAGCTTAAGGATTCGGAAGTTGATAGATGCTCAACATTCAGATCGGAGGAGGAAATTGAAGAAGTCTTTTGTAAAATACCACGAATAAATTAGCAACATATTAATATCTCTATTATTCGTGAATGAGGAAGCTTATTCTAGGGATAAATTTAAACCATGGTTGGAGATTAATTAAAAACTGTTAGTAATATATATGAGAGATGTCCTAAGGCAATCGCCTTATGTATGAACCATTTATATGATAAATGAAGATTCAATATTTGAGTATACATGGTTTCATGTATTTGATTGGATCTTAAACTCATTTACTGAATGTCCGCGATACGCCTCACAGCATGAGAGAATTTGTGATTGGATCACAACTAGTGAGTATCTCTACATGTGTAATTGTGATGTATCGGAATTATCCCTAGTCGATGAATTGATGGATTTGGACACCATCAATTCTGTCGAGACTAGCACGAGGTATACTCCTTGGTGTATCCAAGCAGCAGATTCTCACTGGCTGGAGACATTGTGATGTCCAGAGTTAATCGTGGATGCTAGTTATGGTAACTAGTTCATTGGAATGACCAACCGTAAGACTTCAAATGGTTCTCTGCATATATAGATATGTCAATGAAGTTCTTACTGTAGCTTAAGTATGATGTTCCTTTGACTTGCGGTATTCAAGTCATCTTGATCATAAAGACTTATGCTTTGACATCTTAAGCAAGCATCTCTGAGGAGATGTGGACCCGGGAGGATTGGGTATAAGTCGAAGTGATCGAAGGTGTTTGAATAGCCTATAAAGGATTCACCACTCCTTGC
The DNA here is from genome assembly GCA_025175895.1 of Wurfbainia villosa. Taxonomy (NCBI): domain Eukaryota; kingdom Viridiplantae; phylum Streptophyta; class Magnoliopsida; order Zingiberales; family Zingiberaceae; genus Wurfbainia; species Wurfbainia villosa. The sequence goes on along the minus strand of CM045990.1, from coordinate 28,219,892 downwards.
GAGGAGATGTATACCCATGGCCTCTCGTCGGATTGTTACTAAAGTCTTTGGCCAAAGCATTACATGTTTAGAGTAAGGTACTCTTCGATACATGTGCGAACTAGAACTGTGAGGACGAGGAAATGATACTTGGGCTAGGTGTGACGTAGTCGACTAGTGGGGATCGGCACTATAGACCATGTCCCAACCAAGTGGGTATAAGATGAGTGAAGGGAATGGGGCACGATTCATTGAGTCAAGGGTTTCAGAAATAGTTCTGGATCAACCGTTGATCTTTTCGGTTAATTGGGGATCATGATGTACTACTAGGTGCCACTCATGATCGTTCTATAATTAATGGTTAATTATAGATGGCCAACATAAACCGAGAACCTATTTGGTCACACGCACAACGAGCGTAATCCGAAGGATTTAAAATGAGCTTGAGAATGAGAATCTCAGACCGAGAGAAACTGGGTTTGGTTGGACCAAACATGGAGCGAGCATGAAATCGTTTCAGTCGCAATGGAAGCGTGGATGGGCCGTGTCTTATGAAGACATAATGGATGAACCAAAATGGTTTGGTTCTAATCCAATGGAGGAGAATAAACCAAAGGGTTTGGTTTATTTTAAACTAATGAATCAAAGTTGGTTCGGTTCGTTTTAACTTAAAATAAACCATCATGGTTTGGTTTATTTTAACTTATATTAATGGAGCGGGTTTACGGGCCTTATGGTTATGATCCAATAACCATTAAGAGAATTAGTTCTCTATAAAAGAGGGCTTAAGGGTTTGTTAAGCCCTAATCCAATTCCGCCATCTCCTCCAACCGCCAAACCGCCGTCTTCCACTTCTCACGCGTCGTAGCCGGAGGAGCTCGGTGATCATCCTTGGCTCGGCGACAAGGTGAGCACATTGCTTTCCCTTATTTTTCCCGCAAGGTCTCCACCAAAGCTGTCCAGTTTTCTGATAGCTTGTTTCCTTCTCCGGAGCGCCGCTTGACGACGTTTGGAGCTCGACAGCCTCCTTTCGGGATTCGATCTCCGCAATCCTCTGAGGTGGAGGACGAAGGATTCATCAAACGGTTGACGAATTCCTCTCCGGAGAAACGAGTTTTTGAGGACTCATTTTGGATCCGAATTTTGATTCGGATCGTGATCTTCTCTCGATCACATCGTCTTTAACACGAGACTAGTAACCCATACGAAGACGAGGCTCGTGACTTAGTGAAGTCATCCCGAAGATACTCGACGTGGATACGGATAGAGACGATTCTAGCGAGGATCGTTCCGGTTGATGTCTTTCCTGCTACACGTGATACGTAAGGTATATGTAGTTAAATTTCCTTTTATTGTAAAATTTAATTTTACGGTTATGTCTACACATGTTGTACTATGCATGCGTGTGATATGTGTGTTGTAATAAATTAGATTTATTATTTTATTCTTTTCGCTGTGCACATGTTTGCGAAACATGTTCGAACACACACTCGCTGCGGTGCCGGGAAACCCAATAGTGGTATCAGAGCCCAGGTTGTGTTTCGACATAATTGTAAAATTGTTTTGCGATAGTCATAATGATATTTCTGGAAATTTTCTACTTTGGGAAAGTTAGAAGTATTTATGGAAATTTTTCAATTTTGGAATGTCTAGAAGTATTTATGGAAATCTTCCACTTTTGGAAAGTTGGAAGTATTTATGGAAATTGATATTTTCCATAAATAAAATATTTGATTAGATTTTGGAAATTTGTTTCCTAATTTAATCATGATTTGATTTGGGAAATATAATCTTAAAAATATTTTATTTGCATAAGTAGTTTTGATGATTTAGGAAATTGGTTTCCTAAATTGACTTTCCTTAATCAACTATTTCCACAAATAAAATATGTGATTAGATTTGGAAATTTGTTTCCTAATTTAATCATGATTTGATTTGGAGAATCAAATCTTAAACATATTTTATTTCCATAAATAGTTATGACATATAAGGAAATATTATACATGACATAATTGTATGTCATGTAATTGCATTAGATGCATATCATTATGCCATGCGTGTCATGACATGTAGATGTATGTCATGTATGTCATGCCATGTAGATAATAGTTATTTGCATGCAAAGAGGATGAGACATAAAAATCCTAACTCAATATTAAAGTCTACACCTTTCATTAATATGGTTAGAACGAGAGTTCCGTTTCTTGTTCGGGTTGTTGGACTCTCTCCAAGCCCGGCTCGAACCCGAACATGTTCAAACCATGGAATAGTTTAATACTAATATGGTAAGAGTCAGAGGTCAATCGTTAGCTTTGGTTGTTGGACTCTCTCCAAGCTGGGCTAATTGGTTGAATGCACTCTAACCATATTAAAACTATTCCTCGATTAATGGGTTGGCTTTAACCTGGAGCATCGGCTTGTTGGACTCTCTCCAAGGTCGATGTAAAGGGAGGTGAAGTTGGGTGGTATGCATATGATGCATACTTGTTAATGTGTTAACAACCCGATGTATGTGTGAACATTCAATTAGTTGATAGCACATTTTGATAATTGCATATACGTGATATGCAATCGGTATATTTGATACCTACCATCGTAGTTATGAATGGCTTGTTGGACTCTCTCCAAGGTTGTTCATATCTATGATGGATATCAGCCCATTCGGAGATGGACCTACGATCTCCCGAAGTGATTTTGGGGTTTTTGAAATTCGAAAAATGAATGGGATTTATGAATGTATAATGATGCATTTTAAAATCATCTTTCTCATATATGCTCGTTATGTATTTCTAAGATTGATCATGATGTCTATGAATTTGCGTTCCATTTTGGATTCGAATAAATTGACTGTGCCGAACTTCTTGGACTGGCTTAGAAACTTGAGAATTGTTCTCAAGGTTGAAAAGCTTGCAAATGTCCTCGAAGCGCATCTTCCCGTCTGTCCTAGTGGCAATGCAACTCTGGACCAATTGTTGGCCTATCAGAAACATGTGACTGATTCTGAAATGGCGAGTTGCATCATGCTAGCCACGATGGTACCTGAGCTGCGGAAGTAGCATGAGCATATGGATGCTCATACAATAGTCTTTCATCTTTATGAGTTGGTTGATGAGCAAGTGAGATTCGAAAGGTTCGAAGTCTCCAAGATCCTCTTCACCTCTGAGATGCAAGAAGGTTCATCTGTGGTACTGCTCAACATGCTGAAGACTGTGGAGCCTTCTGAGAAGCATGAGCAGGGGACGGTGTTGTTAGTTGATTCCTCGAAGAAAGGTTCTAAGAGGGAGTCAAAGGAACAACAGAAGGGGAAGAAGAAAAAGGCTAAAAAGGCAGAACCATCTCAAAAGGGCACTTGCCATCATTATGGCAAGTAGGGTCATTGGCGAAGAAATTGTAAGATTTATCTTGAGTCCGTAAAGAAGAATAAGGCATAAGATGCTCCATCTTTTTCATATATCTTCGTTATTGATTGTCATTCTATTTCCTCAGACACTTGGGTATTGGATACTGGGTGTGTCTCACATATATATAATGACATACATGGGCTAAGGAATAGAAGAAGACTCGTCAAGGGAGAGTCAAATTTACGTGTTGGGAATGGAGCAAAGGTTGCTGCACTCGCCATCGAAACGTATTTGTTGAAACTCCCTGCAGGACTTGTCTTAGAACTGGACAATTGCTTTTATGTTCCTTCGTTGATAAAGAACATCATTTCATTTCTTGTTTAAATAGAAATGGGTACCATTTGACTTTTAGTAACAATTATTGTTACATAACTTTGAATGAAGTTCTTTATGGGGCTGGAACTTTAAGCAATGGTGTTTATACGTTGGACGTATCTAGTGATGTTTTCAATATCGAAGTGAGCAACAAGCGTGCTCGAAAGGATAATCAATTAGACTCCTACATGTGGCATTGTCGTCTTGGCCATGTAAGCAAGAAACGCATGTCCGAATTACACCGATGTGGAATTCTGGAATCGTTTGAATTGGATTCATACGATACATGCGAATCATGCTTAAAAAGTAAGGTGACTAAGTTACCTTTTTCAAGAAAAGGTGAACGAGTGGGAGAGTTACTAGGTTTGATACATATTAATGTATGTGGACCTATGTCAACTCAAGCTTTAGGAGGCTATAGCTACTTCATTACCTTCACCGATGATCACTCACGGTTTGGGTAAGTGTTCTTGATGAAACACAAGTCTGAAGCCTTTGAAAGGTTCAAAGAATTCAGAAATGAAGTAGAGAAACAACATGACAAGAGTATTAAAATACTTCGATCGGATCGAGGTGGTGAATACTTAAGTCAAGAGTTTCTTGATTATCTAAGAGACAATGATATATTGTCTCAATGGACTCCGCCATATACACCATAGCATAATGGTGTATCTGAGAGGCGTAACCGGACCTTGTTGGACATGATCAGGTCAATGATGAATCATGCGAATCTTCCCAAGTCCTTTTGGGGCTATGCATTTCAGACAGCTGTTTACTTGTTAAACAGAATGTCAACCAAGGTAGTCTCTACTACTCCATATGAGATATGGAATAGTAAGAAACCTCATGTATCTTACTTGAAGATATGGGGTTGTCCTGCTTATGTGAAGCGGACTGTATCAGACAAATTGGATGCTAAGTCTGATAAATGTCTATTTATTGGATACCCTAAGGAAATAAGGGGTTACCAATTCTATCATCCTGTGGAACAAAAGGTGTTTGTTTCAAGGCATGATGTGTTTCTAGAGAAAGAGTTTCTCTTGCAAGAAAACAGTGGGAGTGTCGTCGAGCTTAAGGAGGCTCGAGAGACTCAAATAGACATTGATGAGATACCTGGTGAAGCACAACAGTCGATAACTCATAGTGATGAGCAATCGACTGGACCTACTGTAACACCACATCTTCGTAGATCTGGTAGAACACGCAACATTCCTGAGAGATATGGATTTCTCGTAAGTGAATCGAACGACGTGTTACTCATTGATGATGAGGAGCCTACCAGTTATGAAGAAGTGTTGACAAGTTCAGAAAGGGATAAATGGCTTGATGCCATGAAGTCGGAAATGGATTCCATGTATGAAAACCAAGTTTGGAACTTGGTTGACCCACCTGAAGGCATCAAGCCTATAGGGTTCAAGTGGGTTTTCAAGAAGAAAACCGATAAGGATGGTAATGTGATTACCTATAAAGCTAGATTAGTGGCGAAAGGATATTGTCAAAAATAAGGTGTTGATTATGACGAAACCTATTCGCCTGTCGCTATGCTTAAATCCATTCGGATGCTCCTGGCCATAGTGGCTCATTATGATTATGAGATATGGCAGATGGATGTGAAAACAACTTTCCTTAATGGAAACCTGCTCGAGGACGTGTATATGATACAGCATGAGGGTTTCACATCGGTTGATAAAACCAAGGTATGCAAATTGCGACGGTCCATATATGGATTGAAGCAAGCATCCAGGAGATGGAATATCCATTTTGATGAGACAATCAAAAAGTTTGATTTCTCACAAAATCCAGACGAACCTTGTGTGTACAAGAAGGTTAGTGGGAGTGCAGTCGTGTTCCTAGTATTGTATGTCGATGACATATTACTTATAGAAAACGATGTTTCAATCTTACAGTCAGTTAAGGTTTGGTTATCCAAGACATTCTCCATGAAAGACCTGGGAGAAGCAACCTACATCCTCGGGATTAAGATCTATAGAGATAGATCGAAACGGTTGCTTGGTCTTTCGCAGTCTATATATATAGACCGAGTGCTAAAGAGGTTTAGCATGTCGGAATCCAAGAAAGGTTTCCTACCCATCAGGCATGGGGTACATCTTTCGAAGTCTATGTGTCCGCGCACAGAAGACGAGAGGATTTGCATGAGTAAGATTCCCTATGCATCCGCAATAGGATCTATCATGTATGCTATGTTATGTACGAGGCCCGATGCATCGTATGCTCTGAGTGTCACGAGCAGATACCAGTCTGATCCAGGAATGGATCATTGGGTGGCTGTTAAGACGATCCTTAAGTACTTAAGAAGAACTAAGGATGTGTTCCTAATATATGGAGAAGGGGACATGGTGATACGCGGGTATATGGATGCCAGCTTCCAGACAGACAAGGATGATTCCAGGTCTCAGTCTGGATACGTGTTCACCTTGAATGGGGGCGCAGTGAGTTGGAAAAGTTCCAAACAAGACACTGTAGCAAATTCTACCACTGAGGCAGAATACATTGCAGCTTCGGAAGCAGCAAAGGAAGCGGTTTGGATCAAGAAGTTCATTTATGAACTTGGTGTGATTCCAGCCATTGTTGAAGCAATACCGGTCTACTGCGACAACAATGGAGCAATTGCACAGGCGAAAGAGCCAAGGTCTCATCAATGATCCAAACATGTGCTTCGCCGCTATCATCTTATCAGAGAGATCATCAATAGGAAAGAAATATAAATCGAGAAAATCCCCACTGAAAGGAACTTAGCGAATCCTTTGACTACCTCAAAGTAAGTTTGAGAGTCATGTTACAGCTTATGGTATTGGATACCATAGCGATTGGCATTAGGCCAAGTGGGAGTCTGTTAGTAATATATATGAGAGATGTCCTAAGGCAATCGCCTTATGTATGAACCATTTATATGATAAATGAAGATTCACTATTTGAGTATACATGGTTTCATGTATTTGATTGGATCTTAAACTCATTTACTGAATGTCCGCGATACGACTCACAGCATGAGAGAATTTGTGATTGGATCACAACTAGTGAGTATCTCTACATGTGTAATTGTGATGTATCGGAATTATCCCTAGTCGATGAATTGATGGATTTGGACACCATCAATTCTGTCGAGACTAGCACGAGGTATACTCCTTGGTGTATCCAAGCAACTGATTCTCACTGGCTGGAGATATTGTGATGTCCGGAGTTAATCGTGGATGCTAGTTATGCTAGTTCATTGGAGTGACCAACCGTAAGACTTCATATGGTTCTCTGCATATATAGATATGTCAATGAAGTTCTTACTGTAGCTTAAGTGCGATGTTCCTTTGACTTACGGTATTCAAGTCATCTTGATCTTAAAGACTTATGCTTTGACATCTTAAGCAAGCATCTCTGAGGAGATGTTGACCCGGGATGATTGGGTATAAGTCGAAGTGATCGAAGGTATTTGAATAGCCTATAAAGGATTCACCACGCCTTGCGAGGAGATGTATACCCATGGCCTCTCGTCGGATTGTTACTAAAGTCTTTGGCCAAAGCATTACATGTTTAGAGTAAGGTACTCTTCGATACATGTGCAGTAACTAGAATCCGTAGGATGAGGAAATGATACTTGGGCTAGGTGTGACGTAGTCAGCCTAGTGGGGACTGACACTATAGACCATGTCCTGAACCAAGTGGGTATAAGATGAGTGAAGGGAATGGGGCACGATTCATTCGAGCTGCTGAAGGGTTTCAGAAATAGTTCTGGATCAACCGTTGATCTTTTCGGTTAATTGGGGATCATGATGTACTACTAGGTGCCACTCATGATCGTTCTATAATTAATGGTTAATTATAGATGACCAACATAAATCGAGAACCTATTTGGTCACACGCACAACGAGCGTAATCCGAAGGATTTAAAATGAGCTTGAGAATGAGAATCTCAGACCGAGAGAAACTGGGTTTGGTTGGACCAAACATGGAGCGAGCATGAAATCGTTTCAGTCGCAATGGAAGCGTGGATGGGCCGTGTCTTATGAAGACATAATGGATGAACCAAAATGGTTTGGTTCTAATCCAATGGAGGAGAATAAACCAAAGGGTTTGGTTTATTTTAAACGAATGAACCAAAGTTGGTTCGGTTCGTTTTAACTTAAAATAAACCATCATGGTTTGGTTTATTTTAACTTATATTAATGGAGCGGGTTTACGGGCCTTATGGTTATGATCCAATAACCATTAAGAGAATTAGTTCTCTATAAAAGAGGGCTTAAGGGTTTGTTAAGCCCTAATCCAATTCCCTTAACCTAGAGTTGCCGCCCACCTCCTCCCCTTGTAGAAGTCAGCGCCAACTCTAGTGCCGCCGCCCATCTCCTCCAACCGGCAACCAGCTGCTGCCGTCTTCTCCACTTGCCGGCGTCGAGCTACTGCCGGAGGAGCTCCGGTGATCATCCTTGCCTCCGGCGACAAGGTGAGCACATTGCTTTCCTTATTTGGCCGGTGCAAGGTCTCCACCAAAGCTGTCCAGTTTTCTGGACAGCTTATTTCCTTCTTGTTGGAGCGTCGTTTAGACGACGTTTGGAGCTCCGACAGTGCCTCCCTTGCCGGGGATTCGATCTCCAACAATCCTCATAGGTGGAGGATGAAGGATTCGTCAAACGGTTGACGAATTCCTCTCCGGAGAAACGAGTTTTTGAGGACTCATTTTGGATTCGAATTTTGATTCGGATCGTGATCTTCTCTCTATCACATCGTCTTCAACACGAGGCTAGTAACTCATACGAAGACGAGACTCGTGACTTAGTGAAGTCATCCCGAAGATACTCGGCGTGGATACGGATAGAGACGATTCTAGCGAGGATCGTTCCGGTTGATGCCTTTCCCGCTACACGTGATACGTAAGGTATATGTAGTTAAATTTCCTTTTATTACAAAATTTAAATTTACAATTATATCTACAAATGTTGTACTATGAATGCGTGTGATGTGTGTGTTGTAATAAATTAGATTTTTTATTTTATTCCTTCCGCTGTGCACATGTTTGCGAAACATGTTCGAATACACACTCATCGCGGTGCCGGAAACCCAACAAAAACATGGTTAAGGATCAAAAATTACAAGTGGCTCAAAACCGCCCGGTTTCCTCACACAAGCATTTTCTTCTTCTTCGGTTTTTATTTCCCCCACTGCGCGATTTCTCTTCCCATCGCATTTCTTCTCACGATTTTCCTTCTCCCGCACCACTGCTCCCCTTTCTCATTCTCTTCGCTATTCTCGCCCGAGAGCCGCCTACTCAAGAAGCTCGCTGCCACGCAGCTGTCGTTGCCACGCTGTTGTCGTCGCCACACCGCTATCGTCGCCACGATGCTGTCGTCGCCACGTCGATGCCTCCGCGAGTTGGATCTACCATCGTCCCTCTCGATTTCACCTCACTGCCACTTCGCCAGAGATCTCCACCCCAATTAGTTGTCGGATTTTGTGAGCACAACGACACCACCATCGCCGACCCTTTTCCTCGTGGGATCCCCTTGCACGAGCTCACCGCAGTGGCAGTGTCACCGTGCTCAAAGAGGAGCTATTGGATCATCACGTCCACTGTTTGCCTTTTCTGATAGTTGATCTCGCCAGCCTTTTCCCTTCTCTACTCTTTCACCTTTATCCACCGTGAGTTGGATCGCAGCCGAGCCCATCTCACGTTTATCGCCAGTAATTGGTCTTGCCACTGAGTTTTGGAGCTGTAATTTTGTTTCGTTGAATTGGATCTTTGTTTTGGGCAGTGTTTTGTATCGATGAACAGGGGATAGGAAGGAGGAGACTGACGGTGGAGTTTTTAGGGTTGGGATTTTTATTCTGTTGCAGTGATTGAAGCTGTGATTGGAGAAATCCAGATGTGGGTGAGGCTCTGAAGGAGGTTGTTATATTGAGGCAAGGTTTGTGTTGATCTATGGGTTTATCAAGTGGTATGTGGCTGTGAGAGGGAAATTGCCGGTTGTGCGTGAATGGAGGGGTTGTGAAGCTGTGTTGGCTGTGATGAGTGGATGAAGTTGTGTTGGAAATTGAATCGGGATAAGCAGTGTGTGGTAAGCCTTGATATGAAAATGGCATCAATAGATACAATGCTAGTTTATATATATGTTAGTTATGGATTCTTGATTTTGTAGGTAAGAAGGACAATCAGATCAAGGATTGTGATTGAACAAGTTGATCATTCCAGATTTGGAAACCTCAAATTGTTGAATCTAAAGGTTGAGTAGCTGGGATCGATAAAGGTAAGCTTTGTTACCCTGTTTGTGTTGTTGTTGATTTTAGAGTGGTCATTGTTGATCTGTGTGGATTGTGTCAGTTGTGTGTGGAATGATGTCGACTGTGGCAGGCATTGTTAGATTTGTTATCATTGATTCAGTGATGTGTTCTTGTTTACATGTATTTGATTTAAGATGGATTCTTGGACGTGAAGGCAAATGATACTTCAAGATACTCTGCATCAACAGGTGGGTAATTTCCTACCCTGGTCAGGTAGATGTAATTGCATTTAGATTTAGACATAGATATCAGCATGTTATATGTTCATATTATCTTGACCCTGCTCTTATTTATTCGTATGCTTGATACTTGTCGTTGGCTATATATGCTCAAAGGTTGATATCACATTTTCCTTTATCATGATTTAGGAGTTACAAATGTGATGTAAGTAGATCTATAAATGTTTATTAGGGAGTAGATGTTGGAGTATGGATGATAACCTGATTTGTAAATTAAGTAAAAGTTCATCCGTGGGTAGGTAATGCCCTAAATATAGGATTTATTCCAATACCCATCTATTGCATACTTATTACCAACTATGAGTTGTGTAATGGTTAAGTGAAGGGTGATTAGTGTGTCGCTACGGACCGATGGTCCTGGCTTGATATGATTAGTTGAGTACGACTCTCTACAGGATAGAGAGTGCATCGATCAGTTGAGTATGATTCTCTACAGGATAGAGAGTCCATCGATCAATTGTGTACGACTCTCTACAGGATAGAGAGTGTATTTATCAGATGGGTATGACTCTTTGTTGAACGAAGAGTCTATGGTAGATGTCTGTACGTGTGATAGTACATTCATGGAATTTGCATGCATTTTGACGACATAGTCTCCCTTGGGGTTGAGAGAGGCGTCAGTCATCCTGCCTCCCAGGTTACTCCCTGAGAAGTAACTGGTGTGAGGGCAGAGCATTTGTTGTGCCACACTCTACCACTATAGACGGTGGTAGTTGGAGTTGCGTGCAGTTGTCCTGGGTGCGTGACACTTGACCACTCATAGGTAGTGTCAGTCGGAGTGGCCAGTAGCAGGGACCTCCATTGTGTAGCAAGCTCTTTGCGCTTATATGCTACTTAATCATACTGCCCACTCGGCCACTCTAGAGTAGTGCTTGGTGTTGAGTTGGGATAGTTGTCATGTTGTGCCACCTAGGCCACACTGGCGTCGTGGTAGCGAGTAGGGGTACACAGGCATGACCATGCATGCTGCATTATCGTATCTTATGGCGCTTTGCATATTACTATATATATATATATATATATATATATATATATGGATGGTTGTGATTAATATATATATATAGATGCAGTCTATATATATATGCTTATTGTGATGTTGCATTTGATTGTACTATGTTTGCTGCATTTGATTGTACATCATATTCATGCATGCTTCTTGCATTTGTTATACGGTTGTGTCGGATACTTGTATATTTGTTGGACAAACCATTAGATACCTTGACCTATATCATGAGTATATTGTGAGTTAGTATTACTCTTCCTGTTATATATGTTGGATATATTCTCAGGTTGGATAAGAGTAGCGTAGTAGACTTTCAGGTATGTCTGCATTATATGTTGTTTATTTGGATGGACGGTATATGCATGTATTTATATATTGTGTTGTGATACCTGTTGTACCTCTAAGTTATGCTGTTGAATTACATGTGATATTTGATATATAAATGTTTTTCTATTACCTGCTGAGTTATACTCACCACCATGGACCCTGGATTTTTCTGTCGCCCAGGTAATAGGTAGAAGTCTTCGTGATGGCTTGGAGCACCGCTGGCTGACATCTCATCTCACCTCCGAGACTCTTGGGGTCGATTTGGGTTTTCCGTATGGGTGTAATGTATTTGGAGTTTTCGTGATGTCTTGTGTTGTGGACTTGTGGATTCGGATTTTGTCGATGTTCCGTTTTGTTGTGATGTGTCAGTCATACCGGTATGCACTGTATATAGTTGTGATGTGGTTGTTTTATGTTTCCGCTGTGTAGTTTGTTATGATGATTGTGGTTAGTTTCCGCTGTGGTTTGTTTACATATATATATATATATATATATATATATATATATATATATATATATATATATATATATATATATATATATATATATATATATATATATATATATATGTTGTTTTTTGTTGTGGCCTACGGGGCTTGTATTAACACGAGATGTTGCCACGTACAGGGGAGATGTCGTCCGTTTGCTTTTCGGCATGGCATACTCTCGGGGAGTGACATCTCTAGCTCTAGGATTAAGGGGAAGGAGAGACCATCCACTCTGGAGAAAAATCAAGAAGAACCATCAACCTTCGGGAGAGAAGAAGAGCAAGTCCAAGATTCCCCTACCGACCTAGATAACTCAGGCATTTTAATTAAAAATAAAAATCATATTGTATGCTTTAAGTGTAGGGAAAATGAACACTACAAGATCAAGTGTCCGAAACGGGTCAAAAAAATAGCACGTCATGCCAAAGACCAAGGAGACCGGTGCCCAAAATCAAAAGAGTAAGGAGCATATCATTTGCTTCAAATGCCATCAAAAGGGGCACTATAGAAGTCAATGCCCTAAGGGAAGAAAACCTAGCAAGGGCAAAGAAGGAGCATCACATGTAGGGGTAGCTAAGGTAAACCCTAAGGTATATTTCAATAATGCTCTTTATTTACATAATAATCAAAAGCATGCTTTTAATACTCTTGCAATTGTACATAATCATGAAAAGCATGTTAGAAATAGAGTTTATTGTTTAGGTGCTAAATCTTGTGATATTAGGGTTAAGGACAAATCTAGAACAAATAACCCTAGATCAATTCTACCTAAGGAAGAAATTAGAAAGGTAGAAGATCACCTAGGCATTAACCCTAAGAAGGGTAGGCATATGCCTAGGAAGAATCTTTCCCAAAAAGTTAATGAAAAATCAAAATTGGAAAAATTAGAGTTAGAGAACCAAGCCTTGAGGTCAAGGCTTGAGAAATTAGAGAAAACCCGTAGGAAGATGCAGAATTCAATTCAAAGGTCAAATGATCAAAAATTAAGGTCTAGGAGGCAAGAACCATCTAGGGGCAACAAAGGTTTGGGTCACAAACCTAAGCCCAAGAAGACCTACCATAGAGTTCCATTTGATTATGGAACCATTTCAAGGTCTAGGAAAACCAAGATTTATAGGGAAGTCATCCCTAAGTTTAACCATGGTGTGTGCCTAGTGACTAAGGTTTCAAGGAAACCTAGGAAAGCCACTAAGAAGGTTACAAGGGGAGTTACCCCTAGAGTTAACCTAGGTAAGACCCAAATGACCAAGGCTTCAAAGCCTAGAAGGGTTATTAGGAAGGTATCAAGGGAGGTCATCCCTTGTGAATACCTTGTAAACCGAAGGAGCTCCAATAGGTATTGGGTTCCTAGGAGCGTGATCGATTCACGCTAGATGGGTTAGGTTGTGCCAACCTTTGAATGGATGGATAGTTAACCTAACTATAGCAAGTTGGCATTTTAGGTTATTGGATACTTTGGAAATGAGGGTTTAATTTATATCCTAAAAGATCTTAGGATGTGCTAATAATTTTTGAGAAGTATTGAAAATTGATCAAATTGGCACGAGTTAGGTTTTAGGTTATAGTGTGTCATTTTGGGTTTTTGGTACACTTAGGAGATGAGTGGTATTATGGAAAATATGGATTTAATTCTAGAAATGACAATTTGAGCTTAACAATTAGGTATTATATACCTTTTTTATTTTATACTTGTCATGCTTTGTTTGTCTTGCCATATCATGACATTATATTTCATTTAATCTTTTAAAATGTCATGATAATGTTTAGGTTTTTATGTCATGTGTATTTATATTTATTTCTATGACATGACATCATGATTATTGGCACATGCTTCATTTATGCTATCTTATATGCCATAATCATAATTCATGCATTTAGGATTAATTAAAATTGATTTAAGGAGTATGGCATGATATGACGTCCCATGTATAAGGGAATCAAATAGTATTGCCTAGAAAAATACATGAGACCTTAGATTAGGAAGAACAAAAACCACTTCTCACATTAAATTGACATGTGTGTGTATTGATTCACTCTAGACACATGTGAGATGTTAGAAAAATGAGTTAAGTTCAAAGTGCATAGTTCTTGCATCTAAATGAACTCAAACTTATCTTATACTATTGATGGATCATGGGAAAGCTAATGTGCAAGTCATGTGCATTGATCCCATAGATCATGGTCTAATATAAGGTTTTAAAATAATTTCAAAATCATTTTGAAAAACTTTGGTGAAGCCTATCTTTTGATAGCAATCACCATTAATGATGTTGATACAAAGTAGACTCAAAATATTAAAGTTTTCTTTGTTTTTGAACTTTGTATCAATCTCACTATTTTTTGGGTATTTTATTTGTTAAATATTTTTTACCCATAATGATTGCCATAAGTATTATACGTATGAAGTTTCATGATTTTTCAAATTGCGTATAATTACTTATGATTTTTCAAATTTTGATTTCTGAATCTGATTTTTGCACATTACAGAAATCAGTCGATTGTTGCCTTGGGCAGTTAGCTGACGTTGAGTGCAGTCAATTAGTCTCTGACCGAGTCGATTGCCAAGTCTGATTTCGGGAAAACAAGATTTGTTTATCCCTGTTTCAGTTATTATAGGCTACCCTAACTGCTCCTAAACCTAGGATATGCTTTGGAAATCATTGGAAGGGTGAAAATCCATTGGATATGAATTAGGAGAGTTGTTTAGGGTGAGATTCGAGTTTTAAGGTGTGTAAAAGTTCAAGTTTGAAATTTTATCCTTAATTTTGTTGGTTTAGTGTTCTTATAGGCTTAGGGACTCTCCATGGACATTGTTGGTGCAATGGTCAAGGGGGAGCAAGCCTTTGGGGGAGGTTATCCATCATGGGATGATAGATGTGTATTCCTCAAAGGGGGAGACATGAAGGGTTTTGGAAACCCTCATAGTGATCACTAAAGGGGGAGAATTAGAGAATGAGGATTGCCTCTCATTTAGTGATATGGGACTTATCACTAGGAAGAGTGAAGACATCCTAAATGTATTTAGACCAAGGAGAAGAATGTAAGATCTCATTGGGATATGAGACATTGATACACTTGGGGAGAGCCTTTTTTGATGTATATCAAAAAGGGGAAGAATTTAAGAATTCCTAATTGGGAGAATTGGGAGAATTTGCAGTATTGAGTTAGGTGGCCTAACTCAAAGATTTTTATGGTCTTTTTGATGTATGCTAAAGGGGGAGAAGTGAGGTTTAAGTTAGGTAAACCTTCACTATGCTTTGACATTGGAAGTGTTTAAGTTTAGGTTATTGTTAGCCTAACTTAAAGGTGTTGGTGAAATCGAACCAGGTCACGAGTGACCAGACTCGAGTTTGACTCGAGAGATGTTTTGATGTTTGACAAAGTAAGTTGACATTGATGTTTGACATTAATGTCTATTGATGTTTTGGGGAGATTGTTTATACAATCAGCCCGGGTTATGTTTAACTCGACTCGAGTTTGACTCGAGGAAGACTTTGATGGTTGACTAGGGTTGACCATGTGGTTATGGAAAGTCCAAGTCATGGGTACTTGGCATGGAAAGTCCAAGTGGGACACTTGGCATTTGGGAAAGTCCAAGCATGGGTCTTGGCATGGAAAGTCCAACATGGGTTGGCAAGGGAAAGTCCAAGCTGAGTCTTGGCATTTGAGAAGTCCAAGGGGTTTGATATTGGTGGCGTAAAGTCCAAGCGGGAGTCTTGGCAGCATAAGTCCAATGGTTGGCGGCGTAAAGTCCAAGCGGAGTCTTGGCAATGTAAGTCCAATGTGCCTTGGCGGTGTAGACACCGTTAGCATGACATAGCTGATGGAAGCACCTGAAGGCTAGCGTAATGGATGAACAAGTCATGGATGACTTGGAGGGATCCGAGAGGCGTAAGGCTGATGGAGGTGGCTAGAAGGCTTAGGTCTAGGCTAAGGGTGGTCTAGCAAGTATGGGGGCACCATACTTGGGCTAAAACCTCATGTTTGAGGTGTGTCAGTGCCATGTGGCGGGCGTAATCAACTAAGGTTTTGCGAAATTTCCTAGCGATCATTGCCATAGATGGCGATCGCGATTGTATGAAGCGATCGGCCCGATCTTGTGATCGATCGTGATGCTGGATTTTGGGCCGCAGAATGGAGTTTTGCTTGACGCTGGGATGGCGATCAGTGATGCTTGAGCGATCGCCCGATGCTTATGATCACCGATCGTGATGTCCTAGCCGTTGGATTTTTCCAGCGTGGATTACACCATTATCTCACAGCAACAGTGTGATAAGTCGACTGATGGTCTCGAGCAGTCAACTGATCGACATTTTCCAGCACATGTTGAAGCTATAAAAGGAGCTCGTGATGGAGAAAAATGCATCTAGTTTTTGATAGCTTTAGGGGCGATTTGTTACTGCAAATCAGGTCTCCAAGTGCTAATCAAACAACCAAGCATTCAAGCAATCAAAAGCAAGTGTTGTAAAGTTTTTCTTTACTTTTCTTTCATATTAATTGTTGTAATTTCTTGTTTTTGTTTCTTACTATTGTAAGATCACTTGTAAGGGGTTTCTCCGCCTTCGACTTGTGTCGAGAAGGAGTGTTTATCATAGTGGTGTGTGATTGGCATCGCTAGGGTTCGTGCAAACCCAATCCGTGGAGTAGGAACCGTTCGGTTCCGAACCACGTTAAATATTTGTGTTTGCGTGTTGTATATTTCATTATCATTATTATTTTTCTATTTTCGCTGCGCTAACAAAATTTTAGAGACAAACACAACGAATTCCATTATCGAACGAGCGCGATGCTATTCACCCCCCTCTAGCGGCCTCAAATATCCTACAATTGGTATCATAGCCCGAGGCTCTTCTATGGATTAATCGCCTGGAGCTAAAAGGCTAGAGGGAAGATGGAATTCCAAGACAAGCTTGGATGGGACATCAACACTCCACCGCCATATGATCGAGAAGACTTTTCGGCGTGGAGAACAATAATGGAGACATTCTTGATGATGGATATAGAGGATTGGTTCATCCTCGTAGAAGGTTTTGAACCTCCTCAGGATAGGAAGGGACAAGTCCTCAAGTTGAAGGAATGGACCCAAGAGCAACGGCAAAAATTCAAAACTGAAGCCAAGGTAACAAAACTTTTAGAAGATTTGATACCTAATGATGTTTTGTCTAGGCTAGGTGAATATCTTGATGCCAAGGAGCTATGAGACAAATTAGCCAAGTTCAATGAGAAGCCCCACTTGGCACAAGTAGAAGAAGATAAGGAAGAGGATGAAGAGTGTTCATCATCCTCACGAGCAAGTGAGGAATCGGAAGTTGAAGAGGAGTCAACTTCTGGATCGGTGGAAGAGGAGGTGGAAGAAGTAGAAGACACCTCCACCTCTAGGATTGAGGGGGAGGAAAGAATTTTCACTCCGGAGCAATAAGAGAAAGCCTCGACATCTAGTCAAGATGAAGAAGCTCCAATTCCGACACCTACCACCACCATAGGTAACTCAAGCATGTCAATTGTAAATAAAAATCATATAATATGCTTTGAGTGTAGGGAATCCGGACACTACAAGAGTAAGTGTCCGAAAAGAGTTAAGAAGTCTCCTCCGGCACCAAAAGTCAATGAAAAAGTCAAGGATGCCGGTGTCCCCACCAAGAAGAGCAAGGAGCACGTGGTGTGCTTCAAATACCGACAATCGGGACACTATAGAAGCCAATGTCCTAGAAGAAAGGAGGGAGCTTCACAAGTAGGGGGAGTCTCTAAGACTAACCCTAAGGTATATTTTCATAATGCTCATTCTTTAAATTCTAAGCAAAAGCATGCTAGAATTAATTCAAATAATTTTGCTAGTACTCATGAATCAAAGCATGCTAGAAATGATAACTCTAGGTCTACTTCAAAGAAGGAGAAATTTGGGACTAATATCCCTAGAAATGTCCTTCCTAAGAAAACAATTAAGAAAATCGAAAACCATTTAGGCATCAATCCCAATAAGGGTAGACATATGCCTAAAGTGAATGGTAATGGCTAAAAACCTAATCAAAAATCATTTGGGCAATTAGAGTTAGAAAATCAAGCCTTGAGGTCAAGGCTTGAGAAATTGGAAAAGACCCTTGCAAATATGCAAAATCAATTTAAAGGGTCAAAGTGTCAAACTCTAGGATCTAGAAGTCAACAAAAAGGGTGTAAGAGGCAAGAATCATCTAGGAGACAAGGTTTGGGTCACAAACCTATGTCTAAGAAAGTAATGCCTACTTATCACAATGTTCCATTTGATTATGGAACTAAACCTAGATCTAAGAAAACCAAGGTCTCTAGGGAAATTATTCCTAAGGCCAACTATAGTGTGTGCTTAGTGGCTAGGGTTTCTAAGAAACCTAAGGAAGCCATTAAGAAGGTTATTAGGGAGGCAATCCCTAAGACTAACCATGGCAAGACCATAATGACCAAGGCTAATAAGCCTAGAAGGGTCATTAGGAAGGTATCTAAGGAGGTTATCCCTAAGGAATACCTAATTAATTCAATGAGCTCAAATAGATTTTGGGTTCCAAAGAGCATGATTGATTCACGTTAAATGAGTTAGAATGTGTCAATTTTGATTGGATGGGTAGTTAACTCAACCATAGCAAAGTTGACATTTTAGGTTATTTTCAAGGTTATGGATACCTTGGAAATAAGTTTGATATTCTATCCTGAAAGATTTTAGGATGTGCCAATATATTTTTGAAATCATGAAAAATCAATAAAATTGACACAATCTAGATTTAGAGGTCATAGTGTGTCATTTTGATCTTTGGCACATTTTAGGAATTAATGTATCAAGAGAAGTGTTTTTAAGGTGTAGAAGTTACATCAAGAGTGATACTCAAGTGTCACACACCTTGATGTCTTGCACTTACCATGCTTCATGTGTTTCACCATGTGTTTGCTTGGAAGGAATGTCTAGGGTGGATTGCATCTCACAAAACAAGTCTTTTACCTTGATTGTGTATTTCAACACTTAGAAAGGGTGAGATGTTAGGATTTTGAAACCATTGGATGTTAATGTTTGCTAAAATGAAATAAAATATCAAAATACATTAACGAATACATGAATATAAGCATAACATTAATATATTCGATATACAAGATTAAACATGAGAAAATGAAACAAGTTGGATAAAGAAATCGAGATTTTCTGAAACTCAGATCTGGAAATCAGATATCAGTCGACTGATACAGTTATCAGTCGACTGTTACTACTGTAGCACGATACGATGCGTCAAGCAGTCGAGTGTTGTTTCCAGGACTCGACTGTTTTGTACATCAGTCGACTGCTAGGTTACATCAGTCGACTGATGGTACTGTTCATCGAGGCAGAGGATCATCAGTCGAGTGCTCGCTGAGCAGTCGAGTGGTGATCGCATCAGTCGACTGATGAGCAACATCAGTCGACTGATGTTACTGTAGCACGATACAGAATGATCAGCAGTCGATTGCTGAGCCGGCGCAGTCGACTGCCGGTTCGGTAAAACCGCTCATAAACCATAATCAGTCGACTGGATGCGCGATTTTATAAAGCCGAATTGCTAGGGTTCGACGTCTTCATGCGTCGATCTCTCGCTTCTTCCTCCTCTCCGGTCGCCGCTTCCCTCTTCGACCAACTTTTCCGACTGCGCCGGCCACCTAAGCCCTAGGTTTGACAGTCAAACTCCTCCACTCACATTTTTAGAATCTCATAACCCTAATCTCCTCTTCTCCGGCGATTTTTCTTCTTCGATTAGGGTTCCGACGAAACCACTGCTCCGATGAACTTTTCGACGATCTCTTCAGCGGTGTCTGAGTACCCTCTCCTCATCATCCTAATGGCGCCAAAGTATAACCTTCTTACTTCTCTAAAACCTTAATTTTTCCATTATAACTCATTATGATCTAATCGTGCATTTGTGTCTTTGCATTTCATGTCATTGCATTGCATTCATATAGGCGATCCCGTAGAAATGACCCCATTGAGGTTGAATCACGGTTGTACCAAACCATGTTGGTTAGGTACATTGATAGGGATTTCTTTAATCGTCACGGTGTCCAACTCGAAGAAAGTCAAGATAAGCTCCACTTATCTTGGGGAGATGAGACTCTTTGACTCAGATCTGGATCTCAACGTTCAGGGGCTTGAAGGGCTATAAAAAAAGGGGGGTTTCACCCCTTTAGGTCATCATTCTTTGCTCCCAAGTGCTCCAACGATGCCACACTTCGACGACGATGCTACGACACCGATACACTGACAACAAACTCAACATCTTAAATTCATACTCGTCGGTAGAATTTTTTGTTCCTTATTTTGTTTAATTTGTAATCAAATCTTTCATCATAATGAGTTGAGGTAGGCTTGTTGCCTCATCCTCGAGTCCTTGTCTTTCGTTATAATCGTTGTCTCCTACCTCCAACGAGGAGGAGATTGTTAGTGCTTTTCCTCTTCGTACGTGGTCAAGGATCACGGGGCCTTGGAGTAGCAACCTTTTGGTTGCGAACCAAGTAAAAATAAAGTGTCTATTTATTTTCTATTATTTTACATTCCACGACAATACTCGAATTTTCTACGAACGAAAAGAAAGATTTTATACTCGCTATTCACCCCCCCCCCTCTAGTGTGCTTCTCGATCCAACAATTGGTATCAGAGCGGGGCACTAAGATTTGGTGCAACCACCAATCTAGCATTTCTTTTGGTTTATTTTCGTATTTTTTTTTTAATTTTTAAGCTTTTCATTATTTCTCTTCCCACACTACTAATCCAAGACTAGAGTCTTGGCAACCTTTTTCGTGTCATTTTTATTTGTGTGCAAGGTTCATTTTTAATGGCCCACATTGAGGGGTATAGCACCACCCGACCTCCATTCTTTAACAGAGATGATTTCCATTATTTGAAAGGTCGGATGGAGTGTTTCTTGAAAACACAAGTCGAGACTTGCATAATAATCCAAACCGACTTTGCTCTACCCACCAATGATCAAGGGTATGTTGGATCGAAGCGAATCGCTAGAGGGGGGGTGAATAGCGATAAAACCTTTTTCTTTGTTCGTTTGTTAAAACCCGAGTAGATAATTAATTGTAGTGGAAAGATAAGAAATAAATAAAGGAGACAAATATTTTTACTTGGTTCGTAGCCTTCGGTTACTACTCCAAGGCCCTAGTGGTCCTTGACCACGCACGGAGGGTAAAGCACTAAAGAACTCCTCCTCGTTAGAGGTAGGAGTTAATCATTACAAATAAAAGCAAAAAGATTGAGGTATAGGGACACTCCCCCTCTCCTCGTTACGATAAAAGCTCCGAGATTTAAAAGTAATGAACTGAAATAAACAACTTAAACCGACGTAATAAAAAGAAAACAATTAAACCTAGACGTCGGAGAAGAAGCACTTCATTGTCGGAAAGTTGTAGCTTGGCAGAGGCTTTTGGAAGCTTAGAATTGATGAAGAAACCCTAGGATTGGCCCTCCTTTTATAGCCTTTGAGCCCCTTTTCGAGAGAAACTTCACCCAATAGAGTTTTGGCACATGGCTCCTTGAAAAATGGTGATAAGGCTTGACTACTCGAGGCTGATCCTTGACCATCAGTCGACTGATGGCCATCATCAGTCAACTGATGGTAGCATCAGTCGAATGCTAACCTCCGGCAGTCGACTGTTGGACGACAGTCGAGTCCTCCAAGCTGGCAGTCGACTGATGCTAGCTGCAAGGCAAAGTTAGCTTAACAAAAATATTATTTTGACAGCCTCCGACCATCCGATCTCGACCTAGACCACCTATAGGATGTCTTTGGTCGGATCTACGCTTAAGATCATCCCCGTAAAGAGGATACGACCTTACTTACGCTCGCACACACGAGCTTACCTCGATATTTACTATGTTGCTTGTTAGGGTAATCTCTTGCCATGATAAGGTTTTGATGTGTGTGGCAAAGGGTTTAAGTTAGGTTGTTATTGTGATTTGATATGTGCATTGGAGTCTTGCAGGACTTAGTAATTCGCACATGGAGCCTAGGCGAGTTTTCACATCTCATGACTCGGTCCTTAAGTCGGTGAAGGATGGCTTTGCGGAAGTCGTGAGCTTGGAGCATCCGAGGGACCGCCGGACGAGGAGCTTGGAGTGAAGCCGGAGGAAGTAGACTTCGAGGCAAGAGACACGAAGGAGCATTGCAGAGTCGTGCGCCTGATGCTGTCGAGGGATGTGGCCGCAGACGAAGATAACTTCGAAGGAGAGGGACTCTGAGAGATGAGAGCGAATGTAACCCGGGAAGGGGTAGTAGCTCTTAGGTGAAACTTGGCCATTTGGCTAAGTGTCTGATGGGATTTCTTGACACCAGTCGACTGCCATGAAACGGCAGTCAACTGCTCTGAGTCGAACATAGTGTTGGTGCAATCGGCCCAGGTAGATGATAGTATTTTGATGATAGACAAAACTTATGACATGGGATTGTCATGGGAAAGTCCAACATGGTGTTGGCATGGGAAAGTCCAAAGCATTGCGAAGCCGTGCGCTTGGTGCTTGGCATGGAAAATGCATTGCGAAGCCGTGCGCTTGGTGCATGTGGGAAGTCTTGAGGACTTGGTAAGTTCACTAGGCTCGGGGTCCTTGAGTCGGTGAAAGATGGCATTACGAAGCCGTGCGCTTAGTGCATCCGAGGGACCGCCGGACGGGGAGCGAATGGAGTGAGCCCAAAGGGAAGCATACTTCTAGGGTATGAGACACGAAGGATGGCGTTGCGAAGTCGTGCGCTTGGCGCATCCGAGGGACGTAGGCCGAGGGAAGAGAGCTTCGGTGGGGAACTCCATGAGGGATAAGGCGGACTTGGCCAAGTGGCTAAGACTGAGTGTCGGAGGCTCAAACTTGATGTTTGAGGGTTTACTCGACGGTCGGATGCTCAAACAACTTGGTGTTTGAGGTTTTGCCCGACATCAGTTGACTGGCATAGGTGCCGGTTCGACTGATCCAAGTCGACTAGGGTTCGACTGGTGTAAGGCTAGGGTTTTGTGCTTGGTAGTCGACTGATGGGAGTGTCGCGAGCACAGAACGCTCCATATTCTCGACAACACCGATTATTAGTCACTCACCGATCGATGGGCATCATCGCCGATCGTAGGTGATCCGTTGAAACTTGTCTCGACGTGGATCTTGCCGAGAGACACGGTGTGGGCAATGATCGGGCCTTTGGCGATCGCTAGGCGCAAAAATAGCTCGATGCAGGTTATAAAAGGAGCTCGAGATGGAGGTTTTTGCTATGGTTTTTGTGGAGCTATTGGTGGGGAATTACTGCTGCATTCCAGTCCTTCAAGAGCCAATCAAAGCAAGCAACAAACAAGTGATCAAAAGCAATCGATGAAAAGTGTTTCTTTTGTATTGTATTTGTATTCTTGTTTGTATTTGTATATTACTGTTGTAATTGCTTGTGAGAGGTTTCTCCACCTCCGACGTGTAGTCGAGAAGGAGTTTAGTTAGTGTCGTGCGCATAACTAGAGCTCGGTGAGCTCGCCCGTGGAGTAGGAACCATTTGGTTCCAAACCACGTATATCTTGTGTTGTGTTATTGTGTATTGTTATTAGTTTCATTATTATTGTTATTCCGCTGTGCTAACAACAATCATAGACAAGCAACGCAACGAGAACGAGCGAATTCCGCCACCAAACGATTGAGGGCTATTCACCCCCCTCTAGTCGGTCGTCGCGATCCCCAACAAGTGGTATCATAGCCAAGGTCGCTCTTCAAGGACTAACCGCCGCGAGAGCACTACAAAATGGCCGACTTCATCCATCCACCGAAATTCGATGGAGATTTTGCTTGGTGGAGGAAACGGATGGAGGTATATCTCGAAACCAATTTTGATTATATGATTATTGTAGAAAATGGTTTTGAGATGACTAGGGACAAATACAACAAGCCAATTGAAAAGTCAAGGTGGACCCAAGACCAAATTAAGGACTTTAAGACAAATCTCGAGGTAATAAAATTATTTAGTGATTTGTTACCTAACAAAATTTGGTCTAGTTTGGGTGACTATAGGGATGCAAAGGAATTATGGGAGAAGATAATGAAATTTCAAGAAAACTCCCAACCGGCACATGTAGAGGATAATGCCGAAGAAGAAACACCATCTACTTTTGATGATGTTGATGATTTGGTGGAGACCTCCACCTCTAGCGTTGAGGGGGAGGAAAGAATTTCAATTCCGGAGCAAGATCAAAATGAAGCTTCTACCTCCGGAAGAAGTGAAGAGGCCTCCACCAACTCCCTAGGTAACTCAAGTGTTGTTATTTTAAATAAAAATCACATAATATGCTTTGAGTGTAGGGAGAAAAAGCACTACAAGAGTAAATGCCCTAAATTGGCTAAGGAAAAAGCATCAACCCCAAAAGTCAACCCAAAGTCAAAGGATGCCGGTGTTCCCAAAATCAAGAGCAAAGAGCACATTGTGTGCTTTAAATGCAACCAACGGGGACATTACCGAAACCAATTCCCTAGGGGGAGGAAGAAAGGGCAAGAAGGTGTGACTTGATAGGACCCTTGGAACGGCTAGAGGGGGTGATTAGCCTTTCTTCTTTTCTACAAAAATGTTAGCGGAAGCAATACAAAATATAAACACAAATCAAAGCAAGAACAAAGCTAACACCCGATGTACGTGGTTCGGAGATGACGCTCCTACTCCACGGCAATCCGTAAGGTGGATTAGCCCTAATCAACCTTCACTAGAACCTCCTTTGGATGAACCAAGGTGGAGAAACCTTTCTTACAATGCTCTCCTCTTCTTTACAATGATGGATGATCAAGAACAAGAGAAGAGAAGGATTTAAACCACTAAAAACACTTGGAAGGCTTGGTGAACACGAGAGTATAGTTAGGAGCAAGAGCACTAGCTTCACCAAGCTCCCCATGGCCCCTTTTTATAGAAGAGCGTTTTCGTTGGCGTCGATCACCGGTGATGCATACCATCGGTCATCGCCAACGGCGGCAAAACGCGATCTCCGCGGAGATTCGTAGAGCCGCAATTTCCAACGACTAGGTGATCGCGATCGATCCTCCATCGATCGATCGATGGGGTGATCGATCCGAGTGATCAAGCGGCGATCGAGTGAGACTGCATTCTGTGGCGATATTTCCCTTGATCAGTCGACTGATGCCCTTGGCAGTCGACTGATCGCAGCATCAGTCGACTGCTCTGACCAAGGCAGTCGACTGATGGTCAGGGTTTCACCCTGACTCAGTCGAACGCCTGACCAGTCGACTGATACATCGTATCAGTCGACTGATACTCATCAAGTATGAGTAATTCATACTTGATTTTATACCCTAGACCTAGACTCAACCTTCTAGCTCCTCAATAAGCCTTGCGCCTTCAGGATCCCTCCGAGTCCGCGACTTGTTCATCCTTTGCGCTTTGCTTCCAAGAGCTTCCTTCGGTTTCGTCATGTCTTGGGTTGCCAAATGCTTGGACTTTACGCCGCCAAGACTACAAGCTTGGACTTATGCTGCCAAGACTTTACTTTGGACTTCCTTTGCCAAGGTTCACTTGGACTTTATGCTGCCAAGACTACAAGCTTGGTCTTATGCCGCCAAGTCCATCCCTTGGACTTCCTTTTACCAAGTCTTCATCCTTGGATTTTCCTGTCACTTAAACACATGCTTAATTAGATCACAAGATATTGCCTAACTTAGATGATTAGCCAAACATCAAAACATATAAATGCTTGGAGCATTGTTGCACCAACAATCTCCCCCTTTTTGATGTTTGACAATCATTTAAGTTAGGTCTTTAAAGATACACGCATAATCATCTAACTTAAGCATTCCTTCTCCCCCTTTGACATACATCAAAAAGAGAAGGATGAAAGAATTAAGAGTGTTGGATCTTGGACTAAGGTATTAGATTGAAATTAAGCTCCCCCTTAATCCAAGATAGGATGTAAATTACATTTGAAGCAAAGCATAATCTAAAATTTAAAAGTTAAATCCTAACTTTGCACCAACAATGGTTTTGGGGATAAAAGGATAGAATTTATTGAAACTCCCCCTAAACCACTGTATTAAGCAGTCCTAAAATGCAATATTATCATACTAGAGTGTTAGGACATCAAAAATACACCAAATATCAGAAAATAGAGTTTATTATCAGTCAGATGGTATACGAACCGATCATTCTGCTATGCCTGAAATCGAAATTTCAGCCTTTTCAGCCCATTTTCAGAAATGCGGTAGAAATTCTAGAAATCTCGAAAAATCACGAAATTTTGCGTACATATTTCTGAAATCATACTTTATTAAGGAAAAATAATTTGAAAAATATATGTTTTCCAGATTTCAAGATTGATACAAATTTGGAAACTTACAAAAGTTCTAAAGAATTTTCAAACTTTGTATCACTTTTGTGATTCACTTGAAAACTGTTTTCTAAAATATAATGAACATAGTTTAAAATATATATGATTTGGAATTTCCAACCATGTTCTTAGAGCTATGTACTCATTACTTGAATACAAGCCTTCCCAATGGTTGGTCCATAAGGTATTTATGTCTCTAGGTGTGTCATTGGCTCATAGTAATGCATCATAACAAGCATGATGAGCCAAGTACACCTTCCCTATCATCTCACATGGTTCTAAGTGTCTCAATACAAAAATCAAGGTTTCTTAAGGCTTTTTGTGAGATGTATCAAGGTATAACGATAACATATAAACATGGGACCTAGAATTTTACTCTACAAAGCACATACCAAGCTCTCTCCTTAAAGATGAAAATTCATTTTCGGGAAGAGCTTTGGTGAAGATATCGGTAAGGTTGCACTTAGATTCTACATAATTAAGTTCAATGTCCCCTCTTGCCACATGATCTCTTATAAAGTGATGTTTCACTTCAATGTGCTTGGTCCTAGAGTGATGTACCGGATTTTTGGTCAAGTTGATGGTACTCACATTATCACAATATACTTTAATGTTAGAGTAGTGTAGCTCATAGTCCACAAGAGTATGCCTCATCCAAAGTAATTGAGCTACACAACTACCCATAGCCACATATTCGGCTTCGGTGGTTGATAAAGCCATACAATGTTACTTCCTACTACTCCAACTAACTAGGGAGGACCCAAGAAATTGGCATCCACCATTAGTACTTTTCCTATCCAATTTGCACCCGGCATAATCGAAATCGGTATAACCAAGTAATTCAAATGACCTAGTCCTAGGATACCAAAGTCCTACATTTAGGGTGCCTTTAATATACCTTAATATTCTTTTGACGACTACCAAATGTGATTCTTTGGCACAAGATTGGTATCTTGCACACATACCTACCGCAAATAAAATGTCGGGTCTACTAGCGGTTAGGTATAGTAAGCTACCAATCATACTCCTATAAAGTTTAAGATCAATTGATTTACCTTCATGATCACTATCTATCCTAGTGCTAGTGGCCATAGGAGTGGTTACAATTTTGGCATTTTCCAAACCAAATTTCTTGATCATTTCATTTGCATATTTGGTTTGATAAATATGAATACCCTCATTGGTTTGTTTGACTTATAAGCCTAGGAAAAAGGTAAGCTCTCCAACCAAACTCATTTCAAATTCATTTTCCATATTTTTTATAAAGTCTTGAAGAAGATCATCATTTGTTGACCCAAAGATGATATCATCAACATATACTTGGGCTATGAATATATCTTTTAACGTTGACTTTATAAACAAAGTTTGATCTACTTGGCCTCTTCTAAAATCCTTAGAAATTAAGAAGGATGACAATCTTTCATACCATGCCCGGGGAGCTTGTTTTAACTCATATAATGCTTTCCTAAGCTTACATACATGATTTGGATAATCTATGTTCTCAAATCCGGGTGGTTGCTCTACATATACTTCCTCCTTAATAAAACCATTTAAGAATGCCGATTTAACATCCATTTGGTAAAGTTTAAATCCCATGTAGGAAGCATACCCTAAGAGAATCCTAATAGATTCTAACCTTGCAACCGGGGCATAAGTCTCATCATAGTCAAGCCCTCAACTTGATTGAATCCCTAGCAACCAACCTAGCTTTATTTCTAGTGATATTTCCTTGATCATCTAGCTTATTCCTAAAGACCCATCTTGTAGTAATTATGGTGCTATCATCGGGTCTAGGTACTAATTCTAACTTGACTTCTCTCAAATTGAGCCAATTCATCTTGCATTGCCAAAATCCAATCCGGATCATGTAATGCATCATTGATCGATTTGGGCTCAATTTGTGAGATAAGAGCAACTTGACTAGTAGGAGGTCTATGAAATGACCTAGTTCTTACTCCTTGAGATAGATCTCCTACTACTTGGTCAAGTGGATGATCTTGATGAATTCTTAGGTTTCTAGAAGGGGTTTCAATTTGATCATTGTTATCTTCCACCCTTCTTTCATCATCGAGTCTCCTCTTCCTCCCCTTGATCATTACCCTAATGGTCAAATTTTGAAGTTTTTGGGTAATGTCTTGATTGTTGTCATTAATATCCTTATCAATGGAGGACTTTCTAGGTAGGTACTAGTAGTTTCATCAAATTGAACATTGGAAGACTCCTCAATCCCTTTGGTTCTCTTATTGTAGACTCTATACCTCTACTTGTGGATGAGTATCCAACTAGATTCCTCATCCGCTTTTGATTCAAATTTTCCTAAGTTATCTTTGGTGTTTAGAATATAAACTTTACATCCAAAGACTTTGAAATAATGAATTGTGGGTATAGTCCCATTCCATAATTCAAATGGTGTTTTTCCTAAAAACCTATGGATTTGAACCCTATTTTGGATATAGCAAGCGGTATTAACCGCTTCCGCCCACAAGTAGCTAGGTAGAGAATATGCATTAAGCATAGTCCTAGCCGCCTCTTGTAGGGCACGATTTCTTCTTTCCACCACCCCATTTTGTTGGGGTGTTCTAGGACAAGAGAACTCATGCTTGTACCCTTGCTCTAAATAAAATTGTGAAAATTTTAGGTTTTCAAATTCACCACCATGATCACTACGGATCCGGTTGATTTTGAGACTCTTTTCATTTTCAACCCTTTTACTAAATCCTATGATTATTTCTAAGGTATCATCCTTATGTTTCATAAAATAGACCCAAGTATACCTAGAAAAATCATCTACTATAACCAAACAATATTTATTACCATTTAAAGATGGAGTACTATGGCAATCAAATAAGTCAAGATGCAATAATTTTAATGGTAAAGAGGTATTGGTTAGAGTTTTACCTTTGTGTGATGCCTTTGTTTGTTTTCCTTCTTGGCATGCATCACACAATTTGTTCTTGACATACTTGATCTTTGGTAGCCCTTTGACCAACTCCATCTTGGCTACCTTGGCTATGTTTTTCATGTTGATATGCCCTAATCTTCTATGTCATAGCCAACTTTCCTCTTCTTTTGCAACAAAACACTTAGTAGAAATGTTAGAAGCATATGAAAGATCAACATAATAGATGTTTGATTTCCTATATCCAACTAACATACAATCATTTAATTCCTTGTGTCTAATCATGCATTTAGAGGATTCAAAAGAGACATGATAGTTTGCATCACAAAGTTGACTAACACTTAATAAATTAAATTTCATATTTTCAACTAGCAATACTTTGTGAATAACAATTTTAGGGGATACCTCAATTGTACCTCTACCTAATATCTTGAGTTTTCCACTATTCCCAAAGGACACCGCTCCCTTCTTCACATATTTAATTGTGGAGAACTTGCTCACATCCCCGGTCATATGTGTTGAGCAACCGCTATCCACAATCCACATACCTCGCTCTCCTACCTAAATCACATGAAAAACACAAGCTTTTGGTACCCAAACATTTGGACTGGTAACATTAAGTAAAAACTTCTTAGGTACCCAAGCTTTCTTAACCTTACCCTTAATGGTTGCTTTCCTATTAATTAATGAAATATAAGCAACTTCTTTTTCTTTTGGCTTATATCCTAAACCGGCCTTGTTATAAACCGCTCTTTGCCTACTAAGAATCATATCAAGACACTTTGAGCCATTTGAAAATTTTTCTAAACATACTTTCAATTCACTAACCTCATCCTTAAGTTTGTCATTTTCTTCCCTAAGCATGCAAGAGTCAATATGTGAAGGCTTTTCATTCCTAATGGCCTTTAGTTCTACCTTCATGCTCTTAACCTTAGATTTTGACTTATCTAGAGCTTCTTTAAGATAAGCAATTGATTTATAGAGAAGCATAACCTTGGGAGAATTCATTACCTCATCGTCACTAGATGACGATTCATCACTTGAGGAATCATCTTGACTTGATGTGCCGGAATCATCTTCTAATGCCATGAGTGCCACATGGCGTGTGATGTGGCAAAGCTCATCATCGGATGAAGAGTCTTCAACACTTGGTGTGTCCCATGTGGTTTGAGCCACCATGGCCTCCTTCTTCTTTTTTTCCTTCTTGTCCTTCTTTTTCTTTTCCTTTTCCTCCTTCTTCTTTAGCTCCGGGCAATTTGGCTTTATATGCCCCTTCTTATTGCAAGCATGGCAAATCACATTATTGCTAAAACTTGAATTACCATTAAATTTACCTTTTGAGGAATGAGACCCCTTCCTTACTTCTCTATTCTTGAACTCTCTTGACTTTCTATAAAGCTTCTTGACGAAATTTGGCATTTCACTAGATGAGTCCCCATCGCTACTTGACTCATCCTCCGACTCGGATGATGATGATGCTTCTTTTCTTTCCTTCTTCTTCTTTTCTTTCTTGTCCTTCTTTTCAACAAATAGAGCTAACCCCTTTTCCTTAGAGGACATGTTAGTTTGCTCATGTAATTCAAACTCACAAAATAATTCATCAATTTTAATTTGAGATAAATCCCTAGTTACCTTAATGGCATCAACTATAGAAGTCCATAAAGAATTTCTAGGAAATGCTTGTAAAATATACCTTACCAAATCCCGGTTGTCAACTCGCTCACCTATGATATGGAGTCCGTTTACAATTTCCTTGAACCTTCCATGCATTTGACTTACGGTTTCATGCATCTTCATTTGGAAGGCTTGAAGTTGCCCAATTAATAGGTCCTTCTTGGCCCTCTTTGACTCCTTGGAACCTTCATTTAGCTCAATGAGCTTTTCCCATAGCTCCTTGGCGGATTCAAAAGGCCCCACCTTGTTGAGTTGCTCCATTGTGACGCCGCATTGGATGGTGAGGACGGCCTTTGCATTTGATTCAAATTTCTTGTTTATTTCTCTTGTCCAATCCTTGCTTGGAATAGGATGTCCATGTTCATCCACCGGTTCCTCGAAGCCATCTACAACACTATGCCAAATTTCAATATTACTCATAAGATAGTACTTCATCCTACCTTTCCAATACGCAAAGTGACTCCCATCGAAGAGAGGTGGCTTGGCAATGCTATATCCCTCTTGAAGAGCCATTGATGTCTTGGTTGATGGTGAGATCTTCCAAGCTATCCGGGCTCTGATACCACTTGATAGGACCCTTGGAACGGCTAGAGGGGGGTGATTAGTCTTTCTTCTTTTCTACAAAAATGTTAGCGGAAGCAATACAAAATATAAACACAAATCAAAGCAAGAACAAAGCTAACCCGATGTAATGCGTGGTTCGAGATGACGCCCTACTCCACTAAGAATCCGTAAGGTGGATTAGCCCTAATCAACCTTCACTAGAACCTCCTTTGGATGAACCAAGGTGGAGAAACCTTTCTTACAATGCTCTCCTCTTCTTTACAATGATGGATGATCAAGAACAAGAGAAGAGAAGGATTTAAACCACTAAAAACACTTGGAAGGCTTGGTGAACACGAGAGTATAGTTAGGAGCAAGAGCACTAGCTTCACCAAGCTCCCCATGGCCCCTTTTTATAGAAGAGGGGATGTTTTTCCCGTTGGGCGTCGATCAGTCGACTGATGCATACCATCACGATCGCCGCCAACGGCCAAACGCGATCTCCGCGGAGATTCGTAGCTGCAATTTCCAACGGCCAGGTGATCACAGTCAATCGATCCTCCATCACCGATCGATGGGGTGATCGATCACCGAGTGATCAAGGCGAATGAGTGAGACCGCATTCTGCGGGCAATATTTCGATCACCGATCGATGCCCTTGGCGATCGGATCGATCGCATCGATCGACTACTCCGACCAAGGCAATCGGTCGATGGTCGTGGTTTCATCCTCGACTCATCGAACGCGACCGATCGGTGATACATCGTATCGATCCGATCGATACTCATCAAGTATGAGTAATTCATACTTGATTTTATACCCTAGACCTAGACTCAACCTTCTAGCTCCTCAATAAGCCTTGCGCCTTCAGGATCCCTCCGAGTCCGCGACTTGTTCATCCTTTGCGCTTTGCTTCCAAGAGCTTCCTTCGGTTTCGTCATGTCTTGGGTTGCCAAATGCTTGGACTTTACGCCGCCAAGACTACAAGCTTGGACTTATGCTGCCAAGACTTTACTTTGGACTTCCTTTGCCAAGGTTCACTTGGACTTTATGCTGCCAAGACTACAAGCTTGGTCTTATGCCGCCAAGTCCATCCCTTGGACTTCCTTTGCCAAGATCATACTTGGACTTCCTTTTACCAAGTCTTCATCCTTGGATTTTTCTGTCACTTAAACACATGCTTAATTAGATCACAAGATATTGCCTAACTTAGATGATTAGCCAAACATCAAAACATATAAATGCTTGGAGCATTGTTGCACCAACATGACTCATGTAGGGGGAGCTTCTAAAGCTAACCCTAAAGTACAGTTAAATAATGCACCTTCAATTTCTAGAATTAAAAAGCATGCTAAGAATTATTTTAATTCTCTTGCCATTATTAATGAAAAGCATGCTAGGAGAAACAATAAGGTTTATTGCTTAGGTGCTAAGCATGTTAGTTTCTCTAAGGACAAACCTAGGACTCAAAACACTAGATCTATTTTACCTAAAGAGTTCATTAGGAGAGTTGAAAATCATCTAGGCATTAACCATAAGAAGGGTAGACACATGCCTAAGAAGAAGAACATTTCCCCTAAACCTAATGAAAATTCAAAATTGAGAAAATTAGAGGTGGAGAACCAAGCCTTGAGGTCAAGGCTAGAAAAATTGGAGAAGACCCTAGCAATAATATCAAACTCGGTTAAGGGGTCTAATGCACAAAAGTCAAGACCTAGGAAACAAGAAACATCTAAGGGCAAGAAGGGTTTGGGTCACAAACCTATGTCCTACCATAATGTTCCATTTAATTATGGAACATCATCTAGGTCTAGACAAACCAAGGCTAATAGGGAAGTCATCCCTAAGTCTAGCTATGGTATGTGTTTAGTGGCTAAAACCTCAAAGAAATCAAATGTAGCCACTAAGAAGGTCAATGGAGGAGTCACCTCTAGAGTTGACCCAAGTAAGACCCAAAAGACTATGACTTCAAAGCCAAATAGGGTCATTAGGAAGGTATCTAGGGAAGTTATCCCTAGGGAATACCTTGTTAACCCAAGGAGCTCCAATAGGTATTGGGTTCCTAGAAGCGTGATCGATTCACGCTAAATGGGTTAGGGTGTGTCAACCCTAAGTGGATGGGTAGTTAACCTAGCCATTGTGAGTTTACACATTAGGATGTGCCAATATGCTTTGAGAAGTTGAAAAATGATTAAATTGGCACAATTAGGTCATAGAGGTCATTGGTGTGTCATTTTGGGTTTATGACACACTAGGGAAATAATGACTTTAAGGCAAAATGGACTTAACCCTAGAAATGACAATTTGGATTCAACACTTAGGTATTTTATACCTTAGTATATTTTACTTGTCATGCTTTATTTGCCTTGCCATGTCATGACATCATTTTCATTTTTATCTCTAAAAATGTCATGATTATTTTTAGATGTCATGTATGCTTAGGCTTCGTTCACATGCCATGACATCATGATTTTGGCATATGCTTTTATTTATATCATATCTATGACATAATCATATCATGCATAAATTAAAATGGAGTTAAGAACTATGGCACAATTTGAAGGGAATCAAATTATGTGGCCTAGAAATATGCATGAGAACATAAAGAAAACAAAACCCACATCTCACTAAAAACTTGACTTGTATGTGTTTTACACATCTAGATATTTGTGAGATGTTTAGGAAAAAGAAAATAATGGTTTTAAAAACATTTTGAAAACATTTTGAAAAAAATTGGTGAAGTCTATCTTTTGATAGCTATCACCATTGAATGGGATGATACAAAGAGGGCTCTTTATTGAAGCTTTTCTAAACTTTTGAACTTTGTATCAATCTCCTAATTTAGTGGGTAAAATAATTTTCCAATATTTTTCACCCATAGTGTTTAGGATTAGTATTATACGTATGCATTTTTAAGATTTTTAAAATTACGTATATTTACTTATGGATTTTGAAAATCCATTTAAATCAAAATCAGAATGTTATCAATCGACCGCCATGGATCGGCAATGATCGTTGAGGGTGGCAATGACCGATTTCGATTTTACGATCGCCTGCCGATTTCGGGTAAACCTTGTTGGTTAGGCCCATATTCAGCTAGGTTAAGGTCCCCTAACCACTCCTAATCCTAGGATATGCTTGGGAGAGCATTAGAAAGGGTGGAAATCCATTGGACATGGATTAGGAGAGGTGTTTAGGGAGAGTATCAATTTTAAGGTGGAAGAGAGTTCATTGTTGAACTTTGCCTTAATTTTGATTGGTTAAATGTTCCTATTGGCTTAGGGACTCTCCAAGGACATTGTTGGTGCAATGGTCAAGAGGGAGCAAGCCTCTAGGGGGGGTATCCATCATGGGAAGATGGATGTGTATTTCCTCATGGGAGGAAAATTGGGTAGCCTCTCTTTAAGTGATATGGGATCACTAGAAAGATAGTAGGCATGTGTTCCTCTAAGGGAGAGATTGTAAGATCTCATTGGGATATGAGACATTCATACCCTTGGGGAGAACCTTTTTGATGTAATGTCAAAAAGGGGGAGATGTTACCAAGTTACCATTTAGGGTGCGTTGGAATTCTCATTGGGATATGAGAATTTCCAATATGGGAGAATTGGTAGACTTGAGATGGTAGTTTTGTCAATCATCAAAAAGGGGGAGATTGTTGGTGCAATCGGCCCAGGTAGATGATAGTATTTTGATGATAGACAAAACTTATGACATGGGATTGTCATGGGAAAGTCCAACATGGTGTTGGCATGGGAAAGTCTAAAGCATTGCGAAGCCGTGCGCTTGGTGCTTGGCATGAGAAATGCATTGCGAAGTCGTGCGCTTGGTGCATGTGGGAAGTCTTGAGGACTTGGTAAGTTCACTAGGCTTGGGGTCCTTGAGTCGGTGAAGGATGGCATTACGAAGTCGTGCGCTTGGTGCATCTGAGGGACCGGCAGACGGGGAGCGAATGGAGTGAGCACAAAGGGAAGCATACTTCTAGGGTATGAGACGCGAAGGATGGCGTTGCGAAGCCGTGCGCTTGGCGCATCCGAGGGACGTAGGCCGAGGGAAGAGTGCTTCGGTGGGGAACTCCATAAGGGATAAGGTGGACTTGGCCAAGTGGCTAAGACTGAGTGTCCGAGGCTCAAACTAGATGTTTGAGGGTTTACCCGATGGTCGGATGCTCAAACAACTTGGTGTTTGAGGTTTTGCCCGACATCAGTCGACTGACATAGGTGCCGGTTCGACTGATCCAAGTCGACTAGGGTTCGACTGGTGTAAAGCTAGGGTTTTGTGCTTGGCGCCGATCGCCATGGATCGGCAATGATCGATGTCGATAACACCGATCGCCGAGGGATGGCAATGATCGATGGGAGTGTCGCGAGCACAGAATGCTCCATAGCCGACTGGACAGTGGACTACTAGGTCACTAGTCGACTGATGGGCATCATCAGTCGACTGGTAGGTGATCCGTTGGAACTTGTCTGACGTGGATCTGGCTGTTGTGAGACAACGACTACAGGGGCAGTCGACTGGGGCCTTTTGGCAGTCGACTGCTAGGTGCGAAAACAGCTCGATGGAGGTTTTTGTTATGGTTTTTGTGGAGCTATTGGAGGGGAATTGCTGCTGCATTCCAGTCCTTCAAGAGCCAATCAAAGCAAGCAACAAACAAGTGATCAAAAGCAATCGGTGAAAAGTGTTTCTTTTGTATTGTATTTGTATTCTTGTTTGTATTTGTATATTACTGTTGTAATTGCTTGTGAGAGGCTTCTCCACCTCCGACGTGTAGTTGAGAAGGAGTTTAGTTAGTGTTGTGTGCATAACTAGAGCTCGGTGAGCTCGCCCGTGGAGTAGGAACCATTTGGTTCCGAACCACATATATCTTGTGTTGTGTGATTGTGTATTGTTGTTAGTTTCATTATTATTGTTATTCCGCTGCGCTAACAACAATCGTAGACAAGCAACGCAATGAGAACGAGCGAATTCCGCCACCAAACGATTGAGGGTTATTCACCCCCCTCTAGTCGGTCGTCGCGATCCCCAACACGTAGTTCGACTGGTATTCGACTGGTTGTTTGGGGCTAGCATGATCGCCATATATGGCGCCGATCACCATCATCGATCCCAAGGCAACAATGACTTGAAGAAAGGGTTTGGCCAGAACCGCCATAGCCGATCGGGCCGATTACGAGGGAGAATGATCGATGATGGGTTCCATCGGGCCGATCGCTAAGTGTTCCGTTGGACTACAATGGTCGGGATCCGACGTGTTCGGAGGCCGCTAGAGTGGCGCAATGATCGCCAAGGGCAAGATCGTGGCGCCAACGGGAAGAAAAGCTTCCTCTCTATAAAAAGAGAGAGTGTGGACCTTTGAGGGGATAATGCTTATGCTCTAAGTGATCTTCCAAGTGCCCCACAAGATTTAAACTCTTCTTACTTGTTTTTACTTCATTCTTATTGTAAGAAGAGTGATCTTGATTGTAAAGGTTACCTCCACCTAGCTTGGTGCAAAGGAGAGACCATTAGTGGATTGGTTTTGGCGGAGTGATTCACCGAGGACGAATCGGGGATCATGGATTAGCGGCGTAGCCGTGAACCACGTTATACTATCGTGTTAGCGTTTATTTTATTGTTATTTCCTTTTGCTTGTCTTTGTTGTTTCTGTTGCGCTAATCTTTTGTAGACGAGCAAAATCCACCATCCAAGTAAAGAGGGCTATTCACCCCCCTCTAGCCGGCCGTTCGATCCCCAACATTGCTTTTGCTTCCGGCCTTCCACTTGATTCCTTCGGCTCCTTTCGAAGTCACTCGAGTGTCACCCGACCACCGCTGCTTCCTTCGGGTGTCGCTAGCCTTCAGCTCCAACTATAGCAATTTTCTAGACACTCGATTCAGCTCGTTAGATAACGATATGAGC
Source organism: Wurfbainia villosa (assembly GCA_025175895.1). Classification (NCBI taxonomy): domain Eukaryota; kingdom Viridiplantae; phylum Streptophyta; class Magnoliopsida; order Zingiberales; family Zingiberaceae; genus Wurfbainia; species Wurfbainia villosa. The sequence continues at coordinate 28,182,506 of CM045990.1, read as the reverse complement.
TTAACTTTGTATCGTTTGCTATAATCAAAACTCAGGTTGGACTTAGGTGCCTACTGCACTAATAATCTCCCCCCAAAATAAAGATTAAGTTGGAGTAGTAAGAATTTTCTTCAAGTACTCCCCCTTGAGGAAACCTCCCCCTTGACCGAGGGTGAGTCTTGAAAGAAGACCTTAGTCCTCCCCCTTGAGGATTGCTATTTAGAAAGAGTTTAAGTAATTAACATTACTTAAAGTTGGCCTTAGTAAAACATTTAAGTTAAGAAGACTTCTTAACTTGTCCCTTTCTCCCCCTTTCTTAAGTAAAGCATTAGCATTTGGCCATAGTGTTTAAAAAATAATAAGTTTAAGTTAAGAATTCTCTTAACTTGGCCTTTACTTCCTTTTAAGTAAATTTTTAAAACTTAAAGTTAAGTAAACATTTACTTAACTTTTGGCCATGAAAATTTTTGATCCCTTAACTTTGGCCTTTTTCTCCCCCTTTTGCCATATATCGAAAAGTGGAAGGGTGTGTGGAAAATAAGTATTAAATTTAAAGTCCAAGCATGTTCCACATTTTTTTGAAAATAATATACTGAAAATAAGCTCATCTATAAAATGTTTGACTCATATTTGGCTTAATTGTTATGAAAGATCAACCAGTCCTGGTCAGAGTCGGTTAGTATGTATGATTATACTCCGTGGTTCATGGCGATGCACTAGCTCTACATCTGGAACCAGGAGTAAGGTCCTAACATCTCACGCTCATATACGTTGCTAAGTACACAAACACATTAGTCCTATGTGTTGTGAGATGTATTGGCTCCTTAAATCTATAAGTGCATGATATCTAAGGTATGTCCTATACTAGTTCCATGAAAAATGAAAAGTAATAAATAGTAGTAATATAATTTGCAAAGTCCTATTCTACTACGCACATGCCCAATTTTCGTCTTAATAGACTAAATTCGGCTTCGGGTAGGGGTTTAGTAAATAGGTCTGCCAAGTTAGACTTCGATTCGACGTATTCGAGTTGTATGGCTCCGTTGGCCACATGTTCTCGAATGAAATGATGCTTGAATTCTATATGTTTGGTCCTAGAGCGACATATCAGATTCTTAGTAAGGTTAATTGAACTAATGTTATCTACGTGAAGTTTAGTATTTGTAAAGTCTAACTTAAAATTGCGGAGAGTGTGATTCATCCAAAGAAGCTGAGTGACACACTCACCCATTGCGATGTATTCGGCTTCGGTGGTAGATAAGGCAACACAGTGTTGCTTTCTACTGCACCAACTCACTAGACTTGAGCCGAGAAGTTGACAACAACCACTCGTACTCTTTCTATTAAGCTTACTACCGGCATAGTCCGAATCGGAGTAGTCGGTTAGTTCAAACTTGGTAGATCTAGGGTACCAAATACCAACATTAAGTGTACCCTTTAGATATCTAAGGATACGCTTGACTAGAGTTAGGTGAGACTCCTTGGCACAGGTTTGGAACCTTGCGCACATACTTACTGCAAATAGGATATCAGGTCGGCTCGCAGTTAAGTAAAGAAGACTCCCTATTATGCTCCTATAGTATTTTAAATCAATTGAGTTTCCGATTAAATCTTCTTCTATATTTACATTCATTGTCATTGGGGTATTAATAATTTTAGCGTCTTGCATTCCAAAGCGTTTAATTAATTCCCTAGTATATTTGCGTTGATGTAAGAATATTCCATCTTTAGTTTGTTTAATTTGTAGACCTAAGAAGAAACTCAACTCTCCTACTAAATTCATTTCAAATTCACTTTCCATAAGTGAAATGAACTCATTCAGTAGGATCAAGTTGGTGGTTCCGAAAATAATATTATCTACGTAGATTTTGGCTATGAATATGTCTTTACCTAAGGTTTTTACGAAAAGGGTTGGGTCAACTACACCTTGGTTAAATCCTTTAGACTTAAGATAAATCGAAAGTCTCTCGTACCAAGCTCGAGGAGCTTGTTTAAGTCCATAGAGTGCTTTCTTTAACCTAAGGTCATGGTCGAGTTTATCTACACTTTCGAAACCGGGAGGTTGACTAACATAAACCTCTTCCTTAATGTATCCATTTAAGAACGATGATTTCACATCCATTTGAAACAACTTAAATCCTCGATGTGCAGTATACGCTAATAGCATTCGAATGGACTCTAATCTAGCTACTGGGGCATAGGTTTCGTCGTAATCTAAACCTTCAACTTGAGTAAACCCTTTAGTGACTAGTCTAGCTTTATTTCTAACTACTTCACCTTTATCGTCAAGTTTATTTCTAAACACCCACCTTGTTCCAACGATTGTTTTATCTTTAGGTGGTGGTACTAATTCCCATACTTCGTTCCTAGTGAATTGAGCCAGCTCTTCTTGCATTGCAATAATCCAATCGGGATCAAGAAGAGCTTGGTCAATAGTTTTGGGTTAAATTTTAAAAATCAAGGAGATTTGACTAAGGTTTCTGTATGAGGCTCTAGTTCGAACTCCTAGACTTGGATCACCTATCACTTGGTTGATAGGATGATTCGTTTGAGTGCTAGTTGGATTTGGGTTTGAGTCTACAACTTGATCCATAGGATGACTCGTTTGAGTTATATTTTGGTTGGAGTCATCTATCACTTGGTCGATAGAGTGACTTGGTTGATTTAGGTTAGGATTAACACTAGACATGATCTCCGGATCAGAGTTAGGTCTAGTATGAATTGGCTCGCTAATTGGGGTTGCCGGGGGATTTGTAGGTTCGTGTCCTTCATCAAATACTACATTGATAGTCTCCTCGACTCTAAGGGTGTCACGCCCGCCCTTTTTGGACCAGAAGTTCGGAGGGACGGCGCGTGACGCGACCGTACATACATACACTTCTTACTACTTACAGCAGAAGACTTTAGACACATTTTTTTTTCTTTTAAAACATAAACATGCATTGACATATATAGATACTTCTTCTTCTTAACATAGAGCATGCATCATAACATATATAGATACTTCTTCTTACTTCTTCTTATTAACATAGAGCATGCATCATAACATATATAGATACTTAGTGCTTAGTTAAAGTTCATAAACATCATCATCATAAGGAGACATAAATAAGGACATCCATAAACGTCATCATCATAGGGAAACATATATATAAGGACATAACGGATCTCTACCATCACATTTGGCCCTCCAGTGACTTGGTTGATTTAGGTTAGGATTTATCCATCCCTTAGACATGATCTCGGATCGAAAGTTAGGTCTAGTATGAATTGGCTCGCTAATTGTTATTTGTAGGTTCGTGTCCTTCATCAAAAACTACATACATCGATAATCCTCGACTCATGGTGTGACATTTATAACATATAAGCAACATAACATGTAACATACATGGCGTAAGCAAACATGTAGCATAAGTAACAAAAGTACATAACATGTACTACTTACATATCATAGACTTTAGACACATATATGACTTAAAACATAAACATGCATTGTATATATAGCAACATATCTTCTTCTTAACATAGACATGCATCATAACATATATAGATACTATATCAAACTTAACATACATTCCTGTACTTCTTCTTATTAACATAGAGCATGCATCATAACATATATAGATACTTAGTATATAGTTAAAGTTCATATCAACATCATCATCCTAAGGAGACATAAATCAGGACATCCATGCAGGATGCATTTTTGAAACATATATATATAGGACATAACATAAATCTCTCCACCATGCCACTACCACACACACTTTTCTTCCTCCTGTGCTCCTTTAGTTTATCCATCTTACCCTACTAGCAGGCCCGATCTTAGGAAAGATAAACTATAAGCACATAGAGTATGTAAGAATACAATCAAAGTCCTACTCAGACATGGAAAAGATCCATACATCGACATTAAAAGATATCTCCATGTAACATTTATAACATTAAAGCAAAACATAAAACCATGAGGGCTTGGGCAACTTAACATGGACAATATCATACCATTGTGGAGATATGTGGATATTATAAGCACTAACAATTGGTATCGCATATCATGTAAATATATGACTTAATCAAACATGACATACAACATATGTAACATAGCAACATATACATGTCATATCAACATAACATACAACCTATATATGACATATCAAACTTAAGTACCAAGATCGGACATAGCGATAAATCCTTGAGGAGGATATAACCCAATGCAACATATATATATAACATATCAACATAGCATGAGGAATAACAATCAAATCATGTAAACATATGGTAAGATGGAAAAGATCATATATTATAAGAAAAAGATATAAATCTCCACATAGGCCTTTGGGTAAAGCCCAAAAATAAAACCATGAGGGCTTGGGCCCAAAGTGGACAATATCATACCATTGTGGAGATATGTGGATATTATAAGCACTAACACGTCGACCTAGGGCAATCGTCATAGCGTAGAAGCCCATCCTAGGCCCGAGTCTTACTCCATCGACCTAGGGCATCTTGGAGCCCATCCCGTACTAGGTCCGATCTTAGTCCGTCGACCTAGGGGCAATCATACATAGAGGCCCATCCTAGGCCCGAGTCTTACTCCATCGACCTAGTGCATCTTAGGAGCTCATCCCTTTGGACCTTGTTAAGGTCTTGGTACAAGCCATGTAGAAGGTAAAATACTTATATGCTTTTATTATCACATAGCTTATTTCATTTTGCAAACATAGCATACTTCATTTCCTAACACATCATTCTTCACTTTGTGAACATATCATTTTTTCATTTCATAACATATCATACTTCATTTTCATAATCATATCATATTCATTTCATGAACATATCATTTTTCATTTCATAATCATATCGTATTTCATTTCACAACATATCTTAAATCACATACACATAGGGCATGACATAAGGCATAAACATCAAGAGTAAGTAAACACTAACCTAAAGCATGTTATCTTCATCTAGCATCATTTAATATCACAAGTCAACATGAATTCACCCAACATAAAACACATGTTAACCTAACCTAGAGCATGTTAAAGGACAATGGTTGGTTGAATGGTTCATGTAGGTTTTTAGGGCTAGTCTTTTAACCTAATTCAATTAACATACTAACAACATCATATGCATACAAAACATGGAATAAAACTTCATTGGAGCATCAATACAAGGGGGGGTGGCCGAATTGTCCATGTAGATTTTTAGGGCTAGTCTTTTAACATAATTCAATTAACATACTAACAACATCATATGCATACAAAACATGGTACAAAACTTCATTGAATCATCAAAATAAAGGGGTGGCCGAATGGTTCAAGGGGCTTTTAGGGTTAGACTTTTAACCTAATCCAATTAACATACTAACAACATCATATGCATACAAAACATGGATTAAACTTCATTTAATCACCAAAAACCACATGTTGGTCGAATAGTCCTTAGAGGTTTCTAGGGTTAACTTTTAACCTAATTCATTCTACCTCCTAACATCATCATTTGCATGTAAAACAAGATATAAAACTTTAATAAAACACCAAAAATCCATGTTGGCCGAATATATCATAGGGATTTCTACACAAACAATCAACCGAAAGCTACTCGTATGCAGGTGAGGGATACTTACATCCTTCGCTTTGCTTTTAGTGGGAAGATGACCTAAGGAAAAGCCAAACCTAGCCTTCTCCTTGCTTGGATGGGGTTCGGCCAAAGGATGAAAATGGAGAGGGAGAGGAATAGATTTCGGTGAGAAAGAAGAAGAGAAGAGGAGAAAATAAATTTTGTAACTCATGCCCCCTCATTCCCCCTATTTATCCACTTGAAGAGTCCCTTGATCTCCCTTACACTTAACCAAAATTTCCCCTATTCCTCTAATGATAAAATCTTATTGGGCTTCTGGTTAGTGGATGCATCTATAGGGCTTGGCTATCTCTAGAGGTTTGGGGTTCAATTCCTAGGCCTTGCATCCCTTTTTGGCTTATTTTCTTTTATTTTGAAAAAGCCCACATAAAGCCCATTATCATCAAGCCAAAAAATTTTGTAAAATTGCTAGAAATTTTATGGGCGTTACAATCCGTCATACCTTTTAAAAGTTTCATCCCCGAAACTTAGAACAATTCTGGGTACTTCTGCTTCATGTCCTCCTCGCTCCTGTGTAGCTTCCTCAGTATCGTTGATTCCGCCACAGTGACCTTTACTAAGGGCACCTCTTTGTTCCTTAGCCTCTTGACTTCTCGGTCTAGTATCTGGATAGGCCGACTTTCAATACTGTGTCCTCTTGAACTTGTACTTTGTGGCTCGATCACTTGGTCCGTGACCGGAAATGCATTTCTTGAGCATGTAAACATGGAACACATTGTGTATAGCCGACATCTCCGAGGCGGCTCCAGCCTTGTAAGCTTACCTTGCCAACCCTCAGAATATCGGATACGGTCCCCACATAGCGTGGACTCGGTTTACCCTTCCTTCAATCTCACCACTCCTTCATAGGGGCCACTTTGAGAATACTGTGTCCCCGACTTCAAATTCTAACTGGTCACGCCGATATCCGCATAGCTCTTTTGGCTGAGCAGCTTTCAATTCTCGACGGATGTTCTCAGATAGCTCGGGTGGTGTCATCGATGAAGTCCGTCTGGAGTCCCATCCTCTTCTTTTCACCACCCTCGTACCAGCATATGGGAGATCTACATTTCCTCCCATATAGAGCCTCATAGGGTGCCATTCCAATAGTAGCTTGGTAGCTATTGTTGTAGGCAAATTCTTCCAAACATAAGTATCGGCACCAGCTACCTTTGAAATCCAGAGCGCAAGCTTGTAACATATCCTCCAGTACTTGATTTACTCTTTCGTCTCTGGTCTGTCGGGATGGAAGCGATCGAATAATAGCTTCGTGCCTAGGGCCTTCTGAACACATTCCCAGAAATGGGAAATAAAGCGACCATCTCTGTCAGAAATGATGGTCTTAGGAATTCCATGTAGTCTAATAATTTCCCTAGCATATAACTGAGCCAGTTGCTCCGTTAAATAGGTCATCTTGATTGCTAAGAAGTGGGCAGACTTCGTCAATATGTCCACAATTACCATATAGCATCATAACCATTTGTTGTCTTGGGCAGTCCTGAGATGAAATCCATAGAAATGTCTTCCCATTTCCATTCTGGAATCTGGATCAGCTGCAGTGTTCCTCCAGGTCTTTGGTGTTCTGCTTTAACCCTCTGGCAGGTCAGGCAGGTACTGACATACTGAGCCACATCTCTTTTCATTCCGAACCACCAGAACTTTCTTTTCAGGTCTTGGTACATCTTGGTGGTTCCAGGATGCATCGCATAAGGAGTTCCGTGAGCTTCCTCAAATATCTTCTTCCGTAATTCTGGATCGTCGGGAATACACAAGCGATCCCTGAGGTAGAGTACTCCACTACCAGAGATGCGAAACCCGTCGTCCTTTCCTTCTAAGACCTCTTGCTTGATCCTCTGAATGCTTGGGTCATGGGCTTTCTTTTCCAGTATATCATCGAACAACGTCGGTGCTATCGTCATGGTCGAGAGCTGTCCGAAAATGATTTCAACCCCGTAACACATAATCTCCTTTTCTAAGGGCCGAGATAATACTGATAGAGACATCAAGGTGGCGCAGGACTTCCTGCTGAGTGCATCAGCCACCTTATTTGCTTTCCCCGGATGGTAGAAGATCTCGCAGTCATAATCCTTGACGAGCTCGAGCCATCTGCATTGTCTCATGTTCAGGTAATGCTCAGTAATCAGGGCACTATCATCAGCCTCTTCGTCTCGGGTCTATGAACTCACGGCCGATTCGTGAGCTATTTCGTTGGAGCATCTTCGATGAGTCCGACCCTTTCTCTTTCCGTGACCTCAACTCTGGGCATAGGTGTGCGAGTCAGCTGAATCTCTTCACGGCTTCGCTGACTGATAGGTCACATGCAGTTTCTGATTGACTCAATGTAAATTTGAATTGGTTTACAAAATCAAGTGGCAACTTTGTTTCCACTCATCATTCGTATGTTCCAATCTAACCGACATTGATCAACTATACCATATACATCCCATGCAATGAACTAATCATTAATTTCAAAAGAAACGAACTTATCATTTCTTATTCATACTTTCAGAAAAGAAAAAAAAATGTTAACATATAACATTCCTTATTTCTAATCTAAACAAAACTACTTGAGAAGATAGTTCATTACGACTCCCACTAGGACAAACCCTAGTGCAGTTGTAATTATTTTTAGTCCTATCTTCCTTGGCCTCACTAGGGTAGTCTCAGGCTGGCCAATAAGTTGACCGTTTATAGAACTCTCTTCATTCTTTTCGAGGCCAGCTACCACAGGATTCTCTTGAACCTTGTGCTCCAGTAGTTCCCAGCACAACTCAGCATATGTTATCCGCCCTTCATAGCGGCCCCATACGTGATGTGCAACTACCATGAAATCATTTGGCAGAGAGCGTACCAAGGCCCATATCCGATAATTGTCCAGTAACGGAAACTCCTACTGCTCGAGTCTCCTAAAAAGACCATCGAGCTTTCTTATGTGTCCGATGACCCCACCATCAGGTTTATAAACTATCTCTTCAATAGCTTCCCTCAATTGGTTTCGTAACACATCACGACGGGTCATTGTAGTGATCGTCCGTGCCATCTAAAAATTGAAATAAATTAAGTCAGTACAAAACCGACTAACCAGTACGAAACCGGCTTAATTCAATTTATATGAGCATAGACCTTACACAATTAATTACGAAAATCAATTCTTCGTAATTTTAGGAGTTTTTGGTTGATGAGTTCAACTGAACAATCGACTCCCCTAGTTTTTATTCCGAATTCAAGTTGTACTAACAACTATTCGACACTTGGGTTATTATTTAAATTGACCATCGTCAATTTTTTTTGCTGATCAATTTTGATTTACCTAACTTGTCTACCTTTGACCAAATCACAAGTATTTCTTGTGAAGCTAGTATAAGTTTTTCGTTCGTTTATCTACGCATAATTAAACTAAAGCTAGCAAAAAGTTATCATTTGTATATTCATGCATCACTTAAACTAAAGTCTAGGCTAGCATAAGATTATCCTACATGAATTCATGTATATTTAAGCTAAAAAAAACATTTCTTATCATTCATGAACAAAATAAGCTAAAGGCATTTCATAAACAAAATAAGCTAAAGGCATTTCATATCATACATGAACAAAATAAGCTAAGGCATTTTATATCATACATGAACAAAATAAGCTAAAGACATTTTATATCATACATGAACAAAATTAATAAAATTAGAGTAGACATAGAATTCTTACTTGGAGCGGCAGGATTTGGAGCTTGATGTGTGTGTAGTGGAAAGGCAGATCCGCTCTGATACCAACCTGTCACGCCCGCCCTTTTTGGACCAGAAGTCCGGAGGGGCGGCGCGTGATGCGACCGTACATACATACACTTCTTACTACTTACAGCGGAAGACTTTAGACACATTTTTTTTTCTTTTAAAACATAAACATGCATTGACATATATAAATACTTCTTCTTCTTAACATAGAGCATGCATCATAACATATATAGATACTTCTTCTTACTTCTTCTTATTAACATAGAGCATGCATCATAACATATATAGATACTTAGTGCTTAGTTAAAGTTCATAAACATCATCATCATAAGGAGACATAAATAAGGACATCCATAAACGTCATCATCATAGGGAAACATATATATAAGGACATAACGGATCTTCTCCACCATGCCACTACCACACACATTTGGCCCCTCTCGCTCCCTTTAGTTTATCCATCCCTTACCCTTATCCGCAAAGATTTAGGGAAAGATAAACTATAAGCACATAGGCTTAGTAAGATCCTGTCCTACTCACAAAAACCATACATCGACATTAATCATGACATGTAACATTCATAACATATAAGCAACATAACATGTAACATACATGGCGTAAGCAACTTAACATGTAGCATAAGTAACAAAAGTAACATAACATGTAACATACATATCATAGCAGCATATCATGTAAATATATGACTTAATCAAACATGACATACAACATATGTAACATAGCAACATATACATGTCATATCAACATAACATACAACCTATATATGACATATCAAACATAACATACATCACATGTAACATAGCAGCATAAACATGACATATCAAACATAACATGCAACATATATATATAACATATCAACATAGCATGTGAACCTAACAATCAAATCATGTAAACATATGCAGGATGCTTTTTGAAAACATATATTATAGGTACGTAACATAAATCTCAACATATTTGGGCCCGGCATTGTACCACTTCTTCTTCATAATAGCGTGCATCCCTAAATAGACCCGAGGTAGCAAGTCTCGAACCTACTAGGTTACTAGGCCCGATCTTAGTCCGTCGACCTAGGGCAATCGTCATAGCGTAGAAGCTCATCCTAGGCCCGAGTCTTACTCCATCGACCTAGGGCATCTTGGAGCTCATCCCGTACTAGGCCCGATCTTAGTCCGTCGACCTAGGGGCAATCATACATAGAGGCCCATCCTAGGCCCGAGTCTTACTCCATCGACCTAGGGCATCTTAGGAGCCCATCCCTTTGGACCTTGTTAAGGTCTTGGTACAAGCCATGCAGAAGGTAAAATACTTATATGCTTTTATTATCACATAGCTTATTTCATTTTGCAAACATAGCATACTTCATTTCCTAACACATCATACTTCACTTCATGAACATATCATTTTTTCATTTCATAACATATCATACTTCATTTTCATAATCATATCATATTCATTTCATGAACATATCATTTTTCATTTCATAATCATATCGTATTTCATTTCACAACATATCTTAAATCACATACACATAGGGCATGGCATAAGGCATAAACATCAAGAGTAAGTAAACACTAACCTAAAGCATGTTATCTTCATCTAGCATCATTTAATATCACAAGTCAACATGAATTCACCCAACATAAAACACTTGTTAACCTAACCTAGAGCATGTTAAAGGACAATAGTTAGCCGAATGGTTCATGTAGGTTTTTAGGGCTAGTCTTTTAACCTAATTCAATTAACATACTAACAACATCATATGCATACAAAATATGGAATAAAACTTCATTGGAGCATCAATACAAGGGGGGGTGGCCGAATGGTCCATGTAGGTTTTTAGGGCTAGTCTTTTAACCTAATTCAATTAACATACTAACAACATCATATGCATACAAAACATGGTACAAAACTTCATTGAATCATCAAAATAAAGGGGTGGCTGAATGGTTCAAGGGGATTTTAGGGTTAGACTTTTAACCTAATCCAATTAATATACTAACAACATCATATGCATACAAAACATGGATTAAACTTCATTTAATCACCAAAAACCACATATTGGCCGAATAATCCTTAGAGGTTTCTAGGGTTAACTTTTAACCTAATTCATTCTACCTCCTAACATCATCATTTGCATGTAAAACAAGATATAGAACTTCAATAAAACACAAAAAATCCATGTTGGCCGAATATATCATAGGGATTTCTACACAAACAATCAACCGAAAGCTACTCGTATACAGGTGAGGGATACTTACATCCTTCGCTTTGTTTTTAGTGGGAAGATGACCTAAGGAAAAGCCAAACCTAGCCTTCTCCTTGCTTGGATGGGGTTTGTCCAAAGGATGAAAATGGAGAGGGAGAGGAATAGATTTCGGTGAGAAAGAAGAAGAGAAGAGGAGAAAATAAATTTTGTAACTCATGCCCCCTCATTCCCCCTATTTATCCACTTGAAGAGTCCCTTGATCTCCCTTACACTTAACCATAATTTCCCCTATTCCTCTAATGATAAAATCTTATTGGGCTTCTGGTTAGTGGATGCATCTATAGGGCTTGGCTATCTCTAGAGGTTTGGGGTTCAATTCCTAGGCCTTGCATCCCTTTTTGGCTTATTTTCTTTTATTTTGAAAAAGCCCACATAAAGCCCATTATCATCAAGCCAAAATTTTTTGTAAAATTGCTAGAAATTTTACGGGCGTTACAAAGGGTGTCATGGTTATATACTCTATAAGCTCTACTTGTAGTCGAGTATCCTAGAAAGATTCCGGTCGTGGTTTTGGATGTAAATTTACCTAGGTAATCCTTAGTGTTTAGGATATGTACCTTACACCCAAATACCCTAAAGTACTTGATGTTAGGTATTTTATCGTGATAAATCTCGTATGAGGTCTTAAGGTGCCTCTTTACCATAAGGATCCTATTTTGGACATAGCATGTCGTACTCACGACTTCCGCCCAAAATCTATCGGGTAGTTTATACTCATTTAACATTGTCCTAGCGGCTTCTTCTAGGGTTCTATTTTTGCGTTCTACTAGGCCATTTTGTTGTGGAGTTCTAGGGCAAGAGAACTCATGGTGGTATCCATTTAGGTTACAGAATTCTGTAAACCTATGGTTCTCGAATTCACCACCATGATCAGTCCTAAGTCTTTTGATTTTAATGCTTTGTTGATTTTCTATTAATTTAAATAGGTTGATTAATTGATCTAGGGTATCACTTTTGTATTTGATGAACCTAACCCAAGTAAATCTAAAATATTCATCAATTATGACTAAGCAGAATTTACTTCCATTAAGTGACTTAGCTCCGTGTGAATCAAATAGATCCATGTGTAGGAGCTCAAGCACACTTTTGGTTCGTTCTTGATTAGTTAGTTGATGTTGTGTCCTAGATTGTTTACCTTGTTGACACGCATTACATATTTTATTGTTCAAGTTATTGAGGTTAGGCAAACCTCTGACTAAGTCACTCTGACTCATCTTGTGGATGAGTCTTGGGTGTGAGTGACCGAGTCGTCGGTGCCACAACCATGATTCCTCTTGCCGTGTCATAAGACACTTAGTTGAGGAGTTAATAAAGTTAATGGTGTAAATATTGTTATTTCTAGTTCCCTTAAGAATAGTTTTAGAAGTTTCATTTGTATTAATTACGCATCCATTTTCTAGAAATATGACCTTATAGTTATTATCATACAATTGGCTTACACTAAGTAAATTATATTGAAAATTTTCTAATAATAAAACATTTTGAATAACAAAATTTGAGTTAAGCTCAATATCACCTGATCCGATGATTTTGAGCTTGTCGTTATTTTCGAAGGCTACCGATCCTTGTCGTTTGAATCGAAGCTTCGAAAACTTGAGTTGATCCCCGGTCATGTGTCGGGAGCAACCACTGTCCAACATCCATTGATCCTACACGCAAGGTAGTTGGATCAGATATTGGATTTATTAAAGATTGGTTGAAAATTATTAACCTAAATCATCTCACCCATGTCTACATGATCAAACACGTTAACCCTATATGTTCTTGTGAGATGACTTCCAATTTTACTTGATTTAAATTTAATGACTTAAACATTTGTCAACCTTGCGTTAGATTTGAATTTGACCTTAGGCTCATCAAGTCACCTTTTCAAGATCATGGCTTCCAGGTCATGGCGAGGCACAAAGGCCTTCTTTGATCGGAACAACGACCACTTCCTTAGACAAAGTCATTTTCAAGAAAATAGTAACTTGACTCACCTAAGATCACTTCCTGGTCTAACTAGTCTAGGATATGGCGAGGTAGCTTCAGCTAGTTCCACTCGGTCAAGTGCACCGAACTAGATACGCCTTATCTAGCCCGAATACACAAGACTCCGCTTTCCTAGCGTACTATCATCTCGCCGCATCCTGGTACTATGTTATCAAGTATTGACGAGTTATAGTCCTATCTAACCATTCTAAAAAGGAAAATCAAACTAAATAAAAACCTAAGCATGCAATTTCTAGGTTAAAACATAAACAAGTTTCGTACTAGCTCCCCTTGGACCGTTGAATCGATTCGGTTTCTCCACATAGTGGATTTGGTCCTTGGGAACCCAGTACTGGTTCGATCCTAAGTTTAAAATTAAGGTAGTCTTAGGGACCCATGCTTGGACATGTTTTTTATGTCGACTTACAATCGACATATACGACTTGTTGGTCGTATTTGAGCTAAACCCTAGTCCGGCCTTGTTGTACACGGCCCTTTGCGATCCAAGTAGGAGGTCAAGTCCTTTGGATCCCAAAGTAAACCTTTCCAACGTATTCCTAAGATCTTCAACTTGACTCTTCAAGAGTGAGTTCTCAACTTCGAGTTTTTTAACCCGAGTTGAGTCCTCCTCTTGAACTTGACTAATCGAAGAGGTTAGGGAGACCTCGTGTTTGAGGAGTTTAACTTCCTCAACCAGGGTCTTGACCTTGGACTCGAACTTAGCTAACTTTCTAGTTAAAAACTTAATTGCACTATAAAGTGTACTAATGAGACGACGACTTACCTTGAGTTTATCTTTTGAACCGGATGTGTATCCGTGGCTTGTCTTGAATAGTGCTTCGCAGTCCGACTCGTCTTCGATTTCCGATTCAGGTTCCGGTTCCGACTCCATCTCCGATTCCACCGGTTTAGCCATGACAACACGATCATTATCTTCTTCCTCGGATGCTTCTTCCCAAGTAGCGTTGAGTGCCTTTTTGTGTTTTGGTGCTTTGCTCTTGAGTTTTGGGCATTCGGACTTGATATGTCCAAACCTGTTGCATTCATAACATCTAATATTTGAACTTTTAGGCTTACCTTCGATGGGTCGAGTGATGGTTCATTTTCGGCCCTTGACTATCCTCCAAACTAGGTTGACTAGTTCGACCTCCATTTCCGAGTTGACCTCCGAATCGGACTCATCCTCTTCTTCCTTCGGAGGTGGCTTGCTTGCGGTTTTCTTCCTTGAACCTGCAAAAAGTGCTATACCCTTCTCGGGTTCCGAGTTAGACTACTCATGAAGTTCAAAATCAGAAAATAGTTCATCTAACCTAAGTTTCGAAAGATCCTTGGAGACCTTGTAGGCATCGACCATGGATGCCCACAAGGTAGTCCTCGGAAAGGAGTTTAGGACATACCTTATAAGGTCGCGGTTTTCGACCTTTTGCCCGATTGCGTGTAGATTGTTGACTATGTCTTGGACGCGGGCGTGAAGTTGCGTCGTGGACTCGTGTTCCTGAATTTTTAGATTATATAGTTTATTAAATAAAAGATCACGACTACATACCTTGGCTTCATCGGTCCCTTCGTGTAGTTCCACTAGCTTTGTCCAAAGGTCCTTTGCGCTTATGAAGGGGCCGACGCAATTTAGCTTCTCCTTGGACAAGCCGCATTGAAGGATTTGAGTTGCCTTAGCGTCGGCTTCGACTTGTCATTTTGTCGCAATGGTCCATTGATCATAATCCAAGGATTCGCCCACTTCGTTAGTCGGAAGTATGAATCCCGTTTGCATTATGATCCACATCTCGATTTGGGTTTTGAGAAAGCATTCCATCCGACCTTTCCAGTAACGGAAATCATCTCCGTTGTAAAATGGAGGTCGGACGGTGCTAAAACCTTCGAGATGGGCCATTTGGAAGGAAAACCTTGCACAAAAAATACCAAAAAAAACACGAAAAAGGTTCCAAGACTTCGCCTTGGATTAGTAATGTAGGAAATGAAAAGAAACAAAAGGAATAAACGAGAAATAACCAACTAAAATAAAAGATGAGCACTTACAACCTTCGATGTCCCAGAAATGGTATTAACGATGGGTTTTGGGGATGAAGACAGCTTGTTATGATGGTTTACCCTAGTAAGAAGTGTAGATCTCTCTGAGAGCTTCGTTTTGGTAGGTAGCCCGTTTCGTGGGTCAACTTGTACGAAAAGTTATGCCCATTTTACCGTCGGCTACTCCAAAAGCGAATACTTGCAAAACAAAACCAAACGAAGAGTACCAAGACTTCGTCTTGGATTAGTAGTGCGGGAGAAAAATTTAAACGAACGAAAAACAAATCTGTAAAAAAAAATTCTAGATTAGTGGTTTCACCAATCTAAGCGCCCCCGGCTCTGATACCAATTGTTGGATCGAAGCGAATCGCTAGAGGGGGGGTGAATAGAGATAAAACCTTTTTCTTTGTTCGTTAGTTAAAACCCGAGTAGATAATTAATTGCAGTGGAAAGATAAGCAATAAATAAAGGAGACAAATATTTTTACTTGGTTCGTAGCCTTCGGCTACTACTCCAAGGCCCTAGTGGTCCTTGACCACACACGGAGGGCAAAGCACTAAAGAACTCCTCCTCGTTAGAGGTAGGAGTTAATCGTTACAAATAAAAGCAAAAAGCTTGAGGTAGAGGGACACTCCCCCTCTCTTCGTTACGATAAAAGCTCCGAGATTTAAAAGTAATGAACTGAAATAAATAACTTAAACCGACGTAATAAAAAGAAAACAATTAAACCTAGACGTCGGAGAAGAAGCACTTCGTTGTCGAAAAGTTGTAGCTTGGCGGAGGCTTTTGGAAGCTTAGAATTGATAAAGAAACCCTAAGATTGGCCCTCCTTTTATAGCCTTTGAGCCCCTTTTCGAGAGAAACTTCACCCAATAGAGTTTTGGTACATGGCTCCTTGAAAAATGGTGATAAGGCTTGACTCCTCGAGGCTGATCCTTGACCATCAGTCGACTGATGGTAGCATCAGTCGAATGCTAACCTCCGGCAGTCGACTATTGGACGACAGTCGAGTCCTCCAAGCTGGCAGTCGACTGATGCTTGTTACAAGGCAAAGTTAGCTTAACAAAAATATTATTTTGACGGCCTCCGACCATCCGATCTCGACCTAGACCACCTATAGGATGTCTTTGGTCGGATCTACACTTAAGATCATTCCCGTAAAGAGGATACGACCTTACTTATGCTCGCACACACGAGCTTACCTCGATACTTACTGTGTTGCTTTTACTTTCGGCCTTCCACTCGATTCCTTCGGCTCCCTCCGAAGTCACTCGAGTGTCGCCCAACCACCGCGGCTTCCTCCGGGTGTCGCTAGCCTTCAGCTCCAGCTATAGCAATTTTCTGCACACTCGATTCAGCTCGTGAGATAACGACATGAGCTTATCTTTGTATCGTTTGCTATAATCAAAACTCAAGTTCGACTTAGGTGCCTACTGCACCAACAGGGTAGCCTTTGGACTTTGATAAGTGGACCAACGCAAGCAAGAGGCAAGTCGAAGCTAATGCAAAAGCAACCCAAATGTTGCAGTGTGGATTGTCCAAGGAGAAGCTCAACCAAATTGGACCGTTCATTAGCGCCAAAGACCTCTGAAACAAGTTAATCGAGGTACACTAAGGCACATCTGATGCTAAGGTATGAAAAAGAGATTTTCTTTTAAATAAATTATATAATCTAAAGATGGAGGATCACGAGACCGCTATGCAACTCCATGCGCGGATCTAAGACATCCTGAACGGCCTACATGCCATCGTACAAAAAATCGACAATCGAGAAATAATAAGGTATGTTCTTAATGCATTTCCTAGATCCACCTTGTGGGCATCCATGGTTGATGACTACAAGGTATCTAAAGATTTATCTAGGATTAGATTAGATGATTTTTTTTCGAATTTGAGTTACATGAACAAACTAACGCAGTCCCGACTGAGAAAGGTATGACATTGTTTGCAGGACAAAGAAGACGAAGTGAAAAGAGCAAGACACCTCCCGAAGAAGAAGAATCCGAATTGGAAGACGAATCTGAATCCGAATCCAAAGAGGAGATGGAGGCCGAGATAGTCAATCTAGTTCGGAGGATAATCAAAAAGAAAAGAGAGCAATTGAAGAACAAGAAACCCCCACAAACATACACATGCTATGGGTACAACAAGAAGGGCCATTACAAGTCAGACTACCCAAAAATAAAACCAAAACACAAGCAATCGAAGAAAGCATTTCAAGTGACTAGGAGGAAGAAGAAGATAAAAATGGTGACTTGGCTTTCATGGCAAAACCAATGGAGTCCAAGTCCGAGTCTGAAGGCAACTGTGAATCCAACCCCGACTCCGACTCCGAGGACGAATTCGAGACAAGACTCAAAGCCGAGTCAAAAGAAAAGATTAAGGTAAGTCGTTCATTAATTGCAAATTTATATCATGCAATTAAATTTCTAAGTAGGAAATTAACTAAGTCTGAGTCTAGAGTTGAGTCGTTGCTTGAGGAGGTTGAAATCCTCAAGCAAGAGGCTACTTTAACCTCTTCAACTCGTTAACTTCAAGAGGGAAACTCAACTCAGGTTAAAAAACTTGAGGAAGAGAATTCCCTCTTAAAAGGACGAGTTCAAGAGCTCAAGGCTAGGTTGGAAAGGTTCACGTTGGGATCCAAAAATCTTAATCGACTTCTTGGAACTCAAAGAGTCATGTACAACAAAGCCGGACTCAGATTTAGGTTAAAGAATACAAATAGATCATACATGTCTATTGTAAATCGTAATCATCAAAGAGTCCAAGCATGGGTCCCCAAAATTTTATTGAATTCACATATAAGGACCAATAAGTATTGGATTCCCCAGGATTAAGTTCACTATGTGGATAGATCATATTGGTTCAATGGTCTAGCGGGAGCTAGTACTAAAATTGTGTACCCACTATCTTAGTAAAAGTTTTCCATCCTTAGTTAATTTTCATTTTTTATTTCTAGAATGGCTAGATAATACAAATAGTTAGTCAATCTTGATAACATAGTATCAAGATGTGACGAGATGATAATACGTTAGGGAAATGAAGTCTTGTGTATTCGAGCTAGATAAGGCGTATCTAGCTTAGTGCACTTGGCTAAGTTGAACTAGATGAAGCTACCTCGCCGTATCCTAAACTAGTTAGACCAAGAAGTAACCCTAAGTGACTTAAGTAGATATTTTCTTGAATTTATCTTTGTCTAAGGAAGTGGTCATTGTTCCAATCAAAGAAGGCCCCTGTGCCTCGCCACAACCTGGAAGCGATTTTTTTGAAAAATCTACTTATTGATCTAAAGGTTAAATCCGAATCTAACCCAAGGTTGACTATCTTCAATCAAGTTAAAATCATATCACAAAACACATAAGGTGAAAATGTTTTGAGACACAGAATGGGTGAGATGTTAAGGATAATTGAAGTATGAATAACACAACTCTTCGCAATTCTTTCAAAACTATAAGAATACTTATTTTCTTGATTGTTGCATTTAACATATAGTTATAATTTTGTTTGGCCAATACTAAGTATATAATTCTCTAGGCCAAGTTTAGCGCTCCCTAAATCTTTTATACCTTATGTATTTGACTAAGGGAATGAAAACTAACCTTTAGGGTTATATTACAAAACTCTTAAAGTATTTTTGAAAATGAACTTATGATATTATGTTTCAAAAACTTACTTTAGTTTTACAATCATTGGTGCAGAGGGATATACCTCGAACCAATCTACTCATGCTTTGACTCATATTTGATTTCGTTCTTTAATAATTCTAGATGCATGCTATTTTACTTTTTTTTTTATTTATGGCAAAAGGGGAAGAAGAGCGAAAGTTAAGGGGGGAGTAACACAAATTTTTTAAATTTAAAGTATCTTTTTTCAAAACTCACTTAGGGTTAAGGGGAGGTAACCTCAAGGGGGAGGATTTGAAAAAGAGTTTACTTATACTCTTACTCATGCTAACTACTAATGTTGTTACTACTTTGTTTTATACTTAAATTTTCTCCTTAACTTTGAGTTGGTTTGTCATAGATCAAAAAGGGGGAGATTGTTGGTGTAGGGACACCAGATAATCGAACCTAGATTTTGATTATGGCAAAGGCTCAAAGTTAAGGTGTTATCTTTATCTCATAAGCTACTCTTAAGTGTGTAGAAGTGGTTAAGCTGAGTTAAAGGTCAAGCGACACCCATAGAATCTCGAGTCGAGAAATCGTGATGGTCGGGCAACACCGGGAGAACTTCGGATGGAGTCGAAGAATTTAGGTAAAGACCGGAAGCTAAGAGACAAGTCACAAAGGACTAGAGGTAAGCATGAGTGTGAGTAATGGTGAGGTCGGGTCTTTTATACGGGGATGATTTTAGGCATCGATCCAACTAAGACTTCCAGTGGAAGGTCTAGGTCGAGATTGGATGGTAAGTAGCCGTCAAATTCACTATTACTTGTGTTTTCGTGCTAACTCTTTATTGCAGTTGAAAAACCTAGCTGGCAGTCGACTGCTGACTTTTGGCAGTCGATTGCTTCTAACATTAATCGACTGATGAAGGGCATTAGTCGACTGCTATTCAAACTGTCCAGTTCGAAGAAAGTAAAGATAAACTTCACTTATCTTGGGGAGATGAGACTCTTTGACTCAGATCTGGATCTCAATGTTCAGGGGCTTAAAGGGCTATAAAAGAAGGGGGGTTTCACCCCTTTCGGTCATCATTCTTTGTTCCCTAGTGCTCCAATGACACAACACTTCGATGACGATGCTACGATGCCGATACGCCAACAACAAGCTCAACATCTCAAATTCATACTCATCGGTAGCATTTGTTTGTTCCTCATTTTTTTAATTTGTAATTGAAGCTTTCATTGTAACGAGGTGAGGTAGGCGTGTTGCCTCATCCTTGAGTCCTTGTCTTTCGTTGTAATCGTTGTCTCCTACCTCCAACGAGGAGGAGATTGTTAGTGCTTTGCCCCTTCATACGCGGTCAAGGATCGCGGGGCCTTAGAGTAGCAACCTTTTGGTTGTGAACCAAGTAAAAATAAAGTGTTTATTTATTTTCCATTGTTTTACATTCTGCGGTAATACTCGAGTTTTCTACGAATGAAAAGAAAGATTTTTTGCTCGCTATTCAACCCCTAGCATGCTTCTCGATCCAACATGTCTTGGAAGTGTAAGCCCAAATGTGCCTTAGTGGTGTAGGCCTGGTTAGCATGACAATAGCCGATGGAATCACTTGAAGGCTAGCTTATGGATGAACAAGTCATGGATAACTTGAATGGATCTGATAGGCGTGAGGCTGATGGAGGTGGCTAGAAGGCTTAGGTCTAGCCTAAGGATGTAGGTTTTTGCTTATCGAGTCCATGAGGGGAAACTTCGCTTCCCACTTCACCTTGGTTGTTTGTTCATGGCGATTCCATCGATATCCCCGAATTAAAAAAATTTAATCCTAGACAAAAGGGATTGCCCAAACAATCAAGTCATCATCGTGCTATTCGTTTAGAGAGGTCACTTGAACAAACTCGTTGTTCAAGCGACCAACCTCTATTCTACGAGTAGCCGCGGAATAGACGATGTACAGATCGCCGGCTTTTGTATTTATGTTTAGGATCTAAGTATTATTTAGCCACAAATAGAATATATCATGCTCATAATTGGAAAAACAAATACAAGTAAGTAACAAAAGAGAATAGAGAATAGATATACCTCTTGATCTTCTAATGTATGACCTTCCTCCTTTCGGACGTCGTGTGGGCGATGATCTACCAAAAGTTGAAGCTCCTAGATCGCTAATCTTCCTTCCTTGCTCGTTCCGAGCAAGTGGAAGAATAGAAACAAAGCTCTATTCCTTCTTTCAACCAACGAACAACCTCCAAGGATGGAGCTTGCCGCTGGCCAAGAAGTAGGAGGAGATTAATGGTTGCTGGCCAAAAGCTTCAAGGGAGGACCCTAAGCCTTTGTTCCACTGGCCAAGGAGAAGGAGAAGAGAAAGTTTGGACGCAAGCCAAGGGTTGGAAGAGCTCCAATGGGTGCCGGCAGCTTGTGGAAGAAGAACAATACGTGGAAAATCTTTCCTTATTAGGTGCCACCCAAGCCCAAACCCTAGCTTCTCTTGATTCAAACTCCATGCCAACCCCTTGTCCTACTTTTATAGAGTTAGGGATAAGCCTCCTTTTAATCTCCACCATTGGTTCTAGGGATATAATCTCAACCGTCAAATCTAGAGATTTAATCTCAACCGTCGGATCTTAGAGATTTAATATCTACCTTTGGATCTAGAGTTTTGTTTCTATCCATTGGATCTAAGCTTCATGAGGTGTTAATAGGCAACATTAGGGACCATGAGGAGGAGTTGGATCTTTGCCACCCATGGATCAAGCCCACATAAAGTCCGATCTACTAATGATAATCCAATCCACTAAAGGATTATCATTGATCTACCTCACCAACCCCCATAAGATAATATGGGCTCCATATATTATTTGTACATTTTCTCCCCGTGTTTAAAATCTCGAATGTCCGTCGATTAATTAATTTACTGACCATTAATTAATCAACATCGAACTCCATGAGTAGTACCACTCAACCTTTTCATCATGCCGGACCAAGTCCACCTGCAGGGTTTACATGATGAACCTTATGAGCTCCTCAAGGGGACATCATCATCCTAATATATAGGACACGGTTTCCTCCTATAATCAACGACACACTATATAAATAATACTATCTCACAACTTACCGAGCCTATCGATTTAATCTATAAATCTCGCCGATTGGTAAATCAAAGAGATGAATACTAAGTATATGTGCCCGTTATTATATCGGGATTAAGAGCTAGTACAAAATAATATATGAGGTCTGATTCGATTATCTAGTCAACAATAAATCGAATCACCTCTAAGTCGGTCCTGCTCAATACACACAAAGTGCACTAGTGTGATTCTATGGTCAAGATAAATCAATACCAAATCACACTACAACCATTCCGATGGTTTGTCCAAAGTCATCTCGGTTGTGAGCCTTTACTTATACTTTACAAGGAGCCGATAACATGATCTCCCGTGTGACACTACACACTATGTTATCTACAATGTAAATGTATTAGACAATATTGCATAACCATAAAAATGCAAACAATGATCATGTGATTCTTATTTCAAAATAAAGATGTTTATACAAAAGATAGACTTTTCAGTATACATCCCAACAATCTCCCACTTATACTAAAAGACTATGTTGTCCTCAAACTGTCATACATCTGATTCCCATTCCCTCTACATGCCTATCAAAAGCTCTCGCAGGAAGGGCCTTAGTGAAAGGATCTGTCAGGTTATCCTTCGATGCAATCTTGGCCACAGCAACTTCTCCTCTCTTTACGATTTCTCGTATCAGGTGGTACTTGCGCTCTATGTGTTTACTAGCCTTATGGGCTCGTGGTTCCTTCGAGTTTGCAACTACACCACTATTATCACAATAAATTGTGATAGTTCTGGGCAAACCAAAAATCGCATCCAAATCCATCAGGAAGTTCTTGAGCCACACAACTTCTCTGGCCGCCTCAGAGGCTGCAACATACTCAGCTTCCATGGTGGAGTCTGCCATGCATTTCTGCTTGACACTCCTCCATACAATGGCTCCACCTCCCAAAGTAAACACAAAACCTGAGGTAGACTTACTGTTATCCCTATCAGATTGGAAGTCGGAATCCGTGTAACCCATAGGGAGTAATTGGTCTGTACGGTAAACCAGCATATAATCCTTAGTCCTTCTGAGGTACTTCAATATATGCTTTACCGCAGTCCAATGTCCCTGTCCTGGATTACTCTGATATCTGCTGACCATGCCCACGGCAAAACAGATATCTAGTCTCGTACATAGCATCGCATACATGAGGCTTCCTACTGCCGAAGCATAAGGAACCGCTTTCATCTCCTCTATCTCCTCAGATGATCTAGGACACATCTCCTTAGATAAAGGAACTCCATGCCTGAAAGGTAGAAACCCCTTCTTGGAGTTTTGCATGCTAAAACGCTCCATAATCGTGTCTATATATGAAGGTTAGGATAAGCACAACATCCTTTTCCTGCGATCCCTTATGACCTTGATCCCAAGGATGTGTCCCACCTCTCCCAAGTCCTTCATATCAAACTGTTTGGACAACCATACCCTTACATCTGATAACACCTTGATATTGTTGTCAATCAACAAAATGTCATCTATGTATAGTACAAGAAATACCACTACATTTCCGTCACATCTCTTGTATACACAAGACTCATCCGGACTTTGAATAAATCCATAAGACTGGATTACATCATCAAAGCGGATGTTCCAAGACCTCGAAGCTTGCTTCAATCCATAAATGGATCGATTAAGCTTACACACAAGATGTTCTTTGCCTTTAGCAACGAATCCCTCTGGTTGCTTCATATAGATGTTTTCCTCAAGACTTCCATTAAGGAAAGTTATCTTGACATCCATCTGTCACACCTCATAATCTATATGAGCTGCTATGCATAAGAGAATCCGGATAGACTTAAGCATGGCTACCGACGAAAAGGTATCCTCATAATCGATACCCTCTTTCTGAGTATACCCCTTCGCAACAAGCCTTGCTTTGAAGGTCTTAACCTTCCCATCTATTCCTCTCTTTCTCTTGTAGATCCACTTACATCCAATAATTTTTTACACCATCGGGTAGTTCTACTAGCTCCCAGACCTGATTTGAATCCATATATTCAATCTCAGTATTCATTGCACTTTGCCAAGATGCTGAATCTTTATCTTGGATTGCCTCATCATATGTCCAGGGATCAGGTTCATGTTCGCCAGGGACCAAATCAGAAGATTCTCCCAAGAACATGAATCTATCAGACTGTCTCACAACCCTCCCACTACGACGAGGTATCTCCTGTGTATCCTCTGTGACACATTGTTCAGTGACTTGTGGTATATCCTCTTGTACCGGTGGTACTGAAGAAGTGACTTCCCCTTTTAATTCCTCCAGAACAATTTTACTCTTGGGCTTATGGCTCATCATATAGTCTTCCTCTAGAAATTTGGCATTCGTGCTAACGATCACCCTCTGATCTCTAGGACTATAAAACAAACCACCCTTCGTTCTTCTAGGATACCCAACGAACATGCGTACTTCTGTACGAGGTTCCAACTTACCATCATCTGCCTTCAACACATGTGCTGGACTCCCCCATATCCGAATATGTCTTAGACTAGGCTTTCGCCCAATCCACAATTCTGTTGGAGTAGAAGGCACTGATTTAGATGGAACCAAGTTCAGAATGTACACCACTGTATCTAGAGCATATCCCCAGAACGAATCTGGCAACTCAAAATAACTCATCATCGATCTAACCATCTCCATAAGAGTCCTATTCCTTAGCTCTGCTACACCGTTCTGCTGGGGTGTGCCAGGTGAAGTCAATTGGGATTGAATCCCAGTCTCTGATAAGTAGTTCCTAAACTCTCCCAATAGGTACTCACCACCACGATCAGATCGTAGTGTCTTGATACTTTTACCTTGACGTTTCTCCACATCAACCTTGAATTCTTTGAACTTGTCAAAGCATTCAGACTTGCGGCGCATCAGGTAAATGTATCCATATCTTGAATAATTGTCTATAAAAGAGACGAAATACTCAAAATCACCTCTAGCCTGGATAGACATAGGACCACACAAATCAGAATGAACCAATTCTAACACATCTTTGGCTCTATACCCCTTGGCCTTAAAAGGCCTCTTGGCCATCTTACCCTCCAAGCAAGATTCGCAAGTTGGGAGATCCTCCACCACTAACGAACCCAAAGGTCCATCAGCTATCAACCTTTGAATTCTGCTTAGGTTAATGTGACCAAGCCTATGATGCCAAAGATATGTTTGGTTCATCTTCGAAGGTTCTTTTCTTTTATTGGAATTAGAAGATGAGTTATTAATTTCAATATGCATCGTGGGAGCTTTTGGTTCAAGTTTATACAAATTTCCTATCAATGCACCCGAACAGATAATGTCTCTATTCCTTTTTATAACAACTCTGTCATTAAAAGAAATAGAATATCCATCCATAAACAATTTAGAAACCGAAATTAAATTCTTCCTAAATAAGAGTACATAAAGGCAATTCTTAAGAACCAAAAGTTTATTTTTCTCAAAAGATAAATGAACATCTCCCACTGCAACAGCCGCCACCTTCGTGGCATCGCCCAAGTACACGGTAATCTCCCCTTCAGCCAATCGTCTAGTTTCTTGGAACCCCTGTAAAGTATTGCAGACATGATCAGTGGCTCCCGTATCTATACACCAGGTGCCGGTAGATAATACCGCTAAACATGTTTCAATGATTAGACCAAAAGATATACCTTTTTTCTTGCGGTTGGGGCAGTCCTTTCAGTGTCCAGTATGCTTACAAGTGAAGCACTTACCTTTCGGCTTCTTCACTCCTCCCTGAGTACCTCCCACCGCCTTTGCCCCAGTTTGTTTCTTCTTCTTCTTGCCTTACAGCTTAGAAGTAGAAACCTTTTGGGTCACCATGGCATGTGCCTGAGCACTCTGACGAAATAGCCCCTCTGCCGCCTTGAGTTCTATCAGAAGTTCCGCCAACGAATACAACCTCTTGTTCATGATGTATTTCAGGCGAAACTGCTCAAAACTGCTAGGTAGAGACTAGATAATGATATCGACCTGGGTTTCCCCATCGATCTCAGCTCTATGGACCTCCAGCTCATTCAAATGAGCCATCATCTTGAGAACATGATCCCTCACGGGTGTTCCCTCAATCATGGTGGTCGTCAACAAGTTTCTCATGGCTTCTTGCCTCGCAGCCCGATTCTGGTGTCCGAAAAGCTCTTTGAGATTGAGCATCATGTCATAAGCTGTGGGCATGGCTTGATGCTGATGTTGCAGTACATTTGACATAGATGCCAAAATATAACACCGCGTCATCTCATCGGCCTTTACCCACTTCTTATAATTCTCTCTCTTCTTTTCCCCAGAATCTTCTGCAGGCTTAGGAGGGCACTCTTCGAGGAGTACATATTTGTATTCCTCAGCAGTCAAGACAATGTCTAGATTCCTCTTCCAATCAACATAGTTGGGTCCAGTAAGTTTGTTCTCTTTCAGTATCACAGCAAGTGGGTTGAAAGTCATTTTGAATGAAAACCTAAGAATCACATAAATCAAAACATTATATTTCAAAAAATTATTGATTCCTCAAACAATAAAATTTTAAAATCAACCAACACCTCAAAACACCGAGAATATCGTATGCCACGATAGTGTGGACGTATACGAATTCTACATTTGTAAGAGGAGGTTTTATCCATTAATTTTACTATCTTGTCAACCTAACTTTTTGACAAGTAAAATTAATAGTTGGTTCCTCTTTGGCCCTACAAATAAAAGCAGTGACTCCGATGGGGAGGATACTTATATTTGTATCTAAGTGTTCACCATTACTCGGTACTAAGGTAATTATCTCGGGTTATGTGCCTTCCGATGGAAAAGTGCACACGCTCCTTAATAATTTCCTATAACCATATTTGACCTTGTGATCCACAAACAAACTCATCCGATGGGGAGGAAGGCACTCAGAGCCGACGCGTAAGTTTGTTTGCATCACTTGTCAAATCGTAATGGAGGCCATGGGAATTTATAAAAATTTCCTTCTCCCACTTAGTAATTTGAAATTGAGAAATTTTCCTAGCCTACAACATGCATATCAAACAAAAAGTAATAAATATGAAAAATAAATTATTTTCCAACTATTATGGCTTTTGTCTTCAATATGTCTCCCGTCGCATCGCCTTCTCGTCCGCTCCTCCTATGCCATGTACGAGCCATCCGGAGATCCGAGCTGAGACTAAAATTTATTTTAATTTACATCCATCGATCCTATACTCCACGAGGGAGAGTACATGAAATCTAGATCGAAAGCAAACTAAAATAAAAAGAGTGGCTAAACAATGCCGTATCTAATTTACAAAAATTAAATACTAGCCTCGTCAACCCCGAGGATTCAACAAAATATACACATACAATCACATACACACATATAGTCATAATAGTCGGATCTTATGCCTGCAACCAAAGAGTTAAACTACGCATATCCTACTATTATCTGGCACATATAATATATGAAAAGTGCATAAAAATTAACCGAATCCTAAACACACAAAATCGGAAACCTTGGCTCTGATACCAATTGTAGGTTTTTGCTTATCAAGTCCGTGAGGGGAAACTTCGCTTCCCACTTCACCTTGGTTGTTTGTTCATGGCGATTCCATCGATATCCCCGAATTAAAAAAATTTAATCCTAGACAAAAGGGATTGCCCAAACAATCAAGTCATCATCGTGCTATTCGTTTAGAGAGGTCACTTGAACAAACTCGTTGTTCAAGCGACCAACCTCTATTCTACGAGTAGCCGCGGAATAGACGATGTACAGATCGCCGGCTTTTGTATTTATGTTTAGGATCTAAGTATTATTTAGCCACAAATAGAATATATCATGCTCATAATTGGAAAAACAAATACAAGTAAGTAACAAAAGAGAATAGAGAATAGATATACCTCTCGATCTTCTAATGTATGACCTAGATTTCCAATCTTCCTTCCTTGCTCATTCTGAGCAAGAGGAAGAATAGAAACAAAGCTCTATTCCTTCTTTCAACCAACCAACAACCTCCAAGGATGGAGCTTGTCGCTGGCCAAGAAGGAGGAAGAGATTAATGGTTGCCGGCCAAAAGCTTCAAGGGAGGACCCTAAGCCTTTGTTCCACCGGCCAAGGAGAAGGAGAAGAGGGAGTTTGGACACCGGCCAAGGGTTGGAAGAGCTCCAATGGGCGCCGACATCTTGTGGAAGAAGAACAACACAAGGAAAATCTTTCCTTATTAGGTGCTGCCCAAGCCCAAACCCTAGCTCCTATTCTTGCCACCAACTCCAAAACCCTAGCTTCTCTTGATTCAAACTCCACGCCAACCCCTTGTCCTCCTTTTATAGAGTTAGGGATAAGCCTCCTTTTAATCTCCACCATTGGTTCTAGGGATTTAATCTCAACCGTCGGATCTAGAGATTTAATCTCAATCGTCGAATCTTAGAGATTTAATCTGTACTTTTGGATCTAGAGTTTTGTTTCTATCCATTGGATCTAAGCTTCATGAGGTGTTAATAGGCTACATTAGGGACCGTGAGGAGGAGTTGGATCTTGGCCACCCATGGATCAAGCCCACATAAAGTCTGATGTACTAATGATAATCCAATCCACTAAAGGATTATCATTGATCTACCTCACCAACCCCCATAAGATAATATGGGCTCCATATATTATTTGTACATTTTCTCCCCGTGTTTAAAATCTCGAATGCCCATCGATTAATTAATTTACTGACCATTAATTAATCAAGATCTAACTCCATGAGTAGTACCACTCAACCTTTTCATCATGCCGGACCAAGTCCACCTGCAGGGTTTACATGATGAACCTTATGAGCTCCTCAAGGGGACATCATCATCCTAATATATAGGACACGATTTCCTCCTATAATCAATGACACACTATATAAATAATATTATCTCCCAACTTACCGAGCCTATTGATTTAATCTATAAATCTCGCCGATTGGTAAATCAAAGAGATGAATACTAAGTATATGTGCTCGTTATTATATCGGGATTAAGAGCATGTACAAAATAATATCTGAGGTTCGATTCGATTATGTAGTCAGCAATAAATCGAATCACCTCTAAGTCGGTCCTGCTTAATACACACAAAGTGCACTAGTGTGATTCTATGGTCAAGACAAACCATTACCAAATCACACTACAACCATTCCGATGGTTTGTCCAAAGTCATCTCGGTTGTGAGCCTTTACTTATACTTTACAAGGAGCCGATAACATGATCTTCTGTGTGACACCACACACCATGTTATCTACAATGTAATGTATTAGACAATATTGCATAACCATAAGCAAACAATAATCATGTGATTCTTATTTCAAAATAAAAATGTTCATACAAAAGATAGACTTTTCAGTATACATCCCAACAAAGGGTTGTCTAGAAAGTATGAGGGGATCATACTTAGGTTAAACCTCATGGTTGAGGTTCTATCAGTCGATTGGAGATATGGACTAGTCGATTCATCATGTGTTTTGACACTTCGGGATTATGACTGTCGGTGACGACATTTGATCGCATCGCATGGCCTTAGCAGTCGACTTCTAGCTTTGGGCGATTGACTCCTATACAGGGCAGTCGACTGCTGGTCGAGGACATGGGCACAGAAAGCTCGGTAGACTTCTAAGCAGTCGGCTACGAGCTTAGCAGTCGAATGCTGGTAATGACAGTCGACTGCCAATGCATCCATTGGCTGGAATGCTGAATGATCGACAGTAAATTGTCGTGGTACCATTTCAAATTAATTACTAAATCCTCTCTACACTAATATAGCATAGTGAATAGCCCGGATCATTTCCCAACGAGTGTAATTGATAGAATAGTAAACTAAGGATTTCTAATTATTGCTTTGGATTTTCCATTTCAAATGGGGGTTTGGAATTTACAAGACTAATCATACTGAATGAAAGACAATGCAAGTAATTAAAGCATTAATCTAACTAAACTAATGATGACAATGAAATTAAAGAAGATATAAACTAAGCATTAAAATAAATGCATTCAAAACATAAAGACAGTGCAGGAAATTAAACAACAATTCAAATGCTGAATAACATGAGTGTAAAGCAAAGCATGAAATAAATCTAACCTAGAATTAAACACTTCTGACTAATGGACATAAGACTTAAACATGCAAGTAATCAAACTAACAAACAATTAAGCTAAGGAACCATTAACCTAATGACAACTAAGCAAAGTTACAACTAGCACAAATAATTCATGAACGATAAAATAAACTACAGCTAAACTCCTAATTAAGCAGAAGGATAAAACAACCAAATTAAAACCTAAAATTAAACATCAAAGTAAAGCATTAAAGTAAACAACTAGATAAACATCCAAATGAAACTACTAATTAAAATCTAAGACAAACTACGAATTAACTACAACGTAAACTACAACCTAACTACAAATAAAACTACAAGTCAATCTACAAGCTAACTACAAACTAAACTACAGACTGACTACAAATTAAACTACAAGTCAATCTATAGCTAACTACAAACTAAACTACATGTCAAACTACAAACTACTACAAATTAAAATACAACAACAACAATTGAGGGGGATTATAACAAGTTCAATTAAATAATTCCAAATGTAAAGGAAACAAACTATCTAATTGCAATTCCAAAAATGATAAATCGACGATCCTCAACACCCGAAGAAGAGACCTCCCTCTCTAGCGACAACAACAACCCAAACAGCTTCCTCCGGTGGTGGATGCGGAGCTGCCCAATCAGTGCAGTGGGAAGAGAGATGCGAGCACTGCTCCGACAGATGGTTGGCTGCCCAATCGGTGCAGCATGTGGGTGGTTCTGGAAACGGAGCGGTCGAATCCCGACCGCCAAAAGGGAATGGAATGTCGGAATAGTGGCTATGACTCTTCATCGGCGATTGATGCAGACTGTCGAATCCCTATAGTCGATGGATGGAATCGAAACGGAGTGACCGAATCCCGATCACGGGAAGGAAGTGGGCTGCCGGTGAAGAGCAAATCACCGAAATCTCTACTGCATCCTTGCTGCCGACGAGCTGGCGAATCCCGACATGTCAATCAGCTGGCGACGATGGGATGGGATTGCCGCCGACTCTCGGAAGGAAGGTCACCAGAAGGATTGCTGGATTTTTTTCCGTCGTCAGCTGGAGAGAAAGACCCCGCTCACACGGAGAAGGGAGTCATTGACGCCGGATCTGCTCGCGCGAGGAAGAGAAAATGTCACGACATTTGTGGTCTGAGGAAATATTGGAGTTTTTAAAACCTCTTTTCCTTTGCCATCCAATTGAAGCAAGATCAAATCCCAACCATCCATTAAAGCTAGGGCTAAATTACTCTGATTAATCCATTAAGAAGGTTGTCATCCAACGGCTCAGTTTTCTCCGATTTTGAATGAACAAATCTAATCAAACTAAAGGGATAATCACGATCGACCGAATCTGGATGAAGGGCTAAGATGTCCATATCTAAATGTATGGATCGGATCTCTCCAGATCTGAATAGATGCCTCAAAATTAAGCCGCTTTCATCGGATGGTCCATATCGCTCAGATTTAATCTCTTGATTGAATTGCCTTCGATCACGATGAAGGGCTCATATTAAGTCAGCTTGAAATGCCCATTATGATCCTAGATGAATCCATATTTGATCCAACTTGAGTCTATCCCATTGGCTCATCTCGATCTTCTACAAATAAAGACAAATTTTGCATATAAGTCCAAAATTTAGGAGAATTTACAATTAGGTCCCAAAATGAATCCAACTCATAAAACATGCAAATAATCAATAATAAATCACTCGAGAGGATAAAAACAATGATATTAAGGACCAAAATAACACAATAAAATGGTACTTATCAAATGCCAATGTTGATTAAGCTTATTGTGAGACAACGACACTGTAAGCAGTCGACTGCTAGGCGCGGAATCAATCTAATCCAAGCATAAAAAGAGCAGTTCGTGGAGAATTTAAGCTATGGTTTCTAGAGGGGGTTCTTGACGCGATTTGAAGGCGAAGTGTTGGTGCATTTCAGGGTCCTTCAAGCTCATCCAAGCAACTAACAAGCAAAGCTTTCAAAGCAATCATTTGTAAAGATTCCTTTACTTGTATTTTATTATTGTCTTTGTATTTTCTTGTATTCTCTTATTTGTTGTTGTAAACATTGTACGAGGTTTCCCCACCTTTAGATTTTTCCGAGAAGGAGTGTATTAGTGGTGGTTTGTATCACTAGAGCGCATTTGAGCTTGACCCATGGAGTAGGAACCCTAGGTTCCGAATCATGTTATATCATCTTGTCGCTTGTGTTGTTTGTCGTATTTTGTTATTGTTTTATTATTATTTCCACTACGTATAACAAGTATTGCAGAGACAAGCACAAACGAATTCCATTGAGCGACAACGCATTTCGCTATCCCCCCTAGCGATGTCCGATTCCTCTACAAGGATTTGGTAAGAAATCAAATTGTTTGATTGCCTCATCAAAACAAACATTCCAACTCCTTGATACTTTCTTTAATCTATAAATTGATTTCTAAAGCTTACATACCTTATTCGTATTGATAGATGTGAAACCCTCAGGTTGTATTTGATATACATTCTCAAACAGGTTCCCATTAAGGAAAGTTGTTTTCACATCCATCTGCCTTGTCTCATAATTACAATGAGCTGTTATGGCTAAGAGTATCCGAATGGATTTAAGCATAGCTAATAGTGAAAGAGGTATAATCAAAGTCAACACTTTATTTTTATCGATATCCTTTTGCCACTAATCTTACTTTATAGGTAATTACATTACCATCTATGTCAATTTTCTTCTTGAAAACTCACTTGCACCCTATAGATGTAATGCCTTCAGGTGGGTCCACCAAGTTCCAAACTTGGTTTTGTGCATGGAATCCATTTCTAATTTCATGGCTATAAGTCATTTATCCCTGTTTGAACTTTTCAGAACTTCTTCATAACTAGTAGACTCATCACCCTTGATGATCAATATGTCATTCTATTCACTTATGAGAAAACCATTTTTATCAAGAACATGGCATATTCTACAACATCTATGAAGAGGTTGTATTTCTAAAGGTTCAACCATTAGCTCATCTCTATGAGTAATAGGCTGTGGTTATTGATTAGGCATCTCTAGTGTGTCTATTAGAGTATCTTGAACTACATATAGTTTAATCCACTCCCACTGTTTTCTTGTAAGAGAAACTCCTCTAGGAATACAACATGCCTGGAAACAAACACCTTTTGTTCCAAGGGATGATAGAATTGAAAACCCTTTGTTTTCTTAGGTTAACCAATAAATAGACACTTATCAGACTTAGCCTCAAGCTTGTCAGATCTTGTCATCTTCACATAAATAGGACAACCTCATATCTTCAAGCAAGATAAATGAGATTTCTTACTATTCCATATCTCATATGGAGGGATTAGTAGAGATAGCCTTAGTTAGGGATCTATTTAGCAAGTAAATAGCAGTCTCGAGTGCATAACCCTAAAAGATTTGGGTAGACTTACAAACTATATCATTGACCTAACCATATCCAACAAGGTTCAGTTTCATCTTTCTTCCACCCTATTATGTTGTGGAGTATAAGGTAGAGTCCTTTAGAACAAAATGCCATTGTCCTTAAGATATTCTTTAAAATATTGGCTTAAGTATTCTCCACCTCGATCAGATCAAAGTACTTTGATACTTTTTCCAAGCTATTTCTCTACTTCATGTCTGAATTCTTTGAACCTTTCAAATGCCTCAAACATGTATCTCAATAGATACACATGCCCAAATCTTGAACAATCATCGATATAGGTAATGAAATAGCTATAGCCTCCTCGTTCTTGAGTTGACATCAGTCCATATACTTTAAAATGTACAAGACTAGAAACATCAAGCTCTAGTTCACCTTTTTCCTTAAAATGTAACTTTGTCATCTTACTTTTAGACATGAATCACATGTGTCATATGAATCCAATTCAAAAATTGCCAAGCTTGTGCAATTTGGTCATCATTACATATATGGGAGGCACACCTAGTATCCAATACCCAAGTGTTAGAAGAAATAGTTTGACTTTCAATAATGAATATATCTGAAGTAGATTGGCCATCAAATGCCTTCTCCTCCTTCAGGGACTCTAGATGACACTTATAGTTTTTTCCTATGTCCCATAAGTGCATGTTGCACTACAAATGAATCATCCTACATCTTTCAGTGAAAGAGGAGCTTTGTGATCTCAAACCTCTCAGATCTCTCTTGCTCATCAAATATATCACAAAGATAACAAATAATGGTGTAAGCATCCATATACTTTTGTTACTTCTGCTGCACAACAGACATCGATGCCAGCATGATACTATACACTAGCCATGAATTAACATGTTTATGATAGGTCAATATTTAGTCATCAGATGCATTATCTTCAAGATGTTCGAAAAGACCCTCATCAAGGACATATGCTATCTTTTCAGTCTTGAGAACAATTCTCAAGTTTTAAAGTCTGTCCAAGAAGTTCAACCCAGTTAGTTTATTTGAGTCCAAAATCAGACGCAAATTAATGGAGGTCCTTATGCTATTCTATCTTAATTACCTAGACATACAATTATAGTATATAATAAATGAATTTATAATGTAAACAATTCACATTAATTATAAACTTCCACTATTTTATTCAAATTCAAGAGCCCTAACTTTGAATTCGAGAGATGGTAGGTTTTCTCCTAGTGGGTTGATATCCACTATGACTAAGAACAAACGTGGACGAAGTCCAATAAGCCATTATTAGTCCTAATGTTAAGTATCAATAGTATCCATTATATATAAAATATATAACTATCACTTTATGCTATCAACTAATTGAATATTCACATTACATTAGGTTGTTAACTCATTATCATATATGCATCCTATGCAAATCACCTAATTGCACTTCTGTTCACATTGACCTTGGAGAGAGTCCAACAAATCAATGCTTTAAGTTAGGGCTGACCTATTAATCATGAGATCAAATTTAAATGGTTGAACACATCCAATTTTTAAGAAAAGCTTGGATGGAGTCCAACAACCCAAACTTAAAACTTGAACTCTGGCCCTCACCATCTAAAGAAAATATCAAATCCCAAATGAATTGAACATTCTCGATGTCATGCCAGGCTTGGAGGGAGTCCAACAACCTGAATACGAAACATTGATTGAACAATATTAATGGAAGGTGTAAGTCATAATATTTACACTAGGGATTTCATTATTATACTAGGTCTCATCAATTAACTATAAGTAAGCCTATGTGTTTGTAAACAGTTTTACAAGACTAGCCTACACACAATCATATTAAATATAAGACAAGCATACATTATATTGTAAACCTTTACATCCTTGCTATAGTTGTCTTAATTCTTTCTAAAACACAAAACTAATTACAACTACACAAGGTCGCATTAGGAATCAATTTCCAACTGTGTAAGTGGGCCAAGAATTAGTAGCACACCCTGCCGTCCAGAATTTGGCATGCATAATGCACAACCTATTCTAACGTGTGGATTGCCTATACACTAGCCTCACGCTTCCAGGTGCATCCTCGGATAGGTACAATCAAGCATATACAATATCAAACATATTATACATGCAAACAAAACTCTAAATCTATATGACCTATGTCAAAATGCAAGGTGGCTCTGATACCATGTGTTAGGATTTACGAAGTGCATTCGTAATGCTTCCAATCCTTTATAGTGGGATCATAGGGACATGGATGCAGTGGAAATATAAAAACAATTAAAATTCCACATCCCATAGATCCCTTTAGCCAAGGAACACTTGGTTTTAACATAATCATACGGAAATAGAGATGAAGAGAAGATGATCATACCTTTGAGATTCTATCGAATCTGTAATGAAACTATGAGCAAGACAAACATGCCTTGCCTATAGTAGTATCTACACTGGGATCTCTTGAGACAACTTTCCGAAGGTCGACAAGTCTTCTTCTCTGATAGGTGCTAACCCAGCATGGAGAAGAAGCGTGAGAGGAGGATGACGACAACCACATCGAATTCCAAATAGAATTTCTTAAACTAAAATTTATCAAGAGATCTATTTATAGTTCTCTTGATTAGGTCATCTTAAGAGGATTAAATGGACCTATCTTAGCATAATTATTTCATAATTAAGGTAAGAAAATCCAAAAAATTTCCATATGAGAATACACTAAAATTGGCAGCCACACAACATGGTCGTGTGTCCTGGGCACGGTCATGCCTAGACACACGGTCAACCGTGTGTCCCTTTGGGCACGACCTCAACTTTGACCAATTTTGGCCAGAGCAAGGCATGCCCCGTGCCTAGTTAGGCATGATCGTGTGAGGCTCTTTATTGTCTATTTAATTTCATTAAGTAAGATATGGTCATGTTAAACCTCGACAAGGTTATGGGAGGTTCAATAGCCCCTGTTTCACACTGCTATGGCCTGGTCCAACCAGGTATAACCTTGTAGGATCGTAAGAGCGCTAGAGGGGAGGGTGAATAGCATGCGTAAATTCTTTTCGATTCGATTTGTTCAATTAAAACAAAGTAAAGAATTGCACAGTGGAAAAGTAAATGACAAATTTATTTTTACATGATTCACAATCTAACAATTGCTAATCCAAGGCCCTTGCAATCCTAGACCACGTACGAAGGGCAATTCACTAAAAGATCTCCTCCTCATTGGAGGTAGCAAACAACGG
Organism: Wurfbainia villosa; assembly: GCA_025175895.1. Lineage (NCBI taxonomy): Eukaryota > Viridiplantae > Streptophyta > Magnoliopsida > Zingiberales > Zingiberaceae > Wurfbainia > Wurfbainia villosa. The sequence continues at coordinate 28,145,511 of CM045990.1, read as the reverse complement.
ATACACGAAAATACGGAAAGCCCGAGGATGAGTCAACAAGCCTACCTCTCCTCATTTTACAATGAAAGCTTCAAATACAATAATTGAAAAGAAACTTAATACACTTAATAGAAATGAAAATTTTAAGAACTTATACCGACGATGAATGGATCTTTGAGCTTGAGGTAATGTCGTCGGTGTTCCGATAGCGTTTCGGTGTTGTAGAGAAGCGGTGTTGTTGGATCACTTTGTAAGCACTTTTTATGACCTAAAGGGGTGAAACCCCCCTTCTTTTATAGCCTTGGAAGTTCTCCAAGATTCAATTCCATCTCATGGTCAAAGAACCTCATCTCCCCAACATAAGTGGAGCTTATCTTGACTCTCCTCGAGGTGGACAGTTTGACTGGCAGTCGACTGATGACCTCCATCAGTCGACTGATGCCAACAATAGTCGACCGCCAATAGCCAGCAGTCGACTGGTGGCTAGGGTATCCAGTTGCAACAACAAGTTAGCTCGAAATGAAAATAATACAAGTGAATTCGATGACCACTTACCATCCTATCTCGACCTGGACCTTCTATGGAAAGTCTTAGTCGGATCGCCGCATAAGGATGTCCCCGTACAGAGGACCCGACCTTAGATTCACTCACACACGAGCTTACCTTAGGTCCTTTTGTAACTTGCAGCTTTGCTTTAGGTCTCCACCTTGGTTCTTTGGCTCCCTCCGAAGTTCTCCTGGTATCGCTCGACCACCACGGTTTCCTGACTCGAGATTCTCCGGGTGTCACCGACCTTTAGCTCAACTTAACTATTCTTGCACACTTGGTTCAGCTCGTTAGACAACAATATGACCTTAGCTTTTGGTCTTTTCCATAATCAAAACCTATGTTCGATTATCTGGTGTCTACTACACCAACAATCTCCCCCTTTTTGATCTATGGCAAACCGACACAAAGTTAAGGGAAAAATTAACCCATAAGAGTGCATTAAGTAAGTGAAATGATTATTATGAATATGAAATAAGCATAAATATGAAAGAAGCATAAATGCATAAGTAGGAGTATGAGTAAAACTCTTTTTCAAATCCTCCCCCTTGAGGTAACCTCCCCCTTGATCTTAGGTGAGTACTTGAAAAGGGATCTTAGCTCTCCCCCTTAACGGTTGCAACTTAAAAAGTTAAGTAATCAAGATTATTTAACATTGGCCTAAATGTATAAGTTAAGTTATCAAAAATTAATTTTTGATCTCTTAACTTTGGCCTTCTTCTCCCCCTGTTGCCATTAAAAAGGTTAAGTTAAGTAATCACTTACATAACTTTGGCCTGATGGTTTTAAGTTTAGAATTAATTTAAGTTATCAAAAAAAATTTTGATCCCTTAACTTTGGCCTTTGTCCCCCCCCCCTTTGCCATAAATCGAAAAGTGTGGGGGTTTATAGAAAAAACTTTTTCGAAACATAGTGATTATGTTTTATAAGTCCAAGCATGTTCCTATTATATTTTGAAAATAATACTTTAAATATAAGCTCATCTAATAGTATGTTCAACTCTATTTGACTTAATTAATATAGAATGATCAATAAGTCTTGATTAGAGTTGGTTAATTTAGATAATTATACTCTATGGTCCATGTCGAAGCAATAGATCTACATCTAGAACCAGGAGTGAGATCCTAACATCTCACGCCCATATACGTGGCTAAGTACACAAATATATTAGTCCTATGTGTTGTGAGATGTATTGACTCCTTAAATCTATAGGTGCATGCTTTCTAGGGTAAGCCCTAGGCTAGTTCCATTTTGTATGAAAAAATAAAAATAGAGTATAAAGGAAAAATATAAGTTTTGAGTCCTACTCTATTACGCACATACCTAATTTGCATCTAAGCAGACTAAACTCTGCTTCGGGTAAGGGCTTGGTAAATAGGTCTGCTAGGTTCGATTTGGACTCCACGTATTCGAGTTGTATGGTCTTGTTAGCTACATGTTGTCGAATAAAGTGGTGTTTGACTTCTATATGTTTGGTTCTAGAATGACAAATTGAGTTTTTGGTTAAATTAATTGAACTAATATTGTCGATGTAAATTTTAGTATTGTTAAAGTTTAACTTAAAGTCTTGAAGAGTGTGCTTCTTCCACAAGAGTTGATCTACACACTCACCCATCATGATGTATTCGGCTTCGGTGGTAGATAAGGCAACACAGTGTTTCTTTCTACTGCACCAGCTCACTAGACTCGAGCCGAAAAGTTGTCAACACCCACTCATGCTATTTCTATCGAGTTTACTACCGACATAATCCGAGTTGGAGTAGCCGATTAGTTCGAACTCGTTAGATCTAGGGTACCAAATTCCTACGTTTAGTGTGCCCTTTAGGTATCTAAGGATGAGTTTGACTAATGTTAGGTGCAACTCCTTAGCACACGTTTGAAATCTTGCACACATACTCACTGCGAATAGTATGTCGGGTGGACTTACAGTTAAGTACAGAAGGCTACCTATCGCGCTCCTATAGTATTTTAAGTCAATTGGTTTTCCATCAAGTCTTCTCCTATATTGACATTTGTAGCCATTGGTGTATTAATTATCTTGACATTTTGCATTCCAAATCTATTAATTAATTCCTTAGTGTATTTATGTTGATGTTGGTAAAGTCCTTCCTTAGTTTGTTTAATTTGTAAGTCTAGAAAAAATGTTAATTCTCCTACTGAGTTCATTTCAAATTCACTTTGCATTAGTGAAATGAACTCATTTAGTAAAATTGAGTTGGTGATTCCAAAGATTATATCATCTACGTATATTTGGGCAATGAAAATTCCTTTACCTACGGATTTTACAAAGAGAGTTGGGTTTACTAAGCCTTAACTAAACCCTTTTTACTTGAGATAAACGGAAAGTCTTTCATACCAAGCTCTAGGAGCTTGTTTTAGTTCATATAAAGCTTTCTGAAAACATGGTCGGGTTTGTCTAAACTTTCAAATCCTGGGGGTTGGATAATGTAGACTTCTTCCTTAATAAAACCATATAAAAATGTTGACTTCACATCCATTTGAAATAATTTGAATCCTCGATGTGCAGCGTAGGCCAACAACATTCTAATCGATTCTAGTCTATCTACGGGAGCATAGGTTTCATCATAATCTAACCCTTCTACTTGACTAAATCCTTTAGCGACTAATCTTGCCTTATTCCTAACTACTTCTCCTTTATCATCGAGTTTGTTCCAGAATACCCACCTTATTCCAATGATCGATTTGTCTTTAAGTGGGGGTACTAATTCCCAGACTTCACTCCTAGTGAATTGAGCTAGCTCTTCTTGCATTGCAATAATCCAATCGGGATCAAGAAAAGCTTATTCAATTGTTTTGGGTTCGATTTTCGAGATTCATGAAATTTGACTTAGGTTTCTATACGATGCTCTAGTTCGAACCCCAAGGTTGGGATCACCTATTACTTGATCAATGGGATGACTTGATTGTAACCTAAACTGACTTGAGTTAGGATTTATACTAGACTCATTTTCATGGTCAGACTCAGGTCTAGTATCAATTGGTTCATTAACTAGTTCTACTTCGGGTTTTGTCGGTTTATTTTCTTCGTCGAATACCACATTAATCGTTTCTTCGATTTTTAGGGTTTTATTATTATAGACCCTATAGGCTTTACTTGTGGTTGAGTACCCTAGGAATATTTCGGTGGTTGTTTTAGAAGTGAATTTTCCTAAGTAGTCTTTAGTATTTAATAAGTTAACCCTACATCCGAAAACACTAAAGTATTTACTGCTGGGTAATTTTTCATAATAGATTTCATATGAGGTTTTAAGGTGTCTTTTGGCTAGTAGGATTCTATTTTGGACATAGCACGCCGTACTAACAGCTTCTGCCCAAAACCTATTAGGAAGGTTGTGAAGGGTTTTGCAACCGAAGCTCTGATACCACTTGAAGGTAAGAAACTTCGCTTCCCATTTCAACTCGATCGTTTGTTAATGGTGATCGCTTCTACGTCCCCGGATAAAATAAAAATATCCTTGACAAGAGGGATTACCCAAGCTACCGTTTCATCGTCGTGCTATCCGATTAGAGTGGTCACTTAAATAAACTTGTTGTTCAAGCAACCTACCTCTATTCTTCGAATAGCCGCGGAATAGACGATGTACGGATAGCCGATTTTTGCATTTGTATTCGGGGTCCAAGTAATTTTAACCATAAAATAGAACATACAACATGTATATGATTGAAAAATAATTATAGACACGTTACAAAAGAATATAAACAAGTATTATACCTCTCGATCTTTTATTGTATGTTCTTCCTCCTTTTGGATGTTGTGTGGGTAACGATCTTTCAAAAGTCGAAGCCTCCTAGATCACCAATCTTCCTTTCTTTGCTCGCTTTGAACAAAAGGAAGAATAAGAAACAAAACTCACCTCTATCTAGAACCAACAAACAAGTTCCCAACTTGAAGCTTGCCGCCGGCCTAAAGAGAGGGAAAAGTGGGCGCCGGCCAAGAGCTCCAAGGAATCACCCTAACCCTTGTTTCCACCGGCCAAGGAGAAGATAAGGAAGGGCTTTGGACGCCGGCCAAAGAGAGAGGAGAAGATGATGGGCACCGGCCACCTAAGGAAGAAGAGAAGAAAGGAAATATTTTCCTTAATTGTGGCCGCCCAAAACCTCCAAGCTCTTGCCGCCCAACCCTAATCCTATCTTGCTTCTAATTTCTCTTTCCGCCCACCCTATTCCCTCCTTTTATAGAGTTAGGCTTAAGCCTTGTTTTAATCTCCACCATCGGTTCTAGGGATTTAATCTCAACCGTCGGATCTAAAGATTTAATCTCAACCGTCGGATCTAGAGATTTAATCTCTATCGTTGGATTTAGAGTTTTGTTTTCCATCATTGGATCTAGGCTCCATGAGGTTTTAATAGGCTACAATAGGGACCATGAGGAGGAGTTGGATCTTGGCCACCCAATGGATCAAGCCCACATAAAGTCCGATCCATTAATGATAATCAATTCCACTAGAGGATTATCATTGATCTACCTCACTAACCCCCATAAGTTAATATGAGCTCCATATATTATTTATGCATTTATCTCCCCGTGTTTAAGATCTCGAATGTCCGTCAATTAATTAATTTACTGACCATTAATTAATCTACATCTAACTCCATGAGTAGTACCACACAACCTTATCATCATGTCAGACCAAGTCCACCTGCAGGGTTTACATGATGAACCTTATGAGCTCCTCAAGGGGACATCATCATCCTAATATATAGAACACGGTTTCCTCCTATAATCAAAGGCATACCATATAAATAATATCATTTCCCAACTTACCGAGCCTATCGATTTACTCTATAAATCTCGCCCATTGGTAAATCAAAAAAATGAATACTAAGTATATGTGCTCGTTATTATATCGGGACTTAGAGCATGTACAAGATAATATCTGAGGTCTGATTCGATTATGTAGTCAGCAATAAATCGAATCACCTCTATGTCAGTCCTGCTCATTACACACAAAGTGTACTAGTGTAATTCTATGGTCAAGACAAACCAATACCAAATCACACTACAACCATTCCAATGGTTTGTTTATAATCATCTCGGTTGTGAGCCTTTACTTATACTTTACAATGAACCGATAACATGATCTCCTGTGTGACACTACACACCATGTTATCTATAATATAATGTATCAGACAAATATGCATAACCATAAATATGCAAACAATGATCATGTGATTCTTATTTCAAAATAAAGATGTTCATATAAAAGATAGAATTTTCAGTATACATCCCAATAATCTCCCACTTATACTAAAAGACTATGATGTCCTCATACTGTCATACATCTGATTCCCATTCTCTCCACATGCCTATCAAAGTTCTCGCTAGAAGGGTCATAGTGAAAGTGTCTACCAGGTCATCCTCTGATGCAATCTAGGCGACAATAACTTCTACCTCCTTTACGATTTCTTGTATCAGGTGGTACTTGCGCTCTATGTGTTTACTTGTCTTATAGGCTCGTGGTTCCTTCGAGTTTGCAATTGCACCACTATTATCACAATAAATTGTGATAGGTCTGGGCAAACCATGAATCACATCCAAGTCCATCAAGAAGTTCCTGAGCCACACAACTTCTTTGGCCACCTCAGAGGCTGCCACATACTCAGCTTCCATGGTGGAGTCCGCCACGCATTTCGGCTTGACACTCCTCCATACAATGGCTCCACCTCCCAAAGTAAACACAAAACCTAAGGTAGACTTACCGTTATCCCTGTCTGATTGGAAGTTGAAATCTGTGTAACCCATAGGGAGTAATTGGTCTTCCTGGTAAACTAGCATATGATCCCTAGTCCTTCTCAGGTACATCAATATATGCTTTACCGCAGTCCAATGTCCCTATCTTGGATTACTCTGATATATGCTAACCATGCCAATGACAAAGTAGATATCTGATCTCATACATAGCATAGCATACATGAGGCTTCCTACTGCCGAAGCATAAGGAACTACCTTTATCTCCTCTATCTCCTCAGATGTTCTAGGACACATCTCCTTAGATAAAGGAACTTCATGCCTGAAAGGTAGAAAACCTTTCTTGGAGTTCTGCATGCTAAAATGATCCATAATGGTGTCTATGAATGAAGCTTGAGATAAGCACAACATCCTTTTCCTGCGATCCCTTATAACCTTGATCCCAAGGATGTGTCCCACTTATCCCAAGTCCTTCATATCAAAAATGTTTGGACAACCATACTCTTACGTCCGATAACACCTTGACATTGTTGCCAATTAACAAAATATCATCTACGTATAGTACAAGAAATACCACTATGTTTCCGTCACATCTCTTGTTTACACAAGACTCATCCGAACTTTGAATAAATCTATAAGACTGGATTACCTCATCAAAGCGAATGTTCCAAGATCTTGAAGCTTGCTTCAATCCATAAATGGATCGATTAAGCTTGCACACAAGATGCTCTTTGCCCTTTGCAATGAATCTCTCTGGTTGCTTCATATAGATGTTCTCCTCAAGACTTCCATTAAGGAAAGTTGTCTTGACATCCATCTGTCATACCTCATAATCCATATGAGCAGCAATACATAAGAGAATCCGGAGAGACTTAAGCATGGCTACCAGTAAAAAGGTCTTCTCATAATCGATACCCTCTTTCTGAGTATACCCCTTCACAATAAGCCTCGCTTTGAAGGTCTCAACCTTCTCGTCTATTCCTCTCCTTCTTTTGTAGATCCACTTGCATCCAAAGGTTTTTACACCATCGGGTGGTTCTACTAGCTCCCAGACCTGATTTGAATCCATAGATTAAATCTCAGCACTCATTGCACTTTGCCAAGATACCGCATTTTTATCTTGGATTGCCTCATCGTATGTCTAGGGATCAGGTTCATGTTCACCAGGGACCAAATCAGAAGATTCTCCCAAGAATATGAATCTATCAGGCTGTCTCACAACCCTCCCACTATGATGAGGTATCACCTGTGTATCCTCTGTGACATACGGTGCAATGATTTGTGGTATATCTTCTTGTACCGGTGGTACTGAAGTAGTGACTTCCCCTTTCAATTCCACCAGAATAATTTTACTCATGGGCTTGTGGTTTATCACATAGTCTTCCTCTAGAAATCTGGCATTCATGCTAATGATCACCCTTTGATCTCTAGGACTATAAAACAAACCACCTATCGTTCCTCTAGGATAGCCAATGAACATGCGTACTTCTGTACAAGGTTCCAACTTACCAGCATCTGCCTTCAGCACATGTGCTGGACTCCCCCAAATCCGAATGTGTCTCAAACTAGGCTTTCGCCCAGTCCACAATTCTGTGGGAGTAGAAGGCACTGATTTAGATGGAACCAAGTTCAGAATATACACTGCCGTATCTAGAGCATATCCCCAGAATGAATCTGACAACTCAGAATAACTCATCATCGATCTAACCATCTCTATAAGAGTCCTATTCCTTCGCTCTGCTACACCATTCTGTTGGGGTGTGCCAGGTGTAGACAATTGGGATTGAATATCAGCCTCTGATAAGTAATTCCTAAACTCTCCCAAGAGGTACTCACCACCACGATCGAATCGTAGGGTCTTGATACTTTTACTTGAAGTTTCTCCACATCAGCCTTGAATTCTTTGATCTTTTCAAAGCATTCAGACTTGCGGCGTATCAAGTAAATGTATCCATATCTTGAATAATCGTCTATAAAAAAGACTAAATACTCAAAATCACCTCTAGCCTGGATAGACATAGGACCACACAAATTAGAATGAACCAATTCCAACACATCTTTGGCTCTATATCCCTTGGCCTTAAAAGGCCTCTTGGTCATTTTACCCTCCAAGCAAGATTCACAGGTTGGGAAATATTCCACCACTAATGAACCCAGAGGTCCATCAACTATCAACCTTTGAATTCTACTTAGGTTAATATGACCAAGTCTTAGATGTCAAAGATATGTTTGGTTCATCTTCGAAGGTTCTTTTCTTTTATTGGAATTAGAAGATGAGTTATTAACTTCTATTTGCATCGTGGGAACTTTTGGTTCGAGTGTATACAAATTTCCTATCAATGCTCCAGAACAGATAATCTCCCTATTCCTTTTTATAACAACTCTATCATTAAAAGAAATAGAATATCCATTCATAAACAATTTAGAAACCAAAATTAAATTCTTTATAAATAAAGGTACATAAAGGCAGTTTTTAAGAACCAAAACTTTATTCCTCTCAAAAGACAAATAGACATCTCCCACTGCAACAGTCGCCACCTTTGTGGCATCGCCCAAGTATACGGTAATCTCCCCCTCAGCCAGTCGTCTAGTTTCCTAGAACCCAAGCAGGTTGAAAGTCATTTTGAAAAAAACTTAAGAATCACATAGATCAAAACATTAGATTTCAAAAAATTATTGATTCCTCAAACAATAAAATTTTAAAATCAACTAGCACCTTAAAACACCGAGAATATCGTATGCCACGATAGTGTAGACGTATACGAATTCTACATTTGTAAGAGGAGGTTTCACCCATTAATTTTGCTATCTTGTCAACCTAACTTTTTGACAAATAAAATTAATAGTTGATTCTTCTTTGTCCCTACAAATAAAAGTAGTGACTCCGATGGGAAGGATACTTATATTTGTATCTAAGTGTTCACCATTACTCGGTACCAAGGTAATTATCTTGGGTTATGTGCCTTCCGATGGGGAAGTACACACGCTCCTTAATAATTTCTATAACCATATTCGACCTTGTGATCTGATCCGCAAACAAACTCATTCGATGTGGAGGAAGGCACTCAAAGCCGACGCACAAGTTTATTTGCATCACATGTCAAATCGTAATGGAGGCCGTGGGAATTTATAAAAATATCCCTCTGCCACTTAGTAATTTAAAATTGAGGAATTTTCTAACCTACGACATGCATATCAAACAATAAGCAATAAATATGAAAAAGAAATATTTTCCAACTATTATGGCTTTTGTCTCCAAAATGCCTCCTGTCATATCACCATCTCGTCCGCTCCTCCCCATGCCATGTATAAGTCATCCGGAGATCCGAGTCGAGAAAAAAACTATTTTAATTTACATCCATCGATCCTATACTCCACGAAGGAGTGTACATGAAATCTAGATCAAAAGTAAACTAAAATAAAAAGAGTGGCTAAACAATGTTATATTTAAATACAAAATTAAATACTAGCCTCGTCAACCCCGAGGATTCAAATAATATACAATTACACACATACAATCACATACACACATATGGTCATAATAGTTGGATCTTATGCCTGCAACCAAAAAGTTAACCTACGCACATCCTATTATTATCCGGCACATACAATATATGAAAAGTGCATAAAAGTAACCGAATCCTAAACACACAAAATTGGAAATCGTGACTCTGATACCACTTGAAGGGTTTTGGAATCGAAGCTCTGATACCACTTGAAGGTAGGAAACTTCACTTCCTACTTCAACTCGGTCGCTTGTTCATGGTGATCCCTTCTACGTCCTCGGATAAAAAAAATTTATCCTTGACAAGAGGGATTACCCAAGCTACCATTTCATCATCGTGCTATCCGATTAGAGTGGTCACTTGAACAAACTTGTTGTTCAAGCAACCTACCTCTATTCTTCGAATAGCCGTGGAATAGACGATGTACGGATTATCGATTTTTGCATTTGTATTCAGGGTCCAAGTAATTTTAACCATAAAATAGAACATACAACATGTATATGATTGAAAAACAATTATAGACATGTTACAAAAGAATATAAACAAGCGTTATACCTCTCGATCTTCTATTGTATGTCCTTCCTCCTTTTGGACGTCGTGGGAGTGACGATCTTCAAAAAGTCGAAGCCTCCTAGATCACCAATCTTCCTTTCTTTGCTCGCTTTGAACAAAAGGAAGAATAAGAAACAAAACTCACCTCTATCTAGAACCAACCAACAAGCTCCCAACTTGAAGCTTGCCGCCAGCCTAAAGAGAAGGAAAAGTGGGCGTCGGCCAAGAGCTCCAAGGAATCACCCTAACCCTTGTTTCCACCGGCCAAGGAGAAGAGAAGGAAGGGCTTTGGACGCCGGCCAAAGAGAGAGGAGAAGACGATGGGCGCTGGCCACCTAAGGAAGAAGAGAAGAAAGGAAAAATTTTCCTTAATTGTGGCCGCCCAAAACCTCCAAGCTCTTGCCACCCAACCCTAATCCTATCTTGCTTCTAATTGCTCTTGCCGCCCACCCTAATCCCTCCTTTTATAAAGTTAGGCTTAAGCCTTGTTTTAATCTCCACCATCGGTTCTAGGGATTTAATCTCAACTGTCGGATCTAGAGATTTAATCTCAACCGTCGGATCTAGAGATTTAATCTCTACCATTGGATCTAGAGTTTTGTTTTCCATCATTGGATCTAGGCTCCATGAGGTTTTAATAGGCTACAATAGGGATCATGAGGATGAGTTGGATCTTGGCCACCCAATGGATCAAACTCACATAAAGTCCGATCTATTAATGATAATCTATTCCACTAGAGGATTATCATTGATCTACCTCACCAAACCCCATAAGTTAATATGGGCTTCATATATTATTTGTGCATTTATCTCCCCGTGTTTAAGATCTTGAATGTCCGTCAATTAATTAATTTACTAAAAATTAATTAATCAACATCTAACTCCATGAGTAGTATAACTCAACCTTATCATCATGCCGGACCAAGTCCACCTACAGGGTTTACATGATAAACCTTATGAACTCCTCAAGGGGACATCATCATCCTAATATATAGGACACGGTTTCCTCCTATAATCAACGACACACCATATAAATAATACTATTTCCCAACTTACTGAGCCTATCGATTTACTCTATAAATCTCGCCCATTAGTAAATTAAAGAAATGAATACTAAGTATATGTGCCCATTATTATATCGGGATTAAGAGCATGTACAAGATAATATCTGAGGTCCGGTTCGATTATGTAATCAGCAATAAATCGAATCACCTCTATGCTCCTTTTGGGTAAAGCCCAAAAACAAAACCATGAGGGCTTCGACCCAAAGTGGACAATATCATGCCATTGTGGAGATATGTGGAGCTTATAAGCACTAACAATTGGTATCAGAGCCATGGTCCATGTCAAGCCATGAACCTCGAACGAAGGAAGTTGAACTCCCACGTCCGGATCAAGAGAACTAGAAATCAGGCAGGAAGTCTAGTTGGGTCGGGAGGACCGAACAACTGACAGGAAGTCCTGGTGGGTTGAAGATCGGACATCAAGCAGAGAAAATCCTCCGAGGAGGGATAGGCTTGAGGGGGGGCCCAATGTGGTCCTTCGTTTGAGGGGGGGATTGTTGGAGTATTGGGAATACAATCAAAGTCCCACATTGGTAAGACATGGAAAAGATCATGTGCTTATAAGATGAAAAGATATCTCCATTGGTATGAGGCCTTTTGGGTAAAGCCCAAAAACAAAACCATGAGGGCTTGGGCCCAAAGTGGACAATATCATACCATTGTGGAGATATGTGGATCTTATATGCACTAACAATATGTGCCCATTATTATATCGGGATTAAGAGCATGTACAAGATAATATCTGAGGTCCGGTTCGATTATGTAATCAGCAATAAATCGAATCACCTCTATGTCAATCCTGCTCATTACACACAAAGTATACTAGTGTAATTCTATGGTCAAGACAAACCAATACCAAATCACACTACAACCATTCCAATGGTTTGTCCATAACCATCTCGGTTGTGAGCCTTTACTTATACTTTACAATGAACCGATAACATAATCTCCTGTGTGACACTATACATCATGTTATCTACAATGTAATGTATCAGACAAATATACATAATCATAAATATGGAAACAATGATCATGTGATTCTTATTTCAAAATAAAGATGTTCATACAAAATATAGACTTTTCAGTATACATCCCAACAGGTTGTACTCATTTAACATGGTTCTAGCGGCTTCTTATATGGTTCTATTCTTTCGCTCAACTAGACCATTTTATTGTGGGGTTCTAGGGTAGGAGAACTCATGGTGGTATCCGTTTAGGTTACAAAAGTCGGTGAACCTATGGTTTTAGAATTCACCGCCATGATTGCTTCTAAGTCTCTTAACCTTAAGGTTCTTTTCATTTTTTATTAACTTGCATAAGTTGGTGAGTTGTTCTAGGGTTTCACTTTTGTGTTTTAGGAACCTGACCTAGGTAAACCTAGAGTAGTCGTCAACTATGACTAAGTAGAATAGACTTCCGTTTAGTGACTTGGCTCCATGAGAATCAAATAGGTCTAAGTGTAGGAGCTTAAGTACACTTTTGGTTCTTTCTTGGTTAGTTAGTTGATGTTGTGCCCTAGTTTATTTACCTTGTTGACACGCATTACAAATTTTATTGTCTAAGTTGTTAAGGTTGGGTAAACCTCTTACTAGGCCACTCTGACTCAATTTGTGTACGAGTCTTGGATGAGAGTGTCTGAGTCATCGGTGTCACAACTAAGATTCCTCTTGCTGTGGCATTAGACACTTGGATGAGGAGTTGGGTAAATTAATTGTGTATATGTTGCTATTCTTGGTTCCTTTAAGTATTGTTTTAGAGGTATCATTAGTTTTAATTAAACATTCATTTTCTAAGAATGTAACCTTATAGTTGTTATCACACAATTGGCTAACACTAAGTAAATTAAAATCAAAATTTTCGACTAAAAGAACATTACGAATTATAAAATTAGAGTTTAGCTCAATATCACCTGAATCGATGATTTTGAGCTTCCCGTTATTTTCGAATGTTGCCGATCCTTGATTTTTGAATTTGAGCTTCAAAAATTTCAGTCGATCTCCGGTCATGTGTCGGGAGCACCCATTGTCCAACATCCATTGATTCTACACATATAGTAGTTGGATTGGATATTGGAATTTTAAGTTGATTGAATATTTTAGCCTAATAGTCATCTCACATTTTTTATATGATCAAACATGTTAACCTTAAATGTTTTTGAGATGACTTCAATTTTATTTGTTTAGATTTAGTGAATTGAAACTAATCAACCTTGGGTTAGATTCGGATTTAACCCTTAACTCGTCAAGTAAACTTTTCGAGAAATTGACTTCTATGTCGTGGCGAGGCATAGAGGCCTTCTTTGATTGGAACAATAATCACTTCCTTAGACAAAGCCAAGTTCAGTAAAATGATTACTTGAGTCACTTAAGATTACTTCCTGGTCTAACTAGTTAAGGATACGACGAGGTAGCTTCAGCTAGTTCAACATAGTCAAGTGCACCAAGCTAGATACGCCTTATCTAACTTGGACACACAGGAATTCATTTTCCTAACGTACTATCATCTCGCCGCGTCCTAATACTATGTTGTCAAGATTTATGAGTTATTAACCCTATCTAGTTGTTCTAAAAATTAAAACAAAAACTTAACTAAGTATGCAAGTCTAATTTCATGTAAGAGAACAAACAAATTTAGTACTAGCTCCCCCTGGACCATTGAATCGATTCGATCTATCCAAATAGTGGATTTGGTCCTTGGGAACCAAGTACTTATTAGATCCTAATTGTGAAATTAAAGCGGTCTTAGGGACCCATGCTTGGACTTGTTTTCTATTATGGTTTATGATTGACATATATGACTTGTTAGTCGTGGTTAATCTAAATCCTAGTCCGGCCTTGTTGTACACGACCCTTTACGATCCAAGTAGTAGGTCAAGTCCCTTAGATCCCAAAGTGAACCTTTCCAATATTTGCTTAAGATCTTTGACTTGTCCTTTCTAGAGTGAGTTCTCAACTTCGAGTTTTTCAACTCGAGTTGAGTCCTCCTCTTGAACTTGACTAGTTGAAGAGGTTAGGGAGACCTCGTGTTTAAGAAGTTTAACCTCCTCAACTAAGGTCTTAACCTTGGACTCAAACTTAGCTAATTTTTTAGTTAAGAATTTAATTGCACCATACAATGTATCGATAAAAGAGTGACTCACCTTGAGAGAACCTTTTGAATCGAATACGGATCCGTGGCTTGTCTTGAATTGAAACTCATCTTTGGATCCGGAGTCAGACACTTCCTCGGGTTCGATAGACTTAGCCATGAAGACGAGGTTGTTGAGCTCGTCTTCCTCCTCCGACGATTCCTCCCACGTAGCGTTGAGTGCTTTCTTGGACTGTGGTGCCTTGTTATTGAGTCTTGACACTCTGATTTGATGTTGCCCATCCTGTTGCACTCATAACATCTATAGTTAGAACTTTGTTTTGACTTACCCTCCTTGGATTGATTGATTAGCCTTCTTCTACTCTTGATCATTTTCTGAACTAGATTCACTAGTTCACTCTCCATCTCGTCGTTCAACTTTGACTCGTACTCGTCTTCTTCCTCCAGAGGTGGTTTGCTCTTGGGCTTCTTCTTCGGACCTGCAAATAAATCGATACTTTTCTCGGTGGGGGCCGAATTAGACTGCTCATGTAATTCAAATTCAGAAAACAATTTGTCTAACCTAATTTTTGAAAGGTCCTTAGAAACCTTGTAGGCATCAACCATGGATACCCACAAGGTTATCCTAGGGAATGTGTTTAGTGCATACCTGGTTACGTCCCCATTTTTGACATTTTATCCAATCGAATGTAGCCCATTCATGATGTCTTGTATGCGAACGTGGAGTTGAGTGGCCGACTCATGTGTCACGCCCGCCCTTCCGGGACCCTAAATGTCCGGACAGGCGGCGCGTGACGCGACCGTACATACATTTCATACAGCGGAAGACTTTATATATATGTACTTCTTATTTCTTACAGCGGAAGACTTGAGACCTAAATACTTTTTTTTTTATTCTTTTAAACATAAATATGCATTAACACTTCTTCTTAACATAGAGTATGTTTCATAGCATAGCATGCATAGATACTTCTTCTTACTTCTTCTTTACTTCTTCTTATCAACATAAAGCATGCATCATATATATATATAGATACTTAAGGCTTAGTAGGTTCATAACATCATCGTCATAGGGAGACATAAGTAAAGACATCCATAGACATCATCATTATAGGTAATACATGTATAAGTACACTTAACGGATCTTCTCCACCATGCCACTACCACACACATTGACCCCTCCTGCTGCTCCCTTTAGTTTATCCATCCCTTACCCTTATCTGCGATTTAGGAAAATAAACTATAAGCACATAGGCTTAGTAAGATCCTGTCCTACTCACAAAAACCACACATCATCATTAATCATGACTTGTAGCCTTTATAACATATAATCAATATATCATGTAACGTACATGGCATCTTCAACTTAACTTGTAGCTTAAGTAACATAAACATAACATACATGGCATCATATGTAACTTAGTAACCTAACATCATAGCGTGCCATCGAACATAACATGTAACTTATACATCATGACATATCATCTAACATAACAGGTAACTTAAACATTATGGCATATCATCTAGCATAACAGGTAACTTAAACATTATGGCATATCATCTAACATAACATGTAACGTAAACAATCATGGCATATCATCTAACATAACATGTAACTTAACATCATGGCATATCATCTAACATAACTTGTAACTTAACATTATGGCATATCATCTAACATAACATGTAACTTAACATTATGGCATATCATCTAGCATAACAGGTAACTTAAACATTATGGCATATCATCTAACATAACATGTAACTTAACATTATGGCATATCATCTAGCATAACAGGTAACTTAAACATTATGGCATATCATCTAACATAACATGTAACTTAACATTATGGCATATCATCTAGCATAACATGTAACTTAACATCATGGCATATCATCTAACATAACAGGTAACGTAAACAATCATGGCATACATATGCAAGATGCTTTTGAAAACATATATGTTAGGTACGTAAATATAGATCTCAACATATTTGGGCGATTGTACCACTTCTTCATTATCATAGCGCGCATCCCTAAATAGGCCCGAGGTAGCAAGTCTCGAACCTAATAGGTTCCTAGGCCCGAGTCTTATTCCATCGACCTAGGGGCAATCGTCATAGCGTAGAAGCCCATCCTAGGCCCGAGTCTTACTCCATCGACCTAAGGCATCTTGGAGCCCATCCCGTACTAGGCCCGAATCTTATTCCATCGACCTAGGGGCAATCATACATAGAAGCCCATCCTAGGCCCGAGTCTTATTCCATCGACCTAGGGCATCTTAGGAGCCCATCCCTTCTTTGGACCTTGTTAAGGTCTTGGTACAAGCCATGCAGAAAGTAAAATACTTATATGCTTATTTTACAACATAGCTTATTTCTTTAACATAGCATAGCATACTTCATTTCATAACACATCATGCTTCATTTCATTCACATAGCATAGCATACTTCATTTCATAACAACATAGCTTATTTCATTAACATAGCATAGCATACTTCATTTCATACACATCATGCTTCATTTCATTCACATAACATAGCATACTTCATTTCATAACAACATAGCTTATTTCATTAACATAGCATAGCATACTTCATTTCATACACATCATGCTTCATTTCATTAACATAGCGTAGCATACTTCATTTCATAACAACATAGCTTATTTCATTAACATATCATAGCATACTTCATGGTATGAACTTCATTGTAACCTAAAGAGATCAAAGGTGGCCGAATGGCCCTTATAGGCTTTTTAGGGTTTAGATCTTTAACCTAATTCAAGTAACATACATATGCATACAAATTCCATAAAATTCATGGTATGAACTTCATTGTAACCTAAAAACTCAAAGGTGGCCGAATGACCCTTATAGGCTTTTTAGGGTTTAGATCTTTATCCTCAACCCCCTAACATGTTAACATCATTTCATAAGTAAAACAAGCTATAAAACTTCAATAAAACACCAAGATCCATATTGGCCGAATGGTTCTTAGGGTTCATTAGGGTTAGCTTTTGTCCTAATCCACTTTAACCCCTAACATCATCATCTAGTTACAAAAATATGGCATGGAACTTCATTGAAACCCTAAAAGTAGGGTTTGGCCGAATAGGTCTTTAGGGTTCATTAGGGTTAGCTTTTGTTCTAATCCACTTAAAACCCTAACATCATCATCTAGTTATAGAACATAGCATAAACATAACATGGAGCTTCATTTAGACCCTAGTCCATGACTTGGCCGAATGGTTCATGGAGACCTTTAGGGTTAGATCTTTATCCTAATCCTCTAACATGCTATCATCATCATTTGCAAGTAAAGCAAGATATAAACTTCAACAAAACACCAAAACCCATGTTGGACGAATGGTCCATAGGGTTTCCTAGGGTTAACTTTTGACCTAATCCCTTTTAAACCCTAACTACATCATATAGCAATTAAAACATGGCATTCATGAAACCCTAACCCTAATTTCCTAGGGTGGCAAACACATAAGGGCTCAACTAGGGTTAGCTTTTAACCAACCCTCTTTTCCCATCTTAGCATCATCATATCCTTCCTAAACATAGATTTCAACTTCATTGGTAAACTAAAACATGCTTGGCGAATATAACATACAGTTGTTCAAACATTCAATCGCAACTACTCGTATGCAGGTGAGGGATACTTACTTCCTTTGCTTTGTTTTGGGTGGAGAAGATGACCTAAGAACCAACCCTAGCCCTTGCTTCTTGCTTGAAGGAGGTTCGGCCAATGGAGGAAATGGAGAGGGAGCTCAAGATTTTCGGTGAGAAGAGGAAGAAGAAGAGAGGAAGTGACCAAATTCAACCTTCCCTCTTCTTTATAAAGGGGGGAGGAAGAGAAGTTCCTCTTTTCTTTTCCATGCCTCTTTATTTACTCCTAGTCCCACTTATCTATAGTTTCCCCCTCTTCCTTAATCATATAATCCTATTGGGCTTCTGGTTAGTGGGTGCATCTATAAGGCTTGGCTATCTCTAGATGTTTGGAGTTCAATTCCTAGGCCTTGCACCCCTTTTCGGCTTATTTTCTTTTATTTTTGAAAAGGCCCACATAAAGCTCATGATCATCAAGCCAAAAATTCTTGTAAAATTGCTAGGAATTTTACGGGCGTTACATCATGTTCCTGCATTTTTAAGTTAAACAATTTATTCAAAAGTAAATCCCTCTTACATACCTTGGTGTCGACAGTTCCTTCGTGAAGCTCGATGAGCTTGTTCCACAAGTCCTTTGTGCTTATAAACGAGTCGACACGATTGAGCTCCTCTTTGGATAACCCACATTGTAGGATTTGTGTGGCCTTGGCATCAGCTTCCACTTGGCATTTCATGGTATTTATCCACTGATCGTAATCCAATAATTCACCATCTCCATTTGTTTGTTGTGTGATTCCGATTTGAATCATGATCCACATCTCTACTTGGGTTTTCAAGTAGCACTCCATCTGACCCTTCCAGTAATGGAAGTCATCTCCGTTGTAAAACAGAGGTCGGGCAGTGCTAAACCCTTCGAGATGGGCCATTTATAAAAGAAACCTCGCAAAGACAAAAAATAACACAAAAAGAAACAAGTTGTCAAGACTCTCATCTTGGATTGTTAGTGCGAGAGAAAAGAGAATTTAATGAAACGCTTAAAACTTGTTAATCGAAAAACCAAAATGAAAAGAAACTTAAAACAAAATGCTAGATTGGTAGTTTCACCAAATCTTAGCACCCCTGCTCTGATACAATTGTAGGATAGTAAGAGCGCTAGAGGGGGGGTTGAATAGCACACGTAAATTCTTTTCGATTCGATTCGTTCGATTAAAACAAAATAAAGAATTGCATAGAGGAAAAGTAAATGACAAATTTATTTTTACTTGGTTCACAACCTAACAGTTTCTAATCCAAGGCGATTGCGATCCTAGACCACATACAGAGGGCAATTCACTAAAAGATCTCCTCATTTGAGGTAGGAGACAACGGATACACGAAAACACGAAAAGCCCGAGGATGAGGCAACAAGCCTACCTCACCTCATTTTACAATGAAAACTTTGAATATAATAATTGAAATGAAACTTAATACACTGAATAGAAATGAAAATTTTAAGAATATATCAACAACGAATGGATCTTTGAGCTTGAGGTCATGTCATCGGCATTCCAATAGTGTTTCGGTGTCGTAGCATTGTCGTAGAGAAGCGGCATTGTGGGATCACTTTGTAAGCACTTTTTATGACCTAAAGGGGCAAAACCCCCCTTCTTTTATAGCCTTGGAAGCTCCCCAACATTCAGTTCCAGCTCATGGTCAAAGAACCTCATCTCCCCAAGATAAGTGGAGCTTATCTTAACTCTCCTCGAGGTGGACAGTTTGACTAGCAGTCAACTGATGACCTCCATCAATCGACTGATGCCAGCAGTAGTCGACTGTCAATAGCCAGCAGTCGACTGGTGGCTAGGGTATCCAGCTACAACAACAAGTCTTAGTCCGATCTCGACCTAGACCTTCCATGGGAAGTCTTAGTCAGATTGCTGCCTAAGGATGTCCCCATACGGAGGACCCAACCTTACATTTACTCACACACAAGCTTACCTTAGGTCCTTTTGTGACTTGTAGCTTTGCTTCAGGTCTCCACCTAGGTTCTTCAGCTTCCTCTGAAGTTCTCCCGGTGTCGCCCGTCCACTGGGTGTCACCGACCTTTAGCTCAGCTTAACCATTCCTACACACTTGGTTTAGCTCGTTAGACAACAATATGACCTTAGCTTTGGATCTTTGCCATAATCAAAACCTAGGTTCGATTATCTGGTGCATACTGCACCAATAAACCTCTCTCTTTGAAAATCTCATTCTTAAACTTGTTTTATGTCTCTAGATCACCAGTATTGTATATGACTCAATAGGTTCTCGATTATGTTGGTCATTCATAATTAACCCATTAATTATGAATATATCATAAGTGGCACCTAGCAGTGCATCATGACCCCTAATTGACCAAAAAATCCAAGTCGACTTTAGAACATTTCTGAACTCTTCAGCAGCGATAGTTATTTCGTGCCTTATTCCTTTCACTGATCCTATATCCACTTATTTCAGGACATGATCTATGTGATTGTCCCCACTAAGCTGATTATGTCGCAGCCAACCCAAATATTGTTTCTTGTCCTATGCATTCACGTTACTCCCTATATGTGTCGAATAAGACCATTCTTCTTGGCATGTGTGCTTTGGCTAAAGACTTCTAAGTAACAATCCTGACAAGAGCCAAAGGGTATACATCTCCTTATAATAAGATTGGTCAATCCTCTATTGGCTATTCAAACATCTTCGATTACTTTGGCTTATACCCAATCAACTCGGAGTTACACCTCCTATGGAGATGGCTATGAAGAAGTCAAAGTACAAGGTGTCATGATCAATATGACTTGAATATCTCAAGTCTAAGGAATTTCGCACTCGAGCTACAATGAGATCTTTAACGACATAAAAAATCATATGAAGTCTCACAGCAGGTTACTTCAATGAACTAATTTCCCTAACTAGCATCCACATGTTCACTTTCAGCATTCATATACTTCCATTCAGTGAGTACCAAATTCTTGGATAAACTAAGGAGCATAACACATACTAGTCTCATAGAATTGATGAAGTCCAATCTCATCAATTCATCGACTATTGATTGTTTCAATACTTTCATAATTACACATGATGAGATATTCACTAATCATGATCCTATCAAGATCTCTCTCATGCTATGCATCGTATTGTGGACTTCACTAAATGTGTTTAAGATCCAATCAAATACATATAGAATGTACACTCAAATAGTGAATTGTATTAAAATCTAAGGTGATTGCCTTTGGACACCTCTCTATACAACATAGATGACCACAGTGGTTAGGAACACGACGGATGGGCAAACATAAAGGTTATTTCAAGTGTTTTGGGATTCATACCTTCTTCCCATCCTCCAGCAGTCATCATCCACCTATTTCCAAAAGCCCTAGTTGCCATGACATCTCATCCACCTCCGTCTACCTCCTTGGATTCAAGGAAGACACTTAGCTCCTCCATCGACGACATCCATGAGCTTGAACAAGTCCACGAGAGCTTGGTCCTCCACCTCTTCTTCTCATGTATATGAGAGAAGAGTTCTGCTCCACCCAGGTGACTCTGACGACATCCACCACACCACCATTCCATCGAGGGAGGGATCATTTTTTTTATCTTCTTGTTTAGCCTAGATTAATTTTCCTGCATGTTATATGCTTGAAGTAATTCCCCTTACATTTGGTTGATTTAGTTTATCTTAATTTTGGTTATGCACATTAGGTGTTTGGTTTAATTCTTCTTACAGTTTTTGTTCCTTTAATTACTGCACTTAACTTATTTGTTGAAATTCCTACATTTTTTACTCAGTGAATGTTTTAATTCCCTGCATTGTTATGTTAGGGTTTTATACCTCCATTGTCTTTCATTAAGTAGGTTTAGAATTTCAATCACAAACCTCCCATTTGTTGGGACTGATTTGATGCGCTAGAGGGGGGGTGAATAGGATTAGAATTTCTCGATTGCATGCTCATCTACAATAATGTTAGTGTGCAGCGAATAATAAAGAAAAAACAAAAAACACTAGCACACACCCACAACACCATGTTTTACGTGGTTTACAATCTACAGTTCATACTCCATGGCCGACACTACACCACTAATAACTCTTCTCAGAAACACTTTGGAGGTGGAGAAACCTCTTACAATGATCTTGCAACAATAAGAATACAACCAAATATGAAATACAAATGAAAAATAAGAAAAAAAGAATTAAACACTTTACAAGAAGTGAGCTTTGCTTGATTGATCATTTGGTTGCTTTGAAAGTCTTTTGAAGACTTGGAATGCAACAACAATTCCTCCCCAAAAGCTCTAAGAACCAGCTTCTTCAACCTCCTTCTTGAGCTCCTTATAAACCTACAACTCGAGCTGATTTCGACCTTCCAGTCGACTGCCAAAAGCACTAGTTGACTGCCAAACATTTTGTGTCATGGTCACTTAATTCCAATCGACTACTAGTGACCAGTCGACTACAAGACAGTCAATAGTCGAGCCTCAATTAACTACTCGACCAGTCGACTGGGTCATAACCCAGTCGACTACTCTAGTCAAACTAGGCTTCCGAGTGTTGTGCACTCGGCCAGTCGACTAGTCCAAAGCCCCACTCGACTGCTAAACCTCAAACATGAGTTTAACCCAAGTATGCTTCCCTCATGCTTGATCAAACACCCGTGGCCTAGACCTAAGCCTTCTATCCACCTCCATTAGCCACACACCCTCAAGGTTCATCAGAGTCCTCCACAACTCATTCACCCTTCGCGCTAGCCTTTAGGTGCTTACATCAAGTATGTCATGCCTTTGGGTACCCTTAGCTTAGACCTAAGCCTTCTTGCTACCTCCATCAGCCTCACACAGTCAGGGTTCACCCGAGTCCTCCAAGACTCTTTCACCCTTCGCTAAGAGGTCGCGCCTTTAGGACTTCTCCATTGCCAAGATTCAATGTTTGGACTTTTGACCGCCAAGACTACACACTTGGACTTACGTGACCAAGACTACCATTGGATATTCCTTTACCAAATATCCATATTTGGACTTTCACCTCTAATACTACATACTTGGACTTACGTGGCAAAGACTACACTCTTGAATTTTTCCTTGCCAAGTATCCATACTTGGACTTCTCCATTGCCAAATATCCAAACTTGGACTTCCACTCGAGTCTCACTTGAGTTAGGTCACCCTTGACCTGAAGCTGATTGCTCTAACAATCACCTCCTAATAATCTCCCCTATATGACTTTGAATATCCCAAACATCCACTTGTCATATGATCAACATATAGTCAAATCATACTGTCAAACAATGATCAAATCCATTGTCAAACATCAAAACCCTACTTGAGTCCCACTCGAGTCTGGTCAATCGTCACCTAGGTCGATTGCACTAATAATCTCCCCCTTTTTAATGTTTGACAACACCTTTAAGTTAGGATATCCCTTGAGGCCAACTCAACTCTTCTTATGTCAAAGCATAATGAAGGTTTAGCTAACTTAAACCCTCACTTCTCCCCCTTTGGCATACATCAAAAATCCTACTAAGGTTTTCAATGTCACATCTCCAAATGATATCTTACATTCTCCCCCTTGGTCCAAAACCATCTTGGATGCCTTAACTCTTCTTAGTGATACAACATTTATCACTAAATGAGAGGCAATCCTCATTCTCCCCCATAAAAAATATCCATCATCCCTTGATGGATAAAACTCCCCCTAAAGACTTACTTCCCCATGACCATTACACCAACAATGTCCTTGGAGAGTTCTTAAGCTTATAGTAAATCTAACCAATCGAAAATAAGGGTAAAAGTTCAAACATGAACTTTAGCCTCTCTTAAAATTCAATACTCCACCCTAACTAACGCTCCTAATCATTTCCAATGATTTTCACCCTTCCAATTCTTCTCTAAGCATGTCATAGGGTTATGAGAGATTAGGGTCCTTAGGGTTGCTGATAAATGGCTAAACAAACCTTGTTCAGTCAAAATCAACACCAATAGTGCAATAACCAGTCCTTAGTCATTCTCAAGCACTTAAGGATTGTCTTGACAACCACCCAACGGTCCATACCAAGATCCGACTGTATCTACTCGTAATGCTCAAAGCATACGATATATCAGGTCTCATACATAACATAGCATACATGATCGATACTATAGTTGATGCATATGGGATCTGACTCATTCGAATCCTCTCATCTTCAATGTGCGGGCACATTGACTTCGAAAGGTGAATCCCATGTCTCATGGGAATAAAATCTTTCTAGGATTCTTCCATGCTAAACCATTTTAGCACTTTGTCTATGTATATAGAATGTGAAAGACCAAGCAACCGATTCGATCTATTTCTATAGATCTTAATCCCTAAAATATAGGTTGCTTCTCCCATGTCTTTCATGGAGAATATTTTGGATAATCAGACCTTGACTATTTGCAAAACAGGAATATCGTTTCCAATGATTAATATGTTATCAACATATAATACTAGGAACATGATTGCACTCCCACTAGCCTTCTTATACACAGGGCTCCTCAGGATTTTGTGAGAAATCAAATTGTTTGATTGCCTCATCAAAACGGATATTCCAACTCCTAGATGCTTGTTTTAATCCATAAATGGATCATTGAAGCTTGCTCACTTTGTTCTTGTCAATCGATGTGAAACCCTCAGGTTATATCATATAAACATCCTCAGATAGGTTTCCGTTAAGGAAAGATGTTTTCACATCCATCTGCCATATCTCATAATCAAAATGAGCCGCTATGGCTAGGAGTATCCGAATGGATTTAAGCATAGCTACAGGTGAGAAGGTTTCGTCATAGTCAACACTTTGTCTTTGATGATACCCTTTTGAAACTAATCTAGCTTTATAGGTAATAATATTATCGTCTATGTCGGTTTTGTTTGAAGATTATGGCCCGGCTAGAAGGGGGTTGAATAGCCTAGATGATCGTAGATGAAATTCGGTCGCTTAATTATCTACGCAAGTGATTAGCGCAGTGGAAATAGAAGCTAAACAAAAACAATTAAGACAAAGCAAGAAGTAAAGAATGAAAATGCTAACGCCAAGATATAATGTGGTTCGCGACCCTTGCCGTTAGTCCACAGACAATTCATATGGCGAATCACTCCCTTAACTAAAGCACTAATCTCTCCTTCAAGGTGGAGGTAAACCTCTTTTACAACAATCACTCCCTCTTACAATAAGATGGAAATAAGAACAAGAAGAGGAGTGTTAAAATATGTCGGGCACTTGGGAATATGATTATGAGTGAAGCATTAGCCTCCCAAAAGCCCTCAACCCTTCTTTTTATAGAGAAGAAGGGTTTCTTCCCATTGGGCAGGCGGCAATCGACTGCTGCATGTCATCAGTCGACTGCCCCTCTAACGGTCGACTTACAAAGGCTTCTGACTTGCCATCATCACTGTCCAATGGTACTCTTAGCAGTCCACTGATGATCCCATCACGATCGTTGTCACAGAGCCGATCGATCACGGCTACGGAGGTTCTATGCCTCGCAATTATCTTCTTCGAGTCGACTGATGGTGCAGCAGTCAATTGTCGTCTCTTGGCAATCGAATGTTGTGTCAGAAACCCAATAGTCGAACATCAGTTGAGTGCCATCGACTCAGAGCAGTCGACTGCTATTTATAGCAGTCGATTGGCGTCGGGTAAAATCTTAAACAAGACACTTGTTTGAGCATCCGACTTAACCAAATGTCGGATAAAACCTCAAACCTAAGTTTGAGCATTCGACACTTGACTTAGCCATTCGACCAAGTTCACCTATGAGCTACCATTACAATCGCTCAATCTTTCATCTCCCTTGGAGTCCCTCACCGAAGCTCTCTTCGTCCGACCACGTCCCTCAGATGCACCAAGCGCACGACTTCCACAATGCCATCGTTCGTATCTTGCCCTGATGTCTGCTTCCTTTGGCTTCACTCTAATGCTCCTCTTCCGGCGGTCCCTCGGATGCACCAAGCTCACGACTTCTGCAATGTCATCCTTCACCGACTCAAGGACCCGAGCCATGAGATGGTGAACTCACCAATGCTTTCATCAAGCTAACTCATGTGTGATTTACTAAGTCCTGCACAACCTAAACACACATATCAAATCAACATAATCAACCTAACTTAAACCCTTTGCCACACACATCAAAACCACATCATACATGGGTTGATTGCCTTAACAATCTTCCTCTTTTTGATGTGTGGCAATCTGTATAAGTTAGGTAAAACATTAACAAAAACACATAAGGAAGATAAGCATGTAAATCAAATATGAGTATCAAACACTCCCCCTTAATACATACAACTCCCCCTTAACACATGTTAATTCTCCCCCTAGCATGATTAACTTAAACTCAACATTTCTCCCCCTTTGACACCATCAAAAACATCTAACATATGTTATACATTATGGCATCAAGGTCTAAAGGAAGACAAATACAAAAAAATTCCAGAAAACCCCGAAAATCGTTTACAGTCCATGATACTCCGATTTCATTCTCGAAACTACCTCACTTTCTAAAAAATCAAAAAATTATGAAATTTGGGGAACACATTTCTTATGAGTCCCTTTATCAATGAAAAATAATTTTTCAAGAAAATTCATTCTATTTTCGAAAATTAGACAAAAACTCAAAAGTTATAAAATATCTCAACTTTGTATCAACTTTAAGACCTAATTTTGTCTTGAAACGTTTTAAAACATCAAGTCACAGATTGTAAAACATGAAATGGTTTTAAAACATTTAAAATATCCAACTATGATCTTTGGTCAATATGTCCATGAATTAAACATAAGCTTTTTCCATGGTTGGTCTATGATTACTCTATCATGATACTTATAATGACTCATCTAAATACCATAAGTATTAGTGAATCAATTGTATTATCCTAACATCTCATTCATTGCTATGTTTTCAATCAGGTTAGCCTTATGTTGAATGCGAGATGTACCTAAGGTATTATACTTAATCATAAATTTCATGCAATTCTATCAAGGTTAAGTATCATCCAAAACAACCAACATGATCATAACACAAACATTGTCATAATTGCATATCATGATCATGCATCAAGTATAAAATCAAGTATCATGATTTAAACATAATTACCCAAATCATCCACCATGCTCATAATAAGTCAACCACATGATATGAAATAAATCCACTTATGATTGACTATCCTAGGCTTCTCTAACCCATGAGGATTGACTTGGGAACCCAATATAAATTCTTTCCAGTGGGGTTCACCAAGTACTCCTTTGAGATCTATTTCCTAGCTACCATTGTTGTCTTTGATTGTCATCTAGCAATTAAGCATGGTAGGCTTTTTCATTTTTGGATCCTTTATAACCTAGGTCTTTCTTGTTAAAGCTAGTCCTTCAGCTCCCAATGATCATGTTCAAGGTGTTGGAGCCTATTGTGATTTTCTCTAGGGCCTTAGTAAGGAATTCTACCTTTTCCCTTAGGACCTTGTTCTCTTCTAAGCATGCATTATTAACACTAGAAGAAGAATCATTAACATTTAAACATGCATTCTTCAATTTTTCTTCTAGATCCTTAATTTCATTTTGCATGCATTTATTTTTCTTCTTACTCCTAAATAAATCTCTAGTAAGACTTGAAATCATTGAAACAATTTCTTGAGTAGGGAGATTTCTTACCATACTTACCATATCTTTTTCTTTCGATTCCGATGAAGATGATGATGCTCCCCCTACACTTGAGCTTTCCTCCTCACTTGTGCTTCCTTCTTGCTCGGATGAGGTGGAGTCCAAGTCTTCTATCGCCATAAGTGCAAGGTTTGTGAATGCTTCTTCCTCCGATGAGGATGGATCATCTCATGTGGCCTTCAAGTTGTGGGATTTTGTCTTCCCCTTTTCTTTTGATTTATTTTCTTCCTTTTTCTTGCTTCCTTTCTTCTTGTCTTTCTTCGTTACTTCCTTTGCTTTGTTTAACAAGGGACATTCTTCCCTCATGTGTCCCTCTCCTTGGCAATTATAGCAAATAATCTTTCTTCTTGACCTTCTCCTATCATGAGACTTATTAAATTTAAAACTCTTAAGAGCACGTCTCACCTTTCTTACCATGTAAGCCTCCTCATTGCTATCCATTGAAGAGGAAGATTCTTCATCCGATGAGGAGGGTGGAGTCTCCTTTTTCTTCTTTCCTTTGTCGGCCATAAGCGCTACTCCCCTTGGTTGACTCCTTGGTTCTTCTACTATACCTTCAAGTCTAGTTTCGTGAAGCTCCATAGTAGAGAAAAATTCTTCTAGAGTACTTACCTCTAGATTCTTTGATATGTAGAAGAAGTTCACCATTGAGCTCCACTTTGATGACGGGGGGAATGCATCAATAGCCTTCATTATCATATCCCGGTTTGATAGATTCTCACCTACACTTGATATAGCGGTGATTATTTCCTTAAACCTAGAATGCAAAGATAGTACCTTTTCTCCTTTTTCTAACTTGATGTTGCTTAATTGTGATCGGAGAAGGTCCCATCTTGCAAGCTTGGCTTCGGAGGTGCCTTCATGAAGCTCCACTAGCTTCTCCCACATTTCTTTAGCGCTTACCCATTCTCCTATTCGGTCAATCTCTTGTTGAGGGAGCACGTTGTAGAGATGGTGCTTGGCTTTTGAATTTGCAAGGTGCTCCTCCCTTTGTTTCTTAGTCCACCTCGATTTTTCTATTAGCCTCCCTTCTTTATCCCTAGGTATTTCGAAACTGTTTTCCATTATAAGCATAATTTCAAAATAGGTCTCAAAAAATACCTCCATTTACTTTTTCCACCAAGCGAAGTCTCCTTCGAATTTAGGCGGATGAATGTTTGATCCAACCATCTTTGTTGTCGTGCTTGTTGCGACGGTGAGTCCGGTGACAAGCAACCTTGCTCTGATACCACTTTTTGGAAGATTGTGGACCGGCTAGAAGGGGGGTTGAATAGCCCCGATGATCGTAGATGGAATTCAATCACTTAATTTTCTACGAAAGTGATTAGCGCGGTGGAAGGTCTAGGTCGAGATCAGATGGTTAGAACCATCGTACTTTATATTTTAAGCTAACTTGTATGATCCAAAACCCTTTGACTGATACAATAACTGCTAGTCAAGTTCCAAACCTCAGAGAAGAGCTCGAATTTCAAGGGGGTGAATTTGGACTTGACTCGTGTTTTGGTACAAAGGGTGATGTGGCATCAAGGTGGACATCCAAACCATCACCAAGCTTCCTTGTGGTGGACGCCCAAAATAAGGTGAGTTGGCACAAGATGGTTGGCTCCCATGATGTGGCACAAGTTGAATGGCTCCAACAAGTTGGCGCCCAAGGAGGTTGGAGGTGGCACAAGGTGGTTGGATGAAACACCTCATCCTCAAGTTGGCGCCCAAGGAGGTTGGAGGTGGCACAAGGTGGTTGGATGAAACACCTCATCCTCAAGTTGGCGCCCAAGGAGGTTGGAGGTGGCACAAGGTGGTTGGATAAAACACCTCATCCTTGAGTTGGCGCACAAGAAGGTTGGAGGTGGCACAAGGTGGTTGGATGAAACACCTCATCCTTGAGTTGGGATAAGAACCTCACCTTGGACACTACCTATGTCTAAATTCATAAATCAATATCCATAAATAGACATGTTCAAGCCAAGCAAATGACAAGAATTCAAGAGCTCTCAACACGCCGTCGTAACGCCGCTACTACTCACATTTGCTCTGACGAAGTCGCCGACAACGAAAGCTACATCTTCTACTTATAAGAGTTGTCGGTATATTTATTTAAGTTCTACTTCTTTAAATTGTCTTTGTGCTTTAATCGTAACAAGGAAGAGTGTCCCTTTGCCTTGATTTCTTTTATGTCGTTGCTCCTACTTCCAACGAAGAGGAGTGGTTTTAGTGAATTGCCCTCGTGCGTGATCAAGGATCACTAGGGCCGTGGATTAACAATCGAAAGATTGTGAACCACGTAAAAATATCTTGTCTACTTTATATTTCCCATTCTCTACTTGCTTTTTACTTATTGCAAAAGTTTTTAACGACATATCGCTATTCACCCCCTCTAGCGACACTTTCGATCCAACAATTGGTATCGAGTAGGCGCTAAGATTCGGTGAAACCACCAATCTAGCTTTGTTTTCTTTTTTTTTACAGATTTTTATTTATTTATTTCTGTTTTGTATAATTATTTCACTTGCTTATCTTCTCCTACATATAGAATTGCATTAGAGGCTTTAGGATCCGGATAAGGTTGTCCTTGGGTTAGATCCGAGTAAGGTTGTCCTCGGAACTTCAGCGACATTCGCATTTGATTGTTTATTTCTTTTTGCAAGTTACATTTTATATATCTTTTTACTTCCCTACTAATCCAAGGCGAAAGTCTTGGAATATTCTTTCGTGTGTGTTTTGCAAGATTCTTTTAAATGTTCTTCTTCTTGTTTTTAAATGGCCCATCTCGAAGGGTTTAGCACTTGCTTGACCCCGTTTTACAGGTAATGACTTTCGTTATTGGAAGGGTCGGATGGAATGCTTTCTTAAAA
This sequence comes from Wurfbainia villosa, assembly GCA_025175895.1. NCBI lineage: Eukaryota > Viridiplantae > Streptophyta > Magnoliopsida > Zingiberales > Zingiberaceae > Wurfbainia > Wurfbainia villosa. Next base: position 28,114,924 of record CM045990.1, on the reverse strand, counting down.
CCCAAATCGAGATGTGGATCATAATCAAACGGTTTCACACTTCCTATTAATGAAGATGGTGAATCTTTGGAGTTCACGATCAATGTCAAATTCCATGAAAAAACAAGTAGAAGCGATGCCAAGGCAACTCAAATCTTGCAATGTGGGTTGTCAGGAAGAGCTCAACGCGTCGGCCCCTTCATTGGTCTGAGGACTTATGGACCAAGCTAGTGGAACTACACGAAGGCACCGAACACGAAGGTATGTAAAAGAGATTTACTTTTAAATAAATTGTATAACTTGAAAATGCAGAAAACGAGACCGCAACTCAACTACATGCTCGTGATCCAAGACATCGCCAACCAACTCCATGCCATCGGACAAAAGGTCGAGAATCGCGACCTTATCAGGTATTCTCTTAACTCATTTCCTAGGACCACCTTGTGGGCATCCATGGTCGATGCCTACAAGGTCTCCAAGGACCTTTCTAAAATTAGGTTAGACGAATTGTTTTAGGAACTTGAATTACATGAGCAAACTAACGTGGTCGCCGAGAAGAGTATTGCATTAGTGGGTTCCAAGAAGAAGAAGCCCGCAAGCAAGCCACCCCGAAGGAAGAAGATTTAGTCCGAATGGAAGTAGACTCGAATAGAATCCGAACTAGTCAATCTAGTTCTAAGATGATCAAGAGACGAAAACGACCAACAACTCAAGGTAAGCCTAAACCTAATTCAAATACTTCTAATTTTAGATGCTATGATGTTCTGGCCACATCAAGTCCGAGTGCCCAAAGCTAAAGAATAACGCATCAAAGACCAAGAAAGCGCTACTTGGGAGGAGTTGTCGGAGGAAGAAGACGATATCCAAGCTCTAATGGCCAAGCCGACCGAGCACGACTCAAAACCAAGAAGAGTCCGAGTCCGAATCCGATGATGAGCTTCCATTCAAGACAAGCCACGGATCCGTATCCGGTTCAAAAGAATCATTAAGGGTAAGTCGGTCGTTACTTAATACTTTGTATGGTGCAATTAAATTTTTAAATAAGAAACTAGCTAAGTCCGAGTCCAAGGTCGAGACCCTAATTGAGGAGGTTAACCATATCAAACATGAGGTCTCCTAACCTCTTCGACTACTCAGTATTCAAGAGGAGGACTCAACTCAAGCTGAAAAGCTTGAAGTTGAGAACTCGCTTTTGAAAACACAAGTCAAGACCTTAGGAACACGCTGGAAAGGTTCACTTTGGGATCCAAGGGACTTGACCTCTTACTTGGATCACAAAGGGCCGTGGTACAACAAGGCCGACTCGTGTTTAACTCAAATACAACCAATAAGTCATATATGTCTATAGTAAACCAACATAAGAAAAATGTCCAAGCATGGGTCCCTAAGACCACTTTGATTTCAACTTTAGGATCTAACATGTATTGGGTTCCCAAGGACCAAATTCACTATGTGAATAGACCCACTCGATTCAATGGTCCAGTGGGAGCCAATACAAAATGTATTTTTGTTAAGTCTTAGAAATTGCATGCTTAGTTTTTCCTTTATTTTTAGAATGGTTAGATAGGACTCATAACCAACTAAAATCCTGCGAAAAGATTGAGCCTCAGGGAGCCTCTTTTCAAAAATAAACCAACTAAAATCCTACGAAAAGATTGAGCCTCGGGGAGCCTCTTTTCAAAAATAACTAGTTAGACCAAGACGTAGTCTCAAGTAAGTCGAGTTATCAATTTCTTGAAATTAGCTTTGTCTAAGGAAGTGGTCGTTGTTCCGATCAAAGAAGGCCTCTGTGCCTCGCCACGACCTGGAAGCTAATCTCTTGAAAAGATTACTTGATGAGCTTAGACTAAATCCGAATCTAACCTAATGTTGGTTAATTTAAATTCATTAAAATTAATCAAGTAAAGTCATCTCACAATAACACATAGGAATAACATGTTTTGATCATGTAGATATTGGTGAGATGATTTAGGTTTAAAAACTTACAAACAACCCTTTAGTAATTCCAATATCCGATCCAACTACCTTATGTGTAGGATCAATGGATGTTGGACAGTGGTTGCTCCCGACACATGACCGAGGATCAACTCAAATTTTCGAAGTTACGATTCAAACGACAAGGATCGGTAGCCTTCGGAAATAACGGCAAGCTCAAAATCATCGGATCGGGTGATATTGAGCTCAACTCTAACTTTACAATTCAAAATGTCTTATTAGTAGAAAACTTTCAATATAATTTACTTAGTGTAAGCCAATTGTGTGATAACAATTATAAGGTCATATTTCTAGAAAATGAATGCGTAATCAAAATAAATGCAACATCTAAAATAATACTTAAAGGAACTAGGAGTAGCAACATCTACACAATAAATTTACCCAACTCCTCAACCAAGTGTCTTATGACACAGCAAGAAGAGGAATCTTGGTTATGGCAATCAAGACTCTGACACTGCACTCCAAGACTGGCCCACAAGATGAGTCGAGTGGCTGGTTATAGGTTTGCCTAAACTAAACAACTTGGATAATAAAATATGTAATGCTTGTCAACAAGGTAAACAATCTAGGACACAACATCAATTAACTAATCAAGAACGAACCAAAAGTGTTCTTGAGCTCCTACACATGGATCTATTTGATTCACATGGAGCTAAGTCACTCAATGGTAGTCAATTTTGCTTAGTCATAATTGACGACTATTCTAGATTTACTTGGGTTAGGTTTATCAAACATAAAAATGATACCTAGACCAACTAATCAATCTTTGTAGGTTTAATCGAAAATCAAAAGAACCTTAAGATTAAAAGACTTAGAAGCGATCATGGTGGTGAATTCGAAAACCACAGGGTTTACAGATCTCTGTAACCTAAGCGGATACCACCATGAGTTTTCATGTCCTAGAACCCCACAACAAAATGGGTTAGTCGAACGGAAAAATAGAACCCTACAAGAAGCCGCTTAGGACAATGTTAAACGAGTATAACCTACCCGATAGATTTTAAGAGGCCGTTAGTACGGCTTGCTATGTCCAAAATAGGATCCTTATGGTAAAGAGGCACCAAAAGACCTCAGACGAGATTTATCACGATAAAATACCGAACATCAAGTACTTTAGGTATTTGGATGCAAGGTACATATCTTAAACACTAAGGATTACCTAGGGAAATTCAAATCCAAAACCTCATCGAACCTTTCTAGGATACTCAACCACCAAGAGAGCTTATAGGGTATACAATCACGACACTCTTAGAGTCGAAGAAACCATTAATATAGTTTTCGACGAAGGACACGAACCCGCTCAATCCTTAACAAAACCAACTAGCAAATCAACTTATAGCGAACCCGACTGATCTTGAACTTGAATCTCGTCCTAACCCAAGTCATCCTATCGACCAAGTGATAGATGACTCTAACCCAAGTCAAACTAGAACTCACCCAAGTCATCCTATCGACCAAGTGATAGATGACCCTAACCCGAGTCACACTAAGACTCAAACAAATCATCCTATCAATCAAGTTATAGGTGATCCAAATTTATGGGTTCGAACTAGAGCTTCATATCGAAACCTTAGTCAAATCTCAATTTCCAAAATCGAAAAACTATTGAACAAGCACTTCTTGATCCCGATCCGGATTATTGCTATGCAAGAAGAGCTAGCTCAATTCACTAGAAATGAAGTCCGGAATTAGTACCACCACCTAAAGAAAAATCAATTATTGGAACAAGGTGGGTATTTCGAAATAAACTTGATGATAAAGGTGAAGTAGTTAGAAATAAAGCTAGGTTAGTCGCAAAAGGGTTTAGTCAAGTCGAAGGTTTAGATTACGATGAGACCTACGCCCCCGTAGCCAGACTAGAGTCCATCCGAATGTTGTTAGCATATGCTGCACATCGAGGTTTTAAATTGTTTCAAATGGATGTCAAGTCAGCATTTTTGAATGGATACATTAAGGAAGAAGTTTACGCTACCAACCTCCGGATTCAAAATCTAGATAAACGACCATGTCCTTAGACTTAAGAAAGCCCTATATGGACTCAAACAAGCCCCAAGAGCTTGTACGAAAGGCTTTCGATCTATCTTAAGTCCAAAGGATTCAACCAAGGTTTAGTCGACCCAACCTTATTCGTTAAAACCGTAGGAAAAGAAATCTTTATAGCCCAAATCTATGTAGATGATATAATTTTTGGAACTACCAACTCGATCCTGCTAAACGAATTCATCTCACTTATGGAAAGTGAATTTGAAATGAATTTAGTGTGAGAGTTAAGTTTCTTCTTAGGTTTACAAATTAAACAAACTAAAGATGGAATATATTTACATCAACAAAAATATACTAAGGACTTAATAAATCGATTTGGAATGCAAGATGCTAAAATAATCAATACACCTATGGCAACTAATGTTAATATAAACGAAGATGTAGAAGGAAAACCCATTGACCTAAAATACTATAGAGCGCAATAGAAGTCTCCTATACTTAACCGCGAGCCGACCCGACATTTTATTCATGAAGTATGTGCGCAAGGTTACAAACCTCGTGCCAAGGAGTCTCACCTAACCCTAGTCAAGCGATCCTTAGATATCTAAAGGGCACGCTAAACGAGGTATTTGGTACCCTAGATCTACCGAGTTTAATCTAATCGGCTACTCTGACCGACTATGCCGGTAGTAAACTCGATAGAAAGAGCACGAGTGGTTGTTGTCAAATCTCGCCGAGTCTAGTAAGTTGGTGCAAGAGGGAAGCAAAGATTGCGCTTGCCTTATCTACCACCGCCGTTTAATACGCTTGCGATGGGTGAGTGTGTCTCTCACCTCGTGGATGAAGCACACTCTCCAAGACTTTAGCTTAATCTTTAACAACATTAAAACCTACATAGATAACATTAGTTCAATTAACTTAACTAAAAATCCAATATGTCATTCTAGGACAAAACATATAGAAGTTAAACACCACTTCATTAGGGAACATGTAACTAATGGAACTATACAACTAGAGTATGTTGAGTCCAAATCAAACCTAGTGGACATCTTCACCAAACCACTACCCGAAGCCGAATTTAGTTTATTAAGACGAAAGTTAGGTATGTGCGTAATAGAGTAGGATTTAAATTTTTCTATATATGTACTCTACTTTTGCTTCTTTTTATGAAATTAGCCTAAGTCTTACCTTAGAAATCATATACCTATAGATTTAAGGAGCCAACACATCTCACAACACATAGGACTAATGTGTTTGTGTACTTAGCCACGTAGACGGGCGTGAGATGTTAGGACCTTACTCGTTCCGTATGTAGATTCAAGTGCATCGACATGAACCATGGAGTATAATTATTTAAAATTAATCAACTCCTTCAAGACTTATTGATCATTCTATATCAATCAAGTCCAACCGGAGTTGTACATTTTAGATGAACATATTTTCAAGCTTATTATTATTTTTAAAAATATATATATATTTATATTGGGAACTTGCTTGGACTTACAAACCCTAAAATATATTTACAAACTTTTTGAGTTAAGGCAAAAGGGGGAGAAAGTCACAAAAGTAAGGAAGAAAGTAAACAAAATTATTACCTTTTATATTAAGTAATTCCGTTTACTTAAGCAACTATTAAGGGGGAGTAAAAATTATTTTTCAAGAACTCACCTTCGGTCAAGGGGGAGGTTACCTCAAAGGGGAGAACTTGAAACAATAATATTTCTCACTCATGCTTAATCTTTATGCTAGCTCACTCATGCTTAATCTTTATGCTAGCTCATTCATACTTAATCATTATGCTAGCTCATTCATATTTAATCATTATGCTAGCTCATTCATATTTAATCTTTATGCTAGCTCATTCATATTTAATCTTTATGCTAGCTCATTCATGCTTAATCATTATGCTAGCTCATTCATATTTAATCTTTATGCTAGCTCATTCATGCTTAATAATTATGCTAGCTTCTTTGTTTAAATTTTCCTTAACTTTTGTGTCGGTTTGCCATGAATCAAAGGGGAGATTGTTGGTGCAAAGGGGCACCAAAGTCGAACCGGTATTTTGATTATGGCAAAAGGCTCAATAGTTAAGGGTATATTTGTGATCTTACGAGCTCAATTAAGTGTGCAGAAATGCTAAAGTTGAGCGGAAGGTCTGCGACACCCGGTGGGAACCGAGGTGGTCGGGCAACGCCAGAGGGACTTCGGAGGAAGCCGAGGTACTCGGGTGAAGACCGGAAGCGAGGCTACAAGGTAAGCTCGTGTGAAAGCGAAGCAAGGTCGTTAGCGTAGATCCGACCCAATACCTCCAATGGAAGGTCTAGGTCGAGATCGGATGGTTAGAACCATCGTACTTTATATTTTAAAACCCTTTGACTACACACCAATCAAGCTAGTCAAGTCCAAAGTTCCGACCTAGAGAAGAGCTCGAATTTCAAGGGGGTGAATTTGGACTTGACTCGTGTTTTGGTACAAAGGGTGATGTGGCATCAAGGTGGACATCCAAACCATCACCAAGCTTCCTTGTGGTGGACGCCCAAAATAAGGTGAGTTGGCACAAGATGGTTGGCTCCCATGATGTGGCACAAGTTGAATGGCTCCAACAAGTTGGCGCCCAAGGAGGTTGGAGGTGGCACAAGGTGGTTGGATGAAACACCTCATCCTTAAGTTGGCGCCCAAGGAGGTTGGAGGTGGCACAAGGTGGTTGGATGAAACACCTCATCCTCAAGTTGGCGCCCAAGGAGGTTGGAGGTGGCACAAGGTGGTTGGATGAAACACCTCATCCTTGAGTTGGCGCACAAGAAGGTTGGAGGTGGCACAAGGTGGTTGGATGAAACACCTCATCCTTGAGTTGGGATAAGAACCTCACCTTGGACACTACCTATGTCTAAATTCATAGATCAATATCCATAAATAGACATGTTCAAGCCAAGCAAATGACAAGAATTCAAGAGCTCTCAACACGCCGTCGTAACGCCGCTACTACTACTCACATTTGCTACGACGAAGTGTCGCCGACAACGAAAGCTACATCTTCTACTTATAAGAGTTGTCGGTATATTTATTTAAGTTCTACTTCTTTAAATTGTCTTTGTGCTTTAATCGTAACAAGGAAAGGGGGAGTGTCCCTTTGCCTTGATTTCTTTTTGTAATCGTTGCTCCTACTTCCAACGAAGAGGAGTGGTTTTAGTGAATTGCCCTCCGTACGTGATCAAGGATCACTAGGGCCGTGGATTAGCAATCGAAAGATTGTGAACCACGTAAAAATATCTTGTCTACTTTATATTTCCGCTGTGCATTCTCTACTTGCTTTTTACTTATTGCAAAAGTTTTTAACGACACCGTATCGCTATTCACCCCCCCCCCCCTCTAGCGACACTTTCGATCCAACACTGTTTTCCATTATAAGCATAATTTCAAAATAGGTCTCAAAAAATACCTCCATTTGCTTTTTCCACCAAGCGAAGTCTCCTTCGAATTTAGGCGGATGAATGTTTGAGTCAACCATCTTTGTTGTCGTGCTTGTTGCGACGGTGAGTCCGGTGACAAGCAACCTTGCTCTGATACCACTTTTTGGAAGATTGTGGACCGGCTAGAAGGGGGGTTGAATAGCCCCGATGATCGTAGATGGAATTCAATCACTTAATTTTCTACGAAAGTGATTAGCGCAGTAGAAGTAGAAGCTAAAAAAAACAATTAAGACAAAACAAGAAGTAAAGAATGCAAATGCTAACGCCAAGATGTAACGTAGTTCACGACCCTTGCCGCTAGTCCACAGATGATTCATATGGAGAATCTCTTCTTCAAGGTGGAGATAAACCTCTTTTACAACAATCACTCCCTCTTACAATAAGATGGAAATAAGAACAAGAAGAAGAGTGTTAAAATGTGTTGGACACTTGGGAGTATTAGTATGAGTGAAGCATTAGCCTCCCAAAAGCCCCCAACCCTCCTTTTTATAGAGAAGAAGGGTTTCTTCTGGTGAAGTCGCGCCGCAAGTCATCAATCGATCGCCTCTAATCGCCGAATTACAATGGCTTCGACTCATCACCGCCCAACGGTACTTAGCGATCGATGATCCCATCACGATCCCGTCACAGAGCTGATCACCGATTGATCGATCGACTACGGGAGGATCGTGCTCGCGACCATCATCAATCGATCCAACTGCCGTCCCTCGTATCGATCGATGGTGCAGCAGTCGACTACCGTCTCTTGGCAGTCGATTGCTACGCTAGAAACCCAATAGTCAAACAATGATCTGTTGGATCGAGCGGATTGCTAGAGGGGGGGGTTGAATAGCGATAAAGACTTTCGTTCGTTTCGTTCGTTAAAATACGAGTAGACATAGCGGAAGATAAAATCAAACAAAAGAGACAATAGAATTTTTACTTGGTTTGTAGCCTTCGGCTACTACTCCAAGGCCCTAGTGGTCCTTGACCACGCACGAAGGGCAAATCACTAAGAACTCCTCCTCGTTAGAGGTAGGAGTTAATCGGATACAAAAAACCACGACAAGGATTGAGATAGAGGGACACTCCCTCTCTTCTCATTATGATAAAAGCACGATAGAAATAACTTAAATATAGATTGAAACCAAAAAGGAACTTTTACAATGACTCATAAATGAAAAAGATGAAGCTCTAGTCGTCGTATTTGTAGCGCTTCGTCGTAGGGATGTCGGACACTCGTAGCATATCGGAAGCACTTGGAGGCTTTTATAATTAATGAAAAACCCTAGGAGAAGCTCTCCTTTTATAGCCTTTGAGCCCCTCCTCGAGGGGATCTTCAGCCAATCACATTTGGGCACCAAGCTCCTTGGAAAGAGGTGATAAGGCTTGACTGAAATCGATCCGACCATCGACCGATGATGGCCATCATCACCACTAATGGCGCTCCAATGAGTCGCAACACTTAGCACCAACCGATTTCAATGAGCTACAGAAGCGGCAATCGATTGATGCTAGCCGTAATCACAAGTTAGCTTAACAAAAATATAATTTTGACGGTCGTCGACCGTCCGATCTCGACCTAGACCATCCATGGGATGTCTTTGGTCGGATCTACGCTTAAGACCATCCCCGTAAGGAGGATACGACCTCACTTACGCACACACACACGAGCTTACCTTGATACTTACTTTGTAGATCTTGCTTCCGACCTTCCATTCGATTCTTTCGGCTCCCTTCGAAGTCACTCGAGTGTTGCCCGACCACCGTAGCTTCCTCCGGGTGTCGCTAGCCTTCAGCTTCAGCTTTATCACTTTTCTGCACACTCGATTCAGCTCATGAGATAACGATATGAGCTTAACTTTGTATCGTTTGCTATAATCAAAATTCAGGTTCAACTTAGGTGCCCACTGCACCAACAATCTCCCCCTTTTTGATCTATGACAATTCCACATACAAAGTTAAGGAAATAATATGAAGAATAATAGTATGAATGAAGAATCAAAGATTATGTAGGAGTAATAGAGACTTTCTTCCAAGTATTCCCCCTTGAGGAAACCTCCCCCTTGACCGAGGGTGAGTCTTGAAAGAAGATCTTAATCCTCCCCCTTGATGTTTGCTATTTAGGAAGAGTTTAAGTAATTAACAATTACTTAAAGTTGACCTTAGTAAGAAAATTTAAACTTGGCCCTTTCTCCCTCTTTCTTAAGTAAACATTAACGTTTGGCCATGGTATTAAAAATAAGTTTAAGTTAAGAGTTCTCTTAACTTGGACTTTATTTCCCTTTAACTAAAACAAGTTAAGTTGCAAAAATTAAAGTTAAGTAAACATTGACTTAACTTTTGGCCATGAAGTACTAAGTTAAGTTATAAAAAATTGATCCCTTAAATGAAGTACTAAGTTAAGTTATCAAAAATTGATCCCTTAACTTTGGCCTTTTTCTCCCCCTTTTGTCATATATCGAAAAGAGTGGGGGGTTTTGAAAAAGAAGAGAATATAGGTTTTAAGTTTCAATTTCAAGTATGTTCCATATTATTTTGAAAATAATATACTGAAAATAAACTCATCTATAGAATGTTCAACTCTTGTTTGACTTGATTGATATGAGGGATCAACAAGTCCTGGTCAGAGTTGGTTAATATATATGATTATACTTCGTGGTTTATGGCAATGCACTAGCTCTACATCTGGAACCAGGAGTAAGGTCCTAACATCTCACGCCCATCTACGTGACTAAGTACACAAACACATTAGTCCTATGTGTTGTGAGATGTATTGGCTCCTTAAATCTATAGGTGCATGATATCTAAGGTATGTCCTAAGCTAGTTCCATGAGCATGAAAAGTAAGAAATAGTAATAAGAAAATATAATTTGTAAACTCCTATTCTACTATGCACATGTCCAATTTTCGTCTTAGTAGATTGAATTCGACTTCGGGTAGGAGTTTAGTAAATAGGTCTTCCAAGACAGGGGCACTACCCGCAGCATACCTTCCATATCGAGATCGTGATCCAGATCCGTATACGAGGCTATAAACACCAGAGCAAGCACCAATTGCAGTTGATCTCGTTGCCTCATACCTTTCGCGGGCATGACCCCTAACAGAACGACTTGCCCCTCCATGCGCTAAGCTGGACAGAGCACTTTCAGAAGGAGGACTTTCCCGATTAGAGAGTTGCTTTTTTATCCTTAACATCGTTGGTCAACTCTTGGGGCAGTGGATAGAGCTCGTCCCTATTTGACTGATGAGTGTAGGGTTTGCCAACGGAATGAGTGATTATGCTGAGACTTTCTCTCCGGTAGCTTACTCGGTTCGAGTTTTATTATCTCTTACAGCCAACCGGAACAGGCCCTTGCACCAATTGGATGCGAGACTTCCTCCCTCAAACCTAACTGAAGAGGGGTAGGAAGGGGCATTCCTCCCAATTGCTTCTTGCTAGCACAGGAAATCCAACTCATGCCATCGGTCTATGGCTTCCTTTCCTTGTTCATATGGCTACTTTACTAGTCTTCGCATCGAAGAAAGGAAAGGACGTTGTATAAATAAGGGCACTCTCACTCTCTCTTGCAAGTGAACTCGAGGCTAGGCTTCTTCATGCCTTTGCTCGAATGCCTTGTTCTGCACTGTAGCACAAGAATAAGCTGCTCTCGAAGAAGGAATAAAATAAGCGCTCCTTGAACGGAGAGGAAGCAGGCTAACGAAACCTCTCTGTAGGCATTAAAAGAAGAGGATCAGAGCGGGAAGGAAAGGAAGAAAGCAAAAAGAAATGGGAATCTACACTAGAAGGTAGTCCGTATAACCAAGCAAGCAGAAGAGTTTGGAAGCACCCCTTCCTTCCTCTTTTTATTCACGGCGTTGGAGCTTTCCCATTAGAGATCGTACCCGTGATCGAAGGAATGCGTTAAAAAGGAATACTCTCTGACGGCGCACGTTTAGGGTTTGCTGCTATTGTGCACCAGTCCCATATTTTTCGGTCGTTCCTGACAGGCTTATGGAGGAAGACGCGGCGGGCGATCCGCCGGCAGGAGGGTCTGGGTCCAATCGGGGTTTAGATGGGAGATCAGGAAGCAAAAGAGGGCGATCGGTATTGGAAGCAATGGAGGCTGGGAATGTAAGCGATGGTGGTGTCGATGCAATGGACTCTGAAGTTCAGAATGATCGACAGCCTGCTCAATCTTATGCGAGCAAGTTGAAGGGTTCCCCTTCAGTTAGCTTTCCGTCCTCGTATGATGAGGATGATGCGGATGCTGATAAATACGTCTCTGATGATGATGTTTATGAATCGGATGACGAAGATGGTCCAAGAATCTGCCTGACTCGCGATGAAAAGCAAAGAATCCGTCGGTCATGGAGGAAAACTCTGAGGATGCGTTCGGTTGGGAATTTTTGTTGATAACTTTGTTAGGTTATCAATAAAAATTTTGTTTGGTTTAAGTTATAAACAATTACTTGGTAATTGTTTATTACCTGGTTACGAACAAAAATCTTTTTAGGGGGAATCGGAAAACCTTGGAGAATCAAGGTTTTTGTTGATTTCCGGGATTAAAGAAATTTTTTTCCAATATTACCCATAGCAATATATTAAATGTCAATTTGTCAAAACTCAATCGATTTGTCGTCCGTCGTTAGTCGGCGCCCGTCGTCGACCGCCGCCGCCTCGCCGTCGCCGCCGGCCACGCCGTCGCCGTCGGCCGCCGATCGGCCATCACCATCGCCGTCGTCGCCGCGCTCGTTGTTATCGCCGCCGCCGCCGTGCCGTTGCCGCCGCCGCCGCCTCGCCGTCGTTGCCGTCGTCCGATCGTCGTCAGCCGCCGCGCGTCTCGCCGTCGCCGGCCTTCATTATCATCGCCGCCGTCGCCAGCCGCTTGCGTCGCCGTTGCCGTTGCCGCCGTCGCCGCCATCATCGCCGCCGTCGTCGGCTTGCCGCCGCTGCCGCTTATCGCCGCCGCCGTCGTTGCCGCCGCCGCCGCCGCTATCGCGCCGCTGCGCCGTCGCCGCCGTGCCGCCGCATTGCCGCCCGCTGCCGCCGTCGCCATCGCCGCTGCCGTCCGCCGTCGCCGTACCGCCGCCGCTGCCGTCGCTTCGCCGTCGCTGTTGCCGTCGCCGTCGCGCGTCGCCGTCATCGCCGCTCGCCGCGGGTCGCGTCGTGCCGTTGCCGCCGCCATCGCCGTCGGCCGCCGTCGCCGCTCGCCGTCGCGCCACCACCGTCGCCGTAAATCGCCGTCGCCGCAAATCACCGCCATCGTCGCCCGCCGCCGCCGCTGCCACCGCCGCTGCCACCGTCGCCGCGCCACCGTCGCCGCCGTCGTGGCCATCGAGGCGACGGCAGTCACCCGACGGCCACACCGTCGCCGTCGCCGCCAATCGGTCTCCCATCGTTGTCGCCGTCAGTCGACCGATTGTCGTTGTCGCCGCCGTTCGGTCGACCACCATCATCGCCACCGGTCGATCGATCGTCGTTGTCGGCGGCCGATCACCACTGTCGCCGATCGGTCATCCGGTTTGGCCATCGCGTCGGCCGATCGGCAAATCAGCAAATCACTGCCGTCGTCATTAATATTTCTGTTATCGTCATCGAATTGATTGAGTACAAACAAAGGATAATTTAGTAAACTATTAAATTAAGTTATATATTAAATCTCCAACCAAAAAATTTTTTTATCTAAAGTTATATTTTATTCTAAGGTTATGTTTTATTTCCTGGTAATCACATAACCAAGATTATGTATGATTACTTGAACCAAATGCACCCTGATAGTCAAACTGTTAGGAAAGACTGTCAGTTATACCTACTTGTGCAACAGAGTCAAATTTGGTCTTTGACTGGAGAGTTTAAAGCCATCGATCTGGATCATGGCTATTACTGTTTTCTTTTTGAGAAAAAAACGGATTATGACTTTGTGGGTCCATGGTTGATTTCAGGGCATTATCTCACTATTCGTCGTTGGACGTAGGGTTTCCACTCATCTGAAGCCATCGTTGACTCTGTAGCTGCATGGATAAGACTACCGGGAATGCCACTAGAATACTATGACCTATCGATACTTAGCAAGATTGGGGATGCCATAGGCAAGACTATCAAAATTGACAATACCACAGGCTATGCTTTGAGGGGCCGGTATGCTAGGCTTTGTGTTGAACTCGATCTCACTAAACCCTTGATTCCTAAGGTTCGTGTGGGAAAGCGTTGGTACCCGGTTGAATATGAGGGCCTGGGAATGTTGTGTTTCCATTGTGGCCGCTTTGGACATTCCGAGCATGGTTGTGGCATCAAGAAAGGCCAAGAAGAAGGTTACAGCGAATTTTTTTGGATGATTGCAACAAGGCGTAACAGGCGTTCTTTGAATGCTAAATCTTCTGGGGATTCGTCTGGGCAGGAAAATGTGGCTACTACTGCAGTCAAAAATAATGGGAGTTCGGGATCTCGATTCACGGTCTTAGAGGGGAATGCGGCTTTGGAGGAAGCCGAGGAACCGGAGTCATTCCCTTTGAATTATGTTCAGGGGGAAGCCATCAGAGGCGAGACAAGCAAAGCTACGAAGGGTGACAAGGGGAAAAGTAATGGTAAATTGAAGGCGCAATTACAAGCTACAGCCAAGGTTTCTAATAAAAGTGGCAAATCTCAGGGTGAGAAAGGTATTAATCTTGAGACACCAGTGAGAGTTGTTTCCTCTCAACCTGAGAGGAAAGTTGTTTCCAAGGCCCCGGATGATTTTGATGCTCTAAAAGAAGCTACAAATTTATTGGCGTCAAGGGATTCTACGCAGCATATGAGAGAGCTTTCGCATGTTGCTGCCACTGCCGAACCAAAATCATCTCACCAAGTTATCCCTTCTTCCATTGATTCCAGCAAGAGGGAGGGCTCAGTTGGAGTAGGCATAAATGGGGATGCAAGAGCAAAAGTTGATGGTTTGAGCTCGGATCAGATCGCCAACCCCGATGAAGGGGTGGTGGATGCTATGCAAGTTTGAAATTGCCTGCTTGTGCGCACCTCTTACCTATTTCTTTATGGTTAATTTCCTTTGTTGGAACGTGAGAGGAGCCGCCTCTCGTAGAATGTCAGCGTAATGTGCAAAATTTGGTGTCAATGCACCATGTGAGTGTGCTTATAATATTAGAGCCAAGGATTTCTGGCGAGCAAGCAAATAAGGTGTGCCGAAAGTTGGGGTTCTCGGATTATTTCAGAGTTGAAGCGGAGGGTTTTTCTGGTGGTATATGGTTGCTATGGAACTCGAATCAAATTGAGGTAGAGGCTTACTCTTCTCAATTGATACATGTATAATATCTTTAAATGGTCAGCACCAATGGCTTTTAACTGCTATTTATGGTTGCCCTCAATATGAAGAAAGAAAGAAGCTTTGGGAATCTCTTTGTTTGGCCAGCTTTGTCCATTCGGCTAATCATGGGGGATTTCAATCAGGTACTATCTGCTGATGAGAAGTGTGGTAGAAAAGGGGTTAATCCGGCTCAGTGTAAGCAACTCTTAGACCCAGAATTGGTCCAAGGGTAAGGGAATCTTCTTTCTTTGCTTCACCTATGGGCCTTGCCTCTTGACGTACCACAGGGCAGGGGTAGCGAAGCTAAGAAGGCTAGAAGCCGGAGGCGAAGGAGGTATATACGCTCACTAGAGCAGAAGATTATTCCACTTCAACCAGAAGTGAAAAGCCAAATTCGGATACAAGAAGCGGATTAAGCCAATGAAGGAAGCTATAGCCTACTACCCGCAGCGAAAGACATGGAATAGCTAACGATGAATCTAGAATGAAATGAATCCGTGGAGCCGGGTCAATACCCTTCACCTTCTTCTCCTTTCCTCTAAGTGGGTTGAATAGTCGAGTCCATACTTTACAGCTATCCTAGCCCTACCCCGGGACATGATTTCCTGCATTCCTAGCTGCTCTAGCTTTGCCATGTTATGATAGGGGGATGAGGGGAAGATGCAGACATTGATGGTCATACATACTTGTTTAGCATACCTTCTGCTGAAAGCCTTCAAAACAAAAGACTCTTCCAGTCGCTTATCTACCTCGAGGAGTGACTCTTTTTGTGGTGTGCCAGTATCAACGGTTTCCCTGCTTAGCCAAAGGGTGCTCCTAAGTAAAAAGAAGAAAGAGCTTCTCTTGAGGCCTTAGAGTTTTCCAAGTACTGGTATGAGTTTCCCACTTGGAACCGTACTGTGACTTCTTGACTGATTTACGCAATCCCTGCTCGGAACTAAAAAAGTGGATGTGAAAAGCGTCCTTTTACGAACCTTAGAATCAGAGTCGATAGAGGGAACAAGGATCTATGTCTCCAAACACCAATTAACGGGCCTTCCGGCTCATAATGAAAGGGTTGACGAAGCCCCTATGGGAGGGCATTGGTAAACCTTAGTTTATTGAAGTTCTAGGTCTTATCCTTTCCGTACTGGCCTTACTGTTTTGGAACTTTATTGCTGCTGAGCTAGTGCTCTCACTCAATAAGAAGGGAAAAAGGCTGCTCGCCTAACCCTTGATAGGTGGGGACTGGCTGTTCCAGAACGTAAAGACCCGGCTAAAGATTATGACAAGCTCCTCAGATGGGGTTTCAAATCATAAAATGGAGGGCCCCGACTTCGGTCTTTTTCTGAAAGGGTGTTCTGTCTTGAATCGATGTGACAGCCTCTCCTTTAAGGTAAGGGTCGGAGCGAAAGAAGCTCTTTACCGGCCTTAGCCTAGCTGACTTAGGAGTTCTTCCTGAATGACTTTCTTTCCAAACATCGACTTTCATGCTCATTGTATAATGAAGATACTTCGCTCCTTATCTCCTCGTCGTCTAAACACCTTTTCTATTCATTCCTAATCATTATTACGTTCCTCGGTGTCTTCTATTTGATTTGTCTGATACTCGGTTCCCTCGACGTTTTTGACACTTTGTTGTTGAAAATGTCTCTCTCTTTTGGGGGCCGATCCCTCACCTTTTTCGCTTCTTTGTACATGGAAATAGAAGAACAAATAATTAAGATAAGCCCCACATAGAATAATTAACGAATATCTCACCACATAGAACGAATAAAAAGGAATAAAGAACGTGACGCACGCGTATCTGATCGAAGGAACGAGCGATAGTGACGTCGATGATCGAAGAAGAGACACATACAATAGCTATAGATGAGGGGCTACCAATGGGAGCGAAGAGGAGCGAACGATTCCCGTGTCGCAGAGACCAGACTTGAGCGCTAGATCTGTCCCTCTGGCCCATAGCTACACTCCACTCCAATGAGAGAGAGTTTCAGACCGAAAGCTCGGATAGACGAACGAAGGCTCAAGACCGAGATCCAATCCAGGATCTTAATTAAGGAGCAAACTTGTCGATTTAAGGAGGTTAGGTTAGGTTCTTTATTTTATTCATGCTCGCGGAGACGGAAACTTATTTAACGCGACGTTATGGCGACGTTTCACTTGCTCGTCACGTGCGAAATTATTATAGCTAAGCCCGCGTCAGCGACGTAGGACTCCGATCCGAGTAGTGGAAGGCGAAGGAAAGCCAACTATTGAAAGAAGAGCGCTGCTACGAGGGAACCTACCCTTCATTCAAGTAGTAGATGTTCGGGTTCGATTCTCAGAGTCAGAGCAGAGCTAAAGTGATAGGACTACGTGACGAACTTTCCTTCCTCCGATCTTTATTTTGCCCCGGGAGCGACAATCATAGTAGATGCGAGGTCGAACACAAGAAAGCGGCTAGGAAGTCTAAATTCTATGCCTACTTCAACGCAGTCCATGCCGACAAATGGAAATTGGAGACAAGGAAAGGATCCACTAGAGAGATAGATTAGATAGGGCTGAGCTGAGCTTCCATGTCTGAGTCCGACCGCGTCATTACATGAGCCCCTGTCTGAACTAAACTATTCAACCCAGATCGCACTCCCGCCTAGAATAGAGAGAATAGAGAGGAGAGAACCATAAGGAGTCTGTCCCAAGCATCATTCTAATCTTGATCGTAGTCCTCTCACGGGAATGAGACAAATCCGGAAAGCATACATTCTAGGAAGATTTAGAGGCCTCGTAGATGCCCCTCTCACTCTTTTCTGAACTATGGGAAGGATCCGCAAGAGCATCACTGATGGCAGAGCGGTCTCTCAGTAGTTCAAGGAATGGACCTGATCCGAGTCGAGGCTAAACAATAAAGCGAAGCAACGAAGTTTCACTTTAGGAAAGGAGCTGATATGGAAGGCCGGTATATATATGTATGAGCGTACTCTAACTTAGGAGATTGGGCTTTAGTTCACGCATAGAAGCGGAGAGAATCTGGAGCTACGTGAAGAATCATGACAATTGGGCGGTACATTTAATTGTAGGTGAAGTGGGAAGGATCATCGGGATAGCACCTACCAGATGTCCAAAGCGTCCTGCCCTGAACGAGAAGTGAACGATCGACAGACAGAAGATGACGGAAGGTAGTTCCGTATTCATACGATTCCATGCGCTCTCGTTCGTCGTTATCACTGCTTCGCACCTTTCTTTCGTTTTCTGTCCCTGGTTGATGCCCGTCAAGACTGTAATGGTGAGGTATCCAGACAGCAAAAATTGGTAACGGTTGACGTTTTGGCGGGGAGAGGAGCAGTCCGTAGTCGTTTTGACAATAAGAGAAAATCAACGCAGCCAGGTATCCGAGCATAGTGATGCGGGCCGAGTCGAATGGTGAGCCTGCACAGTAGCAACCGGTTAAGGGCGTCGAGAGAGATCTCGACACGACCCTCCGACGCTCAAGACAAAACTTAGCTGGGAGAGGAGAAGAAAACTGAGAGAAACTAGTCTCAATATCCTGAAAAATTTTACCTCCCCTTCCCCATGAAGATCCTATATATAGAAGGGAGACTCTATTCCCGAGGAGCTCTACCAACAGAAGTGACGGGGCCTAAGGGACCGTACATTATGATCATTGTTACCTGGACTGCATCCAGCGCGTGGGCTGTAATTAATATACGTCGTGCGGTTGATAGGAGACAGGTCTCAATTAATGTTGCGGCTAATCGCTTGAGATTTTGGCAAGGAGATCTGCCCTTAGACGTGAGCAGCAATTAATACACGTTGCGCGGTTGATAGGAGACAATTCTCTATTAATGTCGTGGACATTCCTCTGAACCTTGTCAGTGAGTTATCCTTTTGATGGGAATTTGCTCCTTCAACTTGATGAAATGACCTATCTCCTTAGCTTATAATAAAATGGATCTTTCTGCCTGCGACGACTCTACTTCAGATGCGGGGCGCCTGATATGAGAGAAATCCGAGCCGAGACGCGGGGCGTCCGATATAAGAGAAGTCCGGGCTGAGACGCAGGGCGTCCGATATATAAGAGAAGTCCGGGCCGAGACGCGAGGCGTCCGGTATATAAGAGAAGTCCGAGCCGAGACGCGAGGCGTCCGGTATATGAAAGAAGTGTAACCGTTCGTAATGAGTTCATCCTGTTTGTTTAATCCTATCTTTAGTTTTACCCAGGTATCATGAGTCTCCCCCTCCTTGAGTCTAGTCGAAGGAGAGGCACAGCCTGACTAACTAGACTGGTTTGAACCACACCATGACTTTCCCTCCTATTCCTCTTTTAATGAGGCATAGTAAAAGTCCCATAGAAGCCGAGCTGAGTGGCTCCTTGGGTAAAGATAATTTTTATCTCGCTTCTCTCTTCTTTCTTTTATTATTATTATTATTAGTTTTCCTAACTTGTCTCTTTCCTTCTTAACAGCTGAAGTCATGATTCGAGCCTCTATTAGCAAAAAGTTGAAGTGGAGAAGGGCGCAGATCATTCCCCCCGAGGATGCTCCATCCGAGGAACCTGAAGGGGAAGGCTCCGAGGTTCTCCCTCCACCTCGGCCTTCCATGGTGGCTGAGGTGATAAGCTCAGGGGATTCGGGGGAGCAACAAAGGCAGCGCAAGAGGAGCCGACTAGTTCTTTCTTCCGCCGAGGGGAGCTCCTCCCAGCGATCCTCCCCCCGTCCCTCTCCCTTCCCAAGCCCTCGTCATTCGGCTGGTCCGAGTGGAGAAGGGCCTAGCGGCGCGGGGCCAGACCTTCCAGAGCCCTTACGGGAGGAACAACCGAAGGACACCTCGGTACTTGAGGAACCTTCTTCCCCTCAGCGTGGTCCCAGTCCCCTGCCGGAAGTATCCGACCGACCGCAGCCAAATCAGGGATAACCATCCCGGAGCTTTCTTCAAGAGATCCGAGATGCTGTTGGTGACTCTGTTAAAGGAAAATCCATCCCGACGATTAGCGACGAGATGAACATTTATCTTACCAAGGTAATTTATTTTTCTCTATTCTTCCTGTTTCCTCGTCGGTGAGTTTTGCTAATTCGACTATCCTTATCTTTTTCGCAGTTCTGGGGGTACCATCTGGAGTTGATGGCTCGGATACCCCCCATGACAGCCGCCTTCCATCAAATGCGGGCACAGATGGCTGGCCTAAAGACCCAACTCCAGGACAAAGAAACGGAGCTTGGCCTAGCTCAGTCCGAGGCGGCCATTTTCCAAGCCTGAGCTGTTAGGTTTGAGGATGATCTCCGGCTGAAGGCACAGGAGATGAAACTCCAGGGAGCCCAACTGGAGGCGAAGGTCGCAGAAGCGGCGGAGTACAAGGCCAGAGCCCAAGAAGTGGAGGCTCGATTTTTGCAAGTCGAGCATACTCGAGCCGCCCAGGCAGAACAGGAGGCCAAACGGCGGGACGAGCTATCGGATCGAGCCGAGAAAGCCAAAGAGGAGCTTATCTCTTACCGGGCGGGCGAGGAAGGTCGGTGGGAGAAACGGAAGAAAGCCTTCCTAGCTTCGGAGGAGTTCGCGGACATCCTAGGAGGTCGTACCCTAGATCTCCTAGAGATAGGCTATGAGGGGGCTATCCGGCACTTTAAGGAAGCCGGGTACCCGCCCGAGGGGGTCTCAGCCGACTTTTTGGATCTACAACGTCTTGTCGACGAGACACCAGATTCGGCTTTAGGGGGTCCTCCTCAGTAGTTTTGGCCTAGTTTAGTCAGTTACTATTTGCAGTTTTTTTTTGTAATTAAGGAATTTTGTGGCCCTAGCAACCTTTTCTAAACAGGAATGTCCATCTATTTGACTTAAAATCTGGTAATCTCTAATTGTTCTTGTAATATAGCATCAAGCGTACCTCGTATAGTGAGGAACTAACCGAAATGAGGACTAACTGGAGGGCTCGGGAGCCGAGTAGACCATCTTTAACAATGTGTGGGGCATAGTCGAATACTCGAAACCTAGGTTACCATCGATAGGCAGCTCAAAGGAAACATGCGTGACAAACATGGAGAATGGCCGTATTAAAAACACTTGGGAACATGACCAGCTGAGAAGCGATGCCCACGGAGAATGGCCGTATTGAAAATACTTGGGACCAGGACCAGCTGAGAAGCGATACCCACGGAGAATGGCTGTATTGAAAAAACTTGGGACCAGCTGAGAAGCGATACCCAAGGAGAATGGCTGTATTGAAAATACTTGGGACCAGCTGAGAAGCGATACCCAAGGAGAATGGCCGTATTGAAAATACTTGGGACCAGCTGAGAAGCGATACCCAAGGAGAATGGTCGTATTGAAAATACTTGGGACCAGCTGAGAAGCGATACCCAAGGAGAATGGCCGTATTGAAAATACTTGGGACCAGCTGAGAAGCGATACCCAAAGAGAATGGCCGTATTGAAAATACTTGGGACCAGCTGAGAAGCGATACCCAAGGAGAATGGCCGTATTGAAAATACTTGGGACCAGCTGAGAAGCGATACCCAAGGAGAACGGCCGTATTGAAAATACTTGGGACCAGCTGAGAAGCGATACCCAAGGAGAATGGTCGTATTGAAAATACTTGGGACCAGCTGAGAAGCGATACCCAAAGAGAATGGCCGTATTAAAAATACTTGGGACCAGCTGAGAAGTGATACCCAAAGAGGATGGCCGTATTGAAAATACTTAGGACCAACTGAGAAGCGATACCCAAGGAGAACGGCCGTATTGAAAATACTTGGGACCAGGACCAGCTGAGAAGCGATGCCCACGGAGAATGGCCGTATTGAAAATACTTGGGACCAGCTGAGAAGCGATACCCAAGGAGAATGACCGTATTGAAAATACTTGGGACCAGCTGAGAAGCGATACCCAAGGAGAATGGCCGTATGGACTTTTATGTACCAAACTTTCCTGAAAAAGAGCTCAAGCGGAACTTTCATTATAGAGGCACCTTGTTACACAGGAGTCTGTCAAGCACAATAAGGTCGCAAATGGAAAGCGTTCCAAGGCCGACCGAGTTTCTTTCCTTCCCCATCTTGGAGGTAATAACCGCCTGAGCTGAGCTTCTTGATAACCTTATACGGGCCCTCCCATCGGGGCGATAGTTTACGAACCTCCCCGGCTGGTTGAACTTTTTTCCATACAAAATCCCCTGGCTGAAAGGAGCGAGATACTATTTTTTTGTTGTAAGCTTGGGCCATTTTCCTCCTGAAAGTGTGCATTCGGCTGGCCGCCTGTTCTCTGGATTTAGATACCAAGTCCAGCTCGATTAATCTCTTTTCTTGGTTGGTACCATCGGCGGGTGTGTAAGCGGATACTCAGGGAGATCTTTCACCGATTTCCACTGGAATGAGTGCTTCAGCTCCATAGACTAGATGGAACGAAGTGAGGCCAGTACTGTCCTTGGGGGTAGTTCTGTAGGCCTACAAGATACTAGGCAACTCATCCACCCAGCTTCCTTCTGTGTGATCGAGCTTGGTTTTTAGTCCTCGAATCAGCTCTCGATTGGTGACTTCGGCTTGTCCGTTGCTTTGCGGATAAGCTACCGAGGTGAAGACTTGACGGATCTCCAGCTGTTGGCACCAATCTTTCAGCTTACAGCCTTGAAATTGTCGCCCATTGTCAGAGACCAGCTTCCTGGGAATGCCGAATCGACATACTATACTTCTCCAAAGGAACTTTAATACGGCTTCTTCAGTTATCTTAGCCAGCGGCTCTGCCTCTACCCATTTTGAAAAATAGTCCACAGCTACTGACAAGAATTTCTTCTGATTCGGCCCTGTAGGTAGCGGCCTCACTATGTTCATCCCCCATTGGTCGAACGGACAAGAGACAACAGAGACCTTCAACAGTTCGGCCGGTCTCTGAGAGAAATTTTGATGTTTTTGACAGTTAAGGCATACTTGTACACAATGGGAGGCATCTTTCTGCAGAGTGGGTCAAAAATAGCCGGCCAATAGGATTTTCCTTGCGAGAGAGATCCCCCCCGCGTGATTTCCATAGCAGCCCTCATGTATTTCCCATATAACATACTCCGCTTCCTCTCGGCTGAGACATTTGAGTAAGGGTCGAGCAAAAGATCGTTTGTACAATGTATCCCCTATTAAGACGAAATGAGTGCTCCTTCTTTTGATGACTCGGGCTTCTGCCTGGTCATCTGGTAGTACCCTACTCTTGATGTAATCGATTAAGGGCTTCCTCCAATCTGGCGAGCTGTGAGATACCAGTGGTTCTTGGTTTATGCTGGAGATGAGCTGAACCTCGGCTACTGAGTCCTCCAAGCTCCATGCGGCAAGAGTACTAGCCATACGGGCTAATTCATCAGCTTTCTGATTGTCGACCCTGGGTATCTTGTGTAGGACTACTTCTTGGAACTCTGCGACTAACCTTTGATAAGCTTGTTTGTAGCGCTTTAGTCTCGGGTTATTGACGTCGAACGATCCCTTGAGCTGTTCTACGACTAATTGGGAATCGAAATGTAGGGAAATCCGAGCAGCCCCAAGGTGACGGGCGGCTTGCATCCCTGCCAATAGGGCCTCATATTCGGCTTCGTTGTTAGAAGCCCGGAAGTTGAGTTGTACCGCGGCCTTGATGGCATCCCCTTGGGGGGATATTAATAATAATCCTATCTCACTGCCTTGTTTGGTTACCGAACCGTCCACATATATCTTCCATTCTTCATTCTTCTCTATACCAGATGTTTCAGCCAAGAAATCTGCCAATACTTGCGCTTTGAGGGCTGGGCGAGGTTGATACTGGATATCATATTCAGCTAACTCTGTGATCCATTTGATTAAATGGGTGGATGCTTTCGGATTGTTTAATACCCTTCCGATGCCACTATTGGTTAAGACCGTGACCGGATGAGATAGAAAATAGGGTCGGAGCTTCCGAGCCGTTATAAGCAGGGCAAAAACTAGCTTCTCCAGGGTTGTGTACCTGCTTTCGGCGCCTTTTAACAAATGACTGACAAAGTAAATGGGCAGTTGTTTACCTGATTCTTGGCAGAGCAATGCGAACGCCACAACTTCTTCTGAGGAGGCCAGGTATAACTGCAACTCCTCTCTAGGGACCGGCTTGGCCAGTGTAGGCAAGTGGGCTATATACTGCTTTAATTCTGTCAGGGCATGCTCGCATTTGTCGTCCCGTGAAAACCGCGTCGACTTGCGGAGTATTTTGAAGAAGGGGAGGGTCCGCTCTGCCGACTTAGGGATGAACCTTGAGAGTGTCGTAATTCAGCCCAACAACTTTTGTACTTCCTTGATACTGCGAGGGGAAGCTATGTTCTGTAATACTTGGACTTTCTCGGGGTTGACTTCAATGTCACGCTCGGTAACAATGTACCCTAGGAATTTGCCTCCGCGGACTCCGAATATGCACTTGCTTGGGTTAAGCCGAATCTCGTAATGTCGTAAGGTGCCAAATGTTTCCTTCATGTCCGAGATTATGTCTTCGGCTTTGACAGTCTTGATAAGAACATCATCGACGTATACCTCTAGGTTTCGGCTTATTTGTGGCCGGAATACTTTATTCATCATCCTTTGATAGGTGGCTCCGGCATTCTTTAACCCAAACGACATGACCTTATAACAAAAGGTCCCATCAGCAGTGATAAAACTGACCTTTTCTTGATCCTCAATGACGAGCGGAATCTGATGATATCCTTGGTGCGCATCTAGCATACAAATCAGTTCCGCAGCCCGATGGAGTCTACTACTATTCGAGGCAGAGGGTAGCAATCTTTAGGGCATGCTTTATTAAGATCCCTAAAATCTATACAGACCCTCCACTTTCCTCTTGACTTTGGTACCAGTACTACATTAGCCAGCCACTCCGGGAACTGTACTTCTCGGATGTATCCGGCTTGCAAGAGCTTCTGCACCTCGGCCCGGATGATTTGGTCTTTTTCTGGTCCAAAATGCCTTCTTTTTTGCCGAATGGGCCGAGACCCTGGAAAGATACTCAGTTTATGCTCCATGACTGTTCGAGGGATGCCCTGGTGTTGTTCATTCGGCCAAGAGAAGACGTCTAGGTTGCTGGTCAGGCAGTCTTTGATCTTCTGCTTCAAATCCTCCAGAAGATCTGCAGCTATTCGAAGGATCCACTCGCCAAATTTGTATCTCTTCTTCCTCAGCGTCTATTGAAGGGACTTCCCTCAGGGTATATATGCTGGCGCTCTTTGTCTTTCGGCTCTTTCGGGGTCCTGTACGAACCTCCTCTACGTAGCACTTTCGAGCCGCTATCTGGTCTCCAGCTACTTCCCCTATCTGGTTGCCTACGGGGAATTTAATTTTCTGGTGATAAGTGGAGATGACAACTTCGAAGGAATGTAGGGCTGGCCTTCCCAAAATAATATTGTAAGCGGAGACAGCGTTCACCACGGTAAAAGTGACCGTCCGCGTCCGACGAGCGGGTTCCTCTCCCAGAGAAAGAGAGAGGTTGATCCGGCTGAGCGGAGTGACCTCGTGCCCCGAGAAGCCATACAAAGCGGTGTTCATAGGCTGGAGCCATGCGTTCTCAAGCTGCATACGGTCAAAAGTATCTTTAAACAATATGTTAGCCGAACTACCTGTGTCAATGAAGATCCGAGCTACGTCGTAATTGGCCACTGTAGCCTTCACCACCAAGGCATCGTCATGGGGAGTAGCTACTCCCTGCAGATCTTCGGGGCCGAACTTGATTGCTAGTTTGTCTGCAAGGGTTGGGTTGACGCTTACTTGCATATTTTCTAGCCGCCGGCCGTGAGCCTTTCGGGCTCGGTTTGAGTCCCCATCCGTAGCTCCTCCTGCGATCATGTTGATCGTTCCTCGGTGTGGAGTGTTGAGTGCTTGAGGCGAGCGGGGGGAAGGGAGGTTCTCTTCTGGAGTGTCCTGCGACCTTCGAGGGGCTTGAGCCGGCCTTTGCTGTTCGGGAATTGGTCGGGGAGCCCTTCTGGCCGGATTTCGGCGGGCAAGCTCTCGTGGTTCTGGTCTTCCATCTCGAGAGGCTTCGCCTTGTTGTTCCTTTATTACTTGCCTAATCTCATTGGCTAGAACGCGGCACTCTCGGGTTGAATGGCCATATACTTGATGGAAGGCGCAGAAAGGACCTCGTTCTTATGGTATGGCCGGCAGTTCTCGGACAGTATGAGTGGTCTTATTCTTTACAAGGCGTGGGGGGTAAACAGGACCCCCAGATGGTCGGAGAGGCGGAGAGGCTTTCGGGACGTTTTTCTGGGGTTTGGGATGCTCCAATTGATTTTGTCCGTCAGCTGCCTTCTCGGCTTCCTCTAAGTTGATATATGCTTCAGCCCTGGCCAGCAAGGCTTCGAAGTGGGGAGGTGGCCTTTTCATTAGGGATTTGGAGAAATCCCCCCGCACGAGACCGTGAGAGAAAGCGTCTACCACTGTTTTCGGCGAGGCATCTGGAACATCCACAGCTATTCGGTTGAAACGGTGCAAATAGTCCCTTAAGGATTCCCCCCGTTCCTGTTTCATGGTCATGAGATACTGGGCTGTCCACCGATATCGTTTACTACTAGCAAATCTCTGTAGGAATAGTAAGGACAGTTCTTGGAAAGAATGAATGGACCCGGCTGGCAGTCGGTCGAACCACCTTTGTGCGGTACCAATTAGATTAAGAGAGAAGACCTTACACTTTGCTCCGTCTGAGTAGTTATGGATTAATGCCGCTTTTCTAAACCTTCCCAAATATTCTTCTGGATCGTAGAGAGCGTTATACTCCCCTATGCAGGTGTTTGAAGGACTTGGGCATTACATCCGCTATAATCTTTGGGAGCGAGGGGGATTCTCGATCGGCCAGAGCCTTGCTCTTTTTGGAATCCTTCTCAGATGGTGTATATGAAGGTGCCTCCCCAGAGTGTCGTGAAGACGAGGCGGTAGAGGACGACTCGGATGGTGGCCAAACGGTGGGAGTCGATATGGGAGTAGCTGGAGTGGACGGCATAGAAGTTGGAGTAGGGCCCTGGAGTGGGCTAGGAGGGGTTGTCAGTGGGGGATTCCCCCGAGGGAGGATGTCACGCAGGACATCTTCCATAGTTGTTTTGACGAGGGTCATGATGCTTGTTGGAAATTTGACGCCGCTAGAGGGGGGTGAATAGCGGTTGACCGCTCGTAGATGGAATTCGATCGCGTGTTCGTGTCTACAAGTTTTGTTAGCACAGCGGAATATATATATGATAACAATAACGAAACACAATCACAAACACAATAACACGAAGATTTAACGTGGTTCGGAACCACACGGTTCCTACTCCACGGATCGAGCTCTAACGAGCTCTAGCGATGCCAATGCAATCACTAATCAATAAACTCCTTCTCAACAACAAGTCGGAGGCGGAGAAACCTCGTACAAACGTTTACAACAATAAACGAAAGAAATACAAGCAAATACAAGTGAAAATGTAAAGAACACTTTACAAACTAGGGTTTTGAGCGCTTGCTTGTCGGTTGCTTAGATGAGCTTGAAGGACCCTGAAATGCACCTGCAAATCGCCTCACCAAAGCCCCCAAAGAACTGATGCCAAAACCCTCCCATCGAGCTCCTTTTATCCTTGCGCACGACCTGGATTTCTACCTATCAGTCGACTGCCATAAGTCACCAGTCGACTGATGCCACTGTTGTCGTGAGACAACGACTCAATCCACGCTGGAAAAACTCCAACAGATCTCTTGGCATCGTGCGTGCATAATCGCCCGGTCGGCTACGGGCGTCGTGCTCGCGGTGAACTAGCGATCGATCGTCCCTATAGCGATCGGCTATGTCGACATCGATCGATCGCTCGAATGAGCCATTGCCCAGAGCAATTTTCGGCTCTTAAGCGGCTGACTCAACTCAAGTCGACTCACGGCAGTCGAACCGGCCATAATGTCAGTCGACTGTCAACCTCAAAAATGAGGTTTTAACCCAAGTATGGTGCCCCCATACTTGCTAGACCACCCTTAGCCTAGACCTAAGCCTTCTAGCCACCTCCATCAGCCTCACGCCTCTCGGATCCCTCCAAGTCATCCATGACTTGTTCATCCATCGCGCTAGCCTCCAGGTGCTTCCTTCGGCTATGTCATGCTAACGGTGTCTACACTGCCAAGGCACATTGGACTTACGCCGCCAAGACTCCGCTTGGACTTTACGCCGCCAACCATTGGACTTATGCTGCCAAGACTCCCGCTTGGACTTTACGCAGCCAATATCAAACCCCTTGGACTTCTCATGCCAAGACTCAAGCTTGAACTTTCCCTTGCCAACCCATGTTGAACTTTTACATTTCCAAGACCCATGCTTGGACTTTTCCCTTGCCAACCCATGTTGGACTTCTCAAATGCCAAGACCATGCTTGGACTTCCCTTGCCAACCCATGTTGGACTTTTACATTGCCAAGACCCATGCTTGGACTTTTCATGTGCCAAGTGTCCCACTTGGACTTTTCATGGCAAGTACTCAAGACTTGGACTTTACCAAATGCCAAGTGTTTCACTTGGACTTTCCATGCCAAGTACACAAGACTTGGACTTTCCCATGACAATTACATTGTCATATGTTTTTGTCGAAACATTAAAACATCACTCGAGTCAAACTCGAGTCCTGGTCAATCATGACCTGGGTCGATTGCACCAACAATCTCCCCCTTTTTGATGTTTGACAAAAACCAAACAAATCATTTGAGTTAGACCACTAACTCAAATCCCTTACCAGTTATCCCAAATTGGTAAACACTCTCCAAATGTTCTCCCCCAAACATTCTCCCCCTTTTTGACTAACATCAAAAAGGTTTTCTCTCCAAGGAGGTCAATGTCTCATGTCCCAATGAGATCTTACAATCTCCCCCTTGATCAAAAAATAAATACCTAGGATGCCTACCATCTTCCTAGTGATAATTCACATATCACTCAAGAGAGACAATCCTATACTCTCTCCCAATTTCCAAATTGGGTATCAAAAACCCATCAATTTTTCCAATTGATGATACTCTCCCAATAACTTCTCCTCTTCAAGGAGAAAAACACATCCATCATCCCAAGATGGATACCTCCCCCTAAAGGCTTGCTTCCCCTTGACCATTGCACCAACAATATCCTTGGGAAGCCCCTAAGCCAATAGGAACTCTAAACCATCAAAAATTAAGGTTCTAAGTTCAACATAGAACTTTCACTCACCCTAAATTTGATACTTTGACCTAACACAGCTCCTAATCCATATCCAATGGATTTTCACCCTTTATAATGATTTCTAAAGCATATACTAGAGTTAGGAGTGATTAGGAACCTTTTCAATAGCTGAACACAGGCTAAACAAACCTTGTTAACCCGAAATCAGACACGGCAATGACTGATGACAAGAATCGATCGACTACCACCCATATCGACTTCCACCAAGAAGCGATCGTGATAGATTGAAATATTCGAGTTTCAGCTATCAGAATCGAGATTTGGAAAAACATAAGTAATTCTACGTAATTTTAAAAATCATAAAATTTGATACGTATATTACTTATAGTCATTACAATGGGTGAAAAATATTTGAAAATTAATTTACCCATAAAATAGTGAGTTTGATACAAAACTCAAAACTATTAAAATTTTCAATGTTTTGGCCCTATTTTGTATCAACTTCATCAATGGTGATTGCTATCAAAAGATAGACTTCACCAAGGTTTTTCAAAATAATTTTAAAATGTTTTCAAAACCTTATTTTGGATCATATTCCTTGGGCTCTATGTACATGACTTGTACACATTCTCTCCCAATGATCCACATTTGAATTTAGATGAGTTTTAGTTCATCTAGATGCAAAAACTATGCACCTTGAACTGAACTCATATCCTAGCATCTCACATGTATCTAGGGTGTATAAATACACATATATGTCAATTGGATGTGAGATGTGGGTTTTGGTTCATTTAAAACTAGGGTTTCATGCATCTTCTAAGGCAACCTTACTTGATTCCCTTATGAATGAGACTCCAAGTCATGCCATAGTCCTTAAATCAATTTCAATCGAAATTTTTCTTAAATGCATGAATGATTATGACATTAATGATGATATAGATAAGCATATGCTCATAATCATGATGTCATGGCATAAGATGAAATCTAAAAACACATGACATTTAAAACCTTAATTCTAAAACATGAACATGACATATAAAATGATTAAAAGTAAGCATGATGTCATGACATGTTATATGGCAAACAAAGCATGACATATAAAATATATAGGTATAATAATACCTAAATTTTAATATTAATTGTCATTTGTTGGGATTAATCATATTTTGTCATATTAACCTAATCTCCCTAGTGTGCCAAAAACCCAAAATGACACACTAACCTCTAAACCTAAATTGTGTCAATTTAATTGATTTTTCTTAATTTCAAAAGTGCATTGGCACATCCTAAAAACTTTTAGGGTATTGATTCAAATCTATTTCCAAGGTAACCATAACCTTGAAAATATCCTAAAGTGCCACCTTTACCATGGTTGAGTTAACTACCCATCCAATCAAGGTTGGCACACCCTAAACCCATCTAGCGTGAATCAATCACGCTCTTAGGAACCCAAAACCGATTTGAGCTCCTAGGGTTAATTAGGTATTCCTTAGGGATAACCTCCCTAGATACCTTCCTAATGACCCTCCTAGGCTTGTTAGCCTTGGTCATTTGGGTCTTACCTAGGTTGACTCTAAGGGTAACTCCCTTTGCAACCTTCTTAGTGGCAACCCTAGGTTTACTAGAAACCCTAGCCACTAGGCACAACCTTTGGTCAACCTTAGGGATGACTTCCCTATTGACCTTGGTCTTTCTAGACCTAGTTTGTGTTCCATAGTCAAATGGAACACTATGATAAGCCACTTTAGGCTTAGGTTTGTGACCCAAACCTTGCTTGCCCTTGGTTGATTTTTGACTCTTAGGTCCTAGGTGTTGACTTTGACTTTTGGACCCTTGATTTTGACCACTAGACCCTTTAAATTGATTTTGTATCTTATTAAGGGTCTTTTCAAGTTTTTCAAGCCTTGACCTCGAGACTTGATTTTTCTTTTCTAATTGCCCAATTTTAGAATTTTGATTTAAATCATGGGCATGAGACTTTCTAGGCATATGCCTAGTCCATTTAGGATTTAGATCTAGATGTTCTCCTATTTTCCAAATTGATTCCTTAGGTAAAATATTTTTAGGAACATTAGTCCCAAATTTCTCCTTACTCCTAAGGTAAACATTTTTAGCACCTAAGCAAAATTCCTTACTTCTAGCATGCTCTTTATGAATTGCAAGGGAATTAAAATTCCTAGCATGCTTTTGACTATTAAATCTAGAAGGTGCATTATTGAAATATACCTTAGGGTTTGCCTTGGAGGCTCCCCCTACATGTATATCTCCTTCTTGGGTCTTTTTTCTCCCCCTAGGACATTGACTCCGGTAATGCCCCTTTGAGTTGCACTTGAAGCATATGATATGCTCCTTGCTCTTTTGACTTGGGGCATCGGCATCCTTGACTTTTGGTGCCGGTGGAGCTTTCCTAGCCTTCTTTGGGCACTTGCTCTTGTAGTGCCCGGCTTCCCTACACTCAAAACATATTATATACATTTTATTATTAACACATATGTTTGAGTTACCTAGGTTAATGGAGACCGGAATTGAACTTTGGGCTTCTTCATCTTGACCGGATGTCGAAGCTTCTTCTTGATGTTCCGGTGTGGAAGTTATCTCCTCCCCCTCAATCCTTGAGGTGGATGCTTCTTCCACTTCCTCCACCTCCTTGGAGATTGATGGCCTCTCAACCTCCAATTCTTCACACTCTCCTCTTGCCCCGGATGTTGACTCTTCTTCAACTTCCGAATCCTCACTTGCTTGTGAGGAGGAGCTTGCTTCTTCGGCCTCTTCCGATTGAACCGATGAGCATTCTACATCTTCTTCTTCTTCTTGGACCAGTTGAGGGTTTTCATGGAGCTTGGCCAAATCGCTCCATAGCTCCTTGGCATCCACATAGTCACCTAGACTACACAAGAGGTCATTAGGAATTAAATCAAAAATGAATTTGATTACCTTCTTGTTTTTCTCGAATTGTTGGAGTTGCTCCTCACTCCACTTCTTCTTCTTGAGAAACCCTCCCTTTGGTCCCTTAGGATATTCAAATCCTTCCATCAATGCGGACCACTCCTCAAGGTCTCTCATCATAAAAAAATCTTCAATTCTCGCCTTCCAAGAATTGAAACCTTCTCGTCAATAGAAGGAATAGGGAATTGGGGTGTTGATGTCCCATCCCAATGATTCTTCCATCTTCACCCTCTAGCCTCTTTGTCTTAGCTCCCGGCGGTTAGTCCGTAGAAGAGCCCCGGGCTCTGATACCACTTGTTGGAAATTTGATGCCGCTAGAGGGGGGTGAATAGCGGTTGACCACTCGTAGATGGAATTCGATCGCGTGTTCGTGTCTACAAGTTTTGTTAGCACAGCGGAATATATATATGATAACAATAATGAAACACAATCACAAACACAATAACACGAAGATTTAACGTGGTTCGAAACCACACAGTTCCTACTCCACGGATCAAGCTCTAACGAGCTCTAGCGATGCCAATGCAATCACTAATCAATAAACTCTTTCTTGACAACAAGTCGGAGGCGGAGAAACCTCGTACAAACATTTACAATAATAAACGAAAGAAATACAAGCAAATACAAGTGAAAATGTAAAGAACACTTTATAAACTAGGGTTTTGAGTGCTTGCTTGTCGGTTGCTTGGATGAGCTTGAAGGACCCTGAAATGCACCTGCAAATCGCCTTCAAATCGCCTCACCAAAGCCCCCAAAGAACTGATGCCAAAAACCCTCCCGTCGAGCTCCTTTTATCCTTGCGCACGACCTGGATTTCCTAATGCATGATACTTTGCTCATTATGATGATATAATACCTAATGCATGATTATTATTTGATGAATACATGTGTTTAATGATCATAATGTGTAATTCATTCATATATGTCTTTATGATCATGAGGATTGTTAGGTTGATACTTAACCTTGATAGAATTGTATGAATATGATGGTTAAGTAGATACAAATACCCCCTAGGATGCATCTCACACTCACCATAGGCTACTTTGATTGAAAACTTAGCATGAGTGAGATGTTAAGATGATACAAATGTCCACTAATGCCTATGGCATTTAGATGGTCATTTAAGGTATCAAAATAGCAATAATAGACCAATCGTAGGGAAGGCTTATGTTTAATTCATAGACATATTGCCCAAATATCATGGTTGGATATTTCATATGTTTTCAAAACAATTTCTTAATCTAAAATCTATGTATTCATGTTTTGAAACAATTGGAACCAAAACTAGGTGTTAAACTTGATACTAGAATGGTCAAAAACCTAGTGATTTTTAAACCTTTTGGATTTTTGGCAAAAACATGAAAATATGATGATTTTTCATGAAAAATTATTTTTCACTGATAAAGAACCTTACAAGAAATGTGTTCCCCAAATTTCATGATTTTTCAAATTTTTTGGAATTTTTAACGCATTTTTGAAATTCGGTCCGAAAATCAGGAAATCCTGAAAATCATGTGCCAGTCGACTGGTATCTGAACCAGTCGACTGATGGCCTGTAAATCAGACTAGTTGAGGCCGAATTCAGGTTTTAGAGCAATTTTTGGTATTTTTCCTTCTAATATACTTGATGCCATGAGTTTTTAACTTAGTGTTAATCTTTTTGATGGTGTCAAGGGGGGAGAGATAATTATGTTTAAGTAAATTGTGATAAGGGGAGAGAGAAATTGTTAAAAAGTGATAGGGGAGAAATTTAAATTGTATGGGGAGTTTCATGGATTAAGGGGGAGTTGCATGTTGCTATATCATGTTTTATGTTTACATGCTTTCTTACCTTAGAAATTTTTATCAAAGGTTTTTACCTAACTTAAACGGATTGCCACACATCAAAAAGGGGGAGATTGTTAAGGCAATCTCTTGCCGTAATATGGTTTTGATGGTATGGCAAAGGGTTTAAGTTAGGTTGTTATTGTGATTTGATATGTGCGTTGAAGTCGTGCAGGACTTAGTAATTCGCACATGGAGCCGTGGCGAGTTTCACATCTCATGACTCGTGCCTTGAGTCGGTGAAGGATAGCTTTGCGGAAGCCGTGCGCTTGGAGCATCCGAGGGACCGCCGGACGAGGAGCTTGGAGTGAAGCCGGAGGAAGTAGACTTCGAGGCAAGAGACGCGAAGGAGCATTGCAGAGCCGTGCGCCTGATGCTGCCGAGGGACGTGACCGTGAACGAAGAGAACTTCGAAGGCAAGGGACTCCGAGGGATGAGAGTGAGCGATTGTAACCCGGGAAGGGTAGCTCTTAGGTGAAACTTGGCCATTTTGGCCAAGTGTCGGATGGGTCGATCGACTGGTATAAAACCAGTTTAGTGCTTGGCAGTCGACTGCTATGGTGCGATCGTGATGTCGATGATGGTCATTGCCCGAGAGAATGCGGTCAATCGATGGCACTATGCGCACGCAGAATGGAGTCGACTCCATTGAGCACTCGACTGATCGAGTATCAGTCGACTGATGGTAAGATCAGTCGACTGATGTCAATACCGTTGGATGGAATCCAACGTGGAAAGCGGCCGTTATTGGGCAACGACTACGGGATCAGTCGACTGATCGAGGGCATCAGTCAACTGATCCTGTGTCAACGGGAAGAAACCCTCTTCCTCTATAAAAAGGAAGGGGGTGGGGGTTTGGGAGGAAAATGCTTATGCTCTAATACTCTCCCAAGTTCCCTAAAGCTTTCCATCCTCTTACTCAAGCTTATTTCCATTATATTTGTAAGAGGAGTGTTTTTGTGTAAAGAGGTTACCTCCACCTAGCTTTGTGCAAAGGAGAGATCTAGTGGATAGATTTGGAGGAGTGATTCACCTTGGACGAATCAGACCGTGGATTAGCGGCGTAGCCGTGAACCACGTTACATCTCGTGTTTGTATTGCTTGTTTATATTTTGCTTGTCTTTATTTATATTTGCATATTCTGCTTGCGCTAACGTTTTGTAGACGAGCAAAATACGACATACATCATAAGGGGGCTATTCACCCCCCTCTAGCCGGCCAACCGATCTCCCAATAGATATCTCATTCGATGGGCATTATGAACAAATGTTGTTCATAAAGATATACAAGAATTACATTAGATATAATTGGTACGAGTTACTTACCTAATTTATACGAGTTTTGGGTGATTAGCCAAAGCTAACTCAAGATGCAGTATAATATGGATCTTGTACCACTTTGTGACCAGTGGGAGAATCATTTAGTTAAATGCCTAATTATTGATTGAAATATGACACATGTCTGCATTTTTGTTGTAGATCACTATTTCTTCAAATACATCAAATACCCTATCTCTGCGATCGGTCCTTGGGAAGGTCTAATGGAGAAAACTTTATTGACTGGTATAGGAATTTGAGAATAGTTCTCAAACAGGAGCGGAAACTCTATGTCCTAGAGCAACCCATTCCTGAACCACCCACCAACAATGCCACTCGTGCTGATAAGGATGCTTACAAGAAGCATCAAGATGATGCATTAGATGCATCATGCCTTATGCTTGCAACCATGAACTCTGAGCTTCAGAAGCAACATGAGAACATGGATGTCTTTGCTATGGTTGCACACCTGAAGCAACTATATCAAGGGCAAGCAAGGCACGAGAGATCCGAGATATCTAAGGCATTGTTTCAATGCAAGATGCAACAAGGAACACTCGTAGGAACTCACGTACTCAAGATGATTGGGTACGTGGAGAACCTTGATAGGTTGGGATTTTCTTTAGGCCAAGAGTTGGCCACTGACCTTATTCTACAGTCCTTGCCTAGAGACTTTAGTCAATTTGTCATGAATTATTACATGAGTGAAATTGACAAACCCTTGCCTGAGCTCTTAAGCATGTTGAGAACTGCTGAGCGCAATCTTAAGAAGATACAACCTAGTACTAGTAATGTACTTATGGTTAAAAAGGGCAAAGGTAAGAAGAAGTCATAAGGCAAGACCCAAGTAAAGGGAAAGAAAGCATTGAAGCCCAAAGGTGGGGTGTCCAAGGAAGGGACTTGCTTCCACTGTAAGGAAGTTGGGCATTGGAAGAGGAACTGTAAAAAGTATCTTGAGGAAGTCAAGTAGAAGCAAAGTGAGACTTCTGCTTCAGGTATATATGTTATAGAAGTCAATCTATCTATTTCTTCTTCATGGGTATTAGATATCGGTTGTGCTTCTCATATTTGCACTAATGTGCAGGGCCTGAGAAGAATTAGATCATTCACGCAAGGGGAAGTGGACCTGCGTGTGAGCAATGGCGCAAGAGTTACTTCTATAGCTGTAGGAACATATTTCTTATTGTTGTCGAGTGGTTTGATTTTAGAACTTGATGAGTGCTATTTTGTACCTATAATAACTAAGAACATTATGTCTGTTTCTTGTTTGGACAAGAAAGGTTTTTCATTTACTATAAAGGACAAATATTGTTCTATTTAGTTAAATAAAATGTTCTATTGCACTGCACATTTGATGAATGGACTCTATATTCTTGATCTAGAAACCCAGTCGATAACATAAATACCAAATGATCCAAATCTAATTGTTGGGGATCGATACGGCCAGCTAGAGGGGGGGGTGAATAGCCCTCGTTCGTTGGATGTTGTAATTTGTTCGTTCTCGTGTGCTCGTCTATAATTGTCGTTAATATACGCAGCGGAATAACAATAGAAATAGCAATAATACTAACAACAATACAAGCACACCAAATACGCAAGCATATACGTGGTTTGGAACCGAATGGTTCCTACTCCATGGGCGAGCTCCTCGAGCTCTAGAGATGCACACGACAATACTCAAACTCCTTCTCGACTACACGTCGGAGGTGGAGAAACCTCTCACAAGCAATTACAACAGTAATATACAAATACAAACAAGAATACAAATACAATACAAAAGAAACACTTTTCACCGATTGCTTTTGATCACTTGTTTGTTGCTTGCTTTGATTGGCTCTTGAAGGACTGGAATGCAGCAGCAATTCCCCTCCAATAGCTCCACAAAAACCATAGCGAAATCCTCCAACTCGAGCTCCTTTTATAACCTGCATCAAGCTATTTTCGCGCCCATCAGTCGACTGATCGTGACCATCAGTCGACTGGTCCCGTAGTCGTTGTCTCACAATGGCCAGATCCACGTTGGTTAAGTTCCAACGGATCACACATCAGTCGACTGATGGCACCCATCAGTCGACTGATCATCCATCAGTCGAGTGCTGGCGAGCTCAACTCCATTCTGTGCCCGTGCACAGTGTGATCGATCATTGCTTCCTTAAGCGGTCCGATCGATGCTCAACGAATGATCGCCCTCCCTCGATCGTGATCAGCCAGACTTGGTTCAGTCGAACACTTGTCGAACCCATACGACCTAGAGCAGTTGACTGCCACCTATGCCAGTCGACTGATGTCGGCTAAAACCTCAAACACAAAGTTGTTTGAGCGTCCGACACTCAGTCTTAGCCACTTGGCCAAGTCCACCTTATCCCTCATGGAGTTCCCCACCGAAGCTCTCTTCCCTCGGCCTACGTCCCTCGGATGCGCCAAGCGCACGGCTTCGCAATGCCATCCTTCGCGTCTCATGCCCTAGAAGTATGCTTCCCTTTGAGCTCACTCCATTCGCTCCCCGTTCGGCGGTCCCTCGGATGCACCAAGCCATCCTTCACCGACTCAAGGACCCGAGCCTAGTGAACTTGCCAAGTTCTCAAGACTTTCCAAATGCACCAAGCGCACGACTTCGCAATGCATTCCTTACCAAGCACCAAGCGCACGACTTCGCAATGCTTTGGATTTCCCATGCCAAGCACCAAGCGCACGACTTAGCAATGCTTTGAACTTTCCCATGCCAAGGCTTCCCCCTTGGACTTCCACACCAAGCTCCATGCTTGGATTTTCCATGCCAACCCCATGTTGGACTTTCCCATGACAATCCCATGTCATGAGTTTTGTCTATCATCAAAATACTATCAAGGTATTGCTCAAGTCAAACTCGAGTCAACCTGGGCCGATTGCACCAACAATCTCCCCCTTTTTGATGATTGACAAAACTACCATCTCAAGTCTACCAATTCTCCCATATTGGCAATTCTCATATCCCAATGAGAATTCCAACGAACCCTAATTGGTAACTCGGTAACTTCTCCCCCTTTTTGACATTACATCAAAAAGGTCCTCCCCAAGGGTATGAATGTCTCATATCCCAATGAGATCTTACAATCTCTCCCTTGGAGGAACACATGCCTACAATCTTTCTAGTGATCCCATATCACTTAAAGAGAGACAACCCAATTTTCCTCCCATGAGGAAATACACATCCATCTTCCCAAGATGGATACCTCCCCCTAGAGGCTTGCTCCCCCTTGACCATTGCACCAATAATGTCCTTGGAGAGTCCCTAAGCCAATAGGAACATTAAACCAAACAAAATTAAGGCAAAGTTCAACAATGAACTCTCATCTACCTTAAAATTGATACTCACCCTCAACCCAACTCCTAATCCATATCCAATGGATTTCCACCCTCTCTAATGCTCTCCCAAGCATATTCTAGGGTTAGGAGTGGTTAGGGGATCAAAACACAGTTGAACATGGGCCTAACCATCGATCGACTTCGGATACGATCATTGTACTTACCATCGATCATTGCCATTACGATCGATTGGTGATTCTACGATACGTAGTTTTGATTTAGAAATGGATTTTTGAAATCCATAAGTAAATATACGTAATTTTAAAAATCTTGAAAATGCATACGTATAATACTTATCCTAAACACTATGGGTGAAAAATATTAGAAAATTATTTTACCTATTAAATTAGGAGATTGATACAAAGTCCAAAATTTAAGAAAAGCTTCAATAAAGAGCCATCTTTGTGTCATCCCATTCAATGGTGATAGCTATCAAAAGATAGGCTTCACCAAGGTTTTTCAAAATGTTTTCAAAATATTTTTCAAACCTTTATTTTCTTTTTCCTAAACATCTCACCAATATCTAGATGTGTAAAACACATACAAGTCAAATTTTTGTGAGATGTGGGTTTTGTTTTGTTTATGTTCTCATGCATATTTCTAGGCAACATTATTTGATTCCCATCAAATCATGCCATAGTCTTTAATTTCATTTTAATCTATGCATGATGATGATTATGGCATAAATATGATTTAGATAAAAACATATGCCAATATTATGATGTCATGGCATGTGAATGAGAACTAAGCATACATGACATCTAGAAATAATTCTAAATATGATCATGACATTTTATAGATAAAAATGAAAATGATGTCATGACATGGTAAGGCAAACAAATCATGGCAAGTAAAATATACTAAGGTATAGAATACCTAAGTGTGAAAATCAATTTGCCATTTTTAGGGATTAAATACATTTTGTCTTAATGTCATTATTTCCTTAGTGTGCCAAAAAAAAACCAAAATGGCACACCAATACCTCTAAGACCTAATTGTGATAATTTAAATCATTTTAAAATTTCTCAAACCATATTGGCACATCCTAATGTGTCAACTCATCATGGCTAGGTTAACTACCCATCCACTTAGGGTTGACACACCCTAACCCATTTAGCGTGAATCAATCACGCTCTTAGAAACCCAATATCTATTGGAGCTCCTTGGGTTAACAATGTATTCTCTAGGGATAACTTCCCTAGATACCTTCCTAATGACCCTTTTAGGCTTTGAAGTCTTAGTCAAATGGGTCTTACTTGGGTCAACTCTAGAGGTGACTCCTCCATTGACCTTCTTAGCGGCTACATTTGATTTCTTTGAGGTGTTAGCCACTAAACACATACCATGGCTAGACTTAGGGATGACTTCCCTATTAGCCTTGGTTTGTCTAGACCTAGATGATGTTCCATAATTAAATGGAACATTATGGTAGGACATAGGTTTGTGACCCAAACCCTTCTTGCCCTTAGACCGTGTTTGATCCTTAGGTCTTGACTTTTAGGCATTTGACCCTAAAATTGAATTTTCTATGATTCAAAGGGCTTTCTCCATTCTCTCAAGTCTTGACCTCAAGACTTGGTTCTCTAGCTCTAATTTTCCCATTTTTGAATTTTCATTAGGTTTTTGGGAAAGCCTCTTCTTCTTAGGCATGTGCCTAGACTTTTTGGGATTAATACCCAAATTTTCTTCTACTCTCCTAATTGACTCCCTAGGCAAGATATTTCTAGAATTGTGAGTCCTAGGTTTGTCTTTAGTCATGTGAACATGCTTGGCACCTAAGCAATAAATCTTATTATTTCTCCTAGCATGCTTTTCATTGATAATAGCAAGAGAGCTAAAATAATTCTTAGCATGCTTTTTAACTCTAGGAATTAAAGGTGCATTAAGTAAATTTACCTTAGGGTTAGCTTTAGAAGCTCCCCCTACATGAGTCATGCCTTCTTGCCCTTTCTTCCTCCCCCTAGGGCATTGGCTTCGGTAGTGTCCCCGTTGGTTGAACTTGAAGCACACAATGTGCTCTTTGCTCTTAATTGAGGGAACACCGGCATCGTTTGACTTTGGGTTGACTTTTGGTGTCGATGCCTTCTTCTTAGCCAATTTAGGGCATTTGCTCTTGTAATGCCCTTTCTCCCTACACTCAAAGCATATTATGTGATTTTTATTTAAAATAATAACACTTGAGTTACCTAGGGAGGTGGTGGAGGCCTCTTCACTTCTTCCGGAGGTAGAAGCTTCATTTTGATCTTGCTCCGGAATTGAAATCCTTTCCTCCCCCTCAACGCTAGAGGTGGAGGTCTCCACCAAATCATCCACATCTTCAAAAGTGGATGGTGATTCTTCTTCGGCATTCTCCTCTACTTGTGCCGATCGGGAACTTTCTTGGAATTTCATTACTTTATCCCATAATTCTTTTGCATCCCTAAAATTTCCCAACCTAGACCAAATGTTGTTAGGAATCAAATCACTAAGCAATTCGATTACCTTGTGATTTGTCTCAAAGTCTTTGATTTGGTCTTGGGTCCACCTTGACTTCTCAATTTGCCTATTTCTTTCATCCCTAGGCAATTCGAAACCGTTTTCTAAGATTAGCATAAAATCAAAATCGGTTTCTAGGTATACCTCCATTTTTCTTCTCCACCATAGTAAATCTCCTTCGAATTTTGGTGGTTGGAGGTTGTAGCCGGCCATCTTGTAGTGCTCTCACGGCGGTTAGTCCTTGAAGAACGACCTCGGCTCTGATACCACTTGTTGGGGATCGATACGGTCGGCTAGAGGGGGGGTGAATAGCCCTCGTTCGTTGGATGTCGTAATTCGTTCGTTCTCGTGTGCTCGTCTACAATTGTCGTTAATATACGCAGCGGAATAACAATAATACTAACAACAATACAAGCACACCAAATACGCAAGCATATACATGGTTCGGAACCGAATGGTTCCTACTCCACGGGCGAGCTCCTCGAGCTCTAGAGATGCACACGACAATACTCAAACTCCTTCTCGACTACACGTCGGAGGTGGAGAAACCTCTCACAAGCAATTACAACAGTAATATACAAATACAAACAAGAATACAAATACAATACAAAAGAAACACTTTTCACCGATTGCTTTTGATCACTTGTTTGTTGCTTGCTTTGATTGGCTCTTGAAGAATTTGGAATCGTGATAATTCCCCTCCAATAGCTCCACAAAAACCATGGCAAAATCCTCCAACTCGAGCTCTTGTTTCGCGCCCATCAGTCGACTGATCGTGACCATCAGTCGACTGGTCTCGTAGCCGTTGTTTCACAATGGCCAGATCCACGTTGGTTAAGTTCCAACGGATCACACATCAATCGACTGATCATCCATCCCGAGTCCGAAGCTCGACTCCATTCTGCGCGTGCGTGCGTGATGTGATCGATCGCCTTCCCATAGCCGATCGTGATGCTCAACGATCATTGCCCTCCTCGGTGATCGATCGGCGACTTGGTTCAGTCGAACACTTGTCGAACCCATATGACCTAGAGCAGTCGACTGACACCTATGCCAGTCGACTGATGTTGGCTAAACCTCAAACACAAAGTTGTTTGAGCGTCCGACACTCAGTCTTAGCCACTTGGCCAAGTACACCTTATCCCTCATGGAGTTCCCCACCGAAGCTCTCTTCCCTCGGCCTACGTCCCTCGGATGCGCCAAGCGCACGGCTTCGCAACGTCATCCTTCGCATCTCATGCCCTAGAAGTATGCTTCCCATTGAGCTCACTCCATTCGCTCCCCGTTCGGCGGTCCCTCGGATGCACCAAGCCATCCTTCACCGACTCAAGGACCCGAGCCTAGTGAACTTGCCAAGTTCTCAAGACTTCCCAAATGCACCAAGCGCACGACTTCGCAATGCATTCCTCACCAAGCACCAAGCGCACGACTTCGCAATGCTTTGGATTTCCCATGCCAAGCACCAAGCGCACGGCTTAGCAATGCTTTGGACTTTCCCATGCCAAGGCTTCCCCCTTGGACTTCCACACCAAGATCCATGCTTGGATTTTCCATGCCAACCCCATGTTGGACTTTCCCATGACAATCCCATGTCATGAGTTTTGTCTATCATCAAAATACTATCAAGGTACTGCTCGAGTCAAACTCGAGTCAACCTGGGCCGATTGCACCAACACTAATGATTTGAATCAGACATATCTTTGGCATTGTCACTTGGGTCACATAAATGAGAGTCACATATTTCAGCTCCATAGAGATGGATTACTGGACTCATTTGATTTTAAATCATATGAGACATGCGAATCTTGTCTTTTAGGCAAGATGACCAAGACTCCATTTAGTGCACAAGGCGAACGAGCGACAGATTTGTTAGGCCTCATACATAGTGATGTTTGTGGTCCTTTCAATGTCGCAGCCAGAGGTGGTTATCAATACTTCATTACATTTACTGATGATTTCAGTAGATATGAATATGTGTACCTTATGAGGCACAAATCAGAATCCTTTGAAAAGTTCAAAGAATTCAAGAATGGAGTACAAAACCAACTTGGAAAGAGTATTAAGATGCTTCGATTAGATCGAGGTGGGGAATACCTTAGCCAAGAGTTTCATGACTATCTAGTTGAGTGTGGGATACGATCTCAACTCACTCCACCCAGAACACCACAGTTAAATGGTGTATCCAAGATGAGAAATCGTACTCTGTTAGACATGGTACGATTAATGATGAGTCATACAGATCTTCCTTCTTCCTTCTGGGGATATGCTCTAGAGACAACTGCTTTCACACTTAACCGTGTTCCATCTAAGGCAATCATAAAGACACCATATGTGATATGGATTGGGAAGAGTCCTAAGATGTCTTTTATGAGGATTTAGGGATGTGAAGCTTACGTGAGACATCAAGTTTCAAATAAATTAGGCCCCAAATCAGATAAGTTCTATTTTGTAGGATATCCTAAGGAAACGAAAGGATATTACTTTTATAACCCCATGCTAGGCAAAGTATTTATCGCCATAAATGGTGTTTTTCTAGAAAGGGAATTTATTTCTAGAAAGGCTAGTGGGAGTAAAATTGATCTTGAAGAAATTCAAGATACACAAAATAGCACTGATGCCTTAATACAACAAGAACAGGCATCACAAGGAGTTGTGGTACAACATGTTCATGTAGACCAAGCTCTGCATAGGTCTGATAGGATACGTCATCAACCTGAGAGATATTCTTTTCTCTTGGATGACAATGATGGTGTCATGCTAGGTGAGCCAACATCCTATCAGGAAGCTGTAATGAGCCCATATTCTAAGAAATGGCTTGAGGCTATGAGATCCGAAATGAAATCCATGTACACTAACCAAGTATGGACTTTGGTTGATCCACCTGAAAGGGTCAAACCCATTGGGTGTAATTGGGTCTTTTAGGAGAAAGACTGACATGGATTGTAATGTGCATACCTATAAGGGGTGATTGGTAGCAAAAGGATTCAAGCAGATTCATGGTATTGACTATGATGAAACCTTTTCTCCAGTTGCGATGCTCAAATCCATTCGAATCATGCTTGCTATTGCTGCTTACTATGACTATGAAATATGGCAGATGGATGTCAAAACTGTATTTCTTAATGGAAATCTACTCGAGGATGTGTATATAACACAACCTGAGGGTTTTGTCAATCCAAAGGATGTTGAAAAAGTCTGTAAGTTGCATAGGTCCATTTATGGTTTAAAGCAAGCTTCTAGAAGCTGGAATCATCGATTCGATGATGCGATCAAAATGTTTGATTTCATAAAGAACGAAGATGAACCTTGTGTCTACAAGAAGGCTAGTGGGAGCACAGTTGTTTTCTTCATTTTGTATGTAGATGATATACTACTCATTTGAAATGATATACCTATGCTAGAGTTTGTGAAGACTTGGCTTGGAAATTATTTCTCAATGAAGGACTTAGGTGAACCAGCCTATGTTCTTGGCATCAAGATCTATAGGGATAGATCTAGGAGATTGCTTGGCTTGAGTCAGAGTATATATATTGACAAGGTGCTTAAGCATTTTGCCATGCAGAATTCCAAGAAGGGATTTCTGCCAATGTCACATGGTGTAAGTCTTTCGAAGACTCAATGTCCCTCTTGTGCGGAAGAGAAACAATGCATGGATCAGATCCCTTATGCATCTGCTATAGGATCTATCATGTATGCCATGATTTGTACTCACCCCGATGTCTCGTATGCTTTGAGCATGACGAGTAGGTACCAATCAGATCCCAGGGAGTGTCACTGGATAGCAGTCAAGAATATTCTTAAGTACTTGAGAAGGATGAAAGAATATTTCTTGATCTTTGGAGGTGAGGAGGAGCTAGTTGTAAAGGGTTACAATGATGCAAGCT
Source organism: Wurfbainia villosa (assembly GCA_025175895.1). Classification (NCBI taxonomy): domain Eukaryota; kingdom Viridiplantae; phylum Streptophyta; class Magnoliopsida; order Zingiberales; family Zingiberaceae; genus Wurfbainia; species Wurfbainia villosa. The sequence goes on along the minus strand of CM045990.1, from coordinate 28,070,375 downwards.
TCTAAACCGACAGAGATGATTCGCGATCACAATCAGGGTATGTATTTTGTCTAAATGGTGGTGTTGTGAGCTGAAAGAGTTCAAAGCAAGACACAGTCGTAGATTCTACAACAGAAGCCGAGTACATTGCTGCTTCGGATGCAACAAAGGAGGAAGTTTGGATCAGAAAGTTTGTTTCTGAGCTTGGTGTAGTTCCTAGCATTGTGAGCCCTATAGAGCTTTATTGTGACAACAACGGGGCTATAGCATAGGCTAAGGAACCTCATTCTCACCAGCATTCCAAACATATACTATGGCAGTATCAACTCATTTGAAAGATCATCCATAGACGAGATGTGCTGATATGCAGAGTAGATACTGATGCTAACATTGCGGATCCCCTGACCAAGGCTTTGGCACAGAGAAAGCATGATGGTCATACTAGGTCATTGGGTCTTAGAGATTACAGTGATTGACACTAGTGCTAGTGGGAGAGTGTTAGTGTCAGCCCTCAGTGCTAATCATGAGATGTAGTGTCAATCATGAGATGATTGATTAGGGATCATGTGTATCATATTTCATTAATAAAAGACAAGGATTGGTTATTATATTTACTTTATGCATGTGCCATCTAAAATAAATATAATAATGCCCTTGAATAGTAGGTTCTAATCTACCGTTTATCAATTGGTAGAATTAATTGTGAGAAGCTGTGTTGGAATGTATACTGAAAGCCTAGCTCTTTTTATATCAACATTTTATTTTGAAATAAGAATCACATGATCATTGTTTGCACTTTATATATGTGTGCATATTGTCTAATATTTTACATTGTAGATAACATGGTGCTTGGTGTGGCACAGAAGATCATGTTATCAGTCCCTTGTAGAATATAAGTAGAGGCTCACAACCAAGATGGTTTTGGACAAACCATTGGCATGGTTGTAGTGTAGCTTGGTATTGTTTTGTCTTGAGCATAGAGTTACACTAGTACACTTAGGTGTATTGAGCAGGACCGACATAGAGGTGATTTAATTTATTGCTGACTACATAATTGAATCGGACCTCGGATATTATGTTGTACATGCTCTTAATCCCGATATAATAACGGGCACATGTACTTAGTATTTATTTCTTTGATTTACCATAGGGTGAGATTTAGATGGATTAAATCAATATGCCCGGTAAGTTGGGAAATAATATTATTTACATGGTGTGCCATTGATTATAGGAGGAAATCGTGTCCTATATATTAGGTTGATGATGTCCCCTTGACGAGCTCATAAGGTTCATCATGTAAACCCAGCTGGTTGACTTAGTCAACATGATGATAAGGTTGAGTGGTACTACTCGAGGAGTTAGATGTTAATTGATTGATGGTCAATAAATCAATTAATTAACGAACATTCGATATCTTAAACACGGGGAGATGAATGTACAAATAATATATGGAGCCCATATTAATTTATGAGGGTTGGTGAGGTAATTCAATGATGATCCTCTAATGGAATGGAACATCATTGATGGATCAAGTTTGTGTGGTTCCGATCCATCGGGTGGCCAAGATCCAACTCCTCCTCATGGTCCCTATCGTAGCCTAATATAATCCTCAAGAAGTCTAGATCCAAGGATGTAAAACAAAACTCTAAAACCAACGGTTGGGATTAAATCCCAAGGACCGACGGTTGAGATTAAATCTCTAGATCCGACGGTTGGGATGAAACCCTAAATCCGACGGTTGAGATTAAATCCCTAGATTCGACGGTTGGGATAAAACCCTAGATTCGACGGTTGGGATGAAACCATAGATCTGACGGTTGGAATGAAACCCTAGATCCGACGGTTGGGATAAAACCCTAGATCCGACGGTGGAGATTAAATCCCTAGATCCGACGGTGGAGATTAAAGGAGGCTTAAGCCCAATTCTATAAATAGAGGGCTAAGGATTGGGCGGCAAGTATGGTTTTTTGGATTAGGGTTTTGCCTCTCAAGAGTTTAGGCGGCTAGGGTTTTGGTGTGTGGTTTGGGCGGCAACAAAGAAGGAGATTAGGGTTTCCTCCTTTGCTCCTTGGTGGCCGGCGCTCACTCCATCCTCCTCCTTGTTTTGGCCGACTCTCTTCCTCATCCTTTTTTTCTCCTTGGTGGCCGGTGGTTCTCCATACATTGGTGGCCGGCGCTTCTCCCTTTCATTGGTGGTCGACGACAACATTGTCACAAGGTTGGCCGGCGCTCAACCATTCACTCCTTGGCCGGCAGTTACATCGAGCTCCTTGGTTTGGTGGCCGGTTCTAGAAAGGAGAAGGAGATTTGTTTGGTTCTTCTCTTTGTTCGGAGTGAACAAGGAAGAGAATAACGTGATCTAGGAGGCTTCTACTCGTGGAGGATCTTTGCCCACACGATGTCCACGAAGAGGATAGGACATACGGTAGAAGATCGTGAGGTATAAAAGTTTTATAACTTTATTTTCTGATCTTAGCATGTTCTTTATGTGTTGATTATACAAGTTTACATTTTTATGTATTTTTTATAATCATGGACCCCGAAGACAAACACAAAAACCGGCGATGCATCCGTCGTCTCTTCCGCGGCTAACCAACTAGAAGAGTTGTGTTGCTTGAACAACTAGTTTGTTCAACCGATCGCTCAAGTTGTTAGCACGACGACGAATTGGTTGTGCTAAGGAAACTCATCCCATCCGGATTAGTTTTTCCATTAGTGAAATTTTTAATCCGGGGACATGGGAGCCAATGAGCCTCCGAAGCAACTCCCTTCAATTGGTATCAGAGCCACGGTTTCCGATTTTGTGTGTTTTGGATTCGTTTACTTTCATGCACATATCATATATTGAGTATGCCAGATAATAGTAGGATGTGCATAGGCTAACTTTTTGGTTGCAGGCATAAGATCCGACTATTATGGCTATTTGTGTGTATGTGATTGTTTTGTGTGTGATTGTATGTATATTATTTGAATCCTCGGGGTTGACGAGGCTAGATTAGTATTTAATTTTTGTAATTAAATACAACATTGTTTAGCCACTCATTTTAGTTTACTTTCGATCTAGATTATTTGTACACTCCTTTGTGGAGTATAGGATCGATGGATGTAAATTAAAATAGTTTATCTCGGCTCAGATCTCTTTGGTGACTTGCGCACGGGAAAAGATGGAGCGGACTAGGTGGCGACACGACGGGATGCGTATTGGAGAACAATGCCATAATAGTTGGAAAAATACTATTTTTTCCATATTTATTGCTGATTTGTTTTTATATGCATGTTGTGTATGTTTGAAAATTCCTCATTGTCAATTTACTAAGTGGGAGAGGGACATTTTAATTAATTCCTGTGGCCTCCATTACAATTTGACGTGTGATGCAACAAACTTGCGCGTTGGCTCTGAGTGCCTTCCTCCCCATCGGATGGGTTTGTTTGCGGATCACTAGGTCAAATAATGGTTATAGGAAATTATTTAGGAGCGTGTGTACTTCCCCATCGCTAAGGCACATAATCCGAAATAATTTCCTTAGTATCGTGTAATGGTGCACACTTAGATGCAAATAAATAGTATCCTCTCCATCGGAATCACTGCTTTTATTTGTAGGGCCAAAGAGGAACCAACTATTAATTTTATTTATCAAAAAGTAAGGTTGACAAGATAATAAAATTAATGGGTAAAACCTGCTCTTACAAATGTAGAATTTGTATACGTCCACACTATCGTAGCATGCGATATTCTCGGTGTTTTGAGGTGTTGGTTGATTTCGGAATTTTATTATTTTGAGGAATCAATAATATTTGAAATCTAATATTTTGATCATTGTGATTCTTAGGTTTTTCAAATGGCTTTCAACCCACTTGCTGTGATATTAAAAGAAAATAAACTTACTGGAACAAACTATATTGATTGGAAAAGAAACTTGGATATTGTCTTAACTGCAGAGGAGTACAAATTTGTACTCTTCGAGGTCTGTACTCTTAAGCCTACCGATGACTCTGATGAAAAGGAGAAAGAAAGTTATAAGAAATGGATCAAGGCAGATGAGATGGCGCGGTGTTACATTTTGGCATCTATGTCAAATGTGCTGCAACATCAGCATCAGGCCATGGCCACAACTTATGACATGATGTTCAATCTCAAAGAACTTTTCGGACATCAGAGTAGGGCAGCTAGACAGGAGGCTACGAGAAACTTGATGACGACCACCATGATCGAGGGAACACCCGTCAGGGATCATGTTCTCAAGATGATGGCTCATCTTAATGAGATGGAAGTCCTCGGAGCTGAGATCGATGGGGAAACCCAGGTCGATATCATTCTCCAGTCTCTGCCTAGGAGTTTTGAGTAGTTCCGCCTCAACTACAACATGAACAAGAGGTTGTATTCATTGGCGGAGCTTCTGACAGAACTCCAGGCGGCAGAGGGGCTTTTTCATCAAAGCGCTCAAGTCATGGTTGCTCAGAAGGTTTCTTCTTCTAAACCGAAAGGTAAGAAGAAGAAGAAGCAAGGTGGAGCAAAGAAAGTGGTAGTGGGACCTCAGGCAAGAGTGAAGAAGCCGAAAGGCAAGTGCTTCACTTGCAAGCAGACTGGACATTGGAAGGCGGGTGTCCTCATCGAAAGAACAAAGGGTTCGAGAAACCCGGCGACTAGAGGAGAGATTACCGTCTTCATGGGCAATGCTTCAAAGGTGGCGTCTATTGCAGTGGGAGACGTTTATTTATCTTTTGATAGGAATAAAGTTTTGGTTTTGAGAAATTGTCTTTATGTACCTACTTTTAGAAAGAATTTAATTTCAGTTTCGAAATTGTTTATGGATGGATATTCTGTTTCTTTTAATGACAAAGTGGTTATAAAAAGGAATAGGGAGATTATCTGTTCTGGTACATTAGTTGGCAATTTGTATACTCTTGAACCAAAAACTCCCACGATGTATATAGAAGTAAATAACTCATCTTATAAGTCTAATAAGAGAAAAGAACCTTCGAAAATGAACCAGACGTATCTTTGGCATCTAAGGCTTGGTCATATTAACCTGAGTAGAATTCAAAGGTTGATAGCTGATGGACCTTTGGGTTCATTAGTAGTGGAGGATCTCCCAACCTGCGAATCTTGCTTGGAAGGTAAAATGACCAAGAGGCCTTTCAAGGCCAAGGGGTATAGAGCCAAAGATGTGTTAGAATTGGTTCATTCTGATCTGTGCGGTCCTATGACTATCCAGGCTAGAGGTGGCTTTGAATACTTCGTCTCTTTTATAGATGATTATTCAAGGTATGGATACATTTACTTGATGCGCCGCAAGTCTGAATGCTTTGACAGGTTCAAAGAATTCAAGGCTGATGTGGAGAACCGTCAAGGTAAAAGTATCAAGACACTACGATCTGATCGTGGTGGCAAGTACCTCTTGGGAGAGTTTAGGAGTTACTTATCAGAGTCTGGGATTTAATCCCAATTGTCCGCACTTGGCACACCCCAGCAGAATGGTGTGGCGGAGCAAAGGAACAGGACTCTTATGGAGATGGTCAGATCGATGATGAGTTATTCTGAGTTACCTGATTCGTTCTGGGGGTTTGCTCTGGAAACGGTAGCACACATTCTGAACTTGGTTCCATCTAAGTCAGTACCCTCTACTCCCACAGAATTGTGGACTGGGTGAAAGCCTAGTCTAAGACATATTCGGATTTGGGGTAGTCCAGCACATGTGCTGAAGGGAGATGCTGGTAAGTTAGAATCTCATACAGAAGTATGCTTGTTTGTTGGCTACCCTTAGGGAACGAAGGGTGGTTTATTCTATAGTCCTAGAGATCAGAAGGTGATCGTGAGTACGAATGCCAGATTTCTAGAGGAGGACTATGTGATGAACCACAAGCCCATGAGTAGGATTGTTCTTGAGGAGTTGACAGGGGAAGTCCCGACTTCAGTACCACCGGTACAAGAGGAGATACCACAAGTCATTGCATCGCGTGTCACAGAGCATACACAGGAGGCACCTCGTCGTAGTGGGAGGGTTATTAGACAACCCGAGAGATTCATGTTTTTGGGAGAGTCTTCGGACTTAGTCCCTAGTGAACATGAACCTGATCCCTGGACATATGACGAGGCACTCCAAGATAGAGATGCGGTATCTTGGCAAAGAGCAATGAATTCAGAGATAGAATCTATGGATTCTAATCAGGTCTGGGAGCGAGAGATCGTAAAGCGAGGAGAAGTAGCTGTCGCCAAGATTGCATCAAAGGATAACCTGGCGGATCCATTCACTAAGGCCCTTCCAGCGAAAGCGTTTGATAGGCATGTGGAGGACATGGGGAACAGATGTATGGCAGTGTGATGACAGCATAGTCTTTTAGTATAAGTGGGAGATTGTTGGAATGTATACTGAAAGCCTAGCTCTTTTTGTATGAACATTTTATTTTTAAATAAGAATCACATGATCATTGTTTACACTTTATATATGTGTGCATATTGTCTAATATTTTACATTGTAGATAACATGGTGCTTGGTGTGGCACAGAAGATCATGTTATCAGTCTTTTGTAGAATATAAGTAGAGTCTCACAACCAAGATGGTTTTGGACAAACCATTGGCATGGTTGTAGTGTAGCTTGGTATTGTTTTGTCTTGAGCATAGAGTTACACTAGTACACTTAGGTGTATTGAGCAGGACCGACATAGAGGTGATTCAATTTATTGCTGACTACATAATTGAATCGAACCTCGGATATTATGTTGTACATGCTCTTAATCCTGATATAATAACGGGCACATGTACTTAGTATTTATTTCTTTGATTTACCATAGGGTGAGATTTAGATGGATTAAATCAATATGCCCGGTAAGTTGGGAAATAATATTATTTACATGGTGTGTCGTTGATTATAGGAGGAAACCGTGTCCTATATATTAGGTTGATGATGTCCCCTTGAGGAGCTCATAAGGTTCATCATGTAAACCCAGCTGGTTGACTTAGTCAACATGATGATAAGGTTGAGTGGTACTACTCGAGGAGTTAGATGTTAATTGATTGATGGTCAGTAAATCAATTAATTAATGGACATTCGATATCTTAAACATGGGGAGATGAATGTACAAATAATATATGGAGCCCATATTAATTTATGGGGGTTGGTGAGGTAATTCAATGATGATCCTCTAGTGGAATGGAACATCATTGATGGATCAAGTTTGTGTGGTTCCGATCCATCGGGTGGCCAAGATCCAACTCCTCCTCATGGTCCCTATCGTAGCCTAATATAATCCTCAAGAAGTCTAGATCCAACGATGTAAAACAAAACTCTAAAACCAACAGTTGGGATTAAATCCCTAGGACCGACGGTTGAGATTAAATCTCTAGATCCGACGGTTGGGATGAAACCCTAAAACCGACGGTTGAGATTAAATCCCTAGATCCGACGGTTGGGATAAAACCCTAGATTCGACGGTTGGGATGAAACCATAGATCCGACGGTTGGGATGAAACCCTAGATCCGACGGTTGGGATAAAACCCTAGATCCGACGGTGGAGATTAAATCCCTAGATCCGACGGTGGAGATTAAAGGAGGCTTAAGCCCAATTCTATAAATAGAGGGCTAAGGCTTGGGCGGCAAGTATGGTTTTTTGGATTAGGGTTTTGCCTCTCAAGAGTTTAGGCGGCTAGGGTTTTGGTGTGTGGTTTGGGCAGCAACAAAGAAGGAGATTAGGGTTTCCTCCTTTGCTCCTTGGTGGCCGGTGCTCACTCCATCCTCCTCCTTGTTTTGGCCGGCTCTCTTCCTCATCCTTTTTTTCTCCTTGGTGGCCGGCGGTTCTCCATACATTGGTGGCCGGCGCTTCTCCCTTTCATTGGTGGCCGGCGGCAACATTGTCACAAGGTTGGCCGGCGCTCAACCATTCACTCCTTGGCCGGCAGTTACATCGAGCTCCTTGGCTTGGTGGCCGGTTCTAGAAAGGAGAAGGAGCTTTGTTTGGTTCTTCTCTTTGTTCGGAGCGAACAAGGAAGAGAAGAACGTGATCTAGGAGGCTTCTACTCGTGGAGGATCTTCGCCCACACGATGTCCACGAAGAGGATAGGACATACGGTAGAAGATCGTGAGGTATAAAAGTTTTATAACTTTATTTTCTGATCTTAGCATGTTCTTTATGTGTTGATTATACTAGTTTACATTTTTATGTATTTTGTATAATCATGGACCCCGAAGACAAACACAAAAACCGGCGATGCATCCGTCGTCTCTTCCGCGGCTAACCAACTAGAAGAGTTGTGTTGCTTGAACAACTAGTTTGTTCAACCGATCGCTCAAGTTGTTAGCACGACGACGAATTGGTTGTGTTAAGGAAACTCATCCCATCCGGATTAGTTTTTCCATTAGTGAAAATTTTAATCCGGGGACATAGGAGCCAATGAGCCTCCGAAGCAACTCCCTTCAAGTTGTAGAGAACACTATTCTTAATATTCCTAGTCAAGTATTAATATACAAGGGCAATATTAATACATTGAGACTAGCATGTAGGTCAATGGATGACTTGATCTCACAAGTCACGAATATGTGATATCACATTGACACATGGGTATATATATTGGAGAATATATATACTGAATTGACCCACCATGAGAAAATATCATGGATCGTTATATGAGTGTCATATACTTTCTCATGTGACTATTGGTATGAATAGTCCTTAGACCTGAAGTCACCATGGTTTCCTACATAAGGAGTTATGTACTTTGGTATCGTCTAACGTCACACCGTAACTGGGTGCACTATAACGGCGATCACTTGGTATGTAACGAATTATGCGGAGGGATTTGAGTGATGTAGATGGGATTTATCCCTCCTATATGACAGGAGTGATATCTTTGGCCTCTTGATAGAGTTGGACCACGAAATGTATGGTCATGCTCAAATGAGTCAATATGAGATATTGAGCTCATTTGTTTGAGTGTGTCTACATGGGGATCAAGAAACATAAAGATCGATAAGGGGATGACACGGTCTATGCCTCATTGATCGATCTAAGATATCAGAGATAGAAGGACATCGTCATACATGATAATAGTCACGAAAAGGTTGTCGGATCTCGACGATCTTATAACTTGGGTAGCAATGATGTATTGCGAGATGTCGCTCATTGCTTATATATCTAAAATAGTTTTAGATACATTGCCAATGTTACAAGAGTCTATAGGGTCAGATAATTTCTTTTAGTTGGACTAAGAGGACAATTGAGCATATGGCCAAGATTTGAGTTAGACTCAAACTTGTTAAACTTGAGTTAGACTCAAGTTGAACAATGGAAGATGATTCATTATCATGCATGATTAATTTGATTAATCATGCATAGGAATACCAAAGGACTTGATATTCATGATGAGAATTAAAAGAAGGGAATACCAAGGGTCTTGGTATTAAGAGTTTTCTTAATGGGGAGATAATGGCATTGATGGCTATGGGATTAAAAGGCCCTTTTGTTGGATCGAAGCGGATCGCTAGAGGGGGGGTGAATAGCGATAAAACTTTTTCGTACGAATTCGTTTCAAAACACTTATATGCAGCGGAAAGATAAATAAAAAATAAAAGAGACAAGTAGATTTTTTACTTGGTTCGTAGCCTTCGGCTACTACTCCAAGGCCCTAGTGATCCTTGATCACGCACGGAGGGCAAATCACTAATGAACTCCTCCTCGTTGGAGGTAGGAGTTAATCGGATACAAAAACCACGAAAGAGACTCGAGATAGAGGGACACTCCCCCTCTTCTCGTTACGATAAAACCAAAATAAAAAGAAGTACAGAATTGAATTAAACTTAGATTATACCGACGACTCATAGATGGAAAGATGAAACCCTAGTCGTCGTGTCTGCAGAGCTTCATCGTAGGAATGTCGGAGACTCGTAGCGTACCAGAAGAACTTGGAAGCTTTTAATTGATGAAAAACCCTAGGACAAGCCCTCCTTTTATAGCCTTTGAGCCCCTCATCGAATGGGTCTTCAACCAATCACAAATGGGCACAAAACCTCCTTGAAAAGAGGTGATAAGCCTTGACTCCTCGAGGCTGATCATTGACCATCAGTCGACTGATGGCCATCATCAGTCGACTGATGGCAGCATCAGTCGAGTGCTGAACTCCGACAGTTGACTGATTGACGACAGTCGAGTCCTCCAAGCTGGCAGTCGACTGATGCTTGCTGCAAGTCAAAGTTAGCTCAACAAAAACATAATTTCGACGATCGTCGATCATCCGATCTCGACCTAGACCATCGATGGGATGTCTTTGGTTGGATCTACGCTTAAGACCATCCCCGTAAGGAGGATACGACCTCACTTACGCTCACACACACAAGCTTACCTCGATACTTACTGCATCGCTTTCGCTTTTGGCCTTCCACTCGATTCCTTCGGCTCCCTCCGAAGTCACTCGAGTGTCGCCCAACCACCACGGCTTCCTCCGGGTGTCGCTAGCCTTCAGCTTCAGCTTTAGCACTTTTCTGCACACTCAATTCAGCTCGTGAGATAATGATATATCCTTGACTTTGCGTCTTTTGCCATAATCAAAATACAGGTTCGACTTAGGTGCCCCTGCACCAACAATCTCCCCCTTTTTGATCCTATGACAAATTTACGCAAAGTTAAGGGAAAATATAAAGCAGAAAATGAGTAAGATAAATGTTACGCTCATTTGTAGTGAACTCCCTCTTAACCTTCGGTGAGTTTTAAAACAAAAGTTTTAAATTTTGTTCTCCCCCTTAACTTATGCTCTTCTCCCCCTTTTGCCATGAATAAAAAAAAAGTGTTGGGTTTTTTATAAAAAGTAGGGTTTTTTTAATAGAAAAGGTAGCATGCATAAAGATTATCTAACATGAGTCCAAGCATGTGTCTTGATTTAATTTGGTTCGAGGTATAGTCCTCTGCACCAACAATGAAAGTTTTTGGAAACTAAGTTTGATTTTCAAAAAAATTAGCTTTGAGTTCCACAATACTTATACGCTAATAACTTTTGAAAATATATATAACCCTTAGAGTTAGTTTGCTCTCCCCCTTAATCAAATATATAAGGTACAGAAGAGTTAGGGGGCGCTAAACATTGACCTAGAAGGTTGTATATTTAGAATTTTGTCCAAGTATAAGTACATGTTTAAGCTCGATAGTTTGAAAAATAGATAACATTTTTGAAAAGATTATGTAAATTGAACTTGTTCCTTATTCATCTCACCCATTCTAAGTGTCTTAGAATTGGTCACCTTATATGTTGTATGAGATGATTCCAATTTTATCTTGATTAAGTTTTAATGATTTGAAACTTGTCAACCTTGCGTTAGATTCGGATTTGATCCTAAGCTCATCAAGTCACCTTTTCAAGATCTTGGCTTCCAGGTCGTGGCGAGGCACAGGGGCCTTCTTTGATCGGAAAAACAACCACTTCCTTAGACAAAGCCAATTTCGAGAAAGTAGTAACTTGACTCACCTAAGACCACTTCCTGGTCTAACTAGTCTAGGATACGGCGAGGTAGCTTCAGCTAGTTCCACTCGGTCAAGTGCACCGAACTAGATATGCCTTATCTAGCCCGAATACACAAGACTTCGCTTTCCTAGCGTACTATCATCTCTCCACGTCCTAGTACTATGTTATCAAGCATTGACGAGTTATAGTCCTATCTAACCATTCTAAAAGAAATAAGAGGTTTAGGTTATCGGATATACTATTTTGGTATTAGCTCTCCCTGGATCATTGAACCGATATGGTCTGGTTAAGTAATGAACTTGATCCTTGGGAATCCAAAACCTATTGGTCCTTATATGTGAGTTTAATAAAGTTTTCGGGACCCACGCTTGGACTCGATGATGACTACGGTTTACGATAGACATGTAAGATATATTCGTAGTCTTTGAGCTATATCCGAGTCCGACTCTGTTGTACACGACTCTCTGAGTTCCAAGAAGCCGATTAAGATTCTTGGACCCCGTCGAGAACTTGTTCAACCGAGCTTCGAGCTCTTGGACTTGCCCTTTCAAGAGAGAGTTCTCTTCTTCGAGTTTTTCAACTCGAGTTGAGTCCTCCTCTTGTTTGAGGGTTTCAACCTCCTCAACCAAGGACTCGACCCTAGACTCAGATTTAGCTAATTTTCTAGTTAGCAATTTAATCGTATTGTAAAGCGTATGAATTAGTGAGCGGCTAACCTTAATTTTATCTTTCGATCCGGCTTTGAGTTGCTTCTCGAAATAGTCCTCGAGTTCGGAGTCGGTGTTGTAATTGGATTCGGATTCGGACTCTGACTCGGACTCTTCGGGTCTTGCCATGCATGCTATGCCGCCGCCTTCTTCGTTGTCCCATGTTGCATGAAAAGCCTTCTTTTTATTTGATTTGAATTGTGCCCTCTTTTGATTCTTTAGTAGCCTCCTTTCTCTCCAACGATCTTCCTTTTCGCTCACTATTACTTCCACCTTTTCCGATTCGGACTCCGATTCGTCTTCGGGTTCGAGTTCATCTACTTGCCTAGTAGGTGGCTTGCTTCTTTGTCCTGCAAGTAGAGCAATACCTCTCTCGGCCCGGACCATGTTAGTTTGCTCGTGAAGTTCAAACTCGGAAAATAATTCGTCTAACCTAAGCTTTGAAAGGTCCTTAGAGACCTTGTAGGCATCAACCATGGATGCCCACAAGGTAGTCCTAGGAAATGAATTAAGAACATACCTTAGGAGGTCGTGGTTTTCAACCTTATGTCCGATGGTGTGCAATCCGTTGACAATGTCCTGGACGCGGGCGTGTAGTTGCGCTTAGTCTCACATTCTTGCATTTTTAGGTTATACAATTTATTAAGTAGTAAGTCACGCTTACTTACCTTCGCGTCATTAGTCCCTTCGTGTAGTTCTATGAGTTTTGTCCACAAATCTTTTGCGCAGATGAAGGGTCCGATGCGGTTGAGCTCTTCCTTAGACAAACCGCATTGCAATATTTGGGTTGCTCTTGCATCGGCTTCGATTTGCCTCTTGGTTGCATTGGTCCACTTGTTGAAATCCAAGGGCTCATCTTGATCATTGGTGGGTAGAGCAAAGTCGGTTTGGATGATTATCCAAGACTCGACTTGTGTTTTTAGAAAACACTCCATCCGACCTTTCCAGTAACGGAAATCATCTCCGCTAAAGAACGGAGGTCGGGTGGTGCTGTACCCCTCAATGTGGGCCATAAAGAAAAACTTGCACACACAAAAAAAAACAAAAAAAAACTTGCCAAGACTCGAGTCTTGGATTAGTGGTGCGGAAAATAAAAGGAAACACACGAGAAATAGAAAGTTAAACAAAGAGATAAGAAACTAAACAAAAAGTAAGTACTCACAACCTTCGATGTCCCCGAAAGGGTACTAAACGTCGTTTTCTGGGGATAAAAATAGATTGTTACGGGGTAAACCCTAGTAATAAGTATAGATCTCTCAGAGAGCTTCGATTTGGTGGGTAGATCGTTTCGTGAGTCCACTTGTAGCAAAAGTTATGCTCGTTTGATCATGAGGTACTCCGAAGGCGATTAATACTTGCAAAAACACAACCAAAAACTATATACCAAGACTTGGTCTTGGATTAGTAGTGTGGGAGAAATCTTAAAACGATAAATACGAAAAGAAAAATGCTCGACCGGTGGTTGCACCGAATCTGAGCGCCCCCAGCTCTGATACCAATTGTTGGATCGAAGCGGATCACTAGAGGGGGGGTGAATAGCGATAAAACTTTTTCGTACGAATTCGTTTCAAAACACTTATATGCAGTGGAAAGATAAATAAAAAATAAAAGAGACAAGTAGATTTTTTACTTGGTTCGTAGCCTTCGGCTACTACTCCAAGGCCCTAGTGATCCTTGATCACGCACGAAGAGCAAATCACTAATGAACTCCTCCTCATTGGAGGTAGGAGTTAATTGGATACAAAAACCACGAAAGAGACTCAAGATAGAGGGACACTCCCCCTCTTCTCGTTACGATAAAACCAAAATAAAAAGAAGTACAGAATTGAATTAAACTTAGATTATACCAACGACTCGTAGATGGAAAGATGAAACCCTAGTCGTCATGTCTGCAGAGCTTCGTCGTAGGAATGTCGGAGACTCGTAGCGTACCGGAAGCACTTGGAAGCTTTTTAATTGATGAAAAACCCTAGGACAAGCCCTCCTTTTATAGCCTTTGAGCCCCTCATCGAATGGGTCTTCAACCAATCACAAATGGGCACAAAACCTCCTTGAAAAGAGGTGATAAGCCTTGACTCCTCGAGGCTGATCATTGACCATCAGTCGACTGATGGTAGCATCAGTCGAGTGCTGAACTCCGGCAGTCGACTGATTGACGACAGTCGAGTCCTCCAAGCTGGCAGTCGACTGATGCTTGCTGCAAGTCAAAGTTAGCTCAACAAAAACATAATTTCGACGATCGTCGATTATCCGATCTCGACCTAGACCATCGATGGGATGTCTTTTGTCGGATCTACGCTTAAGACCATCCCCGTAAGGAGGATACGACCTCACTTACGCTCACACACACGAGCTTACCTCAATACTTACTGCGTCGGTTTTGCTTTTGGCCTTCCACTCGATTCCTTCGGCTCCCTCCGAAGTCACTCGAGTGTCGCCCGACCACCGCGGCTTCCTCCGGGTGTCGCTAGCCTTCAGCTTCAGCTTTAGCACTTTTCTGCACACTCGATTCAGCTCGTGAGATAATGATATATCCTTGACTTTGCGTCTTTTGCCATAATCAAAATACAAGTTCGACTTAGGTGCCCCTGTACCAACACCTTTTTGGTGTTGAACGTGTATCACTTGTGTGTGGTTTTTGTTTTGGACGTGCAAGCCAAAAGGTCCAAGAGAAAGAGTTCTCTTATCTCCTCCTTCCTCTCCTTCTTCTTCCAAAGAGTTCTTGGCATTTTGCTAGGGGTTGCTAGCACAACGTGACTCCAAACCGTGTGGGTGTCAGTGTAGATACCATAGATATACGATTACCCTTACCGTATTTAGATCCGATAGTGTTTGGAAAGGTGGGATTGCGAAGGGCACGCATCGAAGGTATATTCCTCATCTAGATAAGATCTAGACTAGATTAAAGAAAACAACTTATATAGTTTTGCATGGATCTCTGGTGGGATCCGGTTTAATTATTGTTTCCGCTGCGGTTGTGCGAAGTATTCGCCCGCGATGTTGTGAACATCAGATCCAGAGTTTTCCCAATAGAGCTTGGTCAATTTTTTGGGTTCAATTTTTGAAATCAAGGAGATTTGACTAAGTTTTCGGTATGAGGCTCTAGTTCGAACTCCTAGGCTTGGATCACCTATCACTTGCTCAATAGGGTGATTCATTTGAGTCCTAGTTTGATTTGAGTTTGAGTCATCTATCACTTTGTCGATAGGATGACTAGTTTGAGTCCTAGTTTGATTTGGATTAGAGTCATCTATCACTTGGTCGATAGAATGACTTGTTTGACTTAGGTTAGGATTAATACTAGACTCGATCTCCGGATCGGAGTTTAGTCTGGTATGAATCGGCTTGCTAATTGGGGTTGCCGGGGATTTTGTCGGTTTGTGTCCTTCATCAAACACTACATTAATAGTCTCCTCGACTCTAAGGGCATCATGGTTATATACTCTATAGGCTCTACTCATAGTCGAGTATCCTAGAAAGATTCTAATCGAGGTTTTGGATGTAAATTTCCCTAGGTAATCCTTAGTGTTTAGGATATGTACCTTACATCCAGATACCCTAAAGTACTTGATGTTAGGTATTTTATCGTGATAAATCTTGTACGAGGTCTTAAGGTGTCTCTTTACCATAAGGATCCTATTTTGACCATAGCACGCCATACTAACAGCTTCCGCCCAAAACCTATCGGGTAGGTTATACTCGTTTAGCATTGTCCTAGCGGCTTCTTGTGAGGTTCTATTTTTACGTTCTACTAGGCCATTCTTTTGTGGGGTTCTAGGGCATGAGAACTTATGGTGGTATCCATTTAGGTTACAGAATTTTATAAACCTGTGGTTCTCAAATTCACCACCATGATCACTCCTAAGTCTTTTGATTTTAAGGTTTTGTTGATTTTCTATTAGTTTAAATAGGTTGATTAATTGATCTAGGGTATCACTTTTGTGTTTGATGAACCTAACCCAGGTAAATCTAGAATAGTCATCAATTATGACTAAGCAGAATTGACTCCCATTAAGTGACTTAGCTCCGTGTGAATCAAATAGATCCATGTGTAGGAGGTCAAGAACACTTTTGGTTCGTTCTTGATTAGTTAGTTGATGTTGTGTCCTAGATTGTTTACCTTGTTGACAAGCATTACATATTTTATTATCCAAGTTGTTGAGGTTAGGCAAACCTCTGACTAAGTCACTCTGACTCATCTTGTGGATGAGCCTTGGGTGCGAGTGACCGAGTCTTTGGTGTCATAACCAAGATTCCTCTTGCCGTGTCATAAGACACTTGGTTGAGGAGTTAGTTAAATTAATAGTATAAATATTGTTATTTCTGGTTCCTTTAAGAATTGTTTTAGAGGTTTTATTGGTATTAATTACTCATTCATTTTCTAGAAATATGACATTATAGTTATTATCACACAATTGACTTACACTAAGTAAATTATATTGGAAATTCTCTACCAATAAGATATTTTGAATAATAAAGTTAGAGTTGAGCTCAATATCACCTGATCCGATGATTTTGAGCTTGTCGTTGTTTCCGAAGGCTACCGATCCTTGTCGTTTGAATCGAAGCTTCGAAAACTTGAGTTAATCCCCGGTCATGTGTTGGGAGCAACCACTGTCCAACATCCATTGATCCTACATGCAAGGTAGTTGGATCGAATATTGGAATTATTAAAGGTTGGATGTAAATTATTAAACCTAAATCATCTCACCCATGTCTACATGATCAAACATGTTAACCCTATATGTTCTTGTGAGATGACTTCCAATTTTACTTGATTTAAATTTAATGATTTGAACACTTGTCAACCTTGCGTTAGATTCAGATTTGACCTTAGGCTCATCAAGTCACATTTTCAAGATCCTGACTTCCAGGTCGTGACGAGGCACAGAGGCCTTCTTTGATCGAAAAAATGACCACTTCCTTAGATAAAACCATTTTCAAGAAAATAGAGACTTGACTCACTAAGACCACTTCCTAGTCTAACTAGTCTAGGATACGATGAGGTAGCTTCAGCTAGTTCCACTCGGTCAAGTGCATCGAACTAGATACGCCTTATCTAGCCCGAATACACGAGACTCCGCTTTCCTAGCGTACTATCATCTCGCCGTGTCCTGGTACTATGTTACCATGTATTGATGAGTTATAGTCCTATCTAACCATTCTAAAAAGAAAAATCAAAATAAATAAAAACCTAAGCATACAATTTCTAAGTTAAAGCACAAACAAGTTTTGTACTAGCTCCCCCTGGACCGTTGAATCGATTCGGTCTCTCCACATAGTGAATTTGGTCCTTGGGAACCCAATACTGGTTGGATCCTAAGTTTGACATGCTTTGGATCAAAGCGGTCTTAGGGACCCATGCTTGGATATGTTTTTTATGTTGACTTACAATTGACATATACGACTTGTTGGTTATATTTGAGCTAAACCCTAGTCCGACCTTGTTGTACATGGTTTTTTGCGATCCAAGTAGGAGGTCAAGTCCCTTGGATCCCATAGTAAACCTTTCCAACGTGTTCCTAAGATCTTCGACTTGACTCTTCAAGAGTTAGTTCTCAACTTCGAGCTTTTCAACCCGAGTTGAGTCCTCATCTCGAACTTGACTAGTCGAAGAGGTTAGGGAGACCTCGTGTTTGAGGAGTTTAACCTCCTCAACCAGGGTCTCGACCTTAGACTCGGACTTAGCTAATTTCCAAGTTAAGAATTTAATTGCACTGTAAAGAGTACTAATAAGAGATCGACTTACCTTGAGTGTATCTTTCAAACCGGATGCGGATCCGTGGCTTATCTTGAATAGAGCTTCGTAGTCCGATTTGTCTTCGGATTCAGACTCGTGCTCCGGTTCTGACTCCGTCTCTGATTCAGTCGGTTTAGCCTTGAAGACGTGATCGTCATCTTCTTCCTCGGACGCTTCTTCCCACGTAGCATTGAGAGCCTTCTTGTGTTTCGATGCTTTGCTCTTGAGCTTCGGACATTCAGACTTGATATGTCCAAACCGGTTGCATTCATAACACCTCACATTAGAACTTTTAGGCTTACCTTCGTTTGGACGAGTGATGGTTCACTTTCGGCCCTTGACCATCCTCCGAACTAGGTTGACTAGTTCGACCTCCATTTCCGAGTCAACCTCCGAATCGGACTCATCTTCTTCCTCCTTCGGGGGTGGCTTGCTTGCGGTTTTCTTCTTCGAACCTGCAAAAAGTGTTATACCCTTCTCGGGTTTCGAGTTAGACTGTTCATGGAGTTTGAAATCCAAAAACAACTCATCTAATCTAAGTTTTGATAGATCCTTGGAGGCCTTGTAGGCATCGACCATGGATGCCCACAAGGTGGTCCTAGGAAAAGAGTTTAGTACATAACTGATAAGGTCGTGGTTTTCGACCTTTTGTCCGATAGCATGTAGGTTGTTGACGATATCTTGAACTCAAGTGTGTAGTTACATCACCGTCTCATGTTCCTGCATTTTTAGATTATATAACCTATTGAACAAGAGATCATGCTTACATACCTTGGCTTCATCGGTCCCTTCGTGTAGCTCCACTAGTTTTATCCAGAGATCCTTTGCACTGATGAAGGGGCCGACGCGATTAAGATCCTCCTTGGACAAGCCGCATTGGAGGATTTGAGTCACCTTGGTGTCGGCTTCGACTTGTCTTTTTGTAGAATTGGTCCATTGGTCATAATCCAAAGATTCACCCACTTTGTTAGTCGGAAGTGTGAATCCCATTTGGATTATGATCCACATCTCGATTTGGGTCTTAAGGAAGCACTCCATCCTACCCTTCCAATAACGGAAGTCATCTCCATTGTAAAACGGAGGTCAGATGGTGCTAAAACCCTCGAGATGGGCCATTGATACAAAAAACAAAAGAATGAAGAAGAGAAAAACCTAACAACAACACAAACGATCGAAATGTACCAAGACTCGCGTCTTGGATTAGTAGTGCAGGAAAAAAAACTCAACGAATGAAAGATCTTAAAGAAAAAGAAATAAACAGAAATAAAAAGGAAAAAAAATCTGTAGAAAAGCTAGATTGGTGGTTTCACCAAATCTTAGCACCCCCGGCTTTGATACAAATTGTTGGATCGAGCGGATCGCTAGAGGGGGGGGGTGAATAGCGATAAAGACTTTCGTTTGTTTCGTTCGTTAAAACACGAGTAGACACAGCGAAAGATAAAATCAAACAAAAGAGACAATAGAATTTTTACTTGGTTCGTAGCCTTCGGCTACTACTCCAAGGCCCTAGTGGTCCTTAACCACGCACGGAGGGCAAATCACTAAGAACTCCTCCTCGTTGGAGGTAGGAGTTAATTGGATACAAAAAACCATGACAAGGATTGAGATAGAGGGACACTCCCCCTCTTCTCGTTACGATAAAAGCACGATAGAAATAACTTAAATACAGATTGAAACCAAAAAGGAACTTTTACTGACGACTCGTAAATGAAAAAGATGAAGCTCTAGTTGTCGTGTCTGTAGTGCTTCGTCATAGGGATGTCAGAGACTCGTAGCGTATCGGAAGCACTTGGAGGCTTTTATAATTGATGAAAAACCCTAGGAGAAGGTCTCCTTTTATAGCCTTTGAGCCCCTCTTCGAGGGGATCTTCAGCCAATCACATTTGGGCACCAAGCTCCTTGGAATGAGGTGATAAGGCTTGACTCCTCGAAGCTGATCCTTGACCATCAGTCGACTGATGGCCATCATTAGTCGACTGATGGCAGCTCCAGTCGAGTTGTAACACTCAGTAGTCGACTGATTTCAAGCAATCGAGTGGCTCTAGTGGGAAGTCGACTGATGCTTATTGTAATCACAAGTTAGCTTAACAAAAACATAATTTCGACGATCGCCGACCGTCCGATCTCGACCTAGACCATCCATGGGATGGCTTTGGTCGGATCTATGCTTAAGACCATCCTCGTAAGGAGGATACAACCTTACTTACACTCACGCACACGAGCTTACCTCGATACTTACTTTGTAGCTCTTGCTTCTGGCCTTCCACTCGATTCCTTTGATTCCCTCCAAAGTCACTCGAGTGTCGCTCGACCACCGTGGCTTCCTTCGGGTGTCGCTAGCCTTCAGTTTCAGCTTTAGCACTTTTCTGCACACTCGATTCAGCTCGTGAGATAACAATATGAGCTTAACTTTGTATCGTTTGCTATAATCAAAACTCAGGTTCGACTTAGGTGCCCACTACACCAACACGATCAAGTGCCATCGACTTAGATCAGTCGACTGGCGTCGGGTAAAACCTCAAACAAGACACTTGTTTGAGATCCGATTTAACCAAACGTCAGGTAAGATCTCAAACCTAAGTTTAAGCATCCGACACTTGAATTAGCCATTCAGCCAAGTTCACCTATGAGCTGCCATTACAATCGCTCAATCTCTCATCTCCCTTAGAGTCCCTCACCGAAGCTCTCTTCGTCCGACCACATCCCTCGGATGCACCAAGCACACGACTTCCACAATACCATCCTTCGCGTCTTGCCCTGAAGTCTGCTTCCTTTGGCTTCACTCCAATGCTCCTTGTTTGGCGGTCCCTTAGATGCACCAAGCGCATGACTTCCGCAATGTCATCCTTCACCGACTCAAAGACCCGAGCCATGAGATGGTGAACTCACCAATGCTTTCATCAAGCTCACTCATGTATGATTTACTAAGTCCTGCACAACTTAAACATACATATTAAATCAACATAATCAACCTAACTTAAGCCCTTTGACACACAATTCAAAACCACATCATACATGTGTTGATTGCCTTAATAGGTTTTCTTCTTGAAAACCCACTTGCACCCTATAGGCGTTATGCCTTTAGGTGGCTCTGCCAAGTTCCAAACTTGGTTTTTATACATGAAAATCATTTCTGATTTCATGGCTATTAGACACCTATCCCTATCTGAACTATTCAGTGTCTCTTCTTAACTAGTTGGTTTCTCATCCTCTATGAGCAATACACCATTAGATTCACTTATGAGAAATCCATATCTCTTAGGAATCCTATGTGTCCTTCTAGATCTACGAGGAGGTGGTGTATCATTAGGTTCAACTATTATCTCATCTGAATGACTAATCAACTGTGGTTCTTGACTAGGCATCTCTTCTATGTCTATCGGAGTCTCTTGAACTATGCTTAGTTCAATCTTACTCCCATTGTTTTCCTGTAAGAGAAACTCCTTTTCTAGGGATACAATATTCCTTGAAACAAACACCTTTTGTTCCAAGGGATGATAGAATTGGTAACCACTTGTGTCCTTAGGGTAACCAATAAATAGACATTTATCAGACTTAGCCTCCAACTTGTCTGATACTTTCCTCTTCACATAAGCAGGACAACCCCATATCTTCAAATAAGATAAATGAGATTTTCTACTATTCCACATCTCATATGGAGTAGTAAAGATTGTCTTAGTCGGGACTCTATTTAACAAGTAAACAGCGATCTCGAGTGCGTAACTCCAAAATATTTTTGGAAGACTTGCATGCTGCATCATTGACCTAACCATGTCCAACAAGGTTTGGTTTTGCCTTTCAGCCACACCATTATGTTGTGGCGTGTAAGGTGGAGTACTTTGGGACAAGATGTCATTGTGCCTTAGATAATCTTGAAACTCTTGGCTTAAATATTCACCACCTCGATCTGATCGAAGTACTTTAATACTTTTCCCAAGTTGTTTCTCTACTTCATTTCTGAAATCTTTAAACCTTTTAAAGACTTTAGATTTATATCTTAACAGATACAAATACCCATATCATAAATAATCATCGATAAAGGTAATAAAGTAGCCATAACCTTCTATGGCATGAGTAGACATTGGTCCACATGCATCGGTATGTATAAGGCCCAATACCTCAACTGCTCGTTCACCCTTTCCACGAAAAGGTAACTTAGTTATCTTTCCTTTTAAGCATGAAACACATGTGGCTAATGAATCTGATTCATAAGACTCCAAAATGCAAAGCTTATGCGGTTTGGAGATGCATTCATTGGTTATATGGCCAAGATGACAATGTCATAATTGTGAGGTTAATTGATTATCTAACTTAGCACGTTTGCTATTTGATTCGATATTGAATATCTCATTGGATTTATCTAACGTGTAGATTCCATTATTTAACATTCCAATAGCATAAAAAACACCATTTAACATAATGTAACAACAATTATTACTAAATGTCAAATGATAACCTTTCTTATTCAAACATGAAATAGAAACAATGTTCTTTATTAATGCAGGAATATAAAAACAATCATCCAACTCTAAAACTAGTCCCCTAGGAAGTCGCAATATATAAGTACCCTTGGCTACAACATCAACTTTTCCTCCATTGCCAACCCTTAGATCTGCTTCTCCCTTAATCAGTCTTCTTTTGTTCCTAAGCCCCTGTATGTCATTATATATATGTGAGCCACACCCGGTATCCAATACCCAAGTGCTAGAAGAAATAATATGAATTTCAATAACAAATATACCTGAAGTAGATTGGGTATCAGATGCATTTTTCTGCTTCAGTGACACCAAATACTACTTGCAATTTCTCTTCCAATGTCCATCCTTGCCACAATGATGGTAGGTTCCCTTGGAAGTTAATTCTTCCTTCTTTGCCTTTTTCTTCCCTTTAGCTTTGGTTTTTGACTTCCTCTAACAACCTTTCATTAAGGAGTCAACCAGCATCACCACCTTCTATTCTTTATCAATAGATGACTCCACTGTTTTGAGCATATTGATCAATTTAGGAATTGTGGACTCAATCTTATTCATCTGATAGTTCATTACAAATTGTGAATAGCTACCAGTCAGATTGCGAAAAATTAAGTCAATACTTAATTCATGGTCCATAAAAAATCATAATGATCCCAATCACTCAATATAGCTATTCATCCTTAGTGCAAACTGCACTGTAGATGAACCCTCCAGCATCTTCGAGTGAAAGAGGAGCTGGGTGACCTCGAACATTTCAGATCATGCCTACTCATCGAACAACTCTCGAAGATGAAAAACAATTGTATTAGCATCCATATTCTCATGTTGCTTCTGCAACTCAGAAAGCATCGATGCTAGCATAATGCAACTCGCTATCTCAGAGTCAACAACATATTTCTGGTAAGCCAAATTTTGGTCGCCAGATGCATTGTCTGTAGGAGGTTGGAGAAGAACCTCTTCAAGGAAATAAGCTAGCATTTCAACCTTGAGAAAAATTCTCAGTTTGCAAAGCCAGTCCAAGAAGTTTGGCCCAATCAATTTATTGTTGTCCAAAATAGAACGTAAGTTAATGGAGGTCGACATGTTGTTCTAATTAGTACCTAGACATACAAAAAGAGGTGTATAATGTAGGATCGAAATACTTTGAGAGAGGCGGGTGAATCTCGAAGGTTATAATTTTCTTTTAAATTTTAAAGCTTATTTTTATATTTTAAAAACGTTAAAGAGTTTGAAGTGGAAACAAAATTAAATAGAGACAAGTTTCTTTTATTTGGTTCACAACCCTAACTGGGTTGCTACTCTAAGGCTCATAGCTCTTCCGAGAGCTACCTCGATGGGCAATCACTATATGCCCTCCGATTCGAGAACTCTCAACTTCAGAGGGGTTCGCTTTTTACAAAAATGTGAGATGGGTAACACTCTACCCTCTCTTTGAAGTTAAGTACATACAAGCGAAAATGAGTACAAAAGAAAATTAAGAGCTAAGTTATACCGACACTAATGGAAGTTTCGAAGTAGGCATGGAGTGTCAGAAATGTGTCTTTGTGAGGAACCGAAGCACTTGTGGATGAGTATGAATAGAGGCAGCACTTCGCCGTATTAATAGTCTTCTATTCGGAGTTGGTCGAGCATTTGTTTTATAAACCTTTTTCAGTCGACTGGAATGCCTTCCAGTCGACTACACATTAGCCCGTCGATATGGAACTTCTGGTCTTCCAGTCGACTGAACACGCTCCAGTCGACTCCAGGTCACTCGGCTTCGCATCGAAAAGTTTGCCTCTT
The DNA here is from genome assembly GCA_025175895.1 of Wurfbainia villosa. NCBI lineage: Eukaryota > Viridiplantae > Streptophyta > Magnoliopsida > Zingiberales > Zingiberaceae > Wurfbainia > Wurfbainia villosa. The sequence continues at coordinate 28,046,247 of CM045990.1, read as the reverse complement.
TAGTCAACTGAAACTCCCCAGTCAACTAAAACTCTTTCCATCTGCGCTGCCAGAGCTTCGATCGATCACTAGCTAATCCTGCCAACTGGGTATCCAGTCAACTGATCCATACCCAATTGACTGGATGTCAATCGATTGGAATCAATTTAGTCGACTGATCCCTGCAAAACAAGATTAGCACAAATAGATAATATCAAATATGATAGTAGTAATAATACTGCTCGATCTCGACTTCTAAGTCCCATGCGGACTCTCCGTCGGATCGACGCCTAGCTTTGTCCACCTACAGAGGACTCGGATTCACCTCTTCAGTCAAGGCTTACCTACCGGCTACCTACCAGCTACTTGTCGGACTTACCGTTCTTGACATCCGATCTGACCCACCAGGGCTTCCACTAGTTATCCGATCTACTCGACCCAGCTGGACTTTTTGCCGATTGTCCGGTCTCTTGACCCAACCGATCTTCATGACAAATGTCCGGTCCACTCGAGCCATCTAGACTTCATGTCTGGTGTCCGATCCTCCTGATCTGTCAAGACATTTGCCTAGTATCCGATCGACACGAACTTCTAGGACTTCCTTTTAAGCCTGCACACTTAACACTGATAGTAGAACACAAGTGTTGGGCATCCTTGGAATGCTAGAGGGGGGGGGGGTGAATAGCATCATACTCGTACATTGATGGAATTCATTCGTGATTGTGTCTACAAAGCGTGTTAGTGCACAGCAAAATAATAATAATAAAAATAATATACAAGACACAATCACAAACACTCAAACATGAGCATGTAATGTGGTTCGGAACCGAATGGTTCATACTTCACGGATCGAGCTCTAAAGAGCTCTAGTGATGCACACACAACCACTAATCACAAATACTCCTCAACACAAGTCGGAGGCAGAGAAACCTCGTACAAATGTTCTTACAATAATAAGAAATAGATACAAGAAATTACAATAAGGAAATACAATGCAAATAAAGAAAACTACTTTACAATTGCTCTTTTGAATGCTTGATCTTTGGTTGCTTGAATTTCACTTGGAGACACTAATTTACAGCAGCAAATCACCCTAAAAGCCCTCAAGAAACGCTGGTGAAATCCATCTCCACGAACTCCATTTAAAGTTTCAACCTGGGCTAGAAATTGCTGATCAGTTGACTGGTCGGGACCATCAGTCGACTGATGACACTGTTATTGTGAGACAACGATGTAATCCATGCTGGAAAAATCCAACGGATAGGATATCAGTCGACTAATCATTACCATCAGTCGACTGATGGAGCCTTCACTCGACTGCTAACCCCGCAGTCGAGTCTCGACTCCACTCTATGCCTGAAAAATCGAGCATCAGTCGACTGATCACACGATCAATCGACTGCTTGCTCCAATAGTCGACTACTGGGACACTTCCCGCAATCAAACCCTAGTTGACTCATGCCAGTCGACTGCCATATGACACTAGTCGACTGGCACACCTCAAACATGTGGTTTTAACCTCAAACATGAGGTTTAACCCAAGTATGGTGCCCCCATACTTGCTAGACCACTCGTAGCCTAGACCTAAGCCTTCTAGCCACCTCCATCAGCCTCACGCCTCTCGGATCCCTCCAAGTCATCCATGACTTGTTCATCCATTGTGCTAGCCTTCAGGTGCTTCCATCGGCTATGTCATGCTAACGGTGTCTACACCGCCAAGGAACATTGGACTTACGCTGCCAAGACTCCGCTTGGACTTTACGCCGCCAACCATTGGACTTATGTTGCCAAGACTCCTGCTTGGACTTTATGCCACCAATATCAAACCCCTTGGACTTCTCAAATGCTAATACTCAAGCTTGGACTTTCCCTTGCCAACCCATGTTGGACTTTCTATGTCAAGACCCATGCTTGGACTTTTCCTTGCCAAGACCCAAGTTTGGACTTTTCCTTGCCAAGACCCAAGTTTGGACTTTTCCTTGCCAAGACCCAAGCTTGGGCTTTCACTTGTCAACCCATGTTGGACTTTCCATTGCCAAGACCCATGCTTGGACTTTCCCAAATGCCAAGTGTCCCACTTGGACTTTCCATGACAAGTACCCAAGACTTGGACTATCCCATGATAATCACATTGTCATATGTTTTTGTCGAACATCAAAACATCTCTCGAGTCCTGGTCAATCGTGACATGGGCCGATTGCACCAAAAATCTTCCCCTTTTTGATGTTTGACAAAAACCAAACAAACCATTGAGTTAGACCATCTAACTCAAACCAATCATCCCTATCAATTTTTCCAATTGATGTCATTCGCCCAATAAATTCTCCCCCTTTTTGACTAACATCAAAAAGGTTCTCTCCAAGGAGGTCATTGTCTCATGTCCCAATGAGATCTTACAATTTCCCCCTCGGTCCAAACATACCTAGGATACCTACCATCTTCCTAGTGATAAGTCACATATCACTCAAGAGAGGCAATCCTATACACTCTCCCAAATTCCAAATTGGGTATCTCAAAATCCCATTTTCCTCCTCATGAGGAAAAGATACCATCCATCATCCCATGATGGATACCTCCCCGTAAAGGCTTGCTCCCCCTTGACCATTGCACCAACAATGTGTAGGGATTTTTTTATGCAAAATAGAATATGCGCAACGGAAAAAAATAGGATCCCTTCCAAGTGATCCTTGCGAAAGAAAACCACGTACAAAAAAATAAATTTCTCTAAAATAAAAACCTATCTTATAGGAGAATATTACCTTTGTTGCGTGCCCTTTTTAATCCCGCTTCTCCTTGGGTTTGTTGGATCTTTTAGCACGTTCAATTGTCCGTGCCTCTATATGTATCCACACGAGCAAGCTCTTGTCTCACAAAAGAAACTAGAAGAGCTCTCCTTTACTTCTTGCTAGAGAAGTCCCTAAAGGAGAGGAAGGTAGGGAAAAAGAGAAAGGAAGAAGAAGACCACTCTTCTTGCTAGCCTACACTCACAAAAGCCACACAACCAAAGCCTCTCACCACCAAGTTCTCTCCAAGCCTCAAGCTTCCCCCCACTTTGGCCGGCCACCCCATGGAGTGTTTTATAGGATTGAAAAAAACCTTTCACCTCCTATCACATTCAATGCAATCAATTGCATTGAAAAATAATCTCCTTGTTTGGCCGGCCACATGTGGAGAAATTCCAAAGGTCAAAACCCTTTGTCTCCTTCCACCTCATCAAGCTTAGGTGGCATGCTTATGTGGCATGCTTAGGTGGCATGCTTATGTGGCATTCATGCATGTTGAATTAATCTTATTAATTCAATAAGATTATGTTATCATATTGAATTTATCTCATTAAATCAATAAGGTAACATATTGAATTAATCTTATTAAATCAATTAAGCTTAGGCTATCATGATAACATATTTATTTAATCTTATTAAATTAATAAGCTTAGCATATTGAATTAATCTCATTAAATCAATAAGCTAAAATTCTCATTAAGCTTAAAGTCCAAAAACCATTTTGTACTTAAGCTTATTCCCAAATTATTCTAGTCAAACTAGAATGCACTAATTCTTCTAATCATCATGCTCTTTGTGTGTGACCTATAGGCTCTCATAGCGTTGGCGGTGGATCTAAACTCTTTTAGATACACAAGCAATGAGCGGCATCTAGCAATACATCATTGCTACCCAAAGTTACTGAAATAAGTCAAGATTCGACTAACCTTTCGTGACTACTATAATGTATGATGTGTCCTTCTATCCTTGATATCAGTTGACCAATGAGGCATAGACCGTGTCATCCTCGATCAATCTATGTGTTTCTTGATCCCTGAGTAAACTAACTCAAACAAATGAGCTCAATATCTCATATTGACTCATTCGAGCATGACCATGCATTTTAGTAGTTCTACTCAATCAAGGGGCCCACGGATATCACTCCCGTCATATGGGAGGGATAGATCCCATCTACATCACTCACATCCCTCCGCATAATTTGTTATATACCCAGTAATCGCCTTTATGGTCCACCCTGTTACGGGTGACGTTTGACGATACCAAAGTACATAACTCCTTATGTAGGAAACCGTAGTGACTTCAAGTTTGAGGACTATTCATACCAATAGTCACATGAGAAAGTTTATGACACTCATATGACGATCCATGAAACTTTCTCATGGCGGGTCAGTTCAGTATATATTCTCTAATATATACCCATGTGTCAACTTGATATCATATATCCATGACTTGTGAGATCAAGTCATCAATTGACCTACATGCTAGTCTTTATGTATTAATATTGCCCTTGCATATTAATACTTGACTAGGAACATTTTAGGAAAGTGTTCTCTACAGCCTCTCATAATCAATTCTGCCAATTGATGTGCTGTAGATAAGAACCTACTTTTCTAGGGCATTATTATATTTAATTTAGCTGGCACAAGCAAGACGTAAATATAATAACCAATCCTTTGCCTTTATAGAATATGATACAAAATGTTCCCTATTCAACCATCACATGATTGGTTCTAGGGCTATAACTAAAAATCTCCCACTAGCACTAGTACCAATCACTATAATATCTAATACCTAGTGACCTAGTGTGACCATCATGCTTCCTCTGTGCCAAAGCCTTGGTCAATGGATCTGCGATGTTAGCTTCTGTCGGTACTCTGCATATTCTCACATCTCCTCTATAGATGATCTCTCAAATGAGATGGAAGCGCCGCAGTTTGTGTTTGGTCCGCTGATGTGATCGAGGTTCCTTAGCCTGTGCAATAGCCCCATTATTGTCACAATAGAGGTCTATTGGATCTGCAATTCTAGGAACTACCCCAAGTTCATTGATGAACTTACGGAGCCAAACAGCCTCCTTTCTTTGCATCGACGACAATATACTCGGCTTCTATTGTAGAATCAGCAACTGTGTCCTACTTCGAACTCTTCCAGCTCACAGCTCCACCATTCAGGCAAAACACGTACCCCGATTGTGATCTATAGTCATCCTTGTCTGTTTGGAAGCTTGCATCACTGTAACCCTTTACAGTTAGCTCCTCATTGCCTCCAAATATCAAGAAATATTCTTTCGTTCTTCGTAAGTATTTAAGAATATTTTTGACTGCTATCCAGTGACTTTCACCTGGATCCGACTGGTATCTACTCATCATGCTCAAAGCATACGAGACGTCAGGACGAGTACAAAGCATGACGTACATGATAGACCCTATAGCAGATGCATAAGGGATCTTATCCATGCGATCTCTCTCCTCCTTAGAAGAGGGACATTGAGTCTTTGAAAGACTCACACCATGTGATAAAGGCAGAAATCCTTTCTTGGAATTTTGCATAGCAAAACGATCTAGCACTTTATCAATGTATGTACTCTGACTTAAGCCAAGTAATCTTTTAGATCTATCTCTATAGATCTTGATGCCTAGAATATAGGCAGCTTCACCTAAGTCTTTCATCGAGAAACAATTCCCTAACCACATCTTCACAGATGAGTGAGGAATATCATTTCCGATGAAGTATGTCATCTACATACAAGATAAGAAATACAATTTGTGCTCCCACTATTTCTCTTGTAGACACAAGGTTCATCTTCATTCTTGATGAAACCAAACTCCTTGATTGCATCATCGAATCGAAGATTCCGACGAAGGCTTGCTTTAGTCCATAAATGGACCTTTGCGGTTTGCATACCTTTCCGAGGATGCTTTGGATCTTCAAAGCCCTCGGTGTGTCATGTACACATCCTCGAGTAGGTTTCCATTGAGCGGTTTTGACATCCATCTGCCGGATCTCATAATCGTGGTAGGTCGCATAGCAAGTATGATCGAATGGATTTAAGCATCATCGGTGAAAAGGTTTCATCATAGTCAATACCATGAATTTGTTTGAATCCTTTAGCCACCAATCTACCTTTATAGGTATGCTTATTACCATCCATGTCAGTCTTTACTTTAAAGACTCACTTACACCCAATGGGTTTTACCCCTTCAGATGGATCAACCAAAGTCCATACTTGGTTAGTGTACATGGATTCCATTTCGGATCTCATGGCCTCTAGCCATTTCTCGGAATCTGGGCTCATCATAGCTTCTTGATAGGATGTAGGCTCGTCAAGATCGACAAGCAATACATCACCGTTGTCAGTCAAGAGAAAAGAATATCTCTCGGGTTGACGACGGATCCTATCAGATCTACGAAGAAGTTGGTCTACTTGAACAGGTGTTTGCTCCATAACTCTTTGGGCAACAATTTTCTCATCCACAACACTTTGTGGTGCCTGTTCATTTTCCATCGAAGCCTTAGTGTTATCTTCATCTTGAATTTCTTCAAGATGAATTTTACTCCCACTAATTTTTCTAGAAATAAATTCTCTTTCTAGAAAGACAGCATTTCTGGCAACAAACACCTTGCCAAGTGTGGGATTGTAAAAGTAATATCCCTTAGTTTCCTTGGGATATCCTACAAAATAACACTTATCTAATTTGGGTCCTAGTTTATCTGAGACTTGACGTCTAACATAAGCTTCACAACCCCAAATCTTTATAAAAGACATTTTGGGACTCTTCCCAGTCCATAACGTATATGGTGTCTTTTCTACGGCTTTTGATGGGACGCGATTAAGCTGTCTCTAGAGCTAAACCCCAAAAGGAAGTAGGTAGATCGATCGGCTCATTATTGATCGTACCATATCTAATAAGTCGATTTCTCCTCTCAGATACACCATTCCATTGTGGTGTTCCAGGTGGAGTGAGTTGGGATATTATCCCACACTCAGCCAGGTGATCACGAAACTCTTGACTAAGGTATTCACCACCTCGATCTGATCGAAGTAGCTTAATACGCTTACCAAGTTGGTTTTGTACTTCATTCTTGATTTCTTTGAACTTTTCAAAGGATTTTGACTTATGTCTCATCAAATATAAGTAGCCAAATCTACTCATATCATCAGTGAAAGTAATAAAGTACTTATAGCCTCCTCTGGCCGACATTGAAAGGGCCACATACATCGGTATGTATGAGTCCTAACAAGTCGTCGCTCTCTGCCATGTCCACTAAATGGAGTTTTAGTCATCTTTCCTAAAAGACAAGATTCGCATACCTCGTATATGATTCAAAATCAAATGAGTCAATAATCCATCTTTATGGAGTTGGGATATGCATTTTCATTTATGTGACCTAGGCGGCGATGCGAGAGATATGTTTGGTTCAAATTATTCGATTTGAGCAGTTTAGTATTCGTTATAAATTGGGTTTTCTAAATCTAGAACATAGAGACCATTCATAAGTGGTGCATTACAATAGATCATTTCATTCAAATAAATGGAACAACATTTGTCCTTTATTATAAAGAAAAGTTTTTCTTGTCTAAACAAGATCTGAAATTATGTTCTTCGTTAATGCGGTACATAAAAGCACTCCTCTAGTTCTAAGATAAGCCCGGTGGGCAAAGACAAAGAATATGTTCCCTACATTTCTGGCGCCATTGCCTACTCGTAGGTCCACTTACGCCCTTTGCCATTAGTCTACTATTTCTCGATCCACTGCACATTAGTACAAATGTGAGATGCACATCCATTATCTAATACCCATGTAGAAGAAATAGATAGATTAACTTCTATAGCGTGTATACGGCGAAGTCCCACTTCTTTTCTTCTTTACTTCCTCAAGGTAGACTTTGCGATTCCGCTTCCGGTGTCGATCTCACGCAATGGAAGCGATCCCCTTCCTTAGGTACTTTACCTTTACCCTTTGAAGTGGATGAATTGGCCTTTGCCTTTGGCTTGGTCTTACCCTTGCCTTTGCGCTTACCTTTGCCCTTCTTGACCATTAGTACGTTACTAACTTTCTTCTTGAGATTGGTTCGTGATTCTTAACATCTGAGAATCTCGAGGCTTATCAATTTCATTCATGTTATAATTCATGGCGAATTGATTATATGCTTCCGATTGCGAGGATAACATCGGTTGCCAATTCTTGGCTCGATGGAAAACCTAGTCTTTGAGGTTCTCAGCGTACCCTATCATTTTAGTCGTGAGTTCCTACAGTGTTCCTTCTTGCATCTTGCATGCAAAAAGAGCCTTAGACACTTCAAAGCGCTCGTGCCTAGCTTGTCCTTGATATAGTTGTTTCAAATGCTCAACCATACCATAGGCATCCATGTTCTCATGTTGCTTACGAGCTCGAGTTCATGGTGGCAAGCATAAGACATGACACATCTAATCGTCATCTTGATGCTTCTTATAAGCATCCTTTTTCACATGAGTGGCAGGGGCGGGTGTTTCGGATAGACCGCTCTAGGACATACAGTTTATGTTCTTGCTTGAGGATAATCCTAGTTCCTATACGATCTAGAAAGTTAACTCCATTGAGCTTGTCTTTCTCAGGGCCGGATCGCAAGTTGAGGGTGTGTCGTGTTAGATGACATGGTGATCTACAACATTAAAATGCAAAATTAAGTATCATACCTAAGTCATTTAATTAGGCCTTTAATTAAATGAGGCTCCCACTAAATTCTCATAGCTTTGATATGAGCTAATCATTAATGTAGGCAAACACATTTTGCTTACATCATTAGCTTCTATTTAGCTATAAATTTATATGGGATAAAGATCCACATCATACTTAGTTTGAGTTAGCTTTGGCTAATCGCCCAAGGCGTAGTATGATTAGGTAGGCAATCTTTTGCCAATTACATCTGATGTAACTCTTTAATAGCTTTGGTTAAGTTTAGATTAGTTTAGTGCTTATTCCTAAACGACTTCGGTAGTGGCGAGACACGAGGCCTTCTTTGATATCGAACACGACCACTTTCTAAGACAAAGTGATGTTGAAATCACACAAAACTAATTTTTAAAACTTATGTTCAAAGCTAATATATGCCTCTACTTTCTTAATTAATTAAGAAAAACTTAATTAAGTCTTAACCAAGTTTGATAGCGGGACATCACGATTGTCCACTCGCACTCTTCCAAGATAAAATGCATTACTTTGCTTTGGCAAACCCAACAATAAATGATCGAGGAAGTAGTGAGTACCAAACTTTGGTAGGCATATCGTTTTTGACTTATTAAGAAATAAACTTAAACATGCATCACATACATATTAGCATACATCACATATAAGCTAAATTAACATGCATCACATACATATTAAACTAAGCGTGTCATGGTTATGGCCCTTATTCTACAATCTTCTCAAGCCAATGAAAAGATTGATTAGTCAACCTAGGGATAGCATCTTCTCCCAAGTGCTTCCTTTTGGTTGTCTTGTGTTGACTTCCTCCTTGTAACGTCATCTTCCAATGGACCCTCCATCTTTATTTTGTATATTACAAAAGGAGAAATACTCGAGTTACATTCAAGTCTAAAACTAATTTTACAACAAGAATTTTAGGAGAAAGGCACGACACGCAGGCCGTATTAAGAATTACAACACACACATTCACAAACTTTTTGGGACTAGGCCATAACCATGCACCATGTCAATTTTAACTTTTAAAAGACATCGGATATTTTATTATGTTTGAAAAATTGCTAATGCAATTATCAACTCATAATAAAATTTATCCTACTTCTATATCATATATAAAATAGAGAAAACCTATTTTTTTTATACGATCTTTCGCAAGTGGCTCTGATACCACTGTAGGGATTTTTTATGCAAAATAGCATATGCGCAACGGAAAAAATAGGATCCCTTCCAAGTGATCCTTGCGAAAGAAAACCTCGTACAAAAAAATAAATTTCTCTAAAAGAAAAACCTATCTTATAGGAGAATATTACCTTTATTGCGTGCCCTTTTTAATCCCGCTTCTCCTTGGGTTTGTTGGATCTTTTAGCACGTTCAATTGTCCGTGCCTCTATATGTATCCACACGAGCAAGCTCTTGTCTCACAAAAGAAACTAGAAGAGCTCTCCTTTACTTCTTACTAGAGAAGTCCCTAAAGGAGAGGAAGGTAAGGAAAAAGAGAAAGGAAGAAGAAGACCACTCTTCTTGCTAGCCTACACTCACAAAAGCCACACAACCAAAGCCTCTCACCACCAAGCTCTCTCCAAGCCTCAAGCTTCCCCCCACTTTGGCCGGCCACCCCATGGAGTGTTTTATAGGATTGAAAAAACCTTTCACCTCCAATCACATTCAATGCAATCAATTGCATTGAAAAATAATCACACTCCTTGTTTGGCCGGCCACATGTGGAGAAATTCCAAAGGTCAAAACCCTTTGTCTCCTTCCACCTCATCAAGCTTAGGTGGCATGCTTATGTGGCATTCATGCAGGTTGAATTAATCTTATTAATTCAATAAGCTTATGTTATCATATTGAATTAATCTCATTAAATCAATAAGGTAACATATTGAATTAATCTTATTAAATCAATTAAGCTTAGGCTATCATGATAACATATTTATTTAATCTTATTAAATTAATAAGCTTAGCATATTGAATTAATCTCATTAAATCAATAAGCTAAAATTCTCATTAAGCTTAAAGTCCAAAAACCATTTTGTACTTAAGCTTATTCCCAAATTATTCTAGTCAAACTAGAATGCACTAATTCTTCTAATCATCATGCTCTTTGTGTGTGACCCAATAGGCTCTCATAACGTTGACAGTGGATCTAAACTCTTTTAGATACACAAGTAATGAGCGGCATCTAGCAATACATCATTGCTACCCAAGTTACGAAATAAGTCAAGATCCGACTAACCTTTCCGTGACTACTATAATGTATGACAGTGTCCTTCTATCCTTGATATCAGATTGACAAATGAGGCATAGACCGTGTCATCCTCGATCAATCTATGTGTTTCTTGATCCCTGAGTAAACTAACTCAAACAAATGAGCTCAATATCTCATATTGACTCATTCGAGCATGACCATGCGTTTTAGTAGTTCTACTCAATCAAGGGGCCCACAGATATCACTCCCGTCATATGGGAGGGATAGATCCCATCTACATCACTCACATCCCTCCGCATAATTTGTTATATACCCAGTAATCGCCTTTATGGTCCACCCTGTTACGGGTGACGTTTGACGATACCAAAGTACATAACTCCTTATGTAGGAAACCGTAGTGACTTCAAGTTTGAGAACTATTCATACCAATAGTCACATGAGAAAGTTTATGACACTCATATGACGATCCATGAAACTTTCTCATGGCGGGTCAGTTCAGTATATATTCTCTAATATATACCCATGTGTCAACTTGATATCATATATCCATGACTTGTGAGATCAAGTCATCAATTGACCTACATGCTAGTCTTTATGTATTAATATTGCCCTTGCATATTAATACTTGACTAGGAACATTTTAGGAAAGTGTTCTCTACAGCCTCTCATAATCAATTTTGCCAATTGATGTGCTGTAGATAAGAACCTACTTTTCTAGGGCATTATTATATTTAATTTAGCTGGCACAAGAAAGACGTAAATATAATAACCAATCCTTTGCCTTTATAGAATATGATACAAAATGTTCCCTATTCAACCATCACATGATTGGTTCTAGGGCTATAACTAACACAATGTCCTTGGGAAGTCCCTAAGCCAATAGGAACTCTAAACCATCAAAGTTAAGGTCTAAAGTTCAACATTGAACTTTTCCATCCTTAAATTTGATACAAACTCTAAACAACTCTCCTAATCCATATCCAATTGATTTTCACCCTTTATAATGCTTCCCAAAGCATATCCTAGGGTTATGAGTGGTTAGGAAACTTTACCCTGGCTGAAAATGGGCTAAACAACATTGTTTTCCCGAAATCAACCTTGGCAATTGACTTCATCAGAGATCAGTCGACTGTCGTCTCCATCAGTCGACTGCCACCAAGGGTAGTCGACTGATAACTGAAAATCTCGATTTTCAATTATCAGAAATGAATTTTAGAAATTCATAAATAATTATATGTATATCAAAAAAATCATGAAAATTCATACGTATAATACTTATGACCAATACAATGGGTGAAAAATATTTGAATATTATTTTACCCATAAAATAGTGAAATTGACACAAAGTTCAAAACCATTGAAATTTTCAATGTTTTGGCCCTACTTTGTATCAACTTCATCAATGGTGATTGCTATCAAAAGATAGACTTCACCAAGATTTTCTAAAATGATTTTAAAATATTTTTGAAAACCTATATTGGATAATATTCCTTGGGCTCAATGTACATGACTTGTACACAAGCTTTCCCAATGATCCACAATTGAAATAAGATGAGTTTTAGTTCATCTAGATGAAAAAACTATGCACCTTGAACTTAACTCATATCCTAGCATTTCACATATATCTAGGGTGTATAAATACACATACATGTCAATGTGATGTGAGATGTGGGTTTTGTTCTCCTAATCTAGAGTTTCATGTATTTTTCTAAGACAATCCTACTTGATTCCCTTATAAATGGGACTTCAAGTCATGTCAAAGTCTTTGACTCAATTTTAATCAATTTAGATGCATGAATGATCATGGCATAAATAATAGCATAAGTAAACATGGCCAATGATCATGATGTCATGACATATGATGTAATCTAAAAACACATGACATTAAAACCTTAATTCTACACATAATCATGACATATAAATGATAAAAATAAACATGATGTCATGACATGTTATATGGCAAACAAAGCATGACATATAAAATGTATAGGTATAATAATACCTAAATTTTAATATTAATTGCCATTTGATATTATTAATTGTATTTTGCCATATTGCTAATTTTCTCCCAAGTGTGCCAAAAACTCAAAATGGTACACTATGACCTCTAATCCTAAATTGTGCCAATTTAATTGATTTTTCATAATTCCAAAAATTTATTGGCACATGCTAAAATCTTTTAGGATCATAATATCAAATCTATTTCCAAGGTATCCATAACCTTGAAAATTACCTAAAGTGCCACCTTTACCATGGTTAGGTTAACTACCCTTCTTGAATCGATCACGCTCTTAGGAACCCAAAACTTATTTGAGCTCCTAGGGTTTACTAGGTATTCCTTAGGGATAACCTCCCTAGATACCCTCCTAATAACCCTTCTAGGCTTGTTAGCCTTGGTCATTGCGGTCTTACCTAGATTGACTCTAGGGGTAACTCCCCTTGCAACCTTCTTAGTGGCTACCCTAGGTTTCCTTGAAACCCTAGCCACTAGGCACATACCTTGGTAAACTCTAGGGATGACTTCCCTATTGACCTTGGTCTTCCTAGACCTAGTTTGTGTTCCATAATCAAATGGAACACTATGATAAGCCACCTTAGGCTTAGGTTTGTGACCCAAACCCTTCTTGTCCTTGGTTGACTTTTGTCTCTTAAGTCCTTAGGTGTTGACTCTTGGTCCTAGACTCTTGACTTTGACCATTTGACCCTTTTTTTGATTTTGCATAATTCTAAGGGTCTTTTCAAGTTTCTCAAGCCTTGACCTCAAGGCTTGATTTTCAATCTCTAATTACCCAATTTTAGAATTTTGATTTGGTCTTTGGGCAATGTTCTTCTTAGGCATATGCCTAGTCCATTTGGGGTTGATACCTAGATGTTCTCCTATTTTCCTAATGGTTTCCTTAGGTAGAATATTTTTAGGGACATTAGTCCCAAATTTCTCCTTATTTTGAAGGTTTACACTCTTAGCACATAGACAAAAATATTTGTTATTTCTAATAGCATGCTCCTTATGAACAATAGCAAGATTGTTTAAATTACTTCTAGCATGCTTCTTGACCTTAAAATTTGAAGGTGCATTAATGAAATATACCTTAGGGTGAGCTTTAGAAGCTCCCCCTACTTGTGATGCTCCTTCTTGCCCCTTCTTTCCCCCCTTTGGGCAATGACTCCGGTAGTGTCCCGGTTGTCGACATTTGAAGCAAATCACTTTCTCCTTGCTTTTCTTAGTGGGAACACCGGCATCCTTTGACTTTTCTTGAATTTTAGGTGTCAGATGAGTCTTCTTAACCCTTTTCAGACACTTACTCTTGTAGTGTCCGAATTCCCTACACTCAAAACACATTATATGCATTTTATTTTAAAACGATGTGTTTGAGTTACCTAGGTTGGTGGTGAGGGTCTCTTGAGCTTGCTCTTCCTCTCTACCGGATGTAGATGGTTCTTCTTGTTGCTCTAGTATTGAAGATGCCCTAATCTCCTCCCCCTCAATCCTAGAGGTGGAGGTTTCCTCTTCTTCCACCGATCCGAAAGTTGACTCCCTATCAACTTCCGAATCCTCACTCACTTGTGAGGATGAGGATTCATCTTCGACCTCCTCTTCATGAGCCGGTGATGGTCCTCCTTCTTGGACCGGTAATGAATCTCCATGGAGCTCTGCCACTTGGCTCCATAGCTCCTTGGCATCTACATAATTACCTAACATATACAAGATATTGTTAGGTATTAAATCAATTAAAAACTTCATTACCTTATCATTTTTCTCGAAGTCTTGGACTTGCTCTTCGGTCCATCTCTTTTTCTTGAGGAATCCTCCCTTTGGTCCTATTGGATAGTTATATCCCTCCATCAAAATGGACCATTCTTCGAAGTCCCTCATCATGATAAAATCTTCAATTCTTCTCTTCCAAGAATTAAAGCCTTCTCGTCCATATAAGGTGTAAGGGACAGGTGTGTTGATGTCCCAACCTAGTTGCTCTTGAACTTCCATCTTCACCCTCTAGCGTGCTCCCTTAGTTGTTAAACTTGAAGAGCGGCCTCGCTCTGATACCACTTGTTGGAGATCCTTGGAATGCTAGAGGGGGGGGTGAATAGCGTCGTGCTCGTACGTTGATAGAATTCGTTCGTGATCGCATCTACAAAGCGTGTTAGTGCGCAATGGAATAATAATAATAAAAACAATATACAAGACACAATCACAAACACTCAAACACGAGCATGTAACGTGGTTCGGAACCGAATGATTCATACTCCACGGATCGAGCTCTAAAGAGCTCTAGTGATGCACATGCAACCACTAATCAAAAATACTCCTTCTCGACACAAGTCGGAGGCGGAGAAACCTCGTACAAATGTTCTTACAACAATAAGAAATAGATACAAGCAATTACAATAAGGAAATACAATGCAAGTAAAGAAAACTACTTTATAATTGCTCTTTTGAATGCTTGATCTTTGGTTGCTTGAATTGCACTTGGAGACCCTGATTTGCAGCATCAAATCACCCCAAAAGCCCTCAAGAAACGCTGGTGAAATACTCCTCCATGAGCTCCATTTAAAGCTTCAACTTGGGCTGGAAATCACCGATCAGTCAATTGGTCGGGACCATCAGTCGACTGATGACACTGTTGCTGTGAGACAACGGTGTAATCCACACTAAAAAAATCCAACGGATAGGACATCATTTGACTGATCATGACCATCAGTCGACTGATGGAGCCTTTACTCGACTATTGACCCCGTAGTCAAGTCTCGACTCCACTCTATGCCTAAAAAACCGAGCACCAGTCGACTGATCACACGATCAGTCGATTGCTTGCTCCAGCAGTCGACTGCCCACCTCTAGCAGTCGACTGTTGGGACACTTTCGGCAGTCAAACCCTAGTTGACTCATGCCAGTCGACTTCCATATGGTACCAGTCGACTGACACACCTCAAACATGAGATTTTAACCTTAAACATGAGATTTAACCCAAGTATGGTGCCCCCATACTTGCTAGACCACCCGTAGTCTAGACCTAATCCTTCTAGCCACCTCCGTCAGCCTCACGCCTCTCGGATCCCTCCAAGTCATCCATGACTTATTCATCCATTGTGATAGCCTTCAGGTGCTTCCATCGCCTATGTCATGCTAATGGTGTCTACACCGCCAAGGCACATTGGACTTACGCTGCCAAGACTCCGCTTGGACTTTACGCCGCCAACCATTGGACTTATGGTGCCAAGACTCCTGCTTGGACTTTACGGTGCCAAAATCAAACCTCTTGGACTTCTCAAATGTCAAGACTCAAGCTTGAACTTTTCCTTGCCAACCCATGTTGGACTTTCCATGCCAAGACCCATGTCTGGACTTTTCCTTGCCAAGACCCATGCTTGGACTTTTCCTTGCCAAGACCCATGCTTGGGCTTTCCATTGCCAAGACCCATGATTGGACTTTCCCAAATGCCAAGTGTCCCACTTGGACTTTCCATGCCAAGTACCCAAGGCTTGGACTTTTCCATGACAATCACATTGTCATATGTTTTTGTCGAACATCAAAACATCTCTCGAGTCAAGCTTGAGTCCTAGTCAATCGTGACCTGGGCCGATTGCACCAACAACAAGTAAGTCCTAACTTTTACTATTGTTCATATATCAAAACCAAGGAGTGATTCTATCTGCATAAACAATCTCCCCCTTTTTGATGTATGACAACACATCAGTTAAAGTTAGGAGAATCAAACAACAATATTCAATTATAGCATATATCAGAAATGCATTGGGTTAAAAATGTATATTCATGAAATGCTCATATGCATAAAAAGACTTAAAATTTTTAAATCTCCCTCTCTTTAATTCTCTTCTCTCTAACTTTAAATCTCCTCTCTCCCCCTTTGGCATACATCAAAATCAAAATTAAGTTCAAAATGCCACACCTTTAAAGCTGAGAATTAAAGTTTTAAACAATTTTTTTTTATCAAAAATGCTTAGGTTTATCAATACTTTCCCTAAATAGTATTTTCTTTTAAAGATGGGATCTCCCCCTAACTAATATTTTCTTTTAAAGATAGGATCTCCCCCTTTATCTTTCAGTTTCAAAATTTTCAAAACATTTTCTAAAATTTTCAAAACATAATTTTCAAAATTTATCAATGCCCCTCTTAAATTGTTTTTGAAATTCTCAAACTATCGTAATTTTCAAAATCTTTGAAACTCCCCCTTAATAAAAACATTTTTCAAATTTTCAACATTCAAAATTTCTCAAAATTTCTAACTCCACTTTAAATACATATTTCAACTTTTCTCAAAATTTTCTAACTTCCCCTTTAAAAACATTTTTTAACTTTTTCTTAAAATTTTCTAACTTCCCCTTAAAAACATGTTTCAACTTTTCTCCAAATTTTCTAACTCCCCTTTAAAAATATTTTTCAACTTTTCTCAAAATTTTCTAACTTCCCCTTTAAAAACATTTTTCAACTTTTCTCAAAATTTTCTAACTTCCCCTTAAGAAAATTTTTCAAAATTTTTAATTTTCAAAATTCTAACTCCCCCGTAATAAAAATATTTTTCGAAATTTTTAATTTTCAAAATTCTAACTCCCCCTTAATAATAGCTAAAAATTTAAATGAACCTTAAAATTTTGAAAATTTTCAAGATGATTCAAATGTGATAGAAAATATGTCCAAGCATGGATTCCAAAATATTATTTTTATACTTAAAAATACACATCTAAAAATTATCCTTAAAGCAAATGTTCAACTCTTTACTAGCTCAAGTGATATAGAATTATCATCAAGATTTGAATTAGAGTTAGTCACCGAAGTGATCGATTTGCTCTTGTAAACCCCATGTTGGTTCATGTCGATGCACTGAATCTACAATTGGAATCAGGGGTGCAGTCCTAACATCTCATGCCCATCTTCGTGGCTCAATACACAAACAGGTAATCCTAGTTGTTTGTGAGATGCGAAGGCTTACCTAGGTCTATAGGATCATGAATTCTAAATTGACCTAGGCTAGATTGATTTTTAAATTTCCTTTAAAAACAATACAATATAATATTACATTTCAAAATAAATTTTGAGTAATGAAACATGAAAGCATCCTAGTCTACCAAGCATAATCACAACCAAGATTTAAAGGTTATCAAATTTATTAATAAAGTTCAAGTGGTAACAACTTGCATAACAATCCTAGTCAGAAGAGGAAGGTGGAGGAGGAGGAGGTGGATGACCCATGCTCCAAGACCTAAGAAACTCCGTCATCTCTCGTTGATCCTCTCTCTGCGCCTAGAACATCTGCATTATCTCAATATGATGAGCTTGCTGATGCTGCTCCTGACATTACATCGCATCCTCTAATTTAGATAATCTCTCGGCAACAGTAGGAGGTGCTAGAATACCAAGAAACGGTGATAGACTGTCGAATCCTTGGGCTTCCTGATGCTCAGACTCAAAGTGGTACTTGGGGTCAATCTCAGGCTCAGGCTCCTGCTCCGGCTCAGGCTGGGCTGGGACTGAGGGCCATCTCTCTTCCATGCTAGGGTATTATTCTCATCTAAACCTATTTTAGCTAAACCAAATTGCCTAAAACTTATTATGTCATACTCAGTAAGTTGTTTGATGTTACATGTGGTAACATCAAACCCTAATGTGGCTAGTAAGAATGTGATGACATGGTAGTAAGGCAAATGTGCCTTCTTGCTAGTAACTAACCTAGAATGATGAATGATGGAATGAAACATATGCAAACTAATGTCTAAATCTAATCTATGACTAAGTGCATAAAGTAGAAATGAATGATAGTGATGCATCATAATGATGCCCCTAGTGGTGAGTGGCAAAATGCAGTTCACTATAACTCGATACAGGGCATAGTTTTGTACTATGAGTCTAGTGGAACTAAAGATACTCATAGATGGGTCCTCTCCTCACTAAATAGACGCAAGTGTATCCTATCTAATGTAATGTGAGAGTAGGGGTCACCGTATGGTAACTCCATAGATGGAAAACATGCTACCGGACATGATGAATGCATGAGTCTTAGATGCTCTCTCAACATATAGGGGGTAAAAATAAAATTCTTACCCTGTACTCTAGTCGAATATGCAAGATCATCAATTTTACTAAAGTTATTGAAAAACTCTACACATAGATCTATGTTAATAGAGTTTTTACAATAAACTAATTTTTCTAATCTGTAATGCATTATGATCTCCATACTAGGCATGCATGATTTACTAAAAAATGATCTACTAATGTATCTCGTAGGCATGGGAGTATAAAGCGTATTTTCAAACCTAATCCTATGCCCCTCAATAGGGAACCTAATGTCTATACACGAAGTAGATGACTTAGCCTCAACAACTCTTCTTTTACCTCTTATTAAATTGTAACTATTTAATATTTATTAAAAAAATGAATTTAGAGTTTAGAATTATTACCTCGGCATTATAGTTGATGTTATTAAAGAGATATGACGACCTAGATGCTTCGAAGGGTTGAAAATAGGGTTTTCGCGGTGGATTTAGGTGGTTGTGAGTTGATTTGGCATTGTCCTAGCGTTGTTTTTATAAACAGAATCCAGTCGACTAAAAATATGTCAGTCAACTGAATTAGAGTCGACTGGACCTGTTTCAGTTGACTATAATTAGAATTACCATTTACTGCGACACCTAACTTTTATCTACCATTTCATTTCAGTCGACTGAATTAATTTCAGTCGACTGAATTAGTTTCAATCGATTGAAGTCGCATTTTTACCTTCCCGAGGCTTGGAGGCAATTGAAGCTGATTCAGTTAACTCTTTTCGAGTCGACTGGAAATGGTCCAGTCGACTGAAATCGATTAATTTTTATGTTTAATTCAGTTTAGATTATTTTATTAGGCTAATTTTGTTGATTGATTTAATTTGATTAAATTGAATTGATTAAGTTGAGTTGATTAAATTAGTTGGTTGAGTTAAGTTTAAATAAATCTATTAAGTTAAGTTTAATTATGTTAATTTGTTAAGTTATTTTTTTTCAGTTAATTTGGTAAGATAATTTTTTTATTAAGTTGATTTGTTAAGTTAATTTAGTAAATTTGTTAAGTTTAGTTTAGTTAAATTTGTTAAGTTACGTAAATTGTATTAAGCTATTTAAGCTTGATTAAATTCTAAATCATCTCACCCAAGCTAGGTTTTCAATACACGTTACTCCTATGACGTTTTGTGAGATGAAGATTTCTTTTTATCTTAATTAAATTTAATGAATAATTTCAAAGTTTTTAAACTTGTTTTAGATTTAAGCTTAGCATGAGCTAGTCAAGTAGGTTTTTCCAGCATTGACTTCCAGGTCGTGGCGAGGCACATGACCTTCTTGGATATCAGAACAACGACCACTTCCTAGACAAAGTCAATGAAGGAATCAAGTACTTAATTCACTTTGGACTAAGCCTTGGTCTAACTAGTCAAAGACTTAGTGAGTTAGCTTCGGTCAGTTTCACTCGACTTAGTGCACCAGGTCATGGCGAGGAACATGACCTTCTTGGATATCAAAACAACGACCACTTCCTAGACATGCACTTCGTAGATCTTTCCTAACTTACTATCGGTTCACTTTGTCTTAGTACTAAGTTGTTCCAGTTTAAACTACTTTGTTTTCTATCTAGTCCATTCTAAATTAATCAAGTAAATTAAACTAAAGCATGCAAGAGATTAACTAAACAAGGAAACAAGCAAAGTGTTAGCTCCCCCTAAGTGATAGCTAGGTTGAGTTTTGTCCACTAAGTGAACTTGACTCTTGGGAACCCAAAATTAATTTGGTCCAACTTGGTTGACTAAGCTAGACTTAGGAACCCATGCTTGGACTCGATTCTTAGCGTTTTGGCTAAGTAATAACAAGTATGATTTATAGTAGGAGTTAGCTTTGTGTCCAAGTCCGGACTTGTTGTATATGACTCACTAAGATCCAAGCATCATGTTGAGATACTTGGAACCCGAAGTGAACCTTTCCAACGATCCGGTTAGATCTTCTACTTGCCTTTTTAGGACTGATTTCTCTTCCTCAAGATTTGCACTTTGAGTTGAGTCTCTATCCTTAGTTTGGCAAGTCGAAGTCTTCAAGTTGACTTGCTCCTTAAGTACTTGGACTTCCTTAAGTAGCAAGTTGACTTGCTCCTTAAGTACTCGGACTTAGCTAACTTCCTACCTAGGCATGCAATTATATTATACAACTTATCTTCTAAGGGAGAAGTTACCTTGTCTATCCTTTGGAAATGGATGCGGATCTGTGGCTTCTCTCGGACTCGGAATCGGACGCATACTCGAAACTTGACTCGGCTCCAGAGCTTGATTCGGCCATAAATGCCATGAAGCTTCTCTTCGTCTCTTCTGCGTCCAACTCTTTCGAGGATAATTCGTCCCAAGTTACCTTAAGCGCTTTCTTCTTCTTTTCCTTTTTTGGTTTTTCTTCCTTTTTAGATTTGCACACTCCGATTTGTAGTGTCCCTTCCCGTTGCACTCATAGTAAGTCACTTCCGATCGGGGTCTCGGCTTGTTGTCGACAACTTTCTTAGCATCCTTCTTCGTAAATGTTCTTCTCAGGTTGAACATCTTCCGGACCATATTTATGATTTCCTCTTCTTCGTTTGGTTCCGACTCCGACTCGTCTTCGGACTCACTTTTAGCTTTCCTTTCCTTTTTGGTCGAACCTTCCACTAAAGCAATACCATTCTCGGTTTGACCTGAGTTAGCTTGTTCGTGTAGTTCAAGTTCACAAAATAATTCGTCTAGTCAAATTGTGGAATGATCCCTGGAAACCTTATAGGCATCGACAATGGATGTCCATAAGACGTTCCACGGGAATGCCTTAAGTGTATACCTAATTACGTCCCTATTTTCTATTTGGTGTCCGATTAAATGTAATCCATTTAAAATGTCTTTTATTCTCGTGTGAAGTTGACTAGCATTTTCATTTTCGTTCATTTTACAATTAAATAATTTATTAAGTAACATGTCCCATTTAGCTATCCTAGTGTCATTTGTACCTTTATGTAATTCAATTAATTTGTCCCATAATTCCTTAGAGTTTTCGAATGGACCCACCCTATTGAGTTTTTCTTTGGTAAGTCCGCATTGCATGGTGTTAAGCACCTTGTAATCAACTTGAGCCCGTCTCCTAATATCCGTAGTCCATTTTTCCGATTCTAACAACTCATCCGAGTCGTCTACCGGAGATACGAAACCTTTCCTAATCGAAAACTATACCTCTAAGTCCGTTTTCAGGTAGCACTCCATTCGCCTTTTCCAATAGGAAAAGTCCTCTTCGTTGAAGATAGAAGAGTGAACGGTGTTATATCCTTCTAAGTGCGACATTACTAAATAAATCTTTTATTAATAGATTTTTTATTTAAATTAATTAAAATTGAGAATTATTCCTTGAGTTATTTAAATTAAATAATATTGTGCAATAATTCAATTTATACTAAGTGCAAAAATTTTACTAATTGAAAAAATTAATGGAAAATTAATCTAAGTGCAAAAATTAATAGAAAATTACTGTGAGTGCAAAAACTAATAGTAAATTAATCTAAGTGCAATAATTAATGAATAATTTATTCTAAGTGAAACAATTAATGAAAAATATTATAAATGAATTAATTA
This sequence comes from Wurfbainia villosa, assembly GCA_025175895.1. Lineage (NCBI taxonomy): Eukaryota > Viridiplantae > Streptophyta > Magnoliopsida > Zingiberales > Zingiberaceae > Wurfbainia > Wurfbainia villosa. The sequence continues at coordinate 28,023,974 of CM045990.1, read as the reverse complement.
ATGAAAAATTATTCGAAATGAATTAATTAAAGAAAAATTATTCTAAATGCAAAAAATTAATAAAAATTACTCTAAATGTAGAAAATTAATAAAAATTATTCTAAATATAGAAAATTAATAAAAATTATTTTAAATGCAGAAAATTATCAAAAATTATTCTAAATTCAGAAAATTATTAAAAATTATTCTAAGTGTAGAAAATTAATAGAAATTATTTTAAATATAGAAAATTAATAAAAATTATTCTAATTGCAAAATAATTATTAAAAATTATTTTAAGTGCAAAAAATTATTAAAAATTATTCTAAGTGACAAAAATATGCAAAATTATTCAAATGCAAGAAAAGTAAAGAAAATTATTCTAATGCAAGACATTTAAAGAAATTTTTTTTAATGCTCTCGATGGTGGTTGCACCAAATTCGGAGTGCCCCCGATCTGGTGCCAATTGTATGATCGAATTACTCAGAGAGAGGGGGGTGATTCTCGGAGGTTACAATTTTCATTTAAATTTTAAAGCTTATTTTTATATTTTGAAAATGTTAAAGAGTTTGTAGCGGAAACAAAATTAAATAGAGACAAGTTTCTTTTACTTGGTTCACAACCCTAACCAGGTTGCTACTCCAAGGCCCGTAACTCTTCCGAGAGCTACCTGTTGGAAGATCGTGGTCCGACTAGAAGGGGGATTGAATAACCTTTCTCGTGTGCGTGATGGAAATCATTCGTTCGTCTCTACAATTCGATTAGCACAGCGGAAATACGAAATACAATATGAATATAAAGACAAATACACAATCACAACAAAAAATACACAACGATATACGTGGTTCGGAACCTTAGGGTTCCTACTCCACAGGGCGAGCTCAACGAGCTCTAGTGATGACAACACCATTAATAAAACTCCTTCTCGACAACAAGTCAGAGGTGGAGAAACCTCGTACAAAGATTACAACAGTAATACAATGAATTACAACAAGAAAAACTAAGCAATACACAAAATAAGTAAAGAACACTTTACACAAGAACTTTGGATTGCTTACTTGTTACTTGCTTTGGATTGGCCTTGAAGGTCTGAAATGCAGCAATAATTTCTCTCCAAAATCACCCCAAAAATCGTTGTGGAAATGTCACACTCCGAGAGTATGCCGAGCCGAAAAGCAAACGGACGACATCTCCCCTGTAGGTGGCAACATATCATGTTAATACAAGGCCCGTAGGCCCACAACCACAACATAATAAGCAAATATATATCAAACACAGTGGAAAACATAAAACCACATACCCATAACCACACATATACAATACAAACCACACACCATGCATATCGGTATGACTAACACCAAACTAAGAAACACCATAACAAAACCAGAAAAGAAAGGTACAACAACAATAGTGTCACAGACTATAAATAATCACATAAAAATCAAAGACATCGAAACATCAACAATAAATCCCAAAAGCTCGGACCCTCAGAGTTGAGGTTAGACGATGCCAGCAAGCGGTGCTCCAAGTCCATCACGAAGTCAGCTACCTGTTACCTGGGCGATAGAAAAACCCAGGGTCCCTGGTAGTGAGTAAAACTCAGCAGGTACTAAGGGAGAACATGTATATATATCAAATATCACATGTCATTCAATAGTAAAATCTACAGGTACATCAGGTAAACACCAACATGATAATCATATACATGCATATATCTTCTAACCAAATGAACAATGTAAAATGCAGACATACTTGAAAGTCTGCTACGCTAGACCTATCCAACCTGAGCACATATTCATAATATATATGTATATATCACAGAAAATCTGGTCTAAACCATACAACATCATAAATACTGGTCAAAGGTATCTAATGGTCCGACCAACAAGTATACAGGTATCTGACACAACCATATAACAAATGCGAGTAGCATGTATAAAGATGATGTACAACCAAATGCAGCAAGCATAGTACAATCAAATGCAACATCACAATAAGCATATATATATAGACTGCATCTATATATATACTAATCATAACCATCCATATATATATATATATATATATATATATATATATATATATATATATATATATATATATATATATATATATATATATATATGCAAAATGCCATAAGATACGGCAATGCAACATGCATGGTCATGCCTGTGCACCCCTACTCGCTACCATGACCCCAGTGTGGCCTAGGTGGCACGACATGACAACTGTCCCAACTTAACACCAACCACTGCTCTACAGTGGCCGAGTGGGTAGTATGATCGAGTAGCATATTAGCGTGAAGAGCTCTCGCTACACAACGGGGGTCCCTGCTGTTGGCCACTCCAACTAACACTACTCATGAGTGGTCAAGTGCCACGCACCCAGGACAACTGCATGCAACTCCAACTACCACAATCTATAGTGGTAGAGTGCGGCACAACAAATGCTCTGTCCTCACACCAATTACTCCTCCATGAGTAACCTGGGAGGTAGAATGACTGATGACCCTCTCAACCACAAGGGAGACTACGTCATCAGTATGCATGCAAATGATATGAATGCGCTGTCACGCATACAAACATCCACCACAGACTCTCTATTCTATAGAGAGTCATACCAATCCGATCAATGCACTCTCTATCCTGCAGAGAGTCATACTCAACTGATCGATGCACTCTCTATCCTGTAGAGAGTCATACTCAACTGATCGATAGATTCTCTATCCTGTAGAGAGTCGTACTCAACTGATCGACACACTCTCTATCTTGTAGAGAGTCGTACTCAACTGATCATAACAAGCTAGGACCACCGGTCTGTAGTGACACACTAATCATGATTCACCTGACCATTACACAACACATAGTTAGTAATAAGTATGCAACATATGGGTATTGGAATAAATCCTACATTTAGGGCATTACCTACCCACTGATGACCTTTTACCCAATTTACAAATTAGGTTATCATCCGTACTCCAACATCTACACCCTACTGAACATGTAACTCCTCAGTCATGATAAAGGAAAATGTGATATCAACATTTGAGCATATATAGCCAACAACAAGTATCAAGCATAAGGATAAATAAGAGCAGGGTCAAGATAATATGAACATATAATATGATCATATTTATGTCTAAATCTGAATACAACTACAACTACCTGACCAGGGTAGGAAATTACCCACCTTCTAAAAAGCTCAGAATAATATCTTCACGGTCGCGATCCTGTCTCGTATCCATGTCCTGCACATATCAAATATTTTGATTAAGTGCAAGCATACAATGAAGGATCAAATCGACTCCTACATCGGCTTCGTATCCCGATCAACTTGATTGATCTAGTTATCTAATTAACTCAATCAATCCTTTACATTAATCCATATTAACCATTAGACCAATTAACAACCTATTATGCATCTATAAATACCCATATATGAATCTGTTAAATCCAATCCAACCTAAACACCTGCAATTTAATAATAGCTAATCAAGCTAACTCAATAAACATCTCTATCTATAGTTAAAGTAACGATCCATAGAATTTACCTAGTTTCGAATCTATGGTAAGAGCTTCTTGATCCAAATTCAAATATCCCCTCCAGATCTCACAGCTGTAAACAACTCCAATATCACAACCATACATGTAGCATACAAAACATGGTAAAATCATGGATCAACATAAACCTTACCTCAACCTCAAATCAACCCCAGCTCCAATACAAGGCATAACAGAGCATCTATGCGTGCTCCTCTACTACCTCATCCTCGCCTCAGTCGTCAATTCCACACACAAAACATCACAGCCAAGACCCACAGCCCTCTCAATCGAACAAAACTCCCATTCACAGCCAAAACACCTCGGTAGACAACAAATTTAACCAACAACAATTGAAGAGGATGAACAACCAGTTATACTTGCACTTGGGATCCTCCGACAGTTTTCCCCCAAACTACCCAGACGTCGGAAAGACCCTTGCTGCCCTAGCTTCGACTCGCCAAGCAGCTTCTAAACACCTGTTGTGACTTGAAGAAAACCACGATATCGAAATCAAAAACTCATATCTCATCCAAAACAAGGAGAGATTCAGCTTACCTAGCTCCCTCATCAATCGACAGAGGTGACTCCCAATCAAACTGCAACAAAGCCGCTGTCGATCTCCCTGCTCCAGATGAGCACTCAGCCATATCATGCCCGGTAGAGCTTCAATCGGTGTTCTTCCTTTCGGCTGGGTCTTAGTCACTGGATCACGAAGGAAATGGAGCAAGAGGAAGAGGTCGGAAGGTGCAACTAGAGGCAACGATGGAGGCTGCTCGGTGACCTCGCTTCCGGCCGAACCACCCACTGTACGAGCTCTGATCACCGCAGAGAAGATGAAGAGGCATCGGGCAAGGTTGCAACATCGGTGGTAGATCGAGCTTGGGCTCGGGCGACGACGGTGAAGAGAAGGAGAAAGGGGAGCGACGGTGCGGGAGAAGGAAAATCATGAGAAGATTAAGGAAGAAATAACGCTCAAGGAGTTATAGAGCGACGACGAGGAAATTAAAGGCTGGGTTTAAAACGGGTCAGATTAAGCGTTTAACCAGATCCATTAAAAAAAACTATTAAACTTAGGTTAGGTTTGATTAATCCTATAAGCTCCAACCTAGGTTAGGTTTGATTTATCCCTAACCATCCATCATTTTTTTTCATTCTTTAGCCATTCCTTTACGGTATTTTATAGGAAATCCTCCCCAATCTCCTCCTTTTATGCTTGTCTCGGGCTAATTCCGCACCTGGCAGTCGACTTTCATAAGTCCCCAGTCGACTGCTCCTATAGCCGTTGTTAGACAATGACCTAATCTACATTGGCATCCAGCCAACGAATATCGTGATCGTGACCGCGGTTGCCATCGATCATTGCCAACCTCATGGTAGCCGATCGATGGCCTCTGCGAGTGATCTGTGCTCTTGACCAACACTAGTAGTTGATTGTTCCATCACAATAGTCGACTACCATCGGGCCGATCAGGTTGCAATGATCGCAAGCAACAATATAACGCTTGAGCGTCGATCGGCTAGCACCAATGGATCGATATATCACAAGCGTAAAACCTCAAACACAAGTTGTTTGAGCATCTGACTGTCGAGTAAAATCTCAAACATGTTTGAGCATCTGACACACCTTTAGCCTAGACCTAAGCCTTCTTGCCACCTCTACTAGCTTCACTCCTATCAGATCCCTACAAGTTGTCCATGACTTGTTCATCCATGCGTAGATCCCTCCAAGTCATCCATGACTTGTTCATCCATACGCTAGCCTTCAGGTGCTTCCTTTGGCTATTGTCATACTCTCGGTGTCTATACCGCCAAAGTACATATGGACTTACGCTCCCAAGACTACCACTTGGCCTTATGCCACCAAATCACCCCTTGGACTTCCCAAATGCTAAGTCCCCATAACTTGGACTTTCACCACCAAGGCTACACCCTTTGACCTCCCATTGCCAATGCCAACCCATGTTGGACTTTCACTGCCAAGGCTACACACTTGGACTTACGTGGCCAAAGCTACACACTTGTTCTTCCCTTGCCAACCCATGTTGGACTTCCAATGCCAAGCCTCATGCTTGGACTTTCACTGCCAAGGCTACACACTTGGACTTACGTGGCCAAGGCTACACACTTGGTCTTCCCATGACAATCACATGTCACATGTTTTGATTAACATCAAAATACTGCTCGAGTCAAACTCGAGTTCGATCAATCATGACCTGGGTCGATTACACGAACAATCTCCCCTTTTTTGATGTTTGACAAAACCCCAAACACCTTTGAGTTCGGTGCCCTAACTCAAGTCTACCAATTACTCCCAATTGGCAATTCTCACCTTTGAGAATTCCAACTAACCCCAATTGGTACCTTCTCCTCCTTTTTGGCATACATCAAAAAGGTCTTCCCCAAGGGTGTCAATGTCTCACATCCTAATGAGATCTTACAATCTTCCCCTTGGTCCAAAAACACATTCATCATCCCAAGATAGATAACCTACCCCTAAAGGCTTGCTCCCCCTTAACCATTGCACCAACAATGTCCTTGGAGAGTCCCTAAGCCAATAGGAACACTAAATAATTGAAATTAAGGGAAAATATTCAACATTGAACTTTCACCTCCCTTAATTCGAAATACACCCTAAATAATTCTACTAATCCATATCCAATGGATTTTCACCCTTCTAATCCTCTCCAAAGCATATCCTATGGTTAGGAGCTGTTAGGGAATCTAAAAGTAGCTTAACATGGGCCTAACAAATCTTGTTTATCCGAAATCAGCACTGACAATCGACTCTTACAATTACCAGTCGACTGCCGTTGATGCCAGTTAACTGCCATACTTGGCAGTAGACTGATTTCTGCATAGTGCAAAAATTAGACTTCAGAACCGAATTTTAAAAATTCATAAGTAAAAATATGTATTTTAAAAAATCTTGAAAATTCATAAGCACATTACTTATAAAAAACATTATGGGTGAAAAATATTGGAAAAATAAAATACCCATAAACTAGTAAGATTGATACAAAGTTCAAAACCATTGAATTTTTCAATGTTTGACCTTACTTTGTATCACCTCATTTAATGGTGATGGCTATCAAAAGATAGACTTCACCAAGGTTTTTCAAAATGGTTTTGAAATGATTTTAAAACCTTAATTTCATTCCTAACATCTCACTTGTATCTAAGTGTATGAAACACATACAAGTCAAGTATTCTAGTGAGATGTGGGTTTTGGTTATTTAGGTTCTCATGCATTTTTCTAGGCAACACTATTTGATTTCCTTATGCATGAGACTTCAAATAATGCCATTATCCTTAACTCAATTTTATTTAATGCATGAGTAATAATTATGGAATAAATGATAACAAAAATAAAAGCATGTGCCAATAATCATGATATCATGGCATGCGATATAAACTTAAGTATAACATGACATTTAGCTAACTCTAAGTATTATCATGACATGGCAAAACAAATAAAGTATGACAAGTAATAATACTAAGGTATGTAATACCTAAGTGGTAAGCCCAAATTGTCATTTCCAGAATTAAATCCATTTTTCCTTAATACCAACTATCCCCCTAGTGTGCCAAAAACCTAAAATGACACACCATGACTTCTAAGACCTAATTGTGCCAATTTAATCAATTTTCAACTTCTCAAAACACATTTGCACATCTCAAAGTGTCAACTCTACCATGACTAGGTTAACTACCCATCCACTTTGGGTTAACACACCCTAACCCATCTAGCGTGAATCGATCACGCTCTTAGGAGCCCAATACCTATTGGAACTCCTTGGGTTAACAAGGTATTCACTAGGGATAACTTCCCTAGATACCTTCCTAATAACCCTTTTTGGCTTTGAATCCTTAGTCATTTGGGTCTTGTCAAGGTTAACCTTAAGGATTGCCTCCCTAGTAACCCTCTTAGTGGTCTTCCTAGGTTTTATAGAACCCTTGGCCACTATACATACACCATGGTTAATCTTAGGGATAACTTTCCTATTAACCTTGGTTTTCCTAGACCTAGATTTAGTTCCATAATTAAATGGAACATTGTGGTAGGACTTAGGTTTGTGACCCAAACCTTTCTTGCCCTTGGATGGTTGTTGTCTCCTAGGTCTTCGATTTTGATCATTAGACCCTTTAAATGAGTTTGTCATTTTTGCTAGGGTCTTTTCCAACTTTTAAAGCCTTGACCTCAAGGCTCGATTTTCTAATTCTAATTTTCTCAAATTTTATTTTTCATCGATCTTTTGAGAATGCCTCTTTTTCTTAGGCATGTGCCTACCCTTCTTAGGGTTAATGCCTAAATATTCTTCTATCCTCCTAATACTCTCCCTAGGTAAAATGGGTCTAGAGTTATTAGTTATAGATTTGTCCTTAGATAAATTAACATGCTTAACAACTAAACAATAAAATCTATTATTTCTACTAGCATGCTTTTCATTAACAATTGCAAGAGTACTAAAATAATTTCTAGCATTCTTCTTAATCCTAGAACTAGAAGGTGCATTAAAGTATACCATAGGGTTTGCTTTGGAAGCTCCCCCTACTTGTGTAGCTCCTTCTTGCCCCTTCTTATGTTAGTGAAAGCCCTAGAGTCAATCATGTGATGGTTGTTGTATGGACTTTGTTGTATTATATTCAAATTTATAAAGACATTTCTTTATGGTTATTATACTTATTTGTATTGGGGCCAAATAACTAAGTATAATAACGTCCTTGAGTAGAAGGTTCTTATCTATATCAATCGATTGGTTAATCGATTATGAGATGATATAGAGAACACTACTCTTAATCATTCCTAGTCAAGTATTAACATTCAGGGATAATGTTAATGCGAAGAGACTAGTATATAGGTCAACTCGATGACTTGATCTCACAAGTCATGGATATGAGATATCAAGTTGACACATGGGTATGCATTGGAGAATGTATACTGAATGACCCACCATGAGAAAGTATCATGTGTTGGATCGAGAAGCGTCGCTAGAGGGGGGGGATAGCGATCGTAAATCTTTTTGACATTTCGTTCGAGTAGATAATTAAATGAGTAAGAGTAGCGGAAAATAAAGAGACACGTTTATTTTTACTTGGTTCACAACCCAGCGGTTGCTACTCCAAGGCCCTATCGATCCTACACCGCGTACGGAGGGTAAAACACTATAACGTCTCCTCCTCGTTGGAGGTAGGAGACAACGATCACAAAACCGAATGTACGAGGATGAGGAAACAAGCCTACCTCACCTCGTTACGAATAAAAACAACGAATACAATATCAAAATATATTACTAGATGTTGCTGCCGACGAAGAAGATATAATCTTGTTGTCGCGTCGGCGTTATGATGGTGTTGGAGCGTTGGCGTTGTAGGAGCACTTGATGAATAAACTTGATGATATTTGGAGTTGGAATCCACCCCTCCTTTTATAGATTTTTCCCTCTGAATATGTCTCCTCTTTTTTCGGAACATATCACGAAGTTGTAATAAATTTTATCGCGAAGTGGCCGCGTCAAACCATATCCGTTTTGACCTAGCGCAAGGTCGATTCGCCATCACCGATCGATGACTCCCATCATCGATCGATGACTCCCATCGATCGATGAGCATCGATCGCTCAATGTCTAGCTGATCATTTTGGCCACTTCCCTGCAGTGAGAGGTTAGCTCGAAAAATGATAAATACGACGGTTTCTAACCATCCGATCTCGACCTAGACCTTCCACAATAAGTCTTAGTCGGATCGCCGCCTATGGTCATCCCCGTACAGAGGACATGACCTTACCATCTCACACTCACATGAGCTTACCTCGATACTTACTGTGTCGCTTTCGCTTCCGGCCTTCCACTCAATTCCTTCGGCTTCCTCTGGGTGTCACTAGCCTTCAACTCTATCTTTAGTACTTTTCTGCATACTCGATTTAGCTCGTGAGATAACGATGTAAACTTAACTTTGTGTCTTTGCCATAATCAAAACACAGGTTCGATTATCTGGTGCCCCTGCACCAACAATCTCCCCCTTTTTGATCTATGGCAAACCAACACAAAGTTAAGGGAAATTAAAGCATAAAACAAGTATAGTAAATGATGAATGTCATTTTCAAAAACTCCCCCTTAACCAAAACTCCCACTTAACCCTAGGTGAGTTTTGAAAGAGATACTTTAGTTTTCAAAATTAAATAAATTTTGTGTTACTCCCCCTTAACTTTCACTCTTCTCCCCCTTTTTCCATAAATCAAAACAAATGTTGGGGTTTGTTATGTAAAATTGAAGTTTGTTATATAAAATAGGAGTTTAAAAACAATATGGTATATGCATGCATCAAGATAAATCAACTATGAGTCCAAGCATGCGTCTAGCAGTAATTAGATAGATTGGTTCGAGGTGTGTCCCTCTGCACCAATAATCTAAAGATTTGTAATATAACCCTTGGGGTTAGTTTGCTTTCCCCCTTAATCAAATATATGAAGTATAAGAGATGTAGGGGGCGCTAAACTTTGGCCTAAGAGTTATTAAGTACAATAGTTGGGAAAATAAGTAGTCTTTTGAAGAGGTTATATTTCAATTATCCTTAACATCTCACCCATTCTATGTGTCTCAGAATTTGTTCACCTTATATGTTTTGTGAGATGATTTTAAATTGATTAAAGATAGTCAACCTTGGGTTAGATTCGGATTTAACCTTTAGATCGTTAAGTAACTTTTCGAGAAATTGGCTTCCAGGTCGTGGCGAGGCACAGGGGCCTTCTTTGATCGGAACAACAACCACTTCCTTAGACAAAGCCAAATTCAAGAAAATATCACTTAAGTCACTTAGGGTTACTTCCTGGTCTAACTAGTTTAGGATACGACAAGGTAGCTTCAGCTAGTTCCACTCGGTCAAGTGCACCAAGCTAGATACGCCTTATCTAGCTCGAATACACGAGATTTTGTTTCCCTAACGTACTATCATCTCGCCGCGTCCTGATACTATGTTGTCAAGAGTTGACTAACTATTTTCCCTATCTAGCCGTTCTACAAATTAAAGTAAAATATTCAATGGTTTTGCTAAGTAAGCGGGTATACTATTTTAGTGTTAGCTCCCCCTGGACCATTGAACCAATATGGTCTATTCAAATAATGAATTTGATCCTGGGGAATCCAAAACTTATTAGTCCTTATATGTGAATTCAATAAAACCTTTGGGACCCATGCTTGGACTCTTTGATGACTACGATTTACAATAGACATATATGACCTATTCGTAGTCGTTGACCTAAATCCGAGTCCGGCTTTGTTGTACACGGCTTTTTGGGTTCCAAGTAGTCGGTTAAGATTCTTAGATCCCAACGTGAACCTTTCCAACGTAGCCTCAACCTCTTGAACTCGGTCTTTCAAGAGAGAATTCTCCTCCTCAAGTTTTTCAATTTGGGTTGAGTTTCCCTCTTGAACTTGACTAGTTGAAGAGGTTAGAGTAGCCTCTTGCTTGAGGGTTTCAACCTCCTCAAGTAACGACTCAACCCTAGACTCGGACTTAGTTAATTTCCTATTAAACATTTTAATTGTATTGTAAAGCGTATGAATTAGTGAGCGGCTAACCTTAATTTTCTCTTTTGGTCCAGCTTTGAGTTGCTTCTCGAAGTAGTCCTCGAGTTCGGAGTCGGTGTTGTAATTGGATTCGGATTCGGACTCTGACTCGGACTCTTCGGGTCTTGCCATGCATGCTATGCCGCCGCCTTCTTCGTTGTCCCATGTTGCATGAAAAGACTTCTTTTGATTTGATTTGAATTGTGCCCTCTTTTGATTCTTTAGTAGCCTTCTTTCCCTCCGAACGATCTTCCGCACTACGTTCACTATTGCTTCCACCTTTTCGGATTCGGACTCTGATTCGTCTTCGGGTTTGAGTCCATCTTCTTGGCTAGTAGGTGGCTTGCTTCTTTATCCTGCGAGTAGAGCAATACCTCTCTCGGCCCGGACCACGTTAGTTTGCTCGTGAAGTTCAAACTTGGAAAATAATTCGTCTAACCTAAGCTTCGAAAGGTCCTTAGAGACCTTGTAGGCATCGACCATGGATGCCCACAAGGTAGTCCTAGGAAATGAATTAAGAACGTACTTAGTAGGTCGTGGTTTTTGACCTTGTGTCCGATGGTGTGCAGGCCGTTGACAATGTCCTGGACGCGGGCGTGTAGTTGTGTCGCCGTCTCGTGTTCCTACATCTTAAGGTTATACAACTTATTGAAAAGAAGGTCACGTTTACATACCTTAGCATCGGACGTTCCTTCGTGTAGCTCGATTAATTTGTTCCATAGGTCCTTGGCACTAATGAATGGTCTGATGCGGTTGAGTTCCTCTTTGGACAACCCGCATTGCAATATTTGAGTTGCTCTTGCATCGTCTTCAATTTGCCTCTTGGATGTGTTAGTCCACTTGTTGAAATCCAAGGGCTCTCCTTGATCATTGGTGGGTAGAGCAAAGCCGGTTTGGATTATTATCCAAGTCTCGACTTGTGTTTTCAAGAAACACTCCATCCGACCTTTCCAATAACAGAAATCATCTCCGTTAAAGAACGGAGGTCGGGTGGTGCTATACCCCTCAATGTGAGCCATTAAGTATCTTGTAAAACACAAATAAAAACCAAAGGGAATTCCAAGACTTGGTCTTGGATTAGTAATGCGGGAAATAAATAGGAAATAAACAGAATTAAATGAGAAAAATAAGAAACTAACAAAAACTAACAACTTACGACCTTCGATGTCCCCGAAAGGGTACTAGATGTTGGATTTTGGGGCTGGAAATAGCTTGTTACGAGGGTAAACCCATGTAAGAAATGTAGATCTCTCAGAGAGCTTCGATTTGGTAGGTAGATTGTTATGTGAGTCCACTTGTGCGAAAAGTTATGGCCCTATTACCGTCGGCTACTCCAAGAGAGAAAACTTGCAAGCACACAACCAAAAGAAACGTACCAAGACTTCGTCTTGGATTAGTAGTGCGGAGGAAAAAGACTTAAAAAAAAATACGAATCGAAAAATACGAACAGAAAACCAAAATGTGCTAGATCGGTGGTTTCACCAAATCTTAGCGCCCCCGCTCTGATACCAATTGTTGGATCGAAAAGCGTCACTAGAGAGGGGGGGGAATAGCGATCGTAAATCTTTTCGACGTTTCGTTTGAGTAGATAATTAAATGAGTAAGAGAAGCGAAAAATAAAGAGACACATTTATTTTTACTTGGTTCACAACCCAGCGGTTGCTACTCCAAGACCCTATCGGTCCTAGACCGCGTACGGAGGGCAAAGCACTATAACGTCTCCTCCTCGTTGGAGGTAGGAGACAACGATCACAAAACCGAATGTACGAGGATGAGGCAACAAGCCTACCTCACCTCGTTACGAATAAAAACAATGAATACAATATCAAAATATATTACTAGATGTTGTTGCCGATGAAGAAGATCTGATCTTGTTGTTCGCCGACGTTATGACGGTGTTGGAGCGTTGGCGTTGTAGGAGCACTTGATGAATAAACTTGATGATATTTGGAGTTGGAATCCACCCCTCCTTTTATAGATTTTGCCCTCTGAATATGTCTCCTCTTTTTTCGGAACAGATCACGAAGTTGTAATAAATTTTATCGCGAAGTGGCCACGTCAGACCTTATCCATTTTGACCTAGCGCAAAGGCTGATTCGTCGCCATCAGTCGACTGATGACTCCCATCAGTCGACTGATGAGCATCAGTCGACTGTCAGCCTGGCCACTTCCCTGCAGTGAGAGGTTAGCTCAGAAAATGATAAATACGACGGTTTGTAACCATCCGATCTCGACCTAGACCTTCCACAAGAAGTCTTAGTCGGATCGCCGCCTATGGTCGTCCCCGTACAGAGGACACGACCTTACCATCTCTCACTCACACGAGCTTACCTCGATACTTCGCTTTTTCTTCCGGCCTTCCACTCGATTCCTTCGGCTCCCTCCGAAGTCACTCGAGTGTCGCCCGACCACTGCGGCTTCCTCCGGGTGTCACTAGCCTTCAGCTCTAGCTTTAGTACTTTTCTGCATACTCGATTTAGCTCGTGAGATAACGATGTAAACTTAACTTTGTGTCTTTGCCATAATCAAAATACAGGTTCGATTATCTGGTGCCCCTGCACCAACATTGTAACGCCCGTAAAAAGTCTCCAGTAATTTTACGAGGATTTTTGGCTTTACGATAATGGGCTTTATGGGGGTTTTCCGAAAATAAAAGGAAATGGCCAAAAAGAGATGCAAGGCCTAGGAATTGAACCCCAAACCTCTAGAGATAGCCAAGCCCTATAGATGTACCCCCTAACCATAAGCCCAATAGGATTACATCATTAAGAGAAGAGGGGAATTATAGATAAGGGTGATGAGGGTAAATGAAGGGGCATGGAAAAGAAAAGAGGAACTTCCCTTCCTCCCTTTATAAAGAAGAAGGAAGTTCCCATTTGGCCACTTCTTCCTCTCCTCTTCATCCTCACCGAAACCACCTTGCTCCCCCTCTCCATTTGCACCTTTGGCCGAAATCCCTCCAAGCAAGAAGAAGGCTAGGGTTGGCTTCCATTAGGTCATCTTCCAACTAAAAAAAGCAAAGCGAAGGATGTAAGATTTCCTCACCTGCAGTATATTAGTTTTGTAGGATGAATTACATGAAAGAAATATGAGTTTGGAGCTTCATATGTTTCGGCCAACTAATGTCTTGGGCTAGGATTCATGAAATATGCTAATAGGGAAACCTTTTATATGTTGTATGCTCCAAGTAGGGATCCTTAGGTAACAAAAGTCCAAGGGTTTTAACCCTATATGTTTCGGTCACCAAGGGTTTAGGGTTAGGGTTTCATGAAGAGCTCCCCCTTATGAAGTTAGGTTATGATATATGCCTACATGAATAGATTTAGGTGATAAAAATCCAAAGATCTTAACCCTACAAGTTTCGGCCAACCCATGAAATCAGGGTTAGGGTTGCATGAAAATATTTCTAAGGATACTATGATAGGTTATAAGGCTTCATGAATGAATTTTAGGGGACAAACCCAAGCTTGAGCCCCTCACAAGTTTTAAACCCATGAAATTAGGGTTAGGGTTGCATGAAAATATTTCTAAGGATACTATGATAGGTTATAAGGCTTCATGAATGAATTTTAGGGGACAAACCCAAGCTTGAGCCCCTCACAAGTTTCGGCCAACCCATGAAATTAGGGTTAGGGTTGCATGAAAATATTTCTAATGATGCTATGATAGGTTATAAGGCTTCATGAATGAGTTTTAGGACAAACCCAAGCATGAGCCCTTCACAAGTTTCAACCAAGGAAACTAGGGTTAGGGTTGCAAGAAAAAGGCTTCTAAGGGAACTAGGGGATGTTGTATGCCTCATGTAGGAGTTTTAGGTGATGAACATGCTTTGTGATTAATATGCCATGAATATTCCAAAGAAATAGGCTTCATGTTATGATGTAATGTGCCATGAAATATGCTTAGGTGATGAACATGTTTTTTTATGATTTAATATGCCTTGAATATGCCTAGGAAACATGCTACATGTTATGATGTAATGTGCCATGAAATATGCTTAGGTGATGAACATGTTTTTATGATTTAATATGCCTTGAATATGCCTAGGAAACATGCTACATGTTATGATGTAATGTGCCATGAAATATGCTTAGGTGATGAACATGTTTTTATGATTTAATATGCCTTGAATATGCCTAAGAAACATGCTACATATTTATGATGTAATCTGCCACGCAATATGCTTGTGTGATGAACATGTTTATACTTTAGGACCCCTTTAGGGTACTCTTATGTTATGAATGCATGTGTCCTTATGATAAGATGGAGATGCTTCCCTTTCAAGTAGGGATCAAGAGCTCTCCTTAAGATAAGATAAAGTGGAGATGCTTCCCTTTCAAGTAGGGATCAAGAGCTCTCCTTATGACAAGATAAGATTAAGATGCTTCCCTTTTTATGTTGGGGATCAAGAGCATTCTTTATACTATGACAAGAAAAGAAAGGAATTAAGTATTTTACTTTGTAAGAGGTTAAGTACCGATGGGTGGTCGTTAATCAAATCCATAGGGACATAAGAAGACGTAAGAGGTCTTGCCCTGGTAAGACGTAAGAGGTCTTGCTCTGGTAGGTCTGGTGGCTCGCTACCCCAGCCTATTAGGGAACGCACATTATGTGGTACTTAACCTGGGGCCCCCCAAACAAGTTATGATGATATTGAAGTATCTATATGTATATGTTTTGAAAAGAAAAGACTTTTATGAAATTGTGTATGCTTATGTTAAAGATTATGAATGCTTACGAACTCATCCTTTATGCATTTTAGATGCTATGAAGTTATGATGCTTACAGTAGTTTAAGAATACTTGTGATTATGTACCTTATGCATGTTTAGGATTTATGTCATTATAAATGTTTATGCTCAAGTTAAAAATGCTTATGATTATGTACTTTATGCATGTTAGACTCTATGAAGTTATGAGGCTTACAGTAGTTTAAGAATACTTGTGATTATGTACCTTATGCATGTCTAGGATTTATGCCATTATAAATGTTTATGCTCAAGTTAAAAATGCTTATGAGTATGTCCTTTATGCATTTTAGATGCTATGAAGTTATGATGCTTACAGTAGTTTAAGAATACTTGTGATTATGTATCTTATGCATGTCTAGGATTTATGCCATTATAAATGTTTATGCTCAAGTTAAAAATGCTTATGATTATGTCCTTTATGCATGTTAGACTCTATGAAGTTATGATGCTTACGATGAGTTTAAGAATACTTTTGATTATGTACCTTATGGATGTTTAGGATTTATGTCATTATAAATGTTTATGCTCAAGTTAAAAATGCTTATGATTATGTTCTTTAAGCATGTTAGATTTTACTAAGTTATGATGCTTATAGTAAGAATACTTTGGGGTTTATGTACTTATGCATGTCTAAGATTTATATCATGAATGCTTATGTTTAGATTATGCCCTGCTTGGTTTTAATTATGCTTAGCATGCTGATGTAAACTCTATGCCATGCTTAGGTTTCATTACATGGTATGTTGTTGATTAGTGTTACTATGGAATACTTAGGCCATTTATGCTAGCATGCTTATGTTTCTAATTGCTTGATGAAGTTTGTGTTTTTTTTGTGAGTAGGCAATAATCTTACTAAGCTATATGCTTATAGTTTATGTTGTCCATATACTGCAGATCAAGGAAACCTGAACTAGAGGAAGTAGCAGGAAGGGCCCAGTGTGTGTGATAGTGGCATGGTGGAGAAAGACCCTATTACTATCTGCTTATATTTATATGCTCAATTAACAACTTAAGACATTGCTTCCGCTTATAAGACTTGTGAATTATTAGCACCATGTTGGATGTTGCTTAGTTATGTTATTGTTCAATTACTTAAGAAAGTTGATATGATAGAACTCACGAATGGATCCTTATGATGGGCATGTTATGAAATGAGATAAGATATGGTAACATGCTAACTATGAATAAGATAGGTGATGCATGTAGAAAAGAAGGTTTATGCCATGATAACATGCTTAAGTAAATGGTGAAATGATCCATATATGTTATGTTAAAAAAAAAAAAAAAGGTAAAGTAGCGCCGCCCTGAGAGCAGATAAGGGCGGGCGTTACAAACATCATGGATCGTTATATGAGTATCATATACTTTCTCATGTGATTATTAGTATGACTATTAGTCCTTAGACCTGAAGTCACCATGGTTCCCTAAATAAGGAGTTGCATACTTTGGCTTCGTCAAACGTCACCCGTAAATGGGTGGAGTATAAAGGCGATTACTGGGTATGTACCAAATTATGCGGAGGGATGTGAGTGATGTAGATGAGATCTATAGGGTCACAAACAAAGGGCAATTAGATGGAGATTAGGTTCATACGATGGACCATGAGGATTAGGTTCATGGGATGAACCAAATTGGATTAAGAGTAATCCAAATTAGACTAATTGAGTTCGACTCAATTTGATTCAAGTGTTGAATGAGTCTAATTTAGATTTGATTCATCGAGTCAATTTAAACTAATGAATAGAGATTCTTTAAATCAAATTGACTTGAATCAAATGGTTGGATTTGATCAACCATGGGAGGAAAGAGGTCAAGTTTGACTTGACTTGAGAGGGAAGATGAATGGTCAAGTTTGACTTGACCAAATGCCATGTCATGATGACTTGGCATGGGCAGGCCAATGATGATGTTCCACATCATCATGGACACATCATGGGGTGCCAACTCATGAGGGATACCAAGAGCCATGGCTCTTGGTATTACATGCATGTAACTCCTATGAAGTGGTCAGCCACTTCATGTTGGTGATCAGTGTGTGAAGTTATTTTGTATTAACTTCATCTTCTTCCTCTTCGCTTCTCAAGATCTCTCCCCCTCATCCTTGCCGTGAGCTTATAAGGGTGCTAGCACACTCTAGGTTGCTTTTCTCCACCTATTGCTCGTGTGGATACCGATAGAGGAGTGTACACTCTATACTCTCAAGTTTCGGCAAGCCGTTTGGACGAGCGGGATAAGCGAAGGGCTTCGCATCAAGGATAACACTCCTTTCATGTAGATCTAAGGTAGATCTAGGTTTTCTAAACACATACATGTAATTTTTGTTTATCTTCGCACAAATCCGTGGCCGACTTCCGAGGTTTCCGCAATGCAAAAAACGGTTTTCCCGGCTTGGATAGTCCAACAGTGGTATCAGAGCCACGTGCGAAGCATGTATGTGTTTTTGTTTTGTATTTTTTGTATTAGATATAAAAATTACAGATCTATAATCTTCTATAAATTTCCTATTTTTATAGATTTTTTGGGTATTTTTCTTGAAGAGTCGAAGAAACAAGTGTTGGGACACTTGTAGGCTTCAACCACCGAGAAAAACTCTCCGAAACGGCCAGTTCTCGCTTTAGGTTTTTGGGAAAGTGACTTAAGTCGCTGTAAGATCAAGATGGGACACTCGCAAAGTTCATTTTATGAGTAGGGGCGCTGCCCCTATCCCCGAAAGGGGCCTTGTCCCGCGATCGCGCCCAGAAATCGCTTAGCGGGACCGTTACGGAGATGTGACTCATAAAATTGAAAAAAAATAGTAAAAATTATAGAAATTTTCTGTAAAATACATAATTTAGAATTACGTATAATTATGTGATGGTCATGGCCTAAGAACCCCAATAAGATTGGTTAAATGTGTTGTAATTCTTAATACGGCTTGCGCATCGTTTTTGTTATTTTGCATGTTGTATAGGGTATGCGACCCGCGCGTCGTGCCTCCTCTTTTAAAATTCTAGTTGTAAATAGTTTTAGACTCGAATGTAACTCGAGTTTCATATTTGTAATGTACAAAATAGAGCGGTGGAAGGTCCACTAGTAGACGAAGTTACAAGGAGGGTGCCGACGACACATGGTGGTCAAAGGAGGCACTTGGAGAAGCCGCTAACCCTAGGTTGACCGTCCGATCTTCTCATTGGCTCGAGAAGATTGTAGTAGGGCCATGACCTCATCATAATTAATTTATATATATATATATATATATATATATATATATATATATATATGATGCATGCTAGTAATTTTTGCTTGTATGTATATGATGCATACTAGGATATTTTGCTTGTATGTATATGATGCATGCTAGTATATTGCTTGTTTGTATGTGATGCATGCTAGTGTAGGGTAATGAAGGCCTTGATGCGTATATGATACACATTCACAATTAGATTAGATCTTAATCGAATCAACTCATAAAATGCCTACCAAGTTTTGATACCCATCACTACCTCGATCATTTGTTGTTGTTGAATCTGCCAAAGCAGAGCAACGCATATTATCTTGGTAGGGTACAAAGGGACAATCTTGGTCCCGCCTATCTTAGCTTGGGTGAGTATAAGCTCAATTAGATTGAGTAAAACTAGTTAACTCAATTGGATCGAGTAAAACTATAAGCATATTCCAACCGTTGGAAAGATAGGATAAGATCGCATTTACACTAAATCTTGGGCAATTTAGCCAAAGCTAACTCAAGGTATTTTGTAAATGTGGATCTTGATCCTATAAACAAGAGTTGCATAGAGATGTAATCGATAATGTGTTACCTACCGATCATACTAAGTTTTGGGTGATTTAACCAAAGCTAAATCAAGGCCTAGTATGATGTGGATCTTGTCCCGCAAGAATTATAGCTTGTTTGTATGAATCTAGTAATGTGGTTTGACCACATCCATGACTCGATTCTACAAAAGTCCTATAATTCAGTGGGAGCATCATTTGATTAAAGGCCTAATTAAATGATAAATGGAATATGATATTAATTTTCCGCATTGTGTATGTTGTAAATTACCATGTTGACAAACATGAACACTCTCTCCCAGCATTCTGTCCTTGAGAAGGACAAGCTCAATGAAGCTAATTTCTTGGACTGGTACAAGAACCTGAGAATCGTTCTCACCCAATAAAGGAAATTGTACGTCCTCGAGCAGCCCATTCCAGAGGCACCTCCTGCCACTGCCTCGCGAACTAACCGTGATGCTTACAAGAAGCATCAAGTTGATGCATTAGATGTGTCATGTCTTATGCTCGCGACCATGAACTCTAAGCTTCAGAAGCAACATGAGTTCATGAATTCTTATGATATGGTTGAACATCTTCGTCAACTATATCAAGGACAAGCAAGACACAAGAGATATAAGATCTCTAAGGCATTGTTTCAGTCCAAGATGCAAGATGGGACTCCCATAGGTCCATATGTACTCAAGATGATTGGGTACATAGAAAAGCAATAGATGTTGGGATTCCCACTTGGCCAAGAGCTGACCACTGACTTGATCTTGCAATCTTTGCCACAAAGCTATAATCAATTTGTCATGAATTACAACATGAATGAAATTGATAAGCCACTACCTGAGATGCTCAGCATGTTGAGAACTGCTGAGCTCAACCTTAAGAAGGGAAAATCTGACTCCATTTGATGGTGCAAAAGAAGAAAGGCAAGGAAAAGCCTAAAGGTAAGGGAAAGTCCCAAGCCAAGGGCAAAGGCAAGGAACTGAAACCGAAACAAGGGGTGGCCAAAGAAGAGACTTGCTTCCACTGCAAGGAAGCTGGACACTGGAAGCGTAACTGCAAAGCATACCTGGAAGATCTTAAGAAGAAGAGAAGTGAGACTTCTACTTCAGGTATAAATGTTATAGAAGTCAATCTATCTATTTCTTCATCATGGGTATTAGATACTGGATGTGCATCTCACATTTGTACCAATGTGTAGGCACTGAGAAATAACAGGGCATTGACAAAGGGCGAGGTGGACCTACGAGTAGGCAATGGAGCAAGAGTTGTTGTTGTTGTTGTAGGAACTTATTTTCTATCTCTGCCCTCTGGGCTTGTACTAGAACTGGATGAATGTTGTTATATGCCTGCTTTGACAAAGAACATAATTTCAATTTCTTGTTTGGACAAGAAAGGCTTTTCATTTATAATAAAGAACAAATATTGTTTAGTTTATTTAAATTATATGTTCTATTGTAATGCACCTCTAATGAACGGACTCTACATTCTAGACTTAGAGAGCACCATCTATAACATAAGTACCGAAAGGTTCAAGTCAAATGAGTTGAACCAAACCTATCTCTGGCATTGTTGCTTAGGTCACATAAATGAGAGTCGCTTATCCCATCTCCATAAGCATGGGATACTGGACTCATTTGATTTTGAATCATATGAGACATGTGAGTCTTGCCTTCTATGCAAGATGACCAAGACTCCCTTTAGTGGACACAACGAAAGAGCAACAAACTTGTTAGGACTTATAGATAGTGATGTATGTGGCCCTTTCAATGTTGCTGCTAGAGGTGGTTACAGGTACTTCATTACATTTACTGATGACTTCAGTAGATATGGTTATGTGTATCTGATGATACATAAATCAGAATCCTTTGAAAAGTTCAAAGAATTCAAGAATGAAGTACAAAACCAACTTGGTAAGAGTATTAAGATACTTCGATCAGATCGAGGTGGTGAATACCTTAGCCATGAGTTTCGCGACTATCTAGCTGAGTGTGGAAATCTATCCCAACTCACTCCTCCTGGAACACCACGGTGGAATGGTGCATCCAAAAGAAGGAATCGTACCCTATTAGATATGGTACGATCTATGATGAGTCACAAAGATCTTCCTATATCCTTTTGGGGATATGCTCTAGACACAACAACCTTTACACTTAACTGTGTACCATCTAAGGCTGTGATAAAGACCACATATATGATATAGACAGAGAAAAATCCCAAGATGTCTTTAATGAGGATTTGGGATTGTGAGGCTTACGTTCGACATCAAGTCTCAGACAAACTGCGACCCAAATTTGATAAGTTCTATTTTGTTGGATATCCCAAGGAAATGAAGGGATATTACTTATACATTCCCAGTCAGCACAAAGTGTTTGTGGCAAAGACTGGGGTATTTCTAGAAAGGGATTTTGTTTCTAGAAGAACTAGTGGGAGTACGTTCGATCTTGAAGAAATTCAAGATAAGGACCATAGCATTGAGGCCTTGATGGAGGTTGAACAGGAACCACAAAGTGTTGTGGATGATGAGATTGTTGCACAAAGAGTTGTGGAACAACAACCTGTTCAGGTAGACCTACCTCTTCGCAAGTCTGATAGGGTACGTCGTCAGCCTGAGAGATACTCATTTCTCTTGTCTGACCATGATGACGTTATGCTCATTGAGAATGAGCCTACCTCTTATCAGGAAGCTGTGATGAGCCTAGATTCTAAGAAATAGCTAGAGGCCATGAGATCCAAGATGGAATCCATGTACACCAACCAAGTATGAACTTTGGTTGATCCACCTGAAGGCATCAAACCCATTGGGTGTAAGTGGGTCTTTAAGAGAAAGACTAATATGGATGGATATACGCATACCTATAAGGGTCGATTGGTGGCTAAAAGTTTCAAGCAAATTCTTGGTATTGACTGTGATGAAACCTTTTCTCCAGTGGCGATGTTTAAGTTCATTTGGATCTTGCTTGCTATTGCAACATACCACGATTATGAGATCTGGCAGATAGATGTCAAAACTATATTTCTGAATGGAAACTTTCTCGAGAATGTGTACATGACACAGCCTGAGGGTTTTGTAGATCCACAGCATACTGGGAAAGTATGCAAGCTACAAAGGTCCATTTATGGGCTAAAGCAAGCTTCTCAGAACTGGAATCTTCGATTCGATGATGCGATCAAACAGTTTGGTTTCATCAAGAATGAAGATGAACCCTGTGTATACAAGAGGGTTAATGGAAATACAATTGTCTTCCTAGTATTGTATATGGATGACATACTACTCATTGGGAATGACATCCCTTCGCTATAGTCTGTGAAGACTTGGCTGGGGATGTGCTTCTCAATGAAAGACTTAGGTGAAGCAGCCTGTATTCTAGGCATCAAGATCTATAGAGATAGATCTAAGAGATTGTTTGGCTTAAGTCAGAGTACATATATTGACATGGTATTACTACAGTTTGCCATGCAGAATTCTAAGAAGGGACTTTTGCCGATGTCACATGGTGTGAGTCTTTCGAAGACTCAAAGTCCCTCTTCTAAAGAGGAGAGAGACCGTATGGATAAGATCTCTTATGCATCAGCCATAGGATCTATCATGTACGCCATGCTATGTACTCATCCTGATGTCTCGTATGCTTTGAGCATGACGAGTAGATACCAGTCAGATCCAGGTGAGCGTCACTGGATAGTAGTCAAGAAATTTCTTAAGTACTTGAGAAGGTCTAAAGAATATTATTTGATATTTGGAGGCGATGAGGAGCTAGCTATAAAGGGTTATAGTGATGCTAGCTTCCAAACTGACCAGGATGATTATAGATCACAATCAGGGTTCGTGTTTTTCTTGAATGGTTGCACTGTGAGCTGGAAGAGTTCAAAGCAGGACACAGTTGCTGATTCTACAACAGAGGATGAGTATATTGCTGCATCAGAGGTAGCAAAGGAGGCAGTTTGGATCCGCAAATTTATTACTGAGCTTGGGGTGGTTCCTAGCATAGCGGATCCTATAGAGCTCTATTGTGACAACAATAGAGCGATTGTGGAAGCTAAGAAACCTCGCTCACACCAGCGGACCAAACACATACTACGACGCTTCCATCTCATTCGAGATATTATCAATAGAGGAGATGTGAAGATTTGCAGAGTACCCACAGAGGCTAACGTCGCAGATCCTTTGACCAAGGCTTTGACACAGAAAAAAGATGATGGTCACACTAGGTCATTGGGTATTAGATACTACAGTGATTAACACTAGTGCTAGTGGGAGATTGTTAGTGAAAGCCCTAGAGCCAATCATGTGATGGTTGTTGTATGGACTTTGTCGTATTATATTCCTATTTATAAAGGCATTTCTTTATGGTTATTATACTTACTTGTATTGGTGTCAAATAACTAAGTATAATAACATCCTTGAGTAGAAGGTTCTTATCTATATCAATCGATTGGTTGAATCGATTATGAGATGATATAGAGAACACTACTCTTAATCATTCCTAGTCAAGTATTGACATTCAGGGACAATGTTAACGCGAAGAGACTAGTATGTAGGTCAACTCGATGGCTTGATCTCACAAGTCATGGATATGAGATATCAAGTTGACACATGGGTAAGCATTGGAGAATGTATACTGAATGACCCGCCATGAGAAAGTATCATGGATCATTATATGAGTGTCATATACTTTCTCATGTGACTATTAGTATGACTATTAGTCCTTAGACCTGAAGTCACCATGGTTCCCTACATAAGGAGTTGCATACTTTGGCTTCGTCAAACGTCACCCGTAAATGGGTGGACTATAAAGGCGATTACTGGGTATGTAACAAATTATGCGGAGGGATGTGAGTGATATAGATGAGATCTATCCCTCCTATATGACAGGAGTGACATCGTGATTCTTGATAGAGTGAGACCACTAAGTACATGGACATGGTCAAATGAGTCAATATGAGAATTGAACTCATTTGATTAGAGTGAGTCTACTTAGAGTTCAAGATATAGATTGTACCGAGGATGACACAGTCTATGCCTCAATTGGTCAATCTAGATGTCAAGGATAGAGGGACATTGTCACATATTATGAGAGTCACAATTAGTAGACACAAAGGTGATGTTGGATCTCAACATTCTTGTAACTTGGGTAGCAATAATGTGTTGCTAGATACCGCTCATTGCTTATGTTTCTAAATCGGTTTAGGAACATTGCCAACGTTACAAGAACCTATAGGGTCACACACAAAGGGCAATTAGATGGAGATTAGGTTTATATGATGGACCATGAGGATTAGGTTCATGGGATGAACCAAATTGGATTAAGAGTAATCCGAATTAGACAAATTGAGTTGGACTTAATTTGATTCAAGTGTTGAATGAGTCTAATTTAGATTTGATTCATCGAGCCAATTTAAACTAATGAATAGAGATTCATTAAATCAAATTTACTTGAATCAAATGGTTGGATTTGATCAACCATGGGAGATAAGAGGTCAAGTTTGACTTTACTTGAGAGGGAAGATGAATGGTCAAGTTTTACTTGACTAAATGCCATGTCATGATGTCTTGGCATGGGCCTGCCAATGATGATATTCCACATCATCATGGACACATCATGGGGTGCCACCTCATGAGGGAGACCAAGATCCATGACTCTTGGTATTACATGCATGTAACTCCCATGAAGTGGGCAGCCACTTCATGTTGGTGATCAGTGTGTGAAGTTATTTTGGATTAACTTCATCTTCTTCCTCCTCTCTTCTCATGCTCTCTCCCCCTCATCCTTGCCGTGAGCTTCTTAGGGTGCTAGCACACTCTAGGTTAATTTTCTCCACCTATTTCTCATGTGGATACCGATAGATGAGTATACACTTGACACTCTCGAGTTCCGGCAAGCTGTTTGGACGAGCGGGATAAGAGAAGGGCATCGCATCAAGGGTAATGCTCCTATCATGTAGATCTAAGGTAGATCTAGGTTTTCTAAATGCATACATGTAATTTTTGTTTATCTTCGCACGGATCCGTAGCCGACTTCCGAGGTTTCCGCAATGTAAAAAATGATTTTTGCAGCTCGGATAGTCCAACATCTTCTTCCTCCTAGGGAATTGACTTCGGTAGTGTCCCCTTTGGTTGTATTTGAAGCATACAATGTTCTCTTTGCTTTTCCTAGCAAGGACTCTGGCATCCTTTGATTTTCCTTGAACTTTTGGCGCCGACACTTTCTCCTTAGCCTATTTTGGGCATTTACTCTTGTAATGCCCTTTCTCCCTACACTCAAAGCAAATTATGTGAACTTTATTATTATGAATTCCATTTGAGTTACCTAGGATGGTGGAAGTCTCTTGATCTTCTTCATCACTTCTTCTGGAGGTAGATGCTTCTTCTATTTCTTCCACTTCTTCTATCGATCTGGATGTGGATTCCCTCTCAATCTTCGAATCCTCTTTGACTTGAGAGGATGAACTTGCTTCTTCTTGAGCATGAGAGGATGAGTATTCCTCTTCTTCCTCACCATGGATCGGTTCGATATTTTCATGGAATTTACCAATTTATTCCATAGGTCCTTGGCATCCTGGTATTCACCTAGCTTGCACAAGATATGGTTAGGTATTAATTAAATTAACATTTTCGTTAGCTTAACTGTTGTCTTGAATTGTTGTCGTTGCTCCTCGGTCCATTTTGATTTTTCAATTATCATCTTGTCTTCATCCCTAGGTGCTTCAAATTCGTCTTCAATTGTTAGCATTATATCGAAATCGGTTTCGAAATATACCTCCATTCTTTTCTTCCACCAAGAAAAGTCTCCTTCGAATTTTGGTGGATGGATGTTGATGTTGGTCATTTCTGTTGCTTATCGCGGCGATGAGTGATAATGGCGATTTGTGTCATGGTACCGTTAAAATTAATTACCAAACCATATCTACACTAATATAGCATAGTGAATAGCCCGGATCGTTTCCCAACGAGTGTAATTGATAGAACAGTAGTCTTAGGATTATTAATTATTGCTTTGTGTTTTCTATTATAAATGGGGTTTGGAATGTAAAAATCTAATCCTACTGAATGAATGACAATGCACGTAATTAAAATTCTAATCTAACTAAACTATGATTACGATGAAATTAAAGTAATGAACAATTAAGCTACAGAATAATTAAACTAAGAAACAACTAAACTAAGTTGCACTAAGCACAAATAATTCATGAATGACAAATTAACCTAAAACTAAGCTCCAAATTAAACTGCAAGATAAACATCTAAATCAAACTACAAGATAAACTACCATGGTCAATTAAATGCATGAACTAAATGAACTACAATGATAAAAATTAATGGAAGATAACAATTCAACTCAGAAATTCCAAATATAAAGTTAACCGACAATCCAAAACACCCGGAGAAGGAACTTCTCCCTCCGACGACAACATCAACCCAAACAGTTCTTTCGACGGTGGATGCGAAGCGGTCCTAATCTCAGCACCGCGAAAAGGAGCTGAAGATGGAGGGATGTGAACACTGCTCCGGAGGATGGGGGGCGAAGCTGCCGAACCACCATAGCCAAAGGGTGGACTCGAAGGTGGAGCGGCCGAACAACGACTGCGGGAAGAAACGGAATGTCAGAACAGTGGCTGTGGTTCTTCACTGGCGATGGAGGCGGAGATGTCCTATTCTCGGCACAACGGCTGGATGACGATGGAGATGGAGTGGCTGAACCATGGCCGCTGGAAGGAGGGTGGACTGCCGAAAAAGTGAATCACCAGAATCCCTACCGCTCCTCGCTGCCGACGAGCTAGCGAAATCTCGACATCTCAATCGACCGGTGAGGAGGGGAGGGGATTGTCGTCGGATCTCAGAATGGAGGTCGTTGGAAGGTCTCTGCCAGATTGTCGCTGCCACCGGCTGGAGGAAGATGCCGCACGCGAGTGGAGAAGACGTCGCCGCCGCTGCCTTTGCTCGGGCAGAGAAGGAATGCATGATGGAGAAATCGCGATTTGTGGCTTCTTGAAATGTGTGGAATTGTGGCATTTTTAAGGCTTTTTTCTCTTGGCCATCCGATCCCATGCCTTATGATCTCAACTGGTCATTAAATCTAGGTTTAAATGAATCTGATTAATCTATGAACTAAGCAATGCATCCAACGGCTCAGATTTCTCCGATTTTGAATGAACGAATCTGATCAATCTAAAGGGATAATCACCATCGATCGAATCTGGATGAAGGGCTAAGATGTCTAGATCTAAATGTACAGACCGGATCTCTTCAGATCTGGATAGATGGCCTAGAATCAAGCCGCTTTCCTCGGATGGTCCATATCACTCAGATCTGATCTCTTGATTGAACTACCTACGATCCTAATGAAGGGCTGAGATTAAATCAACATTAAATGCCCAATATGGTCTTAGATGAAGCCATATTTGATCCAACTTGATTCTAGTCCAGTGGCTCATCTTGATCTCCTACAAATAAGGTATAAAATTTGCATATAAGTACAAAATTTAGGAGAATTTACAATAAGGTCCAAAAGATGATTCAACTCATAAAACATGCAAATAATCAATAATTAAACACACAAGAGGATTAAAATAACGATATTAAATACCAAAATAATACGAAAAAATGACATTTATCAATGAGTCCGACGGTAAACTCCTTGCTCTGATACCACTTGTTGGAATATCGTGGCCCAGCTAGAAGGGGGGGTTGAATAGCCTTTCTCGCGTGCGTGATGGAAATCGTTCGTTCGTCTCTACAATTCGGTTAACACAGCAGAAATATGAAATACAATACGAATATAGAGACAAATACACAATCACAACACAAAATACACAATGATATACGTGGTTCGGAACCTTAGGGTTCCTACTCTACGGGGCGATCTCAATGATCTCTAGTGATGACAACACCACTAATAAAACTCCTTCTCGACAACAAGTCGGAGGTGGAGAAACCTCGTACAAAGATTACAACAGTAATACAATGAATTACAACAAGAAAAACTAAGCAATACACAAAACAAGTAAAAAACACTTTACACAAAAACTTTGGATTGCTTGTGTTGGATTGAGCGGATCGCTTGAGGGGGGGGTGAATAGCGATAAACCCCTTTTTCGAAATCGTTCGTTGAGACACGAGTAAACACAACAGAAAGTAAATCTAAAATAGAAGAGACAATGAGTTTTTTACTTGGTTCGTAGCCTATGACTACTACTCCAAGGCCCTAGTGGTCCTTGACCACGCACGGAGGGCAAAACACTAAACGAACTCCTCCTCGTTGGAGGTAGGAGTTAAACGAATACAAAACTCAAGAAGGACTCAAGGCAGAGGGACAATTTCCCTCTCTTTGATACGATTTAAAGCTCGAAATAAAAAGAATAACTTATACAAATTAAAGCTTATACCGACGACTTTTGAAGACTTGAATCTTGGAGCTTGAGTCATCGTCTCAGCAATGCTTCATCGTAGGGATGTTGGACACTCGTAGCGTATCGGAAGCACTTGGAAGCTTTTGAATTGATGAAAAACCCTATGACAAGCCCTCCTTTTATAGCCTTTGAGCCTCTTATCGAATGAGTCTTCAACCAATCACAAATGGGCACAAAGCTCCTTGGAATGAGGTGATAAAGCTTGACTCCTCGAAGCTGATCCTTGACCATCAGTCGACTGATGGCCATCATCAGTCAATTGATGGTAGCATCAGTCGAGTGCTGATCGCGGGCAGTCGACTGATGGACGACAGTCGAGTGCTCCAAGCTGGCAGTCGACTGATGCTTGCTACAAGCCAAAGTTAGCTCAACAAAAATATAATTTCGACGGTTGCCGACCTTCCGATCTCGACCTAGACCATCCATGGGATATCTTTGGTCGGATCTACACTTAAGACCATCCTCGTAAGGAGGATACGACCTCACTTACGCTCACACACACGAGCTTACCTCGATACTTACTTTGTAGCTCTCGCTTCCGACCTTTCACTCGATTCCTTCGGCTCCCTCCGAAGTCACTCGAGTGTCGCCCGACCACCGTGGCTTCCTCCGGGTGTCACTAGCCTTTAGCTCTAGCTTTACCACTTTTCTACGCACTCGATTCAACTCGTGAGATAACGATGTAATCTTAACTTTGCGTCTTTGCCATAATCAAAACACAGGTTCGATCATTTAGTGCACCTGCACCAACAACTTGCTTATTGCTTGCTTTGGATTGGCCTTGAAGGTCTAGAATACAACATCAATTCCCCTCCAAAATAGCTGTGGAAATCCTCCCCAAGCAACTCCTTTTATGTTTGTCTCGGGCTAATTTCGCGTCTGGTAGTCGACTGCCATAAGTCCCCAGTTGACTGCTCCTGTAGCCGTTGTGAGACAACGACCCAATCCACATTGGCATCCAGCCAATGGATACATTGGCAGTCGACTGCCAGTTTCCATCAGTTGACTGCCAACCTCGTAGCCGACTAATCAGTTGGCTATCCAGCGTTTTGTGCTCATGACCAACACTGGCAGTCGATTGCTCCTTCACGGTAGTCAATTGCCATCCGATCGCGGCTACCAAACATAAGTTGTTTGAGCATCCGACCGGCGGGTAAAATCTCAAATAACATGTTTGAGCATATGACATACCCTTAGCCTAGACCTAAGCCTTCTAGCCACCACTACTAGCTTCGCGCCTATCGGATCCCTCCAAGTCATCCATTACTTGTTCATCCATGCGCGAATCCCTCCAAGTCATCCATGACTTGTTCATCCATACGCTAGCCTCCAGATGCTTCCTTCGGCTATTATCATGCTCTCAGTGTCTATACCACCAAGGTATATATGAACTTACGCTCCCAAGACTATGGCTTGGCCTTACGCCGCCAAACTATCCCTTGGACTTCCCAAATGCCAAGTCCCCATAACTTGGACTTTCACCGCCAAGGCTACACACTTGGACTTAGGTGACCAAGGCTACACACTTGGACTTCCCATTGCCAATGCCAACCCATGTTGGACTTTCACTACCAAGGCTACACACTTGGACTTATGTGGCCAAGGCTATGTTGATGCGGTGAGCATCACTCCTTAGTTTTGATGTATGAACCATAGTTAAAAGTTAGGATTCACTTGTGTTCTAATATCAGTGTTTAGTGTGCAGGCTTAACAGAAAGTCTTAGTAGGTCGTGTTGACCGGATACTAGGCAAGTATCTTGACAGATCAGGAGGACTGAACACCAGACATGAAGTCTAGATGGGTCGCGTGACCGGACATCTAGCATGAAAATCGGTTGGGTTAGGAGACCAGACAATCAGCAAAAAGTCCAGCTGGTTCAGGCAGATCGGATAGCTGGTCGAAGACCTGGTGGGTCAGATCGGATGTCAAGAGTGGTAAGTCCGACAGGTAGTCGACAGGTAAGCCTCAAGTGAAGAGGTGAGGCTGAGTCCTTTGTTGGGGGACAAAGCTAGGCATTGATCTAATGAAAAGTCTGTGTGTGACTTAGTAGTCGAGATCGCGAAGTATTACTATTGCTATCACAGTTTATATTATCAATTTGTGCTAATATTGTCTTACAGGGATCAATCGACTGAATGAATACAAGTCGATTGAATTCCACTCGACTGGATACCTATTTGGCAAGATCAGTTGGTAATCGATCGGAGATCGTGCAACATAGATGGAAAGGGTTTCAGTCGACTGAAGGCTTTGAGTCGACTGAAGAGGCAAATTTCCCAATGAGGGGCCGGGTGACGTGGAGTAGACTGGAGAGATTTCAGTCGACTTGAAGACCATGAATTCCATATCAACGGGCTGATGTGGAGTCGACTGGAAGGCATTGCAGTCGACTGGAAAAGGTTTATAAAATATGTGCTCGACCAGATCTGAGTAGAACATCTAATCTACATCGAAGTGCTGCTGAAATCCTTGCTCATCCATGAAAATTCTCATTCCACAATAAGGAGACCTTCTGACACTCCGCGACTTCCTCAACAATCTTTAAGTGTCGATATAACGTCTTGTAATTTCCTTTATTCTTATTTTTGCTTATTGTACTTAACTTCAAGAGTGGGTAGTGTGTTACCCATCTCTAATATTTGTAAAAAGCGAAACCCTCCGAAGTCGAGAGTTCTCGAGTCGAAGGGCAATTAGTGATTGCCCATCAAGGTAGCTCCTGGAAGAGCTACGAGCCTTGGACTAGCAACTCAGTTAGGGTTGTGAACCAAGTAAAATAAAGTGTTATTATTTTCTGCTGCATACTCACAATAGTTTTCAAATATTCTAAATTGTTTTAAAAATTAAAATAATTTTTTTAAACTCCGAGCTTCACCCCCTCTCACATAGAAACACGATCCTACAATTGGTATCAGAGCGGGGGCGCTCCGAATTGGTGCAACCACCATCGTGAGCTTTAATATATTTTTTTCTTGCTTTAGAATAATTTTTCTAGCATTAAAATAGTTTAGAATAATTTTTCTTGCTTTAAAATACTTTAGAATAATTTTTCTTGCTTTAGATTAATTTAGAATAATTTTTCTTGCTTTAGAATTATTTAGAATATTTTTCTAGATTTTAAAAATTGCTAGAATATTATTTTTTGCAGTTTATAATATTTAAAATTTATTTTATGTATTTTATAATATTTAAAATTCTTTTTTTGCATTTTAGATAATTTAAAATTCATTTTCTACATTTTAGAATATTTAAAATACATTTTTTGCATTTTAGAATATTTAAAAAAAAATCTGCATTGTAGAATATTTAAAATTTATTTTTTGCATTTTAGATAATTTAAAATTCATTTTCTGTATTTTAGAATATTAAAATTTATTTTTTGTATTTTAGAATATTTAAAATTTATTTTCTACATTTTAGATAATTTAAAATTCATTTTCTGTATTTTAGAATATTAAAATTTATTTTCTGTATTTTAGAATATTAAAATTCATTTTTTGCATTTTAGAATATTTAAAATCAATTTTCTGCATTTTAGATTAATTTAATTTAATTTTTTGCACTTAGAAAATATTTGATTTAACTTTCTTGCCTTAGAAAATATTTGATTTAATTTTCTTGTCTTAGAAAATATTTGATTTAATTTTCTTGCCTTAAAAAATATTTAATTTAATTTTCTGTAATTAGAAAATATTTGATTTAATTTTCTTTCCTTAAAAAATATTTAATTTAATTTGCTGTAATTAGAAAATATTTGAATTAATTTTCTTGCCTTAGAAAATATTTAATTTAATTTTCTGTACTTAGAAAATATTTTGTTAATAATGTCACTTTGAGGGATACAACATCGTTCACCCTTCTCTCTTCAACGGAGAGGACTTTTCCTACTGGAAAAGGCGAAAGGAGTGCTACTTGAAGACCGACCTAGAGGTTTGGTTCTCAATTAGGAAATGGTTCGTAGCTCCGGTAGACGACTCGGGTGAGTTGTTAGAACCGGAGATATGGACCGCAGACATTAGAAAAATAGCTCAAGTTGATTACAAGACACTTAACACCTTGCAATGCGGACTTACCAAAGAAGAGCTCAATAGGGTAGGTCCATTTGAAAATTCTAAGGAATTATGGGAAAATTAATTGAACTCCATAAGGGTACAAATGACACTAGGATAGCTAAATGAGACATGTTATTAAATAAACTATTTAATTGTAAAATGAATGAAAATGAAAATGCTAGTCAACTTCATACTAGAATTAAAGATATATTAAATGGATTACACTTAATAGGACGCCAAATAAAAATTAGGGACATAATTAGGTATACACTTAAGGCATTCCCAAGAAATGTCTTATGGACATCGATTGTCGATGCCTATAAGGTTTCTAGGGATCTTTCCACAATTAGACTAGACGAACTATTTTGTGAACTTGAACTACACGAACAAGCTAAGTCGACTAAAAAGGAAAGAAAAGTGAAGAATGAGTCCAAAGACAAGTCGGAGTCGGAAACAAACCGAGAAGAGGAGATTGTAAATATGGTCTGAAAGATGTTCAATCGGAGGAAGAGATTTACGAAGAAAGATGCTAAAATAGTCATCGACAACAAGCCGAGACCCCGATCGAAAGTGACGTGCTACGAATGCAAGGGGAAGGGACACTACAAGTCGGAGTGCGCAAACCTAAAAAAGGAAGAAAAACCAAAAAAGGAAAAGAAGAAGAAAGCGCTTAAGGAAACTTGGGACGAGTCGTCATCGGAAAAGTCGGATGCAGAAGAGACGAAGAGAAGTTTCATCACACTTATGGCCGAATCGAGATCCGGAGCCGAGTCAAGTTCCGAGTACGAGTCTGATTTCGAGTCCGAGAGAAGCCACGGATCCATATCCATTTCTGAAGGTTCAAATGAGGTAACTTCCCTCTTAGAAGATAAGTTGTATAATATAATTGCATGTCTAGATGGGAAGTTAGCTAAGTCCGAGAATTGAGTCGACTCGCTACTTAAGAAAGTCCAAGTACTTAAGGAGCAAGTCAACTTGAAGACTTCGACTTGCCAAATTAAGGATAGGGACTCAACTCAAGTTGCAAAGCTTGAGGAAGAGAACTTAGTCCTAAAAAGGCAAGTAGAAGATCTAACCGGATCTTTTGAAAGGTTCACTTTGGGTTCCAAGTATCTCAATATGATGCTTGGATCTCAGCGAACCGTGTACAACAAGTTCAAACTCGGATACAAAGCTAAATCCTCCTATAAATCATACATGCCATTACTTAGCCAAAATGCTAAGAATCGAGTCCAAGCATGGGTTCCTAAGTCTAGCTTAGTCAACTAAGTTGGACTAAATAAATTTTGGGTTCCCAAGAGTCAAGTTCACTTAGTGAACAAAAGTCAATCTAGCTACCATTTAGGGGGAGCTAACACTTTGCTTGTTTCCTTGTTTAGTTAAACACTTGCATGCTTTAGTTTACTTTACTTGCTTAATTTAAAACAGACTAGATAGGGAATAAAGTAGTTTAAACTTGAATAACCTTGTACTAAGACAAGTGAACTGATAGTAAGTTAGGGAAGCTCTTCGAAGTGCATGTCTAGGAAGTGGTCGTTGCTCCGATAACCAAGAAGGTCTTGTGCCTCACCACGACCTGGTGCACTAAGTCGAGTGGAACTGACCGAAGCTAACACAATAAGTCTTTAACTAGTTAGACCAAGGCTTAGTCCAAAGTGAATCAAGTACTTGATTCCTTTATTGACTTTGTTTAGGAAGTGGTTGTTGCTCCGATAACAAAGAAGGTCATGTGCCTCGCCACGACCTGAAAGTCAATGCTGGAAAAATCTACTTGACTAGCTCAAACCAAGATTGAATCTAACACAAGTTTAAAAAACTTTGAAATTTTTCATTAAATTTAATTAAGATAAAAAGAAATCTTTATCTCACAAAACTCATAGGAATAAGTGTATTGAAAACCTAGCTTGGGTGAGATTATTTAGAACCTAATTAAAATTAATTAGTTTAATTTAGCTTAACTCAACTTAATATACTTAAATCAAAATTAATAAATTTACCTTAACAACATACCATAATTAAACTTAACTTAATTCAACTCAACTTAATTTATTAAACTAAACAAGCATACCTAAATAAACAGATTCACTTAACTTAACAAACTACTTAATAACTTGGCTTAAATTTAATTAAATCAAACCAAATTTAACTAGATTAAAACAAACTTAGTTGACTCACTAAACCAAATGTAAATAACCTACTAAATTAAACTTAATCATCTAATCGATACAACTAACTTAACCAAATCAAAACAATTAAGTAAATAAATGAAATTAACCTAATAAAATCAATTTAAACATAAAAATCAACCAAAATTAAACATACTCGATTTTTTTCGACAGAATTATTTTTCGTCGACTCATCAAGAGTCGACCGAATCAGTTTTAGTTGCCTCTGAGTATCGGGAAGGTAAAACGCGACTTCGGTCGATTGAAATCTATTCAGTCGATTGAAATGAAATGGTAGATAAATTTTAGGCGGTAAAGTAAATGGTAAAATTAATTATAGTTGACTCTAATTTAGTCGACTAGACTATTTCCAATCGATTGGATTCTGTCTATAAGAACAGTGCTAAACCACCCAAAAAGAACCACAACCACCACAAAACCACCGCGAAAACCCTATTTCCAAACGTCCGAATCATTTAGGTCATCATATTTCATTAATATCATCCAAAATGCCGAGGTAATAACTCTAAAACTTTAGTTTCAATTATTTTCAATAAATATTGAATATTTGTAATTCAATTAGGGGTAAAAGAAGAGCTATTGAGATTCAGTCATCGACTCTATGCTTGGATATTAGGTTCCCCACTGAGAGGCATGGGATTAGGTTTGAGAACACCATTTATATTCCTATGCCTAATAGATACATTAGTAAATTGTATTTTAGTAATCCATGCATGCTTAGTATGGAGGTCATAGCACACTATGGATTAGAAAAACTAGTTTATTGCAAAAACTCTATTAACATAGACTTATGTGCAGAGTTTTTCAATAATTTTAGTAAAATTGATGACATTTCATATTCTACTAGAGTACAGGGTAAGAACTTTGTTTTTACCCCCACTATGTTGAGAGAGCATTTAGGACTCATGCGTTCGACATGTCTTGTTGAATGTTTTCCATCAACGGAGTTACCGTACGGTGACCCCTACTCTCATATTACATTAGATAGGATACATATGCATCTTTTTGGTGAGGAAAGAACTCCGTCTGTGAGTATCTTTAGTTCTACTAAACTCAGAGTACAGGACTATGCCCTGTACCGAGTCATAGTGAACTGCATTCTGCCACTCACCACTAGGGACATCGCTATGATATGCCCTTATCACTCATTTTTACTTTATGCACTTAGTCATAGATTAGATTTAGACATTAGATTATAGATGTTCCATTCCATCATTTATCATTCTAGGTCAATTACTAGTAGGAAGGCACATTTGCCTTATTGTCATGTCATCACATCCCTTTTAGCTGCATTAGGGTTTGATGTTACCACAGGTAACATCAAATAGCTTACTGAGTATGACATGATAGGGTCTAGGCAGTTTGGTTTAGCAAAAATAGGTTTGGATGAAAATAATATCCTTGCATGGAAGAGAGATGGCCCTCAACCCCAACCCTAGCCTGAGCTGTAGTAGGAGCATGAGCTAGAGATTTACCCAGACCACCACTCCAAGTTTGAGCATCAGGAAGCCCCAGGATTCAACAGTCTATCACCATTTCTTGGGATTCCAGCACCTCCTACCATAGCAGAGAGATTATCTAGGTTGGAGGATGCGATGCAGCGCCAGGAGCAACAACATCTTGAGATGATGTTGATATTGCAGGCACAAAGAGACGATCATCGAGAGATGATGGAGCTTCTTAGGTCTTGGGGCATGGGTCCTTCTCATCCACCATCTACTGACTAGGATTGTTATGTCACTTGAACTTAATAAATTTAATAATTTTTAAATCTTGTGTGTGAATTGTGTTGTGCTTGGTAAAATAGGATGTTTTCATACTTAATATTCAGAATTTATTTTGAAAAGTAATATTATATTATTTTAAAGGGAATTGAAAATAAATCTAGATTAGGTTAATCTAGACTTCATGATCCTATAGATTTAAGTAAGCCTTCGCATTTCACAAACACTTAAGATTACCTGTTTGTGTATTTATCCACAAAGATGGGCGTGAGATGTTAAGACTGCACCCCTATTTCCAGATGTAGATCAAGTGCATCAACATAAACCAATACGAGATTTACAAGAGCAAATTGATCACTTCAGTGACTAACTTTAATTCAAAGCTTAATGATTAATTCTATATCATTTGATTTAGTAAAGATTTGGACAATTTCTTTAAGGATAATTTTTAGATGTCTATTTTTAAAATATAAATATAATATTTAGGAATTCATGCTTGGATTTATTCCCTATCATTTTGGCATCACTTAAAAATTCTTGAAAATTTTAAAAATAAGTTGTTATTCAAGGGGCATTAGAAAAATTGTTTGAAAAGTTTGAAAATTCTTGAAAATTTTGAAAATAAGTTTTTATTCA
The DNA here is from genome assembly GCA_025175895.1 of Wurfbainia villosa. Taxonomy (NCBI): domain Eukaryota; kingdom Viridiplantae; phylum Streptophyta; class Magnoliopsida; order Zingiberales; family Zingiberaceae; genus Wurfbainia; species Wurfbainia villosa. The sequence goes on along the minus strand of CM045990.1, from coordinate 27,986,371 downwards.
AGGGGAGTTAGAAAAATTGATTAAAAAGTTTGAAAATTCTTGAAAATTTTTAAAATAAGTTGTTATTCAGGGGGAGTTAGAAAAATTGTTTGAAAATTTTGAAAACCTTGAATTTTTAAACTTTTAAATAATAAGGGGGTGTTAGAAAAATTTTGTTGAAATTTTTTGAAAAGTTTAAATTAAGTTTTTAAAATCAAATTCACAGGTGAAATATTTTAAAACTTAATTTTTGAGCTTGAAAATTTCTCATTTTTGTAATTTCAACTCTCCACTATATCATTTTGGAATTTTAAATTTGATCTTTATTTTGATGTATGCCAAAGGGGGAGTGAAGAGATATAAAGTTAGAGATTTATTAATGTTGGATCGATGCGGTTCGCTAGAGGGGGGGTGAATAGCGATAAAAACTTTTTCATAATCGTTCGTTAAGGTACGAGTAAAACACAGCTGAAAGATAACAATAAATAAATAAAAACACGAGGGTTTTTACTTGGTTCGTAGCCTACGGCTACTACTCCAAGGCCCTAGTGGTCCTTGACCACGCACGGAGGGCAAAATACTAACCAAACTCCTCCTCGTTGGAGATAGGAGTCAAACGAATACAAAACTCGATAAAGACTCAAGGTAGAGGGACACTCCCCCTCTCCTTGATATGATTTAAAGCTTTACTAAAAGAAATAAACTGAAATACAATTTAGAACTTTCGTTACCGATGACTTTAAAGGTTGGAGGTTGAAGCTCTAGTCGTCGTCTCGGCAGCGCTTCGTCGTAGGGATGTCGGAGAGTCGGAGCGTATCGGAAGCACTTGGAAGCTTTAAAATTGATGAAAAACCCTAGGTTTGGCCCTCCTTTTATAGCCTTTAAGCCCCTCATCGAATGGGTCTTCAACCAATAAGAATTGGGCACAAAACTCCTTGAAAAATGGTGATAATCGATGGCCATCACCCGATCGATCGCGGCAAAGATCATCGAAAGTGCCGACCTTGGCGTCGAGTCCTCTAAGTTAGCGATCGATGCTTGCTGCAAGTCAAGGTTAGCTCAACAAAAACATAATTTCGACGGTCGTCGACCATCCGATCTCGACCTAGACCACCTATGAGATGTCTTGGGTCGGATCTACGCTTAAGTCTTTCCCCGTAAAGAGGATACGACCTTGCTTACACTCGCACACACGAGCTTACCTTAGTACTTACGTGTTGCTTTTGCTTCCGGCCTTCCACTCAATTCCTTCGGCTCCCTCCGAAGTCTCTTGAGTGTCGCCCGACCACCGCGGCTTCCTCCGGGTGTCGCTAGCCTTCAGCTCCAGCGTTGAGACTTTTCTGCACACTTGATTTAGCTCATGAGATAACAATATATGCTTAACTTTGTATCGTTTGCTATAATCAAAACTTAGGTTCGACTTAGGTGCCTACTGCACCAACAATCTCCCCCTTTTTGATTTATGGCAAACCCACATACAAAGTTAAGTAAATAGCGAGCATGAAGAGTAATAATGTGCATGAGAAACAAAAAAAATATGAAGATTAAGTTGGAGTAGTAAGGATTTTCTTCAAGTACTCCCCCTTGAGGAAACCTCCCCCTTGACCGAGGGTGAGTCTTGAAGAAAGACCTTAATCCTCCCCCTTGAGGGTTGCTTTAAGTAATTAACATTACTTAAAGTTGGCCTTAGTAAAACGTTTTAGTTAAGCCCTTTTTCCCCCTTAAGTAAAACATTAACGACATAAAGTTTAAAAAATAAGTTTAAGTAAAACGGCACAAATAAGTTTAAGTTAAGAATTCTTTGGCCTTTTGTTAAAAGTTAACTAAGTTTTAACTTTTGGTTTAAATATGAAGTAAGAGTTAAGTTATCAAAAAAAATTTTGACCCCTTAACTTACTTTGGCCTTTTTCTCCCCCTTTTGCCATATATCGAAAAGAGTGAGAGCAAGTCTTAATTTTAAAGTCCAAGCATGTTCCACATTATTTCGAAAATAATATACTGAAAATAGGTTCATCTATAAAATGTTCGACTCATATTTGGCTTGATTGATATGAAGGATCAACCAGTCCTGGTCAGAGTCGGTTAGTATGTATGATTATACTCCGTGGCTCATAGCGATGCACTAGATCTACATCTGGAACCAGGAGTAAGGTCCTAACATCTCACGCCCATCTACGTGGCTAAGTACACAAACACATTAGTCCTATGTGTTGTGAGATGTACTGGCTCCTTAAATCTATAGGTGCATGATATCTAAGGTATGTCCTATGCTAGTTCCATAAAAATGAAATTAAAGAAATAGTAGTAAGAACATATAATTTGCATGTACCTATTCTATTACGCACATGCCTAATTTTCATCTTAATAGACTAAATTCGGCTTCGGGTAGGGGTTTAGTAAATAGGTCTGCTAAGTTAGACTTCGATTCGACGTGTTCGAGTTGTATGGCTCCGTTGGCCACATGTTCTCGAATGAAATGGTGTTTAACTTCTATATGTTTGGTCCTAGAGTGACATATCGGATTCTTTGTAAGATTAATCGAACTAATGTTGTCTACATGAAGTTTAGTATTCGTAAAGTCTAACTTAAAGTCGCGGAGAGTGTGCTTCATCCAAAGAAGTTGAGTGACACACTCACCCATCGCAATGTATTCGGCTTTGGTGGTAGATAAAGCAACACAGTGTTGCTTCCTACTGCACCAACTTACTAGACTCGAGCCGAGTAGTTGACAACAACCACTCGTGCTCTTTCTATCGAGTTTACTACCGGCATAATCCGAATCAGAGTAGCCGATTAGTTCGAACTCCGTAGATCTAGGGTACCAAATACCAATGTTAAGTGTACCCTTTAGATATCTAAGGATACGCTTAACTAGGGTTAGGTGAGACTCCTTAGCACAGGTTTGAAACCTGGCGCACATACTTACTGTGAATAGGATGTCGGGTCAACTCGCAGTTAAGTATAGGAGACTTCCTATCACGCTCCTATAGTACTTTAAGTCAATGGTCTTACTTTCTAGGTCTTCTCCTATGTTAACGTTAATCGCCATTGGGGTGTTTATTACCTTGGCGTCTTGCATTCCAAATCTTTTAATTAACTCCTTAGTGTATTTTTGTTGATATAGGTATATACCATCCTTAGTTTGTTTAATTTGTAGACCTAAAAAGAAACTTAACTCACCTACCAAGTTCATTTCGAACTCACTTTCCATGAGTGAAACGAACTCGTTTAGTAAGGCTGAGTTAGAGGTTCCAAAAATTATATCGTCTATGTAAATTTGAGCTATGAATATTTCTTTACCTAAGGTTTTTACGAAGAGAGTTGGGCCAACTAAGCCTTGGTTAAACCCTTTTGACTTAAGATGGATTGAAAGTCTCTCGTACGAAGCTCGAGGAGCTTGTTTAAGTCCATAGAGAGCTTTCTTAAGTTTTAGAACATGGTCGGGTTTATCTAGATTTTCGAATCCGGGGGGTTGGCTAACATAAACTTCTTCTTTAATGTATCCATTTAGGAATGCCGACTTAACATCCATTTGAAACAGCTTAAATCCTCGATGTGCAGCATAAGCTAGCAACATTCGAATGGATTCGAGTCTAGCTACTGGGGCATAGGTTTCGTCGTAATCTAATCCTTCGACTTGACTAAACCCTTTGGCGACTAACCTAGCCTTGTTTCTAACTACTTCACCTTTATCATCAAGCTTATTTCGAAACACCCACCTTGTTCCAATTATCGTTTTGTCTTTAGGTGATGTTTCTAATTCCCACACTTCATTCCTAGTAAATTGAGCTAGCTCTTCTTGCATTGCAATAATCCAATCGGGATCAAGAAGAGCTTGTTCAATTGATTTGGGTTCTATCTTTGAAATTAAGGAAATTTGACTAAGGTTCCTATAGGATGCTCTAGTTCGAACTCCTAGATTAGGATCTCCTATCACTTGGTCGATAGGATGATTCGTTTGAGTCCTAGTTGGATTTGGGTTTGAGTCTACAACTTGATCCATAGGATGACTCGTTTGAGTTCTAGTTTGGTTGGAGTCATCTATCACTTGATCAATAGAGTGATTTGGTTGAACACTAGTTTGACTCGGATCACTTGTCACTTGGTCGACAAGAGAAGTTGGTTGATGTGGATTAGACTCGATCTCAGGGTCGGAGACGAGTTTGGTATCAGTGGGCTCAACACTTGGGGTCATCAAAGGTTTTGTAGGTTCGAGCACTTCATCGAACACTACATTAATAGTCTCTTCGACTCTAAGGGTGTCGTGGTTATATACTCTATAAGCTCGACTTGTAGTCGAGTATCCTAGAAAGATTCCGGTCGTGGTTTTGGGTGTAAATTTCCCTAGGTAATCCTTAGTATTTAGGATATGTACCTTACACCCAAATACCCTAAAGTACTTGATGTTAGGTATTTTATCGTGATAAATCTCGTACGAGGTCTTAAGGTGCCTTTTTACCATAAGGATCCTATTTTGGACATAGCATGTCGTACTCACGGCTTCTGCCCAAAACCTATCGGGTAGGTCGTATTCGTTCAACATGGTCCTAGCGGCTTCTTGTAGAGTTCGGTTTTTCCGCTCCACTAGGCCATTTTGTTGAGGGGTCCTAGGGCAAGAGAATTCATGGTGGTATCCATTTAGGTTACAGAAGTCGGTGAACCTTTGATTTTCGAATTCACCACCATGATCGCTTCTAAGTCTTTTAACCTTAAGGTCTTTTTGATTCTCGATTAATTTGAATAGATTGATTAATTGATCTAGGGTATCATTTTTATGTTTGATTGTAAACTCGAGTAGTCCGCCAATTATGACTAAGCAATATTGACTTCTATTGAGTGACTTGGCTCCATGTGAATCGAATAGATCCATATGCAGGAGCTCAAGTACACTTGAGGTTCGTTCTTGGTTAGTTAACTTGTGTTGTGTCCTAGGTTGTTTTCCTTGTTGACAAGCATTACAGATTTTATTAACCAAGTTGTTGAGGTTGGGTAAGCCTCTGACTAAGCCACTCTGACTCATCTTGTGGATGAGTCTTGGGTGCGAGTGACTGAGTCGTCGGTGCCACAACCATGATTCCTCTTCCTGTGTCATAAGACATTTGGCTGAGGATTTGATTAAGTTAATTGTGTAAATGTTATTTGTCCTAGTTCCTTTGAGTATTTTTTTAGCTGTTTTATTTGTTTTAATTACACATTCATTTTCTAAAAATACGACCTTATAGTTATTGTCACATAATTGGCTTACGCTAAGCAGGTTATATTCAAAATTCTCTACAAGTAATACATTTTTAATAACAAAATTCGAGTTAAGCTCGATATCACCTGATCCAATGATTTTGAGCTTGCCGTTATTCCCAAAGGCTACCGATCCTTGTCGTTTGAATCGAAGCTTTGTGAATTTGAGTTGATCCCCGGTCATGTGTCGAGAGCAACCGCTGTCCAACATCCATTGATCCTACACACAAGGTGGTTGGATTGGATGTTAGATTTTTTTTTTTAAAAAAAAAAATGGTTGTAAGTTGTTAAACCTAGGTCATCTCACTTGTGTCTATATGATCAAGCATGTTATACTTATGTGTTTTTTGTGAGATGATTTCCAATTAAGTTGATTAAGTGTATTTATGTTCAAGTAATTTTATGTTAGATTTGGATTTGACCCTAGGCTTGTCAAGTTTACCTTTTCAAGATCATGGCTTCCAGGTCGTGGCGAGGCACAGGGGCCTTCTTTTATCGGATCATCGACCACTTCCTTAGACAAAGCCATGTTCAAGAAAATGATGACTTGACTCACCTAAGATTATTTCCTAGTCTAACTGGTTATTTTTGAAAAGAGGCTCCCCGAGGCTCAATCTTTTCGAAGAATTTTAGTTGGTTATGTTTATGAAAAGAGGCTCCCCGAGGCTCAATCTTTTCGAAGTTGATTAGTGAGTTCACAAGTTTTAAAGTACAAACTTTCTAAGTTAAAGCATGCAATTTCTAAGTTTAAAGCACAAACATTCTAAGTTAAAATATGTAATTTCTAAGTTAAAGCACAAACATGTTTTGTACTGGCTCTCCCTAGACCGTTGAATCGGTTCGGTCTATCCACATAGTGGATTTGGTCCTTGGGAATCCAGTACGGGTTGGATCCTAGAGTTGAAATCAAAAGGTTCTTAGGGACCCATGCTTGGACATGTTTCTTATGTCGACTTACAATCGACATATACGACCTATTAGTCATGTTTGAGTTAAATCCTAGTCTAGCCTTGTTGTACACGGCCCTTTGAGATCCAAGTAGGAGGTCAAGTCCTTTGGATCCCGAAGTGAACCTTTCCAACGTGTTCCTAAGATCTTAGACTTGACTTTTCAAGAGAGAGTTCTCAACTTCGAGCTTTTCAACTCGAGTTGAGTCCTTCTCTTGAACTCGACTAGTCGAAGAGGTTAGGGAGATCTCATGTTTGAGGAGTTTAACCTCCTCAACAAGGGTATCGACCTTGGACTCAGACTTAGCTAACTTCCTAGACAAAAACCTAACCGTATTATGTAAAGTATTAAATAAATTTCGACTTACTTTAAGGGTATCTTTTGAACCAGATGTGTATCCGTGGCTTGACTTGAAGGTAGCTTTGTAGTCTGAGTCATCCTTAGGTTCTGACTCAAGTTCAGGCTCGGTCTCCGTGTCCGACTCAATTGATTTCGCCATGAAGACGTGGTCTTCGTCTTCTTCGGATGACGCTTCTTCCCATGTCGCGTTGAGGGCCTTCTTGTGCTTAGGTGCTTGGTGGTTCAGCTTGGGGCACTCGGACTTGATATGTCCAAACCTGTTACACTCATAACACCTAATATTAGGACTTTTAGGCTTACCTTGGTTGAGTCGAGTCGTGGTTCGCTTTCATCCCTTGGCTATCCTTCGAGCTAGGTTCATTAGTTCGGTAGTCAACTCCGGGTCAACTTCTTCTTTGGACTCGTCTTCCTCCTCGGTTGGTGGTGGCTTGCTTGCGATTTTCTTCTTCTTTGATCCTGCAAACAAGGCTATACCCCTCTCGGGTTCCGAGTTAGACTGCTCATGTAATTCGAAATCGGAAAAGAGTTCATCTAACCTAATTTTAGAAAGATCCTTGTAGACCTTGTAGGCATCGACCATGGATGCCCACAAGGTAGTCCTCAGAAACGAGTTTAGAACATACCTTATAAGGTCGCGGTTTTCGACCTTTTGCCCAATTGCGTGTAGGTTGTTGACTATGTCCTGGACTCGGGCGTGAAGTTGGGTCGCGGACTCGTGTTCCTGCATTTTTAGGTTATATAGTTTATTGAAAAGAAGATCACGCTTACATACCTTGGCTTCATCAGTCCCTTCGTGTAGCTCCACTAGTTTTGTCCAAAGATCTTTTGCGCTTATGAAGGGGCCGACGCGATTTAGCTCCTCCTTGGATAGGCCGCATTGGAGGATTTGTGTTGCCTTGGCGTCGGCTTCGACTTGTCGTTTTGTCGCAATGGTCATTGATCATAATCCAGAGTCACCCACTTCATTAGTCGGAAGTGTGAAACCCGTTTGGATTATGATCCACATCTCGATTTGGGTTTTGAGAAAGCATTCCATCCGACCCTTCCAATAACGGAAGTCATCTCCATTGTAAAACGGAGGTCGGACGGTGCTAAAACCCTCGAGATGGGCCATTAGAACAAAAGACACAAATAGACGGAGACGAAGAAACTAACAACGACAAAAACACGAAATCAAGTACCAAGACTCGCGTCTTGGATTAGTCTTGCGTGAGAAAAACTTAATAAAGCTAAATAAAATAAAAAAAAACAGATTTAAAAGAATAATAAATATATATAAAAGGCTAGATTGGTGGTTTCACCAAATCTTAGCAACCCCCGGCTCTGATACCAATTGTTGGATCGATGTGGTTCGCTAGAGGGGGGGGTGAATAGCGATAAAAACTTTTTCGTAATCGTTCGTTAAGGTACGAGTAAAACACAGCGGAAAGATAACAATAAATAAATAAAAACAGGGTTTTTACTTGGTCTGTAGCCTTTACTACTCCAAGGCCCTAGTGGTCCTTGACCACGCACGGAGGGCAAAATATTAACCAAACTCCTCCTCGTTGGAGATAGGAGTCAAACGAATACAAAACTCGATAAAGACTCAAGGTAGAGGGACACTCCCCCTCTCCTTGATATGATTTAAAGCTTTACTAAAAGAAATAAACTGAAATACAATTTAGAACTTTAATTCTAAGCGACTTTAAAGGTTGGAGGTTGAAGCTCTAGTCGTCGTCTCGGCAGCGCTTCGTCGTAGGGATGTCGGAGAGTCGGAGCGTATCGGAAGCACTTGGAAGCTTTAAAATTGATGAAAAACCCTAGGTTTGGCCCTCCTTTTATAGCCTTTAAGCCCCTCATCGAATGAGTCTTCAACCAATAAGAATTGCGCACAAAACTCCTTTAAAAATGGTGATTGATGGCCATCACCCGATCCGCTGGCGATCGAAAGCTTGATCGCCGACCTTCGTGATCGTGATTGACGATCGAGTCCTCTGTCAAATGATCGATCGTGATGCTTGCTGCAAGTCAAGGTTAGCTCAACAAAAACATAATTTCGACGGTCGTCGACCATCCAATCTCGACCTAGACCACCTATGAGATGTCTTGGGTCGGATCTACGCTTAAGTCTTTCCTCGTAAAGAGGATACGACCTTGCTTACACTCGCACACACGAGCTTACCTTAGTACTTACGTGTTGCTTTTGCTTCCGGCCTTCCACTCAATTCCTTCGGCTCCCTCCGAAGTCTCTTGAGTGTCGCCCGACCACCGCAGCTTCCTTCGGGTGTCGCTAGCCTTCAGCTCCAGCGTTGAAACTTTTCTGCACACTTGATTTAGCTCATGAGATAACAATATATGCTTAACTTTGTATCGTTTGCTATAATCAAAACTTAGGTTCGACTTAGGTGCCTACTGCACCAACAATTAAAAGAAGAAATTTATTGAAAGAAAGATGCAAAAATTTGTTAAGGTTTTATGCATCTCATACATGGTTAATTTTATGCATCTATTATACATGTTAAAATTTAATAGTTCATCTCTCATACATGTCAATATTTGGATATTGGTATTTGATTCTTCTAACTTTAACTGATGTGTTGTCATACATCAAAAAGGGGGAGATTATTGATACAATGAGCATCACTCCTTAGTTTTGATGTATGAACCATAGTTAAAAGTTAGGATTCACTTATGTTCTAATATCAGTGTTAAGTGTGCAGGCTTAACAGAAAGTCCTAGTTGGTTGTGCTGATCGGATACTAGGCAAGTATCTTGACGGATCAGGATGACCGGACACCAGTCATGAAGTTCAGATGGGTCAGGAGACCAGACAATCGGCAAAAAGTCCAGATGGGTCAGGCAAACCGGATAGCTAGTAGAAGCCCTTGTTGGTCAAATCGGACGTCAAGAGTGGTAAGTCTGGCAGGTTGTCAGCAGGTAATCCTCGAGTTAAAAGGTAAGGTCGAGTCCTCTGTAGGGGGACAAAGTTAGGTGTTGATCTGACGAAAAGTCCGCGTGAGACTTAGTAGTCGAGATTGAACAGTATTACTACTGGTATCATAGTTTATATTATCTATTTGTGTTAATCTTGTCTTGCAGGGATCAATCGACTAAATGAATTCAAGTCGACTGAATTCCACACGACTGGACATGTATCAGTCGACTGGATACCTATTTGGCAGGATCAGCTGGTAATCGATTGGAGATCATGTGACACAGATGGAAAGGTTTTCAGTTGACTGAAGGGTTTGAGTCAGCTGAAAAGGCAAATTTCCCGATGTGGAGACGGGTGATGTGGAATCAACTGAAGATATTTCATTGGACTAGAAGACCACGAATTCAATATCGACGGGTTGATGTGGAGTCGACTAGAAGGCATTCTAGTTGACTGGAAAAGGTTTATAAAATATATGCTCGACCGGATCTGAGTAGAGCATCTAGTCCACGTCGAAGTGCTGCTGAAATTCCTGCTCATCCACGAAAATTCTCATTCCATAACAAGGCGACCTTTCGACACTCCGCGACTTCCTCAACAATCTTTAAGTGTCGGTATAACATCTTGTAATTTCTTTTATTCATATTTTCTCTTATTGTACTTAACTTCAAGAGTGGGTAGTGTGTTACCCATCTCTAATATTTGCAAAAAGTGAAACCCTCCGAAGTCAAGAATTCTCGAGTTGGAGGGCAGTTGGTGATTGCCCATCGAGATAGCTCTCGAAAGAGCTACGAGCCTTGGACTAGGAACCCAGTTAGGGTTGTGAACTAAGTAAAATAAAGTGTTATTATTATACTCACAATAATTTTTAAATATTCTAAATTGTTTTAAAAATTAAAATAAATTTTTTAAACTCTGAGATTTACCCCCCTCTCTCGGAGAAACACGATCCTATAGGCTACACACTTGGTCTTCCCTTGACAACTCAATGTTGGACTTCCATTGCCAAACCCCATGCTTATACTTTCATCGCCAAGGCTACACACTTGGACTTATGTGGCCAAGGCTACACACTTGGTCTTCCCATGACAATCACATGTCACATATTTTTTCTAACATCAAAATACTGCTCGAGTCAAACTCGAGTCTTGTCAATCGTGACCTGGGCCGATTGCACCAACACTACCTCGATGGGCTATCACTATATGGCCTCCGATTCGAGAACTCTCGACTTCGGTGGGATTCACTTTTTACAAAAATATGAGATGAGTAACACTCTACCCTCTGTTTGAAGTTAAGTGCATACAAGCAAAAACGACTACAAAAGAAAATTAAGAGCTATGTTATACCAACACTAATGGAAGTTTCGAAGTAGGCACGGAGTGTCGAAAATGTGTCTTTGTGAGGAACCGAAGCTCTTGTGGATGAGTATGAATAGAGGCAACACTTCGACATAGTAGCGATCTTATATTCGGAGCTAGTCGAGCATTTGTTTTATAAACCTTTTCTCGTCGACTGAAATGCCTTCCAGTCAACTCCACATCAGCCCGTTGACATGGAACTTCTGATCTTTCAGTCGACTGAAATGCTCCAGTTGACTCCAGGTCACTCGGCTTCGCATCGAGAAGTTTGCCTCTTCAGTCGACTGAAACTCTTTCCATCTGCATTGTCATATCTTCGATCGATCACCAGCTAATCCTGCCAACTAGGTATCCAGTCGACTGATCCATACCCAGTCGACTGGAATCCATTTAGTAGACTGATCCCTGCAAAATAATATTAGCACAAATAGATAAGATCAAATATGATAGCAGTAGTAATACTGCTCGATTTTGACTTCTATGTCCCATGCAGACTCTCTGTCGAATCGATGCCTAGCTTTGTTCCCATATAGAGGACTCGACTTCACCTCTCCAATCGAGGCTTACCTACCAGCTACTCATGTGAGCAAAACATATTGCATTTTAGGAGTAGTTTTCGCTCACATCTCATTACATTTTATGTTAGTTTCATGTATATGTTACTTTATTTTGTACGCATTTCCTATTTTCTAGTTGGGAGGTCTGCTCTTTGTACTTTTGGGTGAAGGTTAGCATTTCAGGAGAAAAGACACACTTTCGGAGAAAAAGATGGACATTTTGCAGCTAGACACAGAGTGGGACATGGCCAGGGCGTGTGGCTACACACGGTAGTGTCCAATGGGCGAGATCAGCCAACTTAGGGTTGCACATGGCCTGGCCATGTGGAAACACACGTCCGTGTGGCGACTGCCAGATTTGCGCGACTAGGGATTTTTCTGGATTTTGCAGTGGTCCGAGGTGATGTCTATATAAGGATGGCTTCACCCAAACCCTAGGAGGGAGGCACGACGGCTAGGACGACACACCAAAGCCCTAAAAAGCTTCAGGAACTCGCAATGGGGAGGAGGAACGCCGCCGGAGGTCCACGCCTTGCACTTCAACGCCGGAGAGAAGACCATGAAAGCATTGTAATCCCTTGTTCCTACATTTTCATTCTGAAGTATTCGAACATGTACATGCTTTGTGAGTCCTCCTTCATATACATGGAGTAGTTCTTTCGGTTCAAGGATTAGGGAGTAGCATGTGTGCACATTACAATGTTGGTTCATGTTAAATTCTACCTTTGAGTTTAATTTGGCAATTGGTAGTTATTTTTACTATATCTATGCGTGTTTGGTTTTCTACTTGCTGTGCTTAGGTGATACGAGGGGTGACAACCCTCGTATCTAAGATTTAGGGGATTTTATACAAGGAACCTAGGGATAAACCTGATCTCCTATAACCGTGGGTAAAAGGATGCGATGGAACCGAACACGGTTCATCGTAGGGATTGATTCGGCATCATCGTACCGTCTATCCCGTCCTTTTAGGCGGAGATAGCTCTTGGTAGATGCGGTGGCTCATCGGGAGAGTGTATGATGCCCCTTCCACAAAACCATAGCTAAACATCTAAACAACGCAATTGACAGCATTGTTTTGTGACACACAAGTGAAATCGAAGTCCTAGAATCACTTTTGAAGACCTTGGCATGCTCCCTTCCTCTTTCGTGTGACACCGTATAGAGTATAGTCCATCGACAACCCTCACAAGTCAAAACCTCTTAGAGTTTATGTCCGAACAATTTAAACCATTGAACATACCGATATTCGAATCCCAGTCCCTGTGGGATCGATAATCTTTTATTACTTGACGACATCCGTGCACTTGCAGGCATTGAGCGCGAGCGCGCGCTTCGAGTCCTCGACGGCCTCTGTCGTGAGATTTGAGGTCGCGATCGCGTGCATCAAGTTTTTAGCACCGTTGCTGGGGACTGATCGATTCGATATCAAATCGAACAGTGGAGAATTGGATCGGACTTAGGATTAGATTTATTTACTTTCTTTATTTTTTATTTTTTTTAGTTTGCCTTATTTACTTTAGTTCTAAACTTTCCATATTTAGATTTAGTTTTTAATTTTATTCTAGGAGTAGTTGTTTTTATTTACTTTTTGCATCTTAGATTTTATTAGCTAGATTGTTTTTATTTTCTGCCTCTTAGGATTAGTAGCACTCCAAATTTTTTGTGGCTTGGTTCATCGTATGCTTAGACCTTAGGATCGGAAGGCCTGCTTCCGATCGACTTAGAAATCGAGCGAACCTTTGATCACCGGAGAGCACAGCAGTGAAGGATGGAAAATCAAGCTGCATCTGAAGTGAACATAGGTAGCCGACCTCTGCAGGACTACGCAGCTCCTAGCGCTAGAGAATTTAGGCCGAGTATAGCTGGACCATTTATTTCGGCAAATAACTTTGAGTTGAAATCGACACTTATACATATGGTCCAATAAAGTCAATTCGGGGGAGCTGCGACTTAGAAGAGGTGGCCCAGAACCACCATAAATTTGTTGGAACGTTGGTGGCCAACTAGAGGGGGGTGAATAGCACTTTTTCTTCGTACGGTGGAATTCCCTCTTAATTGCTCGTCTACAAATGTGATTAGCGCAAGCGAAAATATAAAACTAAAACAATTAAGAACAACACAAAGCAAAGAGCAATGCTAACACAAGATATAACGTGGTTTACGGCCCTATGCCGCTAATCCACGGTCCGATTTGTCTCCGGTGAATCACTCTGAAACCAATTCAATATGGTCTCTCCCTTTAGCCAAAGCAAGGTGGAGGTAAACCTTCTTAGAACACAAAACACTCTTTCTTACAATGGATTTGAAATAAGAACAAGAGAAAGAGTTTAAAACTTGTGGGGCACTTGGATGATAGTTTGGAGCATGAGCATTAGCCTACCCAAGTGTCCAAAGGCCCCATTTTATAGAGAAGAACTCATTCTTTCCGTTGGGCGCCTGACAGTCGACTGATGCCCCGATCAGTCGACTTCTCCTGTAGTCATTGCTCAATAACGACTTTTTCCACGTTGAATTTCATCCAACGGCTCCCACATCAGTCGACTGATCATCCCATCAGTCGACTGATGGAGCTATCAGTGGAGTGCCGGAAGTGAGCACTCGACTGATCAACATTCTATGCCCGAAACCCTTGCGACCAGTCGACTGATGCCATCATCGCCGATCGTGGTTTCACCGATCAGAGGTTTTCGGTCGACCGCCAATCCTTGGCATCCGCGATAGAACACAAAATGGACTCGAACACCATCGAGTCACGCTACGATTGAAGCCGATCGCCATGACATGGCGAGCCATCGATGCCGGTAAACCTCAAACTTTACATCTATTTGAGCGTCCGACGGTCGGGTAAACCTCAACCCTCTCGGTCGAGCCTCCGACACTTAGCCATTTCGGCCAAGTTCACCTAATGAGCCACTTACATTTCACTCATTCTCTCATCTCACTTGAAGTCCCTTGCCGAAGCTCTCTTCGTTCGCGGCCACGTCCCTCAGAAGCACCAAGCGCACGGCTTCACAATGCTCCTTCACGTCTCTTGCCCTCAAAGTCTGCTTCCTTGGCTTCGCTTCAAGTCATCTCGTCCGACGATCCCTCGGATGCATCAAGTGCACGGCTTCGCAATGCTCCTTTGTCGACTCAAACACGAGGTTGAGTTGGTGAAACTTGCCAAAGCTCCATGTGCAAATTACTAAGTCCTGCAAGACTCCAACGTACATATCAAAACAATAACAACCTAAATTAAAGCCTTTGCCACACACATCAAAACCATATCACATGGGTTGATTTCCCTAACAATCTCCCCATTTTGATGTGTGACAATCCGTTTAAGTTAGGTAAAACAAATAACAATAACAACATAAGGCAAAAAAGCATGTAAATCATATGAGTATCAAACTCCCCCTTAAACATGCAACTCCCCCTTAAGACATGCTAAATCCCCCCCCCCTCCCCTAGCATGATTGACTTAAACCTATCAATTCTCCTCCTTTGACACCATCAAAAATATTATCCAAATGTTATAATCCAAAGCATCAAAGTCTAAAGGTCGAAACACCATCAAAACAGCTTGAAAAATACTAAAATCAGGATGTGAACAGTGCCCAATGATCAATCGGACATAAGTCGATCGCACTTGGTTTCAAAGAATTTCGATTTTGATCAAATTCAAAAATGCACCAGAAATTCCAAAAAATTCAAAAAATTGTGAAATTTTGAAAACACATTTCTTTTGAAGTCCTTTATCAGTGAAAAATGGGTTTTAATGAAAATTACTTATATTTTCAATGATTTGCCAAAAATCCAAAAGTTTCAAAAACAACTAGTATTTGATCAAGTTTGTATCAATTTTAATACCTAGTTTTGCTTTTAATTGTTTCAAAACATGAAAACACAGATTTTAAAGTAAGGAATGGTTTTGAAAACATATGAAATATCCAACCATGATCTTTGGGCAATATGTCTATGAATTAAACATATGCTTTCCCCATGATTGGTCTATTATTGCTCTATTGATATACTCAATGACCCATCTAGATGCCATAAGCATTAGTGGACCATTTGTACCATCCTATCATCTCACCCATGCTATGTTTTCAACCAAAGTTAGCCTTATAGTGGGATGTGAGATGTTCCTAAAGGTATTTGTACTTAACCAAAATTTCATGCATTTCTACCCATGGTTAAGTATCACCCCAAAAACCCAAACATGAACATGCATCAAGAGTTATCAATCATGATCATAAATCATCAATCATTACATTTCATGATTATAAATTATAACCTTAAGCAAGAATCATGATTTAAACATTCAATTTATGGGTTATGCATTATCATCACCCAATACTATTTCAAAAATTAAGTCTTGCACCATCCTAAGTCAACCAAATATTATGATATAAGTTAAGTCCACTATGGTTGACTAACCTAGGGTTTTCCTAATCCTTAAGGATGGATTTAGGAACCCAATACAAGTTCTTTCCTATGGGGTTCACTAAATATTCCTTAGGGATCCATTTTCTAGCTATTGTTTTGTTTTTGGCTTGACCCCTAGCAATTAAACAATGATAGGCCTTTTCATTTTTATTTCCTTTACAACCTAGGCCTTTCCTATTGAAGCTTGTCGTTTAGCTCCCTATGATCATGTTCAAAGTATTGGAGCCTATGGTGAATTTTTCTAAGGCTTTAGTTAGGTGATCTACCTTTTCCCTTAAAGCCTTATTTTCTTCAATGCATGCATCATTCATATCAAAAGGCATATAATGATCATGTGAGCATGCATCATCATCATTAATATTTAAACATGCTTTTTGTTATTTTATCTTCTAGAGCCTTAATTTGATCAAGCATGCACTTATTCCTTTTCTTAGCCCTAAACAAATCCCTAGTTAAGCTAGAAATCATGACAACTACTTCTTGAGTGGGAAGATATTTTACCATAGTTACCATGTCTTCTTCTTCGGATGATGAAGAGCCTCCCCCTTCACTTGAGCTCTCCTCACTTGAGCTTCTTTCTTCTTTTTGGAGGAAGTGGTGTCCACATCTTCTATTGCCATTAAAGCTAGATTTGAGACAAAAGCATTTTCTTCCTCTGATGATGATGATGATGATGAAGGATCATCCCATGTCCTTGCTTTGAGTGCTTTTGCCTTCCCTTTCTCCTTGGCTTTCTTCTCTTCTTCTTCCTTCTTCTTGCTCCCCTTCTTCTTTTCTTCTTTTCTCCTCCTTTCTTCTTTGCTCTTGTTCAAGAGGGGGCAATCATCTCGTATATACGCCTCTCATTGGCAATTGTAGCATATGATCTTCCTCTTGTGCCTTATCCTATCATAAGATTTGTTAAATTTTAAATTTCTTAAGGCACGCCTTACCTTCCTTACCATATAAGCATCTTCATTGCTATTCATGTAGGATGAGGAGGATGCTTCATCCGAGGAGGAAGGTGGTGTCTCCTTCTTCTTCTTCTTCTTCCCCTTTTCGGCTATCAAGGCTACTCCTCTTGATGGTTGAATTCTTGGCTCTTTTATTACTCCTTCAAGCCTTGTTTCATGGAGCTCCATGGTTGAGAAGAACTCCTCTAAGGTGCTAACTTCTAGGTTCTTTGAGATGTAGAAGGAGTCTACCATTTAGCTCCATTTCGATGATCGGGGAACGACGTCGATTGCTTTCATAATCATATCCCGGTTCAAAAGTTTTTCTTCTACACTCGTTAGTCCATTTAAAATTTCTTTAAAATGAGAGTGTAATGAAGTTACCTTTTCTCCCTTTTTAAGTTTGATATTAGTTAGTTGGGAGTGGAGGAGGTCTCTTCTTGCAAGCTTGGCCTCCGAGGTACCTTCATGAAGCTCTACTAGTTTCTCCCACATCTCTTTAGCACTTGCACACTCTCCAATCCAGTTGATCTCTTGTTGGGGTAGTACGTTGTACAAGTGATGCTTGGCCTTCGAATTAGCCAAGTACTCCTCTCTTTGTCTCTTTGTCTCTTTGTCCATCTTGTCTTCTCTATTTTCTCCCCATCTTCATCCCTAGGTATCTCGAAACCATTTTCTATTATCAATAAAATTTTGAAGTCGGTTTCAAAGAATACCTCCATTTGCTTTTTCAACCAAGCGAATTCTCCTTCAAACTCCAGCGGATGAATGTTAGAGCCGACCATCCTTGATGTAGTGCTTGTTGTGGCGGTGAGTCTGTTAACAAGCGACCTTGCTCTGATACCACTTGTTGGAACGTTGGTGGCTTGCTAGAGGGGGGTGAATAGCCCTTTTTCTTCGTACGGTGGAATACACTCTTAATTGCTTGTCTACAAATGTGATTAGCACAAGTGGAAATATAAAACTAAAATAATTAAGAACAACACAAAGTAAAGAGCCCTATGCCGCCTGATATAAGTCGACTGATGCCGGGTAAACCTAAAACTTTACATCCGTTTGAGCGTCCGACAGTCGAATAAACCTCAACCCTCTCGGTCGAGCCTCCGACCCTTAGCCATTTTGGCTAAGTTCAACTAATGAGCTACTTACATTTCACTCATTCTCTCATCTCACTTCAAGTCCCTCGCCGAAGCTCTCTTCGTTTGTGGCCACGTCCCTCGGCAGCACCAAGTGTATGGCTTCGCAACGCTACTTCGCGTCTCTTGCCCTCAAATTCTGCTTCCTTGGCTTCGCTTCAAGTCATCTCGTTCGGTGGTCCCTCAGATGCATCAAGCACATGGCTTCGCAATGCTTCTTCACCGACTCAAGAACAAGTTTGTGAGTTGGTGAAACTTGCCAAAGCTCTATGTGTGAATTACGAAGTCCTGCAAGACTCCAACGCACATATCAAAATAATAACAACCTAACATAAACCCTTTTCTAAACACATCAAAACCATATCACATGGGTTGATTGCCCTAACACAATGGGCTTTCGAACGTGGTCAACCTACGCCTGTCACGGGACGATACACTGTAAACTCCATGGACCATCTGGCAGCAAGGATGGACGCGCTTAGCAGACGATTCGAATCTTTGAATCCTTCATTTGCATGCGCGACCATTGACTTTGGAGAGGGAGCGGCAGCGTATCGAGAGGACCACTATGGAGGACAGGGAATCTCAGAGGAGCAGATTGAGCACTGTGACATGGTTGGGGACTATGACCAAAGGCCCAACAACCCATACTCCAACACATACAATCCCAGATGGAGAAATCACCCAAATTTCTCCTATAAAAATAACTCGAAAAACTCACAACCATCAGGGGGGTATCGACAGTAGCAGGGCAATAGGCAGCGACCACAGAAGTCCAGACTGGAACATATGATGGAGGACTTCTTTGCTACCCAAACTAAGGCCAATGAGGAATTTCGTCACCAACATCAGAAGTCTGAAGAATCACTCAGGGACTTGAAGGCCACCGTTGACGGCCTTGCAAGTCACACTAGGATATTGGAGACGCAAGTGGCCCAGTTAGCCTAAACCGTGTCGCAACCTGTGAAGAGCTCTCCGGTGAGTCAAGCTAAAGAGGAATTAGTGGGGCAGAGTAGCAAATTCACCAAGGGGTGTTCAACAATGATTACCACCCTACCTGACCAAGCTAAAATTGTAGAGAAGATTCTACTACAGCTTGAGGACCCCAGTGAGTTTGTTATCCCCTGCTCAATTTATAAGGAGAGCTTCAATGAAGCTTTATCCGACTTGGGGTCATCAATCAATGTGATGCCCTACGCATACTATCTGAAGATGGGACTGAGCAGGCTCCAACCATCAAATCTTGGTATTCATATGGGGGATGATTCAGTCAAGGATCCCATTAGCATGCTACCACATGGGCTTGTGGTGATTAAGGGTTTCGTGATACCCACAGACTTCATCATACTGGACACAGGACCCAATCCCCAAAATCCCATCATTCTGGGAAGGCATTTTCTGGCAACTGCAGGGGCGTGCATAGAAGTGAAGGCACACCATATCTCCCTGGAGGTAGATGGGGAGATCATCCTGTTCAGCCTTTCGGAGCATAGAGCCCCCTACCTCGACGACTTCACGTTTAGAAGAATGATGCCGGAACTGCTAGATGAAGCTTCTGAGACGGATGAATGGAGGTTCATTGAACCTCCAAAGCCGAGTTGATAGTGGAGTGAGGTCGAGCTAAATTACCTTAAACAAAGCGCTTCTTGGGAGGCAACCAAATTTAGTTTTAGATTTTCCTTTGATTGCATTGCATGCATTTATTTAATTTTAGTTTTGATTTCCATCTCATTTAGAGTTAGGACTAGAAAAGAACCTTGCTAGGCAAAAATAAAATCCATATTAACCTACATGGCGAAATGTATGAGAAAATTCGAACCCTAACGCAAAACAGGGAGAGAAATGGGGACACACAGCCTGGCCATGTGTTTTCCCATGGTTGTGCCCGACCGATCCGAGGTGCACACGGCCTGGCCGTGTGTTTTCATATGGCTGTGTCACGCGAGGTTAAAAGGGGCGAGTCGTGTGTTTTCACCCCATTTGCACCGTGTGCTTCGAATGCTATTGCCCTAGCTGTGTGGTTTCATCTTCCCCACCATCTAGAAGCACTTTTAACATCAAAGGAAGCCAAAAGAAGCAAGGATGAGGAGGACCAAGCAGGTAGCACCTCAATCTGGTGCTTCAGAGCGACGATCAAGGAGAGCCGATGCCCCTCAAGCTCCGAAAGAGGGTAATGCCCTACCCACTCTTCTTTTTCACAATAATGAACATAGAGATAGATATAATATGCTTTCTACTCATAAACTCACTGCTACTAGATACTTAGATGAAGATTTGCTAGAGTCTTTAGGGTTGTTTGATGATATTCAAGCCCTATTTGCAAAAATGGGGTGGGAAGAGATGATGGGAATAAGGCACCCAACCTACCCTAGGATAGTTCTAGAAATTTTGAGTTTCTTAGAGGTGGAAATTTTAACGGGTAGAGAGAGCGAGGAGGGTAGGATAACTTTTAGGCTTTTTAACATTGAGGATGAGTGGACCCTTCACCAATAGGGCTCATGTTTTGGCTTGTCGAGTGTGGGAGAGAGAAGAATCCCTATTGGGTTCAACTCTTGGGTATTTTGGATTGAGTTGACAGGAGAGAACGCTTATGACCCTTCTAAGGCCAAAGCGTTGCACCTCCAAAACCCCGTCTTCCGATACCTCCACCGCATCTTATCCAGTACTATATTTGATCGTGGGGAGAGTGACAGTGTAGTTAGAGCCAGAGAGCTGCTCTGCCTCTAGGATATGCTACAAGAAAGGAGTAGCATCAATGTAGGGTCCCACTTCATCAGACACTTAGTGAAGATGGGCAAAGCAGCATGAGGAGAGATTAATGTGGGGGGCCTACTTACCCACATTTGTCATAGGATGGGGTATGATTACACTCCATTAGAGAGTATAGAGGGGAGTCCTAGGATTGACTTAGAAGTGTGCATGGCCATGAAGATGATTGTGAGAGGACATTCCTTATGCATTGTAAGGAAAAAATCTGACGACCCTTAGGCTCCCCGACCCTGATCGTACCACCATGACTACACGCACCAACTAGGGCTTGGACCTCATAGTGGAGTCCCCTCCACATGAGGGACCATCCACATCGGCCCCCATATCTCCACCTTTATATCACTCTCCCTCTAGTCCACACATGCATAGGAGCCCACCTAGTCCACGCCGACATGAGTTTGCACCTGCACCACCACATTTTTCCACCTTTGAGCAGAATGCATGTACATCGACCTATGATTTCTCAGAGTTCCGATCATGCCTCGACGACATATACACTGAGCAGTAGACGCAGAGGCAGCGATGGGAGGAGCAGAGCACCTATACACAGGCGGAGTTCCAGGGCTTCCGGGAGCATTTCTAGCGGGCTGAGGAGTTCTACGACGAGGCCTGCATATACTTCTAGGAGGAGGCTGCTCGTCGCCAGGATGAAGCCGCCTACCGCAGGGAGATGCGACAACACATGCATGCCCAGCAGGCATAGTGGGCTAGGGAGGAGAAGCACCGAGCAACCGTTGCATCCACCAGCTCCCAGATCGACCAAATGTACATGTGGCATCGGTGGCTCAGCAGCAGGTTCTCCCAGGATCCAGAGATGCCGAGGCTCCCAGACTTTCCACCTCGTCCGCCATACTAGAGGTATATTTTCATTTAAGTCTGGGGGGAGGATCCTAAAGTTTATTTTGTTTTGTTTCCTAGCAGTAGTTTCTTTTATGGTTTTTTCATTCATTTATTCATGCATGGGTTGTTGAATTTCTTTTAGTACTTAGTTTTTGTTATATGTAAAACTTCTTCACTAGTATTTATAAAAAGTTGCTTACATGAGTTGTTCCCATAGGTAGCTTAACTTCATTTATCTTGTGGTATTTTATTTTATTCGCTCTAATGAATGTTCTTGACTTACACTGGTTAGCTTTATTTTTTTTACACTTACACATGTCGAACATTCTGAAAGGGATAATCTAGTACATACCTAGTTATGATTCATCTCAGTAGTCTAGTACTTTAGAATCCATAGGTGACTATAGGTTTAGCATTTTAGTTACTGAAGATGCTCGGATTGTGTAAGCCAATTTAGAAAAATCAAAATCCCAGTGAGAAGGAAAAAAAAGAGAAAGAGAAAAAGATGAAAAAGAAAACAAGAAAAAGAAAAAAAAAGAGGAGAGAGAGAGAAGATTATGAGGGATAAAAAACAGTTATCGTGGGTTGAAATGGCTAGGTGCCCCTTTGAGACCGAGTTAGGTTACTGGGAAAACACCTACCAATTTCTCTCAATACCGAGCACACATTTGAGACTTTATGCTAGATCTAGGGAACGACCCTCGCTTTGGGCAGGTAAGTGCCTAAGAGCCAGAATCCTTAGGAAAGCTATGGGGTGATGACTTAACTCACCATGGAACGGGCATCCCCTAAGATTGATTCACTTAGCACCATCACAAGGAGCAAACTTAGTGAATTTATAGAATATATTTATTCTGCTTTGATTATAATTACCACTTGATAAATTTAGTTGACATGCTAAGTATGGAACAATGTCTTTTTAAATTTCATGGTACTGAGGTTTGCTTGAGGACAAGCAAAGATTTAAGTATGGGGGAAGTGATGTGAGTGAAACATATAGAGTTTTAGGAGTAGTTTTCGCTCACATCTCATTACATTTTATGTTAGTTTCATGCATATGTTACTTTATTTTGTACACAATTCCTATTTTTTGGTTTGGAGGTCTGCTCTTTGTACTTTTTGGTGCAGGTTAGCATTTCAGGAGAAAAAGGTGCACTTTCGGAGCAAAAGACGAACATTTTGCAGCTAGACGCAGAGTGGAACACGGCCAGGGCGTGTGGCTACACACGGCCGTGTCCAATGGGCGAGATCAGCCAACTTAGGGCCGCACACAGCGTGGCCATGTGGAAACACACGACCGTGTGCCACTCGCCAGATTTGCGCGACTAGGGCTTTTTCCAGATTTTGCATCGGTCCGAGGTGATGTCTATGTCACACCCCGACAGTATGCCATGCCGAAAAGCAAACGGACAACATCTCCCCTATACGTGGAGATATTTTGGGTTAATTCATGGCCCGTAGGCTACAACAACAACAATATACATATATATATGAAAACAACAACTACACAAAACATAGCGGAAACATAATACCACATCTTAAACTACACACATCACAACAACACGAAACCTCGACAAAATCCGAATCTACAACATTGTACATCACGAAAACTCCAAATACAACACACTCATACGGAAATCCCAACACGATCACTAGAATCTCGGAGATGAGATGAGATGTCAGCCAGCGGTGCTCCAAGTCCATCACGAAGTCGGCTACCTGTTACCTGGGTGACAGAAAAACCCAGGGTCCGTGGTGCTGAGTAAAACTCAGCAGGTAATAGGAAAAACATGTATATATGTCAATTATAACATGTTTCAACAACATAATCTAGAGGTACAACAGGTATATCTGCATAGTATATAAATACAAGCATATACCGTCTAACCAAATGAACAACATAAATTTCAGACATACCTGAAAGTCTGCTACGCTACTCTGATCCAACCTGAGCATATATCCAACATATATATAACAGGAAGAGTAATACCAACTCATAATCTACTCATGCTATAGGTCAAGATATCTAATGGTCTGTCCAACACATATACAAGTATCCGACACAATCGTATAACCAATGCAAGAAGCATGCATGAATATGATGTACAACCAAATGCAGAAAGCATAGTAAAATCAAATGCAACATCACAATAAGCATATATATATAGATATATATATTAATCACAACCATCCCTATATATATATATATATATATGCATATATGTATATATATATGGTAATATGCAAAGCGCCATAAGATATGGCAATGTAACATGCATGGTCATGCCTGCGCACCCCTACTCGCTACCACAACCCTAGTGTGGCCTAGGTGACACGACATGACAACTGTCCCAACTCAACACCAACCACCGCTCTAGAGTGGCCGAGTGGGCAGTATGATCAAGTAGCATATGAGCGTAAAGAGCTCGCTACACAATGGGGGTCCCTGCTGCTGGCCACTCCGACTGACACTACCAATGAGTGGTCGAGTGCTACGCACCTAGGACAACTGCACGCAATTCTAACTACCGCCGTCTATAGTGGTAGAGTGCGACACAACAGATGCTCTGCCCTCACACCAGTTACTCCTCGCGGAGTAACCTGGGAGGCAAGATGACTGACGACTCTCTCAACCCCAAGGGAGTCTATGTCGTCAGAATGCATGCAAATGACATGAATGTGCTGTCACACGTACAACCATCTACCACAGACTCTCTGTTAAAAAAAGAGTCGTAACCATCTGATGAATACACTCTCTATCATGGAGAGAGTCATACTCAACTGATCGACGGACTCTCTATCCTGTAGAGAGCCGTACTCAACTGATCATAACTCTCTATCTAATAGAGAGTCATACTCAACTGATCAACACACTCTATATCCTGTAGAGAGTCGTACCCAATTGATCAAAATACGTTGGGACCACCGGTCCGTAGCGACACACTAATCACCCTTCACTTAACCATTACACAACACATGGTTGGTAATAAGTATGCAATATACGGGTATTGGAATAAATCCTACATTTAGGGCATTACTTACCCACGGATGGCCCTGTATTTCCAATACCTAACGTACCACTCTAGATGTCAACTCAAGACCATGTAGCAACATGTAACTGATTACCTAAATCATAATAAAGGGAATGTGATATCAACCTTTGAGTAAATATAGCCAACGACAAGTTCAAGCATAAGATAATAAGAGCAGCGTCAAGGTAACATGATCATATAAGATGATCAAGCATCTAAATCTGTATGCATTAAAACTACCTGAACAGGGTAGGAATTACCCTCCTGTTGATGTAGAGTATATCGAAATATAATTTGTCTTCACGTCCAAGAATTGATCTCAATTCAACATCCTGCACACAACATAAAACATAATTAAGTTCTATCATACATCGAATGAATGAATTGAATCCTATATCGATCACACCTCCAACATCACTTCGGCTATATCACCTTAAGTATACCCACTAGATCCAATTAACAATTCACAATAATCCAAATCAACACTTTAAACATGAACAACTCATTCATAACTATTAATCATCGAGTCAATACTAGTTCAACTATAACGTAGTATACATCCATACAATTAATCTTCTATTAACAACAAATCAATCACAAGATCAGTTTAATCACAACGATGGTGATATACATTCATAAATTATCCAAACTCTTCTCACTGTGCCTAGACTCACTCCACATCTTCTTGTTCCAATTCAAGGTATCGGATTAAAGTCCAAACATCCAAATTGAAAGCAACCTCATAACCTTATTTGTTCATCCTATAGAAATATGTTAACTTAATCAACATACAAAAACCTTACCTCCTAATTCATTCTGCTTCCACCAGCTCATTTACAACCCCTTTAACAGAGCATCATAAATCCTTCCATACATCAACTTATTCCCTAGAATAAATTACTCATCAATTAAGAAAATAAAAATTAAGGAAACTCACCTCTCGACCACAAGGCACCAGCAAGATCGATCCACGCCAATATAGGAGAAGATCAACAAAACCTGCTGCCCACCAAACACTCAATCATAGCTGTGAGCAGAATTAAATCAAGCTCAACCATTACCCAATAAAGGAGACACTACCAAATAACTTACCTCATGACACAACCATCACCAGCTCCTGACGATAGTCACAAGATACCCAACTCACCTTCACAGTCAGCAAACCCCAATAAAGCACATCATCCGGTTTGCTCCACTTATCGGTTCACTACACTGCCACATCCCCTCCTTGATCTCACATGGTAGTTCCCACAATTAAACGATAGGAAATTCACCCACAGAATTGAAGTGGACAGAAAAGAAAGAAGGAGATCAAGTCATTATACCAGAAATTGACACCACACCGGCGTCATCTCCATATACCACCTCTGACCGGAATGACCAACCATAGTGACGCCATCATCGCGCTGTTCATGTGAGAAACAACAAGTCGTGATGAAGAGATCGACTGAAAGCCAGCAAAACACCGTGCCCTGACCTCACTCCGGCGACAACCGTGAAGAACAACCTCCAGTTGAATCGTTTCCAAAGCGAACTCCCAGCAGCTCGCCCCCTCACCACCGGCGCGTCCATGGACACCGTTGAGGGTGGTCGACGCTGTCTATCGGGTGGCGGCGATCCAGCCCCAGAAGTCAAGACCGAAGAAATCGACAGCAAGGAAATCGGGAAGAAGAGTCGACGGCGGGTCAAAATTGATGACTCCCTTGCATTGCCAACGTTGGACTCACGGCGGCAGCGACGACGACTGGCATCGAAGGGCAGGGAGAGCTCGTGGCATGGATGAGAAGAGAAGAAGAGGGAACGGTGAGGTCGCGCACAGGGGAATGGAGAAAGTCGCGATCGAGAATGGAGGAAATCGAGAATTTAGGAAAACGTCAATCGAGGGAAAACGAAAGGAAATCGATTAATTAACCCCTTTAATACCTCATTAGAAGTTAGTCTAAACAAGCTTACAAAAGCTTTTTGGCTTTATCCCCATGAAATATCCATAAAACTCTGTTTAAATCCAGAAAAATTTCTAAAAAATCCTGGAAAATTCCATAGGGTATTCTCCTAATTAACCAACATTTTTTTTCGTGGTATTTTACATTCTTCCCCACTTATAAAAATTTGGTCCCTAAATTTCATACTAACATGCAAAAATAACTTTAAGCAAGTTTCCGAAAGAACCATGTACATTCCTCAAGTGAACAGATGAGGGTATTGAGCTCGGATAGTACCTTCCAGCTCCCACATAGCCTTCTCATCGGTATGATGTTGTCATCCAACCCTTACCAGTCGGATGATTTTGTTCCTCAACTGACGCTCCTTGCGACCAAGAATTCGTACTGGAATCTCCTCATAAGTCGCATTCGCCTAGAGGGGACTCGGAACCTCCTTCAAAACATGATCTAAACGCGGCACATATTTCCTCAGCATAGAAATATAAAATACGTTGTGAACACCCGCCAGTGCCTGAGGTAAAGCCAACCGATAAGCTACACCCCCAATCCGCTCCGATATCTCCAATGGCTAATATAGCGTGGAACTAATTTCCCCGACTACCTCCCTCAACACGGGAGATTTACCGGGTCTACCGTATATGGCCTCGAATGGAACCTTCTGGATGGAGGAGTGATAACTGTTCTTATAGTCAAATTCTACTAATGGAATGTGATTCTCCCAACTACCTCCATAATCCATGACACAAGATCTTAATAGATCCTCCAGAGTCTAAATGGTACCCTCTGATTGTCTGTCTGTCTATGGATAAAATGTTATATTGAGCCGAAGCTCTGTGCCCATAGCTTGCTGTTGACTCTGCCAACATCGCGAGGCAAATCGCGGGTCTCTATCAGATATGATACTTAAAGGTACTCCATGAAATCTGATAATCTTTGGCAGTACAACTCTACATCTGATCCAACGAGTCCGTTCCACGAATAGGAAAAAAGTGAGCTGATTTGGTTAATCGATCCACGATCACCCAAATCGCATCATGTCCTTTACGGGTTCTAGGCAATCCCGTAATGACACCAATAGTGATATGCTCCCACTTCCATTCCGAAATCGGAATTTCTTGGAGCAATCCAGCGAGTTTTTGATGTTTAACCTTCACCTGCTAGTATAGTAAATACCCAGCAACAAAGTCTTCGGTATCTCTCTTCATACCGTTCCCACCAGTATAATCATTTCAACTCTCGGCACATCCGAGTACTATCATGATGAACAGCAAATCTCTAATGATGTGCTTCCTGTAGCAACTCTTCTTTGACTGTTGGTGATCGATTTGAATCTAGAGGGGGGGGGGGTGAATAGCTTATTTTTTGTCTCTACAAAAATATTAGCGGAAGCACAACAAAAACAATAATAGCACAAATGAAAAACACGCTAACACGATTCTTTTACGTGGTTCGGAGATAGCGCTCATACTCCACGGCGATCCTTGAGGTGGATCAACCCTAATCAAATCACTATGAAGCTTTCCTTTACAACAATCCTCCTCTTCTTACAAAGAATGAAACTTAAGCTTAGAGAGAGGAGGAAGGGATTCAAAATCACTAGAAAAGCTTGAAAACTCGTGGAGGCTTGAGAGTATTATCAGAGAATAAGCATTAACCCCAAAAACCTCCACCAGCCCTCTTTTTATAGAGAGAAGGCTGATTTTCGCATTGGAGCACCATCAGTCGACTGATGCACAGCATTAGTCGACTGTCGATGTGGTTAACGGCTTCTGAATAGCTAGATTTGCGAGATTCAGAGTCGTTTCCTCCAACGACATTCTCATCAGTCGACTGATCCCTCCATCAGTTGACTGATGGAGTGATCAGTCGAGCGATCATAGGCCGCAATGAAAGTGTGACTCCACTGCGTCCGTATTTAAGATCGATCGCCATGCTGTTGGCGATCGATCGCAATATCACCGATCCGCCACGACCAAAGCTGTCGACTGATGGTAAGGGTTTCATCCTGACTCAGTTGAGCACCTAACCAGTCGACTGATACATCGTATCAGTCGACTGATACTCATCAAGTATGAGTAATTCATACTTGATTTCACCCCTAGACCTAGACTCAACCTTCTAGCTCTTCCTTAAGTCTTGTGCCTCCAGGATCCCTCCGAGTCCGTGACTTGTTCATCCTTTGCGCTTTGCTTCCAAGAGCTTCCTTCGGTTTTATCATGTCTTGGGTTTCCCTTTGCCAAAGCGTGCTTGGACTTTACGCCGCCAAGTCTACATGCTTGGACTTACGCTGCCAAGACTTGCCTTTGGACTTCCTTTGCCAAGGTCCGTTTGGACTTAATGCCGCCAAGACAACATGCTTGGTCTTACGCCGCCAAACCTTTATCTTGGACTTCTCTTGCCAAGATCATACTTGGACTTTGCCTTTACCAAGTCTTCACACTTGGATTTCCCTGTCACTTGAACATTGTAACAATTAGATCACAAATTGTTGCCTAACTTAGATGATTATCCAAACATCAAAACATATAAATGCTTGGGGCATTGTTGCACCAACATAGATGCGTGTCCAGAACACACTATCCTTATCAGAGACGAGGAATTATCTTCTCAAAAGAGAAGTCCATCAACTATTCAAAATCCACTCCACCACACACTCTGTAAGTGCATGGGAGACTATAGAGACCAATCTCCCTTGTTGCAACTGTTCATGTTCCATCAACTCAATAGTAGCTACCCAGTAGATAATCAAAATCTCATAAGCATTCCTGCTCCATATCACTACTACACGAGATCATATCTGTTGAAACTACATCACGTGTAGAACAACTTATCTCATAGTTTCTTAACTGACGTAGACATAAGATACGTCTCATGCAACTGTATCGGATTTTCTCCGATCCCTGAAATGATACATTTGCGTACAATATCTTTTTATCCACCCCGGAAGGATTAACTAATACTCGTGTAAAAGTTAACCGCCATTTAGGTCCTGTAACTGGTTTCACCAGCTTCCGACTAAATGATTTCCATCATCACCTTTGTCAAACAAGTCCATGGTATAGTAATGCCAAACATTCTATCCACATCTACAGAATTAACCCAAAACATACAAGGAAACCACCATCTATGGTGGTCGAGTGCACAACTCCAACTACCACAATCAACAGTGGCCAAGTTACTTAACTCCAACAACTACAAACTGATCCCATCGTGTCTAGGAGACACGATTCTCAAATCCAGTGGCGACTAAATCGTTAATTAGTCTAACAACTTAATCAAAACTCATACAATTCATACCAAGTATGAAATTGTCACCTCTACACACCTACATCCCCTTACTCTTCATTGATGATATATCAATCATCGCAACGACCATGGTAATTGTATGACATCATGTCACTACAATATCAATACTCTAATCGTAAATCAACCCTAGAGTATACACAGGTGTCCTTAGCTGATCTAGACAGATCATTTATCAACAACGAATGATATTCACTTTTAACAACTATCGCATTCCATCATCGATATCGATGCATAATCTCAAAGATCCATCTCTCTTTCAACAAAGAGTTCTGGATCTTCTCAAGGAGAAATACTGGAACAGATAAATATCCCCTTCAACATCTCCTATAATCACAACTTACGTTATTCTAATTTCTATAGTGTTTAACAACACTGATACCAACCAAACTATCACCTGGTCTGTGATCTTCGATCTCAGAACTATTTCCGCAATCATTTCGATCACTTACTCCACTTGCCTATGCAGCGGTATGCCTAGGAGTTCATCCGAAGATAGATCCGAATACTCTCATATTATACACACATCCGAGAGACATATCGTACCATACTTCCAAAAATTTAACCATCCATAAGGATATATCTACAGTGAAAGTATGTTTATCAAAGTCTAAGGGCATCCCTTGACTTCTAAATTATGGGTCCACATCTCACCTGACGGTAGAGATAGCACCGACCCATCAGTCGATGTATAGAAATCCTTCTAATCTGAACTAGGAATGTTGTACACAAGGATACCTATAAACTTCAAGTATCTCTCAAAATATTAACCTGTTAGGGCAATCTCTTGCCGTAATATGGTTTTGATGGTATGGCAAAGGGTTTAAGTTAGTTTGATATGTTGATTTGATATGTGCGTTGAAGTCGTGCAGGACTTAGTAATTCGCACATGGAGCCGTGGCAAGTTTCACATCTCATGACTCGTGCCTTGAGTCGGTGAAGGATAGCTTTACGGAAGCCGTGCGCTTGGAGCATCCGAGGGACCGTCGGACGAGGAGCTTGGAGTGAAGCCGGAGGAAGTAGACTTCGAGGCAAGAAACACGAAGGAGCATTGCAGAGCCGTGCGCCTGATGCTGCCGAGGGACGTGGCCGCGAACGAAGCGAACTTCAAAGGCGAGGGACTCCGAGGGATGAGAGTGAGCGATTGTAACCCGGGAAGGGTAGCTCTTAGGTGAAACTTGGCCATTTGGCCAAGTGTCGGATGAGTTTTCCCGACACCAGTCGACTGCCATATCATGGCAGTCGACTGCTCTGAGTCGATGGGTCGATCGACTGGTCTAATGTGGCTGAATCAAGTTGATCAGTCGACTGACAGCAAGTTTTAACAAAAAGGCCTAGGATATAAGGAAAAGAAAAATAAAAAGGCCTACAAATGCCTAATAGCTAGGGGACAAGATAAAAAGAAAGTAATTGCTAGAAAATGGATCCCCAAGGAATATCTAGTGAACCCAATAGGAAAGAACTTATTTTGGGTTCCAAAATCCATCCTTAAGGGTTAGAATAACCCTAGGGTAGTCAACCACATGGACCTAGCCTATATCATATTTTGGTTGACTTAGGATGACGGGACAACATTTTTTAGATAGTGTTGGGTGATGATAACGTACCCATAAATAGATAATAATGCTTAAATCATGATGATTGATGTAATTCCTATGTATATTTACAATCATGATTTATGTTTCTGAAATTTGGCACGTTATCATAAGAAATAGGTTTGAATCATGCTTTAGGTAATACTTTGTTTATTATCATCATATAATACCTAATGCATGATTATAATTTGATGAAAACATGTGTTTCATGATCATAATGTAGAATTCATTCATATATGTCTTTATGATCATGCGGATTATTAGGTTGATACTTAATCATGATAGAATTGCATGAATATATTGGTTAAGTATATACAAATACCCCCTAGGATGCATCTCACACTCACCATAGGCTACCTTGATTGAAAACTTAGCATGAGTGAGATGTTAGGATGATACAAATGTTCACTAATGCCTATGCCATTTAGATGGTCATTTAAAGTATCAAAATAGCAATAATAGACCAATCATGGGGAAGGCTTATGTTTAATTCATAGACATATTGCCCAAAGATCATGGTTAGATATTTCATATGTTTTCAAAACAATTTCTTACTTTAAAATATATGTATTCATGTTTTGAAGCAATTGGATGCAAAACTGGGTGTTAAAATGGATACTCTTATGATAAAAAACCTAGTAGTTTTTAAAGCTTTTGGATTTTTGGCAAATACGTGGAAATATAATGATTTTTCATGAAAACATATTTTTCACTGATAGATATACTTAAAAGAAATGTGTTCCCCAAATTTCATGATTTTTTGAATTTTCTGGAATTTTTAATGCATTTCTGAAATTCGGTCTGAAAATCAGAAAATCCCGAAATTCACGTGCCAGTCGACTGGTATCTGAACCAGTCGACTGATGGCCTGAATATCAGACCAGTAAAGGCTGAATTCCAAATTTTAAATCAACTTGTGGTATTTTCTTTCTTTTAGACTTGATGCCATGTGTTTTTAAATTAGTGATAATCTTTTTGATGGTGTCAAAGGGGGAGAAAATATTATGTTTAAGTTAATTATAAAAGGGGGAGAAAGTTATGATAGGGAGAAATTTACATAGAGAGTTTCATGGATTAAGGGGGAGTTGCGTGTTGTTATATCATGTTTATGTTTACATGCTTTCTTTCCTTTAAAATTTATATCAAATGTTTTTACCTAACTTAAACGGATTGCCACACATCAAAAAGGGGGAGATTGTTAGGGCAATCTCTTGCCGTAATATGGTTTTGATGGTATGACAAAGGGTTTAAGTTAGTTTGATATGTTGATTTGATATGTGCGTTGAAGTCGTGCAGGACTTAGTAATTCGCACATGGAGCCGTGGCAAGTTTCACATCTCATGACTCGTGCCTTGAGTCGGTGAAGGATAGCTGTGCGGAAGCCGTGCGCTTGGAGCATCCGAGGGACCGCCGGACGAGGAGCTTGGAGTGAAGCCGGAGGAAGTAGACTTCGAGGCAAGAGACGCGAAGGAGCATTGCAGAGCCGTGCGCCTGATGCTGCCGAGGGACGTGGCCGCGAACGAAGCGAACTTCAAAGGCGAGGGACTCCGAGGGATGAGAGTGAGCGATTGTAACCCGGGAAGGGTAGCTCTTAGGTGAAACTTGGCCATTTGGCCAAGTGTCGGATGAGTTTTCCGACACGATCGCCATATCATGGCAATCGATCGCTAAGTCGATGGGTCGATCGACCGTCTAATGTGGTGAATCAAGTTGATCGGATCGGTAGACATGGGCAATGATCGATGGCTTGATGGCCGATCGAAGGAATGGCAATCGGTCGATGTCAGCTGCACGCGCACGAATGAGTCGACCTCGTTGAGGACTCGACCGTTGACATCGATGGCCGATGATGGGTGCCATCATCGATCGATGCCATCGCTGGATAGTATCCAACGCGTGGAAAGCGGCCGTTATTGGGCAGCGGCTGACGCGATGATCGATGGGTGCCATCGGTCGATCCTGTCAACGGGAAGAAACCCTCTTCCTCTATAAAAAGGAAGGGGGTAAGGCTTTGGGAGGCTAATGCTAATACTCTAACACTCTCCCAAAGTTCCCTAAAGCTTTCCATCCTCTTACCCAAGCTTATTTTCATTATATTTGTAAGAGGAGTGTTGTTGTAAAGAGGTTACCTCCACCTAGCTTTGTGCAAATGAGAGATCTAGTGGATAGATTGCGGAGTGATTCACCGTGGACGAATTAGACCGTGGATTAGCGGCGTAGCCGTGAACCACGTTACTTCTCCGTGTTTGTATTGTCTTTGTTTTATTTCTATTTGCTTGTCTTAGTTTATTGCTTCTGCTTGTGCTAACGTTTTCGTAGACGAGCAAAATACGGCATCCAACGAACGAGGGCTATTCACCCCCCTCTAGCCGGTCAATCGATCCCCAACAAGTGGTATCAGAGCCAAGGAAAGCTTGTTGAGGACTAATCGCCACAACAAGCAAATTTTCAAAATGGCCGGCTCAAACATCCATCCTCCGAAATTTGAAGGAGAATTCGCTTGGTGGAAGAAGCGAATGGAGGTATTTTTCGAAACGGATTTTGACATTATGATTACAATGGAATCCGGTTTCGTTTTGCCTAGGGATGAAGAAGGGAAGCCAATAGAGAAATCTAGGTGGACCAAAAAGCAAAGGGAAGAGCACCTTGCAAACTCAAAAGCCAAGCATCATCTTTTCAATGTGCTTCCCCAACAAGAAATCAACCGAATAGGAGAATGCCTAAGCTCCAAGGAGATGTGGGAGAAGCTAATTGAGCTTCATGAAGGCACATCCGAGGCGAAGCTAGCAAGGAGAGATCTCCTCCGCTCCCAACTATCCAACATTAAATTAGAAAAGGGAGAAAAGGTAATTTCTTTGCATTCTAGATTCAAAGAAATTTTAAATGGACTAACAAGTGTAGGAGAAAGGCTTTCCAACCGGGATATGGTAATGAAGGCCATAGATGCCTTTCCCCGGTCCTCAAAATGGAGCTCCATGGTGGACTCATTTTATATCTCCAAGAACTTAGAAGTAAGCACCTTGGAGGAATTTTTCTCAACAATGGAGCTTCACGAAACTAGGCTTGAAGGAATACAAGAGGAGCCTAGAATTCAACCCTCAAGAGGAGTAGCCTTGATGGCAAACAAGGGGAAGAAGAAGATGGAAGTC
This sequence comes from Wurfbainia villosa, assembly GCA_025175895.1. Taxonomy (NCBI): domain Eukaryota; kingdom Viridiplantae; phylum Streptophyta; class Magnoliopsida; order Zingiberales; family Zingiberaceae; genus Wurfbainia; species Wurfbainia villosa. The sequence goes on along the minus strand of CM045990.1, from coordinate 27,951,884 downwards.
CCCTCCTCCTCATCCGATGAAGCCTCTACCTCCTCCATGGATAGCACGGAAGAAGCCTACATGGTAAGGAAGGTAAGGCGTGCATTTAAGAATCTTAGATTTGATAAATCTCATGATAGGAATAGAAGACCAAGGGAGAAGGTCATATGCTATAATTGCCAAGGAGAGAGGCACATAAGGGACAATTGTCCCCTCCTAAACAAGAGCAAGGAAGATAAGAAAAAGAAAGAAGAAAAGAGGAAGAAGAAGGGGAGCAAGAAAAAGGAAGAAGAAAAGAAGGCAAAAGGAAGAGGGAAGGCCATGGCACTCAAAGCCAAGACATGGGATGACCTTGCCTCTTCATCCTCATCCGAAGAAGAAGAGCATGTCTACTCCAACCTAGCACTAATGGTTCTTCATGACTCGGATTGTTCCTCCTCCTCAAATGAAGAATCAAGCACAAGTGGGGAGAGCTCAAATGAAGGGGGAGCTTCTACATCCTCCTCATCCGAAGAAGAAGAAGAGGATATGGAAACTATGGTAACGAATGCTTCTCCTAAGAAAATAGTTTCCATAATTTCTAGTTTAACTAAGGAGTTATTTGGCATGAAAAAGAAAAATAAAAGCATGCTTAATCAAATTAAGGATTTAGAACAAAAACTAGAAAAAGCATGCTTAAATGATAATGTTTCTTCTTGCCATGATGATGCATGCTCACATGACTATATGCCTTTGGATGTTAATGATGCATGCATAGAGGAAAATAGGGCTTTAAGGGAAAAGGTAGATTATTTAACCAAATCCCTAGAGAAATTCACAATTGGCTCCAACACATTAAATATGATCATAGGGAGCCAAAGAGCAAGTTTTAACAAAAAAGGCCTAGGATATAAGGAAAAGAAAAATAAAAAGGCCTACAAATGCCTAATAGCTAGGGGACAAGATAAAAAGAAAGTAATTGCTAGAAAATGGATCCCCAAGGAATATCTAGTGAACCCAATAGGAAAGAACTTATTTTGGGTTCCAAAATCCATCCTTAAGGGTTAGAATAACCCTAGGGTATTCAACCACATGGACCTAGCCTATATCATATTTTGGTTGACTTAGGATGACGGGACAACATTTTTTAGATAGTGTTGGGTGATGATAACGTACCCATAAATAGATAATAATGCTTAAATCATGATGATTGATGTAATTCCTATGTATATTTACAATCATGATTTATGTTTCTGAAATTTGGCACGTTATCATAAGAAATAGGTTTGAATCATGCTTTAGGTAATACTTTGTTTATTATCATCATATAATACCTAATGCATGATTATAATTTGATGAAAACATGTGTTTCATGATCATAATGTGGAATTCATTCATATATGTCTTTATGATCATGCTGATTATTAGGTTGATACTTAATCATGATAGAATTGCATGAATATATTGGTTAAGTATATACAAATACCCCCTAGGATGCATCTCACACTCACCATAGGCTACCTTGATTGAAAACTTAGCATGAGTGAGATGTTAGGATGATACAAATGTTCACTAATGCCTATGGCATTTAGATGGTCATTTAAAGTATCAAAATAGCAATAATAGACCAATCATGGGGAAGGCTTATGTTTAATTCATAGACATATTGCCCAAAGATCATGGTTAGATATTTCATATGTTTTCAAAACAATTTCTTACTTTAAAATATATGTATTCATGTTTTGAAGCAATTGGATGCAAAACTGGGTGTTAAAATGGATACTCTTATGATCAAAAACCTAGTAGTTTTTAAAGCTTTTGGATTTTTGGCAAATACATGGAAATATAATGATTTTTCATGAAAACATATTTTTCACTGATAGATATACTTAAAAGAAATGTGTTCCCCAAATTTCATGATTTTTTGAATTTTCTGGAATTTTTAATGCATTTCTGAAATTCGGTATGAAAATCAGAAAATCCTGAAATTCACGTGCGGTCGACCGTATCTCAACCAATGATCGATGGCCCTGAATATCGATCAAGAAGGCTGAATTCCAAATTTTAAATCAACTTGTGGTATTTTCTTTCTTTTAGACTTGATGCCATGTGTTTTTAAATTAGTGATAATCTTTTTGATGGTGTCAAAGGGGGAGAAAATATTATGTTTAAGTTAATTATAAAAGGGGGAGAAAGTTATGATAGGGAGAAATTTACATAGAGAGTTTCATGGATTAAGGGGGAGTTGCGTGTTGTTATATCATGTTTATGTTTACATGCTTTCTTTCCTTTAAAATTTATATCAAATGTTTTTACCTAACTTAAACGGATTGCCACACATCAAAAAGGGGGAGATTGTTAGGGCAATCTCTTGCCGTAATATGGTTTTGATTGTATGACAAAGGGTTTAAGTTAGTTTGATATGTTGATTTGATATGTGCGTTGAAGTCGTGCAGGACTTAGTAATTCGCACATGGAGCCGTGGCAAGTTTCACATCTCATGACTCGTGCCTTGAGTCGGTGAAGGATAGCTTTGCGGAAGCCGTGCACTTGGAGCATCCGAGGGACCGCCGGACGAGGAGCTTGGAGTGAAGCCGGAGGAAGTAGACTTCGAGGCAAGAAACACGAAGGAGCATTGCAGAGCCATGCGCTGATCTTCGAGGGACGTGGCCGCCAACGGCGAACTTCAAAGGCGAGGACTCGAGGGATGAGAGTGGCGATTGTAACCCGAAGGGTAGCTCTTAGGTGAAACTTGGCCATTTGGCCAAGTGTCGGATGAGTTTTCGACACCGGCCGACCGCCATATCATGGCGATCGCTTCCGAGTCGATGGGTCGATCGACCGGGTCTAATGTGTGGGTCGATGTTGATCACCGATCACGATCGGGCAATGATCGATGATCGCCGACTCGATGAATGATCGATCGATGTCACGCGGCACGGCGTATCGGAGTCGACCTCGTTGAGGACTCGATCGTTGACATCACGATCGATGGGTGCCATCCTCTTCCTCTATAAAAAGGAAGGGGGTAAGACTTTGGGAGGCTAATGTTAATACTCTAACACTCTCCCAAAGTTCCCTAAAGCTTTCCATCCTCTTACCCAAGCTTATTTTCATTATATTTGTAAGAGGAGTGTTGTTGTAAAGAGGTTACCTCCACCTAGCTTTATGCAAAGGAGAGATCTAGTGGATAGATTGCGGAGTGATTCACCGTGGACGAATCGGACCGTGGATTAGCGGCGTAGCCGTGAACCACGTTACATCTCCGTGTTTGTATTGTCTTTGTTTTATTTCTATTTGCTTGTCTTAGTTTATTGCTTCCGCTTGCTCTAACGTTTTCGTAGACGAGCAAAATACGGCATCCAACGAACGAGGGCTATTCACCCCCCTCTAGCCGGTCAATCGATCCCCAACATAACCCATAGGGTAAACTAAAGTGATACCCTTAATGATGAATTATCTGTCGATCCGATCCAAAGGCTCCCTGCAGGTCTCGGCCTTTCTCCGAAGAGAACAAGATTAGATCCCACAGTCCGACAGACGGTCGCATTTCTGTGACAAATAACCCAAGGATTTTCCTAGATCATCTCATCTCATCACTTAATCCTATGAGCTGCAACTGTAGAATACCAAATAGATACAACCATCATCGTATACCCTCTCCTCTGTACAAGCAAATCACATCTGGAGGTAACTATTGTTGTCTGCATGAGTCTTCTGCGATGTCTTCTGCTGATGCTGCTTCTGTGCTGAAGGGTAGTATCAAGGAACTCCAACCATGCCTGGGATAGTAGGTTGCTGCTCATGAAATAACCCAATCTTAAGTTCTGATCTCTGCTGTCGAGACGATGCACCTTCCTCCTGGAATACCATCGATAGTCTTCAACTGAGTCTTCAAAGTATACCTCCTCCACTGTACTGGTTGCTCACAATAGCAATAGATGAACTGATCCAATGGATAATCTAACTTTGCGTGTCTTCGTGATCCGCACTCACACATATAATCCCTTCAGAGTCTTTGTTCTGATTTCGCTGATGTGCATGAGATATCATGATGATCTGCGATTGGTCTTCTATAATCGGAAAGTAGCTCAAGGCATATGACTCCGATCTTGCTCCTTTTATCTAATAGTCGGAGACTTCTGACCCAAATAAGTTGACCTGCATTATCTTCTTATCGGTCTCCAACTCTTTAACACTTGTACGGAGTCATTTCTAAACTCCTAACTCAATCAATGTCTTCCGACAGGATCTAATAGAAGATCCCATCATCTTAATCCAACAGTAAGCCAACAACTCTGGGTGGCTTAAATCATCCATTCATCTTCTTGAGCTATTAGGTGGTCGTAACCTCTATAAGTCTCACGACTCTGCACAGTACACTATTATTAACCGATCACCCTTTCTTGAAGCTCAAGAATTCCTTACAATGTGTCACTAAAAGTGACACGGGGAAATACTCTCTTTCAACTTCACTAAACCATGATCTAGTGATATATTATTTCTCATAGATTATTTTTTTCATTTATCACAAAATACCGGCTTGATCCCGATAATGGTATGCAAAAAACTCTTCTTTCTCGGTATAACATGAGTTAAGTACTCAAAAGTACTCTCAAAGTTATACAACTCAGTACGAACAACTCAGGGATAAAATCCCTATGAAACACCGTAACCTAGCCTTCCGCTATCTAAATCAACAATAGCCTACTTGTCTTATCCATTACCCATCAGGTAATGATCTCACTAGTATCGTTAGTGAAAATCTCTAAGACTGTAATCTCTGATTTCCACAAGAAATGTGACAACTTGACCCCTGTTTTTCAACTCGGTATCAGTCGACTCTCAAAGGTAAATCATCTTTTTGACATAGGTTCAAGACTCACAAACTTAACAGGTCATTTCCGGGGTCAACTCATACCACGGTTACGAACAATAACCAACAAACTACAGGTTATTCCCTATTATATACATTAAAAGCATAGCCAAAAAATCGAGAGTATAAACCCTATCGGCAACTCCGGTTGGTCGCCTCGGTGGATGACCTCTACTACAAGTCTGCACAGGTATAATATATCTAACTGTATACACTTGTTAATCAAATCTAGATAAGTATCCAACAAGAAAATAAGTCATTAGGAATACTTACTTCGTGCTGCTTGGAGCTCAGGCCACTGTCAATCTCATCTCAGAAAACCAAAACCGAATAAATCGACTCCCGAGAATCCAAGACTCGACACAAAACAACATTGTATGGCATGGTAGAACCTTGGGCTCTGATACCACTAAAGTTGTCATGCATCGAGAGTATGCCATGCCGAAAAGAAAACAAACGGCATCTCCCCTGTACATGGAAACATTTCGGGTTAATACAAGGCCCGTAGGCTACAACAACAACAATATACATATATATATGAAAACAACAACTACACAAAACACAGCAGAAACATAATACCACATCTCAAACTACACACATCACAACAACATGAAACCTCGACAAAATCCGAATCTACAACATTGTACATCACGAAAACTCCAAATACAACACACTCATATGGAAATCCCAACACAACCACCAGAATCTCGGAGATGAGATGAGATGTCAGCCAGCGGTGCTCCAAGTCCATCATGAAGTCAGTTACCAGTTACCTGGGCGACAGAAAAACCCAGGGTCCATAGAGGTGAGTAAAACTCTACAGGTAATAGGAAAAACATGTATATATGTCAAATATAACATGTTTCAACAACATAATCTAGAGGTACAATAGGTATATCTATATAGTATATAAATACAAGCATATACCATCTAACCAAATGAACAACGTAAATTTCAGACATACCTGAAAGTCTGCTATGCTACTCTGATTCAACCTGAGCATATATCCAACATATATATAACAGGAAGAGTAATACCAACTCATAATCTACTCATGCTATAGGTCAAGGTATCTAATAGTCTGTCCAACACATATACAAGTATCCGACACAATCGTATAAAAAATGCACATATATATATATATATATATATATATATATATGGCAATATGCAAAGCGCCATAAGATACGACAATGCAGCATGCATGGTCATGCCTGCGCACCCCTACTTGCTACCATTACCCCAGTGTGGCCTAGGTGGCATGACATGACAACTATCCCAACTCAACACCAACCACCGCTCTAGAATGGCCGAGTGGGTAGTATGATTAAGTAGCATATGAGCATAAATAGCTCGCTACACAACGGGGGTCCCTGCTGCTGGCCACTCCGACTGACACTACCAATGAGTGGTCGAGTGCCATGCACCCAGGACAACTGCACGCAACTCCAACTACCACCGTCTATAGTGGTAGAGTGTGACACAACAGATGCTCTGCCCTCACACCAGTTACTCCTCGGGGAGTAACCTAGGAGGCAAGATGACTGACGACTCTCTCAACCCCAAGGGAGACTATGTCATCAGAATGCATGCAAATGATATGAATATGTTGTCACACGTACAACCATCTACCACAGACTCTCTGTTCAACAAAGAGTCGTAACCATCTGATGAATACACTCTCTATCCTGTAGAGAGTCATACTCAACTCATCGACGGACTCTCTATCCTATAGAAAGTCATACTCAACTGATCATAACTCTCTATGCAGTAGAGAGTCATACTCAACTGATCGACACACTATCTATCCTGTAGAGAGTCGTACCCGACTGATCAAAACATGTTGGGACTACCGGTCTGTAGCGACACACTAATCACCCTTCACTTAACGATTACACAACACATGGTTGGTAATAAGTATGCAATATATGGGTATTGGAATAAATCCTACATTTAGGGCATTACTTACCCACGGATGGCCGTTTTACCAATTTATAAATTGGGTCATCACCCGTACTCTAACATCTACACCCTACTAAACATCTAGGCTTATTTACATCACTTCTATAACCCTAAATCATAATAAAGGGAATGTGATATCAACCTTTGAGTAAATATAGCCAACGACAAGTTCAAGCATAAGATAATAAGAGCAGGGTCAAGGTAACATGATCATAAAAGATGATCATGCATCTAAATCTGTATGCATTAAAACTACCTGACTAGGGTAGGAATTACCCGCCTATTGATGTAGAGTATCTCGAAATATAATTTGCCTTCACGTCCAAGAATTGATCTCGATTCAACATCCTGCACACAACATAGAACATAATTAAGTTCTATCGTACATCGAATGATTGAATTGAATCCTATATCGATCATTATATACAAATCAATTGTCTCGATACTAATTAAAGTCTCGATCACACCTCCAACATCACTTCGGCTATATCACCGTAAGTATACCCACTAGATCCAATTAACAATTCACAATAATCCAAATCAACACTGTAAACATGAACAACTCATCCATAACTATTAATCATCGAGTCAATTCTAGTTCAACTATAACGTAGTATACATCCATACAATTAATCTTCTATTAACAACAAATCCATCACAAGATCAGTTTAATCACAACGATAGTGATATACATTCATAAATTATCCAAACTTAACTCACCTTGCCTAGACTCACTCTACAGCTTCTTGTTCCAATTCAAGGTATCAGATTAAAGTCCAAACATCCAAATTGAAAGCAACCTCATAACCTTATTTGTTCATCCTATAGAAATATGTTAACTTAATCAACATACAAAAACCTTACCTCCTAATTCATTCCGCTTCCACTAGCTCGTTTACAACCCCTTTAACAGAGCATCATAAATCCTTCCATACATCAACTTATTCCCTAGAATCAATTACTCATCAATTAAGAAGAGAAAAATGAAGGAAACTCACCTCTCGACAAGAAGGCACCAGCAGGATCGATCCACGCCAATATTGGAGAGATCAACAAAACCTGCTGCCCACCAAACACTCAATTATAGCTGTGAATAGAATTAAATAAAGCTCAACCATTACACAATAAAGGAGACACTACCAAATAACTTACCTCATCACACAGCCATCACCGGCTCCCGACGATAGTCACAAGATACCCAACTCACCTTCACAGCCAGCAAACCCCAACAAAGCACATCATCTGGCTTGCTCCACTTCTCGGTTCACTACACTGCCACATCCCCTCCTTGATCTCACAAGGTAGTTCCCACAATCACACGATAGGAAATTCACCCACAGAATTGAAGTGGACAGAAAAGAAAGAAGGAGATCAAGTCATTATACCAGAAATTGACACCACACCGGCGTCATCTCCATATACCACCTCCGACAGGAATGACCAACCGCAGTGACGCCATCATCGCGCTTCTCGTGTGAGAAACAACAAGCCATGATGAAGAGATCGACTGAAAGCCAGCAAAACACCGTGCCCTTACCTCACTTCGGCAACAATCGTGAAGAACAAGATCCAATTGAATCACTTTCGAAGCGAAATCCCAGCCGTGCGCCCCCTCACCACTGGCGCATCCGTGGACACCGTTGAGGGTGGTCGGCGCTGTCTATAGGGTGGCGGCATTCCAGCCCTAGAAGTCGAGACCGAAGAAATCGACAGCAAGGAAATCAGGAAGAAGAGTCGACGACGGGTCGAAATCGACGACTCCCTCGTGTTGCCAACGTTGGACTCGCGGCGGCAGCGGCGGCGACCAGCGTCGAAGGGCAAGGAGAGCTCGCGGGGTGGATGACAAGAGAAGAAGAGGGAACGGTGAGGTCGCACACAGGGGAATGGAGAAAGTCACGATCGAGAATGGAGGAAATCGGGAATTTAGGAAAATGTCGATTGAGGGAAAACGGAAGGAAATCGATTAATAAACCCCTTTAATACCTCATTAGAAGTTAATCTAAACAGTCTTTACAAAAGCCTGTTCGTTTTATCCCCATGAAATATCCATAAAACTCCGTTTAAATCCAGAAAAATTTCTAAAAATTCTTGGAAAATTCCATAGGGTATTCTCCTAATTAACCAACATTTTTTTTCGTGGTATTTTACATTCTCCCCGACTTATAAAAATTTGATCCCCAAATTTCATACTAACATACAAAAATTACTTTAAGCAAGTTTCCGAAAGAACCATGTACATTTCTCAAGTGAACAGATGAGGGTATCGAGCTCGAATAGTACCTTCCAGCTCCCACGTAGCCTTCTCATCAGTATGATGCTGCCATCCAACCCATACCAGTCAGATGATTTTGTTCCTCAACTGACGCTCCTTGCGACCAAGAATTCGTACTGGAATCTCCTCATAAGTCGCATTCGTCTGGAGGGGACTTGGAACCTCCTTCAAAACACGATCTAAATGCGGCACGTATTTCCTCAGCATAGAAATATGAAATACGTTGTGAACTCCCGCCAGTCCCTGAGGTAAAGCCAACCGATAAGCTACACCCCCAATCTGCTCAGATATCTCCAATGGCTAATATAGCGTGGAACTAATTTCCCCGACTGCCTCCCTAAACACGGGAGATTTACCCGGTCTACCGTATATGGCCTCGAATGTAGCCTTCTGGATGGAGGAGTGATAACAGTTCTTATAGTCAAATTCCACTAATGGAATGTGATTCTCCCAACTAACTCCATAATCCATGACACAGGATATTAATAGATCCTCCAGAGTCTAAATGGTACGCTCCGACTGTCTGTCTGTCTATGGATAAAATTTTATATTGAGCCGAAGCTCTGTGCCCATAGCTTGCTGTGGACTCTACCAACATCGCGAGGTAAATCGCGGGTCTTTATCAGATATGATACTTAAAGGCACTCCATGAAATCTGATAATCTTTGGTAGTACAACACTACAGCCGATCCAATGAGTCCGTTCCACGAATAGGAAAAAATGAGCTGATTTGGTTATTCGATCCACGATCACCCAAATCACATCATGTCCTTTACGGGTTCTAGGCAATCCCATAACGACACCAATAGTGATATGCTCCCACTTCCATTCCTGAATTGAAATTTCTTGGAGCAATCCAGCGAGTTTCTGATGTTCAACCTTCACCTGCTGGTATACTAAATACCCAGCAACAAAGTCTGCGATATCTCTCTTCATACCGTTCCCACCAGTATAATCGTTTCAACTCTCGGTACATCCGAGTACTATCAGGATGAACAGCAAATCACTAATGATGTGCTTTCTGTAGCAACTCTTCCTTGACTAGATGCGTGTCCGGAACACACTATCCTTATCAGAGATGAGGAATTATCTTCTCAAAAGAGAAGTCCATCGACCATTCAAAATCCACTCCACCACACACTCTATACGTGCATGGGAGACTATAGCGACCAATCTCCCTTGTTGCAACTGTTCATGTTCCAGCAACTCAATAGTAGCTACCCAGTAGCTAATCAAAATCTCATAAGCATTCCTGCTCCATATCACTACTACACGAGATCATATCTGTTAAAACTACATCACGTGTAGAACAGCTTATCTCGTAGTTACTTAACTGACGTAGACATAAGATACATCTCATGCAACTGTATCGGATTCACTCCGATCCCTGAAATGATACATTTGCATACAATATCTTTTTATCCACCCCGGAAGGATTAACTAATACTCATGTAAAAGTTAACCACCGTCTAGGTCCTGTAACTGGTTTCACCAGTTTCCGACTAAATGATTTCCATCATCACCTTTGTCAAACAAGTCCATGGTATAGTAATGCCAAACATTCTATCCACATCTAAAGAATTAACCCAAAACATACAAGGAAAACCACCATCTACGATGGTCGAGTGTGCAACTCCAACTACCACAATCAACAGTGGCCAGGTTATGTAACTCCAATAACTACAAACTGATCCCATCGTGCCCACGAGACAAAATTCTCAAATCCAGTGGCGACTAAATCGTTAATTAGTCTAAAAACATAATCAAAACTCACACAATTCATACCATGTATGAAATTGTCTTCTCTACAGACCTGCATCCCCTTACTCTTCAATGATGATATATCAATCATCGCAATGACCATGATAATTGTATGACATCATGTCACTAAAATATCAATACTCTAGTCGTAAATCAACCCTAGAGTATACACAGGTGTCCTTAACTGATCTAGACAGATCATTTATCCGCAACGAAGGATATTCACTTTTAACAACTATCACATTCCATCATCGATATCGATGCATAAATTCAAAGGTCCATCTCTTTTTCAACAAAGAGTTCCGGATCTTCTCAAGGAGAAATACTGGGACAGATAAATATCCCCTTCAACATCTCCTATAATCACAACTTACGTTATTCTAATTTCTATAGTGTTTAACAACACTGATACCAACAAAACTATCACCTGGTCTATGATCTTCGATATCAGAACTATTTCCGCAATCATTTCGATCGCTTACTCCACTTGCCTATGCAGCAGCAAGCCTAGGAGTTCATCCGAAACTATATCCGAATACTCTCAGATTATACGCACATCCGAGAGACATATCGTACCATACTTCCAACAATTTAACCATCCGTAAGGATATATCTACAGTGAAAGTATGTCTATCAAAGTCTAAGGGCATCCCTTGACTTCTAAATTACTGGTCCACATCTCATCTGATGGTAGAGATAGCACCGACCCATCAGTCGATGTATAGAAATCCTTCTAATCCGAACTAGGAATGTTCTAGACAAGGATGCCTATAAACTTCAAGTATCTCTCAATATATTAACCCAGAGGGTAAACTAAAGTGATACCCTTAACGATCAATTATCTGCCGATCCGATCCAAAGGCTCCCTATAGGTCTCGGCTTTTCTCCGAAGAGAACAAGATCAGATCCCATAGTCCGACAAACGGTCGCATTTCTATGACAAATGACCCGAGGATTTTCCTAGATCATCTGATCTCATCACTTAATCCTGTAGGATCGATGTGGTTGGCCGCCTATAGGGGGGTGAATAGCCTTCTTTCATATGATGAGGGAATTTGCTCGTCTACAAAGAATATTAGCGCAACAGAAAATACAAACGAACAATAATAAAGACAAGCAAGATACTAAACAATGCTAACACAATATATAACATGGTTCATGACCTTGCCGCTAATCCACAGTCCGATTCGTCCACGGTGAATCACTCTGCAACCAATCCACTATTGGTCTCTCCCTTTAGCCAATGCAAGGTGGAGGTAAACCTTCTTACAACCCAAACACTCCTTCTTACAATAAATATGAAAGAAAACTAGAAGAAGAAGTTGAAAGCTTGTGGGGCACTTGGATGATCATTTGGAACTTAAGCATTATCCATCCAAAAGCCCACACCCTCTCTTCTTATAGAGATGACTGATTTCTTCTCGTTGGCCGCCATCAGTCGACTGCTGCCCTTGGCAGTCAACTGCCGCCACTACAACGACCTCTGAACACGTCAGATCCCGACCATTGTAGTCTAACGGAACCCTTGGCAGTCGACTGATGTATCCATCAGTCGACTGATGCCTCCGTAGCCGATTGGCCAATTAGCTACGAGCGGTTCTATGCCGCGACGACTTCATCACGATCGTGATGCCTTTGGCGATCGGATCGATGATGGTCTGCAAATCATTGCCATTCCATGGCGATCATTCGGGCAAAACCAATCAGTTGAACACCAGTTTTACCTAAGAGCACTACCCCTTTTTGGGTTACATTCACTCACTCTCATCCCATGCAGTCCCTCACCTTCAAAGTTGTCTTCGTTCGGCCACGTCCCTCAAATGCGCCAAGCGCACGGCTCTTCAGTGTCATCCTTCACGTCTCGCCCTGAAGTCTACTTCCTCTGGCTTCACTCCAAGCTACTCGTCCGGCGGTCCCTCGGATGCTCCAAGCGCACGACTTCCATAAAGCTATCCTTCACCGACTCAAAGACTGAGTCATGAGATATGAAACTAGCCAAGGCTCCATATGCGAATTACTAAGTCCTGCAAGACTCCAACACACATATCAAATCACAATAACAACCTAACTTAAACCCTTTGCCACACACATCAAAACCATATCATGGGTTGATTGCCCTAACAATCTCCCCCTTTTTGATGTGTGGCAATCCGTTTAAGTTAGGTAAAAATATTTGATAAAATATTAAGGAAAGAAAGCATGTAAATAACATGATTAGCAACTCTCCCCCTTAATACATGAAACTCCCCCTAAATACATTTCCTCTTACTTAAACATATATCTTTCTCCCCTTTTGACACCATCAAAAAGATTAAACAGGGTTTATATGACATGACATCAAGTCTAGAGAGAAGCAAAAAATCAAAAACACTTAAAAACCTGATAAAATCAGGTTACTTTACTCATGCACAGTACATCAGTCGACTGCTATCAGTATGGCAGTCGACTGGTACAAGGAAATCATGTTTTCTGATTTTCTAGATGAAATTCAGAAATGCACTATAAATTATAAAATATTTGAAAAATAGTGAAATTTGGGGAACATATTTTTTTTTGGGTTCTTTATCAAAGAAAAATTGTTTTCCATGAAAAATCATTATATTTTCAAGGATTTGCTAAAAATCCAAAAGCTTCAAAAACAACTAGGTTTTTGAACATGTTAGTATCAATTTTAACACCTAGTTTTGCTTTCAATTGTTTCAAAACATGAACACACAGATTTTAAAGTAAGAAATTGTTTTGAAAACATATGAAATATCCAACCATGATCTTTGGGCAATATGTCTATGAATTAAACATAAGTCTTCCCCATGATTGGTCTATTATTGCTATTTTGACACTTTACATGACCATCTAAATGCCATAGGCATTAGTGGACCATGAGTATCATCCTAACATCTCACCCATGTTATGTTTTCAATCAAGGTAGCCTATAGTGAGTGTGAGATGTTCCTAAGGTATTTATATATATACTTAACCTTTAATTTCATGCAATTTTACCCAAGGTTAAGTATCATCCTAACAATCCACATGATCATAATGACATATATGTATTGTTTCCACATTATGATCATAAAAAAAAATGTATTTATCAATTTATTATCATGCATTAGGTATGTAATCATGATAAAAAGTCAAGTATCACTTAGAGCATGATTTAAACCCTATTTCCCATGATTATGTGCCAAATGTCAAGATCATAAATCATCATTGCAAACAAGTATAACAATTACATTAACTATCATGATTTAAGCATTATTATCAATTTATGAGCACATTATCATCACCCAACACTTTTGCTAAAAATGTATAGGTCATGAGTATCACATTACACTAAGTGTTGAGCATGATCTAAACTATGTAAGGGGTGCATTATCATCACCCAACACTATTTCAAAAATTTGTCTCGCCATCCTAAGTCAACCAAAATATGATATAGATAAATTCTATATGGTTGACTATCCTAGGGTTTTCCTAACCCTTTAGGATGGATTTAGGAACCCAAAATAAGTTCTTTCCTATGAGGTTCACTAAATACTCCTTAGGGATCCATTTTCTAGCAATTGTCTTATTTTTGCTTTGACCCCTAGCAATCAAACATTTATAGGCCTTTTCATTAGTTTTTCCCTTATATCCTAGACCTTTCTTATTGAAGCTAACCCTTTGGCTCCCAATTATAATGTTCAATGTATTTGATCCAATTGTAAACTTTTCTAGGGCCTTGGTCAAATGATCTACCTTTTCCCTTAGAGCCCTATTTTTCTCAATGCATGCATCATTAACATCAAAAGGCATATATTCATGTGAGCATGCATTATCATGACTAGAAGAAGTATCATCATTAATATTTAAGCATGATTTTTCTAATTTTTCTTCTAAGTCCTTAATTTGATCTAGCATGCATTTATTTTTCTTCTTTGCCCTAAACAAGTCCTTAGTGAGGCTAGAAATAATTGACATAATTTTCTTAGGGGAAAGATTTGTTACCTCACTTACCAAATCCTCTCCTGATGATGAGGATGTAGAAGAAGCTCCCCTTTCACTTGAGCTCTCCTCACTTGAGCTTGCTTCTTCATTTTCGGAGGAGGAGGAGTCTAGGTCGTCAAATACCATTAGGGCAAGGTTTGAGTAGACATGTTCTTCCTCTTCTTCGGATGAGGATGATGAAGAAGAGGGATCATCCCATGTCCTTGCTTTTAGTGCCTTTGTCTTCCCCTTTTCCTTGGCCTTCTTCTCTTCCTTCTTTTTGCTTCCCTTCTTCTTCTTCTTTTCTTCTTTCTTTCTCTTCTCCTCTTTGTTCTTGTTCAAGAGGGGACAATTGTCCCTTATGTGCCCCTCTCCTTGGCAATTATAGCAAATCACCTTCCCTCTTGGTCTTCTTCTCCTATCATTAGATTTATTAAATTTAAAACCTTTTAATGCACGCCTTACCCTCCTTACCATATAAGCTTCTTCCGTGCTATCCATGGAGGAGGAGGAGGGAGCTTCATCGGAGGAGGAGGGGGTCTCCATCTTCTTCTTCCCTTTGTTAGCCATCAAGGCTACTCCTCTTGAAGGTTGAAATCTTGGCTCTTCTACTATTCCTTCGAGCTTTGTTTCGTGGAGCTCCATAGTTGAGAAGAACTCCTCCAAGGTGTTCACTTCTAAGTTATTTGACATGTAGAAGGAATCCACCATTGAGCTCCATTTTGATGACTGGGGAAAGGCATCAATTGCTTTCATGAGCATGTCCCGGTTTGAAAGTCTTTCTCCTACACTCGTTAGCCCAATTAAAATTTCTTTGAATCTAGAATGTAAGGAGGTTACCTTTTCTTCCTTTTCAAGCTTGATATTTGTTAGTTGGGAGCGGAGGAGGTCTCTTCTTGAAAGCTTGGCCTCCGAAGTGCATTCATGAAGCTCTACTAGCTTCTCCCACATCTCCTTGGCACTTGCACACTCCCCTATCCTATTCACTTCTTGTTGGGGGAGTACATTGTAGAGGTGGTACTTGACCTTTGAATTCGCCAAGTACTCCTCTCTTTGTCTTTTATTCCACCTTGATTTCTCCAATGGCTCCCCTTCTTCATTCCTAGGAATCTCCAAACCGTTTTCCATAATTAATAAAATTTCGAATTCGGTTTCGAAGAATACCCCCATTCTCTTTTTCCACCAAGAGAATTCTCCTTCAAACTTCGGTGGGTGAATATTGGAACCGACCATTCTTGAATGTGCTTGTTGTGGCAGTTAGTCCTCGACAAGCTTTCCTCGCTCTGATACCACTTGTAGGATCCATGTGGTTGGCCGGCTAGAGGGGGGTGAATAGCCCTCTTTCGTATGATGACGGAATTTGCTCATCTACAAAGAATATTAGCGCAACGGAAAAAACAAACGAACAATAATAAAGACAAGCAAGATACTAAACAATGCTAACACAATATATAACGTGGTTCACGGCCTTGCTGCTAATCCACGGTCCGATTCATCCACGGTGAATCACTCCGCAACCAATCCATTGTTGGTCTTTCCCTTTAGCCAATGCAAGGTGGAGGTAAACCTTCTTACAACCCAAACACTCCTTCTTACAATAAATATGAAAGAAAACTAGAAGAAGAAGTTGAAAGCTTATGGGGCACTTGGATGATCGTTTGAAACTTAAGCATTAGCCATCCAAAAGCCCACACCCTCTCTTTTTATAGAGAGGACTGATTTCTTCTCGTTGGCCGCCATCAGTCGACTTCTGCCCTTCGCAGTCAACTGCCACCACTGTTGTGATGTATACTGAAAAGTCTATCTTTTGTATAAACATCTCTATTTTAAAATAAGAATCACATGATCATTGTTTTCATATTTTTATGACTATGCATATTGTTTAATACTTTACATTGTAAATAACATGGTGTGTGGTGTCACACGGGAGATCATGTTATCGGCTCTTTGTAAAGTATAAATAAAGGCTCACAACCGAGATGGCTTTGGACAAACCATTGGAATGGTTTTAGTGTGATTTGGTATTGGTTTGACTTGACCATAGAATCACACTAGTGCACTTTGTGTGTATTGAGCAGGACCGACTTAGAGGTGATTCGATTTATTGCTTACTACATAATCGAATCGGACCTCAGATATTATATTGTACATACTCTTAATCCCGATATAATAATGGGCACATATCCGTAGTATTCATTTCTTTGATTTACCAATGGGCGAGATTTATAGATTAAATCGATAGGCTCGACAAGTTGGGAAATGATATTATTTATATGGTGTGCCGTTGATTATAGGAGGAAACCATGTCCTATATATTAGGATGATGATGTCCCCTTGAGGAGCTCATAAGGTTCATCAAGTAAACCCTGCAGGTGGACTTGGTCCGGCATGATGAAAAGGTTGAGTGGTACTACTCATGGAGTTAGATGTTGATTAATTAATGGTCAGTAAATTAATTAATCGACGGACATTCGAGATCTTAAACACGGGGAGAAAATGTACATATAATATATGGAGCCCATATTATCTTATTGGGGTTGGTGAGGTAGATCAATGATAATCCTTTAGTGGATTGGATTATCATTAATGGATCGGACTTTATGTGGGCTTGATCCATGGGTGGCCAAGATCCAACTCCTCCTCATGGTCCCTATTGTAGCCTATTAAAACCTCATGACGCTTAGATCCAATGGATAGAAACAAAACTCTAGATCCAAAGGTAGAGATTAAATCTCTAAGATCCGACGGTTGAGATTAAATCTCTAGATCCGAGGGTTGAGATTAAATCCCTAGAACCAATGGTGGAGATTAAAACAAGGCTTATCCCTAAACTCTATAAAAGGAGGCTTAGGGTTGGCATGGAGAACAATTGAGAGAAGCTAGGGTTTTTTGAGGTTGGCAGCAGGCGACACCAAATAAGGAAACAACTTCCTTATTTTTCTTCTTCCTCAAGCTTGCCGGCGCCCATTGAAGCCCTTCCAGCCCTTGGCCGGCATCCAAACTCCCTCTTCTCCTTCTCCTTGGCTAGTGGAAACAAGATTTAGGGCTTTCCCTTGGTGTCTTGGCCAGTTTCCACCCTAATCTCCTCTTCCTTCTTGGCCGGCGGCAAGCTCCAACATTGGATGTTGGTCGTTGGTTGAAAGAAGAAAAGGAGCTTTGTTTCTATTCTTCCTCTTGCTCGGGACAAGCAAGGAAGGAAGATTGGTGATCTAGGAGCTTCAACTTTTTGTAGATCATCGTCCACACATCGTCCGAAAGGAAGAAGGTCATACATTAGAAGATCGAGAGGTATATCGATTTTATATTCTCTTTTGTAACATGTTTGTTTTTGTTTTTCAATTATGAGCATGATATATTCTATTTGTGGCTAAATAATACTTGGATCATGAACATAAACACGAAAGCCGGCGATCCAGACATTGTCTATTCCGTGGTTACTCGTAGAATAAAGGTTGGTCGCTTGAACAACAAGTTTGTTCAAGTGACCTCTCTAAATGAATAGCACGATGATGACTTAGTTGTTTGGGCAATCCCTTTTGTCTAGGATTAAATTTTTTTAATCCGAGGACATCGATGGGATCGCCATGAACAAACGACCGAGGTAAAATCGGAAGCGAAGTTTCCCCTCACGGATCAACCCAATAATTGGTATCAGAGCCACGGTTTCCGGTTTTGTGTGTTTAGGATTCAGTTAATTTTTATGCACTTTTCATATATTATATGTGTCGGATAATAGTAGGATATGCATAGGTTAACTCTTTGGTTGCAGGCATAAGATCCGACAATTATGGCCATATGTGTGTATGTGATTGTATGTGTGTAAATGTTTATTTTGTTGAATCCTCGGGGTTGACGAGGCTAGTATTTAATTTTTTGTAAATTAGATACGACATTGTTTAGCCACTCTTTTTTATTTTAGTTTACTTTCGATCTAGATTTCATGTACACTCCCTCGTGGAGTATAGGATTGATGGATGTAAATTAAAATAGATTTTAGTCTCGGCTCGGATCTCCGGATGGCTCGTACATGGCGTAGGAGGAGCGGACGAGAAGACGATACGACGGGAGACATATTGAAGACAAAAGCCATAATAGTTGGAAAATAATTTATTTTTCATATTTATTGCTTATTGTTTGATATGCATGTCGTAGGCTAGAAAATTCCTCAATTTCAAATTACTAAGTGGGAGAGGGATATTTTTATAAATTCCCACGGCCTCCATTACAATTTGACATGTGATGCAAACAAACTTGCACGTCGGTTCTGAGTGCCTTCCACCCCATCGGATGAGTTTGTTTACGGATCACAAGGTCAAATATGGTTATAGGGAATTATTAAGGAGCGTGTGCACTTTCCCATCGGAAGGCACATAACCCGAGATAATTACCTTGGTACCGAGTAATGGTGAACACTTAGATACAAATATAAGTATCCTCCCCATCGGAGTCACTGCTTTTATTTGTAGTGCCAAAGAGGAACCAACTATTAATTTTACTTGTCAAAAAGTTAGGTTGACAAGATAGTAAAATTAATGGGTAAAACCTCCTCTTACAAATGTAGAATTCGTATACATCCACACTATCGTGGCATAAGATATTCTCGGTGTTTTGAGGTGTTGGTTGATTTTAAAATTTTATTGTTTGAGGAATCAATAATTTTTTGAAATCTAATATTTTGATCTATGTGATTCTTAGGTTTTCTTTCAAAATGACTTTCAAACCACTTGCTGTGATACTGAAAGAGAATAAACTTACTGGACCCAACTATGTTGATTGGAAGAGGAACCTTAACATTGTCTTGACTGCTGAGGAATACAAATATATACTCCTCGAAGAGTGCCCTCCTAAGCTTGCAGATGATTCTAGGGAAAAGGAGAGAGAGAGTTATAAGAAGTGGATAAAGGCCGATGAGATGGTGCGGTGTTACATTTTGGCTTCTATGTCAAATGTACTGCAACATCAGCATCAAGCCATGCCCACTACTTATGACATGATGCTCAATCTCAAAGAGCTTTTCGGATACCAAAATCGGGCTGCGAGGCAAGAAGCCATGAGGAACTTGATGACGACCACCATGATCGAGGAAACACCCGTGAGGGATCACGTTCTCAAGATGATGGCTCATTTGAATGAGCTGGAGGTCATTGGAGCTGAGATCGATGGGGAAACCTAGGTCGATATCATTCTCCAGTCTCTACCTAGGAGTTTTGAGAAGTTTCGCCTGAACTACAACATGAACAAGAGGTTGTATTCATTGGCGGAGCTTCTTACATAACTCTAGGCGGCAGAGGGGCTATTTTGTCAGAGTGCTCAGGCACATGCCATGGTGACCCAAAAGGTTTCTACTTCTAAGCCAAAAGGCAAGAAGAAGAAGAAACAAACTGGGGCAAAGGTGGTGGGAGGTACTCAGGGAGGAGTGAAGAAGCCGAAAGGCAAGTGCTTCACTTGTAAGTAGACTGGACACTGGAAGAAGGACTACCCCAATCGCAAGCAGAACAAAGGTATATCTTTTGGTCTAGTCGTTGAAACATGTTTAGCGGTGTTATCTACCGGCACCTGGTGTGTAGATACAGGAGCCATTGATCATGTCTGCAATACTTTGTAGTGGTTCCAGGAAACCAAACGACTGGCTAAGGGGGAGATTACCATGTACTTGGGCGATGCCATGAAGGTGGCGGCTATTGCAGTGGGAGATGTTCATTTATCTTTTGAGAAAAATAAACTTTTGGTTCTTAAGAATTGCTTTTTTGTACCTTTATTTAGAAAGAATTTAATTTCGGTTTCTAAATTGTTTATGGATGGATATTCTATTTCTTTTAATGACAGAGTTGTTATAAAAAGGAATAGGGACATTATCTGTTCAGGTGCATTGATAGGAAATCTATACACACTTGAACAAAAACCTCCCACGATGCAAATTGAAGTTAATAACTCATCTTCTGATTCCAATAAGAGAAAAGAACCTTCGAAGATGAACCAAACATATCTTTAGCATCTTAGGCTTGGTCATATTAACCTAAGCAAAATTCAAAGGTTGATAGCTGATGGACCTTTGGGTTCATTAGTGGTGGAGGATTTCCCAACCTGCGAATCTTGCTTGGAGGGTAAAATGACCAAGAGGCCTTTTAAGGCCAAGGGGTATAGAGCCAAAGATATGTTAGAATTGGTTCATTCTGATTTGTGTGGTCCTATGACTATCCAGGCTAGAGGTGGTTTTGAGTATTTCGTCTCTTTTATAGATGATTATTTGAGATATGGATACATTTACTTGATGCGCCGCAAGTCTGAATGCTTTGACAAGTTCAAAGAATTCAAAGCTGATGTGGAGAAACATCAAGGTAAAAGTATCAAGACACTACGATCTGATCGTGGTGGTGAGTACCTCTTAGGAGAGTTTAGGAATTACTTATCAGAGGCTAGGATTCAATCCCAATTGTTTGCACTTGGCACACCCCAGCAGAATGGTGTAGCAGAGCGAAGGAATAGGACTCTTATGGAGATGGTTAGATCGATGATGAGTTATTCTCAGTTGACAGATTCGTTCTGGTGATATGCTCTAGATACGGCGGTGTACATTCTGAACTTGGTTTCATCTAAATCAGTGCCTTCTACTCCCACAGAATTGTGGACTGGGCGAAAGCCTAGTCTAAGACATATTTGGAAATGGGGGAGTCCAGCACATGTGCTGAAGGCAGATGCTGGTAAGTTGGAACCTGGTACAGAAGTATGCATTTTCGTTGGCTATCCTAGAGGAATGAATGGTGGTTTGTTTTATATTCCTAGAGATCAGAGGGTGATCGTTAGCACGAATGCCAGATTTCTAGAGGAAGACTATGTGATGAGCCACAAGCCCAAGAGTAAAGTTGTTCTAGAGGAATTAAAAGGGGAAGTCACTTCTTCAGTTCCACCGGTACAAGAGGATATACCACAAGTCACTGCACCGCGTGTCACAAAGGATACACAGGAGATACCTCGTCGTAATGGGAGGGTTGTGAGACAGCTTAATAGATTAATGTTCTTGGGAGAATCTTCTGATTTGGTCCCTGGCAAACATGAACCTGATCCCTGGACATATGACGAGGCAATCCAAGATAAAGATGCAGTATCTTGGCAAAGTGCAATGAATGCTGAGATTGAATCTATGGATTCAAATCACGTCTGGGAGTTGGTAGAACCACCCGATGGTGTAAAAACCATTGGATGCAAGTGGATCTACAAGAGAAAGAGAAGAATAGATGGGAAGGTTGAGACCTTCAAAGAGAGGCTTGTTGCGAAGGGGTATACTCAGAAAGAGGGTATCAATTATGAGCAGACCTTTTCACCGGTAGTCATGCTTAAGTCTATCCGGATTCTCTTATGCATAGCAGCTCATATGGATTATGAGGTGTGGCAGATGGATGTCAAGACAGCTTTCCTTAATGGAAGTCTTGAGGAAAACATCTATATGAAGCAACCAGAGGGATTCATTGCTAAGGGCAAAGAGCATCTTGTATGTAAGCTTAATCAGTCCATTTATGGATTGAAGCAAGCTTCGAGGTCTTGGAACATCCGCTTTGATGAAGTAATCTAGTCTTATGGATTTATTCAGAGTCCGGATGAGTCTTGTGTATACAAGAGATGTGACTGAAACATAGTGATATTTCTTGTACTATACGTAGATGACATTTTGTTGATTGGCAACAATATCAAGGTGTTATCGGACGTAAGGGTATGGTTGTCCAAACAGTTTGATATGAAGGACTTGGGAGAGTTGGGACACATCCTTGGGATCAAGGTTATAAGAGATCGCAGGAAAAGGATGTTGTGCTTATCCCAAGCTTCATACATAGACACGATTATGGATCGTTTTAGCAAGTAGAACTCCAAGAAGGGTTTTCTACCTTTCAGGCATGGAGTTCCTTTATCTAAGGAGATGTGTCTTAGAACATCTGAGGAGATAGAGGAGATGAAGGCGGTTCCTTATGCTTCGGTAGTAGGAAGTCTCATGTATGCATGCTATGTATGAGACCAGATATCTGCTTTGCCGTAGGCATGGTCAGCAGTTATCAGAGTAATCCAGGACAGGGACATTGGACTGCGGTAAAGCATATATTGAATTACCTGAGAAGGACTAGGGATCATATGCTAGTTTACCAGGCAGACCAATTACTCCCTGTGGGTTACACGGATTCCGACTTCCAATCTGATTGGGATAACAGTAAGTCTACCTCAGGTTTTATGTTTACTTTAGGAGGTGGAGCCATTGTATGGAGGAGTGTCAAGCAGAAATGCGTGGCAGACTCCACCATGGAAGCTGAGTATGTGGCAGCCTCTGAGGCTGCCAAAGAAGCTGTGTGGCTCAGAAACTTCCTGATGGACTTGGATGCGATTCATGGTTTGCCTAGAACTATCACAATTTATTGTGATAATAGTGGT
This sequence comes from Wurfbainia villosa, assembly GCA_025175895.1. NCBI lineage: Eukaryota > Viridiplantae > Streptophyta > Magnoliopsida > Zingiberales > Zingiberaceae > Wurfbainia > Wurfbainia villosa. Next base: position 27,928,674 of record CM045990.1, on the reverse strand, counting down.
ACTGTTGCAAACTCGAAGGAACCACGAGCCCGTAAGGCTAGTAAACACATAGAGCGCAAGTACCTCCTGATACGAGAAATCGTAAAGAGAGGAGAAGTTGTTGTGGCCAAGATTGTATCGGAGGATAACCTGGCAGATCCTTTCACTAAGGCCCTTTCGGCGAGAGCTTTTTATAGCCATGTGGAGGGAATGGGGATTAGATGTATGGCAGTTTAAGGACAGCATAGTCTTTTAGTATAAGTGGGAGATTGTTGGGATGTATACTGAAAAGTCTATCTTTTGTATGAACATCTCTATTTTGAAATAAGAATCACATGATCATTGTTTGCATATTTTTATGACTATGCATATTGTCTAATATATTACATTGTAGATAACATGGTGTGTGGTGTCACACGTGAGATCATGTTATCGGCTCCTTGTAAAGTATAAGTAAAGGCTCACAACCGAGATGACTTTGGACAAACCATTGGAATGGTTGTAGTGTGATTTGATATTGGTATGTCTTGACCATAGAATCACACTAGTGCACTTTGTGTGTATTGAGAAGGACCGACTTAGAGGTGATTCGATTTATTGCTGACTACATAATCGAATCGGACCTCAGATATTATATTGTACATACTCTTAATCCCGATATAATAACGGACACATATATTTAGTATTTATTTCTTTGATTTACCAATGGGCGAGATTTATAGATTAAAATGATAGGCTCAGTAAGTTGGGAAATGATATTATTTATATGGTGTGTCGTTGATTATAGGAGGAAACCGTGTCCTATATATTAGGATGATGATGTCCCCTTGAGGAGCTCATAAGGTTCATCATGTAAACCCTGCAGGTGGGTTTGGTCCGGCATGATGAAAAGGTTGAGTGGTACTACTCATGGAGTTAAATGTTGATTAATTAATGGTCAGTAAATTAATTAATCGACGGACATTCGAGATCTTAAACACGGGGAGAAAATATACATATAATATATGGAGCCCATATTATCTTATGGGGGTTGGTGAGGTAGATCAATGATAATCCTTTAGTGGATTGGATTATCATTAATGGATCGGACTTTATGTGGGCTTGATCCATGGGTGGCCAAGATCCAACTCCTCCTCATGGTCCCTATTGTAGCCTATTAAAACCTCATGAAGCTTAGATCCAATGGATAGAAACAAAACTCTAGATCCAAAGGTAGAGATTAAATCTCTAAGATCCGACGGTTGAGATTAAATATCTAGATTTGACGGTTGAGATTAAATCCCTAGAACCAATGGTGGAGATTAAAACAAGGATTATCCCTAAACTCTATAAAAGGAGGCTTAGGGTTGGCGTGGAGAACAATTGAGAGAAGCTAGGGTTTTTGGAGGTTTGCGGCAAGAAGCAAGGGCTAGGGTTTGGAGCATTGGCGGCATCAAATAAGAAAACAACTTCCTTATTTTTCTTCTTCCTCAAGCTTGCCGGCGCCTATTGAAGCCCTTCCAGCCCTTGGCCGGCATCCAAACTCCCTCTTCTCTTTCTCCTTGGCTGGTGGAAACAAGATTTAGGCTTTCCCTTGGTATCTTGGCCGGTTTCCACCCTAATCTCCTCTTCCTTCTTGGCCGGCGCCAAGCTCCAACATTGGATGTTGGTGGTTGGTTGAAAGAAGAAAAGGAGCTTTGTTTCTATTCTTCCTCTTGCTCAGAACGAGCATGGAAGGAAGATTGGTGATTTAGGAGCTTCAACTTTTGGTAGATCATCGCCCACACGACGTCCGAAAGGAGGAAGGTCATACATTAGAAGATCGAGAGGTATATCGATTCTCTATTCTCTTTTGTAACATGTTTGTTTTTGTTTTTCAATTATGAGCATGATATATTCTATTTGTGGCTAAATAATTCTTGGATCCCGAACATAAACACGAAAGTCTGCGATCCGGACATCATCTATTCCGCGGCTACTCGTAGAATAGAGGTTGGTCGCTTGAACAACAAGTTTGTTCAAGTGACCTCTCTAAACGAATAGCACGACGATGACTTGGTTGTTTGGGAAATCCCTTTTGTCTAGGATTAATTTTTTTTAATCCGGGTACATCGATGGGATCGCCATGAACAAACGACCGAGGTGAAGTGGGAAGCGAAGTTTCCCCTCACATATCACTCCAACAGCCACTACAACGACCTCCGAACACGTCAGATCCCGACCGTTGTAATCCAACGGAACCCTTGGCAGTCAACTGATGCCTCCGTAGCCGACTTGCTAGTCGCCTACGAGCGGTTCTGTGCCCACGACTACCTTCATCAGTTGACTGATGCCTTTGGCGTCGGATCGGGCCAAAACCCATCACGAACACCACCAAACCCGTTCAATCTCCGATTTCATGGCAATGATCGATGTCGGGAAATCTCATCCCACACTTAGCCAAATAGCCAAGTTTCACCTAAGAGCACTACCCCTTTCCGAGTTACATTCGCTCACTCACATCCCTTGGAGTCCCTCACCTTCAAAGTTATCTTCGTCCGATCACATCCCTCGGATGCGCCAAGCGCACGACTCTGCAGCGCCATCCTTCGCGTCTCGCCCTGAAGTCTACTTCCTCCGGCTTCACTCCAAGCTCCTCGTTCGGCGGTCCCTCGGAGCTCCCAGCGCATGACTTCCGCAAATCCATCCTTCACCGACTCAAAGACCGAGTCATGAGATGTGAAACTTGCCAAGGCTTCATGTGCGAATTACTAAGTCCTGCAAGACTCCAACGCACATATCAAATCACAATAACTAACTAACATAAACCCTTTGCCACACACATCAAAATCATATCAGGGGTTGATTGCCCTAACAAATCCTATGAGATGCAACTGTAGAATACCAAATAGATACGACCAACGTCGTATACCCTCTCCTCTATACAAGAAAATCACATCTGGAGGTAACTATTGTTGTCTGCATGAGTCTTCTGCGATGTCTTCTGCTGATGCTACTTCTGTGCTGAAGGGTAGTATCAAGGAACTCCAACCACGCTTGGGATAGTAGGTTGCTGCTGATGAAATAACCCAATCTTCTGTGCTGATCTCTGCTGTTGAGATGATGCATCTTCCTCCTAGAATACCATCAATAGTCTTCAACTGAGTCTTCAAAGTATACCTCCTCCACTATACTGGTTGATCACAATAGCAACAGATGAACTGATCCATTGGATAATCTGACTTTGCGTGTCTTTGTGATCCACACTGCACGCATATAATCCCTTCGGAGTCTTTGTTCTGATTTCGCTGATGTGCACGAGACATCCTGATGATCTGTGATTGGTCTTCTATAATCATAAAGTAGCTCAAGGAATATGACTCCGATCTTTCTCCTTTTATCCAACAGTCAGAGACTTCTGACCCAAATAAGTTGACCTGCATTATCTGCTTATCGGTCTCCAACTCTTTAACACTTGTACAGAGTCATTTCTAAACTTCTGACTCAATCAATGTCTTCCGACAGGATCTAATAGAAGATCCCATCATCTTAATCCAACAGTAAGCCAACAACTCTGGGTGGCTTAAATCATCCATTCATCTTCTTGAGCTATTAGGTGGTCGTAACCTCTACAAGTCTCACGACTCTGCACATTACACTATTATTAACCGATCACCCTTTCTTGAAGCTCAAGAATTCCTTACAATGTGTCACTAAAAGTGACACGGGGAAATACTTTCTTTCAACTTCATTAAACCATGATCTAGTGATATATTATTTCTCGTAGATTATTTTTTGCATTTATCACCAAATACCGGCTTGATCCTGATAATGGTATGCAAACAACTCTTCTTTCTCGGTATAACATGAGTTAAGTACTCAAAAGTACTCTCAAAGTTATACAACTCAGTATGAACAACTCAAGGACAAAATCCCTATGAAAGACTGTAACCTAGCCTTTCGCTATCTGCATCAACAAAAGCCTACTTGTCTTATCCATTACCCATCAGGTAATGATCTGACTAGTATCATTAGTGAAAATCTCTAAGACTGTAATCTCTGATTTCCATGAGAAATGTGACGACTTGACCCCTGTTTTTCGACTCGGTATCAGTCGACTCTCAAAGGTAAATCACCTTTTCGACACAGGTTCAAGACTCACAAACTTAACAAGTCGTTTCCGGGGTCATCTCACACCACAGTTACGAACAATAACCAACAAACTACAAGTTATTCCCTATTATATACATTAAAAGCATAGCCAACAAAACCGAGAGTATAAACCCTATCGGCAACTCCGGTTGGTCGCCTCGGTGGACGACCTCTGCTACAAGTCTACACAGGTATAATATATCTAACTGTATACACTTGTTAATTAAATCTAGATAAGTCTCCAACTAGAAAATAAGTCATCAGGAATACTTACTTCGTGCTTCTTGGAGCTCAAGCCATTGTCAATCTCATCTCAGAAAACAAAAACCGAAAAAATCGACTCCCGAGAATCTAAGACTCGACACAAAACAACATTGTATGACATTGTAGAACCTTGGGCTCTGATACCACTAAAGTTGTCACTCCTCGAGAGTATGTCATGCCGAAAAGCAAACGGACGACATCTCCTCTGTACGTGGCAACATTTTGGGTTAATACAAGGCTCGTAGGCCACAACAACAACAATATACATATATATATGAAAACAACAACTATACAAAACACAGCGGAAACATAATACCACATCTCAAACTACACACATCACTAAAACACGAAACCTCGACAAAATTCGAATCTACAACATTGTACATCATGAAAACTCCAAATACAACACACTCATACAGAAATCCCAACACGACCACCAGAATCTCAGAGATGAGATGAGATGTCAACCAGCGGTGCTCCAAGTCCATCACGAAATCGGCTACCTGTTACCTGGGCGACAGAAAAACCCAGGGTCCGTGGTGGTGAGTAAAACTCTGCAGGTAATAGGAAAAACATGTATATATGTCAAATATAACATATTTCAACAACATAATCTATAGGTACAACAGGTATATCTGTATAGTATATAAATACAAGCATATACCGTCTAACCAAATGAACAATGTAAATTTCAGACATACCTGAAAGTCTGCTACGCTACTCTGATCCAACCTGAGCATATATCCAACATATAAATAACAGAAAGAGTAATACCAACTCATAATCTACTCATGGTATAGGTCAAGGTATCTAATGCTTTGCCCAATACATAAACAAGTATCCGACACAACCGTATAACAAATGCAAGAAAGCATGCATGAATATGTTGTACAACCAAATGCAGCAAGCATAGTGCAATCAAATGCAACATCACATCACAATAAGCATATATATATAGACTGCATATATATATATATATATATTAATCACTACCATCCCTATATATATATATATATATATATATATATATATATATATATATATATATATATATATATATATATATATATATATATATATATATATATATATATATATATATATATATATATATATATATATATATATATATATATATATATATATATATATATATATATATATATATATATATATATATATATATATATATATATATATATATATATATATAAATCTCTACCCTATCTATATATATATATATATATATATATATATATATATATATATATATATAGATATATATATATATATACATGCATATATGTGTATATATATATGGTAATATGCAAAGCGCCATAAGATACGGCAATGTAGCATGCATGGTCATGCCTGCGCACCCCTACTCGCTACCACGACCCCACTGTGGCCTAGGTGGCATGACATGACAACTAGCCCAACTCAACACCAACCACCGCTCTAGAGTGGACGAGTGGGCAGTATGATCAAGTAGTATATAAGCGTAAAGATCTCGCTACACAACAGGGGTCCCTGCTGCTGGCCACTCCGACTGACACTACCAATGAGTGGTTGAGTGTCACGCACCCAGGACAATTGCTCGCAACTCCAACTACCACCGTCTATAGTGGTAGAGTATGCTCGATCACATTACTCCTCGAGGAGTAACACAGGACTCTCTCAACCCCAAGGGAGACTATGTCGTCAGAATGCATGCAAATGATATGAATGTGTTGTCACACGTACAACCATCTACCACAGACTCTCTATTCAACAAAGAGTCATAACCATCTAATCAATACACTCTCTATCCTGTAGAGAGTCATACTCAACTGATTGATGGACTCTCTATCCTGTAGAGAGCCATACTCAACTGATCATAACTCTCTATCCAATAGAGAGTCGTACTCAACTGATCGACACACTCTCTATCCCGTAGAGAGTCGTACCCGACTGATCAAAATACGTTGAGACCACCGGTCCGTAGCGACACACTAATCACACTTCACATAACCATTATACAACACATGGTTGGTAATAAGTATGTAATATACGGGTATTGGAATAAATCCTACATTTAGGGACCCACGGATGGCCCTTTTACCAATTTATAAATTGGGTCATCACCCATACTCTAACATCTACACCCTACTAAACATCTAGGCTAATTTACATCACTTCTATAACCCTAAATCATAATAAAGGGAATGTGATATCAACCTTTGAGTAAATATAGCCAACGACAAGTTCAAGCATAAGATAATAAGAGCAGGGTCAAGGTAACATGTGTTGGGTTTTCTGAGCCGCAAAAACTGCTTTTTGTGTTATGGAAACCACGGAAGCCCCGACCATGGGTCCGTGCGAAGTATAAAATATAAAACTAACATGTATGTGTTTAATACCTTTAGATCTACTCTAGATCTACATGATAAGAAGTTACCCTCGATGCGACGGTCTTCGCAAATATCGCTCGTCCAAAAGGTTCACCGAAACTCGAGAGTGTCAAGTGCACACTCCTCTATTGGTATCCACACAAGTAATAGGTGAAGAAAAATACCTTAGAGTGTGCTAGCACCCTTTAGGAATTTCGGCCAAGGAGGTTGGGAGAGCTTGAGAGGGTGATCCAGGGAAGAAGATGAAGTTGTGTAACTCACAAAATGAATTCCCATCTAATGGTAATAGTGGTCGACCACTTTTCTTAGGGGGGGGGGGGGGTTACATGCATGCATGTAACTCCTCCAAGAGCCAATGGCTCTTGGTCTCCCTCATGAGGTGGCACCACATGCTAAGTCAATAATGATGTGGAGCATCATCATTGGTCGGCCATGCAAAGTCATCATCATGACATGGCATTTGGTCGAGTCAAACTTGACCTTTCATCTTCCCTCTCAAGTCAAGTCAAACTTGACCTCTTATCTCCAATGGTTGATCAAATCCAACCATTTGATTCAAGTCAATTTAATTTAATGAATCTCTATTCATTAATTTAAATTGATTTAATGAATCAAATCTAAATTACACTCATTCAACACTTGAATCAAACTGAGTTCAACTCAATTAGTCTAATTAGGATTACTCTTAATCCATTTTAGTTCATCCCATGAACCTCATCCTCATGGTTCATCATATGAACCTAATCTCCATCTAATTTCCCTTAGTGTGTGACCCTATAGGTTCTTGCAACGTTGGCAATGTCCCTAAACCAATTTAGGAACATAAGCAATGAGCGGTATCTAGCAACACATCATTGCTACCCAAGTTACAAGAATGTTGAGCTCCAACATCACCTTTGTGACTACTAATTGTGACTCTCACAATATGTGACAATGTCCCTCTATCCTTGACATCTAGATTGACCAATTGAGGCATAGACCATGACATCCTCGGTACAATCTATATCTTGAACTTCAAGTAGACTCACTCTAATCAAATGAGCTCAATATCTCATATTGACTCATTTGGGCATGACCATACACTTTGTGGTCTCACTCTATCAAGAATATCGATGTCACCCCCATCATATAGGAGGGATAAATCCCATTTACATCACTCACATCCCTCCGCATAATTTGTTACATACCCAGTAATTGCCTTTATAGTCCACCCATTTATGGGTGACGTTTGACTAAGCCAAAGTAAGCAACTCCTTATGTAGGGAACTATGGTGACTTCAGGTCTAAGGACTAATAGTCATACTAATAGCCACATGAGAAAGTATATGACACTCATATAATGATCCATGATACTCTCTCATGGCGGGCCATTCAGTATACATTCTCCAATGCATACCCATGTGTTAACTTGATATTGTAGGCGGATGCTTCGGAGGCTCATTGTCTCCCATGTCCCCGGATTAAAATTTTCATTAATGAAAGAATCAATCCGGATGGGATGAGCTTCCTTAGCACAACCTATTCGTCGTCGTGCTAACAACTTGAGTGGTCGCTTGAACAAACTAGTTATTCAAGCAACACAACTCTTCTAGTTGGTTAGCCGCGGAAGAGACGACGGACGGATCGCCGATTTTTGTGTTTGTCTTCGGGGTCCATGATTATACAATATATATTCATACACACACATGCATAATCAAAATATTAAAGAATATATTCAGATCTGTAAATAAAGTTAAAATAACTTTATACCTTACGATCTTCTATCGTATGTCCTATCCTTCTCGTGGACGACGTGTGGACGAAGATCCTCCACGAGTAGAAGCCTTCTAGATCGCTTTCTTCTCTACCTTGTCCGCTGCGAACAAAGAGAAGAACTCACAAATACCTTTCCTATCTAGAACCGGCCACCAAATTAGGGAATTTGGTGCAACCGCCGGCCAAGGAGCAATGGATGATGCGCCGGCCAACTTGTAAAGGAGTTGCCGCCGGCCACCAAGGAGAAAAGAAGGAGGAAGACCACAAGCCACCAATGGAAGGAGAACCGGCTAAGGAAGAGAGAAAGCCTTAAGTATGATGGCGCCGCCAAGTATTGATGGTGGAAGTTGGGCGCCGCAACAACTAGAAGGAAGAAGAAAGTTTTGCTGCTCCAAACCCTAGCCGCCCACCTCTCCAAGAGCCAAACCCTAATTCTCTAATTCAAATCCTTGATCATACTTGCCGCCCAACCCTAAGCATCTATTTATAGAATAGGGCTTAAGCCTCCTTTAATCTCCACCGTCGGATCTAGGGATTTAATCTCGACCGTCGGATCTAGGGTTTTATCCCAACCGTCGGATCTAGGATTTAATCCCAACCGTCGGATCTAGGATTTCATCCCAACCGTCGGATCTAAGGTTTCATCCCAACCGTCGGATCTAGGGTTTTATCCCAACCGTCGGATCTAGGGATTTAATCCCAATCGTCGATTCTAGGATTTCATCCTAACCATCGGATCTAGGGATTTAATCCCAACCGTTGGTTCTAGGTTTTGTTTTACATTCTTGGATCTAGACTTCACAAGGATTATATTAGGCTACGATAGGGACCATAAGGAGGAGTTGGATCTTGGCCACCCGATGGATCGGAACCACACAAACTTGATCCATCAATGATGTTCCATTCCACTAGAGGATCATCATTGAACTGCCTCACCAACCCCCATAAATTAATATGGGCTCCATATATTAGTAGTACATTCATCTCCCAGTGATTAAGATATCGAATGTCAATCAATTAATTGAATAACAGCCCATCAATAAATTAACATCTAAAACCTCGAGTAGAACCACTCAACCTTATCATCATGTTGACTAAGTCAACCAGCTGGGTTTACATGATGAACCTTATGAGCTCCTCAAGGGGACATCATCAACCTAATATATAGGACACGGTTTCCTCCTATAATCAACGACACACCAAGTAAATAATATTATTTCCCAACTTACCGGGCATATTGATTTAATCCATCTAAATCTCACCCACTGGTAAATCAAAGAAATAAATACTAAGTACATGTGCCCATTATTATATCAGGATTAAGAGCATGTACAACATAATATCCGAGGTCCGATTCAATTATGTAGTCAGTACTAAATTGAATCACCTCTATGTCGGTCCTGCTCAATACACCTAAGTGTACTAGTGTAACTCTATGTTCAAGACAAAACAATACCAAGCTACACTACAACCATGCCAATGGTTTGTCCAAAAACCATCTTGGTTGTGAGCCTTTTCTTATATTTTACAAGGGACTGATAACATGATCTTCTGTGCCACACCAAACACCATGTTATCTACAATGTAAAATATTAGACAATATGCACACAAATAAATATATAAAGTGCAAACAATGATCATGTGATTCTTATTTCAAAATAAAATGTTCATACAAAATGAGCTAGGCTTTCAGTATACATTCCAACAATCTCCCACTTATACTAAAAGACTATGCCATCATCACTTTGCCATACATCTGATCCCCATGTCCTCCACATGCCTATCAAACTCTTTCGCTGGAAGGGCCTTAGTGAATGGATCCGCCAGGTTATCCTCTGATGCAATCTTGGAGACAACAACTTCTCCTCACTTTACGATCTCTCGTATGAGGTGGTACTTGCGCTCTATGTGTTTACTTGCCTTATGGGCTCGTGGTTCCTTCGAGTTTGCAACCACCACAAATTGTGATAGTTACGGGCAAACCAGAATCACATCTAAGTCTATCAAAAGTTCTGAGCCATAGCTTCCTTGGCGCCTCGGAGGTCGCCACATACTCAGCTTCCATGGTAGAGTCCGCCACGCATTTCTGCTTGACACTCCTCCATACTATGGCTCCACCTCCAAAAGTAAACACAAACCCCGAGGTAGACTTACTCTTGTCCCTATCTGATTGAAAATCCGAATCCGTGTAACCCACAGGGACTAATTGATCTAGCCGGTAAACCATCATATAATCTCTAGTCCTTCTCAGGTACTTCAATATATGCTTTACTGCAGTCCAATGTCCATGTTCAGGATTACTCTGATATCTGCTAACCATGCCCACGGCAAAGTAGATATCCGGTCTCGTACATAGCATAGCATACATAAGGCTTCCTACTGCCGAAGCATAAGGAACCGCCTTCATGTCCTCTATCTCCTTTGATGTTTTGGGACACATCTCTTTAGATAAAGGAACTCCATGCCTAAAAGGTAGAAAACCTTTCTTGGAGTTCTGCATGCTAAAATGAGCAAGGATAGTGTCAATGTATGAAGCTTGAGACAAGCACAACATCCTTTTCTTGCGATCCCTTATAACTTTGATCCCAAGGATGTGTCCCACTTCTCCCAAGTCCTTCATATCAAACTGTTTGGACAACCATACCCTTACATCTGATAACACTTTGATATTTTTGCCAACTAACAAAATGTCATCTACGTATAGTACAAGAAACACCACTACGTTTCTGTCACATCTCTTGTATACACAAGGCTCATCCGGACTTTGAATAAATCCATATGACTGGATTACCTCATCAAAGTGGATGTTCCAAGATCTAGAAGCTTGCTTCAATCCATAAATGGACCGATTAAGCTTACATACAAGATGCTCTTTGCCTTTAGCAATGAATCCCTCTGGTTGCCTCATATAGATGTTCTCCTCAAAACTTCCGTTAAGGAAAGATGTCTTGACATCCATCTGCCAAATCTCATAATCCATATGAGCAGCTATAGATAAGAGAATCCGAATAGACTTAAGCATAGCTACCGGCGAAAAGGTCTCCTCATAATCGATACCCTCTTTCTGAATATACCCTTTCGCAACAAGCCTAGCTTTGAAGGTCTCAACCTTCCCGTCTACTCCTCTCTTTCTCTTGTAGATCCACTTGCATCCAATGGTTTTTACACCATCGGGTGGTTCTACTAGCTCCCAGACCTGATTAGAATCCATAGATTCTATCTCTGAATTCATCGCTCTTTGCCAAGATACCGCATCTCTATCTTGGATTGCCTCGTCATATGTCCAGGGATCAGGTTCATGTTCACCAGGGACTAAGTCCGAAGACTCTCCCAAAAACATGAATCTCTCGGGTTGTCTAACAACCCTCCCACTACGACGAGGTGCCTCATGTGTATGCTCTGTGACACGCGGTGCAGTGACTTGTGGTGTCTCTTCTCGTACCGGTGGTACTGAAGTCGGGACTTCCCCTGTCAACTCCTCAAGAACAATCCTACTCGTGGGCTTGTGGTTCATCACATAGTCCTCCTCTAGAAATCTGGCATTCGTACTCACGATCACCTTCTGATCTCTAGGACTATAGAATAAACCACCCTTCGTTCCCTTAGGGTAGACAACAAACAAGCGTACTTCTGTACGAGATTCTAACTTACCAGCATCTCCCTTCAGCACATGTGCTGGACTACCCCAAATCCGAATATGTCTTAGACTAGGCTTTCGCCCAGTCCACAACTCTGTGGGAATAGAGGGTACTGACTTAGATGGAACCAAGTTCAGAATGTGTGCTGCTGTTTCCAGAGAAAACCCCCAGAACGAATCAGGTAACTCAGAATAACTCATCATAGATCTGACCATCTCCATAAGAGTCCTGTTCCTTCGCTCCGCCACACCATTCTGCTGGGGTGTGCCAGGTGTGAACAATTGGGATTGAATCCCAGCCTCTGATAAGTAACTCCTATACTCTCCCAAGAGGTACTCGCCACCACGATCAGATCGTAATGTCTTGATACTTTTACCTTGACGGTTCTCCACATTAACCTTGAATTCTTTGAACCTATCAAAGCATTCAGACTTGCGGCGCATCAAGTAAATGTATCCATATCTTGAATAATCGTCAATAAAAGAGACGAAATATTCAAAACCACCTCTTGCCTGGATAGACATAGGACCGCACAAATCAGAATGAACCAATTCTAACACATCTTTGGCTCTATACCCCTTGGCCTTGAAAGGCCTCTTGGTCATTTTACCTTCCAAGCAAGATTCGCAGGTTGGGAGATCCTCCACCACTAATGAACCCAAAGGTCCATCAGCTATCAACCTTTGAATTCTACTTAGGTTAATATGACCAAGCCTTAGATGCCAAAGATATGTTTGGTTCATTTGCGAATGTTCTTTTCTCTTATTAGATTTAGAAGATGAGCTATTTACTTCTATTTGCATCGTGGGAGTTTTTGGTTCAAGAGTATATAAATTGCCAACCAAAGTACTGCATCAGATAATCTCCTATTCCTTTTATAACCACCTTGTCATTAAAAGAAACAGAATATCCATCCAAAAACAATTTAGAAACTGAAATTAAATTCTTTCTAAAAGTAGGTACATAAAGACAATTTCTTAAAACCAAAAATTTATTCCTATCAAAAGATAAATAAACGTCTCCCACTGCAATAGCCGCCACCTTTGAAGCATTGCCCATGAAGACGGTAATCTCTCCCTCAGCTAGTCGTCGGGTTTCCTGGAACCCCTGCAAAGTATTGCAGACATGATCTGACTCCTGTATCTACACACGAGCCGTAGATAACACTGCTAAACATGTTTCAAAAACTAAACCAGAAGATATACCTTTGTTCTTTCGGTGAGGACAGTCCGCCTTCCAATGTCCAGTCTGCTTGCAAGTGAAGCACTTGCCTTTCGGCTTCTTCACTCCTGCTTGAGGTCCTACTGCCACTTTCTTCGCTCCACCTTGTTTCTTCTTCTTCTTACCTTTCGGTTTAGAGGAAGAAACCTTCTGAGCGACCATGGCTTGAGCACTCGGCGAAAAGCCCCTCTCTGGAGTTCTCGAAGCTCCGCCAACGAATACAACCTTTTGTTCATGTTGTAGTTGAGGCGGAACTGCTCAAAACTCCTAGGCAGAGACTGGAGAATGATATCGACCTGGGTTTCCCCATCGATCTCTGCTCCTAGGACTTCCATCTCATTAAGATGAGCCATCATCTTGAGAACATGATCCCTAACGGGTGTTCCCTCGATCATGGAGGTCGTCATCAAGTTTCTCATTGCCTCCTGCCTAGCCGCCCTACTCTGATGTCCGAAAAGTTCCTTGAGATTGAACATCATGTCATAAGTGCGATGGCTCGATGTCGATGTTCGATGTTGCAAAGACATTTGACATAGATGCCAAAATGTAACACCGCGCCATCTCATCTGCCTTAACCCATTTCTTATAACGTTCTATCTCCTTTTCATCAGAGTCATCGGAGGGCTTAGGAGGACAGACCTCAAAGAGTACAAATTTGTACTCCTCCGCAGTTAAGACAATATCCAGGTTTCTTTTCCAATCAATGTAGTTTTGTCCGGTAAGTTTGTTTTCTTTTAAAATCACAACAAGTGGGTTGAAAGCCATTTGAAAACCCTAAAAATCACAATGATCAAAATATTAGATTTCAAATATTATTGATTCCTCAAAACAATAAAATTCCGAAATCAACGAACACCTCAAAACACCGAGAATATCGCATGCCACGATAGTGTGGATGTATACAAATTCTACATTTGTAAGAGGAGGTTTTACCCATTAATTTTATTATCTTGTCAACCTTACTTTTTGACAAATAAAATTAATAGTTGGTTCCTCTTTAGCCCTACAAATAAAAGCAGTGACTCCGATGGGGAGGATACTTTTAATTTGCATCTAAGTGTGCACCATTACACAGTACTAAGGGAATTATTTCGGATTATGTGCCTTACCGATGGGGAAGTACACACGCTCCTTAATAATTTCCTATAACCATTATTTGACCTAGTGATCTGCAAACAAACCCATCCGATGGGGAGGAAGGCACTCAGAGCCAACGCGCAAGTTTGTTGCATCACCGTCAAATTGTAATGGAGGCCGCGGGAATTAATTAAAATGTTCCTCTCCCACTTAGTAAATTAAAATTGAGGAATTTTAAAACACACACAACATGCATATAAAACAAATAAGCAATAAATATGGAAAAAACAGAATATTTCCAACTATTATGGCATTGTCCTCCAATATGCATCCCGTCGTGTCGCCACCTCGTCCGCTCCATCTTTTCCCGTGCGCAAGTCACCAAAGAGTTCCGAGCCGAGATAAAACATTTTAATTTACATCCATCGATCCTATACTCCACGAAGGAGTGTACAAATCATCTAGATCGAAAGTAAACTAAAATGAGCGGCTAAACAATGCCGTATTTAATTACAAAAATTAAATACTAATCTAGCCTCGTCAACCCCGAGGATTCAAATAATAAATTTTTACACACATCCATTCACATACACACACATGGCCATAATAGTCGGATCTTATGCCTGCAACCAAAGAGTTAAACTACACATATCCTACTATTTTCTGGCACATATAATATATGAAAAAGTGTATAAAAAATTAACCGAATCCAAAACACACAAAACCGGAAACCGTGGCTCTGATACCACTTGTAGGCGGATGCTTCGGAGGCTCATTGTCTCCCATGTCCCCGGATTAAAATTTTCATTAATGAAAGAATCAATCCAGATGGGATGAGCTTCCTTAGCACAACCTATTCATCATCGTGCTAACAACTTGAGTGGTCGCTTGAACAAACTAGTTATTCAAGCAACACAACTCTTCTAGTTGGTTAGCCGCGGAAGAGACGACGGACGGATCGCCGGTTTTTGTGTTTGTCTTCGGGGTCCATGATTATACAATATATATTCATACACACACATGCATAATCAAAATATTAAAGAATATATTCAGATCTGTAAATAAAGTTAAAATAACTTTATACCTTACGATCTTCTATCGTATGTCCTATCCTTCTCATGGACGACGTGTGGACGAAGATCCTCCACGAGTAGAAGCCTTCTAGATCGCTTTCTTCTCTACCTTGTCCGCTGCGAACAAAGAGAAGAACTCACAAATACCTTTCCTATCTAGAACCGGCCACCAAATTAGGGAATTTGGTGCAACCGCCGGCCAAGGAGCAATGGATGATGCGCCGGCCAACTTGTAAAGGAGTTGCCGCCGACCACCAAGGAGAAAAGAAGGAGGAAGACCACCAGCCACCAATGGAAGGAGAACCGCCAGCTAAGGAAGAAGAGAAAAGCCTTAAGGATGGGCGCCGGCCAAGTATTGATGGTGGAAGTTGGGCGCCGGCAACAACTAGAAGGAAGAAGAAAGTTGCCGCCCACTTTTGCTCCAAACCCTAGCCGCCCACCTCTCCAAGAGCCAAACCCTAATTCTCTAATTCAAATCCTTGATCATACTTGCCGCCCAACCCTAAGCATCTATTTATAGAATAGGGCTTAAGCCTCCTTTAATCTCCACCGTCGGATCTAGGGATTTAATCTCGACCGTCGGATCTAGGGTTTTATCCCAACCGTCGGATCTAGGGTTTAATCCCAACCGTTGGATCTAGGATTTCATCCCAACCGTCGGATCTAAGGTTTCATCCCAACCGTCAGATCTAGGGTTTTATCCCAACCGTCGGATCTAGGGATTTAATCCCAATCGTCGATTCTAGGATTTCATCCTAACCATCGGATCTAGGGATTTAATCCCAACCGTTGGTTCTAGGTTTTGTTTTACATTCTTGGATCTAGACTTCACAAGGATTATATTAGGCTACGATAGGAACCATAAGGAGGAGTTGGGTCTTGGCCACCCGATGGATCGGAACCATACAAACTTGATCCATCAATGATGTTCCATTCCACTAGAGGATCATCATTGAACTACCTCACCAACCCCCATAACTTAATATGGGCTCCATATATTATTCGTACATTAATCTCCCCGTGTTTAAGATATCGAATGTCCGTCAATTAATTGATTTACTGACCATCAATTAATTAACATCTAATTCCTCGAGTAGTACCACTCAACCTTATCATCATGTTGACTAAGTCAACCAGCTGGGTTTACATGATGAACCTTATGAGCTCCTCAAGGGGACATCATCAACCTAATATATAGGACACGGTTTCCTCCTATAATCAACGACACACCATGTAAATAATATTATTTCCCAACTTACCAGGCATATTGATTTAATCCATCTAAATCTCACCCACTGGTAAATCAAAGAAATAAATACTAAGTACATGTGCCCGTTATTATATCGGGATTAAGAGCATGTACAACATAATATCCGAGGTCCGATTCAATTATGTAGTCAGTACTAAATTGAATCACCTCTATGTCAGTCCTGCTCAATACACCTAAGTGTACTAGTGTAACTCTATGTTCAAGACAAAACAATACCAAGCTACACTACAACCATGCCAATGGTTTGTCCAAAACCATCTTGGTTGTGAGCCTTTACTTATATTTTACAAGGGACTGATAACATGATCTTCTGTGCCACACCAAGCACCATGTTATCTACAATGTAAAATATTAGACAATATGCACACAAATAAATATATAAAGTGCAAACAATGATCATGTGATTCTTATTTCAAAATAAAATGTTCATACAAAAAGAGCTAGGCTTTCAGTATACATTCCAACAGATATCTCATATCCATGACTTGTGAGATCAAGTCATCGTGTTGACCTACATGCTAGTCTCTACGCATTAACGTTGTCCCTGAATGTTAATACTCGACTAGGAATGATTAAGAGTAGTGTTCTCTATATCATCTCATTATCGATTCAACCAATTGATTGATATAGATAAGAAACTACTACTCAAGGACATTATTATATCTAGTTATTTGGCACCAATACAAGTAAATATAATAACCATTCCTTTATAAATAGGAATATGATACAATAAAGTCCATACAACAATCATCACATGTTGGCTCTAGGGCTTTCACTAACAATCTCCCACTTGCACTAGTGCCAATCACTATAGTATCTAATACCCAATGACCTAGTGTGACCATCATGCTTTTTCTGTGCCAAAGCCTTGGTCAAGGGATCTGCGATGTTATCCTGTGTGGGTACTCTGCAAATCTTCACATCTTCTCTATCGATAATCTCTCGAATGAGATGGAAGCGCCGTAGTATGTGTTTGGTCTGCTGGTGTGAGCGAGGTTCCTTAGCCTGTGCAATTGCTCCATTGTTGTCACAATAGAGCTCTATAGGATCTGCAATGCTAGGAACCACCCCAAGCTCAGTAATGAACTTGCGGATCCAAACTGCCTCCATTCACGCTCTCGGATGCGCGATATACTCGCTCACAGAATCAACAATTGTGTCTGCCGAACTCTTCCACTCCACGCCACCATTCAAGCAAAACACGAACCCTGACTGCGATCTATAATCATCCTGGTCAGTTTGGAAGCTGGCATCGTTGTAACCCTTTACAGCTAGCTCCTCGTCGCCTCCAAATATCAAGAAATATTCTTTAGTCCTTCTCAAGTACTTAAGAATATTCTTGGCTGCTATCCAGTGACGCTCACCTGGATCTGACTGGTACCTACTCGTCATGCTCAAAGCATACGAGACATCAGGATGAGTATACAACATGTCGTACATGATAGATCCTATAGCAGATGCGTAAGGAATCTTATCCATGCGGTCTCTCTCCTCTCTAGAAGAGGGACTTTGAGTCTTCGAAAGACTCACACCATGTGACATCGGCAGAAGTCCCTTCTTGGAATTCTGCATGGCAAACAGTAGTAATACCGTGTCAATGTATATACTCTGACTTAGGCCAAGCAATCTCTTAGATCTATCTCTATAGATCTTGATGCCTAAAATATAGGCTGCTTCACCTAAGTCCTTCATTGAGAAGCACATCCCCAGCTAAGTCTTCACAGACTGTAGCGAAGGGATGTCATTCCCAATGAGCAGTATGTCATCCACATACAATACAAGGAAGACAACTGTATTCCCATTAACCCTTTTGTAGACACAAGGTTCATCTTCATTCTTGATGAAACCAAACTGTTTGATCACATCATCGAATCGAAGATTCCAGCTCCGAGAGGCTTGCTTTAGCCCATAAATGGACCTTTGCAGCTTGCATACTTTCCCAGTATGTTGTGGATCTTCAAAACCCTCAGGTTGTGTCATGTACACATCCTCGAGTAAGTTTCCATTTAGAAATGCAGTTTTGATATCCATTTGCCAGATCTCATAATCGTGGTATGCTGCAATAGCAAGTAAGATTCGAATGGACTTAAACATCGCCACTGGAGAAAAGGTGTCATCATAGTCAATACCATGAATCTGCTTGAAACCTTTAGCCACCAATCAACCCTTATAGGTATGCGTAAGTCCATCCATGTTAGTCTTTCTCCTAAAGACCCACTTACACCCAATGGGTTTGACCCCTTGAGGTGGATCAACCAAAGTCCATACTTAGTTGGTCTACATGGATTCCATCTCGGATCTCATGGCCTTTAGCCATTTCTCAGAATCTGGGCTTATCACAGCTTCCTAATTGGAGGTAGGCTCATTCTCAATGAGCATAACGTCATCATGGTCAGACAAGAGAAATGAGTATCTCTCAGGCTGACGACGTAGCCTATCAGACCTGCGAATAGGTAGGTCTACCTGAACAGGTGGTTGTTCCACAACTCTTTGTGCAACAACCTCATCACCCACAACACTTTGTGGTTCCTATTCAACCTCCATCAAGGCCTCAGTGCTATGGTCCTTATCTTGAATTTCTTCAAGATCGAACGTACTCCCACTAGTTTTTCTAGAAACAAAATCCCTTTCTAGAAAAACCCCAGTCTTTGCTACAAACACTTTGTGCTGACTGGGAATGTAGAAGTAATATCCCTTTGTATCCTTGGGATATCCAATAAAATAGCACCTATCGGATTTGGGTCCTAGTTTGTTTGAGACTTGACGTCGAACGTAAATATTACAACCTCAAATTCTCATGAAAGACATCTTGAGATTTCTCCCTGTCCATATCGTATATGGTATCTTTATGACAGCCTTGGATGATACACGGTTAAGGGTAAAGGCTGTTGTGTCTAGAGCATATCCCTAAAAGGATATAGGAAGATCTTTGTGACTCATCATAGATCGTACCATATCTAATAGGGTACGATTTCTCCTTTCGGATACACCATTCCACTGTGGTGTTCCAGGAGGAGTGAGTTGGGATAGAATCCCACACTCAACTACATAGTCACGAAACTCATGGCTAAGGTATTCACCACCTTGATCTGATCGAAGTATCTTAATACTCTTGCCAAGCTGGTTTTGTACTTCATTCTTTAATTCTTTGAACTTTTCAAAGGATTCTGATTTATGTGTCATAAGATACACATAACCATATCTACTGAAGTCATCAGTAAATGTAATGAAGTACCTGTAACCACCTTTAGCAGCAACATTGAAAGGACCACATACATCACTATGTATAAGTCCTAACAAATCTGTTGCTCTTTCGCTGTGTCCACTAAAGGGAGTCTTGGGCATCTTGCCTAAAGAGCAAGAATCGCATGTCTCATATGATTCAAAGTCAAATGAGTCTAGTAGCCCATCCTTATGGAGTTGAGATAAGCGACTCTCATTTATGTGACCTAAGCGACAATGTCAGAGATAGGTTTGGTTCAACTCATTTGACTTGAACCTCTTGGTACTTATGTTATAGATAGGGCTCTCTAAGTCTAGAAAGTAGAGTTCGTTCATTAGAGGTGCACTACAATAGAACATATCATTTAAATAAACTGAACAACATTTGTTCTTTATTATAAATGTAAATCCTTTCTTGTCCAAACAAGAAACCAAAATTATGTTCTAATTCAAAGCAGGCACATAAAAACATTCATCTAATTCTAGTAGAAGCCCAGAGGGTAGAGATAGATCATAAGTTCCTACAGCAACAACAGCAACCCTTGCTCCATTGCCTACTCGTAGGTCCACCTCGCCCTTTGTCAATGCCCTGCTATTTCTCAGTGCCTGCACATTGATACAAATGTGAGATGCACATCCGGTATCTAATACCCATGATGAAGAAATAGATAGATTGACTTCTATAATATTTATACCTGAAGTAGAAGTCTCACTTCTTTTCTTCTTAAGATCTTCCAGGTAAGCTTTGTAGTTACGCTTCTAGTGTCCAGCTTCCTTGCAGTGGAAGTAAGCCCCTTCCTTGGCTACCCCTCCTTTGGGTTTAAGTTCTTTTCCTTTGCCCTTGGCTTGGGACTTTCCCTTACCTTTAGGCTTGCACTTGCCTTTCTTTTTGTGCACCATCAAAATGGTGTCAGATTTTCCCTTCTTAAGGTTAAGCTCAACAGTTCTCAACATACTGAGAATCTCAGGCAGTGGCTTATCAATTTCATTCATGTTATAATTCATGACAAATTGATTGTAGGCTTGTGGCAAAGATTGCAAGATCAGGTCAGTGGCCAGCTCTTGGCCAAGTGGGAATCCTAGCCTTTATAGGTTTTCTACATACCCAATCATCTTGAGTACATATGGACCTACGGGAGTCCCATCTTGCATTTTGGACCCAAACAATGCCTTAGAGACTTCATATCTCTCATGCCTTACTTGTCCTTGATATAGTTGATGAAGATGTCCAACCATATCATAAGCATTCATGAACTCGTGTTGTTTCTGAAGCTCAGAGTTCATGGTCGCGAGCATTAGACATGACACATCTAATGCATCATCTTGATGCTTCTTGTAAGCATCTTTGTCAGCTCGCGAGGCAGTGGCAGGAGGTGCCTCCGGAATGGGCTGCACCAGGACGTACAACTTCCTTTCTTGGGTGAGAACAATTCTCAGGTTCCTGTACCAGTCCAGGAAATTTGCTCCATTGAGCTTGTCCTTCTCAAGGACAGAACGCAGAGAGAGAGTGTTCGTATTTTTCGACATAGTAATCTACAACATACAATGCAAAGAATTAATATCATATTCCTTTTTATCATTTAATTAGGCCTTTAATCAAATGAT
The DNA here is from genome assembly GCA_025175895.1 of Wurfbainia villosa. Classification (NCBI taxonomy): domain Eukaryota; kingdom Viridiplantae; phylum Streptophyta; class Magnoliopsida; order Zingiberales; family Zingiberaceae; genus Wurfbainia; species Wurfbainia villosa. The sequence continues at coordinate 27,907,070 of CM045990.1, read as the reverse complement.
GCTCCCACTGAATTATAGGAATTTTGTAGAATCGAGTTATGGATGTGGTCAAACGACATTACTAGATTCATACAAACTAGCTATAATTCTTGCGGGACAAGATCCACATCATCCTAAGCCTTGAGTTAGCTTTGGCTAAATCGCCCAAGACTTAGTACGATCGGTGGGTAACACATTACCGATTAAATCTCTATGCAACTCTTGTTTATAGGATCAAGACCCACATTTACAAAAGAACTTGAGTTAGCTTTGGCTAAATCGCCCAAGATTTAGTGTAAATGCGATCTTATCCTATCTTTCCAATGATTGGAATATGCCTATAGTTCTACTCGATCCAATTGAGTTAACTAGTTTTACTCAATCTAATTGAGCTTACTCTAACCCAAGCTGTGATAGGCGGGACCAAGATTGTCCCTCAACACCCTACCAAGATAATATGCATTGCTCTGCTTTGGCAGATTCAACAACTACAAATGATCGAGGTAGTGATGGGTATCAAGGACCTGGTAGGCATTTACGAGTTGATTCGATTAAGATCTAATCTAATCGTAATGTGTATCATATACGCATTAAGGCCTTTATTATCCTATATTAGCATGCATCACGTACATACATACATTATTCTAGCATGCATCATATACATACAAGAAAATTATCCTAGCATGCATCATATACATACAAGCATTATTCTACTAGCATGCATCACATACATACAAGCAAAATAATATATATATATATATATATATATATATATATATATATATATATATATATATATATATATATATATATATATATATATATATCAACATATATATATATATAATTAACTGTGATATAGTCATGGCCCTACTACGATCTTCTCAATCCAATGAGAAGATCGGACGGTCAACCTAAGGCTAGCGACTTCTCCAAGCGCTTCCTTTGACCGCCATGTGTCGTCGACACCCTTCTCGTAACTTCATCTACAAGTGGACTTTCCACCGCTCCATTTTGTACATTACAAATATGAAACTCGAGTTACATTTGAGTCTAAAACTATTTACAACTAGAATTTCAAAAGAAGAGGTAAGACGCGCAGGTCGCATACACTATACAACACGCACAACCACAAAAACGACATGCATGCGGTATTATGAATTACAACACATCATAATCCAATCAAATTGGGGTCATTGGGCCATGACAATCACAGAATTATACATAATTCTAAATTATGTATTTTTACAGAAAATTTCTATAATTTTTCCTATTTTTTTTTTCAATTTTATGAGTCACCTCTCCGTAATGGTCCCGCTAAGAGGTTTCCGGGCGCGATCGCGGGACAAGGCCCCTTTCGGGGATAGGGGCAGCGCCCCTACTCGCAAAATAAACTTTGCGAGTGTCCCTACTACAATCTTACAATGACTTAAGTCGCTTTCCCAAAAACCTAAAGCGAGAACTCGCCGTTTCGGAGAGTTTTTCTCGGTGGTTGAAGCCGACAAGTGTCCCAACACTCGTTGCTTCGACTCTTCGAGAAAAATACCCAAAAATTCTATAAAAATAGAAAATTTACAGAAACATAAAATTCTGTAATTTTTATATCTAATATAAAAACCACAAAAATGAAACACATACATGCTTCGCACGTGGCTCTGATACCACTTTTGGGTTTTCCGAGCCGCAAAAACCGCTTTTTGCGTTGTGGAAACCACGGAAGCTCCGGCCACAGATCCGTGCTAAGTATAAAATATAAAACTAATATGTATGTGTTTAATACCTTTAGATCTACTCTAGATCTACATGATAAGAAGTTACCCTCGATCCGACGCCCTTCGCAAATCCCGCTCGTCCAAAAGGTTCGCCGGAACTCGAGAGTGTCAAGTGCACACTCCTCTATTGGTATCCACCCAAGCAATAGGTGGAGAAAAATACCTTAGAGTGTGCTAGCACCCTTTAGGAATTTCGGCCAAGGAGGTTGGGAGATCTTGAGAGGGTGATCCAAGGAAGAAGATGAAGTTATGTAACTCACAAAATGAATTCCCATCTAATGGTAATAGTGGTCGGCCACTTTTCTTAGGGGGGGGAGGGGGGTTACATGCATGAATGTAACTCCTCCAAGAGCCAATGGCTCTTGGTCTCCCTCATGAGGTGGCACCACATGCTAAGTCAATGATGATGTGGAGCATCATCATTGGCCGACCATGCCAAGTCATCATCATGACATGACATTTGATCAAGTCAAACTTGACCTTTCATCTTCCCTCTCAAGTCAAGTCAAACTTGACCTCTTATCTCCAATGGTTGATCAAATCCAACCATTTGATTCAAGTCAATTTAATTTAATGAATCTCTATTCATTAATTTAAATTAATTTGATGAATCAAATCTAAATTAGACTCATTCAACACTTGAATCAAACTGAGTCCAACTCAATTAGTCTAATTAGGATTACTCTTAATCCAATTTGGTTCATCCCATGAACCTCATCCTCATGGTTCATCATATGAACCTAATCTCCATCTAATTGCCCTTAGTGTGTGACCCTATAGGTTCTTGTAACGTTGGCAATATCCCTAAACCGATTTAGGAACATAAACAATGAGCGATATCTAGCAACACATCATTGCTACCCAAGTTACAAGAATATTGAACTCCAACATCACCTTTGTGACTACTAATTGTGACTCTCACAATATGTGACAATGTCCCTCTATCCTTGACATCTAGATTGACCAATTGAGGCATAAACCGTGTCATCCTCGGTACAATCTATATCTTGAACTCCAAGTAGACTCACTCTAATCAAATGAGCTCAATATCTCATATTGACTCATTTGGGCATGACCATGCACTTCGTCGTCTCACTCTATCAAGAATATCGATGTCACCCCCGTCATATAGGAGGGATAGATCTCATCTACATCACTCACATCCCTCCGTATAATTTGTTACATACCCAGTAATCGCCTTTATAGTCCACCCATTTACGGGTGACATTTTAAGAAGCCAAAGTAAGCAACTCCTTATGTAGGGAACCATGGTGACTTCAGGTCTAAGGACTAATAGTCATACTAATAGCCACATGAGAAAGTATATGACACTCATATAACGATCCATGATACTTTCTCATGGCGGGTCATTCAGTATACATTCTCCAATGCATACCCATGTGTCAACTTGATATCTCATATCCATGACTTGTGAGATCAAGTCATCATTTTGACCTACATGCTAGTCTCTACGCATTAACATTGTCTCTGAATGTTAATACTCGACTAGGAATGATTAAGAATAGTGTTCTCTATATCATCTCATTATCGATTTAACCAATCGATTGATATAGATAAGAACCTACTACTCAAGGACATTATTATATCTAGTTATTTGGCACCAATACAAGTAAATATAATAACCATGCCTTTATAAATAGGAATATGATACAATAAAGTCCATACAACAATCATCACATGATTGGCTCTAGGGATTTCACTAACAACATGATCATATAAGATGATCATGCATTTAAATCTGTATGCATTAAAACTACCTGACCAGGGTAGGAATTACCCACCTGTTGATGTAGAGTATCTCGAAATATAATTTGCCTTCACGTCCAAGAATTGATCTCGATTCAACATCCTGCACACAACATAGAACATAATTAAGTTCTATCGTACATCGAATGATTGAATTGAATCCTATATCGATCATTATATACAAATCAATTGTTTCTATACTAATTAAAGTCTCGATCACACCTCCAACAACACTTCGGGTATATCACCGTAAGTATACCCACTAGATCCAATTAACAATTCACAATAATCCAAATCAACACTGTAAACATGAACAACTCATCCATAACTATTAATCATCGAGTCAATACTAGTTCAACTATAACGTAGTATACATCCATACAATTAATCTTCTATTAACAACAAATCCATCACAAGATCTATTTAATCACAACGATAGTGATATACATTCATAAATTATCCAAACTCAACTCACCTTGCCTAGACTCACTCCACAGCTTCTTGTTCCAATTCAAGGTATCGGATTAAAGTCCAAACATCCAAATTTAAAGCAACCTCATAACCTTATTTGTTCATCCTATAGAAATATGTTAACTTAATCAACATTCAAAAACCTTACCTCCTAATTCATTCCGCCTCCACCAGCTCGTTTACAACCCCTTTAACAGAGCATCATAAATCCTTCCATACATAAACTTATTCCCTAGAATCAATTACTCATCAATTACGAAGAGAAAAATGAAGGAAACTCACCTCTCGACCACAAGGCACCAGTAGGATCGATCCATGCCAATATAGGAGAAGATCAACAAAACCTGCTGCCCACCAAACACTCAATCATAGCTGTGAACAGAATTAAATCACGCTCAACTATTACCCAATAAAGGAGATAGTACCAAATAACTTACCTCATGACACAACCATCACTGGCTCCCGACAATAGTCACAAGATACCCAACTCACCTTCATAGCCAGCAAACCCCAACATAGTGCATCATCCGACTTGCTCCACTTCTCGGTTCACTACACTGCCACATCCCCTCCTTCATCTCACATGGTAGTTCCCACAATCACACGATAGGAAATTCACCCACAGAATTGAAGTGGACAGAAAAGAAAGAAGGAGATCAAGTCATTATACCATAAATTGACACCACACCGGCGTCATCTCCATATACCACCTCCGACCAGAATGACCAACCGTAGTGATGCCGTCATCGCGCTGATCATGTGAGAAACAACAAGCCGTGATGAAGAGATCGACTGAATGCCAGCAAAACACCGTGCCCTTACCTCACTCCGGCGACAGCTGTGAAGAACAACCTCCAGTTGAATCACTTCCGAAGCGGACTCCCAGCCGCACGCCCCCCTCACCACCAGTGCGTCCGTGGACACCATTGAGGGTGGTCGGCGTTGTCTATCGGGTGGCTGCAATCCAGCCCTAGAAGTCGAGACTGAAGAAATTGGCAGCAAGGAAATCGGGAAGAAGAGTCAACGGTAGGTCGAAATCGATGACTCCCTCGCGTTGCCAACGTTGGACTTGCGGCGGTGACCATCGTCGAAGGGCAGGGAGAGCTTGCGGCATGGATGAGAAGAAAAGAAGAGGGAACGGTGAGGTCGCGCACAGGGGAATGGAGAAAGACACGATCGAGAATGGAGGAAATCGAGAATTTAGGAAAACATCAATCGAGGGAAAACAGAAGGAAATGATTAATTAACCCCTTTAATACCTCATTAGAAGTTAGTCTAAACAGGCTTTACAAAAGTCTGTTCGCTTTATCCCCATGAAATATCCATAAAACTCCGTTTAAATCCAGAAAAATTTCTAAAAATTCTTGGAAAATTCCATAGGGTATTCTCCTAATTAACCAACATTTTTTTTCGTGGTATTTTACAGTCTATATAAGGATGGCTTCACCCAAACCCTAAGAGGGAGGTACGATGGCTAGGACGACACACCGAAGCCCTAAAAAGCTTCGGGAACTCGCAACGGGGAGGAGGAATGCCGCCGGAAGTCCACGCCTTGCACTTTAACATCGGAGAGAAGACCACTAAAGCATTGTAATCCCTTGTTCCTATGTTTTCATTCTGATGTATTCAAACATGTACATGCTTTGTGATTCATCCTTCATATACATGGACTAGTTCTTTTGGTTCTAGGTTTAGGGAGTAGCTTGTGTGTACATTACAATGTTGTTCATGTTAAATTCTGCCTTTGAGTTTAATTTGGAAATTGGTAGTTGTTTTTACTATATCTATGCGTGTTTGGTTTTCTACCTGCTGTACTTAGGCGATACGAGGGGTGACAACCCTCGCATCTAAGATTTAGGGGATTTTATGCAAGGAACCTAAGGGTAAACCTGATCTCCTGTAACCGTGGGTAGAATGATGCAATGGAACCGGACACGGTTCATCGTAGGGATTGATTCGGCATCCTCGTACCGTCTATCCCGTCCTTTTAGGAAGAGATAGCTCCCGATAGATGCGGTGGCTCATCGGGAGAGTGTATGATGTCCCTTGCACAAAACCATAGCTTAACGTCTAGACAACGCCAATTGACAACATTACTTTGTGACACACAAGAGAAACCGAAGTCCTAGAATCACTTTTGAAGACCTCGACACACTCCCTTCCTCCTCCGTGTGACACCATATAGAGTATAGTCCACTGACAACCCTCACAAGTCAAAACCTCTTAGAATTTACATCCAAACAATTTAAACCACTAAACATACCGATATTTGAATCCCAGTCCCTATGGGATCGATAATATTTTATTACTTGATGACATTCGTGCACTTGTGGGCATTGAGCGCGAGCGCACGCTTCGAGTCCTCGACGGCCTCCGTCATGAGATTTGAGGTCGCGATTGCGTGCATCAGCTACCTGCCGAACTTATCTTTCTTGACATCCGATCCGACCCACCAGGGCTTCTACCAGCTATCCGGTCTACCTGACCCAGCAGGACTTTTTGTCGATTGTCCGATCTCTTGACCCAACTGATCTTCATACCAAATGTCCGGTTCACTTGACCCATCTGGACTTCATGCCTGGTGTTCGGTCCTCCTGATATGTCAAGACATTTGCCTAGTATCCGGTTAATACAACCTACTAGGACTTCCTGTTAAGCATGCACACTTAACACTGATATTAGAACACAAGTAAGTCCTAACTTTAACTATGGTTCTTACATCAAAACCAAGGAGTGATACTCTCTGCATGAACATATAAGAGAGATAAATTTATAGTAATGCAAACAATTTACATTAACAAGAAACTCACTATTTTTATCAAATTCAATAGCCCTCACTTTGAATTCGAGAGATGGTTGGTTATCTCCTAATGGGTTGATGTCCATTATGACTAAGAACAACCTTGGAGCGAGTCCAACAAGCCATTCATAGTCATAATGTTAGGTATCAACAATACCCATTATATATCAAATATATAACTATCACTTTATGTTATCAACTATTTGAATGTTCACATATACATCTTAGGAGGCTTAAACGGAACCTATCTTACCATAATTATCCCATAATTAAGGTAAGAATAACCCAGGAATTTTCCATAAGAGAAATCTTCAAAAACGATAGAGACGCGACACCGCCGTGTGTCTTACACACGACCGACTATGTCAAAAGGGCACAATCGTGCTAGGAGACATGACCAACCGTGTGTCCTTCTGGGCACAACCTAGATTTTAGCCATTTTTGTCCAGAGTTAGTCATGACTCATGCCAGGTTAGGCATGGTCGTGTGAGGCTTTGTATGTTCCGTTTGACTTTGTTTAGGTGCGATATGGGCATGCTAAGCCCGACAAGGCCATAAGAGGTTCCATAGCCTCCATTTCACACCCCCTTGGTATGGTCCAACCAGATATATCCTCTCTCATCGAGAATATCATTCTCAGACTTATTTAAAATCTCAAGATCACCCGTAGAGCATGTGACCCAATAGGTTCCCGATTATGTTGGTCATTCATAATTAATGTAACGCCCGCCCTTATCTGCTCTCAGGGCGGCACTACTTTACCTTTTTTTTTTTTTTAACATAACATATATGGATCATTTCACCATTTACTTAAGCATGTTATCATGGCATAAACCTTCTTTTCTACATGCATCACCTATCTTATTCATGGTTAGCATGTTACCATATCTTATCTCATTTCATAACATGCCCATCATAAGGATCCATTCGTGAGTTCTATCATATCAACTTTCTTAAGTAATTGAACAATAACATAACTAAGCAACATCCAACATGGTGCTAATAATTCACAAGTCTTATAAGCGGAAGCAATGTCTTAAGTTGTTAATTGAGCATATAAATATAAGCAGATAGTAATAGGGTCTTTCTCCACCATGCCACTATCACACACACTGGGCCCTTCCTTCTACTTCCTCTAGTTCAGGTTTCCTTGATCTGCAGTATATGGATAACATAAACTATAAGCATATAGCTTAGTAAGATTCTTGCCTACTCACAAAAGAAACACGAACTTCATCAAGCAATTAGAAACATAAGCATGCTAGCATAAATGGCCTAAGTATTCCATAGTAACACTAATCAACAACATACCATGTAATGAAACCTAAGCATGGCATAGAGTTTACATCAGCATGCTAAGCATAATTAAAACCAAGCAGGGCATAATCTAAACATAAGCATTCATGATATAAATCTTAGACATGCAGGAAGTACATAAACCCCAAATGTTCTTACTATAAGCATCATAACTTAGTAAAATCTAACATGCTTCAAGAACATAATCATAAGCATTTTTAACTTGAGCATAAACATTTATAATGACATAAATCCTAAACATGCATAAGGCACAAAATCACAAGTATTCTTAAACTACTGCAAGCATCATAACTTCATAGAGTCTAACATGCATAAAGGACATAATCATAAGCATTTTTAACTTGAGCATAAACATTTATAATGACATAAATCCTAAACATGCATAAGGTACATAATCACAAGCATTCTTAAACTACTGTAAGCATCATAACTTCATAGCATCTAAAATGCATAAAGGACATACTCATAAGCATTTTTAACTTGAGCATAAACATTTATAATGGCATAAATCCTAGACATGCATAAGGTACATAATCACAAGTATTCTTAAACTACTGTAAGCATCATAACTTCATAGCATCTAAAATGCATAAAGGACATACTCATAAGCATTTTTAACTTGAGCATAAACATTTATAATGGCATAAATCCTAGACATGCATAAGGTACATAATCACAAGTATTCTTAAACTACTGTAAGCCTCATAACTTCATAGAGTCTAACATGCATAAAGGACATAATCATAAGCATTTTTAACTTGAGCATAAACATTTATAATGACATAAATCCTAAACATGCATAAGGTACATAATCACAAGTATTCTTAAACTACTGTAAGCATCATAACTTCATAGCATCTAAAATGCATAAAGGACGAGTTCGTAAGCATTCATAATCTTTAACATAAGCATACACAATTTCATAAAAGTCTTTTCTTTTCAAAACATATACATATAGATACTTCAATATCATCATAACTTGTTTGGGGGGCCCCAGGTTAAGTACCACATAATGCGCGTTCCCTAATAGGCTGGGGTAGCGAGCCACTGGACCTACTAGCAAGACCTCTTACGCCTTACCAGGCAAGACCTCTTACGCCTTCTTATGTCCCTATGGATTTGATTAACGACCACCTGTGGTGGTACTTAACCTCTTACAAAGTAAAATACTTAATTCCTTTCTTTTCTTGTCATAGTATAAAGAATGCTCTTGATCCCCAACATAAAAAGGGAAGCATCTTAATCTTATCTTGTCATAAGGAGAGCTCTTGATCCCTACTTGAAAGGGAAGCATCTCCACTTTATCTTATCTTATGGAGAGCTCTTGATCCCTACTTGAAAGGGAAGCATCTCCATCTTATCATAAGGAAACATGCATTCATAACATAAGAGTGCCCTAAAGGGGTCCTAAAGTATAAAATGTTCATCACACAAGCATATTGCGTGGCACATTACATCATAAACATGTAGCATGTTTCTTAGGCATATTCAAGGCATATTAAATCATAAAAACATGTTCATCACCTAAGCATATTTCATGGCACATTACATCATAACATGTAGCATGTTTCCTAGGCATATTCAAGGCATATTAAATCATAAAAACATGTTCATCACCTAAGCATATTTCATGGCACATTACATCATAACATGTAGCATGTTTCCTAGGCATATTCAAGGCATATTAAATCATAAAAAAACATGTTCATCACCTAAGCATATTTCATGGCACATTACATCATAACATGAAGCCTATTTCTTTGGCATATTCATGGCATATTAATCACAAAGCATGTTCATCACCTAAAACTCCTACATGAGGCATACAACATCCCCTAGTTCCCTTAGAAGCCTTTTTCTTGCAACCCTAACCCTAGTTTCCTTGGTTGGCCGAAACTTGTGAAGGGCTCAAGCTTGGGTTTGTCCCCTAAAACTCATTCATGAAGCCTTATAACCTATCATAGCATCATTAGAAATATTTTCATGCAACCCTAACCCTAATTTCATGGGTTGGCCGAAACTTGTGAGGGGCTCAAGCTTGGGTTTGTTCCCTAAAATTCATTCATGAAGCCTTATAACCTATCATAGTATCCTTAGAAATATTTTCATGCAACCCTAACCCTAATTTCATGGGTTGGCGAAACTTGAGGGGCTCAAGCTTAGGTTTGTCCTAAAATTCATTCATGAAGCCTTATAACCTATCATAGTATCCTTAGAAATATTTTCATGCAACCCTAACCCTGATTTCATGGGTTGGCGAAACTTGTAGGGTTAAGATCTTTGGATTTTATCACCTAAATCTATTCATGTAGGCATATATCATAACCTAACTTCATAAGGGGAGCTCTTCATGAAACCCTAACCCTAAACCCTTGGTGGCCTAAACATATAGGGTTAAAACCCTTGGACTTTTGTTACCTAAGGATAACTACTTGGAGCATACAACATATAAAAGGTTTCCCTAATAGCATATTTCATGAATAATAGCCAAAGACATTAGTTGGCGAAGCATATGAAGCTCAAACTCATATTTCTTTCATGTAATTCATCCTACAAAACTAATATCTGCGGTGAGAAATCTTACATCCTTCGCTTTGCTTTTTTTAGTTGGAAGATGACCTAATGGAATCTAACCCTAGCCTTCTTCTTGCTTGGAGGGATTTCGGCCAAAGGTGCAAATGAAGAGGGGGAGCAAGGTGGTTTCGGTGAGGATGAAGAGGAGAGGAAGAAGTGGCCAAATGGGAACTTCCTTCTTCTTTATAAAGGGAGGAAGGGAAGTTCCTCTTTTCTTTTTCCATGCCCCTTCATTTACCCTCATCACCCTTATCTATAATTCCCCTCTTCTCTTTATGATGTAATCCTATTGGGCTTATGGTTAGGGGGTACATCTATAGGGCTTGGCTATCTCTAGAGGTTTGGGGTTCAATTCCTAGGCCTTGCATCTCTTTTTGGCCATTTCCTTTTATTTTCAGAAAACCCCCATAAAGCCCATTATCGTAAAGCCAAAAATCCTCGTAAAATTGCTGGAGACTTTTTACGGGCGTTACAATTAACCCTTTAATTATGAAAAGATCATGAGTGGAACCTAGCAGTACATCATGACACCCAATTGATTGAAAAGTCTAAATTGACTCTAGAATGTTTCTGAACCCTTTAGTAACTATAGTTAGTCATGGCTTGTTCCTTTCACTCATCCTATACCGACTTGGTTCAGGACATGGTTTGTGTGTTCGTCCCCACCAGGCTGACTGTTGGGATGTATACTGAAAAGTCTATCTTTTGTATGAACATCTTTAGTTTCGAAATAATAATTACATGATCATTGTTTGCATATTTATGATTATGCATATTGTCTAATACAATACATTATAGATAACATGGTGTGTAGTGTCACACGGGAGATCATGTTATCAGTTCCTTGTAAAGTATAAGTAAAGGCTCACAACCGAGATGGTTTTGGACAAACCATTGGCATGGTTGTAGTGTGATTTGGTATTGGTTTGTCTTGACCATAGAATCACACTAGTACACTTTGTATATTGAGCAGGACCGACTTAGAGGTGATTCAATTTATTATTGATTACATAATCAAATCAGAACTCAGATATTATGTTGTACATGCTCTTAATCCCGATATAATAACGGGCACATATACTTAGTATTCATTTCTTTGATTTACCAAAGGGAGAGATTTATAGAGTAAATCGATGGGCTCGGTAAGTTGGGAAATGATATTATTTATATAGTGTGTCGTTGATTATAGGAGGAAACTGTGTCCTATATATCAGGATGATGATGTCCTCTTGAGGAGCTCATAAGGTTCATGATATAAACCCTGCAGGTGGACTTGGTCCAACATAATGATAAGGTTGAGTGGTACTACTCATGGAGTTAGATGTTGATTAATTAATTGTCAGTAAATTAATTAATTGGCGGACATTTGAGATCTTAAACACGGGATGATAAATGTACAAATAATAAATGGAGCTCATATTAACTTATGGGGGTTGGTGAGGTAGATCAATGATAATCCTCTAGTGGAATGGATTATCATTAATGGATCGGACTTTATGTGGGCTTGATCCACTAGGTGGCCAAGATCTAACTCCTCCTCATGGTCCCTATTGTAGCCTATTAAAACCTTATGGATCCTAGATCCGATGGTGGAAGATGAAACTCTAGATCCGACGGTGGAAATTAAATCTTTAGATCCGACGGTTGAGATTAATTCTCTAGATCCGACGGTTGAGATTAAATCTCCAGAACCGACGGTGGAGATTAAAGGTAGGCTTGAACCCAACTCTATAAATAAGGGCTTATGGCATGGGCGACAAGATATTGGAAGAGGATTAGGGTTGGGGCGGCAAGCATGGGCGCCTAGGGTTAGGGTTTTGGGTGGCTACAAGGTGAAGGTTTGGTTTCCTTTCTCTTCTCCAAGAGTTGGCCGGTGCCCATCATCCTCCTTGATTCTCCTTTGGCCGGTGGCACCACCCTCTTCCCGTCTTTCTTGGACGGTGGCAAGAGCTAGGGTTTCTTCCCTTGGAGCTTTTGGTCGGTGCCCATACTCCATATTCTCTTCTTTGGCCGACGACAACATTAAGTCCATTGACTTGGTGGCCGGTTCTAGATAGGAAGAAGAGTTTTGTTTTCATTCTTCCCTTTGTTTAGAGCGAGCAAGCAAGGGAAGAGCGTGATCTAGGAGGCTTCGACTTTTGAAAGATCGTCACTCACACGACGTCCAAAAGGAGGAAGGACATACAATAGAAGATCAAGAGGTATAATGCTTGTTTATATTCTTTTGTATTATGTCTATAATTGTTTTCAATTATATGCATGTTGTATGTTTTGTTATATGGCTAAATTTACTTGGACCCCGAATACAAATGCAAAAATCGACGATCCGTACATCGTCTATTCTGCGGTTATTCAAAGAATAGAAGTAGGTTGCTTGAACAACAAGTTTGCTCAAGTGACTACTCTAATCGAATAGCATGAAGATGGAATGGTTGCTTGGGTAATCCCTAATTGTCTTGGATTAATTTTTTTTATCCGGGGACATAGACGGGATCGCCATGAACAAGCGACTGAGTCGAAGTGGGAAGCGAAGTTTCCTTCCTTCAAGTGGTATCAGAGCCATGATTTCCGATTTTGTGTGTTTTAGGATTCTGTTACTTTTATGCACTTTTTATATATTATATGTGTCGGATAATAGTAGGATGTGCATAGGTTAACATTTTGGTTGCAGGCATAGGATCCAACTATTATGGCCATATGTGTGTATGTGATTGTATGTGTGTATTTGTATATTTTTTTTGAATCCTCGGGGTTGACGAGGCTAGTATTTAATTTTTTTAATTAAGTACGGCATTGTTTAGCTACTCTTTTTATTTTAGTTTACTTTCGATCTAGATTTTATGTACACTCCGTCGTGGAGTATAGGATCGATGGATGTAAATTAAAATAGTTTTTCTCGGCTCGGATCTCCGAATGGCTTGTACATGGCGTAGGGAGGAGCAGACAAGATGGCGATACGACGGGAGGCATATTGGAGACAAAAGCCATAATAGTTGGAAAATATTTTTTTTCATATTTATTGCTTCTTGTTTGATATGCATATCGTAGGCCATAAAATTCCTCAATTTTAAATTACTAAGTGGGAGAGGCATATTTTTACAAATTCCCACGACCTCCATTACGATTTGACATGTGATGCAAACAAACTTGTGCTTCGGCTCTGAGTGACTTCCTCCCCATCGGATGAGTTTGTTTGCGGATCACAAGGTCGAATATGGTTATAGGAAATTATTAAGGAGCGTGTGTATTTCCCCATCGGAAGTCACATAACCCGAGATAATTGCCTTGGTACCGAGTAATGGTGAACACTTAGATACAAATAAGAGTATCCTCCCCATTGGAGTCACTGCTTTTATTTGTTGGGCCAAAGAGGAACCAACTATTAATTTTATTTGTTAAAAAGTTAGGTTGATAAGATCGTAAAATTAATGTGTAAAACCTCCTCTTACAAATGTAGAAATCGTATACGTCAACACTATCGTGGCATACGATTTCTCGGTGTTTTGAGGTGTTGGTTGATTTTAAAATTTTATTGTTTGAGGAATCAATAATTTTTTGAAATATAATGTTTTGATCTATGTGATTCTTAGTTTTTTTTCAAAATGACTTTCAACCCGCTTGTTGTGATACTGAAAGAAAATAAACTTACTGGACCCAATTATGTTGATTTGAAGAGGTATCTTGACATTGTCTTGACTGCTGAGGAATACAAATATGTACTCCTCTAAGAGTGTCCTCCTAAGTCTGCGGATGATTCTGGGGAAAAGGGGAAGGAGAGTTATAAGAAATCGATTAAGGCTGATGAGATGGCACGATGTTACATTTTGGCATCTATGTCAAATATACTGCAACATCAGCATCAAGCCATGCCCACTGCTTATGACATGATGCTCAATCTCAAAGAGCTTTTCGGACACCAGAATCGGGCTGCTAGGCAGGAAGCCATGAGGAACTTGATGACAACCACCATGATCGAGGGAACACCCATGAGGGATCATGTTCTCAAGATGATGGCTCGTTTGAATAAGCTGGAAGTCCTCGGAGATGAGATCGATGGGGAAACATAGGTCGATATCATTCTCCAGTCTCTACTAAGGAGTTTTGAGCAATTTCGCCTGAACTACAATATGAATAAAAGGTTGTATTCTATCGAATGAGCTTCCGATGAACTCCAGGCAGAGGGGCTATTTCAGAGTGCCTGTGCAGGACCATGGTTGCCCAAAAGGTTTCTACTTCTAAGTTGAAAGGTAAGAAGAAGAAGAAACAAGCTGGAGCAAAGGTGGCGGGAGGAACTCAGGAAGGAGTGAAGAAGCTAAAAGTCAAGTGCTTTACTTGTAAGCAAACTGGACACTGGAAGAAGGACTGCCCCAACCGGAAGCAGAACAACAGTATATCTTTTGGTCTAGTCGTTGAAACATATTTAGCGGTGTTATCTACCGGCACCTGGTGTGTAGACATGGGAGCCACTGATCATGTCTGCAATACTTTGCAGGGGTTCCAGGAAACTAGACGACTGGCTGAAGGGGAGATTACCATCTACTTGGGTGATGCTACGAAGGTAGCGACTATTGCAGTGGGAGATGTTTATTTTTCTTTTGAGAGGAATAAAGTTTTGGTTCTTAAGAATTGCCTTTATGTATCTTTATTTAAAAAGAATTTGATTTCTGTTTCTAAATTGTTTATGGATGGATATTATATTTCTTTTAATGACAAAGTTGTTATAAAAAGGAATAGGGAGATTATCTGTTCTGGTGCATTGATAGGAAATTTATATACACTTGAACCAAAAGCTCCCACAATGCAAATAGAAGTGAATAACTCATCTTCTAATTCCTATAAGAGAAAAGAACCTTCGAAGAGAACTAAACATATCTTTTGCATCTAAGGCTTGGTCATATTAACCTAAGCAGAATTCAAAGGTTGATAGCTGATGGACCTGTGAGTTCATTAGTGGTGGAAGACTTCCCAACCTGCGAGTCCTACTTGGAAGGTAAAATGACCAAGAGGCCTTTCAAGGGCAAGGGGTATAGAGCCAAAGATGTGATGGAATTGGTTCATTCTGAATTGTGTGGTCCTATGTCTATCCAGGCAAGAGGTGGCTTTGAATATTTCATCTATTTTATAGATGACTATTCAAGGTATGGATACATTTACTTGATGTGCCACAAGTTTGAATGCTTTGACAAGTTCAAAGAAATCAAGGCTGATGTAGAGAAACGTCAAGGTAAAAGTATCAAGACACTACAATCTGATCGTGGTGGTGAGTACCTCTTGGGAGAGTTTAGAAATTACTTATCAGAGGATGGGATTCAATCCCAATTTTTTGCATCTGGCACACCCCAGCAGAATGGTGTAGCAGAGTGAAGGAATTGGAGTCTTATGGAGATGATTAGATCGATGATGAGTTATTCTGAGTTGCCAGATTCATTCTGGGGATATTCTCTAGATATAGCAGTGTACATTCTAAACTTGGTATCATCTAAATTAGTGCCTTCTACTCCCACAGAATTATGGACTGGGCGAAAGCCTAGTCTAAGACATATTTGGATTTGGGGAAGTCCAACACATGTGCTGAAGGAAGATGCTGGTAAGTTGGAACCTCATACAGAAGTACGCATGTTCGTTGGCTATCCTAGAGGAACGAAAGGTGGTTTGTTTTATAGTCCTAGAGATCAGAGGGTGATCATTAGCACGAAAGCCAGATTTCTAAAGGAAGACTATGTGATGAACCACAAGCCCATGAGTAAGATTGTTGTAGAGGAATTGAAAGGGGAAGTCACTACTTCAGTACCACCAGTACAAGAGGATATACCACAAGTCACTGCAACGCGTGTCACAGAGGATACACAGGAAATACTTTGTCATAGTGGGAGGGTTGTGAGACAACCTGATAGATTCATGTTCTTGGGAGAATCTTCTGATTTGGTCCCTGGTGAACATGAACCTGATCCCTGGACATATGATGAGGTAATCCAAGATAAAGATGCAGTATCTTGGCAAAATGCAATGAATGATGAGATTGAATCTATGGAATCAAATCTGGTCTGGGAGCCAGTAGAACCACCCAATGGTGTAAAAGCCATTGGATGCAAGTGGATCTACAAAAGAAAGAGAGGAATAGATAGGAAGGTTAAGACATTCAAAGCGAGGCTTGTTGTGAAGGGGTATACTCAAAAAGAGGGTATCGATTATGAGGAGACCTTTTCACTAGTAGTCATGCTTAAGTCTATCCGGATTCTCTTATGTATTGCTGCTCATATGGATTATGAAGTGTGGCATATGGATATCAAGATAGCTTTCCTTAATGGAAGTCTTGAGGAAAACATCTATATGAAGCAACTAGAGGGATTCATTGTAAAGGGCAAAAAGCATCTTGTATGCAAGCTTAATCAGTCCATTTATTGATTGAAGCAAGCTTTGAGATCTTGGAACATCCGCTTTGAAGAGGTAATCCAGTCTTGTGGATTTATTCAAAGTCCGGATGAGTCTTGTGTATACAAGAAATGTGACGAAAATGTAGTGGTATTTCTTGTACATACGTAGATGACATTTTGTTAATTCGCAACAATGTCAAGGTGTTATCGGACGTAAGGGTATGGTGTTAGTAATATATGAGAGATGTCCTAAGGCAATCGCCTTATGTATGAATCATTTATATGATAAATGAAGATTCACTATTTGAGTATACATGTTTTATGTATTTGATTGGATCTTAAACTCATTTACTGAATGCCCACGATACGATTCACAGCATGAGAGAATTTGTGATTGGATCACAACTAGTGAGTATCTCTACATGTGTAATTGTGATGTATCGGAATTATCCCTAGTCGATGAATTGATGGATTTGGACACCATCAATTCTGTCGAGACTAGCACGAGGTATACTCCTTGGTGTATCCAAGTAGTTGATTCTCACTGGCTGGAGACATAGTGATGTCAGGAGTTAATCGTGGATGCTAGTTATGGTAACTAGTTCATTGGAGTGACCAGCCGTAAGACTTCATATGGTTCTCTGCATATATAGATATGTCAATGAAGTTCTTACTGTGGCTTAAGTGCGATGTTCCTTTGACTTGCGGTATTCAAGTCATCTTGATCATGGAGACTTATGTTTTGACATCTTAAGCAAACATCTCTAAGGAGATGTGGACCCGGGATGATTGGGTATAAGTCGAAGTGATCGAAGGTGTTTGAATAGCCTATAAAGGATTCACCACTCCTTGCGAGGAGATGTATACCCATGGCCACTCGTCGGATTGTTACTAAAGTCTTTGGCCAAAGCATTACATGTTTAGAGTAAGGTACTCTTCGATACATGTGGAGTAACTAGAATCCGTAGGACGAGGAAATGATACTTGGGCTAGGTGTGACGTAGTCAGCCTAGTGGGGACTGACACAATAGACCATGTCCTGAACCAAGTGGGTATAAGATGAGTGAAGGGAATGGGGCACGATTCATTCGAGCTACTGAAGGGTTTCAGAAATAGTTCTGGATCAACCGTTGATCTTTTCGGTTAATTGGGGATCATGATGTACTACTAGGTACCACTCATGATCGTTCTATAATTAATGGTTAATTATAGACGGCCAACATAAACCGAGAACCTATTTGGTCACACGCACAACGAGTGTAATCCAAAGGATTTAAAATGAGCTTGAGAATGGGATTCTCAGACCGAGAGAAACTATGTTTGGTTGGACCAAACATAAAGCGAGCATGAAATTGTTTCAGTCGCAATGGAAGCGTGGATGGGCCGTGTCTTATGAAGACATAATGGATGGACCAAAATGGTTTGGTTCTAATCCAATGGATGAGAATAAACCAAATGGTTTGGTTTATTTTAAACGAATGAACCAAAAGTTGGTTCGGTTCGTTTTAACTTAAAATAAACCATCATGGTTTGGTTTATTTTAACTTATCTTAATGGAGCGGGTTAACGGGCTTTATGGATATGATCCATTAACCATTAAGAGAATTAGTTCTCTATAAAAGTGGGCTTAAGGGATTGTTAAACCCTAATCATCCAAAACCCTAAAGCAAGTTGCCGCCCACCTCCTTGGTGAATTCGGCACCAACAACCTTGTGCCGCCGCCCAACCACTTGTGCCGCCGTCCAACTTGTTGCCGGCGACCAAGCTTCAGCCGGTGAACCTCCGGCGACCCTCCGGTGATCTCCTATAGGTTTGGCATCAAGGTGAGGCTTTTCTCTCCTTGTTTTGGCCGGCGCCTACTCCTCCACCAAGCTGTCCAGTTTTCTGGACAGCTTCTCCTC
Source organism: Wurfbainia villosa (assembly GCA_025175895.1). Taxonomy (NCBI): domain Eukaryota; kingdom Viridiplantae; phylum Streptophyta; class Magnoliopsida; order Zingiberales; family Zingiberaceae; genus Wurfbainia; species Wurfbainia villosa. Next base: position 27,888,115 of record CM045990.1, on the reverse strand, counting down.
CTCTCGTCGGAGCATCGTTTGGATGACGGTTAGTGCTCCGACAGCGGCTAACTTACCGGGGATTTGATCTCCGGTAATCCTCTGAGGTTGAGGACGAAGGATTCGTCAAACGGTTGACGAATACCTCTCCGGAGAAGCGAGTTTTGAGAACTCGTTTTGGATCCGAATTTGGATTCGGATCGTGATCATCTCTCGATCACGTCGTCTTCAACACGAGGCTAGTAACCCGTACGAAGACGAAGCTCGTGACTTAGCGAAGTCATCTCGAGGAGCTCGGCGTGGATACGGATAGAGACGATTCTTACGAGGATCATTCCGGTTGATGCCGTTCCCGCTACACGTCATACGGAAGGTATAACGTAGTTTAATTTCCTTTTATTGCAATTTTAATTTACGGTTATGTCTACACTTGTTGTAATAGCATGCGTGTGTTGTAATAAATAGGAGTATTTATTATTTTTATTGCTTCCGCTGTGCTCATGTTTACGAAACATGATCGAACACACACACGCCGCGGTGCCGGAAACCCAACAGTGGTATCAGAGCCCAGGTTGTGTTTCGACATAATCGTAAAATGTTTTTGCGATAGTCATAATGTATTTCTGGAAATTTTCTAATTTTGGAAATTTAGAAGTATTTATGGAAATTTTTCAATTTTGGAAAGTCTAGAAGTATTTATGGAAATCTTCCACTTTTGGAAAGTTGGAAGTATTTATGGAAATTGATATTTTCCATAAATAAAATATTTCATTAGATTCTGGAAATTTGTTTCCTAATTTAATCATGATTTGATTTGGGAAATCAAATCTTAAAATATTTTATTTCCATAAGTAGTTTTAATGATTTAGGAAATTGGTTTCCTAAATAGATTTTCCTTAATCAAATAATTCCATGAATAAAATATGTGATTAGATTTGGAAATTTGTTTCCTAATTTAATTATGATTTGATTTGGAGAATCAAATCTTAAACATATTTTATTTCCATAAATAGTTATGACATATAAGGAAATTATATACATGACATAATTGTATGACATGTAATTGCATTAGATGCATAACATTATGCCATGCGTGTCGTGACATGTAGATGTATGCCATGTATGCCATGCCATGTAGATAATAGTTATTTGCATGCAAAGAGGATGAGACATAAAAACCCTTAAACAATATTAAAGCCTACACCTTCCATTAATATGGTTAGAACCAGAGTTCTGTTTCCTGTTTGGGTTGTTGGACTCACTCCAAGCCCGGCTCGAACCTGAACATGTTCAAATCATTGGAATAGTTTAACTCTAATATGGTAAGAGTCAGAGGTCAATCGTTAGTTTGGGTTGTTGGACTCACTCCAAGCCTGGCTAATTGGTTGAATGCGCTCTAACCATATTAAAACTATTTCGCGATTAATGGGTCGGCTTTAACTTGGAGCATCGATTTGTTGGACTCACTCCAAGGTCGATGTGAAGAGAGGTGAAGTTGGGTGCTATGCATATGATGCATACTTGTTAATGTGTTAACAACCCAATGTATGTGTAAACATTCAATTAGTTGATAGCACATTGTGATAGTTACATATACATGATATGTAATCGGTATACTTGATACCCACCATCATAGCTAAGAATGGCTTGTTGGACTCACTCCAAGGTTGTTCTTATCTATGATGGATATCAGCCCATTCGGAGATGGACCTACGATCTCCCGAAGTGATTTTGGGGTTTTTGAAATTCGAAAAATGAATGGGATTTATAAATGTATATTGATGCATTATAAAAAATCATCTTTCTCAAATATGCTCGATTGTATTTCTAAGTTAATATATTGATCATGATGTTTTTGAATTTGCGTTCCATTTTGGATTGAATAAATTAGTTGGCAAACTTCTTGGACTAACTTAGAAACTTGAGAATTGTTCTCAAGGTGAAAAGCTTGTGTATGTCCTCGAAGCGCCTCTTCCCGCCCGTCCTAGTGACGATGCAACTTTGGACCAATTGTTGGCCTATCAGAAACATGTGAGTGATTCTGAACAAATGAGTTGCATCATGCTAGCCGCGATGGAACCCAAGCTACGAAAGCAGCATGAGCATATGGATGCTCATATCGTAGTCCTTCATCTTTGTGAGTTGGTTGATGAGCAAGTGAGATTCGAAAGGTTCGAAGTCTCAAAGCTCCTCTTCACCTCTGAGATGCTAGGAGGTTCATCTGTATCTTGCTCAATATCTTTGAAGGCTGTGGAGTCTTTGAGAAGCATGGCGGGGGGACTGTTAGTTGATTCCTCGAAGAAAGGTTCTAAGAGGAAGTCAAAGGAACAGCAGAAGGGAAAGAAGAGAAGGGCTAAGAAGGTAGAACTAGCACAAAAGGAAACTTGCCATTATTATGGCAAGGAGATCCATTTGCGAAGAAAGTGCAAGATTTATCTTGAGTCTATAAAGAAGGATAAGGCATCGGATGCCCCATCTTCTTCAGAAATCTTCTTTATTGATTGTCATTCTATTTCCTCAGACACTTGGGTATTTGATACTGGGTGTGGCTCACATATATGTAATGACATACATGGGCTAAGGAATAGAAGAAGACTCGTCAAAGGGGAGAGTCAAATTTACATGTTGGGAATGGAGCAACGGTTGCTGCACTCGCCATCGGAACGTATTTGTTGGAACTCCCTGTAGGACTTGTCTTAGAACTGGACAATTGCTTGTATGTTCCTTCGTTGATAAAGAACATCATTTCTATTTCTTGTCTAAATAGAAATGGGTTCCATTTGACTTTTAGTAACAATTGTTGTTACATAACATTGAATGGGGTTCTTTATGGGACTGGAACTTTAAGCAATGGTGTATATACGTTGGACGTATCCAGTGACATTTGCAATATCGAAGCGAGCAACAAGCGTGCTCGAAAGGATAATCAAATAGACTCCTACATGTGGCATTGTCGTCTTGGCCATATAAGCAAGAAACGCATGTCCGAATTACACCGATGTGGAATTCTGGAATCGTTTGAATTGGATTCATACGATACATGCGAATCATGCTTAAAAGGCAAGATGACTAAGTTACCTTTTTCTGGAAAAGGTGAACGAGTGGGAGAGTTACTAGGTCTAGTACATACTGATGTATGTGGACCTATGTCAACTCAAGCTTTAGGAGGCTATAGCTACTTCATTACCTTCACCGATGATCACTCACGGTTTGGGTATGTGTTCTTGATGAAACACAAGTCTGAAGCCTTTGAAAGGTTCAAAGAATTCAGAAATGAAGTAGAGAAACAACATGACAAAAGTATTAAAATACTTCGATCGGATCGAGGTGGTGAATACTTAAGTCAAGAGTTTCTTGATTATCTAAGAGACATTGGCATATTGTCTCAATGGACTCCGCCCTATACACCACAGCATAATGGTGTATCTGAGAGGCGTAACCGGACCTTGTTGGACATGGTCAGGTCAATGATGAATCATGCGACTCTTCCCAAGTCCTTTTGGGGTTATGCACTTCAGACAGCTGTTTACTTGTTAAACAGAATGCCTACCAAGGTAGTCTCTACTACTCCATATGAGATATGGGCTAGTAAGAAACCTCATGTATCTTACTTGAAGATATGGGGTTGTCCTGCTTATGTGAAGCGGACTGTATCAGACAAACTGGATGCTAAGTCTGATAAATGTCTATTTATTGGATACCCTAAGGAAACAAAGGGTTACCAATTCTATCATCCTGTGGAACAAAAGGTGTTTGTTTCAAGGCATGCTGTGTTTCTAGAGAAAGAGTTTCTCTTGCAAGAAAATAGTGGGAGTGTCGTCGAGCTTGAGGAGGCTCGAGAGACTCAAATAGACATTGATGAGATACCTGGTGAAGCACAACAGCCGACAACTCATAGTGATGAGCAATCGGCTGGACTTATTGTAACACCACATCTTCGTAGATCTGGTAGAACACGCAATATTCCTGAGAGATATGGATTTCTCGTAAGTGAATCGAACGACGTGTTACTCATTGATGATGAGGAGCCTATCAGTTATGAAGAAGTCGACAAGTTGAAGGGATAAGTGGCTTGGTGCCATGAAGTCGGAAATGGATTCCATGTATGAAAACCAAGTTTGGAACTTGGTTGACCCACCTGAAGGGATAAAGCCTATTGGGTGCAAGTGAGTTTTCAAGAAGAAAACCGACATGGATGGTAATGTGATTACCTATAAGGCTAGATTGGTGGCGAAAGGATATCGTCAAAAGCAAGGTGTTGATTATGACGAAACCTATTCGCCTGTAGCTATGCTTAAATCCATTCGGATGCTCCTGGCCATAGAAGCTCATTATGATTATGAGATATGGCAGATGGATGTGAAAACAGCTTTCCTTAATGGAAACTTGCTCGAGGACGTGTATATGATACAGCCTGAGGGTTTCACATCGGTTGATAAAACCAAGGTATGCAATTTGCGACGGTCCATTTATGGATTTAAGCAAGCATCCAGGAGCTGGAATATCCGTTTTGATGAGACAATCAAAAAGTTTGATTTCTCACAAAATCCAGACGAACCTTGTGTGTACAAAAAGGTTAGTGGGAGTGCAGTCGTGTTCCTAGTATTGTATGTCGATGACATATTACTTATAGGAAACGATGTGTCAATCTTACAGTCAGTTAAGGTTTGGTTATCCAAGACATTCTCCATGAAAGACCTGGGAGAAGCAACCTACATCCTTGGGATTAAGATCTATAGAGATAGATCGAAACGGTTGCTTGGTCTTTCGCAGTCTACATATATAGACCAAGTGCTAAAGAGGTTTAGCATGTCGGAATCCAAGAAAGGTTTCCTACCCATCAGGCATGGGGGTACACCTTTCGAAGTCTATGTGTCCGCGCACAGAAGACGAGAGGATTTGCATGAGTAAGATTCCCTATGCATCCGCAATAGGATCTATCATGTATGCTATGTTATGTACGAGGCCCGATGTATCGTATGCTCTGAGTGTCATGAGCGGATACCAATCCGATCCAGAATGGATCATTGGCGGTATTAAGACGATCCTTAAGTACTTGAGAAGAACTAAGGATGTGTTCCTAATATATGGAGAAGGGTACATGGTGATACGTGGGTATACGGATGCCAGCTCCAGACAGACAAGGATGATTCCATGTCTCAGTCTGGGTATGTATTCACCTAGAATGGAGGCGCAATAAGTTGGAAAGGTTCCAAGCTTGACACTATAGCGGATTCTGCCACTAAAGCGAGAATACGTTGCGACTTTAGGCGACAAAGGAAGCGGTTTGGATCAAGTAGTTCATCTATGAACTTGATGGTCTCATCAATGATCCAAACATGTGCTTTCGCTATCATCTTATCGAGAGATCATAGGTAGGAAACGAAATACAAATCGAGAAAATTCCCCCTTTGAAAGGAACTTAGCGGATCCTTTGACTAAAGCATTACCTCAAAGTAAGTTTGAGGGTCATGTTGAGCTTATGGTATTGGATCTGTAGCGATTGGCATTAGGCCAAGTGGGAGTCTGTTAGTAATATATGAGAGATGTCCTAAGGCAATGCTTATGTATGAACCATTTATATGATAAATGAAGATTCACTATTTGAGTATACATGTTTTATGTATTTGATTGGATCTTAAACTCATTTACTGAATGTCCACGATACGATTCACAGCATGAGAGAATTTGTGATTGGATCACAACTAGTGAGTATCTCTACATGTGTAATTGTGATGTATCAGAATTATCCCTAGTCGATGAATTGATGGATTTGGACACCATCAATTCTGTTGAGACTAGCACGAGGTATACTCCTTGGTGTATCCAAGCAGCTGATTCTCACTGGCTGGAGACATAGTGATGTCCGGAGTTAATCGTGGATGCTAGTTATGGTAACTAGTTCATTGGAGTGACCCGGTAGTAAGACTTCATATGGTTCTCTGCATATATAGATATGTCAATGAAGTTCTTCTTTGTGGCTTAAGTGCGATGTTCCTTTGACTTGCGGTATTCAAGTCATCTTGATCATGGAGACTTATGCTTTGACATCTTAAGCAAACATCTCTAAGGAGATGTGGACCCGGATGATTGGGTATAAGTCGTGATCGAAGGTGTTTGAATAGCCTATAAAGGATTCACCACTCCTTGCGAGGAGATGTATACCCATGGCCTCTCGTCGGATTGTTACTAAAGTCTTTGGGCATTACATGTTTAGAGTAAGGTACTCTTGATACATGTGGAGTAACTAGAATCCGTAGGGACGAGGAAATGATACTTGGGCTAGGTGTGACGTAGTCAGCCTAGTGGGGACTGACACAATAGACCATGTCCTGAACCAAGTGGGTATAAGATGAGTGAAGGGAATGGGGCACGATTCATTCGAGCTACTGAAGGGTTTCAGAAATAGTTCTGGATCAACCGTTGATCTTTTCGGTTAATTGGGGATCATGATGTACTACTAGGTGCCACTCATTATCGTTCTATAATTAATGGTTAATTATAGACGGCCAACATAAATCGAGAACCTATTTGGTCACACGCACAACGAGTGTAATCCAAAGGATTTAAAACGAGCTTGAGAATGGGATTCTCGGACCGAGAGAAACTATGTTTGGTTGGACCAAACATAAAGCGAGCATGAAATTGTTTCAGTCGCAATGGAAGCGTGGATGGGCAGTGTCTTATGAAGACATAATGGATGGACCAAAATGGTTTGGTTCTAATCCAATGGATGAGAATAAACCAAATGGTTTGGTTTATTTTAAACGGATGAACCAAAAGTTGGTTCGGTTCGTTTTAACTTAAAATAAACCATCATGGTTTGGTTTATTTTAACTTATCTTAATGGAGCGGGTTAACGGGCTTTATGGATATGATCCATTAACCATTAAGAGAATTAGTTCTCTATAAAAGTGGGCTTAAGGGATTGTTAAACCCTAATCATCCAAAACCCTAAAGCAAGTTGCCGCCCACCTCCTTGGTGAATTCGGCGCCAACAGCCTTGTGTCGCCCAACCACTTGAGGTTTGGCATCAAGGTGAGGCTTTCTCTCCTTGTTTTGGCGGCGCCTACTCCTCCACCAAGCTGTCCAGTTTTCTGGACAGCTTCTTCTCCTCTCGTCGGAGCGTCGTTTGGACGACGGTTAGTGCTCCGACAGCGGCTAACTTACCGGGGATTTGATCTTCGGTAATCCTCTGAGGTGGAGGACGAAGGATTCGTCAAACGGTTGACGAATACCTCTCCGGAGAAGCGAGTTTTGAGAACTCGTTTTGGATCCGAATTTGGATTCGGATCGTGATCATCTCTCGATCACGTCGTCTTCAACACAAGGCTAGTAACCCGTACGAAGACGAAGCTCGTGACTTAGCGAAATCATCCCGAGGAGCTCGGCGTGGATACGGATAGAGATGATTCTTACGAGGATCGTTCCGGTTGATGCCGTTCCCACTACACGTCATACGGAAGGTATAACGTAGTTTAATTTCCTTTTATTGCAATTTTAATTTACGGTTATGTCTACACTTGTTGTAATAGCATGCATGTGTTGTGTGTGTTGTAATAAATAGGAGTATTTATTATTTTTATTGCTTCCGCTGTGCTCATGTTTACGAAACATGATCGAACACACACACGCCACGGTGCCGGAAACCCAACATATGGTTGTCCAAACAGTTTGATATGAAGGACTTGGGAGAAGTGGGACACATCCTTGGGATCAAGGTTATAAGGGATCGAAGGAAAAGGATGTTGTGATTATCTCAAGCTTCATACATAGACACCATTATGGATCGTTTAAGCATGCAGAACTCCAAGAAAGGTTTTCTACCTTTCAGGCATGGAGTTATTTTATCTAAGGAGATGTGTCCTAGAACATCTAAGGAGATAGAGGAGATGAAGGCAGTTCCTTATGCTTCGGCAGTAGGAAGCCTCATGTATACGATGCTATGTACGAGACCAGATATCTGCTTTGCCGTGGGCATGGTCAGCAGATATCAGAGCAATCTAGGACAGGGACATTGGATTGCGGTAAAGCATATATTGAAGTACCTGAGAAGGACTAGTGATTATATGCTAGTTTACCAGGCAGACCAATTACTCCCTGTGGGTTACACAGATTTCGACTTCCAATCAGACAGGGATAACAGTAAGTCTACCTCAGGTTTTGTGTTTACTTTGGGAGGTGGAGCCATTGTATGGAGGAGTGTCAAGCAGAAATGCATGGCGGACTCTACAATGGAAGCTGAGTATGTGGCAGCCTCTGAGGCAGCCAAAGAAGTTGTGCTGCTCAGGAACTTCATGATGGACTTGGATGTGATTCCTAGTTTGCCCCGAACTATCACAATTTATTGTGATAATAGTGGTGCAGTTGCAAACTTGAAGGAACCACGAGACCATAAGACAAGTAAACACATAGAGTGCAAGTATCACCTGATACGAGAAATCGTAAAGAGAGGAGAAGTTATTGTGGCCAAGATTGCATCGGAGGATAACTTGGCAGATCCTTTCACTAAGGCCCTTCCAGCGAGAGCTTTTGATAGGCATGTGGAGGGAATGGGAATCAGATGTATGACAGGTTGAGAACAACATAGTCTTTTAATATAAGTTGGAGATTGTTGGGATGTATACTGAAAAGTCTATCTTTTGTATAAATATATTTTGTTTTGAAATAAGAATCATATGATCATTGTTTGCATATTTATGATTATGCATATTGTCTAATACATTACATTGTAGATAACATGGTGTGTAGTGTCACACGGGAGATCATGTTATCAATTCCTTGTAAAGTATAAGTAAAGGCTCACTACCGAGATGGTTTTGGACAAACCATTGGCATGGTTGTAGTGTGATTTGGTATTGGTTTGTCTTGACCATAGAATCACACTAGTACACTTTTTGTCTATTGAGCAGGACCGACTTAGAGGTGATTCGATTTATTGCTGACTACATAATCGAATCAGACCTTAGATATTATGTTGTACATCCTCTTAATCCCGATATAATAACGGGACATATACTTAGTATTCATTTCTTTGATTTACCAAAGGGCGAGATTTATAGAGTAAATCGATAGGCTCGGTATGTTGGGAAATGATATTATTTATATGGTGTGCCATTGATTATAGGAGGAAACCATGTCCTATATATTAGGACGATGATGTCCCCTTGAGGAGCTCATAAGGTTCATCATGTAAACCCTGCAGGTGGACTTGGTTTGGCATGATGATAACGTTGAGTGGTATTACTCATGGAGTTAGATGTTGATTAATTAATTGTCAGTAAATTAATTAATTGACGGACATTCGAGATCTTAAACACGGAGAGATAAATGTATAAATAATATATGTAGCCCATATTAACTTATGGGAGTGGTGAGGTAGATCAATGATAATCTTCTAGTGGAATGGATTATCATTAATGGATCAGACTTTATGTGGGCTTGATCCATTGGGTGGCCAAGATCTAACTCCTTCTCATGATCCCTATTGTATCCTATTAAAACCTCATGGAGCCTAAATCCGATGGTGGAAGATGAAACTCTAGATCCGACGGTGGAAATTAAATCTTTAGATCCGACGGTTGAGATTAATTCTCTAGATCCGACGGTTGAGATTAAATCCCTAGAATCGACGGTGGATATTAAAAGGAGGCTTGAGCCCAACTTTATAAATAAGGGCTTATGGCATGGGAGGCAAGATATTGGAAGGGGATTAGGGTTGGGGCGGCAAGCTTGGGCGGCTAGGGTTAGGGTTTTGGGCGGCTACAAGGTGAAGGTTTGGTTTCCTTTCTCTTCTCTAAGAGTTGGCCGGCGCCCATCACCCTCCTTGATTCTCCTTTGGCCGGCGGCACCACCCTCTTCCCCTCTTCCTTGGCCGTTGGAAAGAGCTAGGGTTTCTTCCCTTAGAGTTTTTGGCCGGTGCACATACTCTATATTCTCTTCCTTGGCCGGCAGCAACATCAAGTCCATTGACTTGGTGGCCAGTTCTAGATAGGAAGAAGAGTTTTGTTTTCATTCTTCCCTTTGTTCGGAGCGAGCAAGCAAGGGAAGAGCATGATCTAGGAGGCTTCGACTTTTGGAACATCGTCGCCCACACGACTTCCAAAAATAGGAAGAACATACAATAGAAGATCAAGAGGTATAATGCTTGTTTATATTCTTTTGTATTATGTCTATAATTATTTTCAATTATATGCATGTTGTATGTTTTGTTATGTGTCTAAATTTACTTGGACCCCGAATACAAATGCAAAAATTGTTGGATCGATATAAGCGCTAGAGGGGGGGGTGAATAGCGTTCATAAAAACTTTTCTTTTTTGACGATTAAAACCAAGTACACAGCAGAAAACTAAAAGGCAAACACAAGAAAGACACAAAGCTTTTTTACTTGGTTCACAGCCCACCGGCTGCTAATCCAAGGCCCTGCGATCCTTGATCGCTTCCGAAGGGCAATCACTAAAAGTCTCTTCCTCGTTGGAGGTATGAGACAAGACGATTACAATGATTATAAGGCCAATAACAACCTTACCGGTCCTTATACAAATTAAGTACAGAAAGATAATAATAATACCGACAATTAATTAGAAGATGACGCACGGTCGGAGTAGCGTTGTAGAGAGCACGAGCACTTGGGAGATTCTTGAATTTGGGTGTGAGTCCTCCCCTCCTTTTATAGATTTGCGCCTTGGAATTTGTCCCGATCCAGATCCAAAACTCGTGGATCTTATCTTGAGGTGGCGGCTTATCTTATCCTGAGGTGGCAGCTTATCTTATCTTGAGGTGGTGGCATCAATCTCTATCTCTTTGACCTTGTGCACTGGGCTGATTCGTCGACATCAGTCGACTGATCCTCTTAGCAGTCAACTGCCTTCAGTTGACTACTGACATCTCCAGTTGACTGCTGCACTTGAGAATTCCTGCAATACAAGATTAGCACAATAGATGCATAATGCCATGCAGTGTGACAGTCCTTTGACTGTCCGATCTCAACTTCAGCATTCCTCCGGAAGCCTTAGTCGTATCGACGCCTAGGATTGTCCTCTAACCGAGGGCACGTCCTTACCACCGCTCCACACACGGAGCTTACCTTTGGTCCTCTTGACCTGTCGCTTAGCTTTCGGTCACCACTGACGTTCCTCGACTCCCCGAGGTTCTCCTGGTATCGCCCGACCACCACGGTTTCTCAACTTGAGATTCTCTGGATGTCGCTCGACCTTTGGCTTAGCTTAAACACTTCCTGCACACTTAGCATATCACATGAGATAACAAAATAACTTAACTTTGAATCTTTGCCATCATCAAAACCAAGGTTCGATTATCTAGTGCCCCTGCACCAACAATCTCCCCCTTTTTGATTTATGGCAAACCAATTCAAAGTTAAGAGAAAATAAGCAGTAAGCATTGAACAATTATTTTTCAAAACCTCCCCCTTAAGGGTACCTCCCCCTTAACCCTAGGTGAGTTTTGAAAAATAATTACTTTTTGGGAAAGAAAAAGTAAGTAACCTCTTAACTTTATTCTCTCTCCCCCTTTGACATATATCAAAAATAACTTTATATTGGGTACATTGCCAAGAAATAGAATTTTTAAACATATTAATCAAGTTGATTTAATATGTTCAACTCCCTTTAATACTTAAGAGTTTAGGAGTTTAGTTTTCTAGATCCTGCACCAACAATGTATATCCTAGGTTAGAATGTGACCCCCTAACCTTTAACATTGTTATAAAATTTTGAGAAAGAATTAAAAAAAAAACATTTTAAAGGCTCATGTCTATTGGTTTTATGCCAAACTAGATACTAAGTTTGTCCAACTTAAGTCTTCTCTCCCCCTTGGCATATTATCAAAAGAAGGATTTAAATTGAGAAAGTATTGGTGATTTTTTTTAAACAAAACATTTTTTAACAACTTCTATGATGATTATCCAATTAGAACCTCCCCTTTAACCTAACATCCTTGTTAGCCACAAGGAAGGCATATCTAGAGGGTCTCCCCTTTTGTCTGACAAACTCTTAGGACATCCTTGTTGGCCATAAGGAAGACTCACCTAAGTGTCCAGAGGGTCTAGGTATCTAAAGTTGACCTAAGGATTTATACGTTCAATATTGGTCAACTAACCATCATTTTAAGAAGTATAGTTGTTTTGAAAACTACATATAACTACACACAATAATCATGGCAACCAATAAAAATAGTTTTAAGAATCTATTTATGTGTATATAAATTTTGAAATCATTTTCAAAATCATTTTTAATTTGTTGTCCTTACTATCTCACCCATTCTACATGATCAACCAAGTTATTCTTATATGTATTGTGAGATGAATTTAATTTAATGCCTTAGAAATTAATTAATCTTGGGTTAGATTCGGATTTCACCTTTAGTTAGTTAAGTGAACATTTCAAAGAGGGCTTCGTGTCGTGGCGAGGCACAGAGGCCTTCTTTGATCGGAACAACGACCACTTCCTTAGACAAAGCCAACTTAGGAAATTACACACTTAATTCACTTAGGATTACGTCCTGGTCTAACTAGTTTAGGATGTGTTGAGGTAGTTTCAGTTAGTTCCACTTAGTTAAATGCACCAAGCTAGATACTCATTATCTAACTCGGATACACTTGACTTCGTTTCCTTAACGTACTATCATCTCACCGCATCCTGATACTATGTTGTCAAGATTAATTAATTATTTCCTATCTAACCATTCTATGAGAGTGAATTTAAAACTAGTATGTATGACATGAAAAAATAAGCATGATAATGATATGTATGCATGAGCAAGCTACATTCAATCAATTTAAAGAAATGGTTATTTTCTTGGGTAGACTTTTATTTGTTCTATAGTTATAAGATACTTTATTATAATTAGGTTTACAAATTTTAGTGTCTTGATTTTTGGTTAGCTTAGACTTGTAACCCAAGTCTACATGTTTATTAGTTGAATTTTTAAAAGTTGAAGGTTTAATTACTAGATTATTAATTTGTGTATAATCAAATGGTACTCTATTATAATTAATTTTATTGGTTTGATTATCTAATTTTGAATTTTTAATTAAGTTAGATTGTGAATTATTTAAAATAGGATTATTAGAATTTTTTAAGATAAGATTATTAGACTTTTTAAAAATAGAATTATTAGAATTTTTTAAGATAAGATTATTAGACTTTTTAAAAATAGAATTATTAAAATTATTAGAATTTTTTAAGGTAGAATTATTAGAATTATTCAAGATAAGATTATTAGAATTTTTAAAGGTAGAATTATTATTAGAATTATTTAAGATAAGATTGTTAGAGTTTTTTAAGGTAGAATTATTATTAGAATTATTTAAGATAAAATTATTAGAGTTTTTAAAGGTAGAATTATTATTAGAATTATTTAGATTATCTTTGGAATTTTTTAAAGTTAATTTCGATTTTTTTATGGTTGAATTTTTTAAAACAGAATTTTTTAATTCGGAATTATCTTGATTAATCATATCTAGGATTTGATGATTCTGTCCTATGGTTTGATTATTCTGATCAAGTGTTTGATTATTATGATTAAGTCCTAGGTTGGTTTTATCTTTGACTTGATCTAAATCTATGTTGATTAAACTAAATATTTGATTAATCTCTTTATTAATTTTATCAAATGTTAGATTAATTTGATCATTTTCTTCCATGATATTATTATTATTATTATTTAAACTAATTAAATCTGAATTAATTAATTTTTTATTAGTTGAATTATTAATTGTATTAATTAATTGACAACAATTACATAATTTATCTAAATTATCAACTATTCTAAAACTCAAATTTTCAAAATTATTAACTTTACTAACCTTTTTTTTCGGACACCGATTCTTGTAGTGACCGAATCTTTCGCACACGAAGCACTTGATATGCTCCTTGTTCTTAGTACTCCACAGCAATGGTGTCTCCTTTGTCGTCGGTTGTGTCGTTCGAGTCTTACGAGTAGGACACTTATTTTTATAGTGTCCTCTCTCCCTGCACTTAAAGCAAATAATATGAAATTTAAAATTTAAATTGACATTGTTACCTTTATGCCTTGTGGGAGACTCTTCCATGGTTGGCTCGGTCAACGATTTTCTAAAACTCGCAAAAAAAACACAAACCAAAAAGTCCCAAGACTTGGTCTTGGATTAGTAGTGCGGGAGATATTTAAAAATAAAAATAAAAATAAAGAAAAGAAAATGCTAGATCGGTGGTTGCGAATCTGGCGCCCAGCTCGATACCAATTGTTGGATCGATATGAAGCGCTAGAGGGGGTGAATAGCGTTCGTAAAAACTTTTCTTTTTCGACGAGTAAAACCTAGTACACCGCGGAAAACTAAAAGACAAACACAAGAAAGGCACAAAGCTTTTTTACTTGGTTCACCATTACCCATTTGCTAATCAAAACCTGCGATCCTTGATAAACAGAAGGGCAATCACTAAAAGTCTCTTCCTCGTTGGAGGTAAGAGACAAGATGATTACAATGATTATAAGGCGGTAACAACCTTACGGTCCTTATACAAATTAAGTACAAAGATAATAATAATCTGACAATTAATTAGAAGATGGCGCCTTGCGGTCGGAAGCGTTGTAGAAACACGAGCACTTGGAGATTCTTGAATTTGGGTGTGAGTCCTCCCCTCCTTTTATAGATTTGCACCTTGGAATTTGTCCGATCCGGATCAAAACTCGTGGATCTTATCTTGAGGTGGCGGCTTATCTTATCTGAGGTGGCGGCTTATCTTATCTTGAGGTGGTGGCATCAATCTCTATCTCTTTGACCTTGTGCCTTTGGGTGATTAAATGTCGACATCGATGATCCTCTTAGCGATCAGCGCCTTGATCGACTGACATCTCGATTGATTTCGCGCCGAGAATTCACGCAATACAAGATTAGCACAATAGATGCATAATGCCATGCGATGTGTGATCCTTTGGCCATCCGATCTCGACTTGACATTCCTCCGGAAGCCTTAGTCGGATCGGCGCCTAAGTTGTCCTCTAGCGAGGCGCGTCCTTACCACCGCTCCACACCACGGGCTTTCCCGAATCAGCCTTGGCAATGATCGACTGCTACCGATCATTCACACTCATCGATCACACGCCACTAAGCTGATCGATAATCAAATTTCAATTTGATTATCAGAATCGAGTTTTGGAAATTCATAAATAATTATACGTTTATCGAAAAATCCTTAAAGTTCATACGTATAATACTTATGACACATACAATGGGTGAAAAATATTTTAAAATTATTTTACCCATAAAATAGTGAATTTGATACAAAACTCAAAACCATTGAAATTTTCAATGTTTTGGCCCTATTTTGTATCAACTTCATCAATGGTGATTGCTATCAAAAGATAGACTTCACCAAGGTTTTTCAAAATGATTTTAAAATATTTTCAAAACCTTATTTTGGATCATATTCCTTGGGCTCTATGTACATGACTTGTACACAAGCTTTCCCAATGATCCACAAGTTGAGTTAAAATGAGTTTGGGTTCAACTAGGTGCAACAACTATGCACCTTGAACTTAACTCATATCCTAGCATCTCACATGTATCTAGGGTGTATAAATACACATACATGTCAATGTGATGTGAGATGTGGGTTTTGTTCTCCCTAATCTAGGGTTTCATGCGTTTTCCTAAGGCAACTCTACTTGATTCCCTTATAAATGGGACTCCAAGTCATGCCATTGTCCTTAAATCAATTTCAATCACATTAATGCATGAAATGATCATGACATAATGATAGCAAAAATTAAAACATGGCCAATGATCATGATGTCATGATATATGATATAAACTAAAAACTCATGACATTAACCTAAACCCTAAACATGATCATGACATTTTATATGATTAAAACTAATCATGATGTCATGGCATGTTATATGGCAAACAAAGCATGACATATAAAATATATAGGTATAGTAATACCTCAATTTTAATATTAATTGTCATTTCATATAATTAATTATATTTTGCCATATTTCTATTTTTCTCTCAAGTGTGCCAAACACCCAAAATGACACACTAACCTCTAAACCTAAATTGTGCCAATTTAATCATTTTATCAAACTTCTCAAATAATATTGGCACATCCTAAAGTCTTTTAGGATTAAAGCTCAAATGTATTTTCAAGGTAACCATAACCTTGAAAATATCCTAAAGTGCCACCTTTGCCATGGTTGAGTTAACTACCCATCCATTTAAGGTTGGCACACCCTAACCCATCTAGCGTGAATCAATCACGCTCTTAGGAATCCAAAACCGATTTGAGCTCCTAGGGTTAATTAGGTACTCCTTAGGGATAACCTCCCTAGATACCTTCCTAATGACCCTTCTAGGCTTAGAAGCCTTGGTCATTTTGGTTTTGCCATGGTTAACTCTAGGGGTGACTCCCCTTGTAACCTTCTTAGTGGCTTCCCTAGATTTCCTAGAAACCCTAGCCACTAGGCACACACCATGGTCAACTCTAGGGATGACTTCCCTATTGACCTTGGTCTTCCTAGACCTAGTTTGTGTTCCATAATCAAATGGAACACTATGGTAAGCCACCTTAGACTTAGGTTTGTGACCCAAACCTTGCTTGCCCTTGGTTGACTTTTGACTCTTAGGTCCTAGGTGTTGACTTTGACTTTTGGACCTAGAAGTTTGACTAATTGACCCTTGCACTTGATTTTGCATAACCTTAAGGGTCTTTTCAAGTTTTTCAAGCCTTGATCTCAAGGCTTGATTTTCCTTTTCTAATATCTCAATTTTTGATTTTTCATTTTCTCTTGAGATATTTTTATTTCTAGGCATATGTCTAGATTTCTTAGCATTAAAGCCTAGATGTTCTCCTATTTTCTTAATGCTTTCTTTAGGTAATATATTTTTAGGGACATTAGTCCCAAATTTCTTCTTATTTCCTAAGTGAACACTCTTAGCTCCTAGGAAAATATATCTATTATTTCTAGCATGCTTTTCATGCACAATAGCAAGACTATTAAAATTATTCCTAGCATGCTTCTTATCCCTAGAAATTGAAGGTGCATTAATAAATTTTACCTTAGGGTTTGCCTTGGAGGTGTTGGTGCAATCGGTCCAGGTCACGATTGACCAGAACTCGAGTTTGACTCGAGTGATGTTTTGATGTTTTGATGTTTCGACAAAAACATATGACAATGTAATTGTCATGGTAAAGTCCAAGCATGGGTCTTGGCATGGAAAGTCCAAGTCTTGAGTACTTGGCAAATGGAAAGTCCAAGCATTGTCTTGGCAATTGAGAAGTCCAACATGTGTTGGCAAATGGAAAGTCCAAGCTTGAGTCTTGGCGTTTGAAGTCCAAGGGGATTGATATTGGCTGCGTAAAGTCCAAGCGGGAGTCTTGGCAGCATAAGTCCAATGGTTGGCTGCGTAAAGTCCAAGCGTGAGTCTTGGCAGCATAAGTCCAATGGTTGGCGGCGTAAAGTCCAAGCGGAGTCTTGGCGGCGTAAGTCCAATGTGCCTTGGCGGTGTAGACACCGTTAGCATGACATAGCCGATGGAAGCATCTGAAGGCTAGCGCGATGGATGAACAAGTCATGGATGACTTGGAGGGATCTGAGAGGCGTGAGGCTGATGGAGATGGCTAGAAGGCTTAGGTCTAGGCTAAGGGTGGTCTAGCAAGTATGGGGGAACCATACTTGGGCTAAAACCTCATGTTTGAGGTGTGCCAGTCGACTGATGCCATGAGGCGCCGACCGGACCGAGTCAACTAGGGTTTGATGCGGGTTATGGCCTAGCGATCGATGACAGATGATGATCGACCGATGTTGAGCTGATCGATCTTGTGATCACCGACCGGTGCTCGTGGAATTCGGCACGCAGAATGGAGTCGAGACTGACCGTCGAGTGAGTACTCCATCACCGATCGATGGTCACAATCACCGATCGATAGTAGTTCCGCTTGGACTTATCCAAATGGAACTAGCCGTTGTCTCACGACAAAGGGCATCCCGATCGATGGTCTCGATCAGTCGACTGATCGACTTTTTCCAGCACAGGTTGAAGCTATATATGGAGCTCGTGGTGGAAGAAAAAGTAATGGTTCCTTGAGGAGATTTGGGGCGAGTTGCTGTTGCAATTCAGGGTCTCCAAGTGCTACTCGATCAACCAAGCGATCAAGCATTCAAAGAGCATTTGTAAAGTGTTTCCTTTACTTGTATTGCTTTGTATTTCACTATATTGCTTGTATTCATTTGATTATTGTTGTAATCATATTGTACGAGGTTTCTCCACCTCCGGATTGTTCCGAGAAGGAGTTATTTGATAGTGGTGTGTGATTGGCATCGCTAGGGCTCATTCGAGCCCGATCGGAGTAGGAACCGTGCGGTTCCAACCACGCTATATACTCGTGTTAGCGTGTTGTGTTTTCATTATTGTTATTGTATTATCTATATTCCGCTGCGCTAACGAATTTGTAGACACAACCGCGATTGAATTCCATTAACGCTAATCACCCCCCCTCTAGCGTTACAAAGGTCCTAACAAGTGGTATCAGAGCCCGGGGCTCTTCTACGGACTAACCGCCGAGTTGAAGAAGCTAGAGGGAAGAATATGGAATTTCAAGGAAAATTGGGTGACGACGTCAACATCCCACCTTCCTTCAACCGCGAACATTTCGCGTATTGGAAAGGTAGAATGCAATATTTTCTAATGACAAATATAGAAAATTGGTTTGCCGTGACTATAGGTTTTGATGCTCCGAGAGGAGAAAACGGCGAAATCCTCAAGATGAAGAGATGGACCGAGGAGCAACGGAAAAAATTCAAGACAACTGCTAAGGTAACAAAAATGCTAATTGATTTGATACCTAACGATATTTTGTCTAGATTAGGAAGCTATAGGGATGACAAAGAATTGTGGAACAAGTTGATCAAGTTCCACGAAAATCCCGAATCGGTCCAAGAAGATTCGGAAGAGGAGGAGACTGAAGAAGAGAGCTCATCCTCAAGTGAAAGTGAGGAATCGGGAGGAAGTGAGGAGTCAACTTCCGGATCGGAAGAGGAAATAGCAGAAGAGGAGAGACCATCTTCTACACCGGAGCAACCTCAAGAAGAAGCTTCGACATCCGCCAAGATGAAGAAGCCCAAAGTCCAATTCCGGTCTCCACCATCGAACTAGGTAACTCAAGCAATTTAGTTTTAAATAAAAAACATACTATGTGCTTTGAGTGTAGGGAGTATGGGCATTACAAGAGCAAATGCCCAAAGAGGATCAAGAAAGCTCCACTGGCTCCAAAGGTCAAGGATGCCGGTCCCCCAACGTCTAGAAGCAAGGAGCAAGTCGTTTGCTTCAAATGCCGACAACCGGGACATTACCGGAGTCAATGCCCAAGGGGGAAGAAGAAGGGGCAAGAAGGAGCTACACAAGTAGGGGGAGCCTCCAAGGCAAACCCTAAGGTAAAATTTGTTAATGCACCTTCAATTTCTAGGCAAAAGAATGCTTTTAATTCTCTTGCTATTGTACATGAAAAGCATGCTAGAACTAATAGACATATTTGCTTAGGTGCTAAGAATGCTCACCTTAAGAATAAGGAGAAATTTGGGACTAATGTCCCTAAAAATATTTTACCTAAGGAAAGCATTAAGAAAATAGGAGAACATCTAGGTTTTAATGCTAAGAAATCTAGACATATGCCTAGAAATAAAAATATCTCAAGAGAAAATGAAAAATTAAAAATTGAGATATTAGAAAAGGAAAATCAAGTCTTGAGGTCAAGACTTGAAAAACTAGAAAAGACCCTTAAAATTATGCAAGGGTCAATTGGTCAAACTTTTAGGTCATATAGTCAAAGCCAACAAGTAGGACCTAAGAGTCAAAAGTCAACCAAGGGCAAGAAAGGTTTGGGTCACAAACCTAAGCCTAAGGTAGCTTACCATAGTGTTCCATTTGACTATGAAACACTAACTAAGTCTAGGAAGACCAAGGTCAATAGGGAAGTCATCCCTAGAGTTGACCATGGTGTGTGCCTAGTGGCTAAGGTTTCTAGGAAACCTAGGGTGGCCACTAAGAAGGTTGCAAGGGGAGTTACCCCTAGTGTCAACCTAGGTAAGACCCAAATGACCAAGGCTACCAAGCCTAGGAGGGTCATTAGGAAGGTATCTAGGGAGGTTATCCCTAAGGAATACCTAATTAACCCTAGGAGCTCAAATAGGTTTTGGGTTCCTAAGAGCGTGATTGATTCACGCTAAGATGGGTTTAGGGTGTGCCAACCTTGATTGGATGGGTAGTCAACTCAACCATAATAAAGGTGGCACTTTAAGGTTACTCTCAAGGTTATGGTTACTTTGGAAATATCCTTGAGTTTTAATTTCAAAGAATTTTAGGTTGTGTCAATATAGATCTTGAAAACATGAAAATCAATAAAATTGACACTATCTAGATTTAGAGGTCATAGTGTGTACTTTTGATTATTGGCACACTTGGGAAGGTCATGTATCAAGAAATGTGTGGTTAAGATGTAAAGGTAATATCTAGAGTGATACTCAAGTGCCACACAACTTGATGTCTTGTATTCACCATGCTTCATATGTTTTACCATATGGTTGCATGAAATGAATGTCTAGGATAGATTACATCTCACAAAACAAGTCTTTACCTTGATTGTGTATTTCAACACTTAGAAAGGGTGAGATGTTAGGTTTTGGAAATCATTGAATGTTAATGTTTGCAAAATGAAGTAAAACATTAAAATACATGAACAAATACATAAATAAAAGTATAACATCAATACATTCAAGATACAAGATCTAACGTGATAAAATGGAACAATTAAGATGATAAAATCGAGATTTTCCGCGATACGATCGGCCATCGAGTGCTAGCTCCATGACTTGATCGACCATCGATCGATCGATGGTCTATCGGTCGATGTGATGATGCATCCGAGTAGAAGGCCATCGGTCGAATGCTCAGCGCGATCGTGATCACGAGCAACATCGATCGTGACGATGCTCAGCGTTACGAAGGTTCAGCGATCGGCACGTATCGATCATTGCGGGCTCGGTAAACCCGATGTTAAACCTATCGATCGTCGATGCTCCACGTCGATCAGATCAATCGTTTTAAAGCGCGAACCGCTAGGGTTCGGCATTTCACGCGACGACGATTTCTTCCTCCTTCGATCTCCGATCACGGCTCCGCATAGAAGCAAAGATCGGTAGCGATATGCTAGAGATGATGCGGGCTCGACTCGAGTCGGTGAAAGAACCTCCATTGCCACCTCCTGCGGACGATTAGAGGATTTTTTTTTGGTTGTCAATGTTTGTAGTAAGATTGAGCTTAGCCAATCTTCTCTTTGATTGTAAAAGACAAATTTAAGTTTAAATGAAATCCTTATTTCTGAAAAATCTTGCGTGTATGAATGAATATTTGTATAATTGTATTGCTACCATATGCCATATCATGACATCATGTTTATTCTTAATCATTTTATATGTCATGATTATGCTTTAGAATTAAGGATAAATGTCATGTGTCTTTTAGATCTCATCTTATGCCATGACATCATGATCATTGGCCACGTTTTAATAACACTATTATTTATGCCATGATCATACATTCATGCATTAACTTGATTAAAATTGATTTAAGGACTATGGCATGACTTGAAGTCCCAATTATAAGGGAATCAAGTAGGGTTGCCTAGTAAAATGCATGAAACCCTAGTTTAGGGTGAACAAAACCCACATCTCACATTCAATTGACATATAGGTGTATTTATACACCTTAGATACATGTGAGATGCTAGGATATGAGTTAAGTTCAAGATGCATAGTTTTTGCATCTAGATGAACTAAAACTCATCTAATTTTAATAGTGGATCATTGGGAAAGTTTGTGTACAAGTCATGTGCATAGAGCCCAAGGAATATGATCCAAAATAAGGTTTTGAAAACATTTTAAAATCATTTTGAAAAACCTTGGTGAAGTCTATCTTTTGATAGCAATCACCATTGATGAAGTTGATATAAAGTAGGGCCAAAACATTGAAAATTTCAATGGTTTTGAACTTTGTGCCAATTTCACTATTTTATGGGTAAAATAATTTTCAAATATCTTTCACCCATTGTATTGGTCGTAAGTATTATACGTATCAAATTTCGTGATTTTTCGATAAACGTATAATTATTTATGATTTTTTGAAATTATTTCGATAATCAAAATCGGATTTTGATTATCGACGCCTATTGGGTGCGATCGATAAATATGTGATGACGCCCTTGCGGTGTGATCGATGGGTATGGCAATGATCGTTATCCGATGTCAGTCGATCGCCAAGGCCGATTTTGGGTCGACAAGGTTTGTTTAACTTGATTTTATAGGTTAAAGTCCCTAATCACTCCTAACCCTAGGATATGCTTTGGGAAGCATTATAAAGGGTGAAAATCCATTGGATATGGATTAGGAAAATTGTTTAGGTTTGTATCAATGTTAAGGTGTTGGAAAGTTCAATGTTGAATTTCTAACCTTAATTTTGATTGTTTAGAGTTCCTATTGGCTTAGGGACTCCCCAAGGACATTGTTGGTGCAATGATCAAGGGGGAGCAAGCCTTTAGGGGGAGGTATCCATCTTGGGATGATGGATGTGTTTTTCTCCTTGAAAAGGAGAAGTTATGAGAATGTATCATCAATTGGGAAATTGATGAGTTTTGATACCCAATTTGGAAATTGGGAGAGTGAATAGGATTGCCTCTCTTGAGTGATATGGGACTTATCACTAGGAAGATTGTAGGCATCCTAGGTATTTTTGGATCAAGGGGGAGATTGTAAGATCTCATTGGGACATGAGACATTGACCTCCTTGGAGTGATAACCTTTTTTGCTATTTGTCAAAAGGGAGAATGTTTGGAGAATGTTTGGGGAGAACATTCGGGAGAAAACATTTTGGAGAATGTTTTTAAGATTACCAATTTGGGATAATTAGTAAGGGAATTGAGTTAATGTTCTAACTCAAATGTTTTGTGTGGTTTTTGTCAAACATCAAAAAGGGGGAGATTGTTGGTGCAATCGGCCCAGGTCACGATTGACGTAACTCGAGTTTGACTCGAGTGATGTTTTGATGTTTTGATGTTTCGACAAAACATATGACAATGTAATTGTCATGGTAAAGTCAAGCATGGGTCTTGGCATGGAAAGTCCAAGTCTTGAGTACTTGGCAAATGGAAAGTCCAAGCATTGTCTTGGCAATTGAGAAGTCCAACATGTGTTGGCAAATGGAAAGTCCAAGCGTCTTGGCTAAGTCCAATGGGATTGATATTGGTTGGCGTAAAGTCCAAGCGTGAGTCTTGGCGATAAGTCCAATGGTTGGCGTAAAGTCCAAGCGAGTCTTGGCGGCGTAAGTCCAATGTGCCTTGGCGGTGTAGACACCGTTAGCATGACATAGCCGATGGAAGCATCTGAAGGCTAGCGCGATGGATGAACAAGTCATGGATGACTTGGAGGGATCTGAGAGGCGTGAGGCTGATGGAGATGGCTAGAAGGCTTAGGTCTAGGCTAAGGGTGGTCTAGCAAGTATGGGGGAACCATACTTGGGCTAAAACCTCATGTCGATGCCATGAGGCCGACCGGACCGAGTCAACTAGGGTTTGATGCGGGTTATGGCGATCATCGGCGGATGATGGCGATGGCAGATCGATGGCGAGCGACCGATCGATCTTGTGATCACCGGATCGGTGCTCGTGAATTCGGCACGATCGGAGTCGAGACTCGACTGGTCGAGTGAGTACTCCATCAGTCGACTGATGGTCACAATCAGTCGACTGATAGTAGTTCCGTTGGACTTATCCAGCGTGGAACTAGCCGTTGTCTCACGACAACAGTGGCATCAGTCGACTGATGGTCTCGATCAGTCGACTGATCGACTTTTTCCAGCACAGGTTGAAGCTATATATGGAGCTCGTGGTGGAAGAAAAAGTAATGGTTCCTTGAGGAGATTTGGGGCGAGTTGCTGTTGCAATTCAGGGTCTCCAAGTGCTACTCGATCAACCAAGCGATCAAGCATTCAAAGAGCATTTGTAAAGTGTTTCCTTTACTTGTATTGCTTTGTATTTCACTATATTGCTTGTATTCATTTGATTATTGTTGTAATCATATTGTACGAGGTTTCTCCACCTCCGGATTGTTCCGAGAAGGAGTTATTTGATAGTGGTGTGTGATTGGCATCGCTAGGGCTCATTCGAGCCCGATTCGTGGAGTAGGAACCGTGCGGTTCCGAACCACGTTATATACTCGTGTTAGCGTGTTGTGTTTTCATTATTGTTATTGTATTATCTATATTCCGCTGCGCTAACGAATTTGTAGACACAACCGCGATTGAATTCCATTAACGCTAATCACCCCCCCTCTAGCGTTACAAAGGTCCTAACAGGAGGCTCCCCCTACTTGTGTTGCTCCTTCTTGCCCTTTCTTCTTTCCCCTTGGACATTGACTCCGATAATGTCCCTTTGAGTTGCACTTGAAGCATATAATATGCTCCTTGCTCTTTTGACTTGAGGGACCGGGATCCTTGGCCTTTGGTGCCGGTGGAGCTTTCCTAACCTTCTTTGGGAACTTGCTCTTGTAGTGCCCATACTCCCTACACTCAAAGCAAATTATATGATTTTTATTTGAAAATAAAGTGTTTGAGTTACCTAGGGTGTTGGTAGGTTCCAGAGTTGAATTTTGAGCTTCCTTATCTTGATCGGATGTTGAAGGCTCTTCTTGAGGTTGCTCCGGTGTAGAGGATGGTCTCTCCTCCTCAATCCTAGAAGTAGATGCTTCTTCCATCTCTTCTACTTCTTCTTTCTCCGATCCGGAAGTTGACTCTATCTCAACTTCCGATTCCTCACTTTCACTTGAGGATGAACTCTCCTCATGGAATCTTGCCAATTTTCTCCATAGCTCCTTGGCATACATGTAATCCCCTAGCTTGCACAAAACATCATTAGGGATTAAATCTGTTGGTGCAGTGAGGCACCGAAATCGAACCTGTGTTTTGATTATAGCAAAGACACAAAGTTAAGTCTATTTTGTTTTCTCACGAGCTGAATCGAGTGTGCAGAAGATTGATATAGCTGGAGCTGAAGGCTAGCGACACCCGGAGGAAGCCGCGGTGGTCGGGCAACACTCGAGTGATTTTGGAGGGAGCCGATGGAATCGAGTGGAAGGCCGGAAGCAAAAGCAACACGTAAGTATCGAGGTAAGCTCGTGTGTGTGAGCGTAAGTGAGGTCATATCCTCTTTATGGGGATGATCTTAAGCGTAGACCCGACCCAAGACATCTCATAGGTGGTCTAGGTCGAGATCGGACGGTCGAAGACCGTCGGAAGTATGTTTTTGTTGAGCTAACTTTGACTTGCAGCAAGCATCACGATTGCCGACTGAGGACTCATTGCGCGTGTATAAGTCGACTGCCGAAGGTCATCAATCGACTGATGCTACCATCAGTCGACTGATGATGGCCATCAGTCGACTGATGGTCAATGATCAGATTCGAGGAGTCAAGGCTTATCACTCCACCTCAAAGCGGTTTGGTGTCCATTTGTGATTGGTTGAAGACCCACTCGAAAAGGGGCTCAAAGGCTATAAAAGGAGGTCCAAACCTAGGGTTTTCACAACAATTCTAAGCCTCCAAAAAGTCTCCGTTACGCTGCAACTCTCCGACAATGAAGTCCTTCCATTCCGACGTCTAGGTTTAACTCTTATTATTCTTGTACGTCGGTATTAGTTTTTCTTGTCATTTACATTTCCGAAGCTTTTATCGTATACGAGGAGAGGGGGAGTGTCCCTCTACCTCAAGTTTTTGTGGTTCCTTCTTGTATCGATTAACTCCTACCTCTAACGAGGAGGAGTTCCTTTAGTGCTTTTGCCCTCCGTACATGGTCAAGGACCACTAGGGCCTTGGAGTAGTAGCCTTCGGCTACGAACCAAGTAAAACCCTTGTGTCGATTGTTTTTTTTTATTTTTACATTTCCGCTGCAATTAACTAATTATCTCTCGAGTTTTAACGAAAGAAAAAGAAAAGGTTTTTCGCTATTCACCCCCCCTCTAGCGAACCACATCGATCCAACAAAATCTTCCAAAATTTTTGTTACCTTAATTTCGGTCTTGACCATTTGGCGTTGCTCTTGGGTCCACTTTTTCAATTTTAGGACATTTCCCTTCTTATCCCTAGGGGGTTCAAGGCTTTCAACGAGGATGAACCAATCCTCTATGTTCATCATTAAGAATGTTTCCATTCTTGCTCTCCACGCCGGAAAATCTTCTGGATCATATGGAGGTGAAGTCTTGATATCCCATCCAAGCTTGTCTTGGAATTCCATCTTCACCCCCTAGCCTTTTGTCTTAGCTCCGGGCGGTTAGTCCGTAGAAGAGCCCCGGGCTCTGATACCACTTGTTAGGACCCTTGGAATGGCTAGAGGGGGGGTGAATAGCGTCAATGGAATTCTTTCGCGTTTGTGTCTACAATTTCGTTAGCGCAGCGGAATATAGATATAATACAATAACGAAATGGACAAGCACACACAAAGACACGAATATTTAACGTGGTTCGGAACCACACGGTTCCTACTCCACGGATCGGGTTCGTACGAACCCTAGTGATGCCAATCACACACCACTATGAAATAACTCCTTCTCGACACGAGTCGGAGGCGGAGAAACCTCTTACAATTGTTTACAACAATAAACAAATAGCTACAAGCAAATACAATGAAATACAAAGCAAAACTAGTAAAGAAAACACTTTACAAATGCTCTTGAATGCTTGATCGCTAGGTTGATCGAGTAGCACTTGGAGACCCTGAATTGCAGTAGCAACTTGCCCCAAATCGCCTCAAAGAACCCTTGGTTTTCCCTCCATCACGAGCTCCTTATAAAGCTTCAACCTATGCTGGAAAAAGTCGATCAGTCGACTGATCGGGACCATCAATCGACTGATGCCACTGTTGTCGTGAGACAACGGTTAGATCCACGCTGGATAAGTCCAACGGAACCTTCATCAGTCGACTGATGGAGCCTTCACTCAACCAGTCGAGTCTCGACTCCATTCTGTGCCCAAAATACCGAGCACCAGTCGACTAATCACACGATCAGTCGACTGCTCGAGCCATCAGTCGACTGCCAACCTATAGCAGTCGACTGCTAGGCCATTACCCGTAGTCAAACCCTAGTTGACTCGGTCCAGTCGACTGCTACATGGCACCAGTCGACTGGCACACCTCAAACATGAGGTTTTAACCCAAGTACGGTTCCCCCATACTTGCTAGACCACCCTTAGCCTAGACCTAAGCCTTCTAGCCACCTCCATCAGCCTCACGCCTCTCGGATCCCTCCAAGTCATCCATGACTTGTTCATCCATCGCGCTAGCCTTCAGGTGCTTCCATCGGCTATGTCATGCTAATGGTGTCTACACCGCCAAGGCACTTTGGACTTACGCCGCCAAGACTCCGCTTGGACTTTATGCCGCCAACCATTGGACTTATGCTGCCAAGACTCCCGCTTGGACTTTACACCACCAATCATTGGACTTATGCTGCCAAGACTCCCGCTTGGACTTTACGCCTCCAATATCAAACCCTTGGACTTCTCAAATGCCAAGACTCAAGCTTGGACTTTCCCTTGCCAACCCATGTTGGACTTTCCATGCCAAGACCATGATTGGACTTTCCTTGCCAACCCATGTTGGACTTTACATTGCCAAGACCCATGCTTGGACTTTCCCAAATGCCAAGTGTCCCACTTGGACTTTCCATGCCAAGTACCCAAGACTTGGACTTTCCCATGACGATTACATTGTCATATGTTTTTGTCGAAACATCAAAACATCACTCGAGTCAAACTCGAGTCCTGGTCAATCGTGACCTGGGACGATTGCACCAACAGTGGTGAGGCACAGGGGCCTTCTTAGATCGGAACAACGACCACTTCCTTAGACAAAGACAACTTAGAAAATTACACACTTAATTCACTTAGGATTACATCCTGGTCTAACTAGTTTAGGATGTTGTGAGGTAGCTTCAGTTAGTTCCACTTAGTTAAATCCACCAAGCTAGATACTCCTTATCCAACTCGGATACACTTGACTTCCTTTCCTTAACGTATTATCATCTCACCGCGTCCTGATACTATGTTGTCAAGATTAATTAATTATTTCCTATCTAACCATATGAGAGTGAATTTAAAACTAGTATGTATGACATGACAAAATAGGCATGATAATGATATGTATGCATGAGCAAGCTACATTCAATCAATTTAAAGAAATGGTTGTTTTCTTGGGTAGACTTTTATTTGTTCTATAGTTATAAGATACTTTATTATAATTAGGTTTACAAATTTTAGTGTCTTGATTTTTGGTTAGCTTAGACTTGTAACCCAAGTCTACATATTTATTAGTTGAATTTTTAAAAGTTGAAGGTTTAATTACTAGATTATTAATTTGTGTATAATCGAATGGTACTCTATTATAATTAATTTTATTGGTTTGATTATCTAATTTTGAATTTTTAATTAAGTTAGATTGTGAATTATTTAAAATAGGATTATTAGAATTTTTCAAAATAATATTATTAGACTTTTTCAAGATAAGATTATTAGACTTTTTAAAAGTAAAATTATTAGAATTTTTTAAGATAAGATTATTAGACATTTTAAAAATAGAATTATTAAAATTATTAGAATTTTTTAAGGTAGAATTATTAGAATTATTCAAGATAAGATTATTCAATTTTTAAAGGTAGAATTATTATTAGAATCATTTAAGATAAGATTGTTAGAGTTTTTAAAGTTAGAATTATTATTACAATTATTTAAGATAAGATTGTTAGAATTTTTAAAGGTAGAATTATTATTAGAATTATTTAAGATAAAATTATTAGAGTTTTTAAAGGTAGAATTATTATTAGAATTATTTAGATTATCTTTGGAATTTTTTAAAGTTAATTTCGATTTTTTTATGGTTGAATTTTTCAAAATAGAATTTTTAAATTCGGAATTATCTAGATTAATCAGATCTAGGATTTGATGATTCTGTCGTATGTTTTGATTATTCTGATCAAGGGTTTGATTATTCTGATTAAGTCCTAGGTTGGTTTTATCTTTGACTTAATCTAGATCTATGTTGATTAAACTAAATATTTGATTAATCTCTTTGTTAATTTTATCAAATGTTAGATTAATTTGATCATTTTCTTCCATGATATTATTATTATTATTATTTAAACTAATTAAATCTGAATTAATTAATTTTTTATTAGTTGAATTATTAATTGTATTAATTAATTGACAACGATTACACAATTTATCTAAATTATCAACTATTCTAAAACTCAACTTTTCAAAATTATTAACTTTACTAACATTTTTTTCCGGACACCGATTCTTGTAGTGACCGAATCTTCTGCACCCGAAGCACTTGATGTGCTCCTTGTTCTTCCGGATTCTTGGGAATGGTGTCTCCTTTGTCGTTGGTTGCGTCGTTCAAGTCTTACGAGTAGGACACTTATTTTTATAGTGTCCTCTCTCCTTGCACTTAAAGCAAATAATATGAAATTTAAAATTTAAATTGACATTGTTAGCTTTATGCCTTGTGGGAGACTCTTCCATGGTTTGCTCGGTCAATGATTTTCTAAAACTCGCAAAAAAACACAAACCAAAAAGTCCCAAGACTTGGTCTTGGATTAGTAGTGCAGGAGATATTTAAAAATAAAAATAAAAAAAAAAAAAAGAAAATGCTCGACCGGTGGTTGCACCGAATCTTAGCGCCCCCGCTCTGATACCAATTATTGAATCGATATGAGCACTAGAGGGGCGGTGAATAGCGTTCATAAAAACTTTTCTTTTTCGATGATTAAAACTAAGTACACAGCAGAAAAATAAAAGACAAACACAAGAAAGACACAAAACTTTTTTACTTGGTTCACAACCCACCGACTGCTAATCCAAGGCCCTGCGATCCTTGATCGCTTCCGAAGGGCAATTACTAAAAGTCTCTTCCTCGTTGGAGGTAAGAGACAAGACGATTACAATGATTATAAGGCCGGTAACAACCTTACCGGTCCTTATACAAATTAAGTACAGAAAGATAATAATAATACCGACAATTAATTAGAAGATGACGCACGGTCGGAGTAGCATTGTAGAGAGCACGAGCACTTGGGAGATTCTTAAATTTGGGTGTGAGTCCTCCCCTCTTTTTATAGATTTGCGCCTTGGAATTTGTCCCAATCCAGATCCAAAACTCGTGGATCTTATCTTGAGGTTGCGGCTTATCTTATCCTGAGGTGGCGGCTTATTTTATCCTGAGGTGGTGACATCAATCTCTATCTCTTTGACCTTGTGCACTGCTGGTGATTAAATCGACATCGATCGATCCTCTTAGCGATCGACTACCTTGATCGACTACGACATCTCGATCATCTGCACTTTATAATTCCTGCAATACAAGATTAGCATAATAGATGCATAATGCCATGCAATGTGACAGTCCTTTAACTGTCCGATCTCGACTTCAACATTCCTCCGGAAGCCTTAGTCGTATCGACGCCTAGAATTATCCTCTAACCGAGGATGTGTCCTTACCACCGCTCCACACACGAAGTTTACCTTTGGTCCTCTTGACCTATCGCTTAGCTTTCGGTCACCACCGAGGTTCCTCGACTCCCCGAGGTTCTCCTGGTGTCGCCCGACCACCACGATTTCTCAACTTGAGATTCTCCGGATGTCGCTCGACCTTTGGCTTAGCTTAAACACTTCCTGCACACTTAGCATATCACATGAGATAACAAAATAGCTTAACTTTGAATCTTTGCCATCATCAAAACCAAGGTTCGATTATCTAGTGCCCATGCACCTATAGTTTGCTCTGGCCAGAGACTTCTGAGTAACAATCCTGATAAGAGGCTTAGAGTATACATCTCCTTTATCAGGAGTGGTGAATCCCTTGTGGACTATTCAAACACATTCGATCACTTTGGCTCATACCCAATCATCCCGGAGTTACACCTACTATATAGATTGTTGTGAAGAAGTCAAAGTATAAGGCTCCATGATCAAGGTGACTTGAATACCTCAAGTCTAAGGAAGCTCGCACTCAAGCTACAGTGAGATTTTCAACGACATATAGAACGATATGAATTCTCATAGCATGTCACTCCAATGAACTAGTTATCATAACTAGCATCCACATGTTCACTCTCAGCATCCCTATGCTTCCATCCAGTGAGTACCGAATGCTTGGATAAACCAAGGAGCATAACATGTGCTAGTCTCATAGAATTGATGTTGTCCAATCTCATCAATTCATCGACTAGAGATAGTTTCAATACTTACTTGATTACATATGATAAGATACCCACTAATTGTGATCCAATCACAATTTCTTTTATGTCATGCATCATATTGTGGACTTCAGTACATGAGTTTAAGATCCAATCAAATACATAAATAATGTATACTCAAATAGTGAATTTTATTAATAACTTCTAAGGTGATTGCCTTAGGACACCTCAATTACATTAGGATTCTGCTTAATGGACACCTAAGCAGTCAATTGCCATTACCATCAGTCGATTGCCAAGCCATTAGTCGACTACCCAATCAACTATGAGACCATCTGTGCCCTTGTCTACTAACATCAATCGACTATCTATCCATGACTATCAACTGCCAATGACCAGTCGATTGGTGCAAGCCACCAGTTGACTGCTAGAGCCACATGTCGACTGTCGACCCTTAGTCGACTACTTGACTAATCGACTGGGTCATAATCCTAGTCGACTGCTTGAGTCAACTAGGCCTCTCAAGTGTCGTGCACTACTACTCGACTAATAAATCTCAAACATGAGGTTTACCCCAAGTATGATTCCCTCATACTTGATACTCACCCTAGGCCTAGTCCTAAACCTTCTAGCCACCTCCATCAGCCTCACTCCCTCAGGATCTATTTGAGTCCTCCATGACTCCTTCACCCTTTGAGCTAGCCTTCAGGCGCTTCCATTGGCTTCATCATGCCATTGGGTACCCTTAGCCTAGACCTAAGCCTTCAAGCAACTTTTATCAACCTCAAGCTCATGGTTTGAGTCCACAACTCCTCACCCTTAGCCCTAGCATTCAAGTGCTTCCATCAGCCTTGTCAAGCTAACGGGTCTACCTTTGCTAAGTTTCTAAACTTGGACTTTCATTGCCAAGACTAAACCCTTGGACTTACATGACCAAGACAACACCACTTGGACTTTTCCTTTACCAAGTATCTATACATGGACTTTCACTACCAAGACTACACACTTGGACTTTTCCTTGCCAAGTATCCATTCTTGGACTTCTCCATTGCCAAGTATCCATACTTGGTCTTTCTTTGCCAAATCTCCAAACTTGAACTTATACTTGAGTCTCACTCGAGCTAGGTCAACATTGATCTATGGTTGATTGCTCCAAAAATCACCTACTTGTTGGATCGATGCGGTTCGCTAGAGGGGGGGGGGTGAATAGCGATAAAAACTTTTTCTCGTTTCTTTCGTTAAAACTCGAGAGAAAATTAATTGTAGCGGAAATGTAAAGTAAATAGAGACAAATAGGTTTTACTTGGTTCGTAGCCTTCGGCTACTACTCCAAGGCCCTAATGGTCCTTGACCACGCATGGAGGGCAAATACTAAACGAACTCCCTCTCGATGGAGATAGGAGTTAAACGAATACAAAAACTCGAGAAAGACTCAAGGTAGAGGGACACTCCCCCTCTCCTTGATATGATTTAAAGCTTGAAATAAAAACAACTTATACAAATTTAAAGATTATACCGACGACTTCAAAGATTGGAGGTTGAAGCTCTAGTCGTCGTCTCGGCAGCGCTTCGTCGTAGGGATGTCGGAGAGTCGGAGCGTATCGGAAGCACTTGGAAGCTTTTGAATTGATGAAAAACCCTAGGTTTGGCCCTCCTTTTATAGCCTTTAAGCCCCTCATCGAATGGGTCTTTAGCCAATCACAAATGGGCACAAATCCCCTTGAAAAATGGTGATAACTCTTGACTGCTCGAGGCTGATCCTTTGACCAGCAGTCGACTGATGGCCATCACCAGTCGACTGATGGCAGCATCAGTCGAGTGCTAGCCGTAGTCACTCGACTGATGGACGGCAGTCGAGTCCTTCAGGTTGGCAGTCGACTGATGCTGGCTGCAAGGCAAAGTTAGCTTAAGGAAAACATTATTTCGACGGTCGTCGACCGTCCGATCTCGACCTAGACCATCTATAAGAAGTCTTTGGTCGGATCTACGCTTAAGATCATCCCCGTAAAGAGGATATGACCTTACTTACGCTCGCACACACGAGCTTACCTCAGTACTTACGTGTTGCTTCCGGCCTTCCACTCAATTCCTTCGGCTCCCTCCGAAGTCTCTTGAGTGTCGCCCGACCACCGCGGCTTCCTCCGGGTGTCGCTAGCCTTCAGCTCCAGCGTTGAGACTTTTCTGCACACTTGATTTAGCTCATGAGATAACAATATATGCTTAACTTTGTATCGTTTGCTATAATCAAAACTTAGGTTCGACTTAGGTGCCTACTGCACCAACAATCTCCCCCTTTTTGATTTATGGCAAACCCACATACAAAGTTAAGTAAATAGCAAGCATGAAGAGTAATAATGTGCATGAGAAACAAAAAATATGAAGATTAAGTTGGAGTAGTAAGGATTTTCTTCAAGTACTCCCCCTTGAGGAAACCTCCCCTCGAGGGTGAGTCTTGAAGAAAGACCTTAATCCTCCCCCTTGAGGGTTGCTTTAAGTAATTAACATTACTTAAAGTTGGCCTTAGTAAAACATTTTAGTTAAGCCCTTTCTCCCCCTTAAGTAAAACATTAACGACATAAAGTAAAACTTAGACAGCACAAATAAGTTTAAGAATTCTTTGGCCTTTTGGTAAAAGTTAACTAAGTTTTAACTTTTGGTTTAAATATGAAGTAAGAGTTAAGTTATCAAAAAATTTTGACCCCTTAACTTTGGCCTTTTTCTCCCCCTTTTGCCGTATATCGAAAAGAGTAAGGGGTGTGTGGAAAAGTGTTAAATTTAAAGTCCAAGCATGTTCCCCATTTTTTATATATATAAAAAATAATATACTGAAAATAAGCTCATCTATAAAATGTTCGACTCATATTTGGCTTGATTGATATGTAAGATCAACCAGTCCTGGTCAGAGTCGGTTAGTATGTATGATTATACTCCGTGGTTCATAGCGATGCACTAGCTCTACATATGGAACCAGGAGTAAGGTCCTAACATCTCACGCCCATCTACGTGGCTAAGTACACAAACACATTAGTCCTATGTGTTGTGAGATGTACTGGCTCCTTAAATCTATAGGTGCATGATATCTAAGGTATGTCCTATGCTAGTTCCATAAAAATGAAATTAAAGAAATAGTAGTAAGAACATATAATTTGCATGTATCTATTCTATTACGCACATGCCCAATTTTCGTCTTAATAGACTAAATTCGGCTTCGGGTAGGGGTTTAGTAAATAGGTCTGCCAAGTTAGACTTCGATTCGACGTATTCGAGGTGTATGGCTCCGTTGGCTATATGTTCTCGAATGAAATGGTGTTTGACCTCTATATGTTTGGTCCTAGAGTGACATATCAGATTCTTTGTAAGATTAATTGAACTAATGTTATCTACGTGAAGTTTAGTATTCGTAAAGTCTAACTTAAAGTCGCGGAGAGTGTGCTTCATCCAAAGAAGCTGCGTGACACACTCGCCCATCGCGATGTATTCGACTTTGGTGGTAGATAAAGCAACACAGTGTTGTTTCCTACTGCACCAACTCACTAGACTCGAGCTGAGAAGTTGACAACAACCACTTGTGCTCTTTCTATCGAGCTTACTACCGGCATAATCCGAATCGGAGTAGCCGATTAGTTCGAACTCCATAGATCTAGGGTACCAAATACCAACGTTAAGTGTGCCCTTAAGATATCTAAGGATACGCTTAACTAGGGTTAGGTGTGACTCCTTAGCACAGGTTTGAAACCTGGCGCACATACTTACTGCGAATAGGATGTCGGGTCGACTCGCAGTTAAGTATAGGAGACTCCCTATTACGCTCCTATAGTATTTTAAGTCAATGGACTTACTTTCTAGGTCTTCTCCTATGTTAACATTTATCGCCATTGGGGTGTTTATTACCTTAGCGCCTTGCATTCCAAATCTTTTAATTAACTCCTTAGTGTATTTTTGTTGATATAGGTATATACCATCCTTAGTTTGTTTAATTTGTAGACCTAAAAAGAAACTTAACTCGCCTACCAAGTTCATTTCGAACTCACTTTCCATGAGCGAAACGAACTCGTTTAGTAAGGTTGAGTTAGAGGTTCCAAAAATTATATCGTCTACGTAAATTTGAGCTATGAATATTTCTTTACCTAAGGTTTTTACAAAGAGAGTTGGGTCAACTAAGCCTTGGTTAAACCCTTTTGACTTAAGATGGATTGAAAGTCTCTCGTACCAAGCTCGAGGAGCTTGTTTAAGTCCATAGAGAGCTTTCTTAAGTTTTAGAACATGGTCGGGTTTATCTAGATTTTCGAATCTGGGGGGTTGGCTGACATAAACTTCTTCTTTAATGTATCCATTTAGGAATGCCGACTTAACATCCATTTGAAATAGCTTAAATCCTCGATGTGCGGCATAAGCTAGCAATATTCGAATGGATTCGAGTCTAGCTACTGGGGCATAGGTTTCGTCGTAATCTAAGCCTTCGACTTGGCTAAACCCTTTGGCGACTAACCTAGCCTTGTTTCTAACTACTTCACCTTTATCATCAAGATTATTTCGAAACACCCACTTTGTTCCAATTATCGTTTTGTCTTTAGGTGGTGGTACTAACTCCCACACTTCATTCCTAGTAAATTGAGCTAGCTCTTCTTGCATTGCAATAATCCAATCGGGATCAAGAAGAGCTTGTTCAATTGATTTGGGTTCTATCTTTGAAATTAAGGAAATTTGACTAAGGTTCCTATAGGATGCTCTAGTTCGAACTCCTAGATTAGGATCTCCTATCACTTGATCGATAGGGTGGTTAGTTTGAGTCCTAGATTGGGTTGGGTTTGTGTCACCTAATGCTTGATCAATGGGGTGACTTGGTTGAACACTAGTTTGGTTGGAGTCATCTATCACTTGATCAATAGAGTGACTTGGTTGACTTAGGTTAGGATTAACACTAGACCTAATCTCGGGATCAGAGTTAGGTCTAGTATGAATCGGCTCGCTAATTGGGGTTGCCAGGGGTTTTGTAGGTTCGTGTCCTTCATCGAACACTACATTAATGGTTTCCTCGACTCTAAGGGTGTCGTGGTTATATACTCTATAAGCTCTACTTGTAGTCGAGTATCCTAGAAAGATTCCGGTCGTGGTTTTGGATGTAAATTTCCCTAGGTAATCCTTAGTGTTTAGGATATGTACCTTACACCCAAATACCCTAAAGTACTTGATGTTGGGTACTTTATCGTGATAAATCTCGTATGAGGTCTTAAGGTGCCTTTTTACCATAAGGATCCTATTTTGGACTTCGCCCAAAACCTATCGGGGTAGGTCGATTATTCGTTCAACATGGTCCTAGCGGCTTCTTGTAGAGTTCGGTTTTTCCGCTCCACTAGGCCATTTTGTTGAGGGGTCCTAGGGCAAGAGAATTCATGGTGGTATCCGTTTAGGTTACAGAAGTCGGTGAACCTTTGATTTTCGAATTCACCACCATGATCGCTTCTAAGTCTTTTAACCTTAAGGTCTTTTTGATTCTCGATTAATTTGAATAGATTGATTAATTGATCTAGGGTATCATTTTTATGTTTGATGAACCTAACCCAGGTAAACCTGGAGTAGTCGTCAATTATGACTAAGCAATATTGACTTCTATTGAGTGACTTAGCTCCATGTGAATCGAATAGATCCATATGCAGGAGCTCAAGTACATTTGAGGTTCGTTCTTGGTTAGTTAACTTGTGTTGTGTCCTAGGTTGTTTTCCTTGTTGACAAGCATTACAGATTTTATTAACCAAGTTGTTGAGGTTGGGTAAGCCTCTGACTAAGCCACTCTGACTCATCTTGTGGACGAGTCTTGGGTGCGAGTGACCGAGTCGTCGGTGCCACAACCATGATTCCTCTTCCTGTGTCATAAGACATTTGGCTAAGGAATTAATTAAGTTAATTGTATAAATGTTATTTGTCCTAGTTCCTTTGAGTATTGTTTTAGCTGTTTTATTTGTTTTAATTACACATTCATTTTCAAAAAATACGACCTTATAGTTATTGTCACATAATTGGCTTACGCTAAGCAGGTTATATTCAAAATTCTCTACAAGTAATACATTTTTAATAACAAAATTCGAGTTAAGCTCGATATCACCTGATCCGATGATTTTGAGCTTGCCGTTATTCCCAAAGGCTACCGATCCTTGTCGTTTGAATTGAAGCTTTGTGAATTTGAGTTGATCCTCGGTCATGTGTCGGGAGCAACCGCTGTCCAACATCCATTGATCCTACACACAAGGTGGTTGGATTGGATGTTAGATTTTTTTTTTAAATTGGTTGTAAGTTGTTAAACCTAGGTCATCTCACCTGTGTCTATATGATCAATCATGTTATACTTATGTGTTTTGTGTGAGATGACTTCCAATTAAGTTGATTAAGTGTATTTAGGTTCAAGTAATTTTATGTTAGATTTGGATTTAAACCTAGGCTTGTCAAGTTTACCTTTTCAAGATCATGGCTTCGTGTCGTGGCGAGGCATGAGGCCTTCTTTATCGGATCATCGACCACTTCCTTAGACAAAGCCATTTTCAAGAAAATGATGACTTGACTCACCTAAGACTATCTCCTAGTCTAACTGGTTATTTTTGAAAAGTGGCTCCCCGAGGCTCAATCTTTTTGAAGAATTTTAGTTGGTTATGTTTTTGAAAAGAGGCTCCCCGAGGCTCAAGCTTTTCAAAGAATTTTAGTTGGTTATGTTTTTTGAAAAGAGGCTCCCCGAGGCTCAATCTTTTCGAAGTTGATTATGTTCATGTTCTAAGTGAGTTCACAAGTTTTAAAGTACAAACTTTCTAAGTTAAAGCATGCAATTTCTAAGTTAAAGCACAAACATTCTACGTTAAAACATGCAATTTTTAAGTTTAAGCACAAACATGTTTTGTACTGGCTCCCCCTAGACCGTTGAATCGGTTCGGTCTATCCACATAGTGGATTTGGTCCTTGGGAACCCAGTACGGGTTGGATCCTAGAGTTGAAATCAAAAAGTTCTTAGGGACCCATGCTTGGACATGTTTCCTATGTCGACTTACAATCGACATATACGACCTATTAGTCATGTTTGAGTCAAAAGATCCTTGTTGTACATGGCCCTTTGAGATCCAAGTAGGAGGTCAAGTCCTTTGGATCCCGAAGTGAACCTTTCCAACGTGTTCCTAAGATCTTCGACTTGACTTTTCAAGAGAGAGTTCTCAACTTCGAGATTTTCAACTCGAGTTGAGTCCTTCTCTTGAACTCGACTAGTCGAAGAGGTTAGGGAGACCTCGTGTTTGAGGAGTTTAACCTCCTCAACAAGGGTCTCGACCTTGGACTCGGACTTAGCTAACTTCCTAGACAAAAACCTAACCGTATTATGTAAAGTTTAAATAAATTTGACTTACTTTAAGGGTATCTTTTGAACCGGATGATGATCCGTGGCTTGACTTGAAGGTACAGTAGTCCGAGTCATCCTCGTGTTCGACTCAAGTTCAAGCTCGGTCTCCATGTCGACTCAATTGATTTACGCCATGAAGGCGTGGTCTTCGTCTTCTTGGATACGCTTCTTCCCATGTCGCGTTGAGGGCCTTCTTGTGCTTAGGTGCTTGGTGGTTGAGCTTGGGGACTCGGACTTGATATGTCCAAACTCGCTGTACTCATAACACCTAATATTGGAACTTTTAGGCTTACCTTGGTTGGGTCGAGTCGTGGTTCGCTCGTCCCTTGGCTATCCTTCGAGCTAGGTTCATTAGTTCTGAGTCAACTCCGGTCAATTTCTTCTTCGGACTCGCCTTCCTCCTCGGTTGGTGGTGGCTTGCTTGCGATTTTCTTCTTCTTTGAACCGCAAAACAAGGCTATACCCCTCTGCCCGAAGTTAGACTGCTCATGAAGTTCAAAATCCAAAAGAGTTCATCTAACCTAATTTTAGAAAGGTCCTTGGAGACCTTATAGGCATCGACCATGGATGCCCATAAGGTAGTCCTGAAAAGAGTTTAGGACATACCTTATAAGGTCACGGTTTTGACCTTTTGCCCGATGCGTGTAGATTGTTGACTATGTCCCGGACTCGGCGTGAAGTTGTGTCGCGGACTCGTGTTCCTGCATTTTTAGATTATACAATTTATTGAACAAAAGGTCACGCTTACATACCTTGGCTTCATCGGTCCCTTCGTAGCTCCACTAGTTTTGTCCAAAGATCTTTGCGCTTATGAAGGGCCGATGCGATTTAGCTCCTCCTTGGATAGGCGCATTGAAGGATTTGCGTTGCCTTAGCGTCGCCGACTTGTTTTTTGTTGCAATGGTCCATTGGTCATAATCCAAGGAGTCACCCACTTCATTAGTAGGAAGTGTGAAACCCGCTTGATTATGATCCACATCTCGATTTGGGTTTTAAGAAAGCATTCCATCCGACCCTTCCAATAATAGAAGTCATCTCCGTTGTAAACGGAGGTCTGACGGTGCTAAACCCTTCGAGATGGGCCATTAGAACAAAGAACACAAGGAGACGAAGGAAAAAACTAGCAACGACAAAAACACATTAAAAAGTACCAAGACTCGCCTTGGATTAGTAAAAAGGGAGTAAATTTAACAAAGCGAAATAAATCTGAAATAAACAGAAATAAAAGAAAATTAAATCTGTGAAAAATGGCTAGATTGGTGGTTTCACCAAATCTTAGCAACCCCTACTCGATACCAATTGTTGGATCGATGCGGTTCGCTAGAGGGGGTGAATAGCGATAAAACTTTTTCTCGTTTCTTCGTTAAAACTCAAGAGAAAATTAATTGCAGTGGAAATGTAAAATAAATAGAGACAAATAGGTTTTACTTGGTTCGTAGCCTTCAGCTACTACTCCAAGGCCCTAATGGTCCTTGACCACGCACGGAGGGCAAATACTAAACGAACTCCCTCTCGTGGAGATAGGAGTTAAACGAATACAAAAACTCGAGAAAGACTCAAGGTAGAGGACACTTCTCTCCTTGATATGATTTAAAGCTTGAAATAAAAACAACTTATACAAATTTAAAGATTATACCGACGACTTCAAAGATTGGAGGTTGAAGCTCTAGTTGCTTAGCTCGTCAGTAGGGATGTCCTGAGAGTCTGAGCGATCGGAAGCACTTGGAAGCTTTTGAATTGATGAAAAACCCTAGGTTTGACCCTCCTTTATAGCCTTTAAGCCCCTCATCGAATGGGTCTTTAGCCAATCACAAATGGGCACAAATCCTTGAAAAATGGTGATAACTCGACCGCCGAGGTCGATCACCAACAATGATCGATGGCCATCACCGGCCGATCGATGGCGCATCCCGAGTGCTAGCCGTAGTCACTCGACTGATGGACGACAGTCGAGTCCTTCAGGTTGGCAGTTGACTGATGTTGGCTGCAAGGCAAAGTTAGCTTAAGGAAAACATTATTTCGACGGTCGTCGACCGTCCGATCTCGACCTAGACCATCTATAAGAAGTCTTTGGTCGGATCTACGCTTAAGATCATCCCCGTAAAGAGGATACGACCTTACTTACGCTCGCACACACGAGCTTACCTCAGTACTTACGTGTTGCTTCCGGCCTTCCACTCAATTCCTTCGGCTCCCTCCGAAGTCTCTTGAGTGTCGCCCGACCACCGCGGCTTCCTCCGATTGTCGCTAGCCTTCAGCTTCGGCGTTGAGACTTTTCTACACACTTGATTTAGCTCATGAGATAACAATATAAGCTTAACTTTGTATCGTTTGCTATAATCAAAACTTAGGTTCGACTTAGGTGCCTACTGCACCAACACTACTAACATCTCCCCCATATGACCTTGGATATCCCAATTATCCACTAGTCATATGGTCAACATATGGTCAAACTATATTGACAAACCCATTCTCAAACATCAAAATACTACCCGAGTCCCACTCAAGTTTGGTCAATCGTGACATGGGTCGATTGAACCAACATTACTTATGCATTTTTAAAATCTAGACTAAAATTATTTTGACAAAAGTCAACTGTATCAAAAATAT
This sequence comes from Wurfbainia villosa, assembly GCA_025175895.1. NCBI lineage: Eukaryota > Viridiplantae > Streptophyta > Magnoliopsida > Zingiberales > Zingiberaceae > Wurfbainia > Wurfbainia villosa. The sequence continues at coordinate 27,846,858 of CM045990.1, read as the reverse complement.
TAGTTTATTGATTAGTAATCAGTCGATTAATGGATACTAGTGATTGATTATCAGTTATGATTCTGACTGAAATAGTATTATTTCAGTCATTTATATTTACTTCTAGACATCTTTGATCCTATGATATGCTTAGATAAGAATTCAAAGGGATTTTTTTTAGTGAAATAAAAAGGGGTGTTAAAATGCATGAGAATCAAGAATTGAAGAGACGATTAAATTTAAAGGTTGAACTTTTAACCTCAAAATATAGAATTTAAAACTTCCTAATTGTTTAGGAAGTCTAAAATATTATTGGTGCAATAACTAAAGAAGAGTATGCTTTAAGGGGGAGGTCCACATTAAAGGCATGTGAAATGACCTAGGAAGAAGAGATGTATTTCCATAAGGGGATTATGGAATGAAGTTAAGAAGAGAAGGTTGAAATAAGGGGAGGCATTTACTTTTGAAAGGCAGTATGCTCAAGGTTAAGCTTTAGAGAAAATGAAAGGAAGAGAACCTCTATTTAAGTGTTAACATAAGTTAGGAATGAGAGAGGAGAAAGAATTTTGTAGACATTTTTTGTATATACACCAAAGATGAAGAATGAAGGCTTTAAGTTAGAAAACTATTATGCATTAGCATAAGATGTGGGATGTTGACCTAATGAGCTAGCCTAATTTAAACATATTATCAAATATAAAAAGGGAGAGATTACTAACACAATGACCTCTAGTCAAGGTTAACTAAGCTTGAGTTTAGTTTTGACATTTGTTCAATATATTTTTAATGGTTAAGTGGGACATCAAATAGGTTAAGATTGACTAGATACTTGATAGTGGAGAAGTTCAAATGGGTCATGATTGACCGGATATTTTACTTGTGAGGAAAGTCCTAATAGGATATGGAGGATCAAATGTTAGAGATACGATTAAAGTTTTAACAAGATGTGGAGGGTCTATGTAAATAGTGTTGGTGCAATCGGTCAGTGCCACAATTGACCAGACTCGAGTGGGACTTGAGTAGTATTTTGATGTTTGACAAATGGATTGACAATGTGATTGTCATGGGTACTTGGCATGCAAAGTCCAAGAATGGTCTTAGTATGGAATGTCTAAGAATGATCTTGGCATGGAAAGTCCAAGCATGGGTCTTGGCATGAAAGTCCAACATGGAGTTGGCAAGGGAAAGTCCAAGCATGGATCTTGGCATTTGTTAAAGTCTAAGCATGGTTCTTGGCAATTGGAAAGTCCAAGGGTATCATGCTGGCAGCGTAAAGTCCAAGCATGTAGTCTTGGCGGCTTAAGTCCATTGTTTTGGCAACGTAAAGTCATAGCATAGAGTCTTGCCAGTATAAGTCCAAATGAACCTTGGTAAAGTAGACTAGGTTAGCATGACAATAGCCGATGAAAGAACCTAAAGGCTAGTGTATAGATGAACGAGTCATTGAGGACTTGGAGAGATCCTATAGGCGTGAGGTTGATGGAGGTGGCTAGAAGACTTAGGTCTAGGCTACGGGTGATCTATCAAGTATGAGGGGATCATACTTGGGTTAAACCTCATGTTTGAGGTTTACTAGTCGACTGATAGCTTTGGCCAGTCGAATGAACGAGTGTGCATGCACTCGAAGCCTAGATAACTTGGAGTAGTTGACTGAGATTATGACCAATTGAATGGTTGAGTAGTCAACTAAGGCTCGACTATCAGCTAAGTGCTCTGGCAATCGACTGGAGGTTATTCCAATCCACTAGTCCACGACAGTTGACTGCCAATAATAAGCAATTGACTTGTGGTTGTGGACATAGGCACATAATGTCCTATAGTTGACTGGACAGTTGACTACTGGGTTAGCAGTCAACTGTTGGTAAGGGCAGTAAATTGCTGAGGTATCTGTTGGTTGGAATACTAACGTGGATTAGTCTGTTGTGAGATAATGGCACTGTGGGAAGTTGAATGCCAAGTGAAAATTCAAGTTACACGGAAGCATAAAAGGAGCTCGATGGGCAAGATTTCGTAGCTGGTTCTTGAACATTGAAAAGGGATTTTATTGTTGTATTCCAGACCTTCCAAGGCATTCAAAGCAACAAACAAGAATTCAAAGCAAAAGCATACTTGTAAAGTAGTTTTTGTTTAGTATTTCATTTGTATCTTGTATTTGCTTATTTGTGTTATTGTTTACTGTTGTAAGCTTATTGTACGAGGTTTCTCCACCACTAAATTATATTCCGAGAATGAGATGAGGTTTAGTGGAGTGGACACTAAAGTCCGACCGTGGAGTAGGCACCGTAGGTTCTAAAGCACGTAAAATAGTGTTGTTGTTCTTGTGTTATTTTTGTTTGTGTTTATTTTGTATATTTTGTTGTGCTAACAAATTGTAGACAAGCACACAATTGCGATCGAACGAAGAAATCATGATGACGCTATTCACCCACCGTCTAGCACAGTCATCGATCCCCAACAAGTGGTATCAGAGCGAGGCTGCTCTTCAAAGGACTAATTGCCAAGAGAGAAAGTGCTAGAGGAGAAGAGGAAGATGGAGCCAAGTGATGGATTTGGCAATGACACTCGAATTCCTCCAGTGTTCGACCGAGAAGATTTTTTGGCTTAGAAGATGCGAATGGAGACTTACTTGATGATGGATATAGAGAGTTGGTTCATCATCATGGATGGATTTGAACCTCCCTTGGACAAGAAGGGAGAACTCCTCAAAATCAAGAAATGGACCAATGAGCAATGCCGAAAATTTAAGATCGAGGTTAAGGTAACAAAATTTTTAGAAAATTTAATACCTAACAATGTCTTGTCTAGATTAGGAGAATTTAGGGATGCTAAGGAGTTATGGAGCAAATTGATTGAGCTTCATGAGAGTCCCTCACTTGCCCAAGAAGTAGAGGAGGAGTCCAAGGAGGAGTGTTCATCCTCTCAAGCTCAAGAAGAGAGCACATCATCATCACCCCAAGAGCTTGAGGATTCGGAGGTTGAAAGGGAATCTATATCAATGTCGGTAGAAGAGGTAGAAGAATTGAAGGGAGCCACCACCTCTAGGATTAAGGGGGAGGAGCGACCTTCCACACTGGAGGAAGAGCAAGAAGAAGCTTCTACATCCGAAAGAGATGAAGACCAAGATGATGATTCGTCTACCCCTATAGGTAACTCAAGTGCATTGGTTAAAAATAAAAATCATATAACTTGCTTTGAGTGTAGGGAACAAAGGAACTATAAGAGAAAGTGTCCTAAAAGAGTCAAGAAATCTCAACCGTGTTGGGATGTATACTGAAAAGTCTATCTTTTGTATGAATATATTTATTTTGAAATAAGAATCACATGATCATTGTTTGCATATTTTTATGGTTATGCATATTGTCAAATACATTACATTGTAGATAACATGGTGTGTGGTGTCACACGGGAGATCATGTTATCGGCTCCTTGTAAAGTATAAGTATAGGCTCACAACCGAGATGACTTTGGACAAACCATTAGTATGGTTGTAGTGTAATTTGGTATTGGTTTGTCTTGACCATAAAATCATGCTAGTACACTTTGTGTGTATTGAGCTGGACCAACTTAGAGGTGATTCAATTTATTGCTGACTACATAATCGAATCAGATCTCAGATATTATATTGTACATACTCTTAATCCCGATATAATAACGGGCACATATACTTAGTATTCATCTCTTTGATTTACCAATGGGTGAGATTTATAGATTAAATTGATAGGCTCGATAAGTTGGGAAATGATATTATTTATATGGTGTGTCATTGATTATAGGAGGAAATCGTGTCCTATATATTAGGATGGTGATGTCCCCTTGAGGAGCTCATAAGGTTCATCATGTAAACCCTACAGGTGGACTTGGTCCGGCATGATGAAAAGGTTGAGTGGTACTACTCATGGAGTTAGATGTTGATTAATTAATGGTCAGTAAATTAATTAATCGACGGACATTCGAGATCTTAAACACGGGGAGAAAATGTACATATAATATATGGAGCCCATATTAACTTATGGGGGTTGGTGAGGTAGATAAATGATAATCCTTTAGTGGATTGGATTATCATTAATAGATCGGACTTTATGTGGGCTTGATCCATTGGGTGGCCAAGATCCAACTCCTCCTCATGGTCCCTATTGTAGCCTATTAAAACCTCATGAAGCTTAGATCCAATGGATAGAAACAAAACTCTAGATCCAAAGGTAGAAATTAAATCTCTAGATCCGACGATTGAGATTAAATCTCTAGATCTAATGGTTGAGATTAAATCCCTAGAACCAATGGTGGAGATTAAAACAAGGCTTATCCCTAACTCTATAAAAGGAGGGAAAGGGGTGGGCAGCAACTAGGAATCCCATTAGAGATAGGATTAGGGCTAAGGTGGCCGACAAGCTTGGAGATTAGGATTTAGGGTTGGCGGCACCAAACAAGGAAAGCTTTTCCTTATCTTCTTCTTCTCCCTTGGTGGCTAGCGCCCATACCATCCTTCCCTCTCTTGGACGACATCCTAAGCTAGCTCTTATCCTCTCCTTGGCTGGTGGAAACAAGGCTTAGGGTCCTCCCTTGGAGCTCTTGGCCGACATCCATCCTTCTCATCCCTTTTCCTTGTTGGCCGGTGGCAAGCATCTTGCTTGGTGCTTGTTGGTTGCCTAAAGGAAGGAGAAGGGTCTTTTTTCTATACTTCCTCTTGTTCGGAGTGAGCAAGGAAGAAAGATTGGTGATCTAGGAGCTTCAACTTTTGGTAGATTGTCGGCCACACGACGTCCAAAAAGAGGAAGGTCATACAATAGAAGATCGAGAGGTATATTGATTGTCTATTTTCTTTTGTAACATATTTATATTTGTTTATCAATTATATGAATGTTATATATTCTGTTTTTTGGCTAATATAACTTGGACCCCGAACATAAACACAAAATTCGGCGATCCGTACATCGTCTATTCCGTGGCTATTCGTAAAATAGAGGTTGGTTACTTGAACAACAAGTTTGTTCAAGTGACTACTCTAATCGAATAGCACGATGATGACACGGTTTCTTGGGTAATCCCTCTTGTCAAGGATAATTTTTTTTTATCCGGGGACGTAGAAAGGATTGCCGTGAACAAGCGACCGAGTTGAAGTGGGAAGCGAAGTTTCCCATCCCTTTAAGTGGTATCAGAGCCACGATTTCTGATTTTGTGTGTTTAGGATTTGGTTACTTGTATGCACTTTTCATATATTATATGTGCCGGATAATAGTAGGATATGTGTAGGTTAACTCTTTGGTTGCAGGCATAGGATCCAACTATTATGGCCATATGTGTGTATGTGATTGTATGTGTGTTATTGTATATTTTGTTGAATCCTCGGGGTTGACGAGGCTAGTATTTAATTTTTGTAAATTAGATACCACATTGTTTAGCCACTCTTTCTATTTTAGTTTACTTTCGATCTAGATTTCATGTACACTCCCTCGTGGAGTATAGGATCGATGGATGTAAATTAAAATATATTTTTTTTCGCTCGGATCTCCGGATGGCTCGTGCATGGCGTAGGAGGAGCGGACAAGATGACGATACGACGGGAGACATATTGAAGACAAAAGCCATAATAGTTGGAAAATTTTTATTTTTCATATTTATTGTTTATTGTTTGATATGCATGTCGTAGGCAAGAAAATTCGTCAATTTCAAATTACTAAGTGGGAGAGGGATATTTTATAAATTCCCACGACCTCCATTATGATTTGACATGTGATGCAAATAAACTTGCGCGTCGGCTCTGAGTGCCTTCCTCCCCATCGGATGGGTTTGTTTGCGGATCACAAGGTCAAATATGGTTATAGAAAATTATTAAGGAGCATGTGTACTTCCCCATCGGAAGTCAAAAAACTCGAGATAATTACCTTGGTACCGAGTAATGGTGAACACTTAGATACAAATATAAGTATTCTCCCCATCGGAGTCACTGCTTTTATTTGTAAGGCAAGAGAGGAACCAACTACTAATTTTACTTGTCAAAAGGTTAGGTTGACAAGATAGTAAAATTAATGGGTAAAACCTTCTCTTACAAATGTAGAATTCGTATACGTCCACACTATCGTGGCATACTATATTCTCGGTATTTTGAGGTGTTGGTTGATTTTAAAATATTATTGTTTGAGGAATCAATAAATTTTGAAATATAATGTTTTGATCTATGTGATTCTTAGGTTTTCTTTCAAAATGACTTTCAACCCGCTTGTTGTGATACTGAAAGAGAATAAACTTACTGGACCCAACTATGTTGATTGGAAGAGGAATCTTGACATTATCTTGACTGTTGAGGAATACAAATATGTACTCCTCGAAGAGTGCCCTCCTAAGCCTGCGGATGATTCTGGGGAAAAGGAGAAGGAGAGTTATAAGAAGTGGATCAAGGCCGATGAGATGACGCGGTGTTACATTTTGGCATCTGTGTCAAATGTACTACAACATCAGCATCAAGCCATGCCCACTACTTATGACATGATGCTCAATCTCAAAGAGCTTTTCGGACACCAGAATTGGGCTGCTAGGCAGGAATCCATGAGGAACTTGATGATGACCACCATGATCGAGGGAACACCTGTGAGGGATCATGTTCTCAAGATGATGGCTCATTTAAATGAGTTGGAAGTCCTCGGAGCTGAGATCGATGGGGAAACCCAGGTCGATATCATTCTTCAATCTCTACCTAAAAGTTTTGAGCAGTTTCGCCTGAACTACAACATGAACAAAAGGTTGTATTTATTGGCGGAGCTTCTAACAGAACTCCAGGAAGCAGAGGGGCTATTTTTTCAAAGTGCTCAGGCGCATGCCATGGTGATCCAAAAGGTTTCTACTTCTAAGACGAAAGGCAAGAAGAAGAAGAAACAAATTGGGGCAAAGGCGGTGGGAGGAACTCAGGGAGGAGTGAAGAAGCCGAAAGGCAAGTGCTTCACATGTAAACAGACTGAACACTGGATGAAGGACTGCCCCAACCACAAGCAAAACAAAGGTATATCTTTTGGTCTAGTCGTTGAAACATGTTTAGTGGTGTTATCTACCGGCACCTGGTGTGTAGATACAAGAGCCACTGATCATGTCTATAATACTTTGCAGGGGTTCTAGGAAACCAGACGACTGGCTGAGGGGGAGATTACCGTATACTTGGGCGATGCCACGAAGGTTACGGCCGTTGCAGTGGGAGACGTTTATTTATCTTTTGAGAAAAATAAAGTTTTGGTTATTATGAATTGCCTTTATGTACCTTTATTTAGAAAGAATTTAATTTCGGTTTCTAAATTATTTATGGATGGATATTCTATTTCTTTTAATGACAGAGTTGTTATAAAAAGGAATAGGGACATTATCTGTTCGGGTGCATTGATAGGAAATTTATACACGCTTGAACCAAAAGCTCCCACGATGCAAATAGAAGTTAATAACTCATCTTCTAATTCCAATAAGAGAAAAGAACTTTCAAAGATGAACCAAACATATGTTTGGCATCTTAGGCTTGGTCATATTAATCTAAGCAGAATTCAAAGGTTGATAGCTTATGGACCTCTGGGTTCATTAGTGGTGGAAGATTTCCCAACCTGTGAATCTTTCTTGGAGGGTAAAATGACCAAGAGGCCTTTTAAGGCCAAGGGGTATAGAGCCAAAGATGTGTTAGAATTGGTTCATTCTAATTTGTATGGTCCTATGTCTATCCAGGCTAGAAGTGGTTTTGAGTATTTCATCTCTTTTATAGATGATTATTCGAGATATGGATACATTTACTTGATGCGCCGCAAGTCTGAATGCTTTGACAAGTTCAAAGAATTCAAGGCTGATGTGGAGAAACGTCAAGGTAAAATTATCAAGATACTACGATCTGATTGTGGTGGTGAGTACCTCTTGGGAGAGTTTAGGAATTACTTATCAGAGGCTGTGATTCAATCCCTATTTTCTACACCTGGCACACCTCAACAGAATGATGTAGCAGAGTGAAGGAATAGGACTCTTATGGAGATGGTTAGATCGATGATGAGTTATTCTGAGTTGCCAGATTCGTTCTGGGGATATGCTCTAGATACGACGTTGTACATTCTGAACTTGGTTCCATCTAAATCAGTGCCTTCTACTCCCACAGAATTGTGGACTGGGCGAAAGCCTAGTCTAATACATATTCGGATATGGGGGAGTCCAGCACATGTGCTGAAGGCGGATGCTGGTAAGTTGGAACCTCGTACAGAAGTACGCATGTTTGTTGGCTATCCTAGAGGAACGAAAGGTGATTTGTTTTATAGTCCTAGAGATCAGAGGGTGATCGTTAACACGAATGCCATATTTCTAGAGGAAGACTATGTGATGAACCACAAGCCCATGAGTAAGATTGTTCTGGAGGAAATAAAAGGGGAAGTCACTTCTTCTGTACCACCGGTACAAATGGATACACCACAAGTCACTGCACCGCGTATCACAGAGGATACACAGGTGATACCTCATCATAGTGGGAGGGTTGTGAGACAACCTGATATATTCATGTTCTTGGAAGAATCTTCTGATTTGGTCTCTGGCGAACATGAACCTGATCCCTGGACATATGACGAGGCAATCCAAGATAAAGATGCAGCATCTTGGCAAAGTGCAATGAATACTGGGATTGAATCTATGGATTCAAATCAGGTCTGGGAGCTAGTGGAACCACCCGATGGTGTAAAAATCATTGGATGCAAGTGGATCTACAAAAGAAAGAGAGGAATAGATGGGAAGGTTGAGACCTTCAAAGCGAGGCTTGTTGCGAAGGGGTATACTCAGAAAGAGGGTATCGATTATGAGGAGACCTTTTCGCCGGTAGCCATGCTTAAGTCTATCCGGATTCTATTATGCATTGCAGCTCATATGGATTATGAGGTGTGGCAGATGGATGTCAAGATAACTTTCCTTAATGGAAGTCTTGAGGAAAACATCTATATGAAGCAACCAGAGGGATTCATTGCGAAGGGCAAAGAGCATCTTGTATGTAAGCTTAATCGGTCCATTTATGGATTGAAGCAAGCTTCAAGGTCTTGGAACATCCAATTTGATGAACTAATCCAGTCTTATGGATTTATTGAAAGTCCGGATGAGTCTTGTGTATACAAGAGATGTGACGGAAACATAGTGATATTTCTTGTACTTTACGTAGATGACATTTTATTGATTGGCAACAATATCAAGGTGTTATCGGATGTAAGGGTATGGTTGTCCAAACAGTTTGATATGAAGGACTTGAGAGAAGTGGGACCCATCCTTGGGATCAAGGTTATAAGGGATCGCAGGAAAAGGATATTGTGTTTATCCCAAGCTTCATACATAGACACGATTATGGATCATTTTAGCATGCAAAACTCCAAGAAAGGTTTTCTACCTTTCAGGCATGGAGTTCCTTTATCTAAGGAGATGTGTCCTAGAACATCTGAGGAGATAGAGGAGATGAAGGCGGTTCCTTATGCTTCGGCGGTAGGAAGCCTCATGTATGCAATGCTATGTACAAGACGAGATATATGCTTTATCGTGGGCATGGTCAACAGATATCAGAGTAATCCAGGACAGGGACATTGGACTACAGTAAAGCATATATTGAAGTACCCGAGAAGGACTAGGGATTATATGCTAGTTTAGCAGGTAGACCAATTACTCCCTGTGGGTTACACGGATTCTGACTTCTAATCAGATAGGGATTACAGTAAGTCTACCTCAGGTTTTGTGTTTACTTTGGCAGGTGGAGCCATTGTATAGAAGAGTGTCAAGCATAAATACGTGGCGGACTCCACCATAGAAGCTGAGTATGTGGCAGCCTCTGAGGCGGCCAAAGAAGTTGTGTGGCTCAGGAACTTCCTGATCGACTTGGATGTGATTCCTGGTTTTCCCAGAACTATCATAATTTATTGTGATAATAGTGGTGCAGTTGCAAACTCGTAGGAACCACGAGCCCATAAGGCTAGTAAACACATAGAGCACAAGTACCACCTGATACGAGAAATCGTAAAGAGAGGAGAAGTTGTTGTGGCAAAGATTGCATCGGAGGATAACCTGACAGATCCTTTCCCTAAGGCCCTTCCGCCGAGAGCTTTTGATAGGCATGTGGAGGGAATGGGGATCAGATGTATGGCAGTTTGAGGACAACATAGTCTTTTAGTATAAGTGGGAGATTGTTGGGATGTATACTGAAAAGTCTATCTTTTGTATGAACATCTTTATTTTGAAATAATAATCACATGATCATTGTTTGCATATTTTTATGGTTATGCATATTGTCTAATACATTACATTGTAGATAACATGGTGTGTGGTGTCACATGGGAGATCATGTTATCGGCTCCTTGTAAAGTATAAGTATAGGCTCACAACCGAGATGACTTTGGACAAACCATTGGTATGGTTGTAGTGTGATTTGGTATTGGTTTGTCTTGACCATAAAATCACACTAGTACACTTTGTGTGTATTGAGCTGGACCGACATAGAGGTGATTCGATTTATTGCTGACTACATAATCGAATCAGTCCTCAGATATTATATTGTATATACTCTTAATTCCGATATAATAACGAGCACATATACTTAGTATTCATGTCTTTGATTTACCAATGGGCGAGATTTATAGATTAAATCGATAGGCTCGGTAATTTGGGAAATGATATTATTTATATGATGTGTCATTGATTATAGGAGGAAACCGTGTCCTATATATTAGGATGATGATGTCCCCTTGAGGAGCTCATAAGGTTCATCATGTAAACCCTGCAGGTGGACTTGGTCCGGCATGATGAAAAGGTTGAGTGGTACTACTCATGGAGTTAGATGTTGATTAATTAATGGTCAGTAAATTAATTAATCGACAGACATTCGAGATATTAAACACGAAGAGAAAATGTACATATAATATATGGAGCTGATATTAACTTATGGGGGTTGGTGAGGTAGATCAATGATAATCCTTTAGTGGATTGGATTATCATTAATGGATCGGACTTTATGTGGGCTTGATCCATTGGGTGGCCAAGATCCAACTCCTCCTCATGGTCCCTATTGTAGCCTATTAAAACCTCATGAAGCTTAGATCCAATGGATAGAAACAAAACTCTAGATCCAAAGGTAGAGATTAAATCTCTAGTTCCGACGGTTGAGATTAAATCTCTAGGTCCGACGGTTGAGATTAAATCCCTAGAACTAATGGTGGAGATTAATACAAGGCTTATCCCTAACTCTATAAAAGGAGGGCAAGGGGTGGGCGGCAACTAGGAATCCCATTAGAGATAGCATTAGGGCTAAGGTGGGCGGCAAGCTTGGAGATTAGGGTTTGGGGTTGGTGGCACCAAATAAGGAAAGCTTTTCCTTATCTTCTTCTTCTCCCTTGGTGGCCGGTGCCCATACAAGCCTTCCCTCCCTTGGCTGGCATCCAAAGCTAGCTCTTCTCCTCTCCTTGGCCGGTGGAAACGAGGCTTAGGGTCCACCCTTGGAGCTCTTGGCTGGCATCCATCCTTCTCATCCCTTTTCCTTGTTGGTCGGCGGCAAGCATCTTGCTTGGTGCTTGTTGGTTGGCTAAAGGAACGAGAAGGGTCTTGTTTCTATACTTCCTCTTGTTCGTAGCGAGCAAGGAAGAAAGATTGGTGATCTAGGAGCTTCAACTTTTGGTAGATCGTCGCCCACACGACATCCAAAAGGAGGAAGGTCATACAATAGAAGATCGAGAGGTATATCGATTGTCTATTTTCTTTTGTAACATGTTTATATTTGTTTTTCAATTATATGAATTTTATATATTCTATTTTATGGCTAATATAACTTGGACCCCTAACATAAACACAAAATCCGGCGATCCGTACATCGTCTGTTCCGCGGCTATTCGTAGAATAGAGGTTGGTTACTTGAACAACAAGTTTGTTCAAGTGACTACTCTAATCGAATAGCGCGATGATGACATGGTTTCTTGGGTAATCCCTCTTGTCAAGGATAAATTTTTTTTATCCGGGGACGTAGAAAGGATTGTCGTGAACAAGCAACCGAGTTGAAGTGGAAAGTGAAGTTTCCCACCTTCAAACCGGCACCAAAAGTCAATGAGAAGACAAAGGAAGTTGGCGCCCCAACTAGAAAGAGAAAGGAGAACATTTTGTGCTTCAAGTGCCAACAATGAGGGCACTACCGGAGTCAATGTCTTAGGGTGAGTCATTCAACCATCGGCAAAGGAGGAGCTTCACATGTAGGGGGAGTTAAGGAAAACCCTAAGGTATATTTAAATAATGCTCCTTATTTACGTAATAATCAAAAGCATACTAGGAATTTTCATGCTATTGCTCATGAAAAGCATGCTAGAAGTAATAAATATGTTTGTCTAGATGTTAAAAGCTATGAATTTGGGTCTAAGGATAAATCTAGATAAATTATCTCAATACCTAGCTCATCGAAGGATAACAATCAAGGCATTAACCCTAAGAAGGGTAGACATATGCCTAAAAGGAAGAACAATGGCCAAAGAATAAATGGAAATTCAAAATTGGAGGCATTAGTAGTAGATAATCAAGTCTTGTGGTCAAGGCTTGAGAAATTGGGAAAGAGTCTTAATAATATGACAAATTCAAGTAAAGGGTCTAATGGGCAAGGTTTAGGTGTTAGGAGGCAAGAACAACTAAGGACAAGAAAGGCTGGTGTCACAAGCCTATGTCCAATAAGGTAATGCCTACTTACCACAATGTTTCATTTAACTATGGAAAAAACCCTAGGTCAAGGAAAACCAAGGTCACAAGGGAATTCATCCCTATAGTTGACCATGGTAGGTTTCTAGTGGTTAAGGTCTCAAAGAAACTTAAGAAGGCCACTAAAAAGGTTACAAGGAGAGTTACCCCTAAGGTTAACCTAGACAAGATCATTATGACCAAGGCTTCAAAGCCTAGGAGGGTCATAAGGAAGGTATCTAGGGAGGTCATTCCTAGTGAATACCTAGTTAACCCAAGGAGCTCAAATAGGTTTTGGCTTCATAGGAGCATGATTCCCTCACGCTAGATGGGTTAGGGTTTGTCAACTTGAATTCATAAGGTAGTTAACCTAACCATAGCAAAGTTATCACCTTATGCCATTTTCAAGGTTATGTGATACCTTGGAAATGAGATTCATAATTTAATACTAAAGGATTTTAGGATGTGCCAATAAAGTTTGGAAGTTGAAAAATCAATCATAATTGGCACAATTGGGTTTAGAGTTAATGGTGTGCCACTTTGGGTTTTTTGGCACACTTGGAAGATATGGTTTATTATGAAAAAATTGGAATAATTCTAGAAAATGGCATTTTGGGTTAAAACTTAGGTATTTGTATACCTTGACTTTATTTATATGTCATGCTTTGTTTGTCATGTGGCATATCATGACATTATATTTCATTTAATCATATAAAATATCATGATTAATATTTAGGGTATTATGTCATGTTTGTATTTAGGTCATTTTTATGACATGACATCATGATTATTGGAAAATATCTTAAATTATGCACATTCTTATGCGATGATCATCATTCATGCATTTAGGTTAATAAAATTTATTTAAGGACTATGACATGATTTGAAGTCTCATGATAAGACAATCAAATAGAATTGCCTGGATAAAAACCATGAGACCTTAGTTAGATTAGGAAAGAACCCAAACCCACATCTCACAAAAATATTAAATTGACATGTGTGTATTGATACGCCATAGACACTTGTTAGATGTTAGGAAAATGAGTTAAGTTCAAGGTGCATAGTTCTTGCATCTAGATGAATTCAAACTCATAATATACCATCGAAGAATCATGAGGAAAGCTAATGTACAAGTCATGTACATCTAGCCCATAGACCATGATTTAAAATAACATTTTAAAATCATTTTAGAATACCTTGGTAGAGCCTATCTTTTGATAGCACTCACCATTGAGAAGGTTGATACAACATAAGTCAAACATATTGAAGTTTCAATGGTTTTGAACTTTAAATCAATCTCTTAATTTAATGGGTATTTTAATTTAAAATTATTTTTCCCATTGTATTTCATGTAAGTAATGTACATATTAATTTTCAAGAATTTTTAAAATACATATAATTACTTATCAATTTCTAAAATTTGACTGAAAACTCTGATTTCTGAAAAATCAGAGTACAGTCGACTGCTATCAGAAAGCAGTTGACTGGTGGTGTTTTCAGTTGACTGGTAGCTGAAACCAGTCAACTGATGTGTCTGATATTGGTTGAATAAGGATTGTTTAGGCAATTATCAACACCCTTATGTGTTGGGTTTCCGGCACCCCGGCGAGTGTGTGTTCGAATATGTTTCATAAACATGTACATAGCGGAAGAATTAAAAAGAAATAAATCTAATTTATTACAACACACACATCACACGCATGCATAGTACAACATGTGTAGACATAATAGTAGTTTAAAATTTTGCAATAAAAGGAAATTATGCTAGTTATACTCGACGTATCACGTGCAGCGGGAATGACATCAACCAGAGCAACTCTCGCTAGAATTGCCTATATCCTTAACCACGCCGAGTATCATTGGGATGACTTCACAAAGCCACGAGCCTCGTCTTCACAAAAGTCACTAGCCTCAAGTCGAAGATGATGTGATCCGAGAGACGATCACAATCTGAATAAAAAAATTGGATCCAAAAATTGAGTTTTGCAAACTCGCTTCTCGAAAGCGATTTTCGTCAACCGATTGACGAAAACTCAACCCTCCAACTATGAGGATTGTCGAAGAACCAATCTCTGGCAAATAGGTCGCTATTGGAGTGCAAAATGCTGACCAAACGACCTCTCCACAAAGAGGAGAACAAGCTGTCTAGAATCTAGACGGCTTGTTTGGTGGAAGATATGGCCGGTCAATCAATGGTCGGCTGCTCCTTGGTTGTCGATGGCCAATGGAGGATGGCTGGAGGAGTCACCGGCGGCAGGTGGGTGGCCGACGGCGAGGAGAAGGCAGCAATAAAGTTGGGCGGCAACCAACTTGGGCGACTAGAGCAAGGAAGAAGAGGAGAAGGTGGCTAGGGTTTCCAAAACCCTTGAACCAATTAATTCTCCACAAAAAATCCTTAAGCCATGTTTTATAGAGAACACATTCTCCTAACGATTATTTGTTCATGATCAAAACCCCGTTAACCTTCTCCAATAACTTAAGTTAAAATAAACCAAACCGCATTGGTCTATTTTAAGTTAAAACGAATCGAACCAACTTTGGTTCATTCATTTAAAACAAACCAAACCACTTTGGTTTATTTTCCACCATTGGATTAGAAAAAAACCAATTTGTTTCATCCATCATGTCTTCATAAGACTCGGCACATCCATGCTTTCATTGCGACTGAAATGATTTCATGCTCACACCTTGTTTGGTCTAACCAAACCTAGTTTCTCTCGATCTGAGAATCTCATTCTCAAGCTCATTTTAAATCCTTCGGGTTATGCTCGTTATGCGTCTGACCAAATAGGTTCCCGGTTTATGTTGGCCGTCTATAATTAACCATTAATTATAGAATGATCATGAGTGGCACCTAGTAGTACATCATGATCCTCAATTAACTAGAAAATCAACAGTTGATTCCAGAACCATTTCTAAAACCCTTTCAACAGCTACAATGAATAGTGCCCTATTCCCTTCACTCATCTTATACCCACTTGGTTCAGGACATGATCTATAGTGTCAGTCCCCACTAGGCTAACTACGTCACGCCTAGCCCAAGTATCATTTCCTCGTCCTACGTATTCTTATTACTGAGCATGTATCCAAGAGTACCTTACTCTAAACATGTAATGCTTTGGCCAAAGACTTTAGTAACAATCCGACGAGAGGCCATGGGCATACATCTCCTCGCAAGGAGTGGTGAATCCTTTATAGGCCATTCAAATACCTTCGGCCACTTCGACTTGTAACCAATCATCTCGGGTACACATCTCCTCAGAGATGCTTGCTTAAGATGTCAAAGCATAAGTCTTCATGACCAAGATGACTTGAATACCGCAAGTCAAAGGAACATCGCACTTAAGCTGCAGTAAGAACTTCATTGACATATCCATATATGCAGAGAACCATATGAAGTCTTACAGCTGGTCACTCCAATGAACTAGTTACCATAACTAGCATCTACGATTAACTCCGAACATCATAATGTCTCGAGCTAGTGAGAATTAGTTGCTTGGATATACCAAAGAGTATACCTTGTGCTAGTCTCGACAGAATTGATGGTGTCCAAATCCATTAATTCATCGACTAGGGATAATTCAAATACATCACAATTACACATGTAGAGATACTCACTAGTTGTGATCGAATCACAAATTCTCTCATGCTGTGAATCGTATTGTGGACATTCAGTAAATGAGTTTAAGATCCAATAAAATACATGAAAACATGTATACTCAAATAGTGAATCTTCATTTATGAAATAAAAGGTACAATCATAAGGCGATTACCTTAGGACACCTCTCATATATTACTAACAAACTCCCACTGGGCCTATTGTCAATCACCACGGTATCCAATACCATAAGCTCTAACATGATCCTCAAACTTTCTTTGAGGTAAGGCCTTAGTTAAAGGATCTGCTAAGTTCCTTTTAGTGGGAATCTTCTCGATTTGTATTTCCTTTCTACTTATGATCTCTCTGATCAGATGATAGCGGCGAAGCACATGTTTGGATCATTGATGAGACCACATCAAGTTCAGAAATGCACTTCTTAATCCAAACCGCTTCCTTTGCTACTTCTGAAGCTGCAATGTATTCTGCCTCAGTGGCAGAATCTGCTATAGTGTCTTGTTTGGAACTTTTCCAACTCACTATGCCCCCATTTAAGGTGAATACATACCCAGACTGAGAACTGGAATCATCCTTGTATGTCTAGAAGCTGGCATACGTATACCCGCGTATCACCATGTCCCCTTCTTCATATATTAGCAACACATCCTTAGTTCTTCTGAAGTACTTAAGGATCATCTTAACAGTCGCCCAATGATCCATTCCTGGATCAGACTGGTATCTGCTCGTGACACTTAGAGCATACGATGCATCAGGCCTCGTACATAACATAGCATACATGATAGATCCTATTGTGAATGCATAGGGAATCTTACTCATGTAAACCCTCTCGTCTTTTGTGCGCAGACACAGACTTCGAAAGGTGTTTCCCATGCCTGATGGGAAGGAAACCTTTCTTGGATTCTGACATTCTAAACCTCTTTAACACTTGGTCTATATATGTAGACTGCGAAAGACCAAGCAACCGATTCAATCTATCCCTATAGATCTTAATTCCGAGGATGTAGATTGCTTCTCCCAGGTCTTTCATGGAGAACGTCTTGGACAACTAAATTTTAACTAATTGTAAGACAGAGACATCATTTCCTATAAGTAATATGTAATTGACATACAATACTAGGAACACGACTGCACTCCCACTAACCTTCTTGTACACACAAGGTTCGTCTGGATTATGTGAGAAATCAAACTTTTTGATTGTCTTATCAAAATGGATATTCCAGCTCCTGGATGCTTGCTTGAGTCCATATATGGACCGTCGCAGTTTGCATACCTTGGTTTTATCAACCGATGTGAAATCCTCAGGCGGTATCATATACACATCCTCGAGTAGGTTTCCATTAAAAAATATTGTTTTCACATCCATCTGTCATATCTCATAATCATAATGGGTCTCTATGGCCAGGAGCATCCGAATGGATTTAAGCATAGCTACAGATGAATAGGTCTCGTCATAATCAACACTTTGCTTTTGATGATACCCTTTCGCCACCAATCTAGTCTTATAGGTAATCATATTACCATCAGTGTCGGTTTTCTTCTTGAAAACCCACTTGCACCCTATAGCCTTAATGCCTTCAGCTGGGTCCACCAAGTTCCAAACTTGATTTTCATACATGGAATCCATTTCCGACTTCATGTCTTCAAGCCATTTGTCTCTTTCTGAACTTTTCAAAACTTCTTCATAATTAGTAGGCTCCTCATTGTCAATGAGTAATATGTCATTCGATTCACTTACGAGAAATTCATATCTCTCAGGAATGTTGCGTGTCCTACCAGATCTACGAATATGTGGTGTCACAATAGGTTCAGCCGATGTCTCATCACTATGAGTCATTGGTCGAGCTATTTGACTAGGTATCTCCTCAATTTCTACTGGAGTCTCTTGAACCTCCTCAAGTTCAACAACACTCCCACTGTTTTCTTGCAAGAGAAACTCTTTCTCTAGAAAAACAACATTCCTTGAAACAAACACCTTTTTTTTCTAAGGGATGATAGAATTGGTAACCTCTCGTTTCCTTAGGGTATCCAATAAATAGATATTTATCAGACTTAGCATCCAATTTGTCTGACATAGTCCGCTTCACATAAGCAGGACAATCCCATATCTTCATGTAAGATAAATGAGGTTTCTTACTAGCCCATATCTCATATTGAGCAGTAGAGACTATATTAGTTGGGACTCTATTCAACAAGTAAACAACTGTCTGAAGTGCATAGCCCCAAAAGGACTTGGGAAGATTCGCGTGATTCATCATTGACCTAACCATGTCCAACAAGGTCCGATTTCGCCTCTTAGATACACCATTAAGCTATGGTGTATATGACGGAGTCCATTGAGACAATATACCATTGTCCCTAAGATAATCTAGAAACTCTTGACTCAAGTATTCACCACCTCGATTCGATCGAAGTATTTTAATACTCTTGCCAAGTTGTTTCTCTACTTCATTTCTGAATTATTTGAACCTTTCAAAAGCTTTAGACTTGTGTTTCATCAAGAACACATACCCAAACCGTGAGTGATCATCGGTGAAGGTAATGAAGTAGCTCTAACCTCCTAGAGCTTGACTTGACATAGGTCCGCATACATCAGTTTGTATTAGACTAAGCAACTCACCCATCGATTCACCTTTCCGAGTAAAAGGTAACTTGGTCATCTTGCCTTTAAGCATGATTCACATGTATCGTATGAATCAAATTCAAACGATTCCAGAACTCCACATCGGTGTAATTCGGACATGTATTTCTTTCTCACATGGCCAAGATGACAATGCCACATGTAGGAGTCTAATTGATTATCTTTTCGAGCATGCTTGTTGCTCGCTTCAATATTGAAAATGTGACTTGATACGTCCAACGTAAAAATACCATTGCTTAAAGTTCCAGTCCCATAAAGAACATCATTCAAAGTTATGTAACAACAATTGTTACTAAAAGTTAAATGGTATCCATTTCTATTTAAACAAGAAATAGAAATGATGTTCTTTATCTACGAAGGAACATAAAAGCAATTGTCCATTTCTAAGACAAGTCCTATAGGGAGTTTCAATAAATACGTTCCGATGGCGAGTACAACAACCTTTACTCCATTCCCAACACGTAAATTTGACTCTCTCTTGACGAGTCTTCTTCTATTCCTTAGCCCATATATGTCATTACATATATATGATCCACACCCAGTATCCAATACCCAAGTGTTTGAGGAAATAGAATGACAATCAATAACGAAGATATCTGAAGAAGATGGGGCATCTGATGCCTTATTCTTCTTCACGGACTCAAGATAAATCTTGCAGTTTCTTCGCCAATGGCCCTCCTTGCCACAATGATGGCAAGTGCCCTTTTGAGCTGGTTCTGCCTTTTTAGCCTTTTTCTTCTTCCCCTCCTGTTGTTCCTTTGACTTCCTCTTAGAACCTTTCTTTGAGGAATCAACTAACAACACTGTCCCCTGCTCATGCTTCACAGAAGGCTCCATAGTCTTCAGCATATTGAGAAGTACCACAGATGAACATTCTTGCATCTCAGAGGTGAAGAGGAGCTTGGAGACTTTGAACCTTTCGGATCTCACTTGCTCATCAAACAACTCATAAAGATGAAAGACTATGGTATGAGCATCCATATGCTAATGCTGCTTCTGTAGCTCGGGTACCATCACGGCTAGCATGATGTAACTCACTTGCTCAGAATCACTCACATGTTTCTGATGGGCCAACAATTGGTCCGGAGTTGCAACATCACTAGGACGGGCGGGAAGAGGTGCTTCGAGGACATATGTAAGCTTTTCCACCTTGAGAATAATTCTCAAGTTTCTAAGCCAGTCCAAGAAGTTCGGCCCAGTCAATTTATTTGAATCCAAAATAGAGTGTAAAGTCAAAGATGTCATGATCAATCGATTAACCTAGAAATACAAATCAAGCATATATGAGAAATATGATTTAAAATGCATCCACATACATTTACAAATTCCTATTCATTTTTTGAATTCTAAAACCCTCAAAATCTATTCGGGAGATCATAGGTCAATCTCTGAATGGACTGATATCCAACATAGATAAGAACAACCTTAGAGTGAGTCCAACAAGGCATTCTTAACTATGATGGTGGTGTTAGGGCAATCTCTTGCCATGATAAGGTTTTGATCTGTGTGGCAAAGGGTTTAAGTTAGGGTGATATGATGATTTGATATGTGCGTTGAAGTCATGCAGGACTTAGTAATTCGCACATGGAGCCGTGGCGAGTTTCACATCTCATCACTCGGGCTTTGAGTCGGTGAAGGATTGCTTTGCGGAAGCCGTGCGCTTGGAGCATCCGAGGGACCGCCGGACGAGGAGCTTGGAGTGAAGCCGGAGGAAGTAGACTTCAAGGCAAGAGACGCGAAGGAGCATTGCAGAGCCGTGCGCCTGATGCTGCCGAGGGATGTGGCCACGAACGAAGAGAACTTCGAAGGCGAGGGACTTCGATGGATGAGAGTGAGCGATTGTAACCCGGGAAGGGTAGCTCTTAGGTGAAACTTGGCCATTTGGCCAAGTGTCGGATGGGTTTTCCCGACACCAGTCGACTCCCATGTCATGGTAGTCGACTGCTCTAAGTCGATGGTTCGATCGACTGGTATAAGACCAGTTTAGTGCTTGGCATATGATCGTACATGGATCGCAATGATCGATATGATCGATAGCCGACCGCCAGGAATGGCAATGATCGATATAGAATGGAGTCAACTCCATTGGGCACTCGACTGATCGAGCATCAGTCGACTGATGGTAGGATCAGTCGACTGATGCCAATACCGTTGGATGGAATCCAACGTGGAAAGCGGCCATTATTGGGCAACGACTACGAGATCAGTCGACTGATCGAGGGCATCAGTCGACTGATCCTGTGTCAACGGGAAGAAACCCTCTTCCTCTATAAAAAGGAAGCGAGTAGGGCTTTAGGAAAAATGCTTATGCTCTAATACTCTCCCAAAGTTCCCTAAAGCTTTCCATCCTCTTACTCAAGCATATTTCCATTATATTTGTAAGAGGAGTGTTTTTGTGTAAAGAGGTTACCTCCACCTAGCTTTGTGCAAAGGAGAGATCTAGTGGATAGATTGCGGAGTGATTCACCGTGGACGAATCAGACCGTGGATTAGCGGCATAGCCGTGAACCACGTTACATCTCGGTGTTAGTATTGGTTGTCTATCTTTTGTATTATCTTTATTTGTATTTGTATATTCCGCTTGCGCTAACGCTTTGTAGAAGAGAGAATTCCGACACCCATCGTAAGAGGGCTATTCACCCCCCCTCTAGCCGGCCAATCGATCCCCTACAAGTGGTATCAGAGCCAGGTTGCTTGTCACCGGACTAACCGCCGCAACAAACTCTTCTTCAAAAGATGGCCGGCTTAAACATTCATCCACAGAAGTTTGAAGGAGAATTCGCTTGGTGGAAGAAGCGAATGGAGGTATTTTTCGAAACGGATTTTGATATCATGATTACAATGGAATCTGGTTTTGTTTTGCCTAGGGATGAAGAAGGGAAGCCAATAGAGAAATCTAGGTGGACCAAAAAGCAAAGGGAAGAGCACCTTGCAAATTCAAAAGCCAAGCACCATCTCTTTAATGTGCTCCCCCAACAAGAGATCAACCGAATTGGGGAATGCTCAAGTGCCAAGGAGATGTGGGAGAGATTGGTTGAACTTCATGAAGGCACTTCGAAAGCCAAACTTGCAAGGAGAGACCTCCTCCGCTCCCAACTATCCAACATAAAATTAGAAAAGGGATAAAAGGTAACATCATTACATTCTAGATTTAAAGAAATATTAATTGGGCTAACAAGTGTAGGATAAAAGCTCTCCAACCAGGATATGGTAATGAAGGCCATAGATGCCTTTCCCTGGTCCTCAAGATGGAGTTCCATGGTGGACTCATTTTATATCTCCAAGAACTTAGAAGTAAGCACTTTGGAGGAATTCTTCTCAACCATGGAGCTCTACGAAACGAGGCTTGAAGGAATACTAGAAGAACCAAGAATTCAACCTTCAAGAGGAGTAGCCTTGATGGTAAACAAGGGGAAGAAGAAGATGGAAATCCCCTCCTCATCCGATGAAGCCTCTACCTCTTCCATGGATAGCACGGAAGAAGCCTACATGGTAAGGAAGGTAAGGCGTGCATTTAAGAATTTTAGATTTGATAAATCTCATGATAGGAATAGAAGACCAAGGGGGAAGATCATTTGTTACAATTGTCAAGGAGAGGGACACATAAGGGACAATTGTCCCCTCCTAAACAAGAGCAAAGAGGAAAGGAAAAAGAAGGAAGAAAAGAAGAAGAAGAAGGGGAGCAAGAAGAAAAAGGAAGAAGAAAAGAAAACCAAGGAAAAGGGGAAGGGCAAAGCATTCAAAGCCAAGACATGGGATGATCTTTCTTCCTCATCGTCATCCGAAGAAGAGGAACAAGTCTATTCCAATCTTGCATTGATGGCCTTCGACGACTTGGATTGCTCCTCCTCCTCAAATGAAGAATCAAGCTCAAGTGGAGAGAGCTCAAATGAAGGGGGAGTCTCTACATCCTCCTCATCCGAAGAAGAAGAGGACATGGAAACTATGGTAACGAATGCCTCTCCTAAGAAAATAATTTCCATAATTTCTAGTTTAACTAAAGACTTATTTGGAATGAAAAAGAAAAATAAAATCATGCTTGATCAAATTAAGGCATTGGAAAATAAGCTAGAAAATGCATGCTTAAATGATAATGATAATATTTCTTCTAGCTTAAATGATGCATGCTCACATGATCTTTATGTGCCATTAGATGTTAGTGATGCATGTATAAATGAAAATAGGGCCTTAAGGGAAAAGGTAGACTATTTGACAAAAGCCCTAGAAAAGTTTACTATTGGCTCCAACACATTGAATATGATAATTGGGAGCCAAAGGGCAAGTTTTAATAAGAAAGGCCTAGGTTATAAAGAAAAGAAAAATGAAAAGGCCTACAAATACCTAATTGCTAGGGGACAAGATAAGAAGAAGGTAATAGCTAGAAAATGGATCCCCAAGGAGTATCTAGTGAACCCAATAGGCAAGAACTTATTTTGGGTTCCAAAATCCATCCTTAAGGGTTAGAAAACCCCTAGGGTAGTCAACCATATGCAATTGACCTATATCATATTTTGGTTGACTTAGGATAGTGGGACAACATTTTTAAATAGTGTTGGGTGATGATAACGTGCCCATAAATAGATAACAATGCTTAAATCATGATGATTAATGTAATTTCTATGTATGATTGCAATCATGATTTATGATATTGATATTTGGCACATAATCATGAGAAATAGGTTTAAATCATGTTTTAGGTGATACTTAGCTTATTATCATGATATAATACCTAATGCATGATTATAATTTGATGAATACATGTATTTCATGATCATAATATAGAATTCATTCATATATGCCTTTATGATCATGAGGATTATTAGGTTGATACTTAACCTTGATAGAATTGTATGAATATAATGGTTAAGTATATACAAATACCCCGTAGGATGCATTTCACACTCACTATAGGCTAACTTGATTGCAAACTTAGCATTGGTGAGATGTTAGGATGATACAAATGTCCACTAGTGCCTATGGCATTTAGATGGTCATTTAAGGTATCAAAATAGCAATAATAGACCAATCATGGGGAAGGCTTATGTTTAATTCATAGACATATTGCCCAAAGATCATGGTTGGATATTTCATATGTTTTCAAAACAATTTCTTAATCTAAAATCTATGTATTCATGTTTTGAAACAATTCAAAGCAAGACTGGGTGTTAAAATGGATACTCTTATGATAAAAAACCTAGTAGTTTTTAAAGCTTTTGGATTTTTGGAAAATACGTGGAAATATAATGATTTTTCATGAAAACCTATTTTTCACTGATAGATATACTTAAAAGAAATGTGTTCCCCAAATTTCATGATTTTTCAAATTTTCTGGAATTTTTAACGCATTTCTGAAATTCGGTCCGAAAATCAGGAAATCCTGAAAATCATGTGCTAGTCATTGGTATACGAACCGATCGATGATAACTAGTTGAGGCCGAATTCAGGTTTTAGAGCAATTTTTGGTATTTTTCCTTCTATTATACTTGATGCCATGAGTCTTTAACTTAGTGTTAATCTTTTTGATGGTGTCAAAGGGGGAGAGATAATTATGTTTAAGTAAATTGTGATAGGGGGAAAGAGAAATTATTAAAAAGTGATAGGGGGAGAAAATTGATAATTTGTAGAGAGAGTTTCATGGATTAAGGGGGAGTTGTATGTTGCTATATCATGTTTATGTTTACATGCTTTCTTACCTTAGAAATTTTTATCAAATGTTTTTACCTAACTTAAACGGATTGCCACACATCAAAAAGGGGGAGATTGTTAGGGCAATCTCTTGCCATGATAAGGTTTTAATGTGTGTGGCAAAGGGTTTAAGTTAGGGTGTTATGATGATTTGATATGTGTGTTGAAGTCGTGTAGGACTTAGTAATTCGCACATGGAGCCGTGGCGAGTTTCACATCTCATCACTCGGGCCTTGAGTCGGTGAAGGATTGCTTTGCGAAAGCCGTGCGCTTGGAGCATCCGAGGGACCGCCGGACGAGGAGCTTGGAGTGAAGCCGGAGGAAGTAGACTTCGAGGCAAGAGACGCGAAGGAGCATTGTAGAGCCGTGCGCTTGATACTATCGAGGGACGTGGCCGCGAACGAAGAGAACTTCGAAGGCGAGGGACTCCGAGGGATGAGAGTGAGCGATTGTAACCCGGGAAGGGTAGCTCTTAGGTGAAACTTGGCCATTTGGCCAAGTGTCGGATGGGTTTTCAACAAGTCATTGCCATGTCATGGCAATGATCGCTCTAATCGATGGTTCGATCGGATCGTATAAGACCGATTTAGTGCTTAGCGGCGGCTGACTACCATGGATCGCGATCGGCATGATCGATGTCGTGGATGGCAATGATCGATGGCACTGTGCACGGGCACAGAATGGAGTCGACTCCATTGAGCACTCGACTGATCGAGCATCAGTCGACTGATGGTAGGATCAGTCGATTGATGCCAATACCGTTGGATGGAATCCAACGTGGAAAGTGACCGTTATTGGGCAACGACTACGGGATCAGTCAAATGATCGAGGGCATCAGTTGACTGGTCCTGTGTCAATGGGAAGAAACCCTCTTCCTCTATAAAAAGGAAGGGAGTAGGGCTTTAGGAAAAATGCTTATGCTCTAATACTCTCCCAAAGTTCCCTAAAGCTTTCCATCCTCTTACTCAAGCTTATTTCCATTATATTTGTAAGAGGAGTGTTTTTGTGTAAAGAGGTTACCTCCACCTAGCTTTGTGCAAAGGAGAGATCTAGTGGATAGATTGTGGAGTGATTCACCGTGGACGAATCGGACCGTGGATTAGCGGCGTAGCCGTGAACCACGTTACATCTTGGTGTTTGTATTGGTTGTCTATCTTTTGTATTGTCTTTATTTGTATTTGTATATTCCGCTTGTGCTAACGCTTTGTAGAAGAGAGAATTCCGACATCCATCGTAAGAGGGCTATTCACCCCCCCTCTAGCCGGCCAATCGATCCCCTACAGGTGGGTATCAAGTATACCGTTTACATATCACGTATATGTAACTATCACAATGTGCTATCAACTAATTGAATGTTCACACATACATTGAGTTGTTAACACATTAACAAGTATGCATCATATGCATAACACCCAACTTCACCTCTCTTCACATCGACTATGGAGTGAGTCCAACAAATCGATGCTCCAAGTTAGAGTCGACCCATTAATCGCGAAATAGTTTTAATATCGTTAGAGCGCATTCAACCAATTAGCTAGGCTTAGAGTGAGTCCAACAACCCAAACTAACGATTGACCTCTAACTCTTACCATATTAGTGTTAAAATATTCCAATGATTTGAACATGTTCAGGTTCGAGCCGGGCTTGGAGTGAGTCCAACAACCCAAACAAGAAACAGAACTCTAGTTCTAATCATATTAATGGAAGGTGTAACCTTTAATATTGTATAAGGATTTTAAAGTCTCATCCTCTTTGCATGCAAATAACTATTAACTACATGACATGTCATACATGACATACATCTACATGTCATGACACGCATGACATAATGATATGCATCTAATGCAATAACATGACATACAATTATGGCATGTACAAAAATTTCCTTATATGTCATAACTATTTATGGAAATAAAATATGTTTGAGATTTGATTCCCAAATCAAATCATTATAAATTAGGAAATAAATTTCCAAATCTAATCACATATTTTATTTATGGAAAGTGTTCATTAAGGAAAGTCAAATTTAATTTAAGAAACAAATTTTCTAAATTGTCAAAACTATTTATGGAAATAAAATATATTTTAGATTTGATTCCCCAAATCAAATAATGATTAAATTAGGAAATAAATTTTCAAATCTAATCACATATTTTATTTATGGAAAGTATTAATTTCCATAAATACTTCTAAACTTTTCAAAAGTAGAAGATTTCCATAAATACTTCTAAACTTTCCAAACGTAGAAAATTTCCATAAATACAATTAAGATTATCGCAAAATAATTTTACGATTATGTCGAAACACAACCTGGGCTCTGATACCACTGTTGGGTTTCCGACACCAAGGCGAGTGTGTGTTCGAACATGTTTCATAAACATGTGCACAACAAAAGAATTAAAAAGCAATAAATCTAATTTATTACAACACACACATCCCACGCATGCATAGTACAACATGTGTAGACATAATCGCAGTTTCAAATTTTACAATAAAAGAAAATTATGCTAGTTATACCTGACGTATCACGTGCAGTGAGAATGACATCAACCAGAGCAACTCTCGCTAGAATTGCCTCTATCCGTATCCACACCGAGTATCGTTGGGATGACTTCACAAAGCCACGAGCCTCGTCTTCGCAAAAGTCACTAGCCTCAAGTCGAAGACGATGTGATCCAAGAGACGATCACAATCCAAATAAAAAATTCGGATCCAAAAATTAAGTTTCTCAAACTCGCTTCTCAGAAGCAGTTTTCGTCAATCGATTGGCGAAAACTCAACCATCCACCTATGAGGATTGACGGAGAACCAATCTCCGGAAAATAGGTCGCTATCGGAGCGCAAAATGCCGACCAAACGACCTCTCCATGAAGAGGAGAATAAGCAGTCAAGAATCTGGACAGCTTGTTTGGTGGAAGATATGGCCGGTCAATCAATGGTCAGCTGCTCCTTGGTCACCGATGGCCAATGGAGGATGGTTGGAGGAGTCGCCGGCAGCTGGTGGGTGGCCGGCGGCGAGGAGAAGGCAGCAATAAAGTTGGGTGGCAACCAACTTGGGCGACTAGAGCAAAGAAGAAGAGGAGAAGGTGGCTAGGGTTTCCAAAACCCTTGAACCAATTAATTCTCCATGAAAAACCCATAAGCCATGTTTTATAGGGAACACATTCTCCTAACGATTATTGGTTCATAATCAAAACCCTGTTAACCAGCTCCAATAACTTTAGTTAAAATAAACCAAACCGCATTGGTCTATTTTAAGTTAAAACGAATCGAACCAACTTTGGTTCATTCGTTTAAAACAAACCAAACCACTTTGGTTTATTTTCCACTATTGGATTAGAACCTAACCATTTTTGTTCATCCATCATGGCTTCATAAGACTCAGCCCATCCATGCTTCCGTTGCGACTGAAATGATTTCATGCTCGCTCCTTGTTTGGTCTAACCAAACCTAGTTTCTCTCGATCTGAGAATCTCATTCTTTAGCTCGTTTTAAATCCTTCGGATTACGGTCGTTGTGCGTGTGACCAAATAGGTTCCCAATTATGTTGGCCGTTTATAATTAACCATTAATTATAGAACAATCATGAGTGGAACCTAGTAGTACATCATGATCCCTAATTAACCAAAAAATCAACGGTTGATTCCAGAACCATTTCTGAAACCCTTCAGCAGCTACAATGAATTGTGCTCCGTTCCCTTCACTCATCTTATACCCACTTGGTTTAGGACATGGTTTATAGTATCAGTCCCCACTAGGCTAACTACGTCACGCCTAGCCCAAGTATCATTTCCTCGTCCTATGGATTCTAGTTACTGCACATGTATCCCAGAGTACCTTACTCTAAACATGTAAGACTTTGGCCTAAGACTTTAGTAACAATCCGACAAGAGGCCATGGGTATACATCTCCTCACAAGGAGTGGTGAATCCTTTATAGGCTATTCAAAGACCTTTGGCCACTTCGACTTATACCCAATCATACCGGGTCCACATCTCCTCAGAGATGCTTGCTTAAGATGTCAAAGCATAAGTCTTCATGACCAAGATGACTTGAATACCGCAAGTCAAAGGAACATCTCACTTAAGTTACAGTAAGAACTTCATTGACATATCCATATATGCAGAGCACCATATGAAGTCTTACAACTAGTCACTCCAATAAACTATTTACCATAACTAGCATCCACGATTAACTCCGGACATCACAATGTCTCCAGCTAGTGAGAATCAGTTGCTTGGATATACCAAAGAGTATACCTCGTACTAATCTCGACAGAATTGATGGTGTTCAAATCCATCAATTAATCGACTAAGGATAATTCCAATACATCACAATACACATGTAGAGATACTCACTAGTTGTGATCCAATCACAAATTCTCTCATGCTGTGAATCATATTATTGACACTCTATAAATGAGTTTAAGATCAAATCAAATACATGAAAACATGTATACTCAAATATTGATTCTTCATTTATCAAATAAATTGTACAACCATAAGGCAATTGCCTTAGGACACCTCTCATATATTACTAACATTAAGTACCCTAACATCTCATAATCCTAGGATATGCTTTGGAAAGCATGGGAAGGGTGAAATATCATTGAAAATGATTAAGAGATGTGTTTAGGGTGGAGTATCGAATTTTAAGGGAGGTTAAAGTCCAAGTTTGAACTTTTACACTTATTTTTGTTGGTTAAAGTTTCCTATAGGCTTAGGAACTCTCCAAGGACATTGTTGGTGCAATGGTCAAGAGGGAGTAGGTCTTTAGGGGAGGCTTTCCATCAAAGGATGATGGATGTTTTTTCTCAAAGGGGAAGAAATGAAGGGTTTGTGTTAGGAAACCCTCATTGTGCTCACCAAAGTGGGAGAAGTGAAGGTTAGGTAAACCTTAATTATGACTTGTCTATCATTTAGTGATATGGGACTTATCACTATGAAGAGTGAAGGCATCCTAGATGATTTTGGATCAAGGGGAGAATGTGAGATCTCATTGGTATATGAGACATTGATACTCTTGGTTGTCTTTTTGATGTAAGCCAGAGGGGGAGAAATGAATGGTTTAAGTTAGATAAATCTTCATTATGCTTTAGCATAAGAAGTCCAAGTATGGATACTTGGCACGGGGTGTTGGGCTTATGTGATAGCCTAACTCAAATGTGTTGACAAACATCAAAAAGGGGGAGATTATTGGTGCAATCGACTTAGATCATGATTGACCAGACTCGAGTAGTACTCAAGTAGTGTTTTGATATTTGACAAATGGATTAACAATGTGATTGTCATGGGTACTTGGCATGGAAAGTTCAAGAATGGTCTTGGCATGGAAAGTCTAAGCATGGGTTTTGGCATGAAAGTCCAACATGGAGTTGGCAAGGGAAAGTCCAAGCATGGGGCTTGGCATTTGTGAAAGTCCAAGCATGGTTCTTGCCAATTGGAAAGTCCAAGGGTGTGGTGCTGGCAGCATAAAGCCCAAGCATATAGTATTTGCAGCTTACGTCAAGTGTTGGCAACGTAAAGTCCAAGCATATAGTCTTGGCAGCTTAAGTCCAGTGTTTTGGCAGCATAAAGTCCAAGCATGGAGTCTTGACAGCATAAGTCCAAATGAACCTTGGCAAAGTAGAGCAGGTTAGCATGACAATAGTCGATGGAAGCACCTAAAAGCTAGCATATAGATGGATGAGTCATGGAGTGTAACGCCCGCCCTTCCTGTCCTCCTAACACACATCCTATAGACGGGCGGCGGTGCTACGCGATCATACATTCATGCATATAACAGCGGAAGCATTTAAAAACTTTACAACTTTTAACTCTAGTTACATTAACCCAATCAACCTAATAATTTAATCATGGCAAAAGGTCTTAGCAATTTATTTAACTAAACATGTATTAACCATTTTAAGGTTCATAAAAATAAACATGAGTAACAACCATAGAAAGCATTAACGTCTCCTAACAGTTTACACATAAACTGAAAATCATGCATATGTCCGTATATGAAAAATGATCTCGTCCACCATGCCACTGCCACACACATCTTTGCCCCTCCTCCTGCTCCCTTTAATTTATCCATTCCTTGCCCTTTTTTACAGTACAAGGAAAGTAAACTGTAAGCACATAGGCTTAGTAAGGTCCTTTCCTACTCACAAAAATATGCATCATGAATTAAACGTAAAGTAATGACATGTTCGTTTAAACAACATATGAGCACAACATTTATTTAAAGTAGAGACATGATCAATTTAGGAAAAGAACATAAACTTAGCATTTTTGTCACAACAGTACATTGTCTCTAAACATGATAATTCGATAAACATAAAATGGTATATGCAGGATGCTCTTTGAAAACATATAGTTTATATACTTAAACATAATCTCAATATATTGGGCCCGACATTGTACCACATACATCATTCGCGCGCATCCTAAATAGATCCGAGGTAGCTAATCCCGAACCTACTAGGTTACTAAGTCTGTACTATGTCCTTCGACCTAGGGGCAACCTTGGAGCCCATCCCGTGGATCTTGTTAGGGTCCGGTACAAGCCATGCATAAAGTAAAATAATATACATGTTCTTTGTCCTAAAGAGTGTTCTTGTCCACACTCTTAGGGAAACATTTCTTAGACATTTAATATACATGAGTCATGCCTAATATGGGCGAAAACATAAGCATGTAGCATAGTATAAATCGGCATGAGTACAATTGAACATGGCATAAGGTAGTGACTTAAGAAAAATTAAGCTAACATAAATAGAAATCATCATCTAACATTCATGACGTGGAAGAATTTCAACAAGAATAATTTCTCTAATACTATTAGCCGAACCTTCTACACATAGTTCTAGATTCTTTCGTTCAAAATCAAGCATACAACATTACATCGTAAGCACTTATGCTGCAGGTGAGGGGATACTTACATCGTACGCTTTTTCACCAATTTATACCATTAGACTTCGCAAAGAGAAGACCTCCTACGTGTTTCCTTGCTTTAATGTGATCCTCTACCAAGTCCCTCTTGAAAATCTCTTCTTGAATTATCCCATGATAGAGGCTCTCTCTTTTTTTTTTCTCTCTTGTTTTTCTCAGCAGTTGGAGAAAAATGAGCGAGAGAGAGAGAGAGAGAGAGAGAGAGAGAGAGGTAGAGAGAGTGGGCGTTGGCGTTGGAGTTCTCGACGGTTGGAGAGAAAAATGAGAGAGAGAGAGAGAGAGAGAGAGAGAGAGAGAGAGAGGCAGAGAGAGGCGGCGTGGGAATTTTGGGGAAAAGAGAGAAGAGATGATATTTATATAAATTAGGATTTTTCTTAACCTAATTATCCCTTTAAATGATAAGCTAGATTAATCAACTTCTTTCTTTTTTTCTACCAATAGATATATTCTGTTATATCCTACTCATTAGTAATCTTATGACTTAGTGGTGGGAAGCCTATTTCCCCAAATCAATGGTTCATGGTTCAAGCCTCAACTACGAACTATTTATTCTTTTTTTTTATTCTTATTTCTATATATATATATATATCCTTTAAATAAAAATATAGTAACTAAAATTTGGGATATTACAATCCCTTATACCTTATAAAAGTTTCGTCCTCGAAACATAGAATAACTCGGGGTACTTTTGCTTCATGTCATCCTCACCTTCCTAGGTAGCTTTTTCGTATCGTTGACTTTGCCTTAGGACCTTCACTGAGGGTACTTTTTTATTCCTTAGTCTTTTGACTTCTCGGTCTAGTATCTGGATAGGTCGACTTTCATAGCTCAGGTCCTCTTGAATTTGCACTGTCTGTGGCTCGACCACTTGGTCGGTACTGGAAATGCACTTCTTAAGCATCGAGACATGGAACACGTTGTGAATAGCAGACATCTCTTGAGGTAGTCCTAGCTCGTAAGCTACCTTGCCAACTCTTTTCAGGATCTTGTACGGTCCTATGTATCGCGGACTTAGCTTTCCTTTCTTCCCGAATCTCATTATTCCTTTCATAGGAGCTACCCGGAGAAATACCAAATCTCCGACATTGAATTCCAAAGGTCTACGTCGCTGATCCGCATAGTTCTTCTTCCAGCTCTGAGCAGTCTCTATTCTTTGGCGGATATTCTGTATCGCTTGGGTGGTGTCGTCGATGAAATCCGTCTGAAGTCCCATCTCTTTCTTCTCACCACCTTCGTACCAATAGATCGGAGACCTACATCTCCTCCCATATAATGCTTCATAAGGTGTCATTCTGATGGTAGCTTGGTAGCTATTATTGTAAGTGAATTCCGCTAAACATAAGTAGTGGCACCAACTCCCTTTGAAATCCAAGGCACAAGCTTGTAACATGTCTTCCAGTACTTGGTTCACCCTTTCTATTTGCCCATCTATCTGAGGATGAAAGGCGATCTTGCGCAGCCTTGAACGCATCCCCAAAATTGTGAAGTGAAGCGACCATCCCTATCTGAAATGATGGTCTTGGGAATACCATGCAGTCTGATGATTTCCTTAGCATATAATTGAGCCAGTTGCTCAATCAAATATGTCATCTTGATCTCTAGGAAATGAGCTGACTTTGTCAATCTGTCAACAATAACCCATATAGCGTCATATCCGTTCGTAGTCCTGGGAAGACCTGAAATGAAATCCATAGAGATGTCTTCCCATTTCCACTCCGGAATTTGGATCGGTTGCAGAACTCCTCCAGGCCTCTGGTGTTCTGCTTTAACTTGCTGGCAGGTGAGGCAGGTACTGACGTTCTGAGCTACGTCCCTCTTCATACCGGACCACTAGAACTTCTCTTTCAGGTCTTGATACATTTTGGTGGATCTCGGATGCATAGAATATGGGGTTCCGTGAGCCTTCTCTAATATCTTTTTGCATAGTTCCGAATCGTTAGAGATACATAACCGATCCCTAAGGTATAATACTCCGCTATTGGCGATACGGAAACCCTCGCCTTTTCCTTCTAGGATCTCCTGCTTGATCCTCTGGAGACTTGGATCATCAATTTGTTTTTCTAATATGTCATCGAATAGTGCTGGTATTATTGCCATGGTCAAAAGCTGCCAAGAAATAACCTCGATTCCATAGCGCATAATTTCCTTCTCCAACGGTCGAGACAATACCGATAAGGATAACATGGTGGCACTGGACTTCCTGCTGAGTGCATTGACCACTTTGTTTGCCTTGCCAGGATGGTAAAAGATCTCGCAGTCATAGTCCTTCATGAGCTCCAGCCATCTGCGTTGTCTCATATTGAGGTCCTTCTAAGTGAAGAAATACCGCAGACTCCGGTGATCCGTATAAATCTTGCACTTTGCTCCATATAGATAGTGCCTCCATACATTGAGAGCGAAGACCACAGCTGCTAGCTCTAAATTGTGAGTGGGATAGTTCTTTTCATGGTCCTTGAGTTGCCTAGAGGCATAGGCAATAACTTTATCCCTCTGCATAAGTACAGCTCCGAGTCCCAATCCGGAGGCATCACTGTACATGTCGAAGCTCTTGTCGTTCTCTGGGAGAGTAAGGATTGGAGCACTTGTAAGTCTCCTTTTCATCTCCAAGAAACTCTTCTCACATTTCTCCATCCATACATACTTCTTGTTCTTTCGGGTGAGAACTGACATAGGTGCTGCTATTCTGGCGAAGTCTTCTACGAATTTCCGGTAATACCTCGCTAATCCGAGAAAACTCCTCACTTCGCTAGCATTCTTTGGCTCGATTACTCACGACCAATCTTTCTTGGGTCTACCATAACTCTGTCTTTGGATATAATATGACCCAGAAAAGATACTTGATCGAGCCAGAATTCACATTTGGAGAACTTGGCATATTGTTGCTTTTCTCGAAGAATCTGTAATACCATCTTCAGGTGTTCGACATGCTCTTCTTGATTTCTCGAATAGACAAGGATATCGTCAATGAAGATGATCACAAACTTGTCAAAAAACGTCGAGAATACCCGATTCATCAGGTCCATGAACATAGCAGGAGCATTCGTCACTCCGAAAAGCATGACTACGAACTCATAATGTCCGTATCTTGTTCAGAAAGCTATCTTCGGTATATCATATGGTTTAACTTTCACTTGATGATAGCCAGATCTGAGGTCAATCTTTGAAAAGACGGTGTCACCTTTTAACTGGTCGAACAAATCGTCAATCTGTGGTAAAAGGGTACCTATTCTTGATCGTCACATTATTTAGCGCTCGGTAGTCTATGCACAGGCGCATAGTCCCATCCTTCTTCTTTAAGAATAGTACCGAAGCTCCCCATGGAGAGTGACTAGGGTGAATAAAACCCTTGTCGAGTAACTCCTGTAGCTATCCCTGAAGTTCCTTCAATTCGGTCGGCGCCATCCGGTAAGGTGCTTTAGAGATCAGGTGAGTACCAGGAATTAATTCGATCTCAAATTCAATTTCCCTATCAGGGGCTAACCCTAGTAGTTCATCAGGAAATACCTCTGGGTAGTGGCATACCACTCTGACATCTTCTAGCTTCTGGTCCTCGGCTTGACTTGTATCAACCACATGTGCTAGAAACCCAGTGCATCCCCTGTCTAACATCTTGAGTGCCATTAGAGCTGATAAGAATTTATAGGTTCTATTCCTTGGCTCTCCAATGAATTCAAACATAGGTTCTGCCTCAGGCTGAAAGACCACTTTTCTCTTACGGCACTCGATCGAAGTACCGTACTTGCTTAAGAAATCCATGCCCAATATGACATCATAATCCTGCATGCCGAGCACTATCAGATCACAGTAGAGTTCTCTGTCTGCAATTCTGATGGGTGTGGCTCACAGCATATGAGTAGAAGGCATCACTTCTCCCGAGGGCAGGGTCGTTAAGAACTCGCAATCCAAAACTTGCGGGGGTATGTCAATCTTCTTTGTGAAATGCGTAGAGACAAACGAGTGTGTTGCACCAGTATCAAATAATACAGTAGCATGCTGACAGAAAATAATTATCTGACCTGTGACAACAGTAGAATTGTTCTCCACGTCTTCCTTAGTGAGAGAGAAAACCCTGGCATTCGTCGCAACTGGCGGGGCTTCCAATCTCCCTTGGCTTATTCGAGTACCTTCTATTGCAGCTTATCCGTGTAGCCGTGAAGGAGCACCTGTCTTGGGCATATCTTTGAGGAGGAGCCTAAACCTGGGTAGGTCAGTCCTTGACTTTGTGTCCTTCAAGTACACAACGGTAGCATCTATTCATGCCCTTGTAGCACACCCCGGTATGTGGTTTCCCACATGTAGTACATTGGGGAATCTTGTCTTGTTTGTTCGCTGGACCACCTTTAGAGTCGTTCCATTGTTTCCTCTTGCCACTGTGGTTTCCTTTCCAGTTACCCTAAGCTTTCTAATCTCCTGGCTGGCCTTAACTCTTGCCTTCACTCAGTGCCTTCTTTTCCTGGTTAATATTGTTCAGGTAGTGCTCGGTGATTAGGGCACTACTGAATAACTCCTCTGCGGTCTGCGGTCTATTTACTCCGTCGGCCACGTTTAGAGCTATCTCAGGTCGGAGAATCTTCAGCATAAGTCTAACCCTTTCTTTTTCTGTGCTGACCAACTCTGGGCATAGGCGTGCGAGTCGGTTGAATCTTTTCACCGCTTCGTTAACTGATTGGTCACCTTGCTTGAACCCGGTGAAATCATCGTAGTGCTTGTTGGTCACTCGCATATGAAAAAATTCTTTGAAAAATTCATCTTCGAAGTCCATCCATCTCATTTGGTTTACTTTCCTCTTTGCTTTAATTCTTTCCCACCACATTCAAGCATCTCCAGAAAGGCAAAAGGATACACACTTAATCTGTTCATGTTCGGGCCAATCCAGCAGTCTACTATGCTTTCCTCCATTTTGAACCAAGACTGGGCATCCCATGGTTCACAATTACCCGAGAAATTCTTCGATTTCTACCTTTGCCACTGGATCAGGTAAGCTTCTGGTCGAACTATCGGGCCAGAGCCTCACAGTGGTTCTTGGTGTAGGCTATGAGAGCCTATCTGGATGCTCCTGTTGGTCCCCTGGTGGTCCACTAGGGTTTCCCTGCTGAGTCATTAAGGCATTTATCACTTTCTGTTGTTCAGCGACTTGACGTTGGAGTTCAGTAACCACCTGCATAAGATCCGGTGGAGATTCTGTCTCACTGACTCCATTACTGCGTCTTCTGGCCATGCTTATCTTCATAAATGATAAAAAAAAATGCCAACATAAGTTTATCATCCTTACTTATATTCATGCATACCCAACTAAAAACATTTCTTAGCGTATATATATCATACATGAAATAAATAGAGTAGGCATAGAATGTCTTACTTGGAGCGTCATGATGGAAGCTTGATGTGTGTGTAGTGGAAAGGCAGAACTGAGCTCTGATACCACCTGTAACGCTCGCCCTTCCCGTCCTCCTAACACACATCCTATAGATGGTCGGCGACACTACGCGATCATACATTCATGCATATAACAACGGAAGAATTTAAAAACTTTACAACTTTTAACTCTAGTTACATTAACCCAATCAACCTAACAATTTAA
This sequence comes from Wurfbainia villosa, assembly GCA_025175895.1. Taxonomy (NCBI): domain Eukaryota; kingdom Viridiplantae; phylum Streptophyta; class Magnoliopsida; order Zingiberales; family Zingiberaceae; genus Wurfbainia; species Wurfbainia villosa. Next base: position 27,809,743 of record CM045990.1, on the reverse strand, counting down.
TCATGGCAAAAGGTCTTAGCAATTTATTTAACTAAACATATATTAACCATTTCAAGGTTCATAAAAATAAACATGAGTAACAACCATTGAAAGAATTAACATCTCCTAACAGTTTACACATAAACTGAATTCATGCATAAGTCCGTATATGAAAAATGATCTCGTCCACCATGACAGTGCCACACACATCTTTACCCCTCCTGCTGCTCCCTTTAATTTATCCATTCCTTGCCCTTTTCTGCAGTACAAGGAAAGTAAACTGTAAGTACATAGGCTTAGTGAAGGTCCTATGGCAAAGTCAGCGATACGAAGAAGCCACCTGGGAACGTGAGGATGACATGAAGCAAAAGTACCTCGAGTTGTTCTAAGTTTCGAAAACGAAACTTTTATAAGGTATAAGGGATTGTAACATCCCAAATTTTAGTTACTATATTTTTATTTAAAGGAAATATATATATATATATATATATATATATAAGAATAAAAAAATGAATAAATAGTTCGTAGTCGAGGCTTGAACCATGAACCGTTGATTTGGGGGAATAGGCTTCCCACCACTAAGTCATAAGATTACCAATGAGTAGGATATAACAGAATATATCTATTGGTAGAAAAAAAAGAAAGAAGTTGATTAATCTAGCTGATCATTTAAAGGGATAACTAGGTTAAGAAAAATCCTAATTTATATATATATCATCTCTTCTCTCTTTTCCCCAAAATTCCCACGCCGACGCACACTCTCTCTGCCTCTCTCTCTATCTATCTCTCTCGCTCGTTTTTTCTCCAGCCGCCGAGAACTCCAACGCTGACGCCCACTCTCTCTACCTCTCTCTCTCTCTCTATCTCTCTCTCTCTCGCTCGTTTTTCTCCATCCGCCGAGAAAAACAATAGAGAAAAAGAAAAAAAAAAAGAGAGCCTCTATAATTTCTTCATCGTGGGATAATTCAAGAAGAGATTTTCAATAGGGACTTGGTAGAGGATCATGCTAAAGCAAGAAAACACGTAGGAGGACTTCTCTTTGCGAAGTCTAATGGTATAAATTGGTGAAAAAGCGTAGGATGTAAGTATCCCCTCACCTACAGTATAAGTGCTTACGATGTAATGTTGTATGCTTGATTTTGAACGAAAGAATCTAGAACTATGTGTAGAAGGTTCGGCTAATAGGATTAGAGAAATTATTCTTGTTGAAATTCTTCCACGTCATGCATATTAGATGATGATTTCTATTTATGTTAGCTTAATTTTCCTTATGTCACTACCTTATGCCATGTTAAATTGTACTCATGCCAATTTATGCTATGCTACATGCTTATGTTTTCACCCATGTTAGGCATGACTCACGTATATGAAATGTCTAAGAAATGTTTCCCTAAGAGTGGGGACAAGAATACTATTTAGGACAAAGAACATGTATGTTATTTTACTTTATGCATGGCTTGTACCAGACCCTAACAAGGTCCACGAGAAGGGCTCCAAGGTTGCCCCTAGGTCGACGGACATAGTACAGACCTAGTAACCTAGTAGGTTAGGGATTAGCTATCTCGGATCTATTTAGGATGCGCGTGAATGATGTATGTGGTACAATGTTGGGCCCAATATGTTGAGATTATGTTTAAGTATATAAACTATATGTTTTCAAAGAGCATCCTGCATATACCATTTTATGTTCATCGAATTATCATGTTTAGAGACAATGTACTGTTGCGATGAAAATGCTAAGTTTATGTTCTTTTCCTAAATTGATCATGTCTCTACTTTAAATAAATGTTGTGCTCATATGTTGTTTAAACGAACATGTCATTACTTTACGTTTAATTCATGATGCATGTTTTTGTGAGTAGGAAAGGACCTTACTAAGCCTATGTGCTTACAGTTTACTTTCCTTGTACTGCAGAAAAGGGCAAGGAATGGATAAATTAAAGGGAGCGGCAGGAAGGGCAAAGATGTGTTTGGCAGTGACATGGTGGACGAGATCATTTTTCATATACGGACTTATGCATGATTTTCAGTTTATGTGTAAACTGTTAGGAGACGTTAATGCTTTCTATGGTTGTTACTCATGTTTATTTTTATGAACCTTAAAATGGTTAATACATGTTTAGTTAAATAAATTGCTAAGACCTATTGCCATGATTAAATTGTTAGGTTGATTGGGTTAATGTAATTAGAGTTAAAAGTTGTAAAGTTTTTAAATGCTTCCGCTGTTATATACATGAATGTATGATCGCGTAACGTTGCCGCCCGTCTATAGGATGTGTGTTAGGAGGATGGGAAGGGCGGGCGTTACAGGTAGTTACTATATTTTTATTTAAAGGAAATATAGTAACTAAAATTTGGGATGTTACATGGAGGCCTTGGAGGGATCCTATAGGCATGAAGCTGATGGAGGTGGCTAGAAGGCTTAGGTCTAGGCTAAGGGTGATCTATCAATGAGGGGATCATATTTGGGTTAAACCTCATGTTTGAGGTTTACCAGTCGACTGATGGCTTTGGTGATGTAATTGAGTGATGTCCTAAGGCAATTGCCATAGAAGTTATTAATAAAATTCACTATTTATATATACATTATCTATGTATTTGATTGGATCTTAAGCCACAATACGATGCATAACATGAGAGAAATTGTGATTGGATCACAGTTAGTGGGTATCTCATCATGTTTAAATATGCAAGTATTGAAACTATCCCTAGTCGATGAATTGATGAGATTTGACATCATCGATTCTGTGAGACAAGCACATGTTATGCTCCTTGGTTTATCCAAGCATTCGATACTCACCGAATGGAAGCATAGGGATGTTGAGAGTGAACATGTGGATGCTAGTTATGATAACTAGATCATTGGAGTTACCAACATGAGACTTCATATGGTTCTATATGTCATTGAAGATTTCATTACATCTAGTCTGAGCTTCCTTAGACTTGAGTTATTCAAGTCACCTTGATTATGGTGCCTTATACTTTGACTTCAACACATCCATCTCCATATGAGGTGTAACTCCGAGATGATTGGGTATAAGCCAAAGTGATCGAAGGTGTTTGAATAGCCCACAGAGGATTCACCACTCTTGATAAAGGAGATGTATACCCTTGGCCACTTGTCAAGATTGTTACTCAGAAGTCTCTGGCTAGAGCAAACATGTTAAGAAGATGGTCTTCTTGGAAATATGTAGAAGTAAATTAAAACCACATGACAAGGAAACTAACTTGGGCTAGGTGTGACATAGTCAGCCATGTTGGGACGAACACATAGACCATGTCCTGAACCATGTGAGTATATTATGAGTGAAAGGAATAAGACACGAACAACTGTAGCTGGTGAAGGGTTCGAGGTAAGTTTGTGTGTGTGAGTGTAAGTGAGGTCGTATCCTCCTTATGGGGATAGTCTTAAGCGTAGATCCGACCAAAGACATCCCATGGATGGTCTAGGTCGAGATCGGACGGTCGGTGACCGTCGAAATAATGGTTTTGTTAAGCTAACTTTTGATTTCAGCTAGCATCAGTTGACTGCCATCTTGGAGAACTCGGCTGCCATCCATCAGTCGATTGCCCACGATCAGCACTCGACTGATGCTGCCATCAGTCGACTGATGATGGCCATCAGTCGATTGATGGTCAAGGATCATCTTCGAGGAGTCCAACCTTATCACCTCATTTCAAGGAGATTGGTGCTCAAATCTGATTGGTTGAAGATCCTCTCGAGAAGGGACTCAAAGGCTATAAAAGGAGGGCCTCTTCTAGGGTTTTCTCATTAATTCTAAGTTCCCTAAAGCCTCCGCAATGCTACGACTCTCTGACGACGAAGTGCTACTACTCCGACGATCTAAGCATGAGTTTTCATTTCTTATTCGTCGGTATAAGTTTAATTTAGTTTGTCTCTTTCATATTATTGTCTCAAAGTTTTTTATCATAACGTGGAGAGGGGGAGTGTCCCTCTACCTCAAGCTTTTGTGGTTTTTTGTATTCGATTAACTCCTACCTCCGATGAGGAGGAGTTCGTTAGTGCTTTGCCCTCCGTGCATGGTCAAGGACCACTAGGGCCTTGGAGTAGTAGCCGTAGGCTACAAACTAAGTAAATACCTTCGTGTCTTTATTTCTATATTGTGTTTTTCCGCTGCGTTTACTTGTGTCTTGAAACGAATTCGAGCAAAAAGTTTCTATCGCTATTCACCCCCCCCTCTAGCGATCCGCTAGATCCAACAATTGGTATCAGAGCCGAGGGTGCTAAGATTTGGTGAAACCACCAATCTAGCCTTTTTACAGATTTGTTTTTGAATTTTATGAATCTTTTTTCATTCATTTAAACTTTCTCCCGCACTACTAATCCAAGACGAAGTCTTGGTACTCTTCTTTTGGTTTTGTTTTGCAAGTATTCGCTTTTGGAGTAGACGACGGTAAAACGGGTATAACTTTTCGTACAAGTTGACCCACGAAACAGGCTACCTACCAAAACAAAGCTCTCTGAGAGATATACACTTATGAGGATTTACCCTCGTAAAAAGCTGTCTTCATCCCCAAAAATCAACGTTTAGTACCCTTTCGGGGACATCGAAGGTTGTAAGTGCTCATCTTTTATTTTAGTAGGTTATTTCTCGTTTATTCCTTTTTTTTTATTTTCATTTCCTACATTGCTAATCCAAGGTGAAGTCTTGGAACCTTTTTTCATGTTTTTTGTTTATTTTGTGTGCAAGGGTTTCCTTCCAAATGGCCCACATTGAGGGGTACAACACCATCCGACCTCCGTTCTTTAACGGAGATGATTTCCATTATTGGAAAGGTTGGATGAAGTGTTTTCTAAAAACACAAGTCGAGACTTGGATAATCATCCAAACTGGCTTTGCTCTACCCACCAATGATCAAGGCGAGCCCTTGGACTTCAACAAGTGGACCAATGCAACCAAGAGGCAAATCGAAGCCGATACAAAAGTGACCCAAATGTTGCAGTGCGGTCTGTCCAAAGAGGAGCTCAACTGCACCGGACCCTTCATCAGTGCAAAGGACCTGTGGAACAAATTAATCGAGCTACACGAAGGAACATCTGATGCTAAGGTATGTAAACGTGACCTTCTTTTCAATAAGTTGTATAACCTTAAGATGCAGAAACACAAGACGACGACGCAACTACACGCCCGCATCCAGGACATTGTCAATGGCCTGCACACTATCGGACACAAGGTCGAAAACCGTGACCTCCTAAGGTACGTTCTTAATTAATTTTCTAGGACTATCTTGTGGGCATCCATGGTCGATGCCTACAAGGTCTCTAAGGACCTTTCGAAGCTTAGGTTAGACGAATTAATTTTTGAGTTTGAACTTCACGAGCAGACTAACGTGGTCTGGGCCGAGAGAGGTATTGCTCTACTTGTAGGACAAAGAAGAAAGCCATCTACCAGGCAAGAAGATGGACTCGAACTCGAAGACAAATCAGAGTCTAAATCCGAAGAGGTGGAAGCAATAGTGAACGTAGTGCGAAAGAACGTTCGGAGGGAAAGGAGGCTACTAAAGAACCAAAAGAGGGCACAATTTAAATCGAATCAAAAGAAGGCTTTTCATGCAACATGGGACAATGAAGAAGGCGTCGACATAGCGTGTATGGAAAGACTCGAAGAGTCCGAGTCAGAGTCCGAATTCGAATCCAACTACAACACCAACTCCAAACTCGAGGACTACTTCGAGAAGCAACTCATAGCCGGACCGGAAGGGAAAATTAAGGTTAGCTGCTCACTAATTCATACGCTTTACAATACAATTAAATTGCTAACTAGAAAATTAGCTAAATTCGTGTCTAGGGTCAAGTCCTTGGTTGAGGAGGTTGAAACCCTCAAACAAGAGACACCCCTAAACTCTTCGACTAGTCGAATTCAAGAGGAGGACTTAACTCAAGTTGAAAAACTCGAAGAAGAGAACTCTCTCTTGAAAGGATGAGTCCAAGAGCTCGAAGCTCAGTTGAACACATTCTCAATGGGGTCAAAGAATCTTAACCGACTTCTTGGAACTCAGAGAGCCATGTACAATAGAGCCTGACTCAGATATAGCTCCAAGACTACGAATAGATCTTACATGTCTATCGTAAACCGTAGTCATCATCGAGTCTAGGTGTGAGTCCTGAAAACTTTATTAAACTCACATATAAGGACCAATTGGTTTTGGATTCCCCAGGATCAAGTTTATTACTTGACCAGACCATATTGGTTCAATAATCTAGGGGGAGTTAATACCAAAATAGTGTATCCGATAACTTAATTTTTTTTTAAAATGGCTACATAGGACTATAACTCGTCAATGCTTGATAACATAGTACCAGGACACGGCGAGATGATAGTATGCTAGGAAAATGAAGTGTCATGTATTCGGGCTAGATAAGGCGTATCTAGTTCGGTTCACTTGACCGAGTGAAACTAGCTGAAGCTACCTCGCCATATCCTAGACTAGTTAGACCAGGAAGTGGTCTTAGGTGAGTCAAGTTACTATTTTCTCGAAATTGGCTTTGTCTAAGGAAGTGGTCATTTTTTCGATCAAAGAAGGCCCTCAGGCCTCGCCGACTTGAAGCCAAGATCTTGAAAAGGTGACTTGATGAGCTTAGGGTCAAATCTGAATCTAATGCAAGGTTGACCAGTTTCAAATCATTAAATTTAATCAAGATAAAATTGGAATCATCTCACACAACATATAAGATGAACCAATTCTAAGACACTTAGAATGGGTGAGATGAATAAGAAACAATTTCAATTAACATAATCCCTTCAAAAATGTTATATATTTTTCAAACTATTGAGCTTAAACGTTTACTTATACTTGGACAAAACTCTAAATATACAACCTTTTAGGTCAATGTTTAGCACCCCCTAACTCTTCTATACCTTATATACTTGATTAAGGGGAGAGCAAACTAACCCAAAGGATTATATATTTTCAAAAGTTATTAGCGTATAAGTATTTTGAAACTCAAAGCTAATTTAATAAGTATTTTTGAAAATCAAATTAGTCTCAAGACTTAAATTGTTGGTGCACAGGGTTATACCTCGAACCAAAGTAAATCGAGACACATGCTTGGACTTATGTTAGATAATCTTTATGCATGCTACTCTTTTTGTTAAAAACCCCTACGTTTTTATATATACAACCCCAAATCTTTTTGATTTATGGCAAAAGGGGGAGAAGAGCACAAGTTAAGGGGGAGAACAAAAATTTAAAATTTTTAAATTTTTAAGATTAACTTCTTTTTAACTTCTTTCTAAGGGGGAATTGATTATAATGAGTGCATCGTTTACATTTACACATTTTCCACATTATATTTTTCCTTAACTTTGCACAAGTTTTCCATAGATCAAAAAGGGAGAGATTGTTGGTGCAGGGGCACCAGATGATCGAACCTGTGTTTTGATTATGGCAAAAGATGCAAAGTTAAGATTACATCGTTATCTCACGAGCTTAATTGAGTGTGTAGAAAAGTGCTAAAGCTGGAGTTGAAGGCTAGTGACACCCGGAGGAAGCCACGGTGGTCGGGCGACACTCGAGTGACTTCGGAGGGTGCCGAAGGAATCGAGTGGAAAGCTGGAAGCAAGAGCTACAAAGTAAGTATCGAGGTAAGCTCATGTGTGTGAGCGTAAGTGAGGTCGTATACTCCTTACGGGGATGGTCTTAAGCATAGATCTGACCAAAGACATCCCATGGATGGTCTAGGTCGAGATCGGACGATCGGTGGTCGTTGAAATAATGTTTTTGTTAAGCTAACTTTTGATTTCAGCTAGCATCGATCGACTACGGCTTGGAGCACTCGACTACGTCCATCGATCAAGCGCCCGCGATCAACACTCAGCGATCGCCATCGATCGTGATGATGGCCATCAGTCGACTAATGGTCAAGGATCAGCTTTGAGGAGTCAAGCCTTATCTCCTCATTTCAAGGAGATTGGTGTTCAAATCTGATTGGTTGAAGATCCTCTCGAGAAGGGGCTCAAAGGCTATAAAAGGAGGGCCTCTCCTAGGGTTTTCTCATTAATTCTAAGTTCCCTAAAGCCTCCACAATGCTACGACTCTCCGATGATGAAGTGCTACTACCCGACGATCTAAGCTTGAGTTTTCATTTCTTATTCATTGGTATAAGTTTAATTTAGTTTGTCTCTTTCATATTATTGTCTCGGAGCTTTTTATCGTAACGAGGAGAGGGGGAGTGTCCCTCTACCTCAAGCTTTTGTGTTTTTTTTGTATTCGATTAACTCCTACCTCCGACGAGGAGGAGTTTGTTAGTGCTTTTCCCTCCATGCGTGGTCAAGGACAACTAGGACCTTGGAGTAGTAGCCATAGGCTACGAACCAAGTAAAAACCTTCGTGTCTTTATTTCTATATTGTGTTTTTCCGCTGTGTTTACTTGTGTCTTGAAATGAATTCGAACGAAAAATTTCTATCGCCATTCACCCCCCCCCCCTCTAGCTATCCGCTCGATCCAATAGCGGCTCCATCATTTTTGGGGATTTTTCTTATAGAAATTTCTTGGGTTGTTCTTACCTTAATTATGGGATAATTATGGTAAAATAGGTTTTGTATAAGACTCCTAAGATATCCTAATCAATAGATTTATAAATTGATCCCTTGATAATCTTTGGTGTATTGATTTTGTGATAGAAGGTTTTATTTCTTGGTAGTCGTCTTCCTCTCTCTTCTTCTCTTGTCTCCGCCGGTTGCCTTGCACCAATCAGAGACAAAAGCTTGCTGCTCTAGAAGTTTCCTCAGGTGATCCTGGTGTGGATACTGATAGAGGCAAGGCATGTTGGTCTTGCTTATGGTTTCGACAAATTCAAAAGAATCATGAAGGTATAATTTCTCCTTCTCCTTTTGTGTGTTTACATGTGATTATGCCAAAGCAAGTATTTCTGGCCCTTAGGGGATGTTTGGGATGTTTTAAAAATTATTTTATTCGCTTTATTCCACTGTGCATTATCTCAGAAGCATCCAACAAGTGGTATCAGAGCAACCTTGTTTGTTTGGCATAGATCACATGTTGTAGGAGAATATTTAAAGCATATTTGATGTTTTAATCTACATGTGTGATTTTTTCTATATCATAGATTAGAGTATGCATGATTTTACATATAGGATATGTTTCTAACTGAAAATGAAATATTGAGGATGCACCTAGCAATACTGAAGGTGTTGGCCGCATCTTTAGAGCTTAAGCATAGACTAGCCATGCGTTGGGGAATAGGTTGCAGTTTGCGTATCTAATTCCTAAAATGGCATGTGTGTCAATTGATCAACTCACATTCACATCGGGAAATTTATTTCCTAATGTGACCTTGGTTTTTCCATATTTTGGTTTATTTTTTGTTATAGATGAGACCAAGTATAATCTGAAATCCCTCATGCAAATATTAGGGATAACACCTTCTATTAATATGGTTGTGAAGGGAGTTGCTTCGGAGGCTCATTGGCTCCCATGTCCCCGGATTAAAATTTTCACTAATGAAAGAATTGATCCGGATGGGATGAGTTTCCTTAGCACAACCAATTCGTCATCTGATGTGTTATTTTCCGCAAGTGCACGGTTGTCGTCAAGTAATAAAAATATCGATCCCACAAGGATTGGAACAATTACCGAATGATCGTGATACCAAGTTATCTAGTAAATCAATTTATGGTTAAAGCAAAGAACCTGAGAAGTCAAGAACAACGAATGAGAAGAATGAGCTGAAAGTCAAGAGTTGAGGAGAATCAAAGGATATGGGTTTCACCACGTCGGTGATTTATAAGGTGATTTAATTCTTTCCTAACCTTATTAGAGTTGTTTTGATGGAACCTATCCTAAGATAAATCAATGGCCCCTTTCGAGGTCTACGTTAACTGTACCTATCAAACTCAATTTACCTGTCACGGTGTTCGAGCATAGGGGATCATAATCAGCTAAGAGGACCTGTCACGAGACCCCCGCAAACCTCCCTATGTCTTACCTCCGTTACTTGGAAAAAATTGGATTTGATAGATCCATTAAGTTCATGAGAGTTCCTCTAGAGTCAAATTTCCTCTTCACGGTAGGTTTGCACACGGGAACATAATCAGCTAAGGGGACCTGTCACGAGACCCCTGCAAGCCCTCATAGATACACTACCGCTACTAGTAGGAGTTATTCCCTAGTTGGTTCTGGCTTTCGGGAACTCGGGTTCACTGTTAAGTACTTCCCCTTTGCTCCTTAGGTTTATCAATAAGAATCCAAAAGAGCCAGATCAAAATAAACAATAGTTCAGGTAGTATAGATTATATCATCCATCATAAATCGTCAAGGGCTACTCCCCCATCCTAAGATTACAAGATACTACTTCATAGTCTGACAAGAATTACTAGAGAAAGAAATTATGATACTGGGTGCCATATCCTTCTTCTGCCGACTCCTTCTCTTTATCTTCTTCTGTCGTCGATCTCTGACCACCCGCCGTCCTACTAGGTTTAGAATCTTTCCTCTTTTATAGCCTTGGCCTCCTCTTCGATTAAGGCAATAGATTTCCCCGTAATTGAGACGAAGATCCTGATTGCTCGCAGAAAAGGAATTATGGAATCAGGCCAACACGCCCATGCCAAATGAGGGCACTGGCGTGTCGGGCATTTCCCACTGAGCGTGTCACGCTTGAACTGGGGCGTGTCGAAGCTGAACTGGGGTGTGTTGGCTGCTGGAATTACCCTGACATGGGCGTGTCGATCTTTGAACTAAGGCGTGTTGGCTGCTGGATCTTGTGACACGGGCGTGTCGATTGCTAACACGCCTGTGTTGTTTTGATACGCTGCTTCTTCACCCTGTTAACACCAAAAACACCCAAAAGCAGTCCCTTCGTCCAAAATATGCTAAACTTAACTGAATCATGATAAAATACATGCCTAGGATATGAAATGAGATAAAATGCATGCATATGGAGTAATGAAAATATAGCATTATTTACACACATCAAAAATCCCCTAGTCCTAAACTTTTGCTTGTCCTCAAGCAAAGAAAACTCAAAAGACAACTTAATTGTGGAAATGCTAGACACCATCCAGAGGTATACAATCTGATCTTAATCTTTTCAAATCATTCCTAGTTGCCAAACTTGAAAGATCCCTATATAGTGCACGTGAAAAGGTGGACCAAAGTCATTGGACACTAATCTGGACTTGACATCCCTTCTATCGTAGAACATTCTTATTTCCGGCATAGAGGCACTTACCTGCCTTAATGCATGGATCATTCTTACCTATCATCAAAAGGTCTCAAAGGAGCACTTTCTAAGAAGAGAGAAGGAAAGGAATTATAGAGAGCATTTCCCCAGTAACTAGTTAGTCTCAAAGGGGTACCTTTTAGGTGTTTCCCCAGTAACTACTTGGTCTCAAAGGGGTGCTTGAAAACAATTCCAGTAACCTTTTTTTTTTTTTTTTTTACACATGCTTCTAGTGAAAGTGTTTCTCCAGTAACCAAGTTGCGCAGGTAAGTCTCCAATGGAAAATCGAGTACTCGTCCGATATGGGGGATTTAAATCTTTTCTTTAGATACCTCAGACCTATAGACCGTGTTAGAAGTGAAATAGAGTTCTTATCAAATAGGCAAAAAGGAATATCATGATCCGACCAATGTTCAGTTGTATTACTCTAAATGATATATGAAAAGATGCAAACAAAATAGCAGTAACCAAAGTAAAAATCTAAGTAGAGACAGAACAAACAATAAAGGATGTGCATCGAAACTCACAAAATAGTTCAAGGTGGTCAATGGTCATCGTCTTCACTACTAGCATCCTCGGCTGCTTGAGAGAGAGACCGACGGCGGCTGCTTCAACCTTGGATCGCTAGTGGAAAATTAGGGCGTGCTCGGGTCGGCTTTAGAGGGCTATCCGCAGCATAGGCGTGTCGGGCATCCTCATACGCAAATACCCGACCCCCAGGCGTGCTCCGTCGCTCCCCAGGCGTGCCACAGTCCGGCCCAGGCATGCCGCAGTCTGGCCCAGGCGTGCCTAGGTTGAGAAGTGTGCGACACGGGCGTGCTAGTCAGCACGCTCTGCCTGTGTTATCTTCGGGTACCAACAACACGCTGTGTTGTTGCCGCAGTGTCGTGTCAACTTGGCACGCAGTGGCACGTATCCTGAAAACCTGAAAAAAATAAAAATAGAATAAAGAATAAAATAAAATGACTAAAAAAAAATGAAAATAGCATGGGTTGCCTCCCAAGAAGCGCTTGTTTAAGGTCGTTAGCTTGACCCCTCAGTTATCCCCTAGTTTTGGGGATATGGCTCGAGGAGTGTGCTCTACCCCTCTTCCTCCTCAACCAGATCCGTGGTGTTAGGTTGGGGTCGGAAATCTCCAGCTCTTTATCCTCGACCCCCTTTGAGCTTATTAAGATAAGTTTGTTCTAGTGCTCCTTCTAGTGTTGTTGATCGAGATCACAATCCTACAACAATCATCAAAAACAGAAGGTTGTTTAACAGCTTTTGAAAGGTCGAATTCAATTTTGTCGTTTCCAAATGCAAGTGAGAGTTTGTGGTTCTTGACATCTATCATTGCCCCTGCAGTAGCCAAGAAAGGTCTCCCCAAAATGAGTGGAATGCATGGGTCTTCATCCATGTCAAGCACTACAAAATCTGCAGGAATAATAAAATTTCCCACCTGCACTGGTACATCTTCTAAGATTCCCAAAGGATATCTAATGGAGCGATCGGCTAACTGTAAGGCAATAGTAGTTAGTTTCATTTCTCCTAAATCCAATTTCTTGCATATGGAAAGAGGTATCAGATTTACACTGGCGCCCAAATTGCAAAAAGCCTTATCAAAATTTGAGTCATTAATTATGCAAGGTATAGAAAAGCTACCCGGATCATTTAGTTTGGGAGGTACCATGTTCTTAATTAAAGCGCTGCACTCCTCAGTAAGAGCCACTGTTACATGCTCCTCAACTTTTCTTTTATTGGTTAAGATATCCTTCAAGAATTTGGTGTATGTAGGCATTTGTTGAAGAGCTTCTATAAAAGGTATATTGATATACAGCTTCCTAATTACCTCAAGGAACTTACCAAATTGTTCATCCAATTTTTCCTTAATCAGCCTTTGAGGGAACGGGATAGGGGGCTTATATGTTCTTGGTTCCCTATTCGACACGCATGTGTCGTTTGGCACAGGCTGGGCGTGTTGACTGCTGGAGTGACCCGACACGGGTGTGTCGGCCGACACGCGCTCGTGTGTCTGCTTTCCCTCAGGCGTGTTGAACAACACGCCCTGGGTCAGGGTGTGTTGTCGGCTTCCTTTGCTACTTAACCCAGGTGTGCTGCTGTCTTCTTCCAACTCTGGCACGCTCGTGTCAGATGCTGCTTGTTGAGCTCTGTCTCCTTCTAAAATCCTTCCACTTCTCAAACTTATGGAATTACAATGCTCGGCTAGGTTTACTTCTGAATTTCCAGGAAATTTGCCGGGCGTCCTTGATGCTGAGCTGGCAATTTGGGAAATTTGATTTTCCAGCATTCTTGTGTGATTAGTCAAATTATCAACCTTACTTCCCAATTGCTTGATTGCCTCGGTATTATTTTGATGTTGCCGATTTGATTCTACAATATGCTATCGAAATTCATCATTTATCTTCCCCTGACACGTAATAAAATTTTCCATCATCTTTTCTAAGCTCGACTTGGGTCCTGGCTGAAATCCAAGGTGCTCCAAAATTGTTCACTCAAAAGAATTTTGATTTGCTCTATCTGAAAAGTTGGGATGATTCCTCCAACCGGATTATGCGTGTTTGAGTAAGGGTTGCCACCATTAGGCTTCGATTAAAATTATTTAGCGTATCCACTTGCTCAATCCCACTCTGCAGATGGTGCGTGTAGGATTTGGCAATTCATCGCTACATGTCTGTTACACCACGATCTCGCAAGTGACATTAGATGAGTTTCAGATGATACATTAAAATGTTCGAGCTTTTGAGTTAACGATCGACTTTTGCCGAGTAGATCAAGGGTACTTACCTCAAACTTACCTGGCATTTTAGTTTGATATCCTCGTTCTGTAGCCCATTGGTGAGAATTCATTGCCACATTCTCGATGCTTCATCTAATGTTTTGTTCATAAGAGCTCCTCCTGCAGCAGACACAAGAGAAACTTTAGTAGCATACGAGATTCCATTGTAGAAAGTATGAAAATGAGCCACTTCTCCACCCATGATGAGGGCATTCTTTGTAGTAATCCCTTAAATCTGTCCCGAGCTTCAAATAATGTTTCTCCATCCTTTTGCACAAAATTGTGATTTGATGACGAAGACTTGCGCTTTCTTTGGGTGGAAAATACTTGTCTAAGAATCTTTGCTCCAAATTGATCCTGTAGTTATACAATCTTGGAGAGAGTGTAGCCAAGCTCTAGCTTTGTCCCGCAATGAGAAAGGAAACAAGCGCAGTCTAATAGCATCAGCTGAGGCTCCATTCAGTTTTAAAGTTTCGCAAAATTCCAAAAATACTTCCAAGTGTAGATTTGGATCTTCAGTGAGTGCTCCTCCGAATTGATGCTGTTGGACCATGGATAGTAGAGCCGGTTTTAATTCAAAATTGTTCGCTTCAATAGGGGGTCTTCTAATACTCGATCTCAATCCCCTTGTACTAGGTGCTGCATAATCCCTTAGAGGTTTATTCTCATTCTGATCAGCCATGTTGGAGGTCAGATTTTCTTCCTGTCATTGCTAAAATCGTCTTCTAGCAAGGAACGTTCTCTCTATCTCAGGATCAATATCGAGGATTTCCCTATTAAATCTGTGCATGCAATAACAAGAGAGGCTCCCAAAACAAGAATTCAGAATAGACACAAAGAAAAAAAAACAAAAACAGAAATCTAGATTAACTAAATCACGCTCAATTCAATATTGAGTGCCAATCCCCGGCAACGGCGCCAAAAACTTGATGTGTTATTTTCCGCAAGTGCATGGTTGTCGTCAAGTAATAAAAATATCGATCCCACAGGGATTGGAACAATTACCAAATGATCGTGATACCAAGTTATCTAGTAAATCAATTTATGGTTAAAGCAAAGAACCTGAGAAGTCAAGAACAACGAATGAGAAGAATGAGCTGAAAGTCAAGAGTTGAGGAGAATCTAAGGATATGGATTTCACCACGTCGACGATTTATAAGGTGATTTAATTCTTTCCTAACCTTATTAGAGTTGTTTTGATGGAACTTATCCTAAGATAAATCAACGACCCCTTTCGAGGTCTACGTTAACTGTACCTATCAAACTCAATTTACCTATCACGGTGTTCGAGCATAGGGGATCATAATCAGCTAAGAGGACCTGTCACGAGACCCCCGCAAACCTCCCTATGTCTTACCTCCGTTACTTGGTAAAAATTGGATTTGATAGATCCATTAAGTTCATGAGAGTTCCTCTAGAGTCAAATTTCCTCTTCATGGTAGGTTTGCACACGGGACCATAATCAGCTAAGGGGACCTGTCACGAGACCCCCGCAAGCCCTCATAGATACACTACCGCTACTAGTAGGAGTTATTCCCTAGTTGGTTCTGGCTTTCGGGAACTCGGGTTCACTGTTAGGTACTTCCCCTTTGCTCCTTAGGTTTATCAATAAGAATCCAAAAGAACCAGATCAAAATAAACAATAGTTCAGGTAGTATAGATTATATCATCCGTCATAAATCGTCAAGGGCTACTCCCCCATCTTAAGATTACAGGATACTACTCCATAGTCTGACAAGAATTACTAGAGAAAGAAATTACGATATTGGGTGCCATATCCTTCTTCTGCCGACTCCTTCTCTTTATCTTCTTCTGTCGTCGATCTCTGACCACCCGCCGTCCTACTAGGTTTAGAATCTTTCCTCTTTTATAGCCTTGGCCTCCTCTTCGATTAAGGCAATAGATTTCCCCGTAATTGAGATGAAGATCCTGATTGCTCGCAGAAAAGGAATTCTGGAATCAGGCCAACACGCCCGTGCCAAATGAGGGCACTGGCGTGTCGGGCATTTCCCACCGAGCGTGTCGCGCTTGAACTGGGGCGTGTCGAAGCTGAACTGGGGCGTGTTGGTTGCTGGAATTACCCTGACACGGGCGTGTCAATCTTTGAACTAAGGCGTGTCGGCTGCTGGATCTTATGACACGGGCGTGTCGATTGCTAACACGCCTGTGTTGTTTTGATACGCTGCTTCTTCACCCTGTTAACACCAAAAACACCCAAAAGCAGTCCCTTCGTCCAAAATATGCTAAACTTAACTGAATCATGATAAAATACATGCCTAGGATATGAAATGAGATAAAATGCATGCATATGGAGTAATGAAAATATAGCATGATTTACACACATCATCATCGTGCTAACAACTTGAGTGGTCGCTTGAACAAACTAGTTGTTCAAGCGACACAACTCTTCTAGTTGGTTAGCCGCGGAAGAGACGACGGACGGATCGCCGGTTTTTGTGTTTGTCTTCGGGGGCCATGATTATACAAAATATATACCTATGCATAATTGTATAATCAATAATTAAAATAACATGCTCAGATCTGAAAATAAAGTTGTAAAACTTTATACCTTACAATCTTCTACCGTATGTCCTATCCTTCTCGTGGACTACATGTGGGCGAAGATCCTCCACGAGTAGAAGCCTTCTAGATCACGTTCTTCCCTTCCTTGTCTGTAGCGAACAATGAGAAGAACCAACAAAACCTTTCCTTTCTAGAACCGGCCACCAAGCAAGAGAGTTTGATGCAACCGCCGGCCAAGGAACGATTGGATGAGCGCCGGCCAACTTGTTGCAATGTTGCCGTCGGCCACCTAGAGGTTGGAGAAGCGCCGACCACCAATTGTTGGAGAGCCACCGGCCACAAAGGAGCAAGGGAGGAGGAAGAAGAGAACCGGACAAGGATGAGAAGAGGAAGAGGGGCACCGGCCAAAACCCTAGGGAGAACAAGAACCTTGCCGCCCACTTCTAGCCGCCCAAAACCCTAGCACCTCTAGGGTTTGTTGCCGCCCAAAATAAGAAGAGCAAAACCCTAATTTCCAATCAATATCTTGCCGCCCAAGCCTAAGCCCTCTATTTATAGAATTGGGCTTAAGCCTCCTTTAATCTCCACCGTCGGATCTAGGGATTTAATCTCTACCGTCGGATCTAGGGTTTTATCCCATCCGTCGGATCTAGGGTTTCATCCCAACCGTCGGATCTATGATTTCATCCCAACCGTCGGATCTAGGGTTTCATCCCAACCATCGGATCTAGGGTTTTATCCCAACCGTCGGATCTAGGGATTTCATCCTAACCATCGGATCTAGGGATTTAATCCCAACCGTTGGTTCTAGGGTTTCATCCTAACCATCGGATCTAGGGATTTAATCCCAACCGTTGGTTCTAGAGTTTTGTTTTACATTCTTGGATCTAGACTTCACGAGGATTATATTAGGCTACAATAGGGACTATAAGGAGGAGTTGGATCTTGGCCACCCGATGGATCGGAACCACACAAACTTGATCCATCAATGATTTTCCATTCCACTAGAGGATCATCATTGAACTACCTCACCAACCCCCATAAATTAATATGGGCTCCATATATTATTTTTACATTCATCTCCCCGTGTTTAAGATATCGAATGTCCGTCAATTAATTGATTTACTGACCATCAATTAATTAACATCTAATTCCTCGAGTAGTACCACTCAACCTTATCATCATGTTGACTAAGTCAACCAGCTGGGTTTACATGATGAACCTTATGAGCTCCTCAAGGGGACATCATCAACCTAATATATAGGACATGGTTTCCTCCTATAATCAATGGCACACCATGTAAATAATATCATTTCCCAACTTACCGAACATATTGATTTAATCCATCTAAATGTCACCCTCTGGTAAATCAAAGAAATAAATACTAAGTACATGTGTCCGTTATTATATCGGGATTAAGAGCATGTACAACATAATATCCGAGGTCCGATTTAATTATGTAGTCAGTACTAAATTGAATCACCTCTATGTTGGTCCTGCTCAATACACCTAAGTGTACCAGTGTAACTCCATGTTCAAGACAAAACAATACCAAGCTACACTACAACCATGCCAATGGTTTGTCCAAAACCATCTTGGTCGTGAGCCTCTACTTAGATTTTACAAGGGACTGATAACATGATCTTCTGTGCCACACCAAGCACCATGTTATCTACAATGTAAAATATTAGACAATATGCACACATATATAATAAATATATAAAGTGCAAACAATGAGCATGTGATTCTTATTCCAAAATAAAATGTTCATACAAAAAGAGCTAGGCTTTCAGTATACATTCCAACAATCTCCCACTTATACTAAAAGTCTATGTCGTCATCACACTGCCATACATCTGATCCCCATGTCCTCCACATGCCTATCAAATGCTTTCGCTGGAAGGGCCTTAGTGAATGGATCCGCCAGGTTATCCTCTGATGCAATCTTGGCGACAACAACTTCTCCTCGCTTTACGATCTCTCGTATAAGGTGGTACTTGTGCTCTATGTGTTTACTCGCCTTATGGGCTCGTGGTTCCTTCGAGTTTACAACTGCACCACTGTTATCACAATAAATTGTGATAGTTCTAGGCAAACCAGGAATCACATCCAAGTCCATCAAGAAGTTCCTGAGCCATCTGACTTCCTTAGGTACGCCTCGGAGGCTACCATACTCAGCTTCCATGGTAGAGTCCGCCACGCATTTCTGCTTGACACTCCTCCATACTATGGCTCCACCTCCAAAAGTAAACACAAACCCTGAGGTAGACTTACTCTTGTTCCTATCTGATTGGAAATTCGAATCTGTGTAACCCACAGGGACTAATTGATCTGCCCAGTAAACCAGCATATAATCCCTAGTCCTTCTCAGGTACTTCAATATATGCTTTACCACAGTCCAATGTCCCTGTCCAAGATTACTCTGATATCTGCTAACCATGCCTACGGCAAAGCAGATATCCAGTCTCGTACATAGCATAGCATACATAAGGCTTCCTACTGCCGAAGCATAAGGAACCGCCTTCATGTCCTCTACCTCCTTTGATGTTTTAGGACACATCTCTTTAGATAAAGGGACTCCATGCCTAAAAGGTAGAAAACCTTTCTTGGAGTTCTGCATGCTAAAACGAGCAAGGATAGTGTCAATGTATGAAGCTTGAGATAAGCACAATATCCTTTTCTTGCGATCCCTTATAACTTTGATCCCAAGGATGTGTCCCACTTCTCCCAAGTCCTTCATGTCAAACTGTTTGGACAACCATACCCTTACGTCTGATAACACTTTGATATTGTTGCCAACTAACAAAATGTCATCTACGTATAGTACAAGAAATATCACTACGTTTCCATCACATCTCTTGTATACACAAGGCTCATCCGAATTTTGAATAAATCCATATGACTGGATTACCTCATCAAAGCGGATGTTCCAAGATCTAGAAGCTTGCTTCAATTCATAAATGGACTGATTAAGCTTACATACAAGATGCTCTTTGCCTTTAGCAATGAATCCCTCTGATTGCCGCATATAGATGTTCTCCTCAAGACTTCCGTTAAGGAAAGCTGTCTTGACATCCATCTGCCAAATCTCATAATCCATATGGCTATAGATAAGAGAATCATAGACTTAACTCATAATCGATACCCTCTTTCTGAGTATACCCTTTCGCAACAAGCCTAGATTTGAAGGTCTCAACCTTCCCATCCACTCCTCTCTTTCTCTTGTAGATCCACTTGCATCCAATGGCTTTTATACCATCGGGTGGCTCTACTAGCTCCCAGACTTGATTAGAATCCATAGATTCTATCTCTGAATTCATCGCACTTTGCCAAGATACCGCATCTCTATCTTGGAGTGCCTCGTCATATGTCCAGGGATCTGGTTCATGTTCACCAGGGACTAAGTCCGAAGACTCTCCCAAAAACATGAATCTCTCGGGTTGTCTAACAACCCTCCCACTACGACGAGGTGCCTCTTGTGTATACTCTGTGACACGCGGTGCAGTGACTTGTGGCATCTTCTCTTGTACCGGTGGTACTGAAGTCGGGACTTCCCCTGTTAACTCCTCAAGAACAATCCTACTTGTGGGCTTGTGGTTCATCACATAGTCCTCCTCTAGAAATCTGGCATTTGTACTCACGATCACCTTCTGATCTCTAGGACTATAGAATAAACCACCCTTCGTTCCCTTAGGGTAGCCAACAAACAAGCGTACTTCTGTACGAGATTCCAACTTACCAGCATCTCCCTTCAGCACATGTGCTGGACTACCCCAAATCCGAATATGTCTTAGACTAGGCTTTCGCCCAGTCCACAACTCTATGGGAGTAGAGGGTACTGACTTAGATGGAACCAAGTTCAGAATGTGTGCTGTTGTTTCCAGAGCAAACCCCCAGAACGAATCAGGTAACTCAGAATAACTCATCATAGATCTGACCATCTCCATAAGAGTCCTGTTCCATCGCTCCGCCACACCATTTTGCTGGGGTGTGCCCGGTGTGGACAATTGGGATTGAATCCCAGCCTCTGATAAGTAACTCCTAAACTCTCCCAAGAGGTACTCGCCACCATGATCAGATCGTAATGTCTTGATACTTTTACCTTGACGGTTCTCCACATCAGCCTTGAATTCTTTGAATCTGTCAAAGCATTCAGACTTGCGGCGCATCAAGTAAATGTATCCATACCTTGAATAATCGTCTATAAAAGAGATGAAGTATTCAAAGCCACCTCTAGCCTGGATAGTCATAGGACCGCACAGATCAGAATGAACCAATTCTAACACATCTTTGGCTCTATACCCCTTGGACTTGAAAGGCCTCTTGGTCATTTTACCTTCCAAGCAAGATTCGCAGGTTGGGAGATCCTCCACCACTAATGAACCTAAAGGTCCATCAGCTATCAACCTTTGAATTCTGCTTAGGTTAATATGACCGAGCCTTAGATGCCAAAGATATGTTTGGTTCATTTGCGAAGGTTCTTTTCTCTTATTAGACTTAAAAGATGAGTTATTGATTTCTATATGCATCTTGGGAATTTTCGGTTCTAGAGTATATAAATTGCCAACCAATGTACCAGAACAGATAATCTCCCTATTCCTTTTTATAACCACTTTGTCATTAAAAGAAATAGAATATCCATCCGTAAACAATTTAGAAACTGAAATTAAATTCTTTTTAAAAGTAGGTACATAAAGACAATTTCTCAAAACTAAAAATTTATTCCTATCAAAAGATAAATAAACGTTTCCCACGACAATAGCCGCCACCTTTGAAGCATTGCCCATGAAGACGGTAATCTCTCCCTCAGCTAGTCGTCGGGTTTCCTGGAACCCTACAAAGTATTGCAGACATGATCGGTGGCTCTGTATCTACACACGAGCCTTTGGTAGATAACACCGCTAAACATGTTTCAACAACTAAACAAGAAGATATACCTTTGTTCTTTGGCGAGGATCGCCTTCCAATGTCCATCTGCTTGCAAGTGAAGCACTTGCCTTTCGGCTTCTTCACTCCTTCCCGAGGTCCCCTCGCCACCTTCTTGCCCCACCTTGCTTCTTCTTACCTTTGGTTTAGAGGAAGAAACCTTCAGCGACCATGGCTTGAGCACTTTGTGAAAAAGCCCCTCTGCACTGGAGTTCATCGGAAGCTCCGCCAACGAATACAACCTCTTGTTCATGTTGTAGTTGGCGTGAGCTGCTCAAAACTCCTAGAGGCTGAGAATGATATCGACCTGGGTTTCCCCATCGATCTCAGCTCCGAGGACTTCCATCTCATTAAGATGAGCCATCATCTTGAGAACATGATCCCTAATGGGTGTTCCCTCGATCATGGTGGTCGTCATCAAGTTTCTCATTGCCTCCTGTCTAGCCGCCCTACTCTGATGTCCGAAAAGTTCCTTGAGATTGAACATCATGTCATAAGCTGTGGCTATGGCCTGATGCTGATGTTGCAGCACATTTGACATAGATGCCAAAATGTAACACCGCGCCATCTCATCTGCCTTGACCCATTTCTTATAACGTTCTTTCTCCTTTTCATCAGAGTCATTGGAGGGCTTAGGAGGACAGACCTCGAAGAGTACAAATTTGTACTCCTCCGCAGTTAAGACAATATCCAGATTTCTTTTCCAATCAATGTAGTTTGGTCCAGTAAGCTTATTTTCTTTTAAAATCACAGCAAGTGGGTTGAAAGCCATTTGAAAATCCTAAAAATCACAATGATCAAAATATTAGATTTCAAATATTATTGATTCCACAAAACAATAAAATCCCGAAATCAACCAACACCTCAAAACAAAGAATATCGCATGCCACGATAGTGTGGGCGATATCTGAATTCTACATTTGTAAGAGGAGGTTTTACCCATTAATTTTATTATCTTGTCAACCTTACTTTTTGACAAATAAAATTAATAGTTGGTTCCTCTTTAGCCCTACAAATAAAAGCAGTGACTCCGATGGGGAGGATACTTTTATTTGCATCTAAGTGTGCACCATTACACGATACTAAGGGAATTATTTTGGATTATGTGCCTTACATGGGAAGTACACACGCTCCTAAATAATTTCCTATAACCATTATTTGACCTAGTGATCCATAAACAAACCCATCCGATGGGGAGGAAGGCACTCGAGCCAGCACAAGTTTGTTGCATCACGTCAAATTGTAATGGAAGGCCATGAGAATTAATTAAAATATCCCTCTCCCACTTAGTAAATTGAAATTGAAGAATTTTAAAGCATACACAACATGCATATAAAACAAATAAGCAATAAATATGGAAAAATAGAATTTTCCAACTATTATGGCATTGTTCTCCAATCGCATCCCGTCGTGTCGCCACCTCGTCCGCTCCATCTTTTCCGTCAAGTCACCAAAGAGATCGAGCCGAGATAAACTATTTTAATTTACATCCATCGATCCTATACTCCACGAAGGAGTGTACAAATAATCTAGATCGAAAGTAAACTAAAATGAGTGGCTAAACAATGTCGTATTTAATTACAAAAATTAAATACTAATCTAGCCTCGTCAACCCCGAAGATTCAAATAATATACATACAATCACACACAAAACAATCACATACAAACAAATAGCCATAATAGTCGGATCTTATGCCTGCAACCAAGAAGTTAGCCTACGCACATCCTACTATTATCCGGCATACTCAATATATGATATGTGGATGAAAGTAACCGAATCCAAAACACACAAAACCGGAAACCGTGGCTCTGATACCACTTGAAGGGAGTTGCTTCGGAGGCTCATTGGCTCCCATGTCCCCGGATTAAAATTTTCACTAATGAAAGAATTGATCCGGATGGGATGAGTTTCCTTAGCACAACCAATTCGTCATCGTGCTAACAACTTGAGTGGTCGCTTGAACAAACTAGTTGTTCAAGAAACACAACTCTTCTAGTTGGTTAGCCACGGAAGAGACGACGGACGGATCGCCGGTTTTTGTATTTGTCTTCGGGGGCCATGATTATACAAAATATATACCTATGCATAATTGTATAATCAACAATTAAAATAACATGCTCAGATCTGAAAATAAAGTTGTAAAACTTTATACCTTACGATCTTCTTCCGTATGTCCTATCCTTCTCGTGGACGATGTGTGGGCGAAGATCCTCCACGAGTAGAAGCCTTCTAGATCACGTTCTTCCCTTCCTTGTCCGCTGCGAACAATGAAAAGAACCAACAAAACCTTTCCTTTCTAGAACCGACCACCAAGCAAGAGAGTTTGATGCAACCGTCGGCCAAGGAACGATTGGATGAGCGCCGGCCAACTTGTTGCAATGTTGCCGCCGGCCACCTAGAGGTTGGAGAAGCGCCTGCCACCAATTGTTGGAGAGCCGCCGGCCACCAAGGAGCAAGGGAGGAGGAAGAAGAGAACCGGCCAAGGATGAGAAGAGGAAGTGGGGCACCAGCCAAAACCCTAGGGAGAACAAGAACCATGCTGCCCACTTCTAGCCGCCCAAAACCCTAGCACCTCTAGGGTTTGTTGCCGCCCAAAATTAGAAGAGCAAAACCCTAATTTCCAATCAATATCTTGCCGCCCAAGTCTAAGCCCTCTATTTATAGAATTGGGCTTAAGCCTCCTTTAATCTCCACCGTCGGATCTAGGGTTTTATCCCATCCGTCGGATCTAGGGTTTCATCCCAACCGTCGAATCTATGATTTCATCCCAACCGTCGGATCTAGGGTTTCATCCCAACCATCGAATCTAGGGTTTTATCCCAACCGTCGGATCTAGGGATTTCATCCTAACCATCGGATCTAGGGATTTAATCCCAACCGTTGGTTCTAGGGTTTCATCCTAACCATCGGATCTAGGGATTTAATCCCAACCGTTGGTTCTAGAGTTTTATTTTACATTCTTGGATCTAGACTTCACGAGGATTATATTAGGCTACGATAGAGACCATAAGGAGGAGTTGGATCTTGGCCACCCGATGGATCGGAACCACACAAACTTGATCCATCAATGATGTTCCATTCCACTAGAGGATCATCATTGAACTACCTCACCAACTCCCATAAATTAATATGGGGTCCATATATTATTTGTACATTCATCTCCCCGTGTTTAAGATATCGAATGTTTGTCAATTAATTGATTTACTGACCATCAATTAATTAACATCAAATTCCTCGAGTAGTACCACTCAACCTTATCATCATGTTGACTAAGTCAACTAGCTGGGTTTACATGATGAACCTTATGAGCTCCTCAAGGGGACATCATCAACCTAATATATAGGACACGGTTTCCTCCTATAATCAATGACACACCATGTAAATAATATTATTTCCCAACTTACCGGGCATATTGATTTAATCCATCTAAATCTCACCCTCTGGTAAATCAAAGAAATAAATACTAAGTACATGTGCCCGTTATTATATCGGGATTAAGAGCATGTACAACATAATATCCGAGGTCCGATTTAATTATATAGTCAGTACTAAATTGAATCACCTCTATGTCGGTCCTGCTCAATACACCTAAGTGTACCAGTGTAACTCTATGTTCAAGACAAAACAATACCAAGCTACACTACAACCATGCCAATGGTTTGTCCAAAATCATCTTGGTCATGAGCCTCTACTTATATTTTACAAGGGACTGATAACATGATCTTCTGTGCCACACCAAGCACCATGTTATCTACATTGTAAAATATTAGACAATATGCACACATATATAATAAATATATAAAGTGCAAACAATGATCATGTGATTCTTATTCCAAAATAAAATGTTCATACAAAAGAGCTAGGCTTTCAGTATACATTCCAATAGGTTGAACTAGAGTTATTTTTAGTGTTTGGGTTGTTGGACTCCCTCTAAGCCTGACATGACATGAGCATGTTCAATTCATATGAGATTTGATATTTATTTTAAATGGTAAAGAGGAGAGGTCAATTTCAAGTTTGGGTTGTTGGACTCTCTCTAAGTATGGCTTGTAAATTGGATGTGTTCAAACCATTTAAATTCGATCTCACGATTAATGGAGCGTCTGTTGGATCGAGTAGATCGCTAGAGGGGGGGAGTGAATAGCGATAGAAATTTTTCGTTCAAAATCGTTCGTTAAAATGTGAGTAGACACAGCGGAAGATAAAAACAAAACAAGCGAGACAATAGACACAAGGGTTTTACTTGGTTCGTAGCCGAAGGCTACTACTCCAAGGCCCTAGTGGTCCTTGACCACGTACGGAGGGCAAACTACTAAAGAACTCCTCCTCGTTGGAGGTAGGAGTTAGACGGATACACAAAATGACAAAAGCTCGAGGTAGAGGGACACTCCCCCTCTCCTCGTTATAATGAAAGATTTACTAAAAAATAAACTAAAATACAATTTAAACTTTCGTTACCGACGACTTCAAAGGTTGGAGGTTGAAGCTCTAGTCGTCGTCTCGGCAGCGCTTCGTCGTAGGGATGTCGGAGAGTCGGAGCGTATCAGAAGCACTTGGAAGCCTTTTTAATTGATGAAAAACCCTAAGACAAGCCCTCCTTTTATAGCCTTTGAGCCCCTCATCGAATGGGTCTTCAACCAATCACAAATGGACACAAAACCTCCTTGAAATGGGGTGATAAGCCTTGACTCTCGAGCGATCATTGACCATCGATCGTGATGGCCATCATCGATCGATGGTAGCATCGAGGCCGAGTGAGATAAATAATCGATGAAGGGCAGTCGAGTCCTCCAAGCTGGCAGTCGACTGATGCTAGCTGCAAGGCAAAGTTTAGCTCAAAGAAAACATTATTTCGACGGTCTTCGACCGTCCGATCTCGACCTAGACCATCGATGGGATGTCTTTGGTCGGATCTACGTTTAAGACCATCCCCGTAAGGAGGATACGACCTCACTTACGCTCGCACACACGAGCTTACCTCGATACTTACCATGTCGCTTTTGCTTCCGGCCTTCCACTCGATTTCTTCGGCTCCCTCCGAAGTCACTCGAGTGTCGCCCGACCACCCGGCTTCTTCCGGGTGTCGCTAGCCTTCAGCTCCAATTTTAGCAATCTTCTGCACACTCGATTCAGCTCGTGAGATAACGACATAAGTTTATCTTTGTATCGTTTGCTATAATCAAAACTCAGGTTCGACTTAGGTGCCTACTGCACCAACAATCTCCTCCTTTTTGATTTATGGCAAACCCACATACAAAGTTAAGTAAATAGCAAGCATGAAGAATAATGTGTATTAGAAACAAACAACAAAAAAAATAAAGAAGATTAAGTTGGAGTAGTAAGGATTTTCTTCAAGCATTCCCCCTTGAGGAAACCTCCCCCTTGACCGAGGGTGAGTCTTGAGGAAAGACCTTAATCCTCCCCCTTTGAGGGTTTCTTAACATTACTTAAAGTTGGCCTTAGTAAAATGTTTAAGTTAAGAGTTCTTCTTAACTTGGCCCTTTCTCCCCCTTAAGTAAAACATTAATGGCATAATGTTTACGTTGACGGCACACATAAGTTTAAGTTAAGAATTCTCTTAACTTGGCCTTTACTTCCTTTTGTTAAAAGTTAAATAAGTTTTCAAAAACTTAGAGTTAACTTTTGGTTTAAATATGAAGTAAGAGTTAAGTTATAAAAAAAAATTTGACCCCTTAACTTTGGCCTTTTTCTCCCCCTTTTGCCATATATCGAAAAGAGTGAGGGTGTGTGTGGAAAACAAAAAAAAGTGTTAAATTTAAAGTCCAAGCATGTTGCACATTATTTTGAAAATAATATACTGAAAATAAGTTCATCTATAAAATATTCGACTCATATTTGGCTTGATTGATATGAAAGATCAACCAGTCCTGGTTAGAGTCGGTTAGTATGTATGATTATACTTCATGGTTCATAATGATGCACTAGCTCTATATCTGGAACCAGGAGTAAGGTCCTAACATCTCACGCCCATTTACATGGCTAAGTACACAAACACATTAGTCCTATGTGTTGTGAGATGTACTGGCTCCTTAAATCTATAGGTGCATGATATCTAAGGTAAGTCCTACACTAGTTCCATGAAAAATGAAAAGTAAGAAATAGTAGTAATATAATTTGCAAAGTCCTATTCTACTACGCACATGCCCAATTTTCGTCTTAATAGACTGAATTCGGCTTCGGGTAGGGGTTTAGTAAACATTAGTTTCCATTGGGGTATTAATAATTTTAGCATCTTGCATTCCAAAGCGTTTAATTAATTCCCTAGTATATTTGCGTTGATGTAGGTATATTCCATCTTTAGTTTGTTTAATTTGTAGACCTAAAAAGAAGCTTAACTCACCTACTAAATTCATTTCAAATTCACTTTCCATAAGTGAAATGAACTCATTTAGAAGGATTGAGTTGGTGGTTCCGAAAATAATATCATTTACGTAGATTTGGGCTATGAATATGTCTTTACCTAAGGTTTTTATGAAAAGAGTTGGGTCAACTACACCTTGGTTAAAACCTTTGGACTTAAGATAAATCGAAAGTCTCTCGTACCAAGCTCGAGGAGCTTGTTTAAGTCCATAAAGAGCTTTCTTTAACCTAAGGACATGATCGGGTTTGTCTAAACTTTCGAAACCGGGGGGTTGACTAACATAAACTTCTTCTTTAATGTATCCATTTAAGAATGCAGATTTCACATCCATTTGAAACAACTTAAATCCTCGATGTGCTGTATATGCTAATAGCATTCGAATGGACTCTAATCTAGATACTGGGGCATAGGTCTCGTCGTAATCTAAACCTTCGACTTGACTAAACCCTTTAGCAACTAGTCTAGCTTTATTTCTAACTACTTCACCTTTATCATCAATTTTATTTCTAAACACCCACCTTGTTCCAATGATTGTTTTATCTTTAGGTGGTGGTACTAATTCCCATACTTCATTCCTAGTGAATTGAGCCAACTCTTCTTGCATTGCAATAATCCAATCGGGATCAAGAAGAGCTTGGTCAATAGTTTTGGGTTCAATTTTAGAAATCAAAGATATTTGACTAAGGTTTTTGTATGAGGCTCTAGTTCGAACTCCTAGACTTGGATCACCTATCACTTGGTCGATAGGATGATTCGTTTGGGTCCTAGTTGGATTTGGGTTTGAGTCTACAACTTGATCCATAGGATGGCTTGTTTGAGTTCTAGTTTGGTTGGAGTCATCTATCACTTGGTCGATAGAGTGACTTGGTTGACTTAGGTTAGGATTAACACTAGACCTGATCTCTGGATCAGAGTTAGGTCTAGTATGAGTTGGCTCGCTAATTGGGGTTGCTGGGGGTTTTGTAGGTTCGTGTCCTTCATCAAATACTACATTGATAGTCCCCTCAACTCTAAGGGTGTCGTGGTTATATACTCTATAAGCTCTGCTTGTAGTCGAGTATCTTAGAAAGATTTCGGTCGTGGTTTTGGATGTAAATTTCCCTAGGTAATCCTTAGTGTTTAGGATATGTACCTTACATCCAAATACCCTAAAGTACTTGATGTTAGGTATTTTATCGTGATAAATCTCGTATGACGTCTTAAGGTGCCTCTTTACCATAAGGATTCTATTTTGGACATAGCATGCCGTACTCACGGCTTCCGCCCAAAACCTATCGGGTAGGTTATACTCATTTAATATTGTCCTAACGGCTTCTTGTAGGGTTCTATTTTTGCGTTCTACTAGGCCATTTTGTTGTTGAGTTCTAGGGCAAGAGAACTCGTGGTGGTATCCATTTAGGTTACAGAATTCTGTAAAACTATGGTTTTCGAATTCACCACCATGATCAGTCCTAAGTCTTTTGATTTTAATGCTTTGTTGATTTTCTATTAACTTAAATAGATTGATTAATTGATCTAGGGTATCATTTTTGTGTTTGATGAACCTAACCCAAGTAAATCTAGAATAGTCATCAATTATGACTAAGAATTTACTCGCTTAAGTGACTTAGCTCCGTGTGAATCAAATAGATCCATGTGTAGGAGCTCAAGCACACTTTTGGTTCGTTCTTGACTAGTTAGTTGATGTTGTGTCCTAGATTGTTTACCTTATTGACAAGCATTACATATTTTATTATCCAAGTTATTGAGGTTAGGCAAACCTCTAACTAAGTCACTCTGACTCATCTTGTGGATGAGTCTTGGGTGTGAGTGATCGAGTCGTCGGTGCCACAACCATGATTCCTCTTGCCGTGTCATAAGACACTTAGTTGAGGAGTTAGTTAAGTTGATAGTGTAAATGTTGTTATTTCTAGTCCCTTTAAGAATTGTTTTAGAGGTTTCCTTTGTATTAATTATGCATTCATTTTCTAGAAATATGACCTTATAGTTATTATCACACAATTGGCTTACACTAAGTAAATTATATTGAAAATTTTCTACTAATAAAACATTTTGAATAACAAAATTTGAATTGAGCTCAATATCACCTGATCCGATGATTTTGAGCTTGCCATTATTTTCGAAGGCTACCGATCCTTGTCGCTTGAATCAAGCTTCAAAACTTGAGTCGATCCCCTGGCCATGTGTCGAGTAACCACCGTCCCAACATCCATTGATCCTACACGCAAGGTAGTTGGATCGGATATTGGATTTATTAAAATTGGTTGAAGATTATTAACCTAAATCATCTCACCCATGTCTATATGATCAAACATGTTAATCCTATATGTTCTTGTGAGATGACTTCCAATTTTAGTTGAATTAAATTTAATGACTTAAACACTTGTCAACCTTATGTTAGATTCGATTTGACCTTAGGCTCATCAAGTCACCTTTTCAAGATCATGGCTTCCGTGTCGTGGCGAGGCACAGATGCAGGCCTTCTTTGATCGAAAAATGACCACTTCCTTAGACAAAGCCATTTTCAAGAAAATAGAGACTTGACTCACCTAAGACCACTTCGGTCTAACTAGTCTAGGATACCGAGGTAGCTTCACTTAGTTCCGCTTCTGTCAAGTGCACCAACTAGATACGCCTTTATCTAGCCCGAATACACAAGACTCGCTTTCCTAGCGCATTTCATCATCTCGCCGCCCCGGTACTATGTTATCAAGTATTGACGAGTTATAGTCCTATCTAACCATTCTAAAAAGGAAAATCAAACTAAATAAAAACCTAAGCATGCAATTTCTAAGTTAAAACACAAACAAATTTCAGACTAGCTCCTCGACCGCTGAATCGATTCGGTCTCTACATAGTGGATTTGGTCCTTGGGAACCCAAGATCGGTTTGATCCTAAGTTTGAAATCAAGGTGGTCTTAGGGACCCATGCTTGGACACGTTTTCTATGTCTACTTACGATTGACATATATGACTTATTGGTCATGTTTGAGCTAAACCCTAGCCCGGCCTTGTTGTACACGGCCCTTTGCGATCCAAGTAGGAGGTCAAGTCCTTTGGATCCCAAAGTAAACCTTTCCAACGTATTCCTAAGATCATCGACTTGACTTTTCAAGAGTGAGTTCTCAACTTCGAGTTTTTCAACTCGAGTTGAGTCCTTCTCTTAAACTCGACTAGTTGAAGAGGTTAGGGAGACCTCGTGTTTGAGGAGTTTAACTTCCTCAACCAGGGTCTCGACCTTGGACTCGGACTTAGCTAACTTTTTATTTAAAAACTTAATTGCACTATAAAGAGTAGTAATAAGAGACTGACTTACCTTGAGTGTATCTTTTGAACCGGATGCGTATCCGTGGCTTGTCTTGAATAGTGTTTCGTAGTCCGACTCATCTTGGTTCGACTCGTTCGGTTCCGTCTTCGATTCCACCGGTTTAGCCATAAGGACTCGATCGTTGTCTTCTTCTTCGGAGGCTTCTTCCCAAGTAGCGTTGAGTGCCTTTTTATGTTTTGGTGCCTTGCTCTTGAGTTTTGGGCACTCAGACTTAATGTGTCCAAACCTGTTGCATTCATAACATCTTATGTTTGAACTTTTAGGCTTACCTTCGTTGGGTTGAGTGACGGCTCGTTTTCGTCCCTTGACTATCCTCCGAACTAGGTTGACTAGTTCGACTTCCATTTCCGAGTCGACCTCCGAATCTGACTCATCCTCTTCTTCCTTCGGGGGTGGCTTGCTTGCGGTTTTCTTCCTCGAACCTACAAAAAGTGCTATACCCTTCTCGAGTTCCGAGTTAGACTACTCATGAAGTTCGAAATCAGAAAAGAGTTCATCTAACCTAAGTTTAGAAAGATCCTTGGAGACCTTGTAGGCATCGACCATGGATGCTCACAAGGTAGTCCTCGGAAAAGAGTTTAGAACATACCTTATAAGGTCATGGTTTTCGACCTTTTGCCCGATTGCGTGTAGGTTGTTGACTATGTCTTGGACACGGGCGTGGAGTTGCGTCACGGACTCGTGTTCCTGCATTTTTCGATTATATAGTTTATTGAATAGAAGATCACGCTTACATACCTTGGCTTCATCGGTCCCTTCGTGTAGCTCCACTAGTTTTGTCCAAAGATCCTTTGCGCTTATGAAGGGGCCGACGCGATTTAGCTCCTCCTTGGATAGGCCGCACTGAAGGATTTGAGTTGCCTTAGCGTCGGCTTCGACTTGTCTTTTTGTCGCAATGGTACATTGGTCATAATCCAAGGATTCACCTACTTCGTTAGTCGGAAGTGTGAATCCCGTTTGGATTATGATCCACATCTCGATTTGGGTTTTAAGAAAGTATTCCATCCGACCCTTCCAATAACGGAAGTCATCTCCGTTGTAAAACCGAGGTCGGATGGTGCTAAAACCCTCGAGAAGGGCCATTTGGAAGTAAAACCTTGCACAAAAAAATACAAAAAACACGAAAAAGGGTTCCAAGACTTTGTCTTGGATTAATGGTGCGGGAAATAAAAAGAAACAAACGAGAAATAGAAAGTTAAGCAAAGAAATAAGAAACTAAATAAAAAGTAAGTACTCACAACATTCGATGTCCCTGAAAGGCTACTAAACGTCGATTTTTGAGGATGAAAACAGCTTGTTACGGGGGTAAACCCTAGTAAGAAGTGTAGATCTCTCAGAGACCTTCGATTTGGTGGGTAGATCGTTTCGTGAGTCTCCTTGTAGCAAAAGTTATGCTCATTTGATCGTGAGGTACTTCGAAGGCGATTAGTACTTGCAAAAAACACAACCAAAAACTATGTACCAAGACTTGGTCTTGGATTAGTAGTGTGGGAGAAATCTTAAAACAAAAAATACGAAAAGAAAATTGCTCGATTGGTGGTTGCACCGAATCTGAGCGCCCTACTCGATACCAATTGTTGGATCGAGCGGATCGCTAGAGGGGGGTGAATAGCGATAGAAATTTTTCGTTCAAAATCGTTCGTTAAAATGAGAGTAGACACAGCGGAAGATAAAAACAAAACAAGCAAGACAATAGACACAAGGGTTTTACTTGGTTACTACTACTAAGGCGTAGTGGTCCTTGACCACGTACGGAGGACAAACTACTAAAGAACTCCTCCTCGTTGGAGGTAGGAGTTAGACGGATACACAAAATGACAAAAGCTCGAGGTAGAGGGACACTCCCCCTCTCCTCGTTATAATGAAAGCTTTACTAGAAAATAAACTGAAATACAATTTAAACTTTCGTTACCGACGATTATAAAGGTTGGAGGTTGAAGCTCTAGTCGTCGTCTCGGCAGCGCTTCGTCGTAGGGATGTCGGAGAGTCGGAGCGTATCGGAAGCACTTGGAAGCCTTTTTAATCGATGAAAAACCCTAAGACAAGCCCTCCTTTTATAGCCTTTGAGCCCCTCATCGAATGGGTCTTCAACCAATCACAAATGGACACAAAACCTCCTTGAAATGGGGTGATAAGTCTTGACTCCTCGAAGCTGATCATTGACCATGGCCCCATTATCGATCGATGGTAGCATCGAAGTCGCGTGATGAGCGATCGGTGATGAAGGGCGTCGAGTCCTCCAAATGTGATCGATGCTAGCTACAAGGCAAAGTTTAGTTCAAAGAAAACATTATTTCGATGGCCTTCGATCGTCCGATCTCGACCTAGACCATCGATGGGATGTCTTTGGTCAGATCTACGCTTAAGACCATCCCCGTAAGGAGGATACGACCTCACTTACGCTTGCACACACGAGCTTACCTCGATACTTACTGTAGGAGATCGATTGGCCGGCTAGAGGGGGGTGAATAGCCCTTTACGTTTGGATGCCGGTATTTGCTCGTCTACAAAACTAATTAGCGCAAGCAGAAGACTAATAAAGATAAGCAAATAGAAATACGAGAAAACAAACTCTAACAAAGAATGTAACGTGGTTCACGGCTACGCCGCTAATCCACGGTCCCCGATTCGTCCTCGGTGAATCACTCCGCTAAACCAATCCACTAAATGGTCTCTCCTTTGCACAAAGCTATGTGGAGGTAACCTTTACAATCAAGATCACTCTTCTTACAAATAGAATGGAGTAAAAGCGAGTAAGAAGAGTTTAGAGCTTGTGGGGCACTAGGAAGATCACTTGGAGCATAAGCATTAGCCTCTCAAAGGCTTACACCCTCTCTTTTTATAGAGGGCTGATTTCTTCCGTTGCGCCATCGACTACAGCCGCCAGCGATCATTGCGTCCTCCTAGCGGCCTCGAACACGTCGGATCGGCCGTTGTAGTCCAACGAACTCTTGGCGATCGTGATGGACCTCATCGATCATTCGCCTCATCATCGGCCTCGGATCGGCTACGGCTAATACGCTGGCCAAAACCCTATTGATCGATCACGCCTTTCAGCTCGACGATAGTCTTCGATCGGCTGCGCGTCACGATCGGCACGCCAATCGATCGATCGTATACGGTCGAACTCACTCGACTTCGAGCGATCATGTCACGATCGTGTCGGGAAAACCCATCCGACACTTGGCCAAATGGCCAAGTTTCACCTAAGAGCTACCCTTCCCTGGGTTACAATCGCTCACTCTCATTTCTCGGAGTCCCTCGCCTTCGAAGTTCTCTTCGTTCTCGGCCACGTCCCTCGGCAGCATCAGGCGCACGGGTCTGCAATGCTCCTTCGCGTCTCTTGCCTCGAAGTCTACTTCCTCCGGCTTCACTCCAAGCTTCTCGTCCGGCGGTCCCTCGGATGCTCCAAGCACACGGCTTCCGCAAAGCTATCCCTCACCGACTCAAGGCACGAGTCATGAGATGTGAAACTCGCCATGGCTCTATGTGCGAATTACTAAGTCCTGCACGACTTCAACGCACATATCACATCAACATATCAAACTAACTTAAAGCCTTTGCCACACCATCAAAACCATATTACGGCAAGAGATTGCCCTAACACTTACCATGTCACTTTTGCTTCCGGCCTTCCACTCGATTCCTTCGGCTCCCTCCGAAGTCATTCGAGTGTCGCCCGACCACCCGGCTTCCTCCGGGTGTCGCTAGCCTTCAGCTCTAGTTTTAGCATGCACACTCGATTCAGCTCGTGAGATAACGACATAAGTTTAACTTTGTATCGTTTTCTATAATCAAAACTCAGGTTCGACTTAGGTGCCTACTGCACCAACAACATCCATAACTGAAAGCATTGATTTGTTGGACTCTCTCCAAGGTTAATGTAGAAAGAGATGCAATTAGGTGATATGCATTGGATGTATATATGTTAATGAGTTAACAACCTAATGTATATATGAACATTCAATTAGTTGATAGCATAAAGTGATAGTTATATATTTGATATATAATGGGTACTATTGATACCTAACATTATGACTATGAATGACTTGTTGAACTCTCTCTAAGGTTGTTCTTAGTGATGGTTGAGGGGAAACTTCGCTTCCCCTTTCGACTTAGTCGCTTGTTCATGGCGATCCCTTCTACGTCCCCGGATAAAAAATATTTATCCTTGACAAGAGGGATTGCCCAAGCAACCATGTCATCGTGGTGCTATTCGTTTAAAGTAGTCACTTGAACAAACTTATTGTTCAAGCGACCAACCTCTATTCTACGAATAGTCGTGGAATAGACAATGTACGAATCGCCAGTTTTTGTATTTATGTTCGGGGTCCAAGTATATTTAGCCACATACATAAAGTAAACAACCACATACAACATGCATCTAATTGAAAAACAATTATAGACATAATACAAAAGAACACTAATCAAAATAAACAAGATTATACCTTTTGTTATACCTCTTGATCTTCTATTGTATGTCCTTCCTCCTTTTAGACGTCGTGTGGGTGACGATCTTCCAAAAGTCGAAGCCTCCTAGATCACAAATCTTCCTTCCTTGTTCATTACAACAAAAGAAGATCATAAAACAAAACTCGTCTTCCTATCTAGAACCGACCATCAAGTCAATAGACTCGATGTTGCCGCCGACCAAGGAAGAGAACATGGAGTATGGGAACCGGCCAAAGGAGAAACAATGAGAGCATGGGCGCCGGCCAACACTTGGAGAAGAGAAAGCAAACCAACCCTTCACCTTGTTGCCGCCCAAAACCCTAACCCTAGCTCTCCTAATTTCCGGCCAAAGAAAAAGGGAAGAAGGATAGGTTGAGCACCGGCCAAAGTATATGGAAGAAGGATAGGTGCCGGCCAACCATACGAAGAAGAAGAAGAATCCTCCTCCACTTGTTGCCGCCCACCCCACCACCAAAAACCCTAGCCGCCCACTCATAATCCTAACCCTAATGGGATTGCTTGCCGCCCAAGGGAAGCAAACCCTAATGCCATCCATCTCCTTGCCACCCAAGCCATAAGCCCCTTTATATAGAGTTTAGGCTTAAGCCTTGTTTTAATCTACACCATTGGTTCTACGGATTTAATCTCAACCGTCGGATCTAGAGATTTAATCTCAACCGTCAGATCTAGAGATTTAATCTCTACCGTAGGATCTAGAGTTTTGTTTTCATCCATTGGATCTAAGCTTCATGAGGTATTAATAGGCTACAATAGGGACCATGAGGAGGTGTTGGATCTTGGCCACCCAATGGATCAAGCCCACATAAAGTCCGATCCATTAATGATTATCCATTCCATAAGAGGATTATCATTGATCTACCTCACTAACCCCTATAAGTTAATATGGGCTCCATATATTATATGTACATTTTCTCCCCGTATTTAAGATCTCGAATGTCCGTCGATTAATTATTTTACTGATAATTAATTAATCAACATCTAACTCCATGAGTAGTACAACTCAACCTTTTCATCATGTCGGACCAAGTCCACTTGTAGGGTTTTCATGATGAACCTTATGAGCTCCTAAAGGGGGCATCATCATCCTAATATATAGGACACAGTTTCCTCCTATAATCAACGACACACCATATAAATAATATCATTTTCCAACTTACCGAGCCTATCGATTTAATCTATAAATCTCACCCATTGGTAAATCAAAGAAATGAATAGTAAGTATATGTGCTCATTATTATATCGGGATTAAGAGTATGTACTATATAATATCTGAGGTCCGATTAGATTATGTAGTCAGCAATAAATCGAATCCCCTCTAAGTCGGTCCTGCTCAATACACACAAAGTGTACTAGTGTGATTTTATGGTCAAGACAAACCAATACCATATCACACTACAACCATACCAATGGTTTGTCCAAAGCCATCTCGGTTGTGAGCCTTTACTTATACTTTACAAGGAGCCGATAACATGATCTCCCATGTGACACCACACACCATGTTATCTACAATGTAATGTATTAGACAATATGCATAACCATAAAATATACAAACAATGATCATGTGATTCTTATTTAAAAAATAAAGATGTTCATACAAAAGATAGACTTTTCAGTATACATCCCTACAATCTCCCACTTATACTAAAAGACTATGTTGTCCTCATACTGTCATACATCTGATTCCCCTTTCCTCCACATGCCTATCAAAGTTCTCGCTAGAAGGGCCTTAGTGAAAGGGTCTACCAGGTCATCCTCTGATGCAATCTTGGCGACATCAACTTCTACCTCCTTTACGATTTCTCATATCTGGTGGTACTTGCGCTCTATGTGTTTACTTTCCTTATGAACTCGTGGTTCCTTCGAGTTTGCAACTGCACCACTATTATCACAATAAATTGTGATAGTTCTAGGAAAACCTGGAATCACATCCAAATCCATCAGGATGTTCCTGAGCCACACCTGACTTCTTGGTCGCTCCTCGCCACATACTCACCTTCCATGGTGGAGTCCATTTTTTCTTGACACTCCTCCATACAATGGCTCCACCTCCCAAAGTAAACACAAAACTTGAGGTAGACTTACTATTATCCCTGTCTGATTGGAAGTCAAAATCTGTGTAACCCACAGGGAGTAATTTTTCTGGCTGGTAAACTAGCATATAATCCCTAGTCCTTCTAAGGTACTTCAATATATGCTTTACCGCAGTCCAATGTCCCTGTCCTGGATTACTCTGATATCTACTAACCATGCCCAAGGCAAAGTAGATATCTGGTCTCGTACATAGCATCGCATACATGAGGCTTCCTACTGCCGAGGCATAAGGAACCGCCTTCATCTCCTCTATCTCCTCAGATGTTCTAGGACACATCTCCTTAGATAAAAGAACTCCATGCCTGAAAGGTAGAAAACCTTTCTTTGAGTTTTGCATGCTAAAATGATCCATAATCGTGTCTATGTATGAACTTAGGATAAGCACAACATCCTTTTCCTGCGATCCCTTATAACCTTGATCCCAAGGATGTGTCCCACTTCTCCCAAGTCATTCATATCAAACTATTTGGACAACCATACCCTTACGTCCGATAACACCTTGACTTTGTTGCCAATTAACAAAATGTCATTTATGTATAGTACATGAAATACCACTACGTTTCCGTCACATCTCTTGTATATACAAGACTCATCCATACTTTGAATAAATCCATAAGACTAGATTACCTCATCAAAGCAGATGTTCCAAGACCTCTAAGCTTGCTTCAATCCATAAATGGACCGATTAAGCTTACATACAAGATTCTCTTTGCCCTTTGCAATGAATCCTCCGTTCTTTGCATATAGATATTTTCCTCAAGGCTTCCATTAAGGAAAGCTGTCTTGACATCCATCTGCCACACCTCATAATCCATATGAGCTGCAATGCATAAGAGAATTCGGATAGACTTAAGCATGGCTACCGGCGAAAAGGTCTCCTCATAATCGATACCCTCTTTCTGAGTATACCCCTTCGCAACAAGTCTCGCTTTGAAGGTCTCAACCTTCCCATCTATTCCTCTCTTTCTTTTGTAGATCCACTTGCATCCGATGGTTTTGACACCATCGGGTGGTTCCACTAGCTCCCAGACCTGATTTGAATCCATAGATTCAATCTCAATATTCATTGCACTTTGCCAAGATGCTGCATCTTTATCTTGGATTGCCTCGTCATATGTCCAGGGATCAGGTTCATGTTTGCTATGGACCAAATCAGAAGACTCTCCCAAGAACATGAATCTATCAGGCTATCTCACAAACCTCCCACTACGATGAGGTATCACCTGTGTATCCTCTGTGACACGCAGTGCAGTGACTTGTGGTATATCCTCTTGTACCGGTGGTACTGAAGAAGTGACTTCTGAAGGTTTTGCTTCATTGATCCAT
Source organism: Wurfbainia villosa (assembly GCA_025175895.1). NCBI lineage: Eukaryota > Viridiplantae > Streptophyta > Magnoliopsida > Zingiberales > Zingiberaceae > Wurfbainia > Wurfbainia villosa. The sequence continues at coordinate 27,770,734 of CM045990.1, read as the reverse complement.
GAGGGAAAACTTCGCTTCCCACTTCACCTCAGTCGTTTATTCACGGCGATCGCATCGATGTCCCCAGATTAAAAAAATTTAATCCTAGACAAAAGGGATTGCCCAAAAAACCAAGTCATCGTCGTGCTATTCGTTTAGAGAGGTCACTTGAACAAACTTATTATTCAAGCGACAAACCTCTATTCTACGTAGTAGTATGAATAGAGCGATGTCCGAATCGCCGGCTTTCATGTTTATGTTCGGGATCCAAGTATTATTTAGCGACAAACAGATTTATATCATGCTCATAATTGAAAAACAAAAACAAACATGTTAGAAAAGAGAATAGAGAATCGGTATACCTCTCGATCTTCTAATGTATGACCTTCCTCCATTCGGACGTCGTGTGGGCGACGATCTACCAAAAGTTGAAGCTCCTAGATCACCAATCTTCCTTCCTTGCTCATTCCGAGCAAGAGGAAGAATAGAAACAAGGTTCTTTTCCTTCTTTCAATCAACCAACAATCTCAAAGGATGGAGCTTGCCGCCGGCCAAGAAGGAAGAGGAGATTAATGGTTGTCGGCCAAAAGCTTCAAGGGAGGACCCTAAGCCTTTGTTCCACCAGCCAAGGAGAAGAAGAGGACCTACTTTGGACGCCGGCCAAGAGTTGGAAAGGCTTCAATGGCAGCCTAGAGGAGAAGAGGAAGAAGAAGGCAAGAAAAAACTTTCCTTATTAGGTGCCGCCAAGCCCAAACCCTAGCTCCAAGCACTTGCCGCCGACCTCCAAAACCCTAGCTTCTCTCAATTTTCCTCCACGCCAACCCCTTGTTCTCCTTTTATAGAGTTAGGCATAAGCCTCCTTTTAATCTCCACCATTGGTTCTAGGGATTTAATCTCAACCGTCGGATCTAGAGATTTAATCTCAACGATCAGATCTTAGAGATTTAATCTCTACCTTTGGATCTAGAGTTTTGTTTCTATCCATTGGATCTAAGCTTCATGATGTGTTAATAGGCTACAATAGGGACCATGATGAGGAGTTGGATCTTGGCCATCCATGGATCAAGCCCACATAAAGTCCGATCCATTAATGATAATCCAATTCACTAAAGGATTATCATTGATCTACCTCACCAACCCCCATAAGTTAATATGGGCTCCATATATTATTTGTACATTTTTTCCCCGTGTTTAAGATCTCAAATGTCCGTCCATTAATTAATTTACTGGAAATTAATTAATCAACATCTAACTCCATGAGTAGTACCACTCAACCTTTTCATCATACCGGACCAAGTCCACCTGCAGGGTTTACATGATGAACCTTATAAGCTCCTCAAGGGGACATCATCTTCCTAATATATAGGACACGATTTCCTCCTATAATCAATGGCACACCATATAAATAATATCATCTCCCAACTTACCGAGCCTATCAATTTAATCTATAAATCTCGCCCATTGGTAAATCAAAGAGATGAATACTAAGTATATGTGTCCCTTATTATATCGGGATTAAGAGCATGTACAAAATAATATCTGAGGTCCGATTCGATTATGTAGTCAGCAATAAATCGAATCACCTCTAAGTCGGTCCTACTCAATACACACAAAGTGCACTAGTGTGATTCTATGGTCAAGACAAACCAATACCAAATCACACTACAACAATTCCGATGGTTTTTCCAAAGCCATCTCGTTTGTGAGCTTTCACTTATACTTTACAAGGAGCCGATAACATGATATCCCGTGTGACACTACACACTATGTTATCTACAAAGTAATGTATTAGACAATATTGCATAACTATAAAAATGCAAACAATGATCATGTGATTCTTATTTCAAAATAAAGATGTTCATACAAAAGATAGACTTTTTAGTATACATCCCTACAATCTCTCACTTATACTAAAAGACTATGTTGTCCTTAAACTGCCATACATCTTATTCCCATTCCCTCCACATGCCTATCAAAAGCTCTCGCCGGAAGGGCCTTAGTGAAAGGATCCGCCAGTTATCCTCCGATGCAATCTTGGCCACAACAAGAACTTCTCCTCTCTTACGATTTCTCGTATCGTGGTATTTGCGCTCTATGTGTTTACTAGCCTTATGGGCTCGTGGTTCCTTCTGAGTTTGCAATCGACCACTATTATCACAATAAATTGTGATAGTTCCGGGCAAACCAGAATCACATCCAAGTCCATCAGAAGTTCCCGAGCTACACACCTTCTTTGGCCGCCTCGAGGTCGCCACATACTCGCCTTCCATGGTGGAGTCCGCTAATGCATTTCTCGCTTGACACTCCTCCATACAATGGCTCCACCTCCCAAAGTAAACACAAAACCCGAGGTAGACTTCATCTATCCCTATCGATTGAAGTTGGAACTGTTAACCCACAAGGAGTAATTGGTCCGCCTGTAAACTAGCATATAATCCCTAGTCCTTCTCAGGTACTATTATATATGCTTTACCGCACCCAATGTCCCTATCCCCGATTACTCGATATCTAACCATGCCCACGACATAAAGCGTATATCCGGTCTCGACATATAGCATCACATACATGAGGCTTCCTACCATCAAGCATAAGGAACCGCCTTCATCTTCTCTATCTCCTCGTATGTTCTAGGACACATCTCCTTAGATAAAGGAACTCCATGCCCAAGGTAGAAAACCCTTCTTCGAGTTCTCGCATGCTAAAATGATCCATAATCGTGTCTATGTATGAAGCTTGGGATAAGCACAACATCCTTTTCCTACGATCCCTTATAACCTTGATCCCAAGGATGTGTCCCACCTCTCCCAAGTCCTTCATATCAAACTGTTTGGACAACCATACCCTTACGTCCGATAACACCTTGATATTGTTGCCAATCAACAAAATGTCATCTACGTATAGTACAAGAAATACCACTACGTTTCCGTCACATCTCTTGTATACACAAGACTCATTCGGACTTTGAATAAATCCATAAGACTGGATTACCTCATCAAAGCGGATGTTCCAAGATCTCGAAGCTTGCTTCAATCCATAAATGGACCGATTAAGCTTACATACAAGATGCTCTTTGCCCTTCGCAATGAATCCTCTGGTTGCTTCATATAGATGTTTTCCTCAAGACTTTCCATTAAGGAAAATTGTCTTGACATCCATCCGCCACACCTCATAAAGAATATGCATAAGAGAATCCGGATAGACTTAAGCATGGTTATCGACTTAAAAGGTCTCCTCATAATCGATACCCTCTTTCCGAGTATACCTTCGCAACAAGCCTCGCTTTGAAGGTCTCAACCTTCCCATCTATTCCTCTCTTTCTTTGTAGATCCACTTGCATCCAATGGTTTTTACACCATCGTGGTTCTACTAGCTCCCATACTGATTTGAATCCATAGATTCAATCTCAAGATTCATTGCACTTTGCCAAGATATGCATCTTTATCTTGGATTGCCTCATCATATGTCCAGGATCAGTTCATGTTCGCCAGTGACCAAATGTAAAGATTCTCCCAAGAACATGAATCTATCAGGTCTCACAACCCTCCCACTACGATGAGGTATCACACTGTGTATCCTCTGTGACCGCGGTGCGATGACATGTGGTATATCCTCTTATCTAGGTGGTACTAAAGAAGTGACTTCCCCTTTTAATTCCTCTCGAACAATTTTACTCTTGGATTGTGGCTCATCACATAGTCTTCCTCTAGAAATCTGGCGTTACGTGCTAACAATCACCCTCGATCTCTAGGACTATAAAACAAACCACCTTCGTTCCTCTAGGATAGCCAGCGAACATGCATACGAGGTTCCAACTTACCAGCATCTGCCTTCAGCACATGTGCTGGACTCCCCCATATTCGAAGATGTCTTAGACTAGGCTTTCGCCCAGTCCACAACTCTGTGGGAGTAGAAGGCACTGATTTAGATGGAACCAAGTTCAGAATGTACACCACCATATCTAGAGCATATCCCCAGAACGAATCTGGCAACTCAGAATAACTTATCATCGATCTAACCATCTCCATAAGAGTCCTATTCCTTCGCTCTGCTACACCATTCTAGGGTGTGCCAAGTCGCGATCAATTGGGATTGAATCGACCTCGATAAGTAGTTCCTAAACTCTCCCAAGAGGTACTCACCACCACGATCGGATCGTAGTATCTTGATACTTTTACCTTGGCGTTTCTCCACATGACCTTGAATTCTTTGAACTTGTCAAAGCATTGGACTTTGGTGCATCAAGTAAATGTATCCATATCTTTAATGTAATCATCTATAAAAGAGACGAAATACTCAAAACCACCTCTAGCGGATAGACATAGGACCACACAAATCAGAATGAACCTAATTCTAACACATCTTTGGCTCTATACCCTTGGCCTTAAAAGGCCTCTTGGTCATCTTACCCTCGAGCAAGATTCACAGGTTGGGAAATCCTCCACCACTAATGAACCCAAGGTCCATCAGACTATCAACCTTTGAATTAGCTTAGGTTAATATGACCAAGCCTAAGATGCCAAAGATATGTTTGGTTCATCTTGAAGGTTCTTTTCTCTTATTGGAATTAGAAGATGAGTTATTAACTTTAAATTTGCATCGTGGGAGGTTTTGGTTCAAGTGTGTACAAATTTCCTATCAATGCACAGATAATGTCCTATTCCTTCTTATAACAACTCTGTCATTAAAAAGAAATAGAATATCCATCCATAAATAATTTGAAGCAAAAATTAAATTCTT